>JAWHQI010000213.1:2475132-3712698 GCA_033032865.1 Dactylorhiza incarnata
CAGAAGTTCGTTTGGTCACCGGAGTGTGCACGGGATTTTGAGGAACTGAAGAGGCGACTGACCATAACACCAATTTTGTGTTTGCCATCTGGTGCACAGGGTTATGAAATTTACAGTGGTGCGTCAGGGAACGGCTTAGGCTGCGTACTTCTTCAGCATGGTCAAGTAATAGCTTATGGCTCTCGTCAATTGAAAGTGCATGAGCGGAATTATCCGGTCCACGACTTGGAGTTGGCGGCCGTGATCTTCGCTTGTTGGGAAAATGATTTCTCTTAACCCCTAGAATTAAGTTAAAGAAGAATTCTAAGAATGAAAAATAAGGCTAAGTAAATATGCGTCGAATACTATTCGACGCAACGTCGAAATGAAGTCGACGTTTCCTTCAGATTGAGTCGAAGTAACTTTAAGAAGATTTCGATGTATGTGTTGTCGACGTTACTCTGATTTCTAGTCGACGTATCTAATGTAGTCGACGCACCTTTGTCGACGCACCTTCCTTATTCTCCTCTCGACGTCCAGACAGGATGTATTCGACACTTGCGTCGAATGGTAATCGACGCATGTCGATTTATGTGACAGATCTAAATATGCGCCAGATCTCTTTCCTTCTTTTAGTAGATCTGATTTGTATGGAATAATGTTAATATTTTATAGCCGTTCTGAATCATTCTTTCCTTCTATTTGATTCTTGGCTAATCTGATTAACTCTATTTTGGATATCATTTGAAATCGGGATTCATTCTTTCCTTCAACTGAAAATGTTATTATGGAAATATTTCTTTCTTTCTAATACTCTGCCTGCTAATTGATTACTCTCCTTTAGTATTATTTGATTGAAACAGAGCTATAAATAAAGAGGAGGTCGGCAGAAGAAGTAGTGAAGTGATTCAACATTTTTACATTTGAAAAGAGGAAAAGCTCCCAAGTGAAAAAGAGAGAATTGAGAAATAGTCCTGCAGCAATATTCAAGCATTCTTCTTCCTCTGCTTCTGAAGTCACCCTGCTGCAAATTCTGATAGCTCTCACATAAGAGAGAAAAGCTACAAATCTTCTTCTCTCTATAGAAGAAAGATTTAATTCACTTCTTGTGCTTCCAATCTTCTTGCTAGGAAGAAGATTCATTCTTGTTCTTATTTCTTTCTTCTTTCTTATTTTTACTTAAACATTGTAAAAGAGTTTTTAGAATCTCTCTTCAAAAAATTCAGTGTACTGGTTCTAAGAGTCTCCTTTTCAAAAGACTCGGTTGGTTCTAAGAGTCTCCTTGTCAAAAGACTCAGGGTGGTTCTAAGAGTCTCCTTATCAAAAGACTCAGTGCAAGATAGTGAATTCCTACCAAGGGGGTAGAAGAGTGGACTACCCAAAGTTTGGGGAACCACTATATTTTCTTGTGTTGTGCTGTGATTTCTTTTCTTGCATTTACTTTCTTTATTTGTTTAATTCTTGTTGGTGTGTGGGAAGCTATAATCTGTGATCATACACATATATATATATTAACATTGCACAAAATATTTTTTAATCTCTATTCACCCCCCCTCTAGAGAATTCTAGTGAGGTTAACTGTGCACTTTCAATTGGTATCAGAGGTAGGTTGATCTAAAAAAAGGTTAACTCCTTGATCAAAAAGATCCTACCTCTTGTTTATATATATATATATATATATATTTAAATTATTTTCATGGCACAAATCAAAGATTATGCTTCCACCAGACCACCAATGTGCAATCTTGAAAAGTTTGCAGTTTGGAAAACAAGAATCAGAATTTATATGAATTCCATTGATGCTGACTTGTTTAATATTACTGTGATAGGTCCCCCAAAGCCCTATTGAAAGGATGCAAGTGGCAATGTCACACAAACACTTATTCCAAGATCTGAGTGGACAGAAGATGAGAAGAAGGCAAGAACATATGATCTAAAGGCCATGAACATACTTGTCTCAACTCTCTCAGATGACATCTTTCAAAGGGTTGTTGACTGTGAATCATCCAAAGAAATTTGGGATGCTCTTACAAAGATGGTGGAAGGAAGTGCTGATGAAAAGAAAGATAAGAAGGCCCTATTGATCTCCCAATATGAGAACTTCCAAAAGAAGAATGAAGAGAGTATCTCTGAGATGTATGACAGATTCAGTCTAATCATCAACCAATTGAAAAACTTGGATAGAGAGATCTCCCTCACTGAGATTAATGACAAATTGCTAATGAGTCTCCCCAGTTCATGGGACTCAAGAATATGGACAATAAGAGACACAAGAGGACAAAAGGAAATCTCTACAGATGCTCTCTTAGGAAAACTCAAATCCTATGAGCAACTACTGAAAACTAGAGAAGAGAAGAAAAGAAGAGAAAACACTCCAATCTCCTCAAAAGACAGGAACATAGCTTTAAAGGCAACAGAAGAAAGGACTCCTGTCACTGAAGAAGAACTATTCAGTTTCCTAGCCAGAAGATTTAAGAAATGGGTCAAGACAGATGGATCAAAAAGTAGGGAGTCAAAACCAAGGTATGACAAAACCCCCACTAAAGAAATTATTTGCTATTCTTGCAGGAAACCTGGACATATTGCCCCAGAATGTCCAGAGAACGTTGAAACAAAGAAAGATCTGAAAAGAAAAGATCTCAAGAAAAAGGGAAAGAAGAAAGAAAGAGGCTTTATTGCAGAAGCCTGGAGTGAAACAGACTCTGAGGACAGTTCATCCTCTAAGAGTGACAATGAAGAATCTAGGCAAGAAGACATATGCTTGATGGCCTTTGAAGGCCCCAAGAATGATGATGGTGCTAAATCTTTGAGTGAGACAGGATCAGAAGAAAGCATATCTTCTGAAGATGAAAAAGAAAATAGCCTTATTCTCATAGAGAAATCTGAGGATAAGGATGAGGTAAACATCTTTGATGAAATAGATTTTCAAAGTGATAAATTCAGAAATGATTTTATGGGAATGTGTCTAGATCAATTAAAAGCTAAACAAGAAATCAAGGACCTAAAAGAACAAATTCATATGGTCAAGAACCAAAGAAATAAAAAAGATATAAGCTCAATAGATCATGTATTAAGGGCTAACATAAGAGAGAAGGAAATAGAAAGGGCTAGAATAGAAAATCAGTTCCTTAAGGATAAGGTTTCTCAGGCAAAGGCCTTTGAAGAATCAATAAAAATGAGAAGCCAAACTCTTAAAGAAATCACTGAAAAACAAACAATAAGACACAAAAATCTTGGGCTAGGGGCTGATCCATCAATCAACCTAATTCCATCCAACAAGCCTGCTTGGATGAGCCCTGTAAAATTCACTAAACCCATCAAATTAGCAAACCAAGAAAAAGAATCACAACATAAGAAAGAACACTTCTTCAAGGAAATAAAGGAATTTGATGAAACATCATATTATTCAGCTGATGACTCACAAACTTCATCTGAAGAGACAACTAAACCAAAAGAAACAACATTCAAAGGAGTAAAAACAGAAAAAGGTAAAATGAAAATTTCTGAAGACACAATTGCGTCGACTTTATATCAACGCATGAATGATAGTGCGTCGACTTCTACTCGACGCAACCTCTCAGATGCCTCGACCTCTACTCGACGCTTGAATAAAGATACGTCGACATCCAATCAACGCAACTTTCTCCATGCGTCGATACCAGATCAACGCAATCTGAGGAATGCGCCGAATATAAATCGACGCAACTATCAACATACGTCGAATAGATATCGACTCATAAAAACTCAGAGCAACATGAACACCTATATTCCAAAAATCTTCCATCTTAACCCCCATTCAGGACTCATTCATCCTGATCATGATTTCTATCCTAATCAACATTCCAACCAAAATTTCCACCCAAAACTTGGTAACCAAAATTCCCATCCTAATCAAACCTTCTATCCTAATCAACACTGGTATCCTAGTCAACACTTCTGTCCCCATTTAAACTCAAGCTCTCACAAAAGTAAGATACTTAAGTGTTACATATGCAACAAAAATGGACACCTTGCCAAAAAGTGTTGGTATAATCAATCAAATTGGTCTTAAAACCCAGTCCTAGGCTAACTTAGAAACCCTTAGGATTAAGAAGAGATAAAAAGGAATAAACACCTAGAATTTTTCAGGTAAATTAAAAGTCACGTCGACCTATAATCGACGCACCGTCGATGACTCAGATCAATAGGTACAATCGACGCATGCGTCGACTACTAAATCGACACATACGTCGATTAGAAACCCTTGCATCCCAGAATGAACTAAATCGACGCTCACACTCGACGTAACGTCGACCTCATAAAAACGAGCGGCAATACTAAAATATTTTCGGTCACATCCACTGAAGTACCGAATAAGCCTCGAATTGAGTCCTGTTTCGACGCTTCACCTGAATTAAATAGACTCTTCAGTTAGAAACCTTCACTACTCTGAATCCTTCATCCCTCTTGCTCCTTAGTCCAGCCATTTCCTCCTCTCTTTCACCGACCTAAAATGGCTCCCAAGATAAACTCAGGTTTCGACATTGACCTGGAATCCTTTCAAGCCGCCGCCGATAAATTTAAGAGCATAATAGCTCTATTCACTGAAGCTGGTCTGGATAAGCTCATTTCAACAAGATGCAAGCTCCTGGAGAAAGAACTTACAGAGCTCATAGCTCATGTTCAGATATCTGAATAAGGAGAAATTCAAGGAACAATCTATGAGACACCAGTCTCAATCTCTGCAGAACACATAAGGACCACTTATGATCGTCCATCAGGTACAGTCAAATACTATCTTTACTCAACTCAAATAGGGAAAGAAAATCGGTCTCTAGAGAATAAACTAATTAAAGTCTCCTTCAATTATTCCCTTATCAGGTGATGAATCTGTAGAACTCACACCTGATGAAACCAAGACTCTGTTAACCACCATGAAGTTCTCAAAAGATAGACCAATCCACCTAAAGAAAATAGACTTTTCTGATGAATATAGGCTGCTGGCTGATATAGTAGGAAAAGTTCTACTATGCAAAATCTCAGCACATGATGCAGTACCCAAACAACAACTGAACATCATGGGGGCCCTTGTGCTGAAGAAGAAGGTAGACTGGGCCACATGTCTACTCAAGACGATAGGCTCTAAATACTCTCACAAAGAGAATGCCTACATGAGGGTCATGAGTCAAGTCCTCTTCCACTCCTTCCCTGACCTATGCAGGTCAAAAGGAGTTCCCATTCCTCATGGCAAAAGGATGTCCATTTCTCTCTTCTCTAAGTGGACCAGGCAAATCCCTAAGCCTGGTTCCATTCCTGAAAGGACTCCCTCTCCTCCTAACTCTCCTGCTCATCCATCTCCTCCTCCTTCTCCTCAAAGAGACAATTCTTCTCTACCACCATCATCCACTCAAATAATCTCTACTATCCTCACAACTCCTACTCTACCTACCTCTTCTCAAACACCTGCTCAAACATCAGTTTCTCCTTCTCTTCCTCCTCCTATTTCCCCATCTTCTCTACCTCCATTATCACCCATACCTCATGTATCAACTCACTTCTCTCCTCCTCTATCACCTCTTCCTCCACCATCACCTCCTCACCTTTCACACCATGAATCATCTGCATCCCCTGAGGCTCTCATCACTCAGTGCATCAAATCAGCAGCTGAAAAATTCCAAGTGATGCTGGATAAGCATTGCTCCCAAATTCATTCCTCCATCCTTCACATGCACACCCAAATAGATGGGGTCAGTGCCTCTGTACAAGGCCTAAAGACCTATCTCTCTTCCTCTAGAGTGACAAGGTCTTTCTTAACCTCCCTGGCCAAGAAGGTCAAGAAGGGGGGAGAATCTAGATGAAGAGCAGCCATCCAATCCTAAATCTCTCTCTCACAAGTCCCCTCCTTCTCCAAAATCTGACAAAATCCTTGGGAATGAGATAGTACCTGAGCTACACCATGATGAACAAACAATAGAGGTATTCAACATAGCAAGAGATGCTGCAAATCAAATGACACTACTACAAGGGGAGGGAAGCAGAGCAAACAATGAGGCTGAAAAGGAAGATGGTGAGAAAGAGCTGAATACTACCATAAATCAAGATAGAAATGAACCAGATGATGTGATGACTCATGAGTCAGTTGCAACTGGGGCTGGAGATGATAAAGATACTGAATAAGTAGAAGGAGTAAAAGAAGTTCTATCCCAGGGGGAGTTACCTGCTCAGGGGGAGTTACCTGCTCAGGGGGAGCTACCTGCTCAGGGGGAGCTAAATGAACTTCCTACCAATGAGAAAGAGAAACCCTCCTCTCCTAAAACAGTAGTATTCAAGAGAAAGAGAAAGACTCCTCCTACCCCTCCTGAGTAATATTTGAAAACAATGCTGATATATTTTACCCTATAGTTGAATACTAATTGGTATGAACATGAAATCTGTTTATATGATTCTGAAAAATTTGTTTATCTCTTCTTCTAAATTTCACTTTTGATTGAGTGACATATTTCTTATCTTTACAAATGCTGTGCTGGGTTAATTATATGCTAGTACAATTTCCCTCTAAATAAGGGTTAAGACAAATAGGGGGAGATTGTTGGGAAAATGATTTCTCTTAACCCCTAGAAATAAGTTAAAGAAGAATTCTAAGAATTAAAAATAAGGCTAAGTAAATATGCGTCGAATACTATTCGACGCAACGTCGAAATGAAGTCGACGTTTCCTTCAGATTGAGTCGAAGTAACTTTAGGAAGATTTCGACGTATGTGTTGTCGACGTTACTCTGATTTCTAGTCGACGTATCTAACGTAGTCGACGCACCTTTGTCGACGCACCATCCTTATTCTCCTCTCGACGTCCAGACAGGATTTATTCGACGCTTGCGTCGAATGGTAATCGACGCATGTCGATTTATGTGACAGATCTAAATATGCGCCAGATCTCTTTCCTTCTTTCAGTAGATCTGATTTGTATGGAATAATGTTAATATTTTATAGCCGTTCTGAATCATTCTTTACTTCTATTTGATTCTTGGCTAATCTGATTAACTCTATTTTGGATATCATTTGAAATCGGGATTCATTCTTTCCTTCAACTAAAAATGTTATTATGGAAATATTTCTTTCTTTCTAATACTCTGCCTGCTAATTGATTACTCTCCTTTAATATTATTTGATTGAAACAGAGCTATAAATAAAGAGGAGGTCGGCAGAAGAAGTAGTGAAGTGATTCAACATTTTTACATTTAAAAAGAGGAAAAGCTCCCAAGTGAAAAAGAGAGAATTGAGAAATAGTCCTGCAGCAATATTCAAGCATTCTTCTTCCTCTGCTTCTGAAGTCACCCTGCTGCAAATTCTGATAGCTCTCACATAAGAGAGAAAAGCTACAAATCTTCTTCTCTCTATAGAAGAAAGATTTAATTCACTTCTTGTGCTTCCAATCTTCTTGCTAGGAAGAAGATTCATTCTTGTTCTTATTTCTTTCTTCTTTCTTATTTTTACTTAAACATTGTAAAAGAGTTTTTAGAATCTCTCTTCAAAAAATTCAGTGTACTGGTTCTAAGAGTCTCCTTTTCAAAAGACTCGGTTGGTTCTAAGAGTCTCCTTGTCAAAAGACTCAGGGTGGTTCTAAGAGTCTCCTTATCAAAAGACTCAGTGCAAGATAGTGAATTCCTACCAAGGGGGTAGAAGAGTGGACTACCCAAAGTTTGGGGAACCACTATATTTTCTTGTGTTGTGCTGTGATTTCTTTTCTTGCATTTACTTTCTTTATTTGTTTAATTCTTGTTGGTGTGTGGGAAGCTATAATCTGTGATCATACACATATATATATATTAACATTGCACAAAATATTTTTTAATCTCTATTCACCCCCCCTCTAGAGAATTCTAGTGAGGTTAACTGTGCACTTTCAATTGGTATCAGAGGTAGGTTGATCTAAAAAAAGGTTAACTCCTTGATCAAAAAGATCCTACCTCTTGTTTATATATATATATATATATATATATTTAAATTATTTTCATGGCACAAATCAAAGATTATGCTTCCACCAGACCACCAATGTGCAATCTTGAAAAGTTTGCAGTTTGGAAAACAAGAATCAGAATTTATATGAATTCCATTGATGCTGACTTGTTTAATATTACTGTGATAGGTCCCCCAAAGCCCTATTGAAAGGATGCAAGTGGCAATGTCACACAAACACTTGTTCCAAGATCTGAGTGGACAGAAGATGAGAAGAAGGCAAGAACATATGATCTAAAGGCCATGAACATACTTGTCTCAACTCTCTCAGATGACATCTTTCAAAGGGTTGTTGACTGTGAATCATCCAAAGAAATTTGGGATGCTCTTACAAAGATGGTGGAAGGAAGTGCTGATGAAAAGAAAGATAAGAAGGCCCTATTGATCTCCCAATATGAGAACTTCCAAAAGAAGAATGAAGAGAGTATCTCTGAGATGTATGACAGATTCAGTCTAATCATCAACCAATTGAAAAACTTGGATAGAGAGATCTCCCTCACTGAGATTAATGACAAATTGCTAATGAGTCTCCCCAGTTCATGGGACTCAAGAATATGGACAATAAGAGACACAAGAGGACAAAAGGAAATCTCTACAGATGCTCTCTTAGGAAAACTCAAATCCTATGAGCAACTACTGAAAACTAGAGAAGAGAAGAAAAGAAGAGAAAACACTCCAATCTCCTCAAAAGACAGGAACATAGCTTTAAAGGCAACAGAAGAAAGGACTCCTGTCACTGAAGAAGAACTATTCAGTTTCCTAGCCAGAAGATTTAAGAAATGGGTCAAGACAGATGGATCAAAAAGTAGGGAGTCAAAACCAAGGTATGACAAAACCCCCACTAAAGAAATTATTTGCTATTCTTGCAGGAAACCTGGACATATTGCCCCAGAATGTCCAGAGAACGTTGAAACAAAGAAAGATCTGAAAAGAAAAGATCTCAAGAAAAAGGGAAAGAAGAAAGAAAGAGGCTTTATTGCAGAAGCCTGGAGTGAAACAGACTCTGAGGACAGTTCATCCTCTAAGAGTGACAATGAAGAATCTAGGCAAGAAGACATATGCTTGATGGCCTTTGAAGGCCCCAAGAATGATGATGGTGCTAAATCTTTGAGTGAGACAGGATCAGAAGAAAGCATATCTTCTGAAGATGAAAAAGAAAATAGCCTTATTCTCATAGAGAAATCTGAGGATAAGGATGAGGTAAACATCTTTGATGAAATAGATTTTCAAAGTGATAAATTCAGAAATGATTTTATGGGAATGTGTCTAGATCAATTAAAAGCTAAACAAGAAATCAAGGACCTAAAAGAACAAATTCATATGGTCAAGAACCAAAGAAATAAAAAAGATATAAGCTCAATAGATCATGTATTAAGGGCTAACATAAGAGAGAAGGAAATAGAAAGGGCTAGAATAGAAAATCAGTTCCTTAAGGATAAGGTTTCTCAGGCAAAGGCCTTTGAAGAATCAATAAAAATGAGAAGCCAAACTCTTAAAGAAATCACTGAAAAACAAACAATAAGACACAAAAATCTTGGGCTAGGGGCTGATCCATCAATCAACCTAATTCCATCCAACAAGCCTGCTTGGATGAGCCCTGTAAAATTCACTAAACCCATCAAATTAGCAAACCAAGAAAAAGAATCACAACATAAGAAAGAACACTTCTTCAAGGAAATAAAGGAATTTGATGAAACATCATATTATTCAGCTGATGACTCACAAACTTCATCTGAAGAGACAACTAAACCAAAAGAAACAACATTCAAAGGAGTAAAAACAGAAAAAGGTAAAATGAAAATTTCTGAAGACACAGTTGCGTCGACTTTATATCAACGCATGAATGATAGTGCGTCGACTTCTACTCGACGCAACCTCTCAGATGCCTCGACCTCTACTCGACGCTTGAATAAAGATACGTCGACATCCAATCAACGCAACTTTCTCCATGCGTCGATACCAGATCAACGCAATCTGAGGAATGCGCCGAATATAAATCGACGCAACTATCAACATACGTCGAATAGATATCGACTCATAAAAACTCAGAGCAACATGAACACCTATATTCCAAAAATCTTCCATCTTAACCCCCATTCAGGACTCATTCATCCTGATCATGATTTCTATCCTAATCAACATTCCAACCAAAATTTCCACCCAAAACTTGGTAACCAAAATTCCCATCCTAATCAAACCTTCTATCCTAATCAACACTGGTATCCTAGTCAACACTTCTGTCCCCATTTAAACTCAAGCTCTCACAAAAGTAAGATACTTAAGTGTTACATAGCAGTAGCGTCGGCGGTAGTGCCCAGTGAGCCGTATGAAGCCTGTGAAGCCCGATGCACTGGGTGGAGCAGCAGAAGCTGAAGGTCCGCGTACCTTGCTTCATTGACCTTGCAGGTCAAGAGCGGGTTAGGGAAAGCCGTACCCGTTTTAGGTAGATGTATGCCTAATATTATGAGCGCGGGCATCTGGCGGAACCGAAACCCCACCCTTAGCCATTGTGATGAGGATCGCAACCTCGGGTCACGATGTGTAGTTTGGGATTAGAACTCATCAAGGCCGGCCATCCTTGACGAGAATCAGCTCATAGAGAGAATCCAAGTTGAAAAAGGACTTGTCGATTGCGTGTCGTGAGTGCACAAAGCGTGTAAGCCTAAATCCGAGTTGAAAAAGGACTTGTCGATGAATGCAATGCTTCTATGCGGTGCTTAGACGCACCTGTGATATATATACTGTTGTTGCTTGCTTGCAGGGAAGTACCACCGCCGCCCCGAGCATGGGGTGGGGTCGTTACAAATCTTGGTCAGCTAAAGCTGACCGGTTACTTGTTTTCCCACCACTTGGTGGATTTGCTTATACAGGTCCCGGTGAGACTAGCGGGAGATAGCAGGCTGAAGCCCCTGCTGCTATGCTGTGCTGGCCCTTGAAGGCCATAGGTTTTGTTTACCTTTTTGTTCATGCGTGGCCGGCTTGCGAGCCGATGTTTGGAAGCCACTTAGATGATGCAAACAAACAATGTAAATAACTCTTTATGTTTTTCATTCCTAGTAGCGATGTGGACATGTTATATACTGGTTTTATTAATGAATATATATGCTTCCGTTGTGACTCTGGTGCTGAGATAGTTATCTTTTGTAACTGTTTAACGCTAATTTTAGTAACGCGCTCTTCTGTTCATTTCATATGGCGTGGGGTCCCGGCCGGAACTACTGTTATATGCTATGTAACAGGGAGGGTGTTACAATTTACCCGTGCGTTTTACGCACGTGCGAGTTTGCCCGTGCGTGAGTAAATTGCACGGGCGGCGCAGCTTCGTCTTCAAGTCTGTTTTTATCATTAAATAATGCACGGGCAGCGCACGATCGTGCGTTCGCCCGTGCGTGACCAAAACTCCGCCTGTTTAGTATTTAAAGAAGGAAAAACTGCAGTCAACGAAAGCCCCAGATTCCCCTCGCGGGAAAAGCCAGGAATCCCTCCATTTTCATCCCTTCCACCGGAGGAGATGAGAGGAGACCATTTCCGGCGATCTCCTTCACCATTCTTCCATCCGGGAGCATTTGCAAGTATTCTCCGCCACTAGCTCAAGCGTTCTTTGTCGTGGAGGCCATAGAAATGCTGTAGATCGTTGGAGCGGTGACAGCCTCCTTCGAGTCCACACACCATCTGAGGGCCGAGCCCGGAGAGAGCCCGACAACCTCTCATTCCGGTCGAGAACCCAAGACGCGGTGACATCCTCTTTTTGGTGCTTCCTAAACTTTGATGCTTGTGCTTTCTCTTTATGTTGTTGTAATGAACGCTCGTTAGATTAATGTTATAGATCCTTGCTTGTTGTTCATGTGCAATGATGTTGTGGTGGTGAGAATTGCTTTCCTTGTTGTTGTGATATTCTAAGTTTTTTGTGTGTGAAGCTATCTAGCAATAGCTAGTGGTGATGTTGGCGAAGAGGTGAATACGACCCTCACAAAACCTCTGTCACAACCCGCATTTTCGCAATATTTAAAATATATCAGAGTAAGAGAAAATACGCGCCGCGATGCCACGCCGTGCAGGGGACAACTGCAGACGCTCAGGAAAACTCCTAAATCTAATGCTCTTTTATGAAACACATGTTATTATGATAAAACAATATTTAGGTTTAAGTTGAGAACCGTGTCCCTCGGTTCAGTGGATCAACTAGTCCACGAGTAAAAATATACGTAGTCGCAGCGGAAAAATACTTGATTCAATTCTTTTATGGTCCTATATGAGCCCAAAGACCTAACATACAGCTAATGTTATGCATGACTCTAGATTTATTATAAGTAATAAAAAGGTTTTATAACGTTCAAAATATGGTGGTTTTCAGTTAAAGATATGCGATGAATCTAAGTTAAATGCAGTTTTTTATATTTAAAGTAACTAACATGCATCCTAACATAAATCCTTCCCAGAGAGCAAGTGTAAAAACTAACAGTAGGTAACAGCAGTAAACACCAGCAAGTAGTCTAACATCTAAGACAAAACACTATGAGCGTCAACAAATAGACACAAACCCATAGGAGAAAACCTAGTCAGAAAGGATAAAACTACCTCACAGAAGGAGGTGAAACAAACGCTGCCACTACCTGCAGCACAGAAACCTCGAGCTCTACCAGACGAACCTGCTACTGCTCTGAACCTGAGGCATTCAAAAGAGAAGAACGCCTCAGCAAGAATGTGCAAGTGGTAGCAAAAAATCAAGGTTAGCAGCAATCATCAGTAAAAGATTGCAGAAAAGAGAGCTAAATTGAATAACATTTAATCTTACAACAATCCGAGCCAGCTCAAACGAGTGCACTCGGTAAGAGGAAAAGACAAGCCTGCACTGAAAGGTAATAGCCAAAGCATAATATATCATAATATTATACATAAGCATATAAGCTTAATAAAACTTGAGACTGATCAGCTCGAGGGAAGAGCGTCCCCCAAAAGAAGGCACTGCGACGGTGGTACCTTTCCACTAACGCTCGCAGCCCCACAAACAACCTGGAGTGCTGCAACGGTGACTCCAATCCACCCAAACCAACAGTCCAAAAGAGGCACTGTGGCGGTGACTTTAAGCTCACACGCTCAACAGGCTCACACTTAGCACCTGTAGCAGGGGTGCACAATCATATATATATATGTGTATGAACAAACCCCAGTGCAAGACACCTGAGAACACTCAGAACACTAGACTACGAAGATCATGGAGATCAAGAACCACTCACCGAAGCCATCCCGGGGAATTAGGCAACAAAGCATACCTAGCTCATAAATCCAACAGAACACAAGGAGCAGTGTCAGACCGGGAAAACATGATAACAAATGGTTTTAACCATAAATCAAAACGAGAGAATCAGGAAACACCGGATTCAGCAATAAATCAATAGATTAACATTTAACTTACAACAGAGCTGAAGATTTCAGCAACCCGACACCATGCAAGGCTTGGTGTCGGAACGAGGCGGAGGGAATCTTAACACGAAGGCCAAACACCAGAACAATACTAGTGGGTTCATAAGAGAACACTTGGAACATAACTAACACATATCATAAAGTTCGGGAACCACTCAACGATCTAATTCAGAGTATTGAAGAAATAATCCGATGAAGGAACACTTAACACTACGGGGCAAAACGAGACATGACTTCGTCAAAAGACTCACCCAAAGAGCTTAGAACACTTGACAACAATGATTTAAGATACTCGGGCCCATACGGCAAAAAGGGCACACAACATTGATGCAACAATTCAAGATACCCGACAAGGATAAGCTTAAACTGAATGCCAAACACCAGATAAAAACTCAACAGGTCAAAGAAAACACTTGGTGAGTCCAAACTTGACCCCCCAACAACTCTCGTAGTAATACGACGAATAAAGCACGAAAGGACACAATAAATGATCACTAAACAAATCCAGGACACTCAAGGAATAAGGCATAGTTACCACTAAAAGGTCTCAGCAAAAAGGACATAAAAAGCTTGTCAACATCGCTTAAAATACCCGGGAACACCCGGTAGAAAAACATAAGGGCATGCTAAAGACCAATCAGAATAAGTGATGAAATCGACCGAAAGACTCATCAAAAGTCGACAGGAAACTCAACAAAAGCTGACGGGAAAAGACTTATATTACGGTCAACGAGGAAGACTTAACAAAAGGTCGACGAGAAGACTTCATAATGAAGTCGACGGGACAACACAATAAAATCGATTAGAAAATTTGATAATAATCGACCAGAAGGTTAATTAATTAACTAGAAGGAGATGCAGACAGATGAAGACTGGAGCTATAAGGAAGACAATCGACAAGGATTTAATCCAGGCAGAACTCAGGATGCACAATCGAAGCAATGTATGCAGACAAAAGGGATACCAGGAGCATGTAGCCGAATTAAATACCAAATCCCGAGCAAACCTTGCTTGAGGTTTAACAAGCACAACCTCCAGCTAGACATGAACTCTAAGGTTTATAAATAATTTCAACGACGGAGGAGGCGACACTTTTGGTTGCATTGACATAACAATTTAAGCGATTCGACTCACTAACCTACGCAAGGATCAAAATAACGATACAACTTACAAGTGTAACATTCAAGTTAATACGACGGATAAAGTGTCACTACAATCAAAAATGGCGAGGCGAACAAAACGATAGCGAGTTATCGCAGCAACGAGGTAATGCATTAGGTGAATACAATTCCGAGAATTACCCAAATAACGGAACGAGTCCAACGAACGTCCAAGGGTAGGTATATGACAAAAGAAATATTTCAAATCGAAGATCGGGCACGACAACGCGTCAAGACTAATTTATAAACGAATTGCAAGAGATTTTACCATGTTCGGAAGAGAAAGGGGAAAGGAGAAACCACCACTTGCCTTGGTTTCGCCGGAGACGTCTTCCGAAATGCACCACGTCGTAGATCGGGGCAAAAGAAGACGGGAGAAGTTGAAACCTACGAGAAATCGGACGGAATAGAGGTTATGGACAAAAACCCTAACGAGAAAATGTTCACGAAACGAGAAAAACTCACCACGAACGCGTAGCTCTCGCCGAGAGCATTCCAAATCTATGCTCGATCGAGAAATCCGAGCACCGGAGCTCCGTCGCCGGTCGCCGGAAGCTCCACGAACTCACGCGTTCTCGCCGCCTCGGGCTCTCTCGTTCGGTCGGGTGTAATTGAAGGAGGAGGAGATGAAGTTAATCGCATATGTATATATATATCTAATAATAATAATAATAATAATAATAATAATAAACGTAATAGCCTAAACTTCAAAATTAAATGACCCCTTTAACCGGAAGCTCTCATATAACCGCACAGGAAATTCGCCTAATTACTATAACCGATTATCATTAGGGGTTTACTATTAGCCTAATAAGATTCGGCGATATCCTATAGCCGATTAGGAACATATGCAGCCGAAATATGTATAGCCGAACAGTGTTAATACTTAAATATATAAATAAATTATTATTACCGGAATCTAAACCGATGCCGAAATCGACGAAATTCGCACCGTAGGTGAACGGCGGCGCTACGAATCCAACGGCGAATTCGGAATCAAAATCCGACGTACCGATCTCGAGATATAAATTTCTGAAGTTTACGCTAAACGTAAACCATACAAAACTTCAAACGCGCGCCGAGACTCCAAAAACTATCAGATCGCGACGAAACTTGACGGGGATTTCTAAAATAAAACAACTTAATTTCCTATCGTAAAATTTTCCAATTTCGGTAACTTTCAAAATTTTGCCGGCTTGACCAAACGGACACGAGAACGCACTAACAGCGATGCGTCGCTAACTCTGCACTAGCGTAACGCCCTTACGTCATTATTACGACAATTAAATAATTAAAATAATAGTCGAAAATCAGGGGCGTTACAACCTCGCTCTGTGGCCATTCTACCCGCTTACCGAAGCGCGGCATCGCGGCCGCTGCACTCACCCACACCTTGCGAAGCGGTGCTTTTCGACCTGGATTTCTCTCATTTCCGCAATAGCTTAGGACACCAATCACAACGCCCCTGTTTCATTTTATTCGCTTGTGTAACAATCGACTCACCACACGTTTCGTTCACCAGAACCTGCATTCCTCAAGAGATCGACATTCAGGGAAGTTATTCCCAAATTTATTACTTGACAGCGACCGGTGCACTTACCGAACGCGCATCAGACTTATAGAAATACAAGAAATATCTTTTTGTAAACATGACGATTCATAAGAAAAAATATGAGTGAAAGTCTAAAATGAAAAGATGTTTTTGTAGATCATTTTTCTTTTAAAATCTTTAAAGATTACTAGAAAGTAACCAAGCATGAAAGAAGGATATCAAAAAGAAATTACCACAATGATATTATAATTCACAAATTAAAAACATACCAAACATTGTAGATAGCATGCTAGGTTATCTAGTGCATTTATAAATAAAGAGGAGTATAGAATTTAGCATTATGATCTAATACTCATGAGAAGAAGTGTTATGGAAGATAATGATGTGCACATAAGTGTATTTTGAATGGAGTAAACAAATGATTTAATCAAAAATATAAGACATATATAGAGTAAAGTGCACAATAAAACACAAATAATTTTACTTCCCACACTTCAATGCACATAGAAAAGAATAAGTGGTGTAAAGAAAAAAGTTTATGGTTTGCACAAGACACTTTACTATTCTTTCCAAGGTGCTCAACCTCACAATGCTAATTATGACTTATCAGGAGGTTCAAGTAGTGCTTGGTGAAGTTATCTTTGTAAATTTATTTCATGATTTTTTTTGTACAAAGTTCTCCGAAAACACTTGTTTTGCAAACTAATGAAATTTTGAAAGCACAACCACTTTTCTTAATTTTAAGAGTGCAAATAAAAGTAGTGTAGCGAAGATACTTGTGCAAATTTAATTCATTGTACAATTAAAATACACAAGCAAGCATTCTTAGATTGAAAACACATGTAAACTTTGCCAAAACAAGTGACTAAATGAGTATCATTATCAGCCATAAAACATTTACTCATACTTAGAGGCATGCTAAGCTTGGCTC
The DNA here is from genome assembly GCA_033032865.1 of Dactylorhiza incarnata. Taxonomy (NCBI): domain Eukaryota; kingdom Viridiplantae; phylum Streptophyta; class Magnoliopsida; order Asparagales; family Orchidaceae; genus Dactylorhiza; species Dactylorhiza incarnata. The sequence goes on from JAWHQI010000213.1 coordinate 2,492,173, forward strand.
TACATAACTTTTACAATACAATTTGATGCACATGTGATTAGATATATCAAAGCATGATAAAAGCAATGTTCAAAGTAGTTTTGACAAGATGAATTGCAACATTGTAGAAGGTCTAAATGATAGTTTGAACCATGCTTGATATTGGCAATATATTCCATACAGTTTTGTTGATATTTTGAAAAATAATTTTGATTTAACGTTTGAACCCATATAATTGATCTCGGACTTCTCGAGGTCTACCCTGTGAGGGGTTCGCCCGGTACTAGGAGATGCGATGAGATGATAGCCCAAATCTCCCTTTCGCAAGATACATGTAAATAGAAAAGTTAAGTTTAAAAGATACTTTTTTATATTTTTGAATTTGATTTTTACATATATGAATAGAAATCAGACACATAAACAAAGAAAGGGAGTAAATAAAAATATTTTTGTAATTAGGCTTTTGTATTTTTTTTGTTTTAATTTTTCAAAAAACAATTAAAAACAGAAATGCAAAAATAAGTAGTACATATAATAGAGCATATTTTTAGGGATTTTTCAAAATTTTAAAAATACAGAAAATCAGATAGGTGCGCTAGCACCAGCGCTAGTGGTAGCACGGGAATCAGTACACTAAATTTTAGGTTTTTGAAAAATTTAATTTTTGATATTGGTTAAGTGTCCAAAGTTTAGTTTTATGCAGAAATTTCAGAAGATTTGAAGATGTTTAGATATGTAAAAATTACATTAAACCATTGCATTTATGAATGTGATTTAACCCGAAAGATCTAGGACACCTAATTCAAGTCGTAGTAATCGAAATCTTGCATCGGGAAGAGGTTTAGTGAATATGTCAGCAAGTTGGGAGTCTGTTCCAATGAAACTTACTTTTACATGCTCTTTCTTAATATGATCCCTAATGAAGTGATGGCGAACATCTATGTGTTTGGATCTAGAGTGGTGTACGAGATTATTAATAAGATCTATGACACTTTTGTTGTCACATTTGAGATCAATGTTTTTGAGATGAAAACCAAAATCCTCTAGAGTTTGGCTCATCCATAAAGCTTGTGCACAACAACTCCCATGAGCGATGTATTCGGCCTCCGTGGTGGAGAGTACAACCGAAGATTATTTCCTACTAGACCATGCAACTAATGAGGGTCCTAAAATGTGACAAGTACCGCTAATGCTTTTTCCATCTAGTGAACATCCGGCGCAATCTGAATTGGAATAGTTGTGAAGTGTAAATGAATCATTGTGTGGGTACCATAATCCTAATTTTAAAGACACTAATAGATAACGAAAAATACGTTTTACCGCTTTTAAATGAGATTCTTTTGGATTGGCTTGAAAGCGAGCACATAAACATACGTCAAACATTATGTTTGGTCTAGATGCACTTAAGTAAAGAAGAGGTCCAATCATACCTCAATATAAAATTTGATCAATATAAATTCCAGATTCATAAAGAAGCACTCATAGGTGTAGAGGCTTGTTTAAGATTTTCAAATCCAAATTGTTTAAGCATATCGTGAACATATTTTGTTTGGCAAATAAAGATACCATCATTTCGTTGTGAGATTTGAAAACCAAGAAAATAAGAGAGTTCTCTTATAAGGCTCATTTCAAATTCATTTTTCATTACTAAGACTACTTCATTACACAACTCTTCATTAGTGGCTCCAAAAATAATATCATCAACATATATTTATAAAATAATTAAATCGTTATTATTATGCTTAATGAAGAGTGTGTTGTCGGCACTTCTCATGACATAACCATGCTTTAACAAAAATGATTTAAGTCTATTATACCATGCACGGGGCGCTTGTTTTAAACCATAAAGCGCCTTTTCTAATTTATAAACATGATTTGGAAATTTTTTGTTTATAAAACCGGGGGGGGGGGGGGGGGGGGGGGGGAGGGGGTTATTCTACGTACACTTCTTCTTTTATAAACCCATTTAAAAAGCACTTTTAACATCCATTTGAAATAATTTTATCCTTTTAAAACTCATAAATGCCAAAAATATTCGTACAGATTCTAAGAGAGCAACGAGTGCAAAAGTTTCTTCAAAATCTACCCCTTCGATTTGAGAAAAGCCTTGAGCGACTAAGCGAGCTTTATTTCTTGTAATCCTAGATTCACCATCTAATTTATTTTTAAAGATCCATTTTATGCCAACAACGGGATGATTAGATGGACGTTCTACTAGGTTCCAAACTTTATTTCTTTTAAATTGATCCAACTCTTCATTCATAGCCAAAAACCAAAATTTGTCATTTAAAGCGGTTGAAACGTTTTTAGGTTGAATTTCAGAAACAAAGCAAATATTTGAGAACGTTTCATGAAGAGAAGATCGAGTTCTTACCCCAATAGATGGTTCCCCAATAACTAGCTCCTTTGGATGATTTTTTGAGAAGTTTAAGATGCTTGGGGGTACATATTCATCTTGCTTGGCCTCCTCCTCCTCTTCTTTGGAAGGTTCCTCTTCATCGTGCTCCAAAGATGGCAAAGGTTCATCATCTGTACCTGTAGGAAGTCTTTCTACACAAGAAATAAATTCATCAAATTTTACATTAATAGACTCTTCAACCTTACTCTTTCTTTTGTTAAATATTCCATAAGCTTTACTAGTTGAAGAGTATCCAAGAAATATTTCTTCATCACATTTTTCTTCAAACTTTCCTAAGGCATCTTTTGTATTTAGAATAAAACATTTACAACCAAATACTTTAAAATATGATAAGTTAGGTTTCTTTTGATAATATAGTTCATATGGTGTGAGATTTAAAGATGGACGAAGCATGACTCTATTCATTACATAACATGATATGCTTACGACTTCAGACCAAAAGTGCTTAGGTAATTTATATTCCGATAGCATAGTACGTTTAGTTCTTGGATTGTCTTATTCTTTCTTTCTACAACACCGTTTTGTTGACGTGTGTGTGGAGCGGAGAACTCATGCTTAATACCTAATTTTTCACAAAAAGATTTAGAATTTTCTTTTTCAAATTCTCCTCCATGATCTGAGTGAATGCATTTTATTTTTAAATCTAGTTCATTTTGAATATGCGTACATAATTTTGAAAATTCGCAAAATGCATTAGATTTGGAAGAGAGAAATAAAGTCCAACAATATCTAGAGAAATCATCTATTAGAACACAAGTATATATTCTTCCACTAAGACTTGCGGTGCTAATGGGACCAAAGAGATCCTTATGAATTAATAGCAAAGGTTTTATAGTAGAAATTTCATTTTTTGCTTTTAAAAGAAGATTTTGTAAATTTTCCTTTTACACATGGAGAACATAGTGAAGATAAATTTCCATTCAATTTAGGCAATCCTCTAATCAATTCCTTTTTGGCTAGTTTTAAAATGAGCTTTGTACTAGTGTGGCCTAAACGTCTATGCCATAGTTCTAACTCATCATTTTTAGTTATAAAACATTTTATAGATGATTTGGATAGATCATGAAAGGAGGCTATATATACATTGTGAATTCTAGGTGCAATTAGTAAAACATCTTTTGTGTTAGGATTAAATATTTTGCAAAGATTTGTAGATGACTCAAATAAGACATCTAATCCTTTATCACACAGTTGGCTAATAGATATTAAGTTATGTTTTAATCCTTTTACATAAAGAACATTAGAGATATTTAAGGATTCGTTACCCACTGTACCTACTCCCATGATCCTTCCTTTACCGTTATCTCCAAAGGTTACGATCCCTCCTTTCTTCTTTTTTAGGCTAAGGAACTTTGCTTTGTTGCATGTCATGTGCTTGGAGCAACCAGAGTCCAAGTACCACACGTCATCCATTTCCTTAGCCTTCCTGCAAATCTAGAAAGAAGATGAGAGTAAAGATCCGGATACCCAAGATGTACCACCCATAGAATAGGTGGATGCCTTAGGTACCCAGATTTGATTTAAAGATCCCTATTATATTTTCCTGCAAGAGCTAGACGTGTGTCCAAACCTATGACAGTTTGCACACGAAATAAAGGAGGTTGAGACCCTTTTCTAAAATTCTACACTGCTCTTACTGGATGAGGTTTGATTTTTAGAAAAATAGAAGAATTTTTAAATGATAGGCTACCGCCGGCGTTAGTGGCTAGCGTCGGGCGGTAGTGGTCACTTTGATATCCGAGCCAAAATTTTCCAGAACCATGACATTGGTATCCCAAAATCATGTCCAGGGATTTTTGACCAATTCCAAATTTTTGATGGCCAAATTGAGGTCATGAGTTTGTTTTAAGCATGCCACATTTATTTTCAAAGCCCTTTTTGTTATTTTCAATTTGTAAGAGATATGTATTTAGTTTTCTCTCTAAGTCCCCCTTTTCTTTTGTAAGAGTTTTGATTTGTTAGAGGGCCTTAGAAAGAGAAACTTCAAGTTATTTTGCCTTACATAAAGAGTGCTTACACTCTTGACATGAAATCTTTCTCTTTTCAAAGGAAATTAATTTTTTTTGTAAGCTTCTGATTTTCTTTGATGATAGATTCATTTTCACGATTTAAAATAATATTAACTTCTATACTTTTATCATAGGCTTTGCAAGTTAGAACAAATTCATCATAAAGTTCTTCGAAGGTGGGAGGAGTTACCTTAGTGTCACTAGGAACACTGGTGTCATCATCATTACTTTTGAAATTAAACATAAGTTTGCTTCCTCCTCGCTGCTGGACTCAGATCCACTTGATTCTTTAGAGGAAGAATTATCCCAAGTTGCGGCTTTCAATACTTTCTTTTTCTCCTTCACCTTGTATCGTTCTTTTTGCTCCTTTTGATACTTCGGGCACTGGTTTCGAATGTGCCCGGTCTTTCTACAGTGATAACACTCCGGTAGTGGTCTTTCTTCTTCGTCTTCACTTCCTTTTTCTTTCTTTGATGAAGAGGAAGACCCTTTTCGTCGAGCATCTTTCTGGAAGTATTTTCGAAAGGTGTTCCTTCTTTCCGGATTTCTAATGAACTTCCTGAAGTTCTTCACCAGGAGACCTTCTTCATCTTCATCATCATCTTCGATGCTCTCCTTCTTTGACTTTACTGCCAACGCCTTTTTCTTTGGCTCATTGTTGTATTCATCGTGTTGAAAATGGAGTTCTACCTCATGGGTTTTGAGATTCCCAATAAGGTTCTCGATCTGGAGCTTTCTTAGGTTATGTGACTCCAAGATGGCCCTCACCTTTGGATTGAACCTTGGAGGTAGAGAGCGAAGAATTTTTCTGACTAAGTCCCTATCCGAGTAGATCTTTCTAAGAGATTTTGAAGCATTGACGATCTTGGTGAAGCGTGTGTACATCGAGTTGATGTCTTCTTCAGCATCCATCCTAAATTTTTCATATTCCGATTCCAGTTGGAATATCTTTGCATCTTTTACCTGTGATATACCTTCATGAGTAACATCTAATTGGTTCCAAATATCACAAGCAGTTACACATGTAGAAATTTGATTAAATTCAGTTCGATTTAAAGCACAATATAAAGCGTTCATTGCTTTTGCATTATTTCCGCACTTTAGTTTATCGTTATCGTTCCATTTATCCTTAGTTTTTTGAATCGTAGCCTCTCCTACTACAATTGTAGGAGGAGAGTACCGAAGTTCTACCATATTCCAAACCTCTACATCCATGGTCATAAGAAAACACATCATCCTATTTTTCTAGTAGTTGAAATTTGACCTAGTAAAAAGAGGTGGTCTACTAATACCTTGACCCTCTAGAAAAGCAAGATCATGAGACGCTATTATTCCTGGTTGTTAGACCGATTTGGAATAACACCGCATACCACTTGTTGGATCGGTAGGTGCCCTTAGAGGGGGGGGGGGGGTGGTGAATAAGGGTTTTAAAAACTTAAGTTATATTTTCATAAACTTGAAAAGCTAAGAGATTAAAATAGTGATTTAGAATGAAGATCTAAATTGATTTATAATGAAAGAGAAAATATTTATCAATGAAGAACAAATTAATTTTATTACCCAAAGAGAGACATGATTACAATTAATAAAATTGATTACAAAACTAGATTTATTTGACACTAGAAATCAAAATCAAATAATAAAAACTCTTTTTATTTTCTATCCCGATTCGTATCCCTACGAACCGGTGGCATTAGCCTATCCTTCCCCGGATACAGCCTCAAGCCTCTCTAGCCAATCCTTCCCCGGATATGGCCTCGAGCACCCCCTAGACCTAACCTAGATCTAATCGCCAACACGAGGTGAATTTCTGCCCTAAGTCCTACCCAGACCTAGTCGCCAACATGTGGCGAATTTACTAAGCGATTACAAGAATGAAGGTAACAACAGTATTAGGAACTCCCTCTTAAAGAACTTCTGAAGATGGAGGCAAAGAACCGCTATAGAATAAGCATTGTTGAAGCCATCGTCGTTCGGATCTGGCGTGAAGAAATCCTCCTTCAGAAATTCGCAGAGCTTTGGTGGGAGATAGTTGGATCTCATTCTAGCACATAGGGAGAGAGGAGATTTGTTGTATATACTAGGTTTGGAGGGGTCCTGTTGACACAGTTCTCCCGTGCTTTATATCATTGAAAAAGGATATAAAGACATCAGCAGGTGCACTAACAACCTCACTTCCTTTTCAAGGGCTTTTGTTTGAGTAATGAGAGTCTACAAACTTCTATGTTGGGAACACAATTGTCGGTAACAATCCTCTGAGAATTCAAGAAATAGAGAACTGAACTGAGACAACAATGTTTCCAAGGCTAGATTAACTGCAACATTGTCTCTTTGATCTTGAGGAGAATCCATTGATTACCAGTAGGAATCTGCAAATCAAATCCAGATTCTGCAGGATACCATAAGCCAAGTTCAGGTGTACCCTTTAGATTTCTGAGTATTCTTTTCACAGAGCTCAAGTGGGATTCCTTAGGGTCAACCTAAAATCTAACATATATACATGCAACAAACATGATATCTGGCCTGCTAGCTGTCAGATAGAGGAGTGAGCCAACGATTGCTCTGTAAGTTTTTTGATCAAAGGATTTCCCCTTCTCATCTCTATCATGAACAGTATTGGTAGCCATTGGGGTTTTCATTACATAGGCATTCTCCATCCCAAAACTTTTGATAAGTTCTCTGGTATATTTGGATTGAGATATTGAAATGCCATCTGCAGTTTTCTTTACTTAGAGACCAAGAAAGTTGGATAGTTCCCCATGCTACTCATCTCAAATCTAGACTGCATTAGGTCAACAAATCTCTTGTAAAGTTTTTTATCTGTTGAGCCAAATATGAAATCATCTACATATATTTGTACTAAGAGTAGCTGATTTTTATGTGCTCTAGTGAAAAGTGTTTTATCCACCTTGCCTCTTACAAAAGAGTGTTCTAAGAGAAAGGTGGATAAGGTCTCATACCAAGCTCTTGGAGCTTGCTTGAGACCATATAATGCTTTATCTAATCTATAAACAAAAAAAGGGTAAGATGGATTGAAAAAACATGGGGGTTGCTCCACATATACTTCTTCCCGAAGAGTTCCATTTAGGAATTCACTCTTCACATCCATCTGATAGACTTTTATTTTCATATGTGCTGCATAAGCAAGAAACATTCTGATTGCTTCCAGCCTTACCACTGGAGCAAATATTTGGTTCAAGTCAATTCCCTCCTCTTGCCTATATCCTTGAGCAACAAGCCTTGCTTTGTTTCTGACAATGACTCCAGTTGAGTCCATCTTGTTCTTGTATACCCATTTGTTTCCAATTATTGGGTAATTTCTTGGTCCCTCAACTAAGGTCCAGACCTTGTTCCTTTCAAACTGAGCTAGCTCCTCTTGCATGGCTGCAATCCAGTGAGTGTCACTGTCTGCTTCTTCAAATTTCTTTAGCTCATATTGAGAGAGGAAGCATTGCAACATAGTTTCATTTGCTATCTGGTTCCTTGTCTTTACTCCAACTGTCAAATCTCCTATAACCTGAGTTGGAGGGTGATCCTTTAGGGTCATCCTTTCTCTTGTGGAGTTGATCAGTGAATTCACCTCCTCATGAATTTCCTCTTGCTCATTGACTGCGGGAGCACCATTTTCATTTATTAGAATGACCTCTGTGTTTTGTAGAGTTTGTGCTCTATTGTCATCCTCATTTTCAGTAGAGTCTTCATCTGAATCATTGTCAGCTTTATGCATGCCCTTGTCTTGGCAATCTGATGGGTGGTCCATGATGCTGAGTCTTTCCATTTGATCTGCAAGTTGGTCTTCTTCCTGCAATATCACATTGGTGGAAGTTTCCTTCCTCTTGGAGAACATGTTAGTTTCATCAAATACAACATGCATTGACTCCTCAATTTTGAGAGATCTCTTATTATAACACCTATAGGCCTTGCTTGATGAGGAGTATCCCAAGAATATTCCATCATCAGCCTTCTTGTCAAATTTGGCAAGATAACTCTTTCCATTGTTCAGAATGAAGCAAGTATACCCAAAAATCCTACAGTTTTGAATATAGGTGTCTTTCCCTTCAACAACTCATAAAGAGTCTTCAACTTAGTTTTGTGGATGAGACTTCTATTCAGAATATAGTTGGTAGTATTCACTACCTCAAACCAATATGACTTTGACAAATTGGATTCAGCCAATAATGTCCTTCCTGATTCAATTAGGGTTCTATTTTTTCCTTTTAGCCACCCCTTTTTGTTGGGGGGTTCTAGGAGCTGAAAAGCTTTGTCTTATCCCTTCATCCTCACAGAATCTACAAATTAACAGATTTTCAAACTCAGTTCTATGATCACTTTTGATCACACCAACTTGAGAATTGAATTCAGATTGAATCTGTCTAATGAATCTTGAGAGGATCTTGAAGGTGTCTGATTTAGATTTTAGAAAGAACACACAGCTGAATCTAGAAAAGTCATCTACAATGACTAATGTATTGGACTTACGTGCTAAGATTTGAGTGGAGATAAGACCGAATAGGTCCATGTGCAACAGATAGAGGGTTCTAGGGGAATCATTCTTACCAATTGATTTGAATGATGACTTGGTTTGCTTTCCTAGTTGGCAGGCTCTATAAGGATGGAATTTCTTAAACTTACCAATTGGTTAGCCTCTTAGTAGGTTATGTTTGGATAGCTTAGCTATTGTCTTAAAGTTTAAGTGACTAAGTCTCCTATGCTACAATTCATTATTTTCTAGGTGAGAGTTAAACAAACAAACTTCTTACTTAACATACTCAAAATCTACTACATAGACCATACCTTTCCTAAGTCCAGTCAATACTATTTTGTTAGTTATAGAGCTAACTATATGACATAAGGACTTGGTGAATTCAACTTTGTATTCACCATCACACAATTGACTAATACTAAATAGATTATGTTGAAGACATTCAACACAGGCTATCTTAGAGAAGGAGATTTCCCCAATCCTGAGCACAGCATATCCTTTTGTCTGACAAGAGTGGGAGTTCGCAAAGATTACCTTAAGGTCTTCCTTGGCCTTGTAGTTTTCCAGTACCTCTTTTGCTCCAGTCATATGCATGGAGCACCCACTGTCAGATACCACTACTGGTTTGTGGTAGAATAGTCTCCTTTCTAATTATCTTTAATAGAACCTTATAAATCCATTAAGTAGGCTTCCTTAGCTGCACTCTCTTCATCACTGCCAGATGAAGAAGAACTTGACTTAGACTCTGAGTCACTGCAGGTCTCAGTAGTGAAACCTTTCCCCTTCTTCTTATCCTTCTGCCTGAAGGATTTCTTCTTGTGCTTTTTCTTGCTGCTGCTTCTGTCCTCTGTTCTTCAGGACATTCAGGTGCAATATGCCCTGGCTTTCTACATGAGAAGCATATTATTTCATGTTTTGGAGTTTTGCCATACCTTGGTTTGCTTGAACTGCACTCCTTTCTTCTGGAATCTTCCGCCTTGACCCTTCTTTTGAATCTTTTGGCTAAGATATTGAACATGTCTTCCTCAGAAGTGGAGGGTTCTCCTTCAACAGCTTTTAGAGCAACAGTCCTTTCAATAGAAGTTGAGTGTTTCTCCTTGGCTTCTGTCTCTGCCCTGCTCTTTAGTAGAAGCTCATAGGACTTGAGCTTTCCAAGCAAAACAATAGTGGAAATCTCTCTATGGCATCTGGACTCTCTGATGGCCTAGATCTTTCAGTCCCATGAGCTTGGGAAACACATGAGAAGCTTATCATTGGCTTTTGTCATAGAGATCTCCTTATCCAAACTGTTTAGCTTATTAATAATAATGTTGAATCTCTCATACATTTCAACAACACTTTCCTCAGCCATCTTCTGAAAGTTCTCATATTGGGATATGAGAAGGGACTTTCTATCCTTTCTTTCATCAAAAATTCCCTCAACCAATATGGAAAATGATTCCCATGTATCTTTGGCTGAGTTGCAGTCAGCCATCTTCTGGAAAATGTCATCAGACATTATAGAGAACAGAATGTTCATGGCTTTGGCATCACATGCCTTATGCTTCTTTTCAGCTTTATTCCATTCAGCTCTGGGAACAGCTTGTTGTGTCACAAATCCACTGGCATCTTGTTTGACTGGAGCCGGGGGACTTGAAATAATGACTTCAAAGATGTATTCATCAATGGAGTTCATATATAACTTTATTCTGGCCTTCCAGAGTGTAAACTTATTAAGGTTACACATTGGTGGTCTTGTTGATGCATAGTCCTTAGAACTCATTTTTTGAAAATAGTGTTACAATATTATGAGATGAGTGAGGAGATCTTTTGATCAAAGTGTTAGGCTTTTTATGATCAACCTACCTCTGATACCAATTGAAAGTGCACAGTGTAACCTCTGAGTATTCTCTAGAGGGGGTGAATAGAGATTTAAAACTTTTACCCTAAATATGCACACATAATAAAACTTCTAACAACTATGCAATCAGCAAATCCAATCCAGAATAAAATAAATGTAGAGCACAGAAATAATAAATGGGAACATCACAGAAAATCACACACAGAAGAGACAAGTTTTATAGTGGTTCCCCAAAATGTGGGTACTCCACAGTTCTACCATCTTGGTAGGAATGCACTATAAGTGCCTGAGTCTTTTGATAAGGAGACTCTCAGAACCAACCACTGAGTCCTTTGATAAGGAGACTCTTAGAACCACTAGCAGAGTCTTTTGATAAGGAGACTCTTAGAACCACTGAGTCTTTTGATAAGGAGACTCTTAGAACCAACTGAATCTTTTGGAGAGGGATTCTTAGGAGAATAAAGGAGAATAAAGGAGAAGATGAAGAAAGAATATGATTCATTAGTTTGAATCCCTCTTCAACTATCACTCAGTATGTTGTCACTTGATGTTCTTCAGGATCTGTATAGGATGAACTCTTGCTTAAGATAAAGAAGAATGCAAGAGTTGTTTTGCTTGTGATCTTGATAATCTATGCACTCTTGTTGACTTCCTGCTGTAAGATGTGAGCAAGAAGCAGTAGTCTTTCTTATTTTTCCTGTACAGAGATTCTGTTCTCCTTGTTCTTTCTGTGTGAGAGAGAGAGAGACAGAGAGAGAGAGAGAGAGAGAGCTTGAGGAGGAAGAATACAGAATAATGCACTTGTTATTGTTCTCTTCTTTCTTCTGCATGCTTATTCTTTGTCGAATAGTGTTTGAAATTATTTCCTCTTCTGTTATGTCCTCAAAAGGAATATCCATTGGATAATAAGTATTTCTTCTATATCTGTTTTAGGACCCATCAATCTGATTTGAATAACTTCCAAGAATGTCTTTGTTGTCTCTTCGGAGCACTTCATTCCATTCTTGGTAATAAACGAGCCATTATAATTTGATTTATATCCTTGGATATCTTCTGGAAAAGCATAAAAAAAGATAGCAGAAAATATTCCATTTCTGTCTGTATTCAATATAGCGTCAATTTCATCTCACTTCTAATTGACACACCTCTGAGTTCTTATAGAAGCAACTTCAAAATCCTTCTTAGCTTTGACTGAACTCAGATGTCGATGTTGTGTCAAATACTTATCGACGTATCCATCATGCTGAAGACTTGGACTTCAAACTTCATCTTCTGCGTCGAATTCTTGTCGAAGTTGGGTCAACTTCTGTTATTGCTTCGATAAGCTCTGTTTTCTGCATAGGGTACATCATGACGTTGCGTCGACTTCGACTATACTTCTACTTCAGTTTGAGTTACTTCTACTTGTATTCGAAGTTGCTTCGACTTTTAGTCGAAGTCGTGTCTACTTCTATTCGACGCAATTTAACTTAACTGAATTTTGTGCTTGTTTTGTATAGATTTTGACAATCTAGTGTGAGTGAGATATCCTAGGACATCTAGTGTGAGTGAGATATCTTAGACTATAAAATCACTTTAAGATAATTTGTAAGATAAATCACAAGGGTGTTTTTCCCAACAATTTTCGATTTCTCGCACTCATTAGCGTCAAACTAAGGAAATAAGCTTAATCAGTGAAGAATGTTGTTACAATATTATAAACTACTTATCATTCAATTTATTTTGATGAAGTGACTACATTGTTCAAATAAAACTGATGTTTCAAGCTAATAAATCTGATAATTGAAAATAGACCCAAGCAAATACAATTTAGATATCGTATGCTTGCTAGTACATACTAATCTTTACTATGAACAATGAAATGACATTAGAAAATATCTTAACTAATAACTCTAGTCTCTAGCTTGTCCTCATTTATTAAGCTACATTATAGGAAAAAAGTAAAGTAGGTATACATGTAGACTTCAATGAATGATGGAAAGATAAATCTCTAGCTAGTTGTATATTGTCTCTTTTATAGTTGAACTTGTGTATATTATTTCAAGTATATATTTAATATATTTGTATTCTTATGTGAAGTCTTACTCACATACTCAATAACATCAATTCTTTATTTCCTACATAATATCAAACAAGTTTTCATCCTTTCATAGTAGTGTTCCCTCTGTGTTTGTCTTTTTCAAGCCACTGTCTCTTCTTTGTTAAGGTCCCGACTGTTGGAGCCTATGTTCTGCATCTCTTGGTTTGAGAATAACAAATACCGTGTTGTATTTGATCTTGTATTTTGTATGTTTATAGTGTGCAGGTTATACAGGAGCTATAACTACACATACCTATGAGTTGTATACAGAATGGAGATGACTCTCTGGAAAGAGAGCTAACGCCCCGTGTTAGTTGTTAACGCCCCGCGTTAACTTTCGTCGAGAAAGAATCCGTCGAGAAGAAATGTCGTTGAGAATGAGTCCATCGAGAAGCCAGAGACAACGCCAGTGTTGAATCTTAACGCCCGTGTTGAGTCCACGAATCTGCCACGATCTCGACGGTTGCACGATCTCAGCCACGACAGTGCACGTTCACTAACACTGGCGTTAACTCTTAAAGCCAGGCATTAGCTCCCGTGCCTATTTAAAGAGTAGCACCTCTCATTATTTAATAGATGATTAATTCCTGAATTTTGATTTTTGTGTGAGAGGCTCATCTACAGCAATTAAGAGATCATCCTTGGGCTAACATGAAGATCTAAAGAAGATTTTGAAGGATAAGGTCTACAACGCATATTCCATACGAAGGACGATCGCTTTAAGAACGGCAATGTCTACATCGCCTTCGTCTTCACCTTCAAAATTTATTGGGGAGTTTCTCTTACTTTATCTTTATCGATCTTGAAATCTTTTACTTTTTCCTTTTGTAATTTGTGTGGAGAAATCGTTCGGGGAGAACGTCGGATTCTGTGGGTAAATTCGATGCGGTTGTTGGCGACTAGGTCCTTGTGTGGCTTAGGGGGTAATTTGCCGCCTTATGTGTGGCGACTAGGTCGAGGGTAGATCTAGGGGGTGGATAGAGGCCTTATCTAGGGTAAGATAGGCTATAGCCAACCGGTCCTTGGGAGAAGGACCGGTGAAACAACAAAAAGTGTTTTTACATATTCTCGCCTTGATTTCTAGCGTTATAGAAATCAAACATTTGTGTATTTAATTTATTATGAAATAAAATCATGTATTTTAATGTTCTATTCAATTGATTTTATTTCCTCTTCAAGAATGTTTTAATTTATAATTTCATCAAAGTATTAAAATTAACATTTGTTTAATTATCTTTGAAATATAATAATCGTTTTCATTATCTCTGATTTTCTGGAATTGTATTTCATTTTAGATTTCATAAGTAAAATCACTGTGACAATCTTTTTGTGCTGAGGAAAATTTTCTGGAGAGCTAACGCCCAGCATTAACACTTAACGTCAAGCGTTAGCAACAGTTAACAAAAAGTTTTGTTTCTCTTGTTTAAAAAGGAATCTTCAATACAATCTTTTCTGAGATATCAAAATATATTTTCTTATAAAATATTCCTAAACTTTGGTCACAAAACTTTGATAAATTTAATTAAGGTTTTAAAATTCCATAAAACCCTTATTCACCCCCCTCTTAGGGCGTCGTAAGATCCAACACGTGGTATCAGAGCGTAGGTTATTCCAATACGGCTTCACAACCGGGAATAATGGCGCTTCATGATCTCGCATCTTCTAGAGGGGATACTTTGTATGAAAACGAAAAATCATTATCACCACCTTTATTTATGGGTGAAAATTATAATGTGTTGAAAACTCTTATGGAAAAATTTCTTAAAACTTTGGATATTGAAGTTTGGAATATTACAATTAAAAAGCCCCCAATTATTCTAAATAAACAAGAAATATTTTTAAATGCCAAATCTATGAATAGTCTATATTGTGCACTTGATCAAAATATTTTCAAACTTTTTTATACGCTTCCTACAGCTTTTGAAGTTTGTAAATTTCTTGTGAATACTTATAGTCTTCCTTCCACATATAATAAACAAGAGAAATTCCTTATGGATCCAAGAGAAGAAACCGATGAGGACTCATGCTTGGAGGAAGATCTATCTAAGAGAGAAGGATGCAACGTCACAATATTGGACTCAAATGATGACAACACTTCAAGCAAAAGAAAAGACGAAAATTCAACTATGGAAGAGGAATGCGAAGAAGATGTCAACGGAGCCTTTGGTTCAAATCTTGCCTCATCCCATAACAATGTAAGAAAATAAAATTCTTCTCTTTTTGTAACTAATTCCATTTCTACATTGCGTATGCTTGAATTTGCTAAACGTAGAATTAAAAATTTGAAAAATGCTAATCTCAAACTACGTTTAGAAAATAAAACTTTAAAAGCAAATGCTAAAGTAGAATCAAGTATTGATGTGTTAAATTCTCTTTCATGCTCTTTACTTGAAATTCATACTCCTTGTTTTGATTTTAATGATCTTAAAGAAAAATTCAAGGATGTTGAAAAAGAGCTTTTAATTTCAAAAGAACACAATGAAAAAGTGATAAATGAAAATAATGTTCTATCTTATAAAATAGAATCTCTAAAATCACATGTGCAAAAAATTTCAAATGTTTTAAAAAAATCTTTTTTCTAGTTTATCCTCAAAATTGTATAAAGCGTCTACTAGTGTTTCAAATTTTATAAATCATGAACCTAGTAGAATATTTATTTCTAATCCTCATTTAGCATCTCCCAACAAAGACTTAAATGTTCTCAAATTTCCTATAAGTAATACTTTTGAAAATAATTATGGAAATTTGAAATATAAGAATATTAAACCAAACTATGAATGGAGACCCAAAATTAAAGATAAAACATTAACCTTATTTGAAAGAACCCATTCATCACTATCTCCCCAAAAGCCAACACGATATATTTGGGTACCCAAAGGAACCATTACACTTGGTCCCCTTTGGATACCTAAATCACTTATTCACTAGGAATCATTGTATTGCATGAAGTAGAAATAAATCAAAATGAAATTTTCAAAACTCTACTTCATGATATGCTTAGTGTCATTTTTTTTGAGCCAACATGTTTATGGTCACTTAAATATATTATGCAATATGACTTTCACTTTTTAAGCCTAATGTTTATCAAATTAAATTGAATTAAATTGAATAAACATCATACAGTTTTCAAGTGATCTATATCTTTTCTATGTCTAGGTTTTATCCTTTCTTAAATCCATTGCCTATAAATATCTTATTTTATCACTATAAATTGAATGCTAAATTTGCTAAATGATAGTACCAAGACAAATTAAATTACTTTCAAAATTGGATTTAAATAAACTTGTAGGGGTCTTAGGCTAAAATATTAAATGCGCAACTTATTGCATATTTGTCTATTTTCTTTGTTGCATATGATAGCCCCTATAATGGAAAATCATGATCTAGAAAAATCAAAATTGAAAAATTACAAAAATGATGAATATGGTTTCACAATCACCACCACGATCTATGCAAAAATTCACTATAATCATATATCATAATTCATGATCTATCAAGACCTATCTTAAATCAACTAATTCTATCAACCTTAGGAATTATGAAATATATGATTGTGATTGGTATTATAGTTTCATATCTTGTTTAGTGTGTGTGATGTGCATCTCTATTATTTACATGAATATCATCATATTTAGACCTTAAAATTAACTTGACATTAACAAGATGAAATCAAATAGAATTGCCTCTTCATTGTAGGTCTATAAAATTTCAAAACTCTATAATTGATTACATGCAAACCAATTATATATATTTTGCATAACATCCAAATTCATTATCCTAGATGCACCTCTGGGTACATGCTCAATTTAGTGTCTATGCTAGGATTATCAATATAGTGACATGCTAAAGGTAGAGAAATTTTGAACTTTAAAATTCATGAGTACAATGTGGTTTCAAAATCCACTATATGTTCTAAAACTAAAATAAACTCATGTTTTATGAATCAATACTTAGACTAAAACGCTTAGTATATCCATAATCATTAACCCATGACTTGTGTTTCACAATAGCGAGGGCGTAGGATTGTGTGCATTAGAGACCAAACCTCTAAGTCATGTCTTGTCCTTAACCGAGGAGGATTCCAGTGGGCCTTGCGAGGCACTGGGAAAGAGTGCTAGGTTGAGCGTCATCTTTTGTATGTATATGGGATTAACACCCCAACCTACGGCATGTGTGGAGCTCCTCATGTCCATCCGTCTCTTAGTACGGGGCTATAATGTGTAGACATATAGATAAGGCATATTATTCTTGGGTATACTCATATTATATTCATTGCATGAACATCATCTCACTCTTTATATTTAAATCATGCATATTATTTTTGTTCTATCTTTGCATATTTTATTATTTTAAGCTTTAATGATAAAACACAAGTATTTGAAAATCATCGAAAACATGCTTAAAAGAGCCTTCAAATCATCTCTAAAAAGTCTAAAATTTCAACTAAACGAATGTCTCTTTATAATACAAATGAATTCAAAAAAAGGTTTTTCAAAACATCAAAATTTAGTGTTCTGTCTCGGCGTTAAGAAGCTAACGCCTAGCGTTAGCTCTTTGCTCCAATTTTTTTTTTTCTTTTTGAAAACTTTCTGGTATTATTTTAATGAAGTGTGTGTTTTTATTTCTCTGTTTTTAAAAGTTTTCTATCTTTTTATTTCCTTTAAAACAATTTTTTTATTTCTTTTAAAAATAATGTTTTTTCTCATGCATTATTTTTGTTTATTTCTTTGGCATAGAATATCATTTACTGATAGGGCTAAAAAGACTTCTATGTTTTCCAGAAAATATTTAATTTTGAATATTTTGAAACAAATACAAAACTACAAAACAATTTCAAAGAACAAAAATATGTTTTTCTCTTTATGTGTGTTTATTGTTTTGTACTTATATAAAAATTCAAAAAAAAAAGATTATTATTCATTGTCATTGTCAAGGATGATAAATTATATCAACTAAAGATTAAATACAATGTTTAATTTAACTTTCAAGTTTCTTAAAAGGCATTGTTTTGTATTTATCATGCCTTGCATATTATCTTGTTATGTGCAATGAAATTGATTGTAGATAAACATGTGTAGAAACGCTTAGCATGCCTCTAAGTATGAGTAATGTATTATGTTTGATAATGATTCATTCACTCACTTATTTTTGATAACCTACATGTGTTTACAATCTTATTCTTACATGATTGTGTAGTGTAATAACATAAATAATTAGAATCCATAAATAGATTACCTACACAACATTGAATTGGTTATTACAATTCTTTGTCTTTCATGCATTTATTCTTTAGAGAATTGTGGTATTTAAAATAAAAATACTATGTTTGCAAAACAAGTGAATTCAGAGAATGTTGTCTCACAAAAGTGAACAAAAATAAAAATAGACAATTATAACTCCACCAAGCACTACTTGAACCTCCTGATAAGTCTTAATGAGCATTGTGAGGTTGAGCACCTTGGTTAAAGAATTGTAAAGTGTCTTTTAGCAAACAATTTATACACCACTTCCTTTAGTACACTGGATCACAAATAAAATTTGAAAATAATGCTACAAAGTATACAAGTGATCTCCATGCACTACTTTGCACCCTGATAAGTCTTATTAAGTATTGTGTATACAGAACACCTTCGTAGTTGTACTCTTTATTCATGTGCATTGAAATATTATGGAAGTAATATTATTTGTGTATTTTAATGTTGTGTTATTTCATTATATATGTCATGTGTTTTTGATTGATTCACTTGTATACTTTATCAAAACACTACTTTATACACATCATTATCTTTCATAAAACTTCTACTCATGAGAATTGGATCCTAATGCTCATCTACTCAATTCTCTACAAACTTAAGTAAATGCACTAGATAACAAAGCATGACCGCTACAATGTTTTTGTTTACTTGAATTGAAAATTTTATTACATTGTAGTTTTTGTATCTTTTCTTGATAGTATAAAATCATGCTTGCAATTTTATCTTAATGAAATAGCATCGCTTAAATATTTAACTCAAACATCAACTTTTCAAATTTAAAAATCATTATCCTTTATATGATTTTATCTTCTAAAATGATGTTTATGTTTAAGAGTGCTTATTATATTCTTTTGCTAAGTTTACCACTTATGCTTATTCATGTCTATTATTTTATTTTTATTTTTTAACACCGTGGTATTTTTTTTCAACAAGTAGTATCTTAAAATAGAATGCTTGCTTTATCACGTCAGCTATGTTGCTTACTACTATATGTTCCATCATGCTTATATTTTTCTCAACAAGTAGTATTTAACAAGCTTTTGATTGCATCCTATTTTTCTTCTCGACATAAAACATATTACTCCATATTGCACACTCTCACCTAAACATTCTTTTGATACTACCAAAAAGAGAGAATAAATTACATAAATCTAATATTTAGGGGGAGTACATTATAATGATTTCAAACTCCAAGAAAGTATTTATGTAGGGGGAGTACTCATATAGAATTTGCATACACTATTCTATGCTCGATCATGGCAATCCTTCAATAAGTGGTTCCTAATGAATCATAGTAGATATACACTCATCCCTACCCACTTTTGCTAATAACAAAGGGGGAGAATAAATTGAGAAATCTAGTTAAATAGATATTTAGGGGGAGTAAATTATAAGAGAACACTTATGTAGGGGGAGGACTTCATATAGAAAGAGTATGCATTATCGCTTTCAAATCTATCATGCTTTTAACCTGTTATTCATGCATATCTTATTACCGCACTTATCTATAAACAAAAATGGTATTAATCTCACTAATTTCTCATACATGTACTTGTTATTATCAAAAGGGGGAGATTGTTGGAGCCTATGTTCTGCATCTCTTGGTTTGAGAATAACAAATACCGTGTTGTATTTGATCTTGTACTTTGTGTGTTTATAGTGTGCAGGTTGTACATGAACTATAACTACACATCCCTATGAGTAGCATACTGAATGGAGACGACTCTCTGGAAAGAGATCTAATGCCCCGCGTTAGTTGTTAATGCCCAGCATTAACTTTCGTCGAGAAAGAATCCGTCAAGAAGAAATGTCATCGAGAACGAGTCCGTCGAGAAGCGAGAGACAACGCCAGCGTTGAATCTTAACACCCGCGTTGAGTCCACGAATCTGCCATGATCCCGATGGTTGCACGATCTCAGCCACGATAGTGCACGTTCAATAAATTGAGAAATCTAGTAAAATAGATATTTAGGGGAGTAAATTATAAGAGAACACTTATGTAGGGGGAGGACTTCATATAGAAAGAGTATGCATTATCGCTTTCAAATCTATCATGCTTTTAACCTGTTATTCATGCATATCTTATTACCGCACTTATCTATAAACACAAATGGTCTTAATCTCACTAATTTCTCATACAAGTATTTGTTATTATCAAAAGGGGGAGATTGTTGGATCCTATGTTCTGCATCTCTTGGTTTGAGAATAACAAATACCGTGTTGTATTTGATCTTGTATTTTGTGTGTTTATAGTGTGCAGGTTGTACATGAACTATAACTACACATCCCTATGAGTAGTATACTGAATGGAGACGACTCTCTGGAAAGAGAGCTAACGCCCCGCGTTAGTTGTTAACGCCCCGCGTTAACTTTCATCGAGAAAGAATCCGTCAAGAAGAAATATCATTGAGAATGAGTCCGTCGAGAAGCCAGAGACAACACCAGCGTTGACTCTTAATGCTCGCATTGAGTCCACGAATCTGCCACGATCCCGACAGTTGCACGATCTCAGCCACGACAGTGCACGTTCACTAACGCTGGCGTTAACTCTTAACGCCAGGCGTTAGCTCCCGTGCCTATTTAAAGAGCAGCCCCTCTCATTATTTAATAGATGATTCCAGAATTTTGATTCTTGTGTGAGAGGCTCATCTATAACAATTAAGAGATCTTCCTTGGGCTAACATGAAG
This sequence comes from Dactylorhiza incarnata, assembly GCA_033032865.1. Lineage (NCBI taxonomy): Eukaryota > Viridiplantae > Streptophyta > Magnoliopsida > Asparagales > Orchidaceae > Dactylorhiza > Dactylorhiza incarnata. The sequence continues at coordinate 2,512,926 of JAWHQI010000213.1, forward strand.
ATCTAAAGAAGATTATGAAGGAGAAGGTCTACAATGCATATTCCATACGAAGGACGATCGCTTCAAGAACGCCAACGTCTACATCGCCTTCATCTTCACCTTCAGAATTTCTTGGGGAGTTTCTCTTACTTTATCTTTGTCTTGTAATCTTTTACTTCTTCCTTTTGTAATTTGTGTGGAGAAATTGTTTGGGGAGAACGTCAGATTCCGGGAAGGATTTCGTGGGTAAATTCGCCGCGGTTGTTGGCGACTAGGTCCTTGTGCAGCTTAGGGGTAATTCACCGCCTTGTGTGTGGCGACTAGGTCGAGGGTAGATCTAGGGGGTGGCTAGAGGCCTTATCTGGGGTAAGATAGGCTATAGCCAACCGGTCCTTGGGAGAATACAGGTGAAATAACAAAAAGTGTTTTTACATATTCTCGCCTTGATTTCTAGCGTTATAGAAATCAAATATTTGTGTATTCAATTTATTATGAAAAAAATCATGTCTTTTAATGTTCTATTCAATTGATTTTATTTCCTCTTCAAGAATATTTTAATTTATAATTTCATCAAAGTATTAAAATTAACATTTGTGTAATTATCTTTGAAATAAAATAATCGTTTTCATTATCTCTGATTTTCTGGAATTATATTTCATTTTAGATTTCATAAGTAAAATCACTGTGACAATCTTTTTGTGCTAAGGAAAATTTTCTGGAGAGCTAACGCACAGCGTTAACACTTAACGCTAGGCGTTAACAACAGTTAACAAAAAGTTTTGTTTCTCTTGTTTAAAAAGGAATCTTCAATATAATCTTTTCTGAGATATCAAAAGATATTTTCTTATAAAATATTCCTAAACTTTGGTAACAAAACTTTGATAAAGTTAATGAAGGTTTTAAAATTCCATAAAACCATTATTCACCCCCCTCTAAGGGCGCCGTAAGATCCAACACCGACTCGTGACTCTTCCCGGTCGAGGTCCAATCTTACTCGTAGATCAGTCGGGATCTTGATGCTTCAACCAGCTCCATCGAGATCCAAACTAGTTCTCCCTTCTCCCTCCTTTGGTGCCATAACATGACAAATATATTAAGATAGCCATTCTAGGGACTAGTATCAAAGATGCATGTTCTGAGATACTTTGTTGCTTAAAAAGTCTCCAACAAGCCTAGTAGCATATTATTTAGTGGCCCTGCCAAGTAGTCCTGCATACGATTTGCCAAGTCCACAAGCGCCTAGAACTTTTGCATGGTGTGTGCCAGGGATTCCTGATCTTTCTACAACGAAGATATATTCCCTCTTCCTAAAAACACATAACTTGTGAATTTTTATTATTCTATTTTAACAACTTGCATTATCTAAATCTGAATAAAGTTGTTACCCATAGTATTTACTTTATTTGGTAGGGATATTTAATAATTACCTTTGCTTTCTAATGATGATTCACAAGCCTTATTTGAAGGTAAGACTCTCTAAGGCCGTTCATCACATTGAGACATACCTAAGAGATCTCAATCTCCGAGTTGTGCAACTAGAGCTTGCGAGACATACTCAGGGATCATGAGGCAACTAGTTCAAGACCCATAAATGGCTTCACAAGTTAATTTAGCTTATGACATCCCAGAAGAAGGTCAATGATCGCCATAGAAGAATCGACCACAGAGGTCTCGACTAGAATCATGTAGCTTGAGTGAAAAGGGGTTGATGATTTTTTTGATCATGAGAGTCAATATGATGGTTATGTTGGAACATGTGTTCTGCATTTCTCATGTTTGATAATACAAATCCCAAGTTGTATTTGATCATACATGATTTGGGTATGGTGTGCAGGTTTACATGTGTGAAGTCGTGCTGGAACTCAATGTTGTGCGTTATCGATAACGCTAGAGATAATGCGGTGCACAAGCTTAGATTACACAAGACAACTGGACTTGCTCAAGTCTAAGGAAAAAATCGGCTAGGCCTTGTACAACCCTGATATTCGCCAGGCATGGGTGGGCATTTCGAGAGCTCAACATTGTGAAGAGAGTAATAAGGGGAACAAGCCAACCGCCAACTGTTCGCTGGTAGGCTGGCGAGATGGGTACTCATCGTGCATACATGAGAAGGGCTGGCGAGCCAACCGCTCGCGGGCCGCTTGCAGCAGTTCTGGGTTCGACGAAAGGCGTACGACAAAATCAAGCGCGCTCGGCGAAATCTGTTCTGCGTTCGATGAACTCGCTTCTTAGTTCGACGAACGTCAAGTTCAACCAGAAGTTTATCTCAGTAGTTAGGCTGGGAGGGTCTATCGTCTCAGCGACCCAGTCTCATCCCAGCGGATCCCCTGAGGAAGGCAGTCATCTTGGGGGGACCAGGGCGAGCTCACAGGAAGGTGCGCGAGACCATGTCTCAGAGGATATCGCCAGAAGGGTCCCAGGCGAGGTCTTAACGATGCGCCCGCCAGGGGGAATGTCGCGGAAGAGATTCGCGAGAAGCCAGCTAGAGATCTCGCGAGTAATATTCTCGCAGACCCCTTGCCCGTAGGTCGATAGGGAAGGATTACCTTTTTATCCCCGGTGGTCTGCCATTATCCTCTTCGAACAGCGGAGTGTGGCTGTTAGCAGGCCAATTTTGGGGTGCGTATAGTAAAATCAAGAGGCGGAATCCTGCTATTTGCAGGCCAGTTCAGAAAACCTATAAATAAGACCCAAAGGGCACCATTGGAGAGGTCTTCTTTTTCTGGAGCTTCTCTCGCCTCAGGTTTTCCTTGGTTGGCATTTCCAGTGCTCTCCAAGGTGCCCGGGCTTCAGCATTGGCTTGGGAGGGGAAGCGCTCTAAAGATCTTTTGGGTGTGTGGTGGGTCCTCCCTGCTGAGTCAAAAGGTCTGTGTCTAGTTCCGAGGCTTCGGTCTGTCCCTTCGTGGGGTTAGTAAGTTCCAGCTGCCCCCAACTCGTTGGGGGCCCCAAAATCCACCGAGACCATTTACTGGTTTCAACATTTTTGGTGCGGTGAGCATGGAGTGCAGCTGGTTCAAGAAAATTCAAGAAGCATGACAGGAGAGGACGAGCCAGACGCGAGACCTGGAGGGTTGCCACCCCCAGGAGCGCCAGCGATGGTGGAAATGTTGGCAGACCTTAGGCGAGATCTTCTTGGATATTTTCTGAGCATTCTCATCACGGCGCTCGGTGGGCTCGCGACCTCAGCGACCCAGGTGTCTCCTCCGCCTGGGGTTGGCGAGAATGCCCCAGCTCCGCGAGCCGGAAGGGAGGCAGAAACCTAGGGTGCGGGGAGAGACCTCTCCGGGCGAGAACTTTTCCCAAGTCCGGAGAGAGCGAGCGAGGTCCCGACAAGGGTCGTCCAAGCAGAGGGGGTCCTGGCCAGTGGGGCCCCGGTGAGTGGTCCTTTGGCGAGCCCGAGGTCGGCAGGAGCAGGGTCGCCAGGGGAGTTCGCAGGGAGAGTGGAGCAGGTCCATAGGGTGAGCGGGGGAATCCCTTTTTGCGAGTTGGTGCTCTCGGCACCACTCCCCGAAGGATTCAGAGAGCCGACAATGACACTATATACTGGCAAGGATGACCCGGTTCAGCACTTGCAATGGTTCGAGGATATGGTTTCAATCAGACCTATGTCGGATGCCTTCAAGTGCCGACCTTTTGCTACCACCTTGAAGGAGAAGGCGAGGGACTGGTTCCACCAGCTGCCCTCGGGGTCGATTTATGCCTTCGAAGACTTGCGCCGGGGTTTTTACTTACGCTTCTCCACCTCAAAGAAAAGGAAGAAGGATCCTGAGTCACTCTTTACCATCAGCAGAAGTCCGGAGAGTCTTTAGCTCAATACCTAGAGCGGTTCAGGGAGGAGGTTCTCCTCGTCCAGGAGGTGCCAAGGTACACCCTCCAAATTGCCTTCACCTTGGGGCTGCGGGAGGGTTTTTTCAAGATGGATCTCAAGAGGAGGGTTCCTCTGTCTTATAAGGAGTTGATGGAGTGAGCTGCAGAGGAAGTGGACGGGGAGGCAGCAAACCCCGAGTTCAAGAAGAGGTTAGCACAACTGAGCGAGCCAGAAGGCAGGCAGATAGAGCCGAGAAGGAGAGAAGAAGCGAGGACCCCAGAGTTGGGGTGGAGGCATCAAGGTGGGGGAATGCAGGGTCCAGGAAGGGGGTTCCACCACGGAGGTGGTAACTTCCACGGAGGGCAGGGAAGGCCGCATCAGCTGGTGTGGAGGCAAGGTCCTAGGCCACCTCCTCCCCCACCTCAGCAAGCAATGGAGATAGGAAGAGGTAGAAGAGGAAGAGGGACAGGGGCTGGAGGAACCGGGACCCGAAGGAGGAACAGAGGAGTAGGAGGTGAGGAGAGGGGGTGGCACTGCCGTACTGTGACTTCCACCAGGAGGAAGGTCACGCAATTGTCACCTGCCCAGAGTTCTTAGAAGCAAGGAATGCAAGGGTCCCAGCACCGCAACAACAGCAGCGACCGGTGAGGATAGAGGAGATTCCACCCCAAGAGGATGAAGATAAAAGGTGCGAGGACCGGGCCGATTTGGGGTCCCAAGGGGGATCAGTGTGATCCATGGGGGAGGGGGGGGGGTAGGGATTGAGGCAACCCGGAAGGCGAGCCTCCATTCTATCTATCATCATAGCGTGGCTTCGACATCCCTGGCCCCGCCCCCGACGGAGAAGATTTCCTTCACCCAGAAGGACATGCCAGGTTATGAAGACCCGTTCTGCGATGCGCTGGTCATTCAGACGTCGATCGAGAACTTCATCATTTACCAAATCCTTGTGGACAACGGGAGCTCAGTCAACGTCATCTTTAAGAAGGCGTTCGACGGGATGGAGGTGGAGGCGCGAAGGGTGTTAGCCTCAGACAGTCCGTTGTTCGGATTCTCTGGGGAGAGGAAGGAGTTAGAAGGAGGAGTAGAACTCCATGTGGTTTTGGGAGGGCAGTCCAGGAACTGCTGCTTCGTGATAGTGGATGACCCTAGCAGTTACAGTGCCATCTTCGGACGACCACTTATCAATGCGTTCCGGTGTGTCCTCTCCATATTCCACCAGTGCCTCAAATTCAATGATGGACGAGCCCAATTACGGATCAGGGGAGACCCCAAGGTGGCGAGACAGTGCTATGTGACTGCCGTCAACACCATCTCTTGGATGGAAGAAGCGGAGGAGTGGGATAAGATGATGGAAGAGGTGGCCGAGGCCGAGGAGGAGAGGTTGGAAGGAAGGATGGATGAAGGAGTAGTTCATGCCCAGGAAGGGGTCGTTGGGGGACCCAGGGAGGAGGAGGGGAAAGAGGGAGAGAAAGAAGAAGAGGCCCCGGGAGGAGGGGCGGAGGAATTGATGGTGGTGAGAGAGGAAGAGGTGGGGGAAGGAGACAAAGCGCTCGCTTGTGGAGGAGAGAAGGACAGTGCCTGGGGAGAGCAATCCAGGTTGGAGGCAGTGGAGGAAGTAGTGGAGGTGGAAGTCACCACCAAGGCCGGAACAATCGAGAAGATAAAGATCAGTGGGGAGCTCAGCCCCGAGGACCAGAGGAAGATCTCGGCTTGCGTTCAAGACAATGTGGATGTCTTCGCATGGAGTGCTGCGGAGATGCCAGGGATCGATGCGGATGTGGCGTGCCATCGCCTCAACCTCGATCCCGGCACTCACCCCTTTCGCCAAAAGAAGATGTCTATCTGGGAGGAGGTGAGCAAGCTCATCAAGGCCGGTTTTGTATCGGAGATCCAGTACCCAGGCTGGGTCTCCAATGTGGTGATGGTAAAGAAGGGGGATGGTAAGTGGCGTATGTGTGTTGATTTCTCTTTGCTTAATAAATCTTGCCCCAAGGATTGCTACCCTCTGCCTAGAATCGACGCGCTGGTTGACTCAGTCGTTGGTTTCTCTGTGATGTCTTGGTTAGATGCTTTTTCAGGTTATCACCAAATTCGCATGCACCCTCCCGACATCAAGGATGTGTCCTTCATCACAGGGGATGGGTGCTATGGTTATAAAATGATGCCGTTCAGTTTAAAGAACGTAGGGGCAACATACCAACGAATGATGGATAGAGTGTTTCGTGAATGGAAAGGCCGGAACCTAGAGGTCTACGTGGATGACCTGATGATCAAAAGTCAGGACCTTGAGTCTCACCTCAGGGACCTCACAGAAACCTTTGGGACTTTGAGAAAGTTTAAAATGAAGCTTAACCCCTTAAAGTGTGTCTTCGGGGCAAGCCGAGGGAAATTCTTAGGTCATTTACTCACCCCCTCGGGGTGGAGCCGAATCCAGACAAGGTGAGGGCGATCCTCGAGTTGGGGTCCCCAAGGAATGCGAAGGAGGTTCAATGTCTGACTGGGAAGCTAGCTGGGTTAAGTAGGTTCCTTTCCAAAGAAGGAGAAAAATGTTCTTCCTTTTTCAGGGTGCTGAGGGAATCAGAAATTCGAGTGGACCCCCGAGTGCGAGAAAGCTTTTCAAGCACTAAAGGAACGACTGACCCAGGCCCTGCTACTGCAAGGGCCGGGGCAAGGGTAGGACCTATACCTGTACTTAGGGGTCGGGTCGGAAACGGTCAGCTCGGTGCTAGTCCGGGAAGAAGGGAAGAAACAACTCCCCATCTACTATGTTAGCAGGGTATTGAGGAAGGCCGAGCTCAGATATCCTATCCTGGAAAAGATAGCATTCGCATTGGTGGTGTCGGCTAGGAGGCTCCGGCCCTACTTCCAAGCACATTCAATCAGAGTAGTGACCGACCATCCCCTTCACGACATTATGGAGGGGGTGGAGCATTCCGGAAGATTGGCTAAGTGGTCAGTGGAGCTGAGTGAATTCAATATCTCCTACGTACCCAGGGTATCCATAGAGGCGCAGGCGGTGGCGGATTTCATGGCTGACTATTTGACCGAGTTGGAAGAGTCTGAATTACCCCACCTAGTGTCCTGGAAAATGTTGGTTGATGGCGCGTCAGGAAAGCATTCCTTCGAGGGAGGGGTGGTGTTGGTAAGTCCGCAGGGCACCAGGATAGAGCAAGCGATCAACATTCACTTCCCCCTCACCAACAACCAGGCCAAGTACGAGGCTGTGGTAGCAGGCCTCCGCCTAGCTCGGGAGTTGGGAGTGCAGGACTTGGAGGTCTCGACGGACTCCATGGTAGTGGATTGCCAGATCAAGGAAGAGTTCGAAGTCAAGGAGACAACTCTCCAGCGGTACCTGGAGAAGGTCAAGGAGGTCGTCGGGCAGTTTCACACTTTTTCCATCAAACACGTCCCAAGAGAGGAGAACACCCGGGCAGACCTCCTAGCCAAGTTCGGCCCCCGGGCAGGGGGAACAGTATCGGAACTCTTCCGGCCATCTATCGAAGAGGGAGAGCTGATGGAGGTGGATTGGCGGGTGTCATGGATGGACCCCTTCATCACCTACTTGACGACAGGGAAGTTACCCGAGGAGGGGGTAGACAAGCGGCAGCTCAGGTACAAATCATCATATTACTCCTTGCATGCAGGGTCGCTATACCGTAAAACTCTCTCGGGGCTCCTAGCTCATTGTGTCTCGGAGGAGGAAGCCCCGAGGGTCCTGGAAGAGATTCATTCTGGGGAGTGCGGCAGTCACTCGGGGGCAGGACCCTGGAGGGAAGAGTACTAAGGCAAGGCTACTTCTGGCCCACCCTCAGCAAAGACGCAGCGGAATTCTCTAAGAGGTGCCCAAGTGCCAGCTCTACGCCCTCCTCCAGCTCCTTCCAGCTCAGAGGATTTGGACCATCACGGCCCCCTGGCCCATTGTGATATGGGGATTGGACCTGGTGGGACCTTTCCCCCAGGCAAGCGACCAAAGGAGGTTCCTACTGGTGATGATAGACTATTTCTCTCAGTGGATCGAGGTGATGGCGCTCGCCAAGGTAACATCCCAGGTAGTGAGAAACTTTGTTTGGGGTGAAATAATTTGCAGGCACGAGCTCCCTCTAGCCATAGTCACGGACAACGGGCCGCAGTTTGCCAGCGAGGAGTTTGTTAACTTCTGCACCCAGCTAGGCATCGACCTTCGATTTGCATCAGTCCATCACCCTAGGAGAAATGGGCAGGTGGAAGCGGCGAACAAGATCATCGTCAACCTACTCAAGAAGAAAGTGGAGAATCTCAGGGGGAATTGGGTGGAACAGCTACCTTCGGTCCTCTGGGCCATGAGGACTACTCCAAACACGGCCACAGGGGAGACTCCCTTCAGGCTGTCTCATGGGTCCGAGGCCTTCCTCCCGATAGAATTCGAGGTAAGAACCCCCAGGGTGGTCGCTGCGGGCGAAGGGGATGAAGAATGGTTGATGGAAAACGACGTGGAACAAAGGTTGTCCCTTGACCTGGTGGAAGAGCTCTGAGACCTCACTACTGTTCGGCAGGAGGAAATCAAACGGCGAATGGCTCGGTATTTCGACAAGCACATCCGAGTAAAGTGCTTCCAGAAAGGAGACATGGTCTTGAAGAAGGTTGATGCGGCCGGGAGAGGGGCCGCGGTTGGTAAGCTCAACTCCAATTGGGAGGGGCCATACATTATAAGTGAGGTGCTCAAGTCGGGGGGATATCACCTCTGGGATGTGGAAGGGGTACCCCTCGTCCGAGCCAGGAGTGGGGATGACCTAAAGCGATTTTATCCTTAAATAGTTTTATCATTTTTCCTACTGAATGTCTTATTTCTTGCATGATCGATCATAGCTATTTAGGCAATTTGATAAGTTCTTTATACTGGATTGCCCCGGATGATTCCGCTGTCAGGCTCTCACTAGTCGGTGGGTCAGGTTGATCTCATGGAGAGGCTGGCAAGGTTGACAAGTTCTTTATGATGGATTGCTCCGGATGATTACGCTGCCGGGCTCTCACTAGCCGGTGGGTCAGGTTGATCTCGCGGAGAAGCTGGCAAGGTTGACAAGTTCTTTATGCTGGATTGCCCCGGATGATTCCGATGCCAGGCTCTCATTAGCCGGTGGGTCAGGTTGATCTCGCGAAGAGTCTGGCAAGGTTGACAAGTTCTTTATGCTGGATTGCCCCGGATGATTCCGCTGCCGGGCTCTCACTAGCCGGTGGGTCAGGTTGATCTCGCGGAGAGGCTGGCAAGGTTGACAAGTTCTTTATGCTGGATTGCCCCGGATGATTCCGCTGCCGGGCTCTCACTAGCCGGTGGGTCAGGTTGATCTTGTGGAGAGGCTGGCAAGGTTGACAAGTTCTTTATGCTGGATTGCCCTGGATGATTCCGCTGCCGGGCTCTCACTAACCGGTGGGTAAGGTTGATCTTGCCGAGAGGCTGGCAAGGTTGACAAGTTCTTTATGCTGGATTGCCCCGGATGATTCCGCTGCCGGTCTCTCACTAGCCGGTGGGTCAGGTTAATCTCGCGGAGAGGCTGGCAAGGTTGACAAGTTCTTTATGCTGGATTGCCCCGGATGATTCCGCTGCCAGGCTCTCACTAGCCGGTGGGTCAGGTTGATCTCGCGGAGAGGCTGGCAAGGTTGACAAGTTCTTTATGCTGGATTCCTCAGATGATTCCGCTGTCGGGCTCTCACTAGCCGGTGGCTCTGGTTGATCTCGCGGAGAGGCTGGCAAGGTTGACAAGTTCTTTATGCTGGATTGCCCCGGATGATTCTGCTGTCGGGCTCTCACTAGCCGGTGGGTCAGGTTGATCTCGCGGAGAGGCTGGCAAGGTTGACAAGTTCTTTATGCTGGATTGCCCCGGATGATTCCGCTACCGGGCTCTCACTAGTCGGTGGGTCAGGTTGATCTCGCAGAGAGGCTGACAAGGTTGACAAGTTCTTTATGTTGGATTGCCCCGGATGATTCCGCTGCTGGGCTCTCACTAGCCGGTGGGTCAGATTGATCTCGCGGAGAGGCTGGCAAGGTTGACAAGTTCTTTATGCGGGATTTCCCTGGATGATTCTGCTGTCAGGCTCTCACTAGCCGGTGGGTCAGGTTGATCTCGCGGAGAGGCTGGCAAGGTTGACAAGTTATTTATGCTGGATTGCCCCGGATGATTCTGCTGCTGGGCTCTCACTAGCCTGTGGGTCAGGTTGATCTCGCGGAGAGGCTGGCATGGTTGACAAGTTCTTTATGTTGGATTGCCCCAGATGATTCCGCTGCCGGACTCTCACTAGCCGGTGGGTCAGGTTGATCTCGCGGAGAGGCTAGCAAGGTTGGCAAGTTCTCTATACTGGCAGGGGGGCAGGTCTCCGACTGGCAGGTCTTTTGTACTGACCAGGGCCTTCTCGCTTGACAAAAAGAAAACATCTCGCATGACAGGGGGGGGGGGGGGGCGAGAACCCTACCATTGTACTCTCGGCGGTTAGTGCTCGGCAAGCGAGTACTCGCTGGAATCAAGCATGGCGAGGGGTCCTGCAAGGGGTGTCGCTCGCAAAGGCTAAAGAGGGTTAAGAAATAGGATCACCCTTCACGAGTTCGGGATGAAAGGGTGGTCCGAAGAACCTGCAGCACAAGGATAAATAATGAAAAGCGAAGGGACTCGAAAACGGGGTCTATACTGGAGATGTCCGATTACGTAGCGCGCGAGAATGAATACCGCGATTGCACTAAAGAATATGCGAAAATGAGATGTAATTATGGAAAAGACAATAAGGCAAGAAGGATGAACGCAGTACAATGACAAAAATCTGCATTTACAGTTCGCGGTTTAATTACAAGGTGCGGCGATCTCGCCAGCTAAAAAATGTGACAAAAAGCAAAATTAAAACAAAAATACGAGGCTTCAGAGGTCGCTCGCGGACTTTCCCCCAATGTCGCTACTCTTTACTGGCGAAAGCTGGATGAAGAGCTCAGGGATGATGTCCTCAAGGGTCAGGTCGTCCGCATCGGCAGACAGCACACCGGCCCCTTCATCGTTTGGAAAATGTAGCACACCGACTGGGTAGACTCCTCACGGATCTCCTCGTTTCGAGCTCGCCTCTCTTCCTTTAGGCGGCGAGGAGAAGGGGGGATGCACACGCGGGTCAACTCGCGGTTGTGGGCCTTTAACCCAACGATCTCGCCCTCCAAATTGAGGATGCGGGCTTCAGACCTCCCGATAGTCTCGGCGTCCTACATAAGACAAAGGAAAAGAAAAGTTTTAGAAAGGAAAAGCATGGAAGGGAGAGAAGTGGTGAGGTCCAGAGGACTCACCACACCACCTTCGGCGACGAGCAGCTTCTCCTTGAGTTGCGCATTCTCGGCATAGAGCCCCTGGTAGGCTTTTGCAAGCTCCACATTTTGGCGCTCTAGTTGCAGGCATCGCCTTCCCGTCATGTGGGCGAGCTCCAAAGACCACAGCTGAGATCTCGCGCTCTCATAGGCGAGAGTCCTCGCGGTCTCGTCCTTGTAAGCCCCGGCATCCTCACGTCCATAGAGGGCGAAGGAAAAATCGAAGGCGTGGCCACTGACGGTTGTCTTCTCCACCCATGAGGGGAGGATGGTGGATATGTCGACCTTGTTAAACTCCAGCCTCCAGCACACCAGGAGCTCGCCGGATTCATCCTTACATTTCTGGCCGAGGCCAAAGTTCCTGTGGTTAACTGGAATGGGCGAGTCGGAGGTCCGGGCGGCCTCCTCGCTCTGCTCATCAACCTCCCTCTCCTCAAAGAGGATGGTGAGGTCGATCTTGCCGAGGGCAACCTCGGCATGCTCCTTTCCCTTCGCAGAGGGGAGCGAGCCCCGACTCTTCTTGGTCTTCTTCTTTGGCGGGGACCTTGGGGGTGGGTCCTGGCTGCTGGAGGCCCCCGATCTCTTGCGAGAGGACGGAGGAGGCGGGGTGAGGGTCTCGCGTCAGGCCTCTGCTCCCATTGTCGCGAGAGCGAGGGCGGAGGAAGGTTTCCTACTGCTCGAGTAAGGGGGGTTGTTTGGCAGATCTCGCTCCCCTGGAGTTAAGAAAGATAAGACATGGCAAAAAGTTGAAAGGATGCAAGTTAGCGAGCGGGGTTATTACCTTCCCCAGGAAGAACTGCAAGCAACGAGTCGAGGTTCCGGCGAAGATGAACCACCTCGATGTTCTTCTTGTAGAAGAACTGATACAAAGCAGCATCATGGCCGCTGAGAATCGGCGGCCGGTAAGTGGTCTTGCCGTGCTGAATCGGCGAGAAGGGAACGTTGCCGAAGTTCCCCTTCACGAAGAGGAACTTTTGTGCCCAGCAGTGGGCCTTGTTCACGGTCTCGACGACCTTGGGACCTGAGCCCACAAAGTAGGCGGTGCCATCTTTGTAGGCTCGGAAGGAGAACAGCTTCCGAAAAACCGGCAGGGTGAACTCAATGCGCTCCTCGCGCATATATCAGGCGAAGGCTATGATGACTGCCATGGCGTTGGTGGTGAGCTAGCCCGGAACGACGCCATAGTGCTTGAACACCTGGCGAGCAATATAAAGCGAGGTCAATACACCGCTAGTGAGATTATTTCAGCAGAAGGGAAAAGTAAGCGAGATCAGCCGGTACCTGGCGGACTTCAGGCCAAAGGGGCAGGCGCAGGCCAACCGCAAAGTGGGCCGTCGGGAAGGCTAGCTCATCGGCGAGGAGGGTGTTGATCACGTCGTCCTTGCAAGGGAGACGAGCCGAGAATGGGGGGGGGGGACGAAGTCGGCGACCGCAGTGAAGTACTCTTCCTCGGTCAGGTTGCAGTTGAAGAAAGAGTGGTCAGAGAAAGCCCAGGCACACTTTCGCCGACCCTCGGCCTCGGCGGCATCAGCGACCATTTTGAAAGCCTGCGAAAGAAGAAATGTTGGGTTTTGTATCCACAATAACCTTGATTTGTAGAAAGTCAACTTTGAACCAAGATTGAATTGTTTGTGTATTTGATATATTTTTCTAGTAATGTTCTTGCAGGTTTACATTGCTAAGTGTAGACCAATGTCAGGTCACAATGGGTCAATAAGCACAGTCTCATGCAATGTAATTCTTCATTGTGTGGGGTATGGGGTTGACTCATGTGTGATCTATCAATTGGGATACACTTTATGATCAAGACATTAAAGATTCAAAGCTTGGTGTGCAGCATTGGTCTAGAGAAAAAGGAAGAAATTTTTCCTAAGTAAATTTTTCGAGATGTAAAGGTACTTTTCGAGAAGTTCTTCTATGCTCTCGAGAAGTCCTTGTTATTTTTCTAGAAGGGTTGTCTCAAAGGTCTTTTTCGAGAAAGTTAAAGTTTTCGAGTAGCTGTTATGATCTCTCGAGAAATCAATGATATCTCGGAAAGCCCCCTTAGTTTTCGAGAAATCTTCTTTTTCAATTGTTTTCGAGAAGTCTGTCTCAGTGGCAGCTTTCGAGAAATCCTTTCTCTCTCGAGAAGTATTTTTGTTTTCGAGAAGTCATCGTTTCTTTCGAAAAGCTTTCTCTCTAAAGGTTTTTCGCGAAATTGTTTAGGAGTTTACGAGAAGTTTCGTGTCCTCTCGAGAAGTCTTTCATCTCCCGAGAAGCCTTGTCATAATCTTTCTATATTCTCTTCTAAAGCTTTTTTTTAGAACTAGTCGGTTTCTCTCGAGAAGTATTGGATCTCTCGAGAAGTCTGGTTCTCGCTTTTCTCGTAAACCTTGTTTTTCCTTTTTGACGACAAGTCTTTTCCGTCAAATTGACGTGACGTCCTTCCTCATTTTTAAGGTTAATCTGTTAGGCCTTCATCTATATAAGAATTACTCCTTTGGAAGGACAAAAACATTAGAAGATCAGAGTTCGTATTTTTCCAAAAACCTAATCTGATTCAAGATCGTCGTCTAGTGCCGTGCATCGCCATCGTTGGAGTTCGATCGTGATTTATCTGATTTCATCTCCAAGTGGAAGAAAATTGTCGATCGATCATCGCCTCACTCGTCCTGTTTTCATTGGATCGATCAAGACCTTAGAAGATCTAATTTGTGCCGATTCGATTCTTCTTCTTCAACATCAAGCCAAAGCCATTTCTGTCGCAAGAAGGAAGAAGATCATCATCAAATTATTCAGATCTGTTCGTGATTCGTTAAGTATTGTTTCGATCTAAATTTACATTTGATTGTAGGAGAGATTGTTCTTCGAGTTGTAGGAGAGGTATTCTTCGAGTTGTAAGAGAAGGTTATCTCTGAGTTTGTAGGAGTTTGATCTCCGAGTTGTAAGAGTTTTGACTCTGAGGATTGTAGGATCGTTCTTGATCCGAGATTTAGTGAAGTAGTCAAGTCTAGCTGTGGTGCTAGATTGGCGAGGCCGGCAAGTGGAGTACCCAAGAACGGGGAACCACTATAAATTTCTTGTGTCATCTGTGATTGTGATTTGCATTCTGTGCGTTCTTTATCTTCAAGATTTTCAATTCCGCAAAAGACGCAATTATCACCTATTCACCCCCCTCTAGGTGATTTTGGTTGGCAACTAGATATAACAATTGGTATCAGAGGAGGTTATTCTTGAAAGGTTACCACCTTGAATAGGATCTCTCCATTCTAATTGCTAACAAATCATGGAAAAGTGCAAGGAATCGTCTTCATTGAAATTGCCAATATGCACTAAGGCTAATTTTCCTATGTGGAAAGAAAGAGTCAAATTTTATATGGAAGCCGCAGACCCAAGAATCTTCCAAGTCGTTGAAGAAGGACCTCATGTGCCTATGACCGCTTCTACTATTGATCCAACCTTAAAAGTACCAAAGAAAATGATGGACTTAACAAAGGATGAGATCGCTCTCGTTGCTTTGGACAAAAAGGCAAATAACATAATTGCCAGTGCAGTGGACGATTCAATGTTGCAAAACTTAATTCACTGTAATTCTGCCAAAGAAATGTGGACGTCTTTAATAGTCCTTATGGAAGGTACTGAAGAAGTAAGAGATGATAGAAGATCTCTTTTGAATCAAGAGTACGAGGCTTTCAAGCAGAATAAAAAGGAGTGCATTGCCTATGCTTATGAAAGATTCTTCAAGATAGTAAACGGCCTAAGGAATTATGGTCGGGAATTTACTAATGGTGAACTAAATGACAAATTTCTGCGATCCCTAATGAAAGACTGGGATAGCAAGATAGTTGCAATCAGAGAATTTGGGAAGTTACCAAATCAAGACCCTCAGAATCTGTTTGGGAAACTATTATCCCACGAGCTACAAATGAACATTCGGAAAACAGAAGAAGATGGGAATAGAGCTTCAAGCAAGGAAAGAACCTTGGCTATGAAAGCCGAAAGCTCCAGAAAAAGCAGAGCTTTGTCTCCAGTTAGAACACAAGAATCTGATGATGAAAAAGAATCTGAAGCCGGCTCCTCCAGTTCTGAAATGTCTGATGGAGAGTTTTCTCTTATCTCCCGTCAGTTTAAGAAACTACTAAACAAAAGAAGACACATGAAGAATAAGTTTTCCCCTGAAAATAGACATTCTCGACGTGATGGTGATCATCACAAAAAGAGCTCTAGCAATCATGACAGGTATAAATCTAAAACTGGTAAACATATTTCTTCTGATATAGTTTGTTATTGTTGCAATAAGCCAGGGCACATGATTGCTGAATGCCCTTATAAAAAGAAAGAGGGTGGAAGAAAAGAAGAAAGGAAATCCACCCACGGGAAAAGGAAGACTGAAAAGAGTCTAGTCGCTAAAAAGAATAAAACTTTAAGCGACAGTGACTCGGAGAAATCAAGTGGTGAAGAAGAAGCCTACTTCGGGCTAATGGCTATGACTGATGAAGAAGAAGAACCTCCATATACTGGGAAGGTATGTCCAAAGGCCAACAATAATCCTATCTGGTATTTGGACAGTGGTTGTTCTCGGCATATGACCGGAACAAGAAGCCTTTTGCAAAATTACATTCCAATTGAAAACTGTCCAAAAGTTATATTTGGCGGATCTGACAGAGGGATAACAAAAGGCTATGGTATGATTTCTAATGGTAATGTATCCTTTTCAGATGTAGCTTATGTGGAAGGATTAGAACATAATCTGATAAATATAAGTCAACTTTGTGACAAAGGATACATAGTTGATTTTCGTAGAGATAAATGTTTGATAAAATCGGCAGATAATCTAGAAACGATTTTATCAGGCACTCGTTGTAAAAATATGTTCTGTTTAAACTTTCTTTGTTTATCATCTTCTACACCAGTGTGTCTTTTAGCAAAAGATAGTGCATCTCTTGCTGACCAATGACATAAGAGATTAGCACATATAAATTTCAAAACCATAAATAAATTATTTTCTCAAAACTTAGTACGTGAAGCGCCGAATATTAAGTGCCTTCAAGATAGACCTTGTCATGCTTGTGTAAAAGGCAAGCAAACAAGAGCTACCTTTAAGAGCATTATAGGCAAAGATTCAACTAGGTGCTTATACCTACTTCATATGGACTTATTTGGTCCTTTGCAAGTTCGATGTTTAGGAGGTAAGTCTTACACATTAGTTATTGTAGATGATTACTCACGTTTTGCATGGGTATTCTTTCTTAAACACAAGTCAGATACGTTTGACATTTTCACCAAGTTTGTCAAGCAAATCCAGAACGAATTTGAATGTTCGGTGGTCAAAATCAGAAGTGACCATGGAACAGAATTTGAATCTGGGGCCATGACAGATTTTTGTGAAAGTCTAGGTATCTTTCATGAGTTTTCCTCTACTCGAACTCCACAACAAAATGGGGTAGCTGAGAGAAGAAATAGAACACTCATTGAGGCTTGCAGAACGATGTTGAGTGACACTTCTCTACCAGAATATCTTTGGGCTGAAGCAGTCAACACTGCATGCCATGTGCAAAACAGAGCACTCATAAACAAAAACCATGAAAAGACTCCTTATGAACTACTAAAAGGGAAGAGACCAACCATCTCTTATTTTAGAATCTTTGGTTGCAAATGCTTTGTACTTAATAATGGAAAGCATTACAAAACCAAGTTTAGCGAAAAGAGTTTTGAAGGTATTTTTGTAGGTTATAGCAGCCATAGTAGAGCTTATAGAATATTTAATAAGAAAACCCTGGTTGTAGAAGAGTCTATTAATGTTGTATTTGATGAAACGAGCATGCTACATAGCAGCTCTTCTAGTGCTTCTATGGAAGGTACAGGTTCAAAGACACAAGATATAAGCTTGGATGAGCCAGTCAAAGTTGATGCTCAAACCTTCGTCAAGATCTCTTCCCCAATCACAAATGAAGAAGAAGATCATATTGATGAAGAACCAGTACAAGTGGAAGAAGACATTCAAGTAGCAAATGATGCTCCAAATGTTCAAACTGATGCAAGGAACCTTGAGTTCAGACACATGAGAGATCATCCTATTGATCAAATCATAGGAGATCCTCAAGTCGGAATTAGAACAAGAAGAGGTACTACTAACGAAAATATGCATTTAAGTTTTCTTTCACAGGTTGAACCGAAGAAGTTTCAAGAAGCAAATGAAGATCCCCACTGGATAATTGCAATGGAAGAAGAATTAAATCAATTCAAGCGTTGCAAGGTGTGGACACTAGTTCCAAAACCCAAGGATAAAAATATAATTGGAACAAAGTGGGTTTATAGGAACAAGTTGGATGAGGATGGAACAATTATAAAGAACAAAGCCAGACTTGTAGCAAAAGGTTATAGACAGGAAGAAGGGATCGACTTCGATCAAACTTATGCTCCGGTAGCAAGACTTGAAGCAATCAGAATGTTCTTAGCCTATGCTGCATTCAAAGGTTTCACCGTATACCAAATGGACGTTAAGTCAGCTTTTCTGAATGGTAACATAAAAGAAGAAGTATACGTTGAACAACCTCCAGGTTTTGTAGATTCTGAACATCCTAATTATGTTTACTTACTACAAAAAGCTTTGTATGGGTTAAAACAAGCTCCTCGAGCTTGGTATGAGACGCTATCAAATTTTCTTCTTGAGAACAAGTTCACAAGAGGAAAGATAGATAAAACATTATTTCTTAGGGAAGTAAAAGGCAAGATTTTGCTAGTGCAAATCTATGTCGATGACATCATTTTTGGCTCTACGGACGACAATCTTTGCAAAAAGTTTTCAAAACTTATGCAAGGAAAGTTTGAAATGAGCAGTATGGGAGAGCTAAAATATTTCTTAGGACTTCAAGTGAAACAATCTGAAGATGGAATTTTCATCTCACAGACAAAATTCACCAAGGAGTTGATTAAGAAATTTGGATTGGAGAGTGCAACCTCTATGAGGACTCCAATGAGCTCAGCTATGTCTCTGGACAAGGATGAGAAAGGGAAACCTTTTGATGAAACCAAGTACAGAAGCATAATTGGCTCTCTGCTCTACCTTACTGCTAGTAGGCCTGACATAATGTTTTCTACATGTGTTTGTGCCAGATTTCAAGTGAACTCTAAGGAATCTCACTATACCGCTGCAAAGCGAATTTTGAGATATCTTAAAGGTACACCAAATCTTGGCTTATGGTACCCAAGAAGTAATGATAGCGAGCTAATTGGTTATTCAGATGCAGATTTTGCAGGTAGTAGAGACGACAGGAAAAGCACTTCCGGAACATGTCAATTTCTCGGAAGAAGGCTTATCTCCTGGAGCAGCAAGAAGCAAAATTGTGTTGCAATCTCAACAGCCGAATCAGAATATATTTCTGCAGGCAGTTGTTGCGCACAACTTCTTTGGATAAGAAATCAGCTTCAAGATTATAATTTGAAGATAAAGAATATTCCAATGTTTTGTGATTCCTCCAGTGCAATTGCTATAGCAAATAATCCATTCTCACACAGTCGGACAAAGCATATCGAGTTAAGATATCATTTGATCCGAGAACATGTGGAGAATGGGGATATCAACTTAAGCTATGTCCCTACGGACAAGCAAATTGCAGATATATTCACGAAGCCACTGAATGAGACTAAGTTCTCTTTCTTCAAGACAGAACTTGGAATGCTCAACATGGAATAATGGTCAAGCAAAGGAGAAGAGAAGAAGATACGTGAATTTTCTTAAAAATTTTATCTTATTTTATGTTCTAAAATGAAGTACAGGTTTATCATTTGCAAAGAAGAAAAATCAAAGAAGAAAAATCCAAGTCATCATTAAACTTCTCGAGAAATGTAGTTAATGTCTCGAGAAATGACTTGCTTTTTATGAATATGGATAGAGCTAAAACTTTTCGGAAAATTGAAGACACTTTTCGAAAAATAAGTTTATACTTCTCGAGAAATGGGTTGTCCCTCGAGATATGCTCTTTCGGAAGAAGATCGGCAGAGTTCTGAGACTTCTCGAGAACTTTAACAACCTCTCGAGAAATGTCTTATACTTTTCGAAAACTTTAATTTCAATATTCGAGAATATGAAGAGCCAGGTACGCGTGTATTTCATTTTCTTTAAATTAATTAAAACCAAATTAATTATCACATCAAACCAAAGTATATATAGAGTCTCGAAATGAATTAAAAGTTCACGCGAGGTTCTTCCATCTCCTCTCGAAAAACGCCGACGCTTCATCTTCTTGTTTCGCAAAATCGTCGTTCCAGTTCGCCTTCAGACGGATTTTCTCTCGTTCCAACCCACATTTCAAGTTCTCCTCTCGATCAATGGCTCCTTCAGGAAAACCTAAGATCGGTGTCGGCAGTGAACTTGTGCGAGAAGGTCTTCAATCGATTTCAGATGAGTTTCAAAACCTATTTTATCTTCTAGACGCAGCTGGTCTGTCCTTCTTACTAGAATATCAATGTCGAATTCTATTTAAAGAGGTAGAGGATTTGTTTATCAATATAAAAGTGCACAAAAATGGAAATAGGATGAAATCAATGGTTGGAAATTTCAAAATCAAGTTGAATCCAAAATCTCTTTCCAAGTATTTGAAAGTTCCCTTGATAGAAATTGAGGATACTCTAAGTAATGAGGATTGGGCTCATGCCCTAATCTTTTGTGGATTAGATAAAGGAACATCAACTATTCGTAGACAAAAGATGAATGATGTTGGAAAATTGCTAGTGGACATAATTTCAAAAGTCTTACAATGTCATACTGGCAGCCTAGGTCATGTCTCTTCAGATGTTTTCAGCCTGATAGCAATAGTGATTTGTGGAAAAAGATTCAGTTGGGCAGATTTTCTATTCAATAAGATTAAAGAAAGCATTACAAGTCCAAATTTTGCAAGGATTCTGTCACTCTATTTAAATCAGCTTGATCCAGTTGTGTTTGACATGTCCAGAGGAGCTATTATACATCATTTGAAGAAGGTAGATGTTGTCACAATGAAGAGGTGGAACATCAGGATTACTAAGCCAACTGCAGATGCAGGTCTCCAGGGGGAACCCATTTCTTCAGCTCACTCAGCACCAGAGTATGAAGCTCCTAATTCTCCTCCTCCAGAAGTACCATCAATCCCAGCTCCACCTCCAGCTCAGCAACACAGTTCAATTCCAGATCCATCTCCATCTCCAGCTCCACAAGACACCATTCCCTCAGCAGAGCCAAGTCTTCCTCCTCCAACAAACACAGTTCTTTCTCCATCAGCTCAAGATCCATCAGAACAAGTTCCTTCAGATCAAGTTCCTTCCAAAACTCCATCCATTCCAGATACTCAAGTGTTGTCAGATACTCTTATGGAAGACACTTTTCTTTCTCAAGAACAAGTTGATCACTTCTCATCTCCTCCAGTTATGGATAATAACAGAGTTGATTCTACAATAGAAAATGTTGTTAGTGAAATTCTAAAGGGTGCTGATGATGTGCTTAGCACTAGTGACCACATGGCTGGGTCAGGTGCTGACAATGATTTTAATATAGAAGTAGATGATGCTTCAATGCATGGTTCATCTCCTCCCCCAGTACATATTGAGGGGGAGCAAGAGCCTTGTTTAGAAACAAACAAGGATGATCAGGAAAAATCTGTTGATGAAGAAAATGAGAGAATCAACATATCTCCTGTCAAGCTCCAAAGTTCAGTTATTCTTGAAGATATCCCAGAAGAAGTTCTGCCAGCTCCTATTCCTCCTTCTCTTTATGATGAAAGTACAATTCTTGGTAAAGTTGAACTTATGCTTCAAAGACAGAGTGCCAAAATAGATTACTCCTTTAAAGAAGTTCATGCAAGACTATCTGATATTGAAAAGGAAATGGCCAAGAAGTTGAAAGAGTTCAAAACCAGTTCAGATCATATGAAAGAAGTTGTTATTCAGGGAGGAAAGGCCATTGATCACACCATAAAAAGTGTAGCCACAGTTCTTGCAGAAGTGGTTCAAGTCAGAAAAACCCAAGAGAACATGGTTTCAAAGGAAGAGGAAAATGCCTTTAAGATCATTGATGAGGTTGGACAGTTTAAGGATTCTATTCTCCAAACCCTATCTGTAGAAGTCAGAAAGGGGGAGGACAGTATAACTGAGAAGATGACTGGGTTACTGGATCAAACTCTTTTTGATTTTCATAGACATTTGATTAATAGGTTTGAGCAGTTGTCCCAAGGTGTCCAAAAGCAGGTCAATGAGTTAAAAGATTTCACCTCTAATACTGCTGTTTGGCTCCACCATGAAATCTTTCCTGATTTGAGTATTGACCCTGCTCAACCTCCTCCTCATTTTGATCAAGTTCAATCTGATGCTCCTTCAATTCCTCAATTTTCTCCAAGGCCAGCAGAGCAGTTTGATGCTAATCCTTCAGTAGAGACTCACTCCTCCATGCACTATTCTAGGAAAAGGAAATATGGTGATGGACCTTCTGCAAGTAGATCTGTTCCTGGCTCCAGCTCAGCAGGTTCTGGCAAAGCAGTTGCAGATGAAACAAAGGTTTATCCAGAAATTTGGAGTCCAGTTTCAAAGATTATCATTCTTGACTCTCTCAAGCTTGTAGAAGAAGGAAATATGAAACCTTCTGATCTGTACAGCACTTCTGAATGGAAAAAGTATGCGACAAGCCAAATCAAGAGAAGAATCCATTTCAAGAATTATGGGTACAATAATCCAACAGCTCCAGAAGCTCCTCCTAAGTATCATCCAAAGCCATATGTTTATTTTGAAAGGCAAGAAATGTTGAGAAAGCAAAAGGCAGATATCTGAAGTCAAGTTTTTGTTTGGATCTTTAAAACTTTATTTCTATATGCCTGTGTGAACATTAATTCATTAGACAATCTTAAATCTAAATATAGTTTTTGATTTTGATGTGACAATCATGTTCTTATATTTAGATATTGTTTTTAATGTTCTTTCAAGTATATTTTTGATACAATTCATCTTGGTAAGTAGGGTTCTGACTTCTACAAATAGGGGGAGATTGTTGGGTTTTGTATCCACAATAACCTTGATTTGTAGAAAGTCAACTTTGAACAAAGAGTGAATTGTTTGTGTATTTGATATATTTTTCTAGTAATGTTCTTGCAGGTTCACATTGCTAAGTGTAGACCAATGTCAGGTCACAATGGGTCAATAAGCACAGTCTCATGCAATGTAATTCTTCATTGTGTGGGGTATGGGGTTGACTCATGTGTGATCTCTCAATTGGGATACACTTTATGATCAAGACATTAAAGATTCAAAGCTTGGTGTGCAGCATTGGTCTAGAGAAAAAGGAAGAAATTTTTCCTAAGTAAATTTTTCGAGATGTAAAGGTACTTTTCGAGAAGTTCTTCTATGCTCTCGAGAAGTCCTTGTTATTTTTCTAGAAGGGTTGTCTCAAAGGTCTTTTTCGAGAAAGTTAAAGTTTTCGAGTAGCTGTTATGATCTCTCGAGAAATCAAT
This sequence comes from Dactylorhiza incarnata, assembly GCA_033032865.1. Taxonomy (NCBI): domain Eukaryota; kingdom Viridiplantae; phylum Streptophyta; class Magnoliopsida; order Asparagales; family Orchidaceae; genus Dactylorhiza; species Dactylorhiza incarnata. Next base: position 2,535,478 of record JAWHQI010000213.1, read on the forward strand.
GATATCTCGGAAAGTCCCCTTAGTTTTCGAGAAATCTTCTTTTTCAATTGTTTTCGAGAAGTCTGTCTCAGTGGCAGCTTTCGAGAAATCTTTTCTCTCTCGAGAAGTATTTTTGTTTTCGAGAAGTCATCATTTCTTTCGAAAAGCTTTCTCTCTAAAGGTTTTTCGCGAAATTGTTTAGGAGTTTACGAGAAGTTTCGTGTCCTCTCGAGAAGTCTTTCATCTCCCGAGAAGCCTTGTCATAATCTTTCTATATTCTCTTCTAAAGCTTTTTTTTTTGAGAACTAGTCGGTTTCTCTCGAGAAGTATTGGATCTCTCGAGAAGTCTGGTTCTCGCTTTTCTCGTAAACCTTGTTTTTCCTTTTTGACGACAAGTCTTTTCCGTCAAATTGACGTGACGTCCTTCCTCGTTTTTAAGGTTAATCTGTTAGGCCTTCATCTATATAAGAATTACTCCTTTGGAAGGACAAAAACATTAGAAGATCAGAGTTCGTATTTTCCAAAAACCTAATCTGATTCAAGATCGTCGTCTAGTGCCGTGCATCGCCATCGTTGGAGTTCGATCGTGATTTATCTGATTTCATCTCCAAGTGGAAGAAAAAGGTCGATCGATCATCGCCTCACTCGTCCTGTTTTCATTGGATCGATCAAGACCTTAGAAGATCTGATTTGTGCCGATTCGATTCTTCTTCTTCAACATCAAGCCGAAGCCATTTTTGTCGCAAGAAGGAAGAAGATCATCATCAAATTATTCAGATCTGTTCGTGATTCATTAAGTATTGTTTCAATCTAAATTTACATTTGATTGTAGGAGAGATTGTTCTCCGAGTTGTAGGAGAGGTATTCTCCGAGTTGTAAGAGAAGGTTATCTCTGAGTTTGTTGGAGTTTGATCTCCGAGTTGTAAGAGTTTTGACTCTGAGGATTGTAGGATCGTTCTTGATCCGAGATTTAGTGAAGTAGTCAAGTCTAGCTGTGGTGCTAGATTGGCGAGGCCGGCAAGTGGAGTACCCAAGAACGGGGAACCACTATAAATTTCTTGTGTCGTCTGTGATTGTGATTTGCATTCTGTGCGTTCTTTATTTTCAAGATTTTCAATTCCGCAAAAGACGCAATTATCACCTATTCACCCCCCTCTAGGTGATTTTGGTTGGCAACTAGATATAACAAGAAATGAGTGAGAGGGAGAGGCGGCGAGATCTCTCAAGCAAGGGAATAAGGAGGGTTGACGATGAATGCGGTAGGTGGCTCTCAATTATGATACCCTATTTATAGCAAAACATAAAAGGCGGGAAGAAGTCCAAGCGCCGATGGGTGCGGTTAGCAAAATGTCACTGCATAATAGCATGCGAGAAACAAATTGTTTTCAAGGATAATATGCGGGAGAGATCTTCCTGCGAGGCCAACATGAATAAATATTTGGCGAGAACAGAATATCTAACGGCAGGAATAAAGTAAGAAAAGGGCGTAGCTATGAGAATCGCGAGCGAGAACCCATAAATAACTATCAATAACTACTACCAAGTGAGAACTCATAAATATAAGCAGCGAATAGTCACGGGGTTGTTCATTATAAGAATAAATAGTAATAAATAGGAAGAGTTCGCGGAAGGGAGGCGGGTTCACGAGTCTAATGGGGCAACCATTTCCATCTGCCGCCACCTCGTGATCCGGACCGCGGCGGTACCCTGGAGTTATAATAATCCTGGGCCGCTCGGCCCTCCCTATCCATCAGGAAGGCATACTCCCTCATCCTCGCGATATGCACCTCCGGCAGCGTGACAGTCTCGTCATGCTCGCGAGGCAACGCAGTTCGGAGTCTCGCGCACTCATCCATCAGGGCGGCATACCTCTCCTCGGCAGCCTCTCTATCTCGTCTCGCTTGAAGGTTGAGGTCCAGCAACATCCGACCTTGCTTCTGAAATAATTCGGCGGTTCGTCGCTTCATCGCCTCGGGATCTCGCTGATCACCCAAGAAGTCCTCCATCTGCTCTGGGTGGGGGGACATCCCTTCGTCCCCAAAGCCAGAGTCGGTGTGCGGAGTCTCGGAGTGCTCTGCGAAGGGGAATAAGTAATTTTAGCAAATGGGGAAAATCCTCATACACCACGAGGGTCCAGAAATCCTTACCCGGAGGAGGGCGAGAAGGCCCAGGGCGAGAAGATCCGGGCCGACCCTCAAAGACATTGCCATAGTGGGGCAAAAAAGATTTGCCTAGGCCGGGGGTGTATGCCGCACTGTTGATTGGGGGAATCTTTGGCGGTCTGGAGCCGCCAGAGTCCTCGCTCGCCAGGAGGTTAAACCCCGATAGTTGTATGGTCGTGTCAGGGAGGACCGGTGACAGAGGTCGCGAGTCTTGATGAGGCAGAGTCTTCTGGGGCAAGACTGCGAAGAGCAAGAAATCAGGAGCCATTAGTCAACAAAATGAGTTTGAGCGAGCGAGAATAGCGACGTACCAGCAGCCTTCTTGCCAGCGGGATCTGTGCTCGCCGGCGGAACGTTGCGGGACCCAGTTTTGGGCTCGCCATTGCTATTGTTGGTGGCATGATCCTACGATCAAGCGAGATTCAGAGGAATTCATTTATCGGCTTGGCTAGAGTTATGACATACCTTCTCGGGGAAGCAGTTGTTTAGGGAAGATTCCAGTAGTACTGACTCATCCCCAGTTCGGCGAACTGTTTTCGCCTTCTTATTTGTCGGCACCGGAGCGGGAGGCGGACGATTCGCCCATGCAGGGATTCTGGCAATGGAAGACTGCTCGCCGGTCTTGGAGGCCTGTAGGCGAGTCTCCATTTCCTTGGAGAGCGGCATCTTTCGATAGCTACAGTAAGGGAAAAGGGAGAAAAGAAGAGGGAAATACATGTGCATGTCACGGTGGCACGGGACGATATTTATAGACCTTAGGTGGGTCCTACCAAAGATTCCTGACAGATCATCAAGAAGCTGGCGAATACCAGGGGTTGGACGTTTCTTCGCGAGCCTACATAGCCTCACGAAGAGAGGGGATTGTGTACAACCCCGATATTCGCCAGTCAAGTGTGGGCGTTTCGAGAGCTCAACATTGTGAAGAGAGTAATAAGGGGAACAAGCCAATCGCCAACTGTTCGCTGGTAGGCTGGCGAGATGGGTACTCGTCGTGCATACGCGAGAAGGGCTGGCGAGCCAACCGCTCGCGGTCTGCTTGCAAAAGTTCTTGGTTCGACGAAAGGCATCCGACGAAATCAAGCGCGCTCGGCGAAATCTATTCTGCATTTGACGGACTCGCTTCACAGTTCGACGAACGTCAAGTTCAACCAGAAGTTTATCTCAGCAGTTGGGCTGGGAGGGTCTATCGTCTCGGTGGCCTAGTCTCATCCCAGCGGATCCGCTGAGGAAGGCTGTCATCTCGGGGGGATCAGGGCGAGATCACAGGAAGGTGCATGAGACCATGTCTCAGAGGATATCGCCAGAAGGGTCCCAGGCGAGGTCTTAACGACGCGCCCGCCAGGAGGAATGTCGCGGAAGAGATCCGCGAGAGGCCAGCTAGAGCTCTCGTGAGTAATGTTCTCACAGACCCCTTGCCTGTAGGTTGATAGGGAAGTATTCCCTTTTTACCCCCGGTGGTCTGCCATTAGCCTATTCGAACAGCGTAGTGTGGCTGTTAGCAGGCCAATTTGGGGTGCGTATAGTAAAATCAAGAGGCGGAATCCTGCTATTTGCAGGCCAGTTCAGAAAACCTATAATTAAGACCCAAAGGGCACCTTTGGAGTGGTCTTCTTTTTCTGGAGCTTCTCTCTCCTCAGGTTTTCATTGGTTGGCATTTCCAGAGCCCTCCAAGGTGCCCGGGCTTCAGCATTGGCTTGGGAGGGGAAGCGCTCTAAAGATCTTCCGGGTGTGTGGTGGGTCCTCCCTGCTGAGTCAAAAGGTCTATGTCTAGTTCTGAGGCTTCAGTCTGTCCCTTCGAGGGGTTAGTAAGTTCCAACTGCCCCCCCAACTCGTTGGGGGACTCAAACTCCACCGAGACCATTTATTGGTTTCAACAGGCCTCATATCGTCGAGATATCCTACCGCGAGCACTAGTGCTAACGCGACACGCTAACAATATCGACTTGAAGCCGCACATCGACTGGATGACTAAAGTATCAGTTGGAAAGATCATATCGCATGCACGCTACCGTTGAGCGTTAGCAATACCGCGAGCGCTAGCAATATCATCTAAACAATTTGTGTCATCTAGACAACTGGAGATTCAGCTAGAAGAGGAGCATATCATCTAGACGGCCTAATGCTGGGGCTAAAGAGTTACCACTTGTGATAGCAATATCGTCTAAAAAGTTTTTCCGTGTGGATGACTGGAGCAACGAATTGAAGAGTAGCATATCGTCTAGACGACTACCACCATGCGCTACCACTAATGCGACATGCTATCTTGAAGTCCGCGTCAGCAATCCAACTGATCAACGAGAGAAAGTGGCTGCAAAACAAAAGAGGAAATGTTACTACCACTCCGCGGTAGCTATTACTGCCCCAAGGGGTAACCCTGTTGTACAAGGAATGATCTGCCACATTCCTCATTTGCAGACGGCCAGCTACTCAATATTTAAAAAACAAGCGAGACTACCACTCACACTCACACTAACGCTAATGCTCTACGCTAACTAATGAACACAAGGAAAGCTCTGTCGCCTTCCTCTCATGGAGCAAGATAGATAAACGAAGGCTCGTATATAAATCCTACCGCCACGTGGTAATTTTCTACTGGCGGTAGCTTAATTATAGTACTTATTAAAGTGCCTCTTTTCCTCTTGAGTCATCTATCGAAGAGAGACAGAGAAAAGAGAACTTGAGCAAGGACCTACTGTCTTGAGGAAGAGAAAAAAGAACTTACACCCTCCCATTTTCAAACGAAGATCTCCAGAGAGCAAATTCAATAACGATAATCAGAAGACGATCGTGTGCCCGACGAACAAGAATATCAAGCATCGATCTCTCACCATTTTACAGAGAACCATCTCTGAGGGAGCATAAGTTTTAACTTTCTACATATCTACTTGTATTCTTTCTTTTATTCTTTATTTTTGGGTGACAGTAAAATCGACCGGGGAGTTCGTCGGAATCTGGGAAAGATTTTGTGGGAAATAGTCCAGGGAGAACATGTAGATCGGGGAGATATAGTGGGCTTGAAGACCTTTTGGGTGGGAAGGGAGAGAGCCAGATCAAAGACCTTCGGGGAGAAGGGAGAGATCTAACCGGTCCTCAGGGGGGGGGGGGGGTCGGTATAAAAACCAAAACAATTTTTGAACCTTCGCTTATAATCTCTGGCGTCATGGAGATCTAGTGTAATAGTAAACATTATTTTAATATTCAATGAAATCATGTTCTGTGCTTATGATTCATTATTACATCTGTATCTGAAGTGTAATTCGTACATGTTCTGAAATGAACTCTTGAAAGAAAAGAATATGATTTCTGCCGATACCGCCGGCGGTAGGTCTACCGCCTAGCGCTAACATACAGAAAGCATATTCTGCTGCAAAAATTTGTAAAACTCTAGCACGTGTTTTAAAAACCTTATTCACCCCCCTTTAAGGTTGTCCACCAGATCCAACAGGTTAGTGTGATGACAAGATGTCAGGAAACCGCGACCACTAACACAAGTTCACTGGAGGTGATTGACATGAAGATTAAGTGATGAATGATTTCAACATTAGTAGATGTCAACCAGTTGGAAACTGTATAAATCAACGTTGTTATTGTGGGAAAGTATCCTATGGTACAGGAAGTGAGCTCAAGTTGTGGATGGACATTCTTATCTTTCATGGAGACCTTGGAATTTAGTAATTCATTGATTGGTTTTAAGAAGTCAACGATTTCTGTGACTCTCTAGAGATCCTACTGACAAGAGAGTAAAACTCATAGAATGCATGCTGAAATCTAGAGCTTCAACATGGTGGGATCTTGTAGAGGAGCAGAAGAAGGGAAAGGTGCATCTCTTCATAGGTGAAAATGCAAAAGATATTGAAGGGGTGTTTCATTCTTAGCGACTATGAGTGACCTTGTTGCACTAGTACTAGAAGTGTTCCTAAGGATATTGCATTGTCTTCAAATACGTTTTTGAGTTTATAAGACCGATTGAGAGAAACCATCATGATAAGACCAAGGTTCAGTAGATGTCTCGTTCTATGGGTTGCCTCAATCGAAGATTCAAGATCAAGACAACCCCGTGTATCCTTAAGCTATCAGAGGCACAAAATTGGGCTCGACGATTGGTGTGGCTATTATAGGATTAATGACAGTCGAGTAATCGAAAAAAGTGGATGATAAAGTTAGCGGAGCACTACAAAAGGGAAAATTTGACAATTGCTAAACTAAGATAGGAGAAGTCACTAGACAATTTGTTAGGAAATAAATAAATTGAGGTGTTGCTTGCATCGACAACCCTTACACTAAGCCCATTGTTCGCACGTGCAATCAGCCTAGACATCTTTCCAACAATTTTCCACATAGGAGAATGTGAATTTTGTAGATCTTGAAAGTGTACTATTATGATTGTTACAACTACACATGCGATTGAGGAAGAGGAAGTGACCATAAGAGTGGTTGATATAATATGACGCTCAAGGTTGGAAAACTTACAAAGTGGAAATGAGCTCTTTAGAATAAGTAAAATGGCCATCTTTAGTTGGTAGATGGTTGAAGTTGCGACTTAATGATAGAAGCTCTCGCATATCCATATTACATCAGATGGTTCAACAAAGAGAGCACTCATTGTTATGAGTTTCTAAACGATTAAAAGACTGAAAGACTTGAACCTGAAAATACTTTCATAATAATCAAGGAGGAGATTTACTCTTCTTAAATAGATTCGTTGGATGATGATTGTGAGTAGGGCTCAAAAGAACCAATAAATAGGCAATAACTTGGCCAAAAACTCAACCCTAAATTCCACATAAGGTTAACCTTCCACAATACCTCAGAAATCAAAATAAAAAGTCAAATCACTATTTTTTATTCAAAACAGTTCAAATAGATCCAGGATATCAAACAACTGATCCAAATAATAGAAAATTGAGAGAAATGCATCTTTAAAATGGATTACAATCCTTCCAAACTATGCAGCACAGGGATAAAAATAGGATATGATACTAAACGAATACAGGAAACGTGATTTAAAAAAAACGAATACAGGAAACATTTTTAAAAAATTTAAATTATTTTAACATAAGTATTAATTAATATAAAAAAATACAACTAACAAACTAAGGTATAAAATCCTTCAGTTATATTTTATTAATATAAGTATTAATTTTGTACAAATAATCTTAGTAAAACCCCTATATATTCCTTCAATTAACTTGTGTCATGCATGTTACTTTGTTTAATTGAATTATACAAATATAATAGCAAATGCATTGAAAACGTGTTGCAATTTGCAAATAGAAATTAAACGTGTTTCGTAAATTTGTTTAATAGCAAATGCATCAGTAAAAACTAAAACCCATCTATATTTGTTAGGAAAAACATCATCTGGATTTATCTTACAAAATATGTAAAAGTGATTTCATCATCTAAGATTCATTACCCATGGTGTATAGTGAGGGTAATATGGTCATTAGATGTCCTAGGATGTCACACTCATATTAGAGTGTCAAAGACCAGTCCAAAAGAGTACAAAATTCAGTTGAGTTAATTTTGCGTCGACTAGAAGTCGACGCAGCTTCGACTTCAAGTCAAAGTAACTTCGAATATAAGTAAGGATAACTCAGACTGGTAGAGATGTATCAGTTAAAGTCGACACTGTTAAAATTTTGAAGTGGAAGTAGAAGTGTGTTGGGCGGTCTGAGGAAGTCATACCGCAGTGATCGTGGAGACCGCGCGGTCTCCGTGACGTCCCTCTAGTGATCTAGTCGTTGTATTGGCTAAGGATCAAGCAGGTATCTTCTTGTGATCGTGCGATCTCCCCTTATGTGGTCTGGTTGGGGAGGTTACCATATCTCTCTGGGGCGATGACGACATCTGTCTGTCTGCCTATAAATAGAGAGGCGTGGGGCCCATCATTAATAACGAGAACTGTAAGAACTAAAGCTTGGGTTGCTTTTGCCAGTCTCCCTTTTTGAGATCATGCGGTCAGGAAGTGGTTTGATCGTTTGTTGTGTTCGCATGTCAGTGGCCAACAGTCAGCGATCTTCTTCCTTGGTGATTCTTCCCAGCTTTGAATAACCAATTCGCCAGCGGTCTTCTTCTGTGCGGACTATGTTGTAGTTCTTGGTCTATTCACAACAAGCTCAGCAGTCAGGCGACCTTGTAGTCAGGCGATCTAGAGTTTCGGTCAAGAAACAACTTTTATAGTTTTGTTCTCTATTCATGGGCAGCTTCTGTGATTATGCGACCTTGCGGTCAAGTGATCAAGAAATGCGGACAAGTTGCTTTCTCAGCACTTCAATAAGTTAGTGGTTCGTGCGATCTGAGGTGTCAGTCTGACAGATAGTAGGTTGACGACCTGTGATCTTCATGCAGTCTCAGTGGTTGCCGTGCTGTTGGACTGTTTTAATGGTCTCTAGCGGTCTCACTTGTTTCTGATTGCCAGTTGCTTATTTGTCTCTATTTTCTCTCCATCTTGTATTCTAATAAATCTTGTCTCGACATGTATATCCCGAATTGTGAAGGAGATAGATTAATACACTATTCTTGTCTTTCTATTGTTGCTGGTTACTTAACTTGGAATGGTTGTAGTGTTCCTGCACCTTATTCCCGCTTATAAGAAATTTTAACTTGGTATCTGAGCTGAAATCTATCACCGGATATCTGAGCTAGAATTTTTAACAGACGCGACGTCGAATTGTATTCGACGCAGAAGCTTGAGTCAGTCCAAGCAACATTTGATGTCGATGCAACTTCAAATTATATTCGACGCAGAATTCATAGCTAAAAGTCTAGGTCTTCATCTCGACGGATACACTGATAAGGACTCGACGCAACGTCGATATCAGAGTTTACTTCAAAACTGAGAAAGATGTCAAAGCAGCTTCTATTAGAACTCAGAGATGAGTCGATAAGAAGGCAAAGGTATTCGACGCAAGGTCGAATATAAACACATAATTAGAATACTTCCTGGATTTGACTCTGAAGCTTATTCAAAAGTTATAAATGGAAGTTATTTGAATTCTAACCGATCGTTCATAATCAAGAATGGGAGGAAGAACTCCATAGATACAATAAAGATATATTTGGAAGTTATTCAAAAAGGATTTGACGGACTGTCAACAAAAATGGAAAGAGAGCAATACCACCTCTTGGACATTCCTACTAGGGAAACAACAAAAGAGGAAAGTAATTCATCATTATTCGACATAAGAATTAGTATACTGAAGAAGAAAGAAAACATGCATCACACATAATATTCGGTCTTCTTCTTCTCCAATTTTCTCTGAGACAAAAATATTGAACAGATCTCTGTATAGGAATTCAAGGCTTCATCTTCTTCCTATTCTTACGCAAGAAGCATACAGATTTACAGAGATCTTCTTCAGGATCAGATCTTCTACAATCCTTTCATTTATCTCTCTCTCAGGCATGGATTCATCTACTGAACAAAGATCCATAAAAAATACTACGTGCCTAAATCCTCAGTGACTGTTGCAGGAGGATTCAATCAAAAGAATCATCTTCAACTTCTTTTTCTTTACTCTTTCTTTCACTTTTGTAAAACTGAGTAAAGAGTCCTTAGAATCCCTCTTCAAAGGATTCACTGGTTCATGATCTCTTTATCAAAAGATCTAGCTTAGTTCTAAGAGTGTCCTTAATAAAAGACTCAGACCTTGGTTCTAGATCTCCTTATCAAAAGATCTAGCTTGGTTCTATGAGAGTTCGTAACAAAAGACTCAAACCCTAGTTCTAAGAGTCTCCTTATCAAAAGACTCGGGCACTGGATAGTGTATTCCTACCAAGGTGGTAGAAGAGTGGAGTACCCATATTTTGGAGAACCACTATAGATCTTGTCTCACTCTGTATTGTCCATTTTCTTTATTTATGTCACATTGTGTTTGTTTTATTCTGGATTGGATTTTTGAATGCATAGTTGTTAGAATTATTTTATTGTTCTGTGTATCTTTTGTGAAAAGTTTTAAAACTCTATTCACCCCCCCCCCCCCCCCCCCCCCCCTCTAGAGAATACTCAGAGGCCTCACTGTGCACTTTCAATTGGTATTAGGGGGAGGTTAATCATAAAAAGGTTAACACCTTGTTCAAAAGATCCCCTCATTCAAATTTTAATATTCTAAAACTATTTCAGAAAATGAGTTCTAAAGACTATGCATCCACAAGACCACCAATGTGTAATCTGAATAAGTTTACACTCTGGAAGGACAGAATAAAACTTTTTATGAATTTTATTGATGAAGACATATATGATGTCATTGTATCAAGTCATCTAGTACCATTCAGAAAAGATGCAACTGGGACTGTGACACAGGAACTTGTCCCTAAAGTTGAATGGACTGATGTTGAAAAGAAGGTGAAAGCATGTGATGCCAAAGCCATGAACATCCTGGTGTCAACTATGTAAGATGACATATTCCAAAAGGTGTCTGACTGCCAGTCAGCAAAATAAATCTGGGAATCTTTGTCCAGACTAGTTGAAGGTAGTTCTGATGAAAGAAAGGATAGGAAGTCTCTTCTCATATCTCAATATGAGAACTTCCAAAAGAAAGTTAAAGAGAATGTGAATGAAATATTCAGCCTAGTCATCAATGAGCTCAATGGCTTAGACGAAGAGATCTCATTAATTGGGATCAATGACAAGATTCTTATGTGCTTCCCAAGTACTTGGGATTCAAGGATCTGGGCCATTAAAGAGTCCAGATGCCATAGAGAGATCTCCAGTAATGCCTTTCTAGGCAAGCTCAAGTCCTATGAGCTACTACTGAAGAGCAGAGCTGAGAAAGAAGCCAAGAAAAAAGTCTCAACTCCCAAAGAAAGGACAATAACTTTGAAGGCAACTAAAGGAGAGCCTCCACTTCTAAAGAAGAGAAGTTCAATCTCTTGGCTAGAGATTCAGAAGATGGGTCAAGTCTGAAGACTCCAGAAGGAAGGAAAGGAGTTCAAACAAACCAAGGTTTGATAAGACTCCAAAGCAAGAAATAATCTGCTTTGCATGCAGAAAACCATGACACATTGCCACTGAATGTCCTGAAGATCAAAAGGACAAAAGCAGCATAAAAAAAGAGCATAAGAAGAAGTCCTTCAGAAAGAAGGATAAGAAAAAGGAAAAAGGTTTCATAGCAAAAACCTTGAGTGACTCAGAATCTGAGTCAAGCTCCTCTTCATCTAATAGTGATGAAGAATGTGCTGCTGAAGAAGTCTGTCAAATGGCTTTAGAAGATTCAACTGAAGAAGATCAGGTATCTTTATTTGATGAATTTGATTTTTCTTCAGAAGACTTTAAAAATTGTTTTAAAGAGTTTTGTCAGGCTATCTTAACGGTCAAAAAGAACTTAAAACAATTAGAGAAGAATTAGAAGACCTTAAGAGAGATAATTTGTATTCTGATAATTATGAATTAAGAAATTAGATATATAGAAAAGAAACAGAAATAAATAAACTAACTAATGAAAACTCAAATTTAAAAGAAAAGCTTACAAAGGCAAATGCCTTTGAAGACTCGCACAATGGAAGGAGTCAAAAGCTCAAGGATATCTCATAGAATCTTTCTATGAGATCTATATATCTTGGTATAGGAGTAGAATTATTAACTAGCACAACAATCTCTAGCAAACCAGTCTAGAAAAATCTAGTAATATTTGTTAGACCTAGTAATTATCAAATAAATGAAAATAGTCTAGTGTGTAAAGAACAAAACAACCATCCTAATAAACTCACTATATTTAATATAGTGAATCTTAATAATGAGAAGAGAACTCTAGGCAAGAACAATTCAGAGAAACTAATAAACCACAATAAAAAAACTAAAATCAAAAGTAAAATTATTAGGCATTCTACAGATTTACTATATCTAGATACATTCTATGCAAATTTCCAGTACCAAGGAAACAAATCTAGGTTTGATAAACCCATCTTCTACCATCCAAAACGGTATAATGAATGACAACTCTATTCTTTCATATCACCTTAATGGTAAAAGCAAAGGACCCAAGGTAACCTGGGTATGTTAAAATTTTGGAGATGGATCGAAGACACAACGGAAGACTTCAATTCAATTCAAAACAGTTAACCAGTGACAATGAAGGACAAGAGAATCTCAATTGACTACTACCTTTATTACAATGCATTGCATACATTGCAAGACATGATTTAGAAGAGAACACTTAGATGAGAAGAACAAGCAACACAGGCATCTGGCGAACAGAAAACTGAAATCGCCCAGACCGCTCGAACTCAGCAAGATCGCCATCTTCCCTAAGACCGCGCGAACAGGAGAGGTCACTGACCTCCAAACTGCCAGACCACCAATCACAGACCGCACGAACTGTTGCTTATTGCACTGCTGAAAACAAACCCTATCCACACTTCTTGATCGCCCAGACTGCACGGTCTCAAGATCACAGAAGCAACCCGCGAACACAAGATGAAGAACTGCTCACTGCTGCAAGATCGTAACTCAAGACCGCCTGACCGCTTAAGGTCGCCTGATAAACTGAGTCCGCTGCAAATAGACCAAGAACTTCAAAACACAGTTCACCCAGACGAGACTGCTGGCGAACTAGTTTATTCAAAGCTGGAAAGATAAGAAGAATGCTGACAGAACTTGTTGGCCGCCTAACCTACAAACACAACAAATGGTCAACAACCTTCAGACCGCACGACCTCAAAAACGAGACCAGCACAATCAATCCAAACTTTAGTTCTTACAGTTCTTGCATTTGAATGGCTACCCCTGCACCCCTATTTATAGGAAAATGAACAGATGTCGTCACCGCCCATGAGGGATCCAGTCACCTTCCTTATTGGTAACTCACGTTCTCCAGAAGTAGAATGTGCGGTCTCAATAAGACCTTATTACACTTAAGCAACTGTCCAACTAAGACAACACGCTTATTTCTAACCGGCAGACCACCCAGTCTCTTATAGGAGAAGAACCATATGAGCATCTAACCATATCGAGAACAGACTGCCAGAACTAGGCTCATACAACCCATTTGGTCTCCTATAAGAACGGAACCCTAGCAGACCGCCAGAGCGATCTCAAGCAGAACGAAGTACTAGACCGCTGAAGCGACCACCAGTACTAGATCACCCGATCTAAACCAGAACATGAACACTTGGGCACAACCGGCAAACCTCAACAGATCGCCAATACCAGAGACACGCAGACTGCGTGGTCTCTACGGTCTCCAAAAAGCAGACCGCCCGGACAATCCACTTCCACTTCAAAAATTTAACACCCCCTTGAAGTGGGAAGTGGAAGTTAGCCAAAGTAGACTCCTCAATTGATCAAACGGTCCCTTCGACAACGTATTCATAAAGATGTCCGCGACATTATCCTTGCTCTGCATATGATCAACCATAAAAGATCCCTCCAACACATCCCGAATGAAATGATGTTGAATCTCAATGTGCTTGGTTCCCCATGACAAACTGGATTGTTCACCAGTTTGAGGGCACTCTCATTGTCACCCCGGAGCAGAGTAGGACCTCGCACCTACCTATGAATATCCTACAGAAGCCTCCTAAGCCAGATGGCTTCCTGAGTTACAAAGACGAAGCTTTGTACTCCACTTCTGTGGTAGAGACAGACACAGAATCCTGCTTCTTGATGCACCATGATATAGCTGTAGAGCCTGCCATAAAGTCATATCCAGAATTCGATCTCCAATCATCTGAATCTCCACCATAATCAGCATCCATGTATCCATGCAAGCAAAAGCCCAAGTCCTTCCCATATAAGAGACCCAAATCAGAGGTGGACTTTAAGTATTTCAAAATGCTCCTAGCCGCCATAAGATGAGGTTTCCGAGGCTCTGCCATAAACCAACTCACTCGGCCAACTTCCCCTCATCACATGGAAGTATCATACCAACCTCTAGTGGAGTAAAGCAGCTATTCTCCCCTTCCATGCCGAATCGCTTCACAATTCATTTTGCACAGCCTTTCTGGGATACAAGCATACCGCCCTCTTTCCTCTCCGCTTTGAGTCCAAGGAAATGGTGGAGCTACCCAAGTCCTTCATCTCAAATCTGATAGCTAACTCAGCTCTAAGTCTAGCTACCTCCATCTCAGAATTTCCCGTGATGATCATATCGTCAACATATAGCAACACCAAGACCTGAAGCTCCCCCGTCTTCTTTACGAACAAGCTTGAATCAGAATCAGAAGAAAAGTAACCGCAGAATTGGAGGTATTCTACTATCTTGCCATACCACCCGCGAGGGGCCTGCTTCAAGCCGTAAAGAGCCTTCTTGAGCTTGCACACATGTCTTGGGTAGACTTCAGAAACATAACCAGGTGGCTGATCCATGAAAATGTTCTTGTCAATCTCACCGTAAAGGAAATCATTCTTCACATTGAGTTGCCAAATTTTCTATTGGAACATGGTTTTCCGCATCCCTTTGATTTAAGAATAACAAATTCTACTTGTATTTGATCTTGTTTGCCATTATGTTTTTAGCATGCAGGTTTGAACAAATATGACACTAGGATGCTGTTATTTGGCTGGAACAACTCAAAGCGGAAGTATGGAAATTGGTCTAACGACAGGTGTTAGAACCTAACACTAGGTGTTAACGCGCAGCTCACCAGGATGATTATGGCAAGGAGGAAGCAGCCGTGATTGCAGGGGGAAGTTTAGGAATGATCTGACCTAACACCGGCGTTAGCCTTAACATCAGCGTTAGGATTGCCTAAAATAAACAATTCCTAAAGTGCCGAATCTCATTCCTATTTTAAAGATCCGAGCCATCAAAACATTACTATACTGGGTAACTGCCCGACGTTAGCCTTAACGTTGACGTTAGCTAAAGTTCTATAAATTGGATGATTTCATCTTCTCCAACTACTGATTGATTAGAGCCCTACTCCAGCACTCCAGAAACTCAATCAGGGCCATATTTCTAGAACAACACATCTCCTACTCAATTTCAAAAGGTGGATCGAAGGAGGCTTGGATCAACATGCTAACTCAACGCGAAGAACGCATGCTTGGACTTCAACGATCTTCAACGATTCTGCGACGTCTCGTTCAGATTACCTCATAGGGAGTTTTATATTTGTCTTTTATATTTGTCCATTTATTTTATCATTGTAATCGGTTTGTGAATTCGCCTCGTATTAGTGACTAGGTCTGGGTAGGACTTAGGGAGGAATTTGCCTCGTGTTGGCGACTAGGTCTAGGGGGTAGATCTAGGGAGTGCTCGAGGCCTTTTTGGGGATAGGAAGGCTAGATCGGCTTGAGACCGTATCTGGGGAGAGATCAGCTAAAGCCAACCAGTTCGTGGGGATAGGAGTCGGTATAGAAAACAAAAAGAGATTTAACTTTATCGCCTATGATTTCTAGCGTCATAAGAAATCAAGTTTTGTAATCAAATATCTCAAGTTAATAAAATCATGTCTCTCATTTATATTACTTGATTTCTTCATTAAATTAATATCTTATCTTTTCTAATATTTTAAAATATAACATAAGTTTTTAAAACCCTTATACACCCCCCCCCCCTCTAAGGGCACCTCACAATCCAAGAAGTGGTATCAGAGGTAGGTTATTCCAAATCGTCTTAACAACCGGGAATAATCACGTCTCTTGATCATGATCTTGCTTCTACTATGGGGGAAATTTTAATATAAATGAAAAAGTATTATCACCACCTTTATTTATTGGAAAAAATTATAAAGGGTGGAAAATATTAATGAAAATTTTACTTAAAGCTTTAGATGAAAAAGTTTGGAATATTACTATTGAAAAGCCACCTAGCATACTAACTAGAAACGAAATTGTTTTAAATGCAAAATCTATAAATAGTCTATTTCGTGCATTAAATCAAAATATTTTCGAACTTATTTATAATTTACCTACCGCATATGAGATTTGGAATTTTCTTGAAAGAACTTATGACTCTCCTTCTGTAGGTATGGAATAATCACAAGAATCAGAGAATATGCAAGCATGCACAAGTGTTCCAAAAAGCTCCTCTCATGATGGATCAATGGAGTGCTCATCAAGTGGAAGAGAAGAAGAGATATTATCTTTGGAAGAGGAGTGCCAAAAAGATGTCAAAGGAATAATTTGTTCAACACTTGCCTCTTCCGATAGCAATGTAAGGAAATCAAAATCTTCTCTTTTTGTGACAAATTTCATTTACACATTACATATGCTACAAATTGCTAAACTTAAAATGAATAAATTGAAAATTGCTAATGAAAAATTCCATTTAGAAAATAAAAGATTAATAGTTATGTCTAATGTAGAAACAAAAATTGATGTGCTTGATAACTCTCACTCTTGCTCGTTAATCAAAACTGCTTCACCTTGTACCAAATATAATGAATTAAAAGAAAATTACAAGAAACTTGAAAAGGAGCTTATTTGTGTAAAAGAACAAAATGAACGATTATGGTTAGAAAATTCATCTTGTAAAAGTAATTGTGCTAAGTGCAAAGACTATATAATTGAAATTAAAGAGATGGATGAAACATTTGAGGAACTAAGAAATAACTATCAAAATCATATTGATTCAATTGTTTCCACTCTTAAAAATAGCATAATAGCTTATAATAAAGCTCGGCATAATGTTAAGATCAAAAATGACGAATTAAAATCAAAAATCAATTTTTTTATGAAGATTATGAATAATAATTCACAACACATAAATTCATAATATCAAGGAATATGTAAAAGCAAGTTGAATATGAATTCTCAAATATTGAATAAGCCAAACAATGGAAATAATAAACTCCCAAAAGATTGAAAATGAAATTCCAAAATACTCTCATCATTATCATTTACAACATCAATCTTCTCTCAACATAAAATTAAATGTTCACAAATTTCCTATGAAAAATATTTTCAATAATCATCACAATTATAAACTTCAAAATATGAATATTCACAATGGAAATTTGTTGAATAAAAATAATATTAAACCTAAGTATGAGTGGAGACCCAAACTAAAAGATGAAACATCAACTTCACTTGAAAGGGTTCATTCATACTCATCTCCCCAAAAATCATCTCGCTATATTTGGGTATCCAAAGGAACCACCACACTTGGTCCCCTTTGGATACCTAAAACTCTTATTCATTAGGTATCATCAAATGCATGAAGTAGAATCATTTCAAAATGAAATATACAAATTTCTACTCATGATATGCTTCAATGTCTTTTAATTTTTAATTTTTTGTTTTTCATTTTAAGTCATCATGCCATGGTTATCTAATATAATATTTAAAATTTGACTTTGTCCCCTAAAACTTAAATGAAGTTTACAAATTAAATTAAATCAAAAGTAAAAGTTAAGTTTTCATTTATAAATGACCAATCTACTATCACTAAAATCATGCATATTTGTCTTGTTCAATCATTTTTGCATATCCTATAATATTAAATTTAAATGATTATGCAAAACTCAAGAATTAAGGTTGTTGTTGGAGCCCATGATCTAAAATTTCAACTTCTGCAACTTTTGTAAATTCTTCTCATTTTTTCAATTCATTAGACATGTCTTACATTGCACAAACATAATTGAGCAAAATCGGAAGTGAAATCGAAGAAAATCTTATATGAGTAAAATATGCACTATTTATGAGTTAACACAGGTGCTGAGATTTAACGCTGGCGTTTGCTCGAATGTCCACTATTCTGTGTTTTTTAAAATTTTAAAAAAATCACTAAAAATATGTTCGTCTAAATATACTACCTATTTTTATCTGCATGCCATTGTATGATTTTTGAAAAATCAAATACAAAATTATAAAACAATAAACTTACCAAAAAATATTTTTTGAACTTAATTTTTCTATATACATGTATCTTGCGAAAGGGGGATTTGAGATGTCACCCCATCATATCTCCTAGTACCGGTGTGAATACTTCACAGGGTAGACCTCGGGAAGTCCAAGATCCACTCAAAATTGCTAAGTCCAACTAATGTCTCGCAAAGATAAACTCTAGACTTGTGTGCATCCTTGCAAATATCTGAAAAAGAAAATTATCATTATCTTGCCTTTCATAAAAATAATATAGGCCTTTGGACTTTTTCTAAAAATAAATTGCGAGATTTCGACCTAAACTTCAAACGATCATAACTTTTGATCTGCTTGTCAGAATTTTGCCCACAATAGCTTTTTGGGTCGACGTCGAGAAGACCTATGCAATGGCAAACTAACCTTGCTTGTTTGAGTTCATTTCAACCCTCAAAATTGCCAAAATTCAACTCAGTTTAGAAGTTATCTCAGTTTTTCCTTTTTCGGCAATTTTTATGTCAAAGGATTGTACATCACATGCTCCTAAGTACCATTCCAATGACCTTAGAATCAACCTTATACTTATTGAAAATAACTCACAAGATTAAATCACATCATTCTAGGTCTATGAACAGTTAGGTTGAAGCTCCACGTCGAATATATACAAATCTATTATATGCTTGTAATCTTCACATAATATTGCACCTTGTTATCATAACTTTTCATCTACCATCATCACTCACTATAAAATGTCTATGCTAGTTATATCATGCCATGTTATGCGAAAGAAAAATATGACAATGAAAGTTTGAAAGTGAAGAAAATTATATATAAATATGTTGTGGTTAATAATCAAAAAATCAAAGTGAAAATTTACAAAAACTTTTCAAAATAACCAAAAATATTTTCTCATTATATTCATTATTCACCTTACAATCTTTGTCTATGATATTTTAAAAAGGTTGAATATGAATGGTTTTACATACTTCACCTACCTCATTATGAATAATTAATCATGAGTACCTAAATTTCAATGTGATAAAATTAATGATCATGCAAAATCAAAAGGCCTTTTAACTTATAACATTAAATATATCTACAAAAGATCTTATTGCTTTCAACATATAGTTTGTGATCATGAATAGTATATGATTCTCTTATGTTTTGCATGTATTTCATTTATATGTCTAAAATTGAAATACTATTGTTGATTACATGCAACATTATATCAAACTCATCATTCTACCATTATCAACTAATAAATATAATCATTCATGCTAGCTATCAAATAATGACATAATGAATTCATCTTAAAATAGAACAAGTAAAAGTTAAAATTCATAATAATTATGTTGCTTTAAAATATAATTAGAATTCAATCTCTCATAAAAAGCTATAGTTTATAAATTGATTCCATAGGACAAAATGCTTAGGATGACCATGATCATTCACCCACATTCTGTGTCTCACAATAGCGAGGGCGTAGGATTGTATGCACTAGAAGACCTAACCTCTAAGTCATGTCGTGTCCTTAATCAGGAAGGGTTCCAGTGGGCCTTGTGAGGCACTAGGGGGATAGAGTGCTAGGTTGAGCGTCCTCTAGTGTGTGCATATGGGATTAACACCCCAACCTATGGCATGTGTGCAGCTCCTCATGCACATCCGTCACTTAGTACGGGGCTAGTGTGTAGGCATATAGTTAGGGTATTATAATCTAGGACATACCTATATCATATGTTTTGCATACACTCTTTATGATTATATTATTCATGCATTCTTGGTTTGATTGAACATGCTTATCTTGTGTTTTGCATATTTTATCAATTTGAACCCTAATGATCTTGTAAAACACAAATATTTGGAAACCAAATAAAATATAAAAACCTTTTTTGGACAAATAAAATATGCTTAAATAGCCTTCTAATCATTTCCAAATTCTCTGAAATTTCTACACTAAGAAGGTCTACATACATACTATCTATGCCAAAAAAAATGTTTTTCAAAAATCTCAAAAACAGTGTTTTGTTTGGGCGTTAAGAAGTTAACGTCAGGCATTAGCTCCTTTTGCCAAATTGAAATTCTGTTTTCTCTACGCTACTTTTGGTACTTTTTTAATGATTTTTCTCTGTTTATTTTTCTCCGATTTGAAATTATTTTGTTATTAATTGGGTTATTTTATTCCAAAATACAAAAAAATTAAATAGTTCAAAATGCTCAAAAATATGCTTTTGTTATTTGTTTTGCTTTAAAAATTTACAAAATTATGGTTTGATTATAAGACTTCACAAGAGCAAACATCTTAGTCATTATTGTTTCAAATGGTCAAAATTGATTTTAGGCATACACTTAAAGATTGTCTTCAATGTCTAATTTTTATTTCAAATTTCCTAAACATTGTTTTATCTTCATGCCTTGACCTTAATCTGATTATATTTAATGAAATAGTCTATAGAAAATTGTGTGTGATTGCCTAGCATGCCTCTAAGTATGAGTAATGTTTTATGCTAATCAATGATCCATACACTCACTATTTTGGTAATTTACATGTGCTCATAATCTTAATCTTGCATGATTGTGTAGTGTAATAGTTTTAACAAATTAAGTTGTATGTCTAAATTACCTACACCATCATTCAAACAATAAATTTATTGCACACATAGAAGTGTTATTTCATAATTATAAGGGTTTGCAACAACAAGTGAATTCGGAGACCTTTGGCCCAAAATTACAACAATATGAAATAAAATGCCAAAGATAACTCCACCAAGCACTACTAAGCCTCCTGATAAGTCTTAATGAGCATTGTGAGGTTGAGCATCTTCGAAAGAATTGTAAAGTATCTTGTGCAAACACATTCTTGTTGTCACTTCTATTTGTACACCGGATCACTAAAAATAAAAATAAAAATAATATGCTTATGTGATCCCCCAAGCAATACTTCGCTCCCTGATAAGTCTTAATGAGCATTGTGTGGGTGAAGCACCTTGGTAGTTGTACTTATGTTATGTGCTTTGAAATTGTATTCTAGATATGGTGTGTGAAAGTAATTATAAGATTACATTCATAATATTGTTGTTACTATTTCATTACATATGTCATGTGTTTTGATTATTTCACTCGTATACTTTTATCAAAACACCTTATGCACACATCATTGATTTTCATAAAGCTTCTACTCATGAGAATTGGATCCTAATGCAAAATTACATAATTCTCTAAAAATATAAGTAAAAGCACTAGATTGCAATGCAAGATTTCTACAATGTTTTCTTTACTTGAAATACGAATCAGTTACATTGTAGTTATTATCTTTTTGAATATGTTGATTCATGCTTGCCTATTTGTTATGAAAATTTTCAAAGTTCCAATGCTCAAATGTGAAGAGTCTAGATATATTGTTGAAATTGTCAAACTATTACAAATATATAAATCTTAATAACTTTGTTTTATCTTTCCGCATTCCTATTTGACTATGTGGTTTTTACCATGTGTTCTCAAGCTTATTTCTAAGGACTTGTCTTTGACTTGTACTTGTCAAACAATATTACATTTCTTTCAATAAGTAATATTCTTCTTAAAATTTAATTTGAAAAGCAAGTGGTAGAATTCCTTTGGTAAAATCATGGAATGTTGTTCTTTCACGCTTATCATATATTTTTTCTGTCGTGCTACTCTCTCCCTTAGCTCGATCATGACTTACTTTATGTTTACACAAAACTCTTAATCCTCTCTTAGTTATATCCCAACTTCTTCTTTATTCTAGTTTTGTTTCACTCCACCCTCTTTTGCTAATAACAAAAGGGGGAGAATAAAATGATAAATCATAATGATTAAAGGAGTAGGATTCACTAGATTAAGGGGGAGCATAAATCTAGTCTATGGGTGCATATACTAAGGAGGAGCATATAAGTAGGGGGAGCACAATTTTAATGAACTATAACTCTTATTAATGTTGAAACCGATTTCTCGGTCTCTTGTGAAGCTCGGGCCCTCATCGAGTTGAGGAGCAGCTAGCCCGTACTGTAGCTGTCTGAGGATGCCTTTTTCCGAAGAGAGCAGGGCTCGCATCAATGCGGTGCGCCTTTGAGCATGTGGCCCTCGCCAAACCTGCTCCTTGGCCCCCAAAGCTGTCTTCCCCAATAATGCTAAAAGTGAAATCGTTCCGGTGCCAGAGTGGGAAGGAAGGATCCCTGGCCTTAGATCCGTCACCTGACCTTCTGCTCGCAGACCAGGCACTCGGGTTGACAAGCTGACCCACCTCCTTTTACTGATGATATACCTTTTTTTCTTTCAGTCCTCGCTTCTATCGGGGAACCTAACAGATGAAATCCGAGTGGACGCTCGCCTTGTGACCCCTCGGGGAGGTGGCATGGAGATCCTAGACCTGGGCGTCCCCGCCCTTCATTCGTCTTCGCCTCGGCACCGTAAGCCTTCTCGCACAACACTTTGATGAACCCCCCGTGTTGACTTGGTGACCTTGTATCTCACAGAGTCTCCTCTCGCAACTCCTGATGGACGAGCCGCTCCATCGCTCTCGCAACTTCCTCCAAAGATAAATGTCTCTGTCCCAGGGTATGCCCTTCTGGACTAAGCGAATCCTGAGAATTCGCTTCTAGATGCCGTCCAGGGTGAGGGCCCCGCACTTCGCCTCTCAGGCTTAGGTAAATCGGTGACCTGCCCCACGGAACTCCCTTCCGGGGGGGCTCGACTCTTCTCGCGCACATCAGGGTAAGGCGACTGCCGACTCGCCCGATTAGTCCAAACCTCTATTTTCAATTCACTTGTAAAACCACACACATAATTTCCATAACGAAAATCCAAATCCAAAGGTGCAAGCCAAAAACTAGGTCAAAACTTAACCTGAAAACACCTGGGCAGAAACTGCGCTTGTATCACAACCATTTGCCTTAACAACGCCTCGATACTCTGACGTAACTCCTTAGTCACCGCATCACTAAGCGCACCTAAGGGTTCACCCTCTAACCGGAGAGCCGACTCCGACGCACCACGCTTTGGAGTCATCGACAGCAATTACGAACGAACATCTCATCTATACCTGGTTACCTAGCTTACTACCTCAACTAGGAAACTAGAATCATCTAACTCAAACAGATCAAAAATGTATAGACACTTGCACTTGCTGTTACCTTGCTCTGGGATTTCATAAATGATGTTATGCTCTAATACTTGGGATGATGCTCTGTCATCCCTTTAGACTCTTGTGCCTATGATATGAATGCATGTATTCTTTATTCTCTTTTGAAACCATGTGTGCACGTGTGTCATCATGTAAACCTTAACTTAGCACGCGTGCTTATGCGATGATATGTTATGCATGTAGTGCTATGCATTCTAAAAAGGCCTTAATGCATGTCATGAGTGGCGTACATATGTAACGTTATGCATCCCATACTACATAACATTACATGTAACGAAAAAAGAAAACGTGCTAATGGGCATCCATGTAATGGTGGTTATGCATCCCATACTACATAACCGTCACATGTTGCCACCTATGGTGGATCTATATACAAACACATATTATGCATCCCATACTACATAATATGCCCCGTATACTTCTTATCATGCTATGAGTGTAGTGAATATGCTTTGGTTAAGACGTACTGATGACACATCGGTGTGTGTATGCAAATGAATGGAGGAAATAACACTTATCAGATTGGCTGGTTCGACCAACTTGCCAAACCAACCTCCCTCTGATACCAACTGTCACAACCCGCATTTTCTCAATATTTAAAATATATCAGAGTAAGAGAAAATACGCGCCGTGATGCTACGCCGTGCAGGGGACAACTGCAGACGCTCAGACAAACTCCTAAATCTAATGCTCTTTTATGAAACACATGTTATTATGATAAAACAATATTTAAGTTTAAGTTGAGAACCGTGTCCCTCGGTTCAGTGGATCAACTAGTCCACGAGTAAAAGTATACGTAGTCGCAGCGGAAAAATACTTGATTCAATTCTTTTATGGTCCTATATGATCCCAAAGACCTAACATACAGCTAATGTTATGCATGAATCTAGATTTATTATAAGTAATAAAAAGGTTTTATAACGTTCAAAATATGGTGGTTTTCAGTTAAAGATATGCGATGAATCTAAGTTAAATGCAGCTTTTTATATTTAAAGTAACTAACATGCATCCTAACATAAATCCTTCCCAGAGAGCAAGTGTAAAAACGAACAGTAGGTAACAGCAGTAAACACCGGCAAGTAGTCTAACATCCAAGACAAAACACTATGGGCGTCAACAAACAGACACAAACCCATAGGAGCAAACCTAGTCAGAAAGGACAAAACTGCCTCACAGAAGGAGATGAAACAAACGCTGCCACTACCTGCATCACAGAAACCTCGAGCTCTACCAGACGAACCTGCTACTGCTCTGAACCTGAGGCATTCAAAAGAGAAGAACGCCTCAGCAAGAAAGTGCAAGTGGTAGCAAAAAAATCAAGGTTAGCAGCAATCATCAGTAAAAGATTGCAGAAAAGAGAGCTAAATAGAATAACATTTAATCTTACAACAACCCGAGCCAGCTCAAACGAGTGCACTCTAGAAGAGGAAAAGACAAGCCTGCACTGAAAGGTAATAGCCAAAGCATAATATATCATAATACCATACATAAGCATATAAGCTTAATAAAACTTGAGACTGATCAGCTCGAGGGAAGAGCGTCCCCCAAAAGAAGGCACTGCGACGGTGGTACCTTTCCACTAACGCTCGCAGCCCCACAAACAACCAGGAGTGCTGCGGCGGTGACTCCAATCCACCCAAACCAACAGTCCAAAAGAGGCACTGTGGCGGTGACTTTAAGCTCACACGCTCAACAGACTCACACTTAGCACCTGTAGCAGGGGTGCACAATCATATATATATATAAGTATATAAACAAACCCCAGTGCAGGACACCTGAAACACTCAGAATACTAGACTACGAAGATCATGGAGATCAAGAACCACTCACCGAAACCATTCCGGGGAATTAGGCAACAAAGCATACCTAGCTCATAAATCCAACAGAACACAAGGAGGAGTGTCAGACCGGGAAAACATGATAACAAATGGTTTTAACCATAAATCAAAACGAGAGAATCAGGAAACACCGGATTCAGCAATAAATCAATAGATTAACATTTAACTTACAACAGAGCTGAAGATTTCAGCAACCCGACACCATGCAAGGCTTGGTGTCGGAACGAGACGGAGGGAATCTTAACACGAAGGCCAAACACCAGAACAATACTAGTGGGTTCATAAGAGAACACTTGGAACATAGCTAGCACAGATCTTAAAGTTCGGGAACCACTCACCGATCTATTTCGGAGTATTGAAGAAATAATTCGATGAAGGAACACTTAACACTACGGGGCAAAACGAGACATGACTTCGCCAAAAGACTCAACCAAAGAGCTTAGAACACTTGACAACAATGATTTAAGATACTCGGGCCCATACGGCAAAAAGGGCACACAACATTGATGCAACAATTCAAGATACCCGACAAGGATAAGCTTAAACCGAATGCCAAACACCAGATAAAAACTCAACAGGTCAAAGAAGACACCTGGTGAGTCCAGACTTGACCCCCCAACAACTCTCGTAACAATACGACGAATAAGGAACGAAAGGACACAATAAATGATCACTAAACAAATCCAGGACACTCAAGGAATAAGGCATAACTAACACTAAAAGGTCTCAGCAAAAGAACATAAAAGCTTGATAACATCGCTTAAGATACCCAGGAACACCCGGTAGAAAAACATAAAGACATGCTAAAAACTAATCAGAATGAGCGATGGAATCGACCGACAGACTCATCAAAAGTCGACAGGAAACTCAACAAAAGCTGACGGGAAGAGACTTACATTACGGTCAACAAGGAAGACTTAACAAAAAATCGACGAGAACACTTAATCAAAATTGACTGGGAGATTCTATGTCAAAGTCGACGGAAAAGGTCGATAAAATCGACGGGAAGACTTCATAATGAAGTCGACGGGACAACACAATAAAATCGACGAGAAAACTTGATAATAATCGACTAGAAGGTTAATTAATTGACGAGAAGGAGATGCAGACAGATGAAGACTGGAGCTATAAGGAAGACAATCGACAAGGATTTAATCCAGGCAGAACTCATGATGCACAATCGAAGCAATGTATGCGGACAAAAGGGATACCAGGAGCATGTAGCCGAATTAAATACCAAATCCCGAGCAAACCTTGCTTGAGGTCTAACAAGCACAACCTTCAGCTAGACATGAACTCTAAGGTTTATAAATAATTTCAACGACGGTGGAGGCGACACTTTTGGTTGCATAGGCATAACAATTTAAGCGATTCGACTCACTAACCTACGCAAGGATCAAAATAACGATACAACTTACAAGTGTAACATTCAAGTTAATACGACGGATAAAGTGACACTACAATCAAAATGGCGAGGCGAACAAAACGATAGCGAGTTATCGCAGCAACGAGGTAATGCATTAGGTGAATACAATTCCGAGAATTACCCAAATAACGGAACGAGTCCAACGAACGTCCAAGGGTAGGTATATGACAAAAGAAATATTTCAAATCGAAGATCGGGCATGACAACGCGTCAAGACTAATTTATAAACGAATTGCAAGAGATTTTACCATGTTCGGAAGAGAAAGGGGAAAGGAGAAACCACCACTTGCCTTGGTTTCGCCGGAGACGTCTTCCGAAATGCACCACGTCGTAGATCGGGGCAGAAGAAGACGGGAGAAGTTGAAATCTACAAGAAATCGGGCGAAATAGGGGTTAGGGTCAAAAACCCTAACGAGAAAATGTTCACGAAACGAGAAAAACTCACCACGAACGCGTAGCTCTCGCCGAGAGCATTCCAAATCTATGCTCAATCGAGAAATCCGAGCACCGGAGCTCTGTCGACGGTCGCCGGAAGCTCCACGAACTCACGCGTTCTCGCCGTCTCGCGCTCCCTGGTTCGGTCGGGAGAAAATGAAGAAGGGGTGTGTGATATAGCCGAATAGTATAATATATATAGCCGAATGAACAGAACTGGATGAGGATTCGCCGAATTAGTTTATATATATGGATTGCCGAATGTGCATATATTAATAGCAGAAATGTTTATACAGTAATAATAGCAATAATATATGTATACTATTATTATGACCAAAAATTCAAACGAACGTCGAAACCGACGAAATTCGCACCGTAGGTGAACGGCGGCGCTACGAATCCAACGGCGAAGTCGGAACCAAAATCCGACGTACCGTTCTCGAGATATAAATTTCCAAAGTTTACGCTAAACGTAAACCATACAAAACTTCAAACGCGCGCCGAGACTCCAAAAACGATCAGATCGCGACGAAACTTGACGGGAATTTCTAAAATTAAACAACTTAATTTCCTATCGTAAAATTTTCCAATTTCGGTGACTTTCAAAATTTTGTCGACTTGACCAAACGGACACGAGAACGCATTAACAGCGATGCGTCGCTAACTCTGCACTAGCGTAACGCCCTTACGTCATTATGACGACAATTAAGACAATTAAAATAATAGTCGAAAATCAGGGGCGTTACAGTCACTCCCCCTAAAAAGAAGTTTCGTCCCGAAACTTAGAACGCAAAACGAATCTAGAGGCCAAGAAAGATAGGTTTAAATTCGCTGGATATGAACGCTACCCGAAGAAGACCAGGAAAACGAATGAGGATAAGATGCTTACTCAGCACTCAATCTTACGTCTCCAGAACACATACAGACTCTTTGACATAGAAAAGATTAGGCTGAAGCATCAATATCGAGCTAGGGGCCAGATAACAAAAACACAAACTTTCACGACTGGCTCACGTGAAACACACCGTGAACACCAGGGAAAGAAGCAGGCAAACACAGCCTGACAGCAGACACTCTGATGCACTCACTCTGGCATCAGAGAAACTATCTAGAAAACCATGCCCCCAACTACGAGCTCTAAATTAGCACTCTGCCAAATTGCAAATTTCTCATAACGCATCTGAGCCAACAATAGCTCCTCACCGATAAGCGAAACCGCGACACTCAAATCCACCAAGGCTTCCAAAATCTGCCTCAAAATGCTGACAGGCACAACATTTAGATATAAGCCTTACTAATCCAACTTGAACTTCCTAACACCCAACCATTTCCTTCAGATCACAATACATTTCTTTTGAAATCAAAATGGTAAGCAACACTATAACTTTATGCTTCGCCACAAATCCTTGCCCGAATATCCTCAATAGCAGAAATATAATATTTACTTCTAAATTTCTACGTGATCATATCTTTCTCCCAAAAAAAAATCCAGAAAATCTTTGCATTAGACTTAACCCTGAATGAAACGCAATTCCAATCTATAAAAGGCTCTCCTAACACTAAGCTGGTCAACAATAATATTGCATCCAACAGTTGCCAATGAAATTCTCTCTATCAGCTACTACACTAAAACACTAATGATGAGTGTAGGGTAATTCTTCCTATAAAATTTCAAATTCCATGAACCATTCGCAAGCACAATCCATGTCTACGTCAAAACAGAACACCCAAACCATGATCAAAATTCACGACAAGGTCTTCTAAATCCAACACTTCCAAATTAACCTAGGCGATAAAAACCACTTAGAAGGGAATATAACACTAAGGGGATCAACTAAACGATCGACAATCTAACGATGATCGGCCACAAAACTGAATCGAGAAGAACGCTCGCTCAACTAACCGCTATTTTCAATTCACTTGTAAAACCACACACATAATTTCCATAACGAAAATCCAAATCCAAAGGTGCAAGCCAAAAACTAGGTCAAAACTTAACCTGAAAACACCTGGGCAAAAACTGCGCTTGTATCACAACCATTTGCCTTAACAACGCCTCGATACTCTGACGTAACTCCTTAGTCACCGCATCACTAAGCGCACCTAAGGGTTCACCCTCTAACCGGAGAGCCGACTCCGACGCACCACGCTCTGGAGTCATCGACAGCAATTACGAACGAACATCTCATCTATACCTGGTTACCTAGCTTACTACCTCAACTAGGAAACTAGAATCATCTAACTCAAACAGATCAAAAATGTATAGACACTTGCACTTGCTGTTACCTTGCTCTGGGATTTCATAAATGATGTTATGCTCTAATACTTGGGATGATGCTCTGTCATCCCTTTAGACTCTTGTGCCTATGAAATGAATGCATGTATTCTTTATTCTCTTTTGAAACCATGTGTGTACGTGTGTCATCATGTAAACCTTAACTTAGCACGCGTGCTTATGCGATGATATGTTATGCATGTAGTGCTATGCATTCTAAAAAGGCCTTAATGCTTGTCATGAGAGGCGTACACATGTAACGTTATGCATCCCATACTACATAACATTACATGTAACGAAAAAAGAAAACGTGCTAATGGGCATCCATGTAATGGTGGTTATGCATCCCATACTACATAACCGTCACATGTTGCCACCTATGGTGGATCCATATACAAACACATATTATGCATCTCATACTACATAATATGCTCCGTATACTTCTTATCATGCTATGAGTGTAGTGACTATGCTTTGGTTAAGACGTACTGATGACACATCGGTGTGTGTATGCAAATGAATGGAGGAAATAACACCTATCAGATTGGCTGGTTTGACCAACTTGCCAAACCAACCTCCCTCTGACACCAACTGTCACAACCCGCATTTTCTCAATATTTAAAATATATCAGAGTAAGAGAAAATACGCGCCGTGATGCCACGCCGTGCAGGGGACAACTGCAGACGCTCAGGCAAACACATGTTATTATGATAAAACAATATTTAGGTTTAAGTTGAGAACCGTGTCCCTCGGTTCAGTGGATCAACTAGTCCACGAGTAAAAGTATACGTAATCGCAGCGGAAAAATACTTGATTCAATTCTTTTATGGTCTCATATGAGCCCAAAGACCTAACATACAGCTAATGTTATGCATGACTCTAGATTTATTATAAGTAATAAAAAGGTTTTATAACGTTCAAAATATGGTGGTTTTCAGTTAAAGATATGCGATGAATCTAAGTTAAATGCAGCTTTTTATATTTAAAGTAACTAACATGCATCCTAACATAAATCCTTCCAAGAGAGCAAGTGTAAAAACTAACAGTAGGTAACAGCAGTAAACACCAGCAAGAAGTCTAACATCCAAGACAAAACACTATGGGCGTCAACAAACAGACACAAACCCATAGAAGCAAACCTAGTCAGAAAGGACAAAACAACCTCACAGAAGGAGGTGAAACAAACGCTGCCACTACCTGCAGCACAGAAACCTCGAGCTCTACCAGACGAACCTGCTACTGCTCTGAACCTGAGGCATTCAAAAGAGAAGAACGCCTCAGCAAGAAAGTGCAAGTGGTAGCAAAAAAATCAAGGTTAGCATCAATCATCAGTAAAAGATTGCAGAAAAGAGAGCTAAATAGAATAACATTTAATCTTACAACAACCCGAGCAAGCTCAAACGAGTGCACTCGGTAAGAGGAAAAGACAAGCCTGCACTGAAAGGTAATAGCCAAAGCATAATATATCATAATACCATACATAAGCATATAAGCTTAATAAAACTTGAGACTGATCAGCTCGAGGGAAGAGCGTCCCCCAAAAGATGCACTGCGACGGTGGTACCTTTCCACTAACGCTCGCAGCCCCACAAACAACCAGGAGTGCTGCGGCGGTGACTCCAATCCACCCAAACCAACAGTCCAAAAGAGGCACTGTGGCGGTGACTTTAAGCTCACACGCTCAACAGACTCACACTTAGCACCTGTAGCAGGGGTGCACAATCATATATATATAAGTATATAAACAAACCCCAGTGCAGGACACCTGAGAACACTCAGAACACTAGACTACGAAGATCATGGAGATCAAGAACCACTCACCGAAACCATCCCGGGGAATTAGGCAACAAAGCATACCTAGCTCATAAATCCAACAGAACACAAGGAGGAGTGTCAGACCGGGAAAACATGATAACAAATGGTTTTAACCATAAATCAAAACGAGAGAATCAGGAAACACCGGATTCAGCAATAAATCAATAGATTAACATTTAACTTACAACAGAGCTGGAGATTTCAGCAACCCGACACCATGCAAGGCTTGGTGTCAGAACGAGACGGAGGGAATCTTAACACGAAGGCCAAATACCAGAACAATACTAGTGGGTTCATAAGAGAACACTTGGAACATAGCTAGCACAGATCATAAAGTTCGGGAACCACTCACCGATCTATTTCGGAGTATTGAAGAAATAATCCGATGAAGGAACACTTAACACTACGGGGCAAAACGAGACATGACTTCGCCAAAAGACTCAGCCAAAGAGCTTAGAACACTTGACAACAATGATTTAAGATACTCGGGCCCATACGGCAAAAAGGGCACACAACATTAATGCAACAATTCAAGATACCCGACAAGGATAAGCTTAAACCGAATGCCAAACACCAGATAAAAACTCAACAGGTCAAAGAAGACACCTGGTGAGTCCAGACTTGACCCCCCAACAACTCTCGTAACAATACGACGAATAAGGCACGAAAGGACACAATAAATGATCACTAAACAAATCCAGGACACTCAAGGAATAAGGCATAGCTACCACTAAAAGGTCTCAGCAAAAGGACATAAAAGCTTGATAACATCGCTTAAGATACCCGGGAACACCCGGTAGAAAAACATAAAGACATGCTAAAAACCAATCAGAATAAGCGATGGAATCGACCGACAGACTCATCAAAAGTCGACAGAAAACTCAACAAAAGCTGACGGGAAGAGACTTACATTACGGTCAACAAGGAAGACTTAACAAAAAGTCGATGAGAACACTTAATCAAAATTGACTGGGAGACTCTATGTCAAAGTCGACGGGAAAGGTCGATAAAATCGACGGGAAGATTTCATAATGAAGTCGACGGGACAACACAATAAAATCGACTAGAAAACTTGATAATAATCGACTAGAAGGTTAATTAATTGACGAGAAGTAGATGCAGACAGATGAAGACTGGAGCTATAAGGAAGACAATAGACAAGGATTTAATCCAGACAGAACTCACGATGCACAATCGAAGCAATGTATGCGGACAAAAGGGATACCAGGAGCATGTAGCCGAATTAAATACCAAATTCCGAGCAAACCTTGCTTGAGGTCTAACAAGCACAACCTTCAGCTAGACATGAACTCTAAGGTTTATAAATAATTTCAACGACGGAGGAGGCGACACTTTTGGTTGCATTGACATAACAATTTAAGCGATTCGACTCACTAACCTACGCAAGGATCAAAATAACGATACAACTTACAAGTGTAACATTCAAGTTAATACGACGGATAAAGTGACATTACAATCAAAATGGCGAGGCGAACAAAACGATAGCGAGTTATCGCAGCAACGAGGTAATGCATAACGAGGTAATGCATTAAGTGAATACAATTCCGAGAATTACCCAAATAACGGAACGAGTCCAACGAACGTCCAAGGGTAGGTATATGACAAAAGAAATATTTCAAATCGAAGATCGGGCACGACAACGCGTCAAGACTAATTTATAAACGAATTGCAAGAGATTTTATCATGTTCGGAAGAGAAAGGGGAAAAGAGAAACCACCACTTGCCTTGGTTTCGCCGGAGATGTCTTCCGATATGCACCACGTCGTAGATCGGGGCAGAAGAAGACGGGAGAAGTTAAAATCTACAAGAAATCGGGCGAAATAGGGGTTAGGGTCAAAAACCCTAACGAGAAAATGTTCACGAAACGAGAAAAACTCACCACGAACGCGTAGCTCTCGCCGAGAGCATTCCAAATCTATGCTCGATCGAGACGTGTGTGTGTGGGGGGGGGGGGGGGGGGGGGGGGGGGGGGGGGGGGGGGGCTTACGTATACATATATATATAATACTAATAGTAATAATAATAATAATAATAATAATCAGCATAATAATAATTATAACTAGCCGAATTTATCTCTGGCCAAAACCAATTAGCCGAATGTATCTTGATATAGCCGAATAGTATAATATATATAGCCGAATGAACAGAACTGGATGAGGACTCGGTTATTACCGAAAAAGGATTCGGCTATTTAATATAGCCGAATATCACTCGAATTTAGCAGCCGAATTAGTTTATATATATGGATTGCCGAATGTGCATATATTAATAGCAGAAATGTTTATACAGTGTATACTATTATTATGACCAAAAATTCAAACTAACGCTGAAACCGACGAAATTCGCACCGTAGGTGAACGGCGGCGCTACGAATCCAACGGCGAAGTTGGAACCAAAATCCGACGTACCGTTCTCGAGATATAAATTTCCAAAATTTACGCTAAATGTAAACCATACAAACTTCAAACGCGCGCCGAGAGTCCCAAAACGATCAGATCGCGACGAAACTTGACGGGAATTTCTAAAATTAAACAACTTAATTTCCTATCGTAAAATTTTCCAATTTCGATGACTTTCAAAATTTTGCCGGCTTGATCAAACGGACACGAGAACGCATTAACAGCGATGCGTCGCTAACTCTGCACTAGCGTAACGCCCTTACGTCATTATGACGACAATTAAGTCAATTAAAATAATAGTCGAAAATCAGGGGCGTTACACCCCCCGCACTCGCGTTCCTTCTCTACACAATAATTTTCCTTTCTTGTTTTGTGATATCTGAATGATTTATGCCCTATAGTGGCGATTCGAACGCTTCTCGCTTGCACTAGCGAGCTCTTCTTATTTAGATTTGTTTATTAGTGATACCGTATCGTATTTGCCTTTTTTCTTTTTATTCACATTTATGCTGCTCTTGTCGTGCCTATGTATTCGCCTAGCCGACTAAATGTGCTTCTTAATTAGTCCTCTGCATCTTATCATTCGAGCGCGTGATCCGCAAGGGCTCGCCTAACCTGCAAGGGCTCGCCCCCCCTTACTCGCATCGTTGTTTTTATTGTTTGCGAGTCAATGTTTCCAGGTTGTCGCGAGCGATTCTTAGAGACGGAGGCTCTCATTTCGAGGTACATCATAGCGCGCTTTTGCTATCCGCACCCTCCGGCGCTTCGATTACTCCCCGCCGACTTGGTTTTTTTATAAATAGGGCTGGCATTTATGGCTAACCACCGCTCCGATCGTCTTCTCCCTTGTCCTCTCTGCCTCCTCGCTCTCGCCATCTTCTCTCTTTGTGTTCACCTCTATCTTTGAAGGAAAACCATGGGTGGCGATAATGCGAACATTGAAGGCCGGGCCAAGTGTGAGGGGACTTTTCGCGAACATATATTTTTGAACTGCTCGCTCACGGAGAACGAGCATCACCTGGTCGTGGCGAACTATATTTCGCCAGGATTTGTCGCCCGGCTACCTACAGACGAGGATGCGATAAATTTAACATTAGCATATGAGCTTGCCATCCCAGTGGCTCATTTCGAGGCGGGCTTGTGATTGCCCTTTTGGCTGGAGATTAGCCAGGTACTCGCTCCTCCCTTTCACTTTCCCATTGCATACTCGCATAAAGTTTTCGTTTGACCGTTTGTTGCTAACCCTTCAGATACTCAAATACTTTGGCGTGATCCCGGGTCAGCTGACCCCCAACGCCGTTACTATGATGGTAGCCTTCGCGCGCAACTTGCGAGAGGAGCGGGTAGAGTTCAGCGTACCCTTCTTCCGCAAACTATTTTCCTTCAGGCGAACAAGGACGGGACTGCATTTTTCGCGAGCAGCCACGCCAAAGTCCAGGAGACGGTCAACAAGAGCCATTATTGGCCCCAAAAGTTCATCAGCGTGAAGGGCCCATTCGGCAACGTGCCCTTCTCGCCCATCAAACGATCCAAAGCCACCTACTGCCCCCCGACGCTCGGCGGCCACGAAGCCGATCTCTTCAAGCACATGTCGACCAACTTTGAGGTGGTCTACCTCAGGAGAAACGTCGACTCGCTTCTTCCCGTGCCGCTAGGTGCAGGTTGGCTCGCGCTCGCTTCGCTAATTCTTGTATTGCTTCTTCTTTTTCTAACTCAGATTGCTTCTTACTCGCAGGAGAGCGAGACCTCCCGCTCAACCCCCCTCACGCGAAGGTGGGGCCTATCCCGCCTGCCCTTCAACTTGCCACTTCTGCCGCCGAGCTCTGCCAAGAGCCTGCCCCCACTTCGACCTCGACCTCTCTTAAGCGGCCCGCTCCTGCGAGCCGTGGGTCGAAGTCTCTGCCTCCCCCCCCCCCCCAAAGAAACCGAAAGACGCTTCCTCCGACTAAGGGGAAGGAGGTCCTCAAGGCCCCGAGCGAGATCGCTCAGCAACCCGGCCCAATGAGAAGGTGCCTAGCGAGCCCTCTACGGTGGTGGCCGGCACCTCGAGGGTGCCTGCTCCGACACGCCACCAGAACTATGGCTTGGGGGTCAAGCATTTGGACGACGCCGGCGCGCCTCTGCTGGTCTGGGACAAGGAGGCCAACCGGGCCTCGATATCGACTCTCCTCCCCTCCTGGGTGGAGGAGGACACGATTGGTGGCGACGCTTTCGCCCTGTCCTTTGGCCTTTATGGGCGGGAGGACGCGAAGGAGTTCAACTCGATGACCTCCCGGGTACTCGCTCATGAGAGTGCGCGGTCCCAACTTCGCTCTCTAGAGCTCGCTCATATGCTGGGTCGGCGCAACTTCCAACTGGAGAGGAACTCGGAGGAGCTCACGCGTGAGCTGAAGATCGCCGCGAAGGAGATCGCGCGCCTGAGGGAGGAAAAGAGCTCTGAGGCTCTTCGGGAAGCGTTGAAAGCCGCGACCGAGGAGGTGGGCGACCTCAAAGAAAAACTAAACATCTCGGAAGGCCTCGTCGCCAGCCTCCAGGGTGGGATGGTGAGTTTTTTTGTTCATTCGCCTACCCTTTCTTATCCTTCCATACTCGCGCCTAAATCTTTTTCTTGCAGGATGCCGAGACTGCCAGCGAGCTTCTTACTCGCAACACCGACCTGTAGCAGCTATTAGAAGGGTTGAAAGCCCTGAACCTCGATCTGGCCCATGCCGCCCTCCCGCCTAGTCCCAGGTCGCTGAAGGCCAAGCAACAGGAGCATATGACAGAGATGCGAGAGGGAGCGCTTCATGCGACGACGTTCGCCTTCCGCACCCTCAAGCAGTCTGGCTTACTTACGGCGGAGGCGACGGAGCTCACCTTGGAGGACTTGATCCCGGAGATGTTCCTACCTACCATGCCCTCTGAGAGGTGCGAGGGCGATCCATCCGCGGAAGAGTCATGATTTTTTGATGTTTTGATTTTCTTTTGACTTTTTTGGCTGGCGAGAACGCCACGGAACTCTGCAAAACTTTTGGATGAAAATAGAAATGATATATTTTTTAACATGTTAATTACTTGCTTGCTGTCTCTGTGTATGTTTTTCCTTTATTCATTTCTCTCGCTCCTGTTGTTATTAGCTCGGTGCTCATAGTGTTCGCTCTCTCCTATCTCTCGATCGCTTAGCTCAGGCGTTTAACTCGCGATTTATCTCCGGTTTCTCGCCCTTCTGTTCTCTTAGGGGTCGCGGTTTCTTCGGATCCCCCATCACATCTCCCTCCCGCGAGGAATATGCCTTCTACCCTTTAAACTTTGCGAGCGAAGCTTTGCCTTGGCTTCTTTCATAGTCTTAAAGGCCGAACAACTCCTTGCCTGTCCAACACCTCAGTGTCGGCGAGCACCCGACCTATCTATCTGGGGCAGCTATTCTTTTGCTGTGAGGGCCCCGTCGCGCGAGGCATCCCTCGCCTTATGCAAATGGGTAGGGTTCTCTTCCCTTGTTATGCGAGCTCGGCTCAATCCGGTGAGCGAGACGACCTTCTTCTGGTGTAACTTGACCCATCCTGCAGCCTACCTGTTTTCTCATGCTTGCTTCGCCAGCCTCTCGAGAGATCAACCTGACCCACCATTTATGAGAGCCCGGCAGCGGAATCGATCTGGGGCATTCCAGTACCAAGGAACTTGCCACTTGCCAGCCTCTCCAGAGATCAACCTGACTTGTCGTCTATGAGAGCCCGACAGCAAATCAATCTGGGGCATTCCAGCACCAAGGAA
This sequence comes from Dactylorhiza incarnata, assembly GCA_033032865.1. Classification (NCBI taxonomy): domain Eukaryota; kingdom Viridiplantae; phylum Streptophyta; class Magnoliopsida; order Asparagales; family Orchidaceae; genus Dactylorhiza; species Dactylorhiza incarnata. The sequence goes on from JAWHQI010000213.1 coordinate 2,572,482, forward strand.
CTTTCCACTTGCCAGACTCTCCAGAGATCAACCTGACCCACCGTCTATGAGAGCCCGACAGCAGAATCGATCTGGGGCATTCCAGCACTAAGGAACTTGCCACTTGCCAGCCTCTCCAGAGATCAACCTGACCCACCGTCTATGAGTGCCCGATAGTAGAATCGATCTGGGGCATTCCAGCACCAAGGAACTTGCCACTTGCCAGCCTCTCCATAGATCAACCTGACCCACCATCTATGAGAGCCCGGCAACGAAATTGGTCTTGGGAATTCCAGCACCAAAGAGCTTGCCACTTGGCAGCCTCTCCAGAGATCAACCTAACCCACCATCTATGAGAGCCCTACAGTGTAATCGATCTGGGGCATTCCAGCACCAAGGAACTTGCCACTTGCCTGCCTCTCCAGAGATCAACCTTACTCACCGTCTATGAGAGCCCGACAGCAGAATCGATCTGAAGCATTCCAGCACCAAAGAACTTGCCACTTGCCAGCCTCTCCAGAGATCAACCTGACCCACCATCTATGAGAGCCCGACAGCGGAATCGATCTGGGGCATTCCAGCACCAAGGAACTTGCCACTTGCCAGCCTCTCCAGAGATCAACCTGACCCACCGTCTTTGAGAGCCCGGTAGCGGAATCGATCTGGGGCATTCCAGCATCAAAGAACTTGCCACTTGCCAGCCTCTCCAGAGATCAAACTGACCCACCGTCTATGAGAGCCCGCCAGCGGAATCGATCTGGGGCATTCCAGCACCAAAGAACTTGTTACCTGCTCAAAGACTACTTCAATGGAGAAGGAAATATACAACAAGTCAGTTACAAAAATTTGTTAAGGATAGAATCTTTTCAAATCTTCCCCACTCCTGGCTCGGCCGAGGGGTACCCCTTCCACATCCTGGAGATGGTACCCTCCCGACTTGAGCACTTCGTTTACAATGTAAGGCCCCTCCCAATTGGGCTCAAGCTTACCTATAGCGGCCCCTCTTCCTGCCGCATCTACCTTCTTCAGGACCAAGTCCCCCCTTTCGAACTGTTTTATTCTGATATGTTGATCAAAGTACCTGGCCATCCGCCTCTTGACTTCCTCCTGTCGAACAGTAGCGAGGTCTCAGAGCTCTTCCACCAGGTCCAGGGAAAACCTTTGCTCTGCATCATTTTCCACTAGCCATTCTTCATCCCCTTCGCCTGCGGTGATCACCGTGGGGGTTTTTACCTTGAATGTTATCGGGAGGACGACCTCGGAACCATGAGACAGTTTGAAGGGGTCTCCCCTATGGCCGTGTTTGGAGTAGTCCTCAAGGCCCACAGGACCGAGGGCAGCTGCTCTACTCAGTTTCCCCTGAGATTCTCCACTTTCTAATTGAGCAGGTTGACAATTATCTTGTTTGCTGCCTCTACCTGACCATTACTCCTCGGGTGGTGGACCGACGCGAACCTGAGGTCTATGTCGAGTTGGGCGCAGAAATTAACAAACTCTTCGATGGAAAATTGTGGTCCGTTGTCCGTCACTATGGCCAATGGGAGCCCGTGCCTGCAAATTATCTCCCCCCACACAAAATTTCTTACCACTTGGGATGTTACCTTGGCCAGCACCTTTACTTCTACCCACTTGGAGAAATAATCAATCATTACCAATAGGAACTTCCTTTGGCCACTAGCTTGTGGGAAAGGGCCTACTAGGTCCAAACCCCATATAGCGAAGGGCCACGGAGTTGTGATGGTCCAGAGCCTCTGAGCAGGGAGGAGTTGGAGCGGAGCATAGAGCTGACACTTTGAACATTTCATTGCGAATTCTACTGCATCCTTGCTGAGGGTAGGCCAAAAATAGCCTTGCCTCAACACTCTCCCCTCCAGAGTTCGGCTCCCGAAGTGACTGTCGCATTCTCCCGAGTGGATTTCTTCGAGGAATCTCAGGACCTCCTCCTCTGATACACAATGGGCCAGGAGCCCCGAGAGTGTTTTCCTGTATAGTCCTCCTGCATGCAAGGAATAATAAGCTTACTTGTACCTGAAGCGTCGTTTATCCATGTCCCCTTCAGGTAACTTTCCCGACGCCAGGAAGGTGACGAAGGGATCCATCCATGATGCTCGCTGATCCACCTCCATCAGCTCCCCTTCCTCGATGGAAGGTCGGAAGAGTTCCGATACTGTCCCCCCAGCTCGAGGGCCAAACATGGCTAGGAGGTCTGCCGGGGTGCTCTCCTCCCTTGACACATGCTTGATGGAGAAAGTGCAAAATTGCCCGATGACCACCCTTGGACTTCTCCAGGTAGCGCTGGAGGGTCAGCTCCTTCGCTTCAAATTCCCCCCTGATTTGGCATGCCACCACCATGGAGTTCATTGAGACCTCCACGTCTTGCACTCCCATCTCCCTGGCCAGCCGCAGGCCTGCTATCACTGCCTCGTACTCGACCTGGTTGTTTGTAATTGGAAAATGGATGCTCAAGGCTTGCTCAATCTTTGTCCTTTGGGGTCTTATTAAGATGATTCCTCCTCCATAGGAGTGCTTCCCTGACGCGCCATCCACCAGCATCTTCCATGCCACCGGGGGGGGGGGGGGGGGGTGATTCATGCTCCCCCACTTTGGTTGCGTAGTCCGCCATGAAGTCCTCCACCGCTTGTGCCTTGATTGACATCCTAGGCACAAACGCGATGTCGAACTCACTCAGCTCCACGGACCATTTTGCTAGTCTTCCGAATGCTCCACCACTTCCATGACTTTGCGAAGTGGGTGGTCGGTCACCACTTTGATTGAGTGCGCTTGGAATTATGGCTAGAGCTTCCGGGCCGATACCACCAAAGCGAAAGCCAACTTTTCTAAAATTGGGTATCGAAGCTCCGCCTTCCTCAGCACACGGCTGACGTAGTAGATGGGGAACTGCCTCCTCCCTTCTTCCCGGACCAACACCGAACTTACTGCCTCAGTTCCTAACCCCAAGTATAGGGATAGATCCTCCCCTTGCCTTGGTCCCTGGAGTAAAGTAGTCTGGGTGAGTTGCCCTTTTAAAGCATGAAAAGCTTCCTCAGATTCCGAGGTCCATTCAAATTTTTTGTTTCCCCGTAGCACCCTGAAGAGGTGCACACTTCTCACCCGCCTTGGAGAGGAACCTACTGAGTCCGGCCAATTTTCCGGTGAGGCGCTGAACCTCCTTCGAGTTTCTTGGTGACCCCAACTCCATGATCGCTTTAACTTTGTCGGGGTTAGGCTCCACCCCTGCTGGGGTGAGCAAATGACCCAAGAACTTTCCCCTGCTAGCCCCGAATACGCACTTCAGGGGGTTTAGCTTCATCTTATACTTCCGCAAGGTCCCAAAGGTCTCCTCAAAGTCTTGAATGAGAGACTCGAGGTCCCGGCTCTTTATCATGAGATCATCAACATAGACCTCCAGGTTTCTCCCCTTCTGCTCTCGGAAGACCCTGTCCATCATTCGTTGGTATGTGGCACCTGCATTCTTGAGCCCAAAGGGCATCATCTTATAACAATAGCACCCATCCCCTGTGATGAAGGAGACATCCTTGATGTCGGGTGGGGGGGGGGGGGGGGTGCATGCGGATCTGATGATAACCTGAAAAAGCATCTAAAAAATACATTACAGGGAAACCGATGGCTGAGTCAACCAACGCGTCGATTCTAGGCAAGGGGCAGCAATCCTTGGGGCATAATTTATTAAGAATGGAAAAATCGATACACATCCTCCACTTACCTCCTCCCTTTTTCACCATAACCACGTTGGAGACCCAGCCTGGATACTGGATCTCCGATACAAAACTTGCCTGTAGGAGCTTGCCCACCTCTTCCCTGATGGGGCCTTCCAGCTTGTCTTCTATGGCCCTCCTCTTTTGACGGATGGGGGGGGGGGGGGGTGCCGGGGTCAAGATTGAGGCGATGGAAAGCCACATCTGCATCAATCCCGGGCATCTCCGCGGCACTCCAATCGAAGGCATCCACATTTTCCTGGACGCATGCCAAGATTTGCTTCTGCTCCTCCAGGCCGAGCTCCCCACTGATTCGGACCTTCTCCACCACCCCAGCCTGGGTGGTGACCTCGAGCTCCACGACCTCCTCCACGGCTTCTAGCCGGGACTGCTCTCCCCAAACTTCTTCCTTCCCCTCGTCGCAAGTCGGCACTTCGACCTTCTCCTCTCCTTCTCCTCCCCGAACCTTCATCACCTCTTCCGCCCCTTCCTCCTGGGCCTCACCCTCTAACACTTCCTTCTCCTCCTCTGCTTCTTCTCCGAGACCCTCCGGCTTACCCATCTCCTGATCCCATTTCTCTGCTTCGGCCATCCAAGAGATGGTGTTTACTGCCATCACGTAGCACTGCCTTGCTACCTTCAGATCCTCTCTTACCCGAATCTGGACTCCTCTCGAGTTGAATTTGAGACACTGGTGGAAGGTGGAGGGGACGTAGCGGAAAGCACTTATTAGCGGCCGTCCGAAGATGGCACTATAGCTGCTGGGGGCATCCACTATGACAAAGCGACAATTCCGAGATTACCCACCTAGGACCACATGTAGCCCCACTCCCCCCTCTACCTCCTTCCTCTCTCCAGAGAACCCGAACAATGGTCCATCCGAGGTCAACACCCTCTTGGTTTCCACCTTCATCTCATTGAACGCCTTTTTAAAGATGACATTGACGGAGCTTCCGTTGTCCACGAGAATCCGGGACACCGTGAAGGTCTCGATGGCGTTCTGAATGACCAACGTATCGCAGAAAGGGTCCTCATGACCCGGCATGTCCCTTTGAGAGAAAGTAATTTTTTCTGCCGGGGGTGGGGCCGTGGATGTCGAAGCCACGCTCCGGCGGTAGATGGTATGGAGGCTCGCCTTGCGGGTTGCCTCCACCCCTAATCCCTCGTGGATCACTCCAATCCCTCCTCGGGTCCCCACATCGACCCGGTCCTCGCACCTTTCCTCCTCATCCTCTCGAGGCAGGACCTCCCCAATCCTCACCTACTGCTGCTTCCGCGGCGCCGGCACCCTAGCCCTCTTTGTCTCCAAAAACTCTGGACAAGTGGCCGTTGCGTGACCTTCCTCATTATGAAAGTCATAGTATGGCAACGTCACCTCTCCCCTCTCGGCCTCCGCCGCCCTATTCCCCCTTCTCCTTCCTGCTCCTGCTTCTGCTCCTGCCCCTTCTATCCTTCCTCTTCCTCCCCTCCCTCGCCTGATCGCCATGGCCTGCTGAGGCGGGGGAAGCACCTGCCTTGGACCTTGCCTCCATCCAAGCTGATGGGGTATTCCCTGACCCCCATGAAGTTACCCCCTCCCGGGGCGTACCCTATCCCTTGACCCTGCATTCCTCCTCCTTGCTGCCTCCATCCCCCCTCCGGGGCCCATGGCTCCTCTCTTCTTCGCACCTCCTGCTGCCTGACCTCCGGTTCACTGAGCTTTGCTAGCCTCCTAGTGAGCTCCGGATTGGCCTCCTCACTTTCGATTTCCTTCGCCACCCTCTCCATCAACTCCTCGTAGGAGACGGGGGCCTTCCTCTTCAATCCTATCTTGAAGAAACTCTCCCTCAGCCCCACCGTGAAGGAGAGCTAGAGGGCAAACCCATACATCTCCTGGGTGAGTAGCACCTCCTCCTAGAACAGATCCGCATAGCGAGCCAATGACTCCTTGGGCTCCTGCTTCACCTTGAAGAGGGACTCGACGTCCTTCTTCCTCTTCTTTGAAGTCGAAAACCACAACAAGAAGCTTCGATGCAAGTCCTTTAATGCATAGATTGATCCAACAGGGAGTTGATGGAACAAGTCCCCGACCTTCTCTTTCACGGTGACAGCGAAGAGCCGACACTTAAAGGCATCCGTCATTGGTCTGATAGAAACAGAGTCCTCGAATGACTGCAGGTGCTGGACAGGGTCGTCCCTGCCATTGTAGTAGACTCTGTCCCACTCCCTGAACCCTTCCGGAACGGGTGCAGAAAGCACCAGCTCGCAAAAGGGTTCCCCCACCTGCTATCGTTTCCTGCTCCACTCGCCCCCCGAGCTCTCTCGCCTGGCTAGAGCTCGCTGGGGCCACGCTCGTGAGAGCCATACTCACCGGAACCGTCTTCACAGATGCTGCGTCCGCCAGAACTGCGCTCGCCTACGCCGCACTCGCATGCACCGCACTCGCCTGAACCGCACTCGTCGGCGCCGCACTCTCCTGAACCAAGCTCGTCAGTTCCGCGGTCGCCAGAACCTCGCTCGACGGGCTGGCGAACAGCACTCGCCCCTCCAGGTCCTACACTGACCCCCCAACTACCTCCTTTCTAGTCCTTTGCCCCGGGGCATTCTCGCCAGCCGCTGCCGGAGGATGGAATGCCTGAGCCGCCGGGGTCACGAACTCGCTTCGCAAGGCCGCGACTGCGAACCTGAGGGTGTCGAGGACTTCCCTCCTGAAGTCTGAGAACATCCTTAGAATCAGCACCAGGGGTGACCCGCAGAACTCTTCGCCCTGCTCTTCATCTCCACGCTCACCGCACCAAAATGTTGAAACTGATTTCTCGGTCTCTTGTGAAGCTCGGTCCCTCAACGAGTTGAGGAGCAACTAGCCCTTACTTATTCCTCGAGAAGAACAGACGGGAGATTGGGAACTAGACTAAGACCTTAGTCACAACGAGGAGCTCCCACCACAAACCTGGAAGATCGTTGAGCGCTTCCCCTCACAAGCCAAAGCTGAGATCGGGCACCATGGAGAGCTAGAGAGCTGAACCAAAGTATCCATGGGAAGAAGAAGCTCAGAATCTGAGCTCGGAATCCTCTCCCAAGGTGCCCTTCAAGGTCTATTTATAGTTTTTTGCTCATGGTTTGTTAATAGCGGAACTCCGCCTTTTGGTTTTACTAAACGCAGCCCAATTTGGCCTGCTAACAACCTAACTCCGCTATTTGGAGGGGCTAACAACAGACCACTAGGGGCGGAGGGGTAATTTCACCTCTAACCCCCTTTGCTGGGTGAGTAGTCCTTCCAGGCACCACTCGCCGACCCTTGGGAGTGAACTAACTTGCGAGTGGCCCGTAAGGGTGCCACTCGCTGCCCGGCCCGCTTGCTTAACTCTTGTCGCGCGTGGCCCGTGAGAGTACCACTCGCAACTCTGGCCTATTTGCGCTCGCGCGACTCTCTAGCGAGTAGTCCGTGAAGGACTACTACCGCGCAAGACAGTACCCTCGCTTTCGTGCGAGGGCACTACACGCGAGTGGTCTGTGAGAGCCCCACTCGCTGCTCTGGCCTACTCACGCTCACGTGGATCTCGCTGCGAGTAGTTCGTGAAGGACTGCTGTCGTGCTAGTCTTCTTCCTATTGAAGCTTGACCCCGGCTTGATCCCGTTTTCTGGATCTGGGCGAACCCGAGGTTGTACAATTAATATCTCTATGATTGTTTAGTGCCATATATCGTTCTAAAAACACATACTTATATATGAATCTGATTTATCTCTATTGGATTAGTTATTATCAAAAGGGGGAGATTGTTAGAACATGGTTTTCCGCATCCCTTTGATTTGAGAATAACAAATCCTACTTATATTTGATCTTATTTGCCATTGGGTTTTTAGCATGCAGGTTTGAACAAATATGACACTAGGATACTGCTATTGGTCTGGAACAACTCAAAGCTGAAGTATGGAAATTGGTATAACGCCAGGCGTTAGAACCTAACGCTAGGATTTAACGCACAGCTCACCGGGATGATTATGGCAAGGAGGAAGCAGCCGTGATTGCAGGGGGAAGTTTAGGAATGATCTGACCTAACACCGGCGTTAGCCTTAACGCCAGCGTTAGGATTGCCTAAAATAAACAATTCCTAAAGTGCAGAATCTCCTTCCTATTTTAAAGATCCGAGCCATCAAAACATTACTATGCTGGGTCAATGCCCGTCATTAGCCTTAACACCAGTGTTAGCTCAAGTTCTATAAATTGGATGATTTCATCTTCTCCAACTACTGATTGATTAGAGCACTACTCTAGCACTCCAGAAACTCAATCATGGATATATTTCCAGACCAACACATCTCCCACTCAATTTCAAAAGATGGAATCGAAGGAGGCTTGGATCAACACGCTAACTCAATGCGAAGAACGCATGCTTGGACTTCAACGATTCTTCAGTGTCTCCTTTAGATTACCTCATAGGGAGTTTTTATATTTGTCTTTTGTATTTATCCTTTTATTTTATCGTTGTAATCGATTTGTGAATTCACTCGTGTTGGCGACTAGGTCTGGGTAGGACTTAGGGAGGAATTCGCCTCATGTTGGCGACTAGGTCTAGGGAGTTGATCTAGGGGGTGCTCGAGGCCTTTTTGGGGATAGGAAGTCTAGAGTGGCTTGAGGCCATATCTGGGGAGAGATCGGCTAAAGCCAACCGGTTCGTGGGAATACGAGTCGATATAGAAAACAAAAAGAGATTTTACTTCATCGCCTATGATTTCTAGCATCATAAGAAATCAAGTTTTGTAATCTTATATCTCAAGTTAATAAAATCATGTCTCTCATTTATATTACTTGATTTCTTCTTTAAATTAATCTCTTAATTTTTCTAATATTTTAAAATATAACATAAGTTTTTAAAACCCTTATTCGCCCGCCCCCCCTCTAAGGGCGCCTCACGATCCAACATTTTCCGCCCTTGGCAAGCTGCCAAGGCGATCACCACCTGAACTGAAGTCATCTTGGCAACAGGGCTGAAGGTTTCTTCATAATCCTCCCCATACTTCTGATAGTATCCTCGAGCTACAAGACGAGCCTTGTATCGCTCAATGCTTCCAATAGCCTTCTTCTTCAGCTTGAAAACTGACTTGCAAGTCACTGGAGTAACACCCTCAACCTTAGGCACCAAGTCCCAAGTCTCATTCTTCCTGAGGGCAGCCTCTCTTCATTCATGGCCTCTTCGCACTCCCTGACTCCAACGACATTTTCAAAACAAGATGGCTCTCTCTCATCCAGGGGACCTGCGAAGAAACATGAGACATAGCTCACCAAGTTTCCCCATGTATACCGATCTGGTGGAATGATAGTCCTTTTGGACCTCCTCAGAGCTTTACTCTGAACCACCTCTTCAGCTACTTGTTCTGTACTAGCTCTCATTTCAGGCATACTTGGAGCGTCGCTCCCCTGCTTCCAAAACCTAAAGCACATGACACAGAGCTAGAAGCAACTGGGGCACCTGGAGAAACAGACAACTCCACCAGAACCTCCTTAGTAGCTTCTTCTGGTCCACCATCCAGCCTGCTTTCTTGTAACTCAATAGAAGAGCTACCCTGGTATGATGTCAATTCATCAAATACCACATCCTTTGAGACCACAGCTCTCTGTGTCTCTGGATCCATGCATCTCCAACCCTTTTTCCAGTCATCATAACCGACGAAGACTAGCTTCCTTGCTTTCGCATCTAGCTTCATTCTGAGGGCATCAGGAACATGTACATAGCAGGTAGAGGGAAGAAAGTAGACTGTTTCTTGGGTAAACTCTGATAAACACTTGTTGATCTTAATCAGATGCTTTTCTGTTTACCAGCCCATTTATTTATGTTCTTCTTTTGTCTTATGTATAAGTTGTTTCTTTTAAGTTTTATGTGAGAAGAATGTGTAAAATCACTTTAAAACAATATGTAAAATTTGTTAAGATAAATAGGGGAAGATTGTTGGGAAAACCCTCTTTTGATTTAACTTAACAAATTAAATACAAGTGATTTAACTTCTTAGGCTCATTACCCATTATATAGTAAGGGTAATCTGGTCATTAGATGTCTTAGGATGTAACACTCAACTTAGAGTGTCAAGTCTAGGTCAGGGCAGGCACAATCTGAGTTGAACTAATATTTACGTCGAATACAAGTCGACGCAACTTCGACTTACTGTCGACGCAACTCAGACTAGAAGTCCAAGCAACTCAAACCCTCTGTCAAAGTATATCAAGTCGACGCTACGTCGAATAGGAGTCGGCGTAGATAAAGGAGCATGTCAAATTTATCTTAGAAGTCGACGCAACCTTGACTTCAATTCAATGGAGAAGGAAGCATATGTCGGAGCCATCTGAAGTCGACGCAACGTCGACTACTATTCGACGCAGACAATGAAGTTCAGGATGAAGTCTTTAACTCGACGGTTACGTAGATAAGTAATCGATGTAACATCGATATCAGAGTTCAACCAGAGCTTGAAGGAATTCGAAGCTGCTCTTACAAGAACTCGAAGGTGCATCGATAGGAAGATAAAATGAAGTCAACGCAGCGTCAAATACAGTTTGAAAAGGAAACTTTTTCAGTTGTTTCTTTTGCACTCTCTTTGAGCCCACAACACTAAAGACCGTTCTATAACGACTTGTTTATCGCCTAGAATGGAGAGGAGCATTCAATAAGATAGAAAAAGCTTTCTTGGAAAGGATTCAAACAGATGGCAGATGGGTCGTGAACAAAAGAAGGAAGAGAGATCAATTGTCCAAGCTAATATCTTTTCAGGACAACCCAAAAGAGGAAAGGAATTTAAATTAAATCATGGACAATAAATAAGAATAGAATAGAGAAAAATGGCAGCACAATCAACACATTTCATTGAGCTTGTCGATTAGGGTTTCTTCTTCTTCTTCCTCCTGGAACCCTAAAAAGCCAGGGAAAAAGAACTGTTCTCTCTTAGAATAGAACACTGAAGGCTGCTCTTCATCAACATCTCATAGCAGCCAGGATATAAGGATAATGCAGTCAAAAGGATTGGAAGCAAATAACCATTGCAAATCATCACCATCATAAGTAAGGGTTCATCATTAGCAGATCCAGCAAAATGAAAAACAGAAGCTGAAGGCTTCAATAGAATTCTGAGAACAGAATTCTTCATCATACTTCTTCCTCTTCCTTCTCCTTTCCTTCATCTGTAAAAGAGTTTTAAGAATCCCTCTTCCAAAGGATTCAGTGGTTCAAGATCTCCTTTTCAAAAGATCCGTGGTTCAAGATCTCCTTATCAAAAGATCTGAGTGGTTCAAGATCTCCTTATCAAAAGATCTGAGTGGTTCAAGACCTCCTTATCAAAAGATCTTTGGTTTTAGAGTCTCCTTATCAAAAGACTCAGACACAGGTTGTGCATTCCTACCAGGTGGTAGAAGAGAGGACTACCCACATTTTGGGGAACCTTTATAAAATCTTGTGTCTTCTGTGTTGTGGTTTTTGTGTGATGTCCCCTTATTTACTGCTTACTGTTTATCTATTTTTATAATTACAACACTTCATTTATTCTGCACCTTGGTGTTGCTGAAGCATAATTCCTTAGATGTTTTATTGTATGCATAGTTAGGATAGAAATATTTTTAAATCTCTATTCACCCTCCCTTTAAAGTATACTCAGAGGCACACTGTGCACTTTCATCGCCGGCTTCCCTGAGGCCGTGCGAACAGAAGAGGTCGCTGACCTCCAAACTGCAGACCACTAATCACAGACCGCACAAACTGCTACTTTTTGCACTGCTGAAAACAAACCATGTATGCACTTCTTGATCGACCAGACTGCACGGTCTCAAGATCACAGAAGCAACCCGCGAACAAAAGATGAAGAACTGCTCACTGCTGTAAGACCGCAACTCAGGACCGCCTGATCTTTTAAGGTCGCCTGATCAACCGAGTCCGCTGCAAATAGACCAAGAACTTCAAAACATAGTTCGCTCAAACGAGACCGCTGGCGAACTGGTTTATTCAAAGATGGAAAGATAAGAAGAATGCTGACGGAACCTGCTGGCCGCCTAACCTACGAACACAACAAACGGCCAGCAACCTTCAGACCACACGACCTCAAAAATGAGACCGACACAATCAATCCAAACTTTAGTTCTTACAGTTTTTTGCATTTGAATGGCTACCCCTGCACCCCTATTTATAGGAAAATGAATGGATGTCATGACCGCCCACGAGGGATCCAGTCACCTTCCTTATTGGTAACTCGCGGTCTCCAGAAGCAGACCACACGGTCTCGATAAGACCTTATTGTTGGAACATGGTCTTCCGCATCTCCTAGGTTTGAGAATACCAAATCCTATGTGTATTTGATCTTGTGTGTTTAAGTGTGCAGGAAGCAAAGTCCATATGACTCAAGGATAACATAGGAAGGTTGCTGCCGAAATTGGGCCAATAATTCCAACATGCCCACTAGCGCCGGCAGTAGCACCTAGCGCCCGGCGCTAGTGATGTTTAGCGAAATTCCAGGAGCACATTTATAAGGCGCTAGCGCCAAGAGGTAGTGGATAGCGCAGGCGGTAGCGCGGAGCACAAAAGGCAAGACGGAAATGTTTCCTCGGATTGAAGATTCTCCCGCGCAGAATATGTCCTAATATGGGATAGTGTCGGCGGTAGCGGTAGCGCAAGCGATAGCGCTAAGGCAATAAATTGGACCCCTCTTCTCTCGTTTTGTACAACTATCAGAGAGAGAGGTTGAGTGCTTGAATTCCAGAGCCTGATTTGGCCGAAAGTTGATCTCCCACCAAAGCTATGCGAATTTCTGAAGGAGCACTTCTTCACGCCGGATCCAAACGTCGTCCACTTCAACAACGCTTATTCTACAGCGGATCTTCGTCCCCAACTTCAGAAGTTCATCAAGAGGGAATTTTTATTATTATTTCATATCTTGTGTAAACCGTTACAGAATTCGCCTCGTTTTGGCGACTAGGTCTGGCTAGGACTTAGGGCAGAAATTCGCCTTGTGTTGGCGACTAGATCTAGGTTAGGTCTAGGGGGTGCTCAAGGCCATATCCAGGGTAGGATTGGCTAGAGCGGCTTGAGGCCAAATTCAAGGAAAGATAGGCTAGGGCCACCGATTCGTGGGGATGCGAGTCGGGATAGAAAACAAAAAGAGTTTATTATTATTCGCCACCGATTTCTGGCATTATTGAAATCAATTTTTGTAAACCCATATTTCATACTAATAAAACAAGACTCTATTGTTGGATCTGTAGGCGCACTTAGAGGGGGGGGGGGGTGAATAAGGGTTTTAAACTTTTCAGGATTATTTAGAGAAATTAAAATCTGCTGCTACCGCCAGCGGTAGAGTTACCGCTTGACGTTAGTAAAAGTAAAAGTTGCTTTTATGTTAGGATAGTGAAAAACATTAAGCACGAATCAGAGATACAAAGACAAACATGTTTTCATTAACTGTTAACTTGAAATAAATAAGTTTACAAAACTTTTCCCAATAACGCTTGGAATGAGGCGACCAATGAAATCACTTTTGGTTTTCTATACCGACCCTTCTCCTAAAGACCGGTTGGCTTTAGCCTGTCTCTCCCTAGACAAGGCCTCAAACCGCTCTAGACCTTCCCTCACCGGAAAGGCCTCGAGCACTCCCTAGATCTCCTCCCTAGACCTAGTCGCCAACACGAGGCGAATTCCTCCCTAAGTCCAACCTAGACCTAGTCGTTGTGTGGCGAGTTCACAAACCAATTACAATAATAAATAAAAGACAAGTACAAAGACAAAAACTAAAAACTCCCTCAAGAAGATGAACTTGAAGATGATGTAGAAGCGATCGTATTGGTCTTCAAGTTCTTTTGCATTCACGGATGTTGAAGGAGTTCTTTGGGCTGCTTGGGAAGGTTCTCACGAGTGCTTCAAAAATAAGGGTTCAAATCGTTATGTCGCAGCAAGCAGCAATGAAGAGGGCACACATCTTTTTATAGATTCAGCCACTACAGCCAGCGGTAGTACTACCGCCCCGCGGTATCTAAATAAGGCAATGAAGCACGTGGATTGTTGTAGTTTGGGCAACAATCTGAGTGCCAAACACTAGCACGCCACGGTATCGCTAACGCCCCGCGTTAGCGAGATTTCCTTCCTTCAGCCATAATCTTCTTCCAAAACTGCTCCTCAATCAACTGCTGACGGGATATTTCCAAAAGCTACCGCCGGGCGTTAGACCTAACGCGCCGTGATAGTACTTGCCAAACATAGCGAACCGTCGACATTCTCTTTTCTCCACTTTCCTTCCTGTCAATAGTTTCCATATATACTAACGCCAGCGTCAGTGCTAACGCTCCGCGGTAGGTCATTTTGTCGGGCGCATCTTCGTCAAGCTGTCCTCACAATTCATCGAGCGCAGCATTCATTTCGTCGAACGAAACTAGCGCGAGCGGTAGTTGTAATGCACCGCGGTAGAGTACTTCGTCGGGCACAACTTCATCGAACGCCGCCTTCATTTCGTCGACCTCCATTTCGTCGATCGCTAGCGCCAGCGGTAGTTCTAGCGCGCCGCGGTAAAGCATGCATTTCGTTGAGCGCCGCGGTAGAGCATGCAGTTCGTCAAACGCAGGTTTCATTTCGTCGAGCGCCAGTTCGTCGAGCGCAACTTCCATTTCGTCGAACGCAGGTTTCCTTCTCAGCGGTTTCTTCTCAGCGGTTGTTAGCGCCAGCGGTATGCTTAACGCGGCGCGGTAGAGCTTTCAGATCTTCTCAGCGGTTTCATCTCAGCGGTTTCGTCTCAGTGGTTTGTTAGTGCTAGCGCTAGCGGTAAAATTAACGCGGCGCGGTAGCAACAATACACAGCACCATGGAGATTTGAAAGCACAGAATCCTGCATACTATAAACACAAAACAAGCATGATCAAATACACTAGGATTTGTTATTCTCAAACCAAGAGATGCGGAAAGCATGTTCCAACAAACTCACCCTTTTGATAATAACAAATCCCCTTAGAAAGAAATAATACAATTGATAGGAATTTGTGTTTATAATAGAGATAAGCATGAAAATTAGGCATGTTCAAATGCTCCCCCTAAATGAATTCTCCCCCTAAGTGAATGCTCCCCCTACAACAAAACTTCATATGAACTTGACTCCATAAAACGTGTTAATTTCTTTCAAATTTATTCTCCCCCTTTTGGTATTATCAAAAGAGGGTGGTGAGGTAGTTCAATAAAAAGTGTGCAATAACTGTGTAGAGAGGGAATGAGTATGATAAATAGGGAAACACTAAGGAAAATATAATAGATAAGAGCGAAAAGAGAATTGTCAAAAAGGAACCACTTGTTGGGAAAATGTATTCATGATCGAGCATACAAGTAGTAAGGAGGTGGAAAGCATGACGAAATAAGTTTTGTGTGAACATCTTTATAGGAATTGAGAAGCATAGTAGATGATTAAGAATTTTGGATATAAGAAAATAGATGTTGTAGCATTTTATGTACACAAAATAATTTCAGTTTTAACATAGACATACACTAGTTTTGAAAGGTATGCAATACAGAGTTCTCATTGGAGTGGCGGAAAAAATAATATGTAAGCATGATATAAGATATTAAGACAAGATAGAAGAATACAATGTTCAAAATTTAGAAATCAAGTACACTTATACATTGTAATGATCATGCAAGGCTATCTAGTGCATTTACTTAAGAATTTAGAGAATACATGTAGATATGCAATAGACTCCAATTCTCATGAGTAGAAGGCTTACAAATGTTAATGATGTGTACAAAATAGTGTTTTTGAAAAAAGTATACATATGAGTTAATCAAAACACATGACATGTATAATAGAATAAACACAATATTATTGAACAAGCGTTTTTAGAGTTACCTCTTCCCACAAAGCTATATAAATTTTTCAATGCACATAGAAAAATAGTACAACTACCAAGGTGTTCTGCACACACAATGCTTATTAAGACTTATCAGGGTGCAAAGTAGTGCTTGGGGAATCACAAGTATTATTTTGAATTTTATTGATTTGTGATTCGGTGTACAAGAAGAAGTATGTAAAAGGAAAATGTTTGCGACAAAGCACTTTACAATTCTCTCCAAGGTGCTCAACCTCACAATGCTCATTAAGACTTATCAGGAGGGTGAGTAGTGCTTGGTGGAGTGATCTTTGTCAATTATTCAGTTGAATTTTTTTTTTGCTTAACGACAAAGGTCTCCGAATTCACTTGTATGTGCAAACAAAAAGATTTTTTGAAAAGACACTTCTTCAAAGATAGGTGCATGAAAAAGATTTTAACATGTGGTGAAGGTAAAACTAAGCATGCCTAACAATAATATGAAGTTGTTACACTACACAATCATGTAAGAGAAGATTAAATTCATATGCAGTTTATCAAAAAGTGTGAGCGAAACAAAATCATTAGCAAATATAAGTCATTTACTCACACATAGAGGCACGCTATGCAAAACTACACATGATTTCTATAATCAATTTCAAAGCACACATAAGATAATGATCAAGGCACACTACAACAAACTGCACCTGTTGTAAGGACTGAAATGTAACTGAAACACAGTTTGTTACTAATAGTTATATTTAGTAACAAAGTTTTTTTGTTGTTACAAAAAAGAATTTTTTTGTAACGAATATTTTAAATTTTGTTACAATAATAATTAATTCGTTACTATAACTGTAAGTATTTGTAACAACACTAATGTTACGTTACAAATAGAAAACTTTTCTCACAATAAGTATCAATTGTAACCACATCATGAAAATTTTTTGTGACAGACATTGTCCTTACTAATAGTAATATTTTATTATTAAAGTTTTGTTACAAAAAATATATCATATTTTATTTTCAATTTCTGTACAATTTTATTATCAAAGTTTTGAATTATTATTTTTTTTTTGAAAAAATAAATTGTATGCGCGCGACAGTAACCCGCCTTGATAGTGCTCTAACGCGATGACAGTACTCCTACAGCTCGCAAACATTCGTGCGCGGCTGTCGCAGATATGTGGTACTATTGCGACATGTATTTTTGCGCGGACAAGAGTTTTTATAAATTTTTAACTTTTTATAAAAGTTTTTCTGCCTCTCTCCCATGCAGCTCTATCTCTCTCTCACATGAATGAATGAAATATACGGATGAAAATTTCCCACCATAAAATTTTGAACAAAACAAAACTAAAAATTAAAAATATATTAAATGTAAAAATGAATGCAAATTAATAAGACATTAATTTTTTAATGTAATTTTGGAATTAAAATAAAATCACGCACGAACCCGCGTGCAGGCAAATGCACTCTCGCGCGCACGCAAATGCACTCTCGCGCGCACGCAAATGCACTCTTGCGCGCACGCAAATGCACACTCGCGCGCATGCAAATCCACTCTCGTGCGTGTAGTTTTCCTTTTTTTGCATGAGAGCTAGCGCGTATTGCATGTGTCGCGCGGAGCTCAAACACAGACACATGCACACACATGCACAGACACGGACAACCAAACACACAAACATCCATTTGCGAGCTGTAGCAATGTCTTTTACGTACGACCGCCGTGCCGTTGTCTCCCCTCTCTTCGAACGGTCGCCGCCGCCGTCACCTCTCTCTTCCACGGCCACCGCCATCGTCGTTCTTTTTCTCGGCCGTCGCCGCGCGCCGTTCTCTTCCTCTAGTTTATTAAGTTTTGTCTATTTACTTCCCTCTCACATTAATGAAATATATGGAGAGAGATTTCCCTTCATAAAATTTTGCACAAAACAAATCAAAAAATTTAAAACATATTAATATAACTTTTGAATAAAAATAACGATCGCACGTTTTTTCAGTCGCGTGCATTGCACTAGCTAGCTCTATCTTTTTTGCTCGGGAGCATAAATAAATTGGTCAGCGCACACGTTTTTTGCTCGGGAGCTATCGTTTTAATGAAAATATATGTCATATATATATAGGCAATAGTTAACCGCACCCCAGTTTTGTCTATCCGCAACCCTTTTATATGAATTATTACGTGTTTTTTTAGAAATACGCCTTGTACAAGCATTTTTAGGAAAAGTGTTCAACACAAAAGTTGTAGATATCGTCGAGATCTACAACTTTTGTGTTGAACACTTTTGCTAAAAATGCACGCACAAGACGTATTGCCGCCCGAATTGAAACATGGGCGTAACTATAAAGATTTTTTGGAAATACGCATTGTGCATGCATTTTTAGGAAAAATGTTCAACACGAAAGTTGTAGATCTCGACGATATCTACAACTTTCCTGTTGAACACTTTTCCTAAAAATGCTTGTACAAGGCGTATATCCAAAAAAATGTGTAATAATTCATATAAATGAGTTGCGGATAGACAAAACTGGGGTGCGGTTAACAATTGCCTTTTTGATTGATGGATGACACGTACATGCTTTAATTTAATGAAAATAAATGTGTAATAAAATTCATATATACATGTCAAATCAATTTATAAATACAACGCGTTGTTCAATAAAATTTACTTTTTACATAAGATTTATGTTTTTTTTTTAAAATAAGAATTACCCCCGCTCAATTTTGTCCGCTCTCAGGAGCTCGATCAACTGACAGTGCACATAAGACCCATGTTCCCCGCTCGACAATACCCCCGCCTTGACATTGCCCGACAGTGCACATGAGCTTTAAATAAGATTTATGTATTTTTAAATAAAATTTATCCGTTTATGTATTTTTTAAAAGTAAGAATTACCCCGCTCAATTTCATCCGCTCTCAGAAGCTCGATCAACTGAATAAAAAATAATTGAATATTAATTTAATTTTCTCACCGGACACAAACACACACACACACACACACACACACACACACACATACAAACACAGACACACAAACACAAACACAGTCACAGACATAGATACAGACTGACATAGACACGGACATAGTCAAACACAAACACAAACACGCATAGACACGCAAGCAAAGACACAAACACACATAAACACACAGACACAGATACAGACTGGGGTGTAACACACATAGATACGCAAACACAGACACACACAAGCACAGACAAACATGCATAGACAAACAAACACTCACACACAACCCAAATACACAGACACAGACAAGCACGTGTACATACAGACATAGATACATAGACACAAACACATGGACACAGACACAGACTTGTATAGATACATGGACAAATACACAGACACATGGACCGACACACATACGTACGTACACAGACACAAACACATACAGACACAAACACATGGACACAAACATAGACACATGGACCGTCGCTGCCGGGATACTGTCACAACGGAGAGTATCGAGCACGGGCATACCTTTATAATATATATATATAAATAACCGGTTATATATATAATAAATTATAATTATAAATTTAATTATATATAAACGTGTATAAAATTTTAGATAAACTTTATAAAACATTTTTATAAAAATTTCATATAATTTTTTTATATAAAATTTTACGAGCAGCTCCGCACGGGCTTTGCCCGTGCTCGCTGACTCTTAGCGGGCTGTGCGCGCATTCGAGCGGGCTGCGCGCGCATTCGAGCGGGCTGCGCGCGCATTCGAGCGGGCTGCGCGCGCATTCGAGCGGGCTGCGCGCGCATTCGAGCGGGCTGCGCGCGCATTCGAGCGGGCTGCGCGCGCATTCGAGCGGGCTGCGCGCGCATTCGAGCGGGCTGCGCCCGCATTCGAGCGGGTTGCGCCCGCAATCTACAGTACCCAGCTGGCGACGGCGGGCTTCGCCCGGTTGCGCCCGCATTCTACAGTACCCAGCTGGCGACGGCGGGTTTCGCCCGGCCCCGGCGGACTTCGCCCGCAACATATACATATGAGTACTCAAAATGACCGTAAAAAAATATACATCAATATTTTATAATTTTTTTTTTCAAAAACATTTATATTTTCACAAAAAATCATTTTAAAGTTTTTTTATATATAGTAGTTAAAGATATATAAAATTTCTTTATATAAAACTTTTATAAAGCTTTATAAAAACTGTTATATAAAGTTTTTATAAAACGTTAAAAATGTTTTTATAAAAACATTAAATTTAAAAATGAATGACAATTTGACATTAATTTATTAACATAATTTAGAATAAAAATAACTATCGCGCACGGGACCCGCACATGTACAAACAAACAAACACACAAACACATACACACACACACAGACGACACACACTGCACACATACATGCACAAACAAACGAACACACACACACACACATGCACAAACACAGACAAACACTGATACACTGACACATGTACACTGATACACTGACACATAGACACACAGACAAACACACACATGCACAAACAAACAAACACACACACACACACACACACAGACGACACACACTGCACACATACACAGACACGAACACAAATAAACACAAATACAGACACATACATACACACATGCACAAACAAAGACACACAAACACACAGACACATACACAAACACAAACACAAACACAGAAACAGACACATAGACACATAGACACATAGACACATACACACATATATAACTGGAGATCACACAGACACAAACACAGACACATACACACATATATAGCTGGAGATCACACAGACACAAACAGACACACACACATACACACACAGGCACAAACGACATAAACACAAACTGACACAGACACACGACACACCGACACACACACACACAGACATAGATATATGACACAGATAGACACAGACACACAAACAAAGACACACAGACACAAACACAGACACACATGCACAAACACACATAGACATATAAATACAGACAGACACAGGTACAGTCACACATAAAATAGTATTAGCCACGGTTGCCTGATTCGTGGCTAATACTTTAGCCGCACTTTCTAGTCCATGGCAAATACGAAAGTATTAGCCACGATTTTGGTCGTGGCAAAAAAGTTATGTGATAATTGACTAAATTTTAGCTATTTTTATTTATTACATGCGCATATATTAAAATTAATTCCCGTACTTAAATAAGTTGTTTCACATATAATTCAATCACATCACTTGTGATGATCATCGCGTTGAGTATTTTCTCGACAGGCTCAAGCTCGAGTTGAGTTTTTTTTGAGCCGGCTCATCGAGCTCTCGAGAAGGCTCGACTCAACTTGCATCCCTACAGGAGATAAGTTTTATAAGGAAATCGGAGCCAAACTTGGATAAAAATAAACTTTTTTGTATATTAATTTTGCATTCCAAAATAAATTCTTATGATTTTTAATGACTAAACTAAGAACATCAATTTATGGAGGGAAAAATAAAAAATTCCCCCCAAATTTTCCCACCCTTTCTCAAGTACACTTCCTCCCCGGCTGCGCTATTCCTCCATCCATCGTTCCTGCTGCTAATCGAGGACTCGCCTATGGTAAGACCTACAGTCTTCTTCCTACATCCTTCCTTAAATCTTGAATGTTCTCTGGTTAAGGGTTCGGCACAGGGGAAATTCCAGCTTCCTCAACCCTAGCCACAGAAAAGGCCTCCACTCTTCTTCCTAAACCTCAACTCGACGGAGGAGAAAATCTACCAGATATACGTCTCCGCCTGATCTTCAGGTACCCAGATCCAGAGCCATTTTTTTTCTTCCTCCCAAAGTTGTAATGGCTTATTCTCAACATGTAGTTGTAATGGTTCTTCTTCCCATCATTCAGGTCTTCTTTAGAGCCGATCCAGTTTTTCAGGTCTTATTCTTCCCAACATTCAGGTCTTCTTCCCAGCTTGCAGTCCTTTTCAGAGCCGATCCATAGTGTTTCTTCCCAGCTGTTAGGCCTTCCTCCCAATGTTTTTTTTTCATTTTCTTCCCAGAATTTAGGACGTATTCTCATCTAAATTTGGTGATTATTTTTCAGGTTAATTTAGGGCATTTTCTTTCCAGCATTTAGCACTGTCTTTTCAGGTTGATTCAGGATTTATATTTAATAATTTGTGACTTACCATACTTTTACTCTCCTGCTCAAGTTAACGTGGTTGTCTAATTTGGTGTTAGTATAACATATTATTTCCACCAAATGTTGACAGCCACAACTATTGTGTGGTTTGGTGCTTTTCTTAGATGAGAACAAAAGTATATTCATTACAAAGCATATTCTAGGCCACGTTAACAAAAAAATGTCGTCTAAGAAGATTTGTTAGACAACATCTTTTCTATAGATTTGTTCACCCATAAGAAAATTGAATAGAGCTATATTGACAAATCTAATTAGACAACAAAGCTATGTTATTAATATGTTATGTGAACAAATCTAATTAACAACAAAGCTATGTGATTTGGTGCTAATTTGTGAACAAATCTAATTAGACACCAAATTAGGTTAGAGCATCCCAGTAAAAATGCTGTTTAATTGGATTTGTTCACATAGCTTTCCTTAGTATAACATATTATTTCCACCTCTTTCTCCAACCAAACAATGGATTTGTTCACATAGCTTACTGTGAGTGTGATTTGGGCACAAATGTTGTATTCTCTAATCTTCTACTTTCTTTTGTGTTCTTCCATTTTTTATTTGTATGTACTAGTTTTTTATCTTCATGATATTGTCTTATCACATTCTTTTTTTGTTAGCTATGGATAAAAGCTGGATTTATGAACCAGATAGATTCAGTTCTACCTATACTAGAGGCGTGGATTTATTTTTAGAGTTTGCACGGGAAAATGCTATTTACTTTGAAGATAAAATTCTTTGCCCATGCAATGTATGTCGAAACACTAAAACAAAGAGCCTCATTGAAGTTAAAGCAGACTTGCATTTGAAAGGGTTTTACAAATATTATAAGGAGTGGATACATCATGGAGAAGCTAAACTGACTAGTTCTTTTGTGTTCAGTTCGAATAGTAACAATAGTGGACCTTCTCAAAGTCATGAAAGTAACGATGATATTGAAGCCATCGATGCTTTAGTTGATTTGATACATGAGATTGGAGATGCAGAACTTCCAGAACATTCTAATGAAGATAGTACGGGAACTTTTTCAAGTCTATTATGTAATTAATTAATGTCAGACGTGAACTATACCCAAGTTGCAAAAAATACTCTTTGTTAGCATTCATTTTTAAACTGCTGCATATCAAAGTAATGAACAAGATGTCAGATAAGTCAGTTAACATGCTTCTTGAATTGCTAAAGGACGTGATGCCAGAAGGTAATCTTATTCCAAAATGTGTTTACTGGGCTAGGAAACTTCTTTCTGCTATAGGTTTGGGCTATAAGAAGATAGACGCGTGTAGACATGATTGTGCACTATTTTGGAAAGAGAATGAGAAGAAAGATGTGTGTCCTGTGTGTGAAGAACCACGTTGGAAATATAACGAAGGAAAAGGAAAATTAATTGCTCAAAAGGTTTTGTGGCATTTCCCCTTAACACCAAGGATACAAAGACTTTATATGTCTTCTAAAACAGCAGCTGACATGAGGTGGCATACTGAGAAGCATATAGAGATAGAAGGTACGTTGAGTCATCCGGTAGATTCACTTGCATGGAAGAGTTTTGATGCACACTATCCCAGTTTTGCTGCAGATCCACGCAATGTTAGGCATGGATTGGCTACTGATGGGTTCAATCCGTTTGGAAATATGAGTACTTCTTATAGTAAGTGGCCAGTTGTGCTAATTCCATATAATATGTCGTTATACAAAGGTATGAAAGATGAGTTTCTTTTGATGTCATTATTAATTCCTGGCCCACGTGCGCCTGGAAAAGATATTGATGTTTATCTTAGACCACTGATAGAAGAATTAAAAGAATTATGGAATGGTGTTGAGACTTATGACACATACACCAAAGAGACTTTTAAAATGCATGCTGCTCTTATGTGGACAATCAATGATTTTCCAGCTCTTAGTAATTTATTTGGGTGGACCACAAAGGGTTACGGGGCATGCCCAACTTGTTTATATGATACAGATTCTAAAAGAATTCGAAGTAAGATATGCTACATGGGACATCTTCGTTATCTACATAATGATCACCCTTATCGAAGGAGTAAATTGTTCGATGGAAAGTCAGAAAGATGTTGAAAACCAAGGGAGTTGAGTGGCGCACAATTGCTTTCAGATTTAACCAAACTCGAACATAACTTTGATAAATTTGGAAAACACCCAAGCGAGCGGAAGAGGAAGCGCAACAATGAAGAAGGGAATTGGGTAAAGAGAAGCATCTTCTTTGAACTACCTTACTGGCATAAGCTTTTGATACGACACAACATTGATGTAATGCATGTTGAAAAAAATATTTGTGATAGTGTTTTGGGCACATTGATGAACATTGATGGAAAAAACAAAGATACGGAAAAAGCGCGAGAAGATTTGCGAGACCTTAACATCCGGAAGGAGTTACACTTGATTAGAAATGGAAGTACTATAATAAAGCCTCAAGCATGTTATAATCTTTCTTCCAATGAGAAAAAAAGGTTTTGCAATTTTTTAAAAAATGTCAAGTTTCCAGATGGCTATGCGTCAAATATTTCAAGATGCATAAAGGATGGGAAGATTTATGGACTTAAATCTCATGATTGTCATGTTCTACTACAACGGTTAATTCCTATTGGCATTCATGGGTTTCTATGCGCAGATGTCATAGAGGCACTATACGAGCTAGGAGATTTTTTTAAAATTTTATGCTCAAAGACACTAAAGGTAGAGCATATCGAGAAGTTGGAGAGTAATATCCCAAATATTTTGTGCAAATTGGAGAGAATATTCCCTCCAGCATTTTTTGATGTAATAATTCACTTGGCTATTCACCTTCCGAAAGAGGCAAAGATAGCTGGCCCAGTTCACTCACGTTGGATGTACCCGATTGAAAGGTACTTGTTTTGTATGCATTTATACTTTATTATCTTACATAGCATAAATGAACAATTTTGTTATTATGATCATTGAGTTTTCCCTTTAGGTTTCTTAAAACTCTTAAAGGATACGTACGTAATAAAGCTCGTCCAGAGGGTTCTATAGCTGAAGGATATATTGTAAAAGAGTCTTTGACATTTGTGTCAATGTACCTAAATGAAATAGAAACAAGGTTCAATAAAGAAAATAGAAATGAAGATTCAGTGGAGCATCAACAAGAGTGTGAATTGTCGGTTTTTGCATCAAAAGTGAGACCCTTTGGACCTCTTCGCCGTTGCAAAGCACTTTCTAAAAAAGATCTAGTTGCAGCTCATAACTTCATATTGAACAATTGTAGCGAAGTAGATGATTTTCGAAGGTTCGATTCATGAAAGAGCTCAATTTCCTTAATTTGTAACAAATTTTAATATACTTTTTTTTAAATAGTAAGCACATGGAGGAGCTTAAAAAGGATGAAAATGAAAGAAACATTGACAAAACTCATCAAGAGCAGTTTCATTATTGGTTTCAAGCTCATGTAAGCTCCAAATACGAAGATACCCTTGAAGATTGTTAATTTATAGTATCATCTAACTAATTAGCTTCCTATTGTGTTTTGTATAGATAAATAGAGTGCATCACATAAACTCGGGCGATGTCTCCAAAGAATTATGGGCATTGGCAAATGGTCCACAATCATACTTAACAAAATTTTACTCTGGTTGTATTGTTAATGAAGTACGATTTCATACACATGATCGAGATGATCGCCGAACAACACAAAATAGTGGTTTACTTGTTGTGGGGGAACATCAAAATATCTTGGTAGAGTTTTATGGATTATTAAGTAGGGTCATTGAATTGACCTATCTTCATGGATATAAAGTAGTATTATTTTGGTGTGAGTGGTTTGACACTGGTGGGAAGAAGACTATGCATAAAGTTAAATATTTTTTGAGCATCGACATAACTTCTCGTTGGTGTGAAGATGATCCATTCGTTCTTCCAAACCAAGTGCAACAAGTGTTCTATGTCGATGACACAAAACTTGACGATCCTTGGAAAATTGCACAACTTGTATGTCATAGACGCCTTTGGGACATAGAGGAACACGCTGACCTAGAAGTGGAGGAGATGCATGATAACATAGTTCAACAACACGAGTACTCAGAAACTGAATTAATATATGCTACCGAAGGTCAAAACTTGCAATTCCTAGGAAGAGATGATATAGAACCTGATATTATTAATATAGAAGTTCTAACTAGAATCTATGAAGAGGAAGAAATTAATAATATTGTTGATGGAGATGAGTCAATAGATGAGGATGATGAAACACTAGTGCAATATTGTGATGACAGTGATCATAACATGTAAAGCTAATCCAAACGGTACGTTAAGTTTTTTCTTATTCATTAGATCGAAACTGTAATGCAATTCTTCCTTTTTATGATTTCTCTAAATAATTTAATGTGATGTTTAACGTTTGCATCTTATTTACTTCGCAGTAATATGCCTCCAAAAAATGTTATTCTACGACGCCCTACGCCAAGGAGCAGAAAACAACTGCTTATTGCTGAAAAACCAACAAATACTGAGGTTGTTGAAAGGTCACCTACACCAAATACACCTTCACCTACACCAAATACACCTTCACCTAATCTGCAGCAATCACAAAGTGGATTATTTGCCACCATTAATGATGATGATGCCACTATTAATGAAGGAAATGATGAAAGTCCAATACAGGGTTCTGATAATAGTAGTAAGTATACCTTATTTTATTTCACAAGTTTGTATCATTTACTTGAATCATATATTTATTATGGGTTTTCAATTATGCAGTGGGAAGCTCATCTATAAGAAGAGGTCGTGGGGTGACCACCAGAACGTCGATTGAGAAAGCAATACTAGAAAATGTATGCTTTATTTAGGTATATTAAAACTTACATACACTTACTATATGTTAACATACTTTTATTTGTTTTGTTAGGACAAGAAACTACTTGAGATTGAGTTTCCTGAAGGTTTTAAGAAGCTGCATCGCTATGCAAAGCACCTTGCAAATGGTATAGGTGTTACTGTAAGACACAGTGCGGGTTTGGATTTTTTGAACCCATGGAGTGAATTGGGGGAAGAGCTGAAACTTACTTTATATGCTGCATTAGGTGTAAGTAATTAATATTTATATACCATATATGTGAATTTATTTGGGATAACCAAATAATTTATTCTTTTGTAGCAATGGTTTGTGATAAAGAATTGGGAAACAATTAAAAGTGTGCACGGGTTCATGGAGGAGATGTTTCAACGTAGCTACACACATTGGAGAGGAAGATTATTTGCAAGGCATAGAGATTATATTGTGGCAGGAAAGAATCCAAGAGCCAGTAGCCCATTTGAGTGCATCTCAATCGAGAATTGGTGTCAGTTGTGCGATCTCTTTGAAATTGAGACTTTTAAGGTGAATGTGACTACTTAAGTAAATTCTGTTTAATACATATGTTATGAATCACACATTCAATGACTAGAATCCAATACTTTTGTTTGCTTGCAGAAAAGGTCCAAGACAAATGCTGATAATAGATCACACATGCCGTTTACTCATACGTCGGGTTCTAAATCCTACCATTCCCGACTGCTGGAAATGGTAATGCAATAATTACATGTGAGTTATTGATTACTATGACATATTCTTAAATATTTTTTTGATATACAGCTTAATCAAAGCCCGGTTGAGAACTTTGCGAACACCCATAAGAAGAATGGGGTGTTTGTCAGCGAGAAAGAAGAAGCGGCATACGTAAGTCAAAATATATTTGAAACTTTCGCAAAATTGATTGATAACATACGTTTCTATTATAACACTATATTTTACAGCGTGAAATGGAAAGGCTGAGGACAACAACAGATTCTGACAGTGATCTCATAAGCTCTGAGAGAGAAATTATAAGGACTGAAAGAGAAGTTGAATGTAGCGGAAGAAGAATTGCGCGATGCCACGACTCGTCTAACACCACAAACAGAGCTTATAGATAAACATGAAGCTTTGATTCAAACACATAATGCAGAGATTGCAGGATTAAAGGAGGGGCAAAATGAGCTGAAAGAGCAGCTGGCATTCGTTCTGCAAAAATTTGGGGTAATTCCTTGACTTTGATGCACACAACATTTACTTTTTGGTGCACTTTTTTGTTGTCAAATGGTTTATGGCTGTTAGTTTTTTAGTTTACTGCTTTGTGACTATTTTATTACTTTTGCTTGGTTTATGACTGTTAGTATTTTGGTTCCAAGCTTGGGAATCTTCTTGGTTTGTTGGCTTGGATGATTCTGTTTTGCCGATTATATACTGATTAGTAGGTTTTGTTAGTGGGGTGTTAGACTATTTGGCATTTTGTTGTTGGGTATGTATTGCAGGTCTTGCTTTGGCCAGAACAGTTTCTCCAAGTATGCATATTGTATTTGTTTTCACTGCCTGGTGTTGTGGCTGTGCAATAAAATTTCTATTTTTGGCCAATGATGGTTATGGTTATACACTTATACTTAGTGATTGTTGCCGCCTTTAGGCCCAATGATGGTTCTGTTATGCACAGCAGGTTTTAACTTTGGACAGCTTTCAGCATCTTGGACTTCTTATTCAGTTTACTGATAATGGCCATGAAGGATTACCACTTAGTCAAGTTGTTCCCTTTTTTGAAAATAGTTATGCAAATATGTCTGTTGTTTCAGTTTCTGCCAGTAAGGTACTTGATTGGCTTTTGCAATGTATATCAACTTCATTGGAGCACATTGCAGCTGCAGATAAATCACCTACCATAGAAACTGGAATAAGAGGCATTAATGAAGTGGATGTCACCATGGAGGAAGCCTCAACAAACAAACAAAGCAAAGCTGCTCGAGACAGAGAAAGAGTACCCATACACTGGGACTGACCGAGGTGGCTGCAAATTTAGCAAGGAAAAAATTGCAGCTTCTATTTCTGACAACAGTGCTGTCTCTGTTGATGAAGATCAAATTGCTGCAAACCTTGTGAAGCATGGCCCTCTTGTAGGTCGGTCTATTGAACTTCATTATTCAGCATTGATAGCTAGTTTTAGTTAATATTTTTTTCACTATAATTCTTAGTTAAAAGCCATTTAATTCTTTCTTTCTTTTTTGTAAATTTAAGCAGCTAATGTTCAAAACCCTACAAAGAATATATTGTTAAGATGAAATATAAGATGGCATGTGTTAAAGCATAGATAAATATCTTTGACAATTGACGGTTGATTAATGGTATAGCTACAACATATACCTAAATCTTTGAATTTATACTTAAATGTTATTATTATCATTTATGTAATGTAGTAGAATGTGATAACATGGTTTGCCACCCGAGCGGCCTCTTCTTGGCCAACGGAACAAGGTTAAGTGGCCATCTTATATTTTTTGAAAACCCATGTAATGCATGGGATGGATTTGAGTTGAGGTCATTTTTTGAAAAGTTTTACAAATCAAAGTTGATTTCAAGCCTTTATAAAAAACAAATCAAAGTTGAGTTTTACTCCAAAAGTTTTTGTACTACCAAAAGAAATGCACTTAGATAATTTTTTTCACTTATGTAAAATCAAATAATTGAGTTTGTATAACTTTTGTTCAAGATTTTTAGTATACATTGTTTGTTCAAAATAAGATATAAAATCAAATAATGAAATTCGAATAATTTCATTGTTCATGATTTGTTTAGTATATACATTATTAGTACAGAACCTGATAGTTCTTATGAAGCTAATGTCATTAATGTCTCTAGGTTTTCACAGCGGTCTCTATCATGGCGCATTTGCGGCGTTTTTTCAAGTGCCACGAAAGCATTCACAGGTTAAATTATTTGCACGTAGGCTTGCAGCTTTGAAGTCTCTCTGTTCCGCATCATCAAGGAGTTCTGATATCCTGGACAAGTTATATGAAATTGTTTTTGGCATTCTGGAAAAGGTTTGCTCTGACCTTATTGATCTGGAAATTCACATCCTGCATTAATGATAAATGCTTCAAATATTTCTTTAGTCTTTCTTTAAACCTTTGATTATCCATCTTCCTCCCTCTCCCACCTTATTTTCTTTGAAATGATGTTATATTCATAATGTTCCAGGTTGGAGATGCTAAGCAAAAATGTAAGAAAGGCATCTTTAACAGGCCAGGTGGTGATAAAGAGGTATCTCAAATCATTTTCACTTTAAACTTAAAGATCCAATTTGGCAGTGTTCTTTCATACAAGCTATTTGTTTGAGTAGATATTTGTATCAGGATTTAAGTAATGTGCTGGCGCAGAGCAAGGCCTAGAGATTCCCAATTATAGCTAATGAAAAAAATTAAGAAATTAGCTATGCAATTCAAGTTCTTCAAAGGATTTATGAAAATTATGCAATTGTATGGACTACAATTTTATGAAAATTATGCAATTGTATGGACTGCAATTTTATGAAAATTATGCAATTGTATGAAAAGTATGCAATTGTATGACCTTAATTTCAGTGTGAACTAAACAACAGGCGGCAAGTGTGTGTTTTACTGTACGCTTGTTTAATGGGGGTGTGTATGGATTATGTATGTATGGATGTTTCTGCTCTCATTTATTTGTAGGGTGATCTTAATTGCTCTCTTTTATTTGTAGGGTGCTCGAGCATTGACCGACAAATGATAAAAGATTCATTAGTCAGAAAGTGATGGACGATTCATTTTTCAAAAAATGACTGAAGATTTATTAGAAACATGTTGATCTTGTAATGTAATATTGTATTATTTTAGAAGAGATGATAATAACTTGTACTCTATGTAATACTTTTTGGTGTGAATAAATACATGTTGATTTTGTTACTAAATATTAAATATATGTGTGTTTTCAAGATTATTATTTGTTATAAAATCTCAGGTACATAAAAAATAGAAATGGAATATTTTTGATATATAAATGAATTGGCTGTAGTAAGAAGAATGGAAAACAAATGTAACGATTTTTTCGTTACTATTGTTTAATCTATTGTAACGAAATAATGTTTATTATACTTTATTGTAACGAAATTAGTTTATTTTTAGTGAGGAAAAAATAAAATATTTGTAACGACATAGTTTTAATGGTAACTGTTTTTTGTGAGGAAAAAGAACATTCGTAACGAAATAATATTTATTATGACCAATTTATTGTGAGGAAGAATCTCTTTTTGGTGAGAAAGTATCGTTTGTTACAATTAATTTATTTGTAACGACATGCATAAATTCGTTACAAGAACCTTTAGCGTCAAGCTTTAGAGGAGGACCGTTACTTAAAGTTTTTTTCGTTACCAAAAAGTTTTTGTAACGATTTTTGGCACTTATTGTAATGATTTAGATCCTTACTATAAGTGCAGTTTGTTGTAGTGGCATGATACAAAAATAATGTTATTAAGATACTTGAACTAGAGAATGAAACATTGAATACTAAGCTTGGCAAGATAAACTATATCATCCTTGAAACATTGAAAATTTACATCAGTTTTTATAAATTTTAAGTTTTCAAAAAAACAAAAACAAATAAAAAGCATGTTTTTGATGTTTTAGTTGGTTTTTCAATTTTGTAGTTTGTTTTGATATATAGAAAAACAAAGCATGTTTTTGGTTGGATTTTGATTTGTGTTATTTTTTTTGTGTTTTGGGAATTTTAAAAGAAAATAACAGAAATTGAAAAATAAGAAATGAAAGAAAAAAAAAACTGGAAATTCATAAATATTCACTAACGCTAGCGGTACAATGATATCGCCGGGCGTTAGTGACAGAACTCGAATTTTTGGGAAAATGTGAGATTTTTCAGAAATTTTCTTATGAATATAGTTGTGCAGATTGGTGACACTGTGATTCAGTACATAAATCAGATATGCGTGGTCACAAAATGCGGGCTTTGCATGATTAAGTATGAATGTCCAAGACCCCTAGTTCTAGTCTAAGTAGAGCAAATCGGGAATCGGGTAGAGGCTTGGTAAAGATGTCCGCAAGTTGCGATTCAGTTCTAATGAAATTTACATGAACATGTTCCTTTTTGATGTGATCCCTAATGAAGTGGTGTCTTATATCTATGTGTTTAGATCGTGAGTGATGAACATGGTTGTTTGTTAAGTCAATAGCACTCTTGTTGTCACACTTAAGTTCATATTAGTTAAATGGATACCAAAATCTTCTATGGTTTGAGTCATCCATAATTCTTGGGCACAACAGCTTCCTAGTGCAATATATTCTGCCTCGGTGGTGGAGAGGGCAATAGAGTTTTGTTTTCTACTTGACCATGCAACTAGAGAAGGGCCTAAGAAATGACAGGCACCACTAGTGCTTTTCCTATCTAATGAACAACCCGCATAATCAGAATCAGAATACCCATGCATGACAAAAGAATCATTATTTGGATACCAAAGTCCTAATTTTGATGTGCCTATTAGATATCGAAAAATTCATTTCACCGCTTTTAAATGAGATTCTTTTGGATTTGCTTGAAATCTAGCGCATAAGCATACGACAAGCATAATATCGGGTCTAGATGCACTAAGGTATAAAATGGATCCAATCATTCTTCTATATAAAGTTTGGTCAATTGAAATTCTGGCTTCATCTTTTCCTAATTTTAGTGATGCGCTCATTGGAGTACTAGCTTGCTTTAAATTTTCAAACCCAAAACATTGTAGCATATCATGGACATATTTGGATTGACATATAAAAATTCCATCATTTCTTTGGATTATTTGAAATCCTACAAAATATGTTAGTTCACCTACTAGACTCATCTCAAATTCATTTTGCATCACTAGAATAACTTCCTTACACAACTCTTCATTAGTGGCTCCAAAAATAATATCATCAATGTATATTTGTAAAATAATCAAATCATTATCACAGTGCTTTATGAAGAGTGTGTTATCGGCACTACCCATTTTATAACCGTGCTTTAATAAAAAAGATGTTAAGCGTTCATACCAAGCACGGGGCGCTTGTTTTAGACCGTAAAGCGCTTTTTCTAATCGATATACATGGTTAGGAAATTTTTCATCAATAAATCTGGGGGGTTGTTCAACATAGACTTCTTCTTTAATTATCCCGTTTAAGAAGGCACTTTTAACATCCATTTAAAATAATTTAAATTTCTTATAACTCGCAAAAGCTAAGAAAATTCTAATTGATTCAAGGCGAGCAATGAGTGCAAATGTTTCATCAAAATCTACCGCCTCGATTTGAGAATAACCTTGTGCCACTAATCAAGCTTTGTTCATAGTTATTCTAGATTCTCCATCTAATTTATTTGTAAATATCCACTTGACACCGATAACCGGGTGATTAGATGGTCTTTCAACTAGTTTCCAAAACCTATTGCGTTCAAATTGATTCAATTCGTCATTCATAGCAATAAACCAAAATTCATCATTCAAAGCGGTGGAAACATTTTTCGGTTCTATTTCGGAAACAAAGCATAAGTTTGAAAAGGATTCATTAAAAGAAGAACGTGTAGTTACCCCTCTTGATGGATCTCCAAATATAAGCTCCCTTGGATGATCTTTTGTAAATCGAAGCACACTTGGAGGCACAAGCTCCTCTTGCACCGTCTTTACTTCTTTTCTTCTCCACGTGGATCATCATCATCATGCTCCAATGGTGAAAGAGGTACATCTTCATTTCCTGCACAGGTAGAATCTACACAAGGCACAAGTTCATCAAATTTCACATGAATAGACTCTTCAACCTTTTTAGATTTTTTATTATATACTCTATATGCTTTGCTAGTGGAAGAGTAACCAAGAAAAATACATTCATCACATTTTTCATCAAATTTAGCTAATGCATCCTTGGTGTTTAGGATAAAGCATGTACAACCAAAGACATGAAAATACGATACATTAGGTTTCTTTTGAAAGTATAATTCATATGAGGTTAATTTCAAAATGGGGCGAAGCATAACACGATTTATGACATAACATGATGTGTTTACGGATTTGGCCCAAAAATATCTAGGCAACCCATATTCGGATAGCATGGTGCATGCAAGTTCTTGAAGAGTTCTATTTTTCCTCTCCACCACATCGTTTTGTTGGGGGGTGCGTGGAGCGGAAAATTCGTGTTTAATACCTAGATTATTACAGAAAGTGGTGAAGCTATCATTTTCAAATTCCCCTCCATGATCCGATCGAATACACTTGATTTTTAGATCTAATTCATTTTGAATACGATTGCAGAGTTTTGTAAATTCAGAAAACGCATCGGATTTGGAGGTGAGAAATAAGGTCCAAGTAAATCTAGAATAATCATCAATTAAAACAAAAGTGTACTTTTTACCATCAAGACTACATGTGCTAATGGGTCCAAAAAGATCCATGTGAATTAGTTGTAAGGGTCTTGAAGTGGATATTTCCTTTTTACTCTTAAACGATGTTTTTGAAAATTTTCCATTTTGGTAAGGCGAGCATAAAGAAGATAGATTTCCATTTAGCATAGGCAAGCATAAAGAAGATAGATTTCCATTTAGCATAGGCAAGCCTTTAATGAGTTTATTCTTTGACAATTTTAAAATTAACTTGATGCTAGAGTGACCGAGACGCCTATGCCATAATTCAAGTTCTTCATTTTTTGATATAAGACATTTGAGAGACGCGCGTGATAGATCATGAAAGGCAATTAGATACACATTGTGAATTCGTGGTGCAGTGAGTACAATACTATTGGTTTTAGGATCTATAATTTTGCATAAATCAGTAGAAGACTCAAATAAAGCACTTAGACCTTTATCACAAAGTTGACTAATAGAAATCAAGTTATGTTTCAAGCTTTCTACATATAAGACATTAGTAAGAGAGAAAGAATTGTTACCAACAGTACCGGTGCCTAATATCCTTCCCTTTCCATTGTCCCCAAATGTCACCATTCCTCCTTTCTTCTTAGTGAGGCTAAGGAACTTTGCTTTATCGCCCGTCATGTGCTTGGAGCACCCTGAGTCCAAGTACCACATGTCTTCCTTTTTCTTAGCCTGCCAACATACCTAACAAGAAGATGAGAGTAAAGATCCGGATACCCAGGTGGTTCCTCCCATGGAATAGGTGGAAACCTTAGGCACCCAGATTTGCTTGACAGTACACCGACCCTTCATCCTGCAGGAGTCCAAGGTATGCCCGAAGTGATGGCACTTGGCACATAACACAAAAGGGTTTGAGACCTTTTCCAGTTTTTGTTGCGGACTCTTGCTGGAGGATGGGGAATCAGCAGAATAGATTCCAGATTTGTGATTATTTGATGAATTATGAGTTTTGGTACTACCGCCAGCGTTAGTTGTTACCGCCGGGCGGTAGTTAGCAGAGACAAAACCTAGACCAGTTTTTGCACTACCATGCCTTTGGTTGGCCAAAATCATATCAAGACTCTTCTGGCCAACACCGAAATTTTCTATAGCCATGTTAAGGTCATGGATTTTAGCTTTTAATGCAAAATTTTCACTAACTAAATTTCTGCATCTATTTGCAAAGTTTTTCTTTTCATTTTCAACATTAGAAAGAGAGAGTTACAAATTTCTTTCTAAGTCTCTCTTTTGTTTCGAGAGTGATTCGATATTGGAGAGAGCACTAGAAAGATCAGTTTCAAGTTTGCTAGTCCTTGCCAAGAGATCATCATTCTTTTGGCAAGACTCCATCTCCTTTCCCAAGGCAAAAACTTCCTTAATTTTTTATTTTGTTTCAAAAGAATTTTATTTTCAGTTTTAAGTAGATCAAGATCTTTTAAATTTCTGCCAAAAGATTTGCAAGTTCTTAAGTATTCAGAATATAGATCATCATAGTTAGAGGGGATTACCTCAGTGTCGCATTGGACACTACACTCGTCGTCGGTTGATTCATTGCTTTTCCCTATGAGGCACAAGTTTGCCTCATCATCATCGCTTGAGCTTGAGTTACTTGAGCATCCGGAGGAAGAGTCATCCCATGTTGCAGCCTTTAAGACCTTCTTCTTCTCCTTTCCTTTAACCCATTTTTCTTTTGCTCCTTCAGGAATTTTGGGCATTGACCTCTAATATGCCCGATCTTCCTACAGTGGACGCACTTGGGAGGTGGCCGCTCTTCGTCTTCGTCGCTAGACTTCTCCTTCTTCTCTCTTTTGGATGAGGAGCCCTTTCGAAAAAATTTCAGGAAGGTGTTCCTCCTTTCCGGATTCTTCATGAACTTAGTGAAGTTCTTCACAAAGAGACTCTCCTCGTCATCTCCCTCGTCGTCATCTTCTTTTCTTGACTTCAGTGCCAAGGCTTTCTTCTTTGGTTCCTTGTTGTACTCCTCTTCTTGAATCTTGAGTTCTACCTCATGGGTTTTAAGATTCCCAATGAGGCTCTCTATTTGGAGCCGTCTAAGATCATGCAATTCGGAAATTGTCGTCACTTTTGGATTGAACTTTGGTGGGAGTGATCGAAGAAGCTTTCTCACCAAGTCGCCGTTTGAAAATATTTTTCCAAGAATTTTTGAGGCATTGACGATCTTGGTGAATCGAGTGTACATGGCGTCGACGTCCTCAGTTGGATCCATCCTGAACCTCTCAAATTCATATTCCAGTTGGAATAGTTTTGAATCTTTGACCTGCGAGGTACCTTCATACGTTATTTCTAATAAGTTTCAAATATCATAAGCAGTTTCACATGCACTTACTCTATTAAATTCAGTCCTATTAAGAGCACAAAACAGAGCATTCATCGCTTTCGCATTATTCTTACACCTAGTCTTATCTCCATCGTCCCATTTATCCCTAGGTTTTTCCATGGTTACTTCTCCAACAATGTATGTAGGAGAAGTGTATGGAGTTTCAATACATGCCCATACATCTAGATCTAAGTTTATCAGAAAACAACACATACACGTTCTCCAGTAATTATAATCAGTTCCGGTAAACAACGGAGGTCTACTTATTCCCTGCCCCTCATGGAAAGCGAGATCACGGAGCGCCATTATTCCCGGTTGTTAGATCGAATTAGAATAACCTCGCTCTGATACCACTTGTTGGATCTGTAGGTGCCCTTAGAGGGGGGGGGGGGGGGTGAATAAGGGTTTTAAACTTTTCAAGATTATTTAGAGAAATTAAAATCTGCTGATACCGCCAGCGGTAGAGTTACCGCTTGACGTTAGTGAAAGTAAAAGTTGCTTTTATGTTAGGACAGTGAAAAACATTAAGCACGAATCAGAGATACAAAGACAAACATGTTTTCATTAACTGTTAACTTGAAATAAATAAGTTTACAAAACTTTTCCCAATAACGCTTGGAAAGAGGCAACCAATGAAAACACTTTTGGTTTTCTATACCGACCTTTCTCCTAAAGACCGGTTGGCTTTAACCTGTCTCTCCCTAGAGAAGGCCTCAAGCTGCTCTAGCCCTTCCCTCACCGGAAAGGCCTCGAGCACTCCCTAGATCTCCTCCCTAGACCTAGTCTCCAACACGAGGCGAATTCTTCCCTAAGTCAAACCTAGACCTAGTCGCCGTGTGGCGAGTTCACAAACCAATTACGATAATAAATAAAAGACAAGTACAAAGACAAAAACTAAAAACTCCCTCAAGAAGATGAACTTGAAGATGATGTAGATGCGATCGTATTGGTCTTCAATTTCTTTTGCATTCACGGATGTTGACGGAGTTCTTTGGGCTGCTTGGGAAGGTTCTCACGAGTGCTTCAAAAATAAATTGAATACACTTCCTAAACTCATTGTATACATATGCCATATCCTTTATTTCTAATGACCATTCTACCCTTCCTAAACTCACTGTATAAGTATATCATATAGCATCAACATAAATTGAATTCAAACTTTTCAATGTGATATTAAAATCTCAAGTCATATGATTTCAAACATATACTACTTCATATGATTTCAAATTTGCTTAAACATCTCCACTTCATATGACTTCAAATTTATAAATAAAAGGTAAAACAAAACCTTCAAAAACAACCAAAGAAGGACCATATAAAGATAGCCAAACATCCAAAAACAACAAAAGTAAATATAACAGATAGCGCTAGCGCTAGCTGGTAGCGCCGGTGCTAGCAGACAGTATCCAAGAACATGTGTTCAAATTCCTGTATTATTACAAAACTGAAAACTTAGTTACCCTCAGGTCCTTCCTATTCTACTACTCTGCCTCATATACCTCTTCCACACTTGGACTTGGTGACCGTCGTCAGCGAGTTCGCCGAACAGAATGTCTTGGCGCATTACTAGAAAAATGACTTTTAGCCACACTTTTTTTTCCACAGGTCAAAAATCATGGCGAATAGTTAAGTATTAGCCACGACCCCTAATTCGTGGCTAATAAGCAAGTATTAGCAACGAATGTCAAATTCGTGGCAAAAAAGAACACATTAGCCACGGTTTATCAAATTCGTGGCAAAAAAGATAATATTAGCCACGGTTTCTAAATTCGTGGCTAAAAACATAGTATTAGCCACAGTTTTTTGCCGTGGCAAAAAATGAGTTTTTAATTTATATATAGCATATGCGTAAATATATTAATATTAATTTAAACATTAATTCTCATATATTTAATTAATTTGTGTCACATACAATTCAATCACGTGCATTACGTGTTAATTTGTCTCACGTATAATTCGATCACACCACGTGTTATGATCATCTTAATTAGTTATATATTTACAAATTAACTCTCAATCAAGACACACATATAACAATGAGTGTTTGTAGATATTAAGGGTGAGAGTGTGATAATCTAAAAATGATTAGGAAGTGCATGTATAAGGAATCTTTTGTTGATGTAACATCTCATTTTCAATGGGTCTAGCAGATTCACTTGACAAACGGTGAGCGGTCTAGTTGGGTTCATATGACTCATTTACCTGATTATGACCGATACGACCTCGTATGATCGATACGAACTCGATGCCGATCGTTTCTTTCAAATCAGGCGAGAATTGAGGAATTTGACCGAAATAGGTCGCATTGAGCTACACGATAACTCAGATAGACAACACTAGAGAAACTTGGAATCGACTTCGATTGAGTACATTAGACTCATATGTCTGATTCAAGCGCAACGACATTGTCAACAACTTTTTCTCATGCGTATTTTTGATATTTTATTTATCTTTGGTAACACACATATCTATATCTATATTTCTATATTATATAAAAAAGAAATATCAACTTAAAGATGTGTGACAAGCTAAGCAAGGTATCCAATCAATCTCAACTGCTCGTCTAAGAAGAAAAAATATCACTTCTCATCTTTATTTCACGCAGCCCCTCCAACACAACGCGCTCCCTAACCCTAACACCTCCCTCAAAGACGACTCATCCCATGCTCAAAATATCTGCCGCACCAATTCGACCGCCAACAACTCCACCCTGACTCCCTCTTCCGCTAACTCTAAGTAGGAGAGCCAGCGTGCTTCTCTCTGATGGGTGAAACGTTGGAGCTCTACTGAACGACGACAACACTTCTGACATTATCTCCACCATAGCGAAACCCTCTCCCAATCCTCTAACCGATGGACATGTTCTTCGTCCAGAAGTAAGCGTCTTCGTCCAGAGGTAAACCCTCAACACCACTAAAAAACCTTCTCCCAATCCCCTTCTCTATGCGTTCTTCCCCCCTAATTTCCACTTCAACTTAATGCGGACTCCAACTTCCCGATCTCTGCTTCAGTTCATTCTTCTCCCACAGTTCGGTTTGCTGCTAGATTTGTGCCTTGCCGATCCAGATCCCCTCTGCCCCTCCTCACCTCCTCCCCACTGCTCATGTTCCACACTCCCATTTCAAATGGCGCCTAAATCCAAAGCTCCCATTGATCGTGTGACTCTAGGTGTGTTTTATGAGAACTCCTTTTCTCTTCAATTTCTTTCTATTTTGCCCTTTCTACTGCTACATCCCTTTTCTGCCATTTTTGCTTATTTCTTTCTCAACATTGGGTTGTAGCTTTCTTCCCAGCTTTCTAATATTATTTCATAATATGCATTGAAGGATAATAAAGATTTTTACAGGATGATCACCGAACATGTCAGTATATATCTTCAAAATTTTAAGGTTCAAGCTATCAAATTTTAGGACATTTCCCTAATTTTCCCTTCTATTTGCTATTAGGTTGAAGATCTTAGCAAAGCATCAAAGTCAATTTCAAATTTGTAGTCTCGCCCAATCCCTCCTATCGAGGTAATATGCATCTAATCCTCCACATTATTTAGGGCTCTGAATCTTTCTAAGGGTTTTAAATTATATATGCATCTCTTTTTAGCAAAGTAAAAGATATTGTTATGTTGAGATGGTTATGCTGAGCATCAATGGGATTGCAGAAATTTGTCATAAATAACTAGATTAAATATGGTTTGTTGGCTGCTGAATTTTTTTGATGTCTTAGCTTAAAATGCGCTCTTTTCACAATTATAAGTTTCATTTAATTATTTTTTAATATTTAAAAAATGCCATCAATGCATAGATTTCAAGCTTCTCAAAACTCTTATTAATTCATAGCATAGAGAAGCTGTTCCATAGTCGCTAGCGATATATTATTTGATTTTTTGATTGAAGTCTTAGGATGCTCGAATTTATTGTGTTGTTGAGTTTATTTTCCACGTTAAAAATAGAAAAGTTCTTCGACAAGATGTTGTGGTTTTTTATTGTGATTTATGGTGTTATTTATTAGCTTTGATTAATCCTAACTTCGATTGCTCCACTCTTTACTAGCAGATCTTTCATACCTAAAAATCTAATGGTTTCACATGTTATCATATCAAGGAAGGTAATTACCCACTATATGGCTCAGATAATTTTGTCGTCCAGATGTGAACATGCAAACAGAGGTGATGATTTGTATTTTTTTTAATATTTAGTATGTTGGAGAAATAATGTAGTGTGAGATTAAGCTTCATTGGATTAATGTTTTTATTTTAATTACATTTGTTTGTGACTTTATGATTTGTAGTGTTCTTTTGAAATAGAACAGTGCACAAGAATTTTGGTGTCAGAAGGAAGATGATTATGGCTGTTTGAGGGATTCATTTTGTTGTAAAGGCCTTTTACATAATTAGGAGTACTGTGAGTATATTTTGTTTTGTTGACTATAGACGTAAATTACTAATTTATTTTAAATAGTATAAATATGATTGCAAGTTCTTTAATAATCCATCCAAGTATGAGTATTGCTTCAAGTTTTGCACCCTTTCAGTTTTCATTTCAGGTTATCTCTTTGGTTTGAGTTGTAGTTGTTAAATGGTGAATGTGAGTTGTGTGTATTCTTATGGTATTGTGAAGCTTTTGAAGTTTTAAAAAGATTTTTGTTTTGCTTTGTGCAATAGATGGTTTAGAGTTTTTTTTGAATTTATATATGTAGATGTGTGTGTGTGTGTGGTGTGTGTTTGTGTGTGGTTGTTATGTGTATTTGCATGTGTGTGTGTGTGTGTGTGTTGTGTGAATGTTTGTGTTTGTGTGTGTTTATGTTTGTGTATATATATGTGTATGTGTGTTTATATATGTGTGTTTGTGTGTGGTTGTTATGTGTATTTGCATGTGTGTGTGTGTGTGTTGTATGTGAATGTTTGTGTTGGTGTGTGTTTATGTTTGGTTATATATATGTGTGTATGTGTGTTTATATGTGTGTATGTGTGTGTGTATTTATAAGTGTGTGTTTATGGTTGTGCATGTGTGTGGTTGTTATGTGTGTTTGCATGTGTGTGTGTTGTGTGTGAATGTTTGTGTTTGTGTGTGTTTATGTTTGTTTATATATGTGTGTATGTGTTTGTGTATGTCTTTGTATTTATAAGTGTGTATGTGTATGTCTTTGTATTTGCAAGTGTGCTTATTCCATCCAAGCTTCTAAAACTGAGATCTCATCATATTATTATGAAATCACTGGTAAAGAAATTGCTTGCTCACCCTTTTGGCATGAAATGCTGATGATTCTATACTAATTAGAATTAACTGAATGTCCTTTATAGATTTAGACTGCTCTAGTTAAAGATCCAGATGTCTCTAATAACTATATAATATGGAGTCATGATGAGAATTTGTTTAGTGAGACCATAGAAGACTATAATTATATGTATATGCTCCTATTCACATGAGAAGTTCCTTTTTCAAGTATTTGTTGCATGACAACTCATTTTCTTGTAGATGTTTCTTACTCAAAACATATTGTACAGGTACAACTCCTGACTCAAAATATTAAGAATTAGATGTTGGAAATACTACAAATATAACTTAACTGCCTCGCTTCTTGTTAATAAATTCCCGCTAGTCATATTTTGGGTGGCCTTCTTATAATTGTTTTTTCTTCTCACATATTATTTAATCTGAATACTTCGATACTACCCTAATCTGAATACTTCGATACATACTCTTTTGTCGACTTCATGGATTCATAGAACCTGGGTGGGTTTCACATACATATGGTTTTAAAGAGCCATCACTTGTAGCTTATTAACTTCAGGATTCATATTTACATATATTTCTAGCCAAAGTATGATTTTATCTTCTTGCTGTTTTCTGTAGATTCTATCATGCATTTGAGCTGAAATGATCATTTTGCTTTTTCTATGCATTTTTCTTTTGATAGCCACATGCCTTGGACAACAGGTGGCCTTATTATAACTTGACAACCAGTTTGTGATGATAAAGAAAAGTGTACTCTCAACTTTGGTTCCAAGTTAGTTGGAGGGTCTTTTAATTATGGAAAACACCCATGATGCATCAAATAATTTAGCATCTAGCCATGATCATGTAGAAGAATCAAGAAACATGTCCCAAACACTAGTGAATGGGAGTGGGGTTGCTGCTACTACTACTACTATTGCTGATTATAGTGTGGAGAGTGCTCCAATCATATCATCTCCAAGAACTCTAAGGAATATAGGAATTCATCTTTTTTTTCAGGACATATGGTAAGAGTTACTTATGTAGGAGTTGCTTATATACACAATTTCAATTCAATGCAAGTTGATGTTAAGATGTAAATGACATGCTAAACCTGCATATTTATGAGGTAGTTGTGTATTTGCTTATGAAAATGTTGCAGTGACTTGAATTACATTATTTATGTGTGTATGTCTTTCCCATTTTGATTCAAGATACACTTTTTTCTCCAGCCACAATCAACTGCAAGGAGATGTTCATCTGAAGGACATGTTCCAGCAATTGGAGAAGGATCTCCTGCAAGACAAATAGAACAACAATTGGAGGTGATCAGACTCTTGCATGCCCTATTATGTAGCACCAAATTCACCTGAGTCCAATCCCTATCAACCCTAAACTTCTCAACTATCTCCAACTGATTTGGATGCTCCGTCAATCCAAACACTACCCTCAGGTTTCCATGGGTAATAGTAACCACTTGTCCCTGCACCTGAGACCGCACTCATCCATCCATATCAGTCTGCAATGGGTCTTCCAAACGCATATAAAACTCTCATATTAACTCTGAAGAAAATCCCTCCGAAAGAAACACATTCAACACTTCGGAGGTTCCGAACAGTTGCATGATGTGGTGGTGTCTTGGCATGGCAAACTCCACGAAATATGGGACACCCACTATGGCTGTGTCCACGGCGAGTCCTGCTTGTTTCTTCCCCTTTGATCTAGGAGCCATCTGCCACATTATAAGAGAAATTAAAATTAAACAAAAATCACTAGCGCCAGCACTAGCACTAGCGCCCGACGCTAGCACTAGCGCATGCAGTAGCGCCAGTGCTAGTCCTCTGATCTAAAATAGTAAGATCTATCTACTATAAAATATTTCCAAATCCTAACTTTTTCAAATTGCTAGATCCAAAAATCCCACATAATCTAAGCTAAAATTAAAACTAGAAATCATCATAAAAATTTAAGATGAAAAACAAAAATTATAAAAATAATGAAGATCCTCTTGTTGATCTAACCTTCTTCTAGATCCATCATCAAAATCAAAGGTTTTTCTTAAATGAGTTCATAAATCTTCATCACAAACATCACAATAAAATTTTTAGAACAAGAATCATAAAAATGATGAAGATTTGTCCTAGTTCCTCTCTTCAAAAATAAAACAATCAAGCATTGTAGATCTATCATCTAAAACCACTTAATAACTTCAAAAATCTTCATCTTTAACATCAAAATCAAAGTTTAAAACAAAAATCATAAGAAATGATGAAGTTTTTACCTTAGATCTATACATGTGTTGCGTTGTCGTCTAGGTTTGTTCGGGAGATCTTGAGATGCAATGGCCGAAATGACAAGTGAAAAGGGGATTTAAATAAAGCAGCGCTACGACCAGTGGTATAGTTAGCGCAGGCGGTATCGCTTGGGTCTGTTTTATGTAATTTTCAAATTTTATAAAATCCCTAAAAATATGCTTTATTATATGTACTATTTATTTTTGCATTTCTATTTTGAATTGATTTTTGAAAAATTAAAACAAAAAAATTACAAAAGCCAAATTACAAACAAAAATATTTTCTCCTGCTTTTTCTTTGTTTATTTGTTTAAATTCTATTCCTAAATTCAAAAATCAACTACAAAAATATAAAACATAAAAATTATCAAAAACACTGTATGGACTTTATTGTGAAAATCAAGCGTAATTTAATCTATCATTTAGAACCTATACAATGTTAAAATTTATCTTGTCAAACTACTTTGAACATTGTTCTTATCATGCTTTGATATATCTATTAATTTGTGCATCAATTATATTGTAAAAGTAGTGTAGAACCAAGCTTAGCATGCCTCTAAGTATGAGTAAATGTTTTATGGTTGATAATGATATTTCTTCACTCACTTTTTGGCTAAGTCTACATGTGTTTTTTTAATCTAAAGATACTTCCTAGTGTATTGTAATTGTATAATAAAATAAATTTGCACAAGTATCTTACCTACACTATATTTATTTGCACTATTAAATATAAAGAAAAGTGGTTGTTCTTTCAAAATTTAATTGGTTTACAAAGCAAGTGTAATCGGAGAACTTTGTACAAAACAAAAATCATGAAATAAATTGACAAAGTTAACTCCACCAAGCACTACTTGAACCTCCTGATAAGTCTTAATAAGCATTGTGAGGTTGAGCACCTTGGAAAGATTAGTAAAGTGTCTTGTGCAAACCTTTCATTTTTTTACACCACTTATTCTTAAGTACACCAAATCAAAAACAAAACCGATATTGAAAAATAAAATTGTGTGATCCCCCAAGCAC
Organism: Dactylorhiza incarnata; assembly: GCA_033032865.1. Taxonomy (NCBI): domain Eukaryota; kingdom Viridiplantae; phylum Streptophyta; class Magnoliopsida; order Asparagales; family Orchidaceae; genus Dactylorhiza; species Dactylorhiza incarnata. The sequence continues at coordinate 2,617,181 of JAWHQI010000213.1, forward strand.
TACTTTGCACCCTGATAAGTCTTAATGAGCATTGTGTGTGCAAAGCACCTTGGTATTTGTACATTTTCTTTTGTGCATAAAAAGTGTGTGGAAGTAAACTTATTTGTGTTTTATTGTGCACTTTACTCTACATATGTCTTGTATTTTTGATTATGATATTTGTTTACTCTTTTCAAAATACACTTATGTGCACATCATTATCTTTCATAACACTTCTTCTCATGAGTATTGGATCCTAATGCTAATCCTATTATACTTTTTTTTTATCTAAATGCACAAGATAACTAGCATGCTCTCTACAATGTTTTGTATGTTTTGAATTTATGAATTGGAATAACATTGTAGTAGTCTCTTTTTAATACATCTCTTTCATGATGGGTTACTTCATAATAATCTTTAAAGATTTTCAAAGAAAAATGATTTACAAAAACATTTTTTTCATTTTTGGACCTTCAATCATATTTCTGTTTATGAATCATCATGCCTTGCACAAAGATATTTGTTGTATTTATATAAGTCTTCCGCAACATTATGTTTACCTTGTGTTCTTTTCATGCTTATCTCAAGTCTTCCAACTCCAAATTTTTTTTTCAACCAAATGGTAGACTCGCATGGTAAATGTTATATTATTCCTTTTAAACCTACAAACTCTGATTTATTTCTATGAACATACTTATGCTAAAACCTCTGATTTATTTCTATGAACATTATTCTAAAACTCCTTATCATTTCCTTCTCTCTCAAAGCTCGATCATGCCTTTATCTTATTATCAAAAAATTTATGTGCTTTGCTTCCTTACCCATTTGCTAATAACAAAAGGGGGAGAACTAATATGATAAATAAAATCTGCTATCAATATGGAAAACTAACATGATTAATGAAGATGACAGCTTACATATTAGGGGAGCATTCACTTAGGGGGAGCATATATTTAGGTGGAGCAATTCTAAATACTAAAATTGATTATTATCCCAAGTCATCACTCACTCACACACATAAGTAGGTTTCATCATACTTATATATTAATACTCTGATTTATCATTAATGGATTTGTTATTATCAAAAGGGGGAGTTTGTTGGAACATGGTCTTTCGCATCTCCTAGGTTTGAGAATAACAAATCCTATGTGTATTTGATCTTGTGTGTTAAGTGTGTAGGAAACAAAGTCCATATGACTCAAGGATAACATAAGAAGGTTGCTCCAAAAATTGGGCCAATAATTCCAACATGCCCACTAGCGCCGGCGGTAGCACCTAGCGCCCGGCGCTAGTGATGTTTAGCGCAATTCTGGGAGCACATTTAGAAGGCGCTAGCGCCAGGCGGTAGCGGATAGCGCGGAGCATAGAAAGCAAAACGGAAATGTTTCCTCGGATTGAAGATTCTCCCGCGCAGAATATGTCCTAATATGGGATAGCGCCGGCGGTAGCGCTAGCATAGGTGCTACCACTAAGGTTATAAATTGGAGCCCTCTTCTCTCATTTTGTACAACCATCAGAGAGAGGTTGAGTGCTAGAATTCCAGAGCCTGATTTGGTCAAAAGTTGACCTCCCAACAAAGCTCTGTGGATGGAGGATTTCTTCACGCAGGATCCAAACTGTTGAAACCGATTTCTCAGTCTCTTGTGAAGCTCAGGCCCTCAATAAGTTGAGGGGCAGCTAGCCCTTACTGGTCCCTCGGAAGGAGCAGACTGGATACTCGGAATTAGACTAAGACCTTAGTCACAGCGAGGAGGTCCCACCACAAACCCGGAAGATCGTTGAGCACTTCCCCTCCCAAGCCAAAGCTGAGACTTGGGTGCCTTGGAGAGCTAGAGAGCTAAACCAAGGTAACCAAAGGAGGGAGAAGCTCAGAGAACTGAGATTGGAATCCTCTCCCAAGGTGCCCTTCAAGGTCTATTTATAGTTTTTTGCTCGTGGTCTGTCAATATCGGAATTCCGCCTTTTGGTTTTACCAAACGCACCCCAATTTGGCCTGCTAACATCCAAACTCCGCAGTTTGGAAAGGTTGACGGCAGACCATCAGGGGCAGAGGGGTAATTTCGCCCCCCTTTGTCCATGGGTAAGTGGTCTGCGAGAGAGCTACTCGCGAGAGCTCCCGCAAGTCCCCTCGCGAGCATGGCTCGCAAAACCCTTCTTGAGCGAGTACTCTGCGAAGGCCCCGTTCGCCCTCCCCTGGCGACGTTCGCCGAGGCCGGGTCTCGCATTCACCCTTGCGAGCTCCACTCGGCCTTGCAAAAATCTACTAAACCGGCTGGACGACCGAACTCGTCGAGCTTTGAAAAGTAATTCCGTCGAATTGAACATCATGTTACTCATACGTCGAACGCAGAGCTGAGATCGTCGACCTCAAGCTGGAGTTCGTCGATCGTGGAGATCTGGATCGCCCGCCTTCCTTCGAGCGGTCGGCGAGTTCCCGGCTCGCTCTCCTTCTTGTGAGCGAACTCTGAGACTCTGGCTCACAGGGACATTACTCGCGTGCCTTCCCGCGAGCTTCCCTTGGCCTTGTGGAGATCTGCTGAGCTGGCTGGACGATTGAGTTTGATGAGCTGAGAAGCCCATTCGCCGAATTATGAGTGTGAGACTAGTTCGTCGAGCAGAGAAGCCAGTTCGTCGAACTGAGAATGCTAAGCGAGTTCGTCGAATGCAGGGCAGATTTCGTCGAACACGGGTAGTTGAAAGAAATCCGGCCCGTTCGCCTTCTCGCGAGCAGTCGGTGAGCATCCAACTCGCCCGCCTTCCTGCGAGCGACCCTCAGAGCTCCGGCTCGCCTTCTTTGTTACCTCTTCCACCTAATGGATCTGAAAGCCCTCTTAGGTGAGCATTCGGTGATGACCCCGCTCGCACCTCTTTCGGCGACATCCTCCGAGGCCAGGTCTCGCATACCCTCCCGTGAGCTCCCCTCGGCTTTGTGTGAGTGCTGAACTGGAAGGATTTGAGCTCGTCGAGCTGGGCTGCAGATGGAGGAAAACCGCTGAGTCAACTTGGTCCCAGCGGATCTGCCGAGACGGGACGGAAATACCCGCTGAGACGGCTGACCCTCTCAGCCCCACCGCTGAGGCAAATTTAGTTTCCGTTTGTCGAACGAAGAAAGGATTTCGTTGAACGCTGAGCTGAGTTCGTCGATCTCAACCGAAGCCAGGCGTTCGTCGAACGCAGAAAACTTGGAGAGAATCTGACTTGTTCGGAAGACCGCTGCGAGCGGACCGCGAAGATCTGGCTCGCCCGCCTTCCTTCGAGCGGGCGACGAGTGCCCGGCTCGCCCGCCTTCTTGCGATCGAACTCTGAGACTCTGGCTCGCCATCTTCATTACCTCCTCCGCCTACTGACTTCTCAAATTCACGCCCAACTCCTGGTGAATATCGGGGTTGTACACAATCCCCGCTCTTCGCGAGGCTACCCGGGCTCGCGAAGAATCATCCAACCTCGGATATTTGCCGGCCTTTCGACGACGTGGCACGAATCTTTTGGTGGGGACAATGCCCAGCACTATAAATACCACCCCTATCGGCTGGTGTTCAAAATTTTTCTTCCTCTCTCTTTTCTTACTCGCCGCGAGTCCCAATGCGATGTCCAGAAAGGAGGAGATGTTGGATCGCCTGAAGGCTTCGCAGGCGGCGCAAAAAGGAAAAGCCACCGCACTCGCTTCATGGGCCTCTCCGCTGCGTGCGCCGCCTCCGCCCTCCATCAAATCGGCGAAGACCATCCGTCGCTCGCCCAGCGAGGATAGGTCTTCTTTTTCGTCTCCATCCCATTTTGACGAGCTCGCCTCGCAGGTACTATTGTCTAGTTCACCGATTTAATGCCTTTCCCTTCTGACATTGCTTCTTCACTCGCAGAATGCTTCCCTGGGGAGGATACACTGGGGAAAACAATTATGGAGACCCACATTCCCGCCCTTGGTGGGGCTGGTACTCTTCTCGCAGATGTGGGGGTCGCCAACCTGCGGGATCCGCCTTCGCCATGGGGTGTGTAATTCTCCTCGCCTTCCTGTGTAATGTATTTTCTCCGTCGCTAAGCTTCCATTTTATGCAGTATCTGATGGTGCAAATTTGGAGGAGCGGATTCCTCCTCCCTCGGACCCACCTTCCCCGCCGAAACAGACTATCATCACTCCCGGATTCGGCACTATGGGACCAAGGAGCCCCGGAGGGACATTACTTTCCGAGCTAGGACTCGCTGCCAAAACCGGGTTCCCTCCCACACTGGGGAAGGCCGTCACCCCTTCCTTCATCGAAGCGTTCCAGGGCCGTCCGGGCACCTCTCGCCAGCGGCCCAGTACCCAAATTTCTCCATTAGGTTAGTCCGTCCTTGCAGAGTGTCCTTTTTCACCTCTATGTTGATTTCTACCTCGTAGATGATCCCCTGACCCCACCCACCGAGTCGGAGCCTGGAGCATTAGAGATGTCGCCACCCCTTCGCCGAGTCAGGTCGCAGATTTTCTGGGGGACCCCGGTGATCCAGAGCAAATGAAGAGGTGGGTCACCGAGATATTCCAGAAGCATACTTCCCTGCTGCGGGATCTACACGAACAAAATCGGCTGGATCAGCTCGCGTTTAGGAAAGATTTGCTGTGATGGAGGATGCAAACACGCTCGTCCTCGCCGAGGTGCTGTCGGTTGATCATGGCGAGGCGACTTCCCCGGGGGTGTACTTTGCTCGGATTGAGGATTACTCGCGGCTGATGACTCACGCGGCCCGGTCAGTTAGCGAGTACCACTACCCGCGAGTTCCCCCTCGCTCAGGTGTGCAAGGTCGCGGTCGCTGGAAGTGGTTACGCTATTAAGGAGCCTCTCTTCGCAATTTTCTTGTCATTTATTTATTTTTCTTTACTCTCCCCTTCGTAGGGAGGGGTCGGAAACAATTCAATGGTCTTGTAATAATGATACTTTGACTCGCCTGCGAGCCCGTACTTTCCACTTTTATTTATCTTTTTCTTCGCTATGTCGGGCTCGCTTGCTCATTGATTACTTCTGGCGATTATTATACTTTTATCGCTCGTGGTCGTGACCTGCTCTCACGTTTCGCTTTATTTCTTTATCTGGTCCTAGCTCGCCGATGTCTATTGGGAGGGACTTTGGCGATACGCTAACCCGCTAGGAGCGAATAGGGCCCTGGAGGCGGAAAAATACTGCGTGCATCCGCTATCCGCAGCTACCAGCGCTTCGAATTCTTCCCGCTCCTTTCTTTTCTATAAATAGGCTGCCTCTTTACTTTCTAACCACCGCACTGTTCTTCCTTCTCGTTTCTCTTCTTCTAACTCTCTCGCAAACCCTAGCTCGCGCTCGCGAACTCTCTAACTCGCAGCCCTTCAACACCATGGTCGCAGACGTGGAGACAGAAGGGCAAGCTAAGTGTGCCGGAGCCTTTCGCGAGGGCCCCTTCCTCTATGCCAACCTCACCAAAGAGGAATACTTGGCCACAGTGGACAAATATTTGCACTCCGGTTCGTGGCCCGCTGCCCTACCGACCGAGATACTATCAATGATCCCCCACCGACGAGCTCGCCATCCCCATCGCTCACTTTGAGAGTGGATTGCGACTCCCAAAATGTGCTGAAGTGCGCCAGGTATACCTTTCTAGCTCGCCTAGCGAAGAATATTCTCAGTATTTTCTGGCTCGCTTCGCGAGCAGAGTTCTAACTGTTGGGGAAATGATTTCTCTTAACCCCTAGAAATAAGTTGAATATGTATTCTAAGAAAGAAAACCAAGGTTAAGTAAATATGCGTCGAATTGTATTCGACGCAACGTCGAAATGTAGTCGACGTTTCCTTCAGGTTGAGTCGAAGTAACTTTAGGAAGATTTCGACGTATATGTTGTCGACGCTACTCTGATTTCTAGTCGACGCATATGGAGAAGTCGATGCACCTTAGTCGACGCACCTTCCTTATTTTCCTCTCGACATCCAGCCAGGATGAATTCGACGCTTACGTCGAATGGTAATCGACGCACGTCGATTTATGTGACAGATTTAAATATGCGCCAGATCTCTTTCCTTCTTTCAGTAGATCTGATTTGTATGGAATAAATGTCAATATTTTATAGCCATTCTGAATCATTCTTTCCTTATATCTGATTCTTGGCTAATTTGATTAAAACTTATTTGGACATTATTTAAAATCAGAATTGATTCTTTCCTTCTACAGAAAATATCATTATGGAAATATTTCCTTCTTTCTATTTGTCTGATTGCTAATTGATTTTCCTCCTATAGTATTATTTGACTGAAACAGAGCTATAAATTAAGAGGAGGTCGGCAGAAAATGGAGTTGAGTGATCCACCACATACATTTGAAATAGAGGAAAAGCTCCCAAGAGAATAGAGAGAAAAGCTGAGAAAAGAGATAGTGTGCTGCAGAGAAAAAGCCTTCATCTTCTCCTTCTTATTCAGAAGCCATTCTACTGCAAACTCTGAAAGCTCTCACAGAAGAGAGAAAAGTTTTTACAATCTCCTTCACTATAGAAGAGAGATTTCATTCACTACTTCTTATGCTTCCAATCTTCTTGCTAGGAAGAAGATTCATTCTTGTTCTTATTTCTTTCTTTCTTTCTTACTTATAACATTGTAAAAGAGTTTTTAGAATCTCTCTTCAAAAAATTCAGTGTACTGGTTCTAAGAGTCTCCTTGTCAAAAGACTCAGTTGGTTCTAAGAGTCTCCTTGTCAAAAGACTCAGGGTGGTTCTAAGAGTCTCCTTATCAAAAGACTCAGTGCAAGATAGTGAATTCCTACCAAGGGGGTAGAAGAGTGGACTACCCAAAGTTTGGGGAACCACTATATTTTCTTGTGTTGTGCTGTGATTTCTTTTCTTGCATTTACTTTCTTTACTTGTTTAATTCTTGTTGGTGTGTGGGAAGCTATAATCTGTGATCATACACATATATATATTAACTTTGCACAAAATAATTTTTAATCATTATTCACCCCCCTCTAGAGAATTCTAGTGAGGTAAACTGTGCACTTTCAATTGGTATCAGAGAGAGGTTGATCTAAAAAGGGTTAACTCCTTGATCAAAAAGATCCTACCTCTTGTATATACATATATTTTCTACAAAATTATTTTCATGGCACAAATCAAAGATTATGCTTCTACCAGACCACCAATTTGCAACCTTGAAAAGTTTGTACTTTGGAAAACAAGAATTAGAATTTATTTAAACTCGATTGATGATGAATTGTTTAATATTATCTTGACAGGTCCCCCCAAGCCATTCAGGAAGGACTCAAGTGGAAAAGTGACTGAAACACTTGCTCCAAAAGCTGAGTGGACAGAGGATGAAAAGAAAGCCCAAGGACATGATGCCAAAGCTATGAATATCCTAGTCTCAACCCTCTCAGATGAAATTTTCCAAAAGATTGCTGATTGTGAGTCAGCTAAGGAAGTATGGGAAGCTCTCACCAAAATGGTAGAGGGAAGTGCTGATGAGAAAAAGGATAAAAAGGCACTACTGATCTCCCAATATGAAAACTTCCAAAAGAAAGAAAGTGAAAGTGTTGCTGACATGTATTCAAGATTCAGCCTCATAGTCAATGAATTGAGAACACTTGTGAAGGACATATCTCTCACTGAGATAAATGATAAATTGCTGACTTGCTTTCCTAGCTCTTGGGACTCAAGAATCTGGCCAATCAATGACTACAGAAGTCAAAAAGAAATATCAACAGATGTTCTGTTGGGTAAATTAAAATCCTATGAACAACTGTTGAAAACCAGAGCTGAGAAAGAAAAGGACTCTCCACTCTCAAAAGAAAAGAGTATTGCATTGAAAGCTGTTGAAGGTGAACCATCTACTAGTGATGAGGAACTAATCAGCTTCCTGGCTAGGAAGTTCAAGAGGTGGATCAAAACAGAAGGATCCAGAGGAAGAGATTCAAAAACCAGGTATAATAAAACACCTACTAAAGAGATTATCTGTTACTCTTGCAGGAAACCTGGACATATTGCACCTGAATGTCCTAAGGAGAACAGCACTAAGAAAGATCTGAAAAGAACATATCTAAAGAAGAAAAAGAAAGAAAGAGGATTCATTGCTCAATCTTGGAGTGATTCAGAATCTGAAGGAAGTACCTCATCAGACAATGATCAGGAAGAGGTCAAGCAAGAGGAAACCTGTCTGATGGCCACTGAGAAGCTTGATGATACATCTATGGTAAATATATTTGATGATATAGATTTCTCTTCTACTGATTTCAAACAAGATTTCAAAGAATTCTGTTTAGATCTAATCAAATCTGAAAAAGAAGTAAAAGAATTAAGAATTGAATTAAGAAATCTCAAACATGTGAATACACACTATGAAAACTATAAGCTCAATCAAGAGCTCTCAAAGAAGGAATTAGACAAAATCCATTCAGAAAATCTAACACTAAGGAAAGAGCTGGCAAAGGCTAAAGCCCTTGCGGACTCTCTGAATGGAAGAGGTCAGAAGCTCAAGAACATCTCTGAGAATCTCACTGATAGATTTAGACAACTAAAGCTGAATACTAATGAAACATCTAAATCACAAACATTCAGCAAACCTGTCTGGAAACATCCCATTCAATTCACTAGGGAGAATCATCTAGCAGGAATTAGATCACAAGTAGGTCCAGAAACAACCACTGTTTTTAATAAACCGATCCCATTACAGATAAAGGAATCCTAGGAAAGTATCCTCACAAAAATTCTGAACATACGTCGAATTATTATCCACGTGCGTCGATTTCTAATCGACACATACACCAAATCGCATCGACCTCCACTCAACGTAATCTCTCACATGCTTCAACTAAAAGTAGACTCAGAATGAAGGAAGCGTCGACCTCATATCGACGCAACCAGAAACCTACGTCGAATTCATATCGACGCAACCATAAGTCTACGTCGAATCCCTATCGACGCAATAAATCAGACCAAACATGTCCCTCAATCCATGTCCTTCTATTATAAACACTATTTTTGTGATATCATCCAAGAAGATTGGTATGATAAGCCAGTACCCCATAAGGAAAAAGGATATCCTGAAAAACCCACTTATTCTTTTATTAAATCTTTTGCTAATGAGAGAAAGGGACCCCAGCTCAGCAGGGTCTAAACTAATGTTTAAACTTTTATGTGCAGATATATCACATGTCCAGGATGGTGTGGTACTTGGACAGTGGATGCTCCATGCACATGACAGGTTGCAAAAACCTATTAATCAACTTTGAGGATAGACTTGGACCATCAGTAACCTTTGGAGACTCTAGCTGTGGCCAAACCAAGGGATTGGAGATTTCAAAGAAGGGAAAGTCACCTTCAAGAATGTGGCAGTAGTCAAAGGACTAAAACACAATCTGATAAGTATAAGTCAGATATGTGAGAATGGTAAGTATGAGGTAAAATTCACTACACTATTCTGCCATATTATAGATATCAAGACTGGTGCTATAGTACTAAATGGAATTAAAAAAAGGGAAAGTATATGTAGTGGACTTTGGTTCCTCACCCACAGAAGTTTGCTTATTCAACAATATTATTGATAAAAATGAATTATGGCATAGGAGACTAGGTCATCTAAACTACAAAATAATCAGTAAACTAGCTAAGAATAACCTAGTTAGAGGCTTACCAAAGGGTAGGTACTCTAAGGATTCTCCATGCAGACCTTGCCAACTAGGAAAGCAAACCAAATCAGCCTTCAAACCCATTGGTAAGGATGACTCTCCCAGGTCTTTATACTTACTACACATGGATCTCTTTGGTCCCATATCCACTCAAAGCTTAGGTGGAAAATCCTATACCTTGGTCATTGTTGATGATTATTCTAGGTTTAGCTGGGTATTCTTTCTAGGAGTTAAATCTGAAACCCATAAAATTCTCTCAAAATTCATAAGACAGATTCAATCTGAGTTCAATACAAATGTTTCAATTATAAGAAGTGACCATGGGACTGAATTTGAGAATCAGATGATTTGTAGTTTCTGTGAGGAAGAAGGTATTAAACAAAGCTTCTCAGCACCTAGAACTCCCCAACAAAATGGAGTTGCTGAGAGGAAGAATAGAACCTTAATAGAATCAGGTAGAACCCTGCTTGCAGAGTCAGGATTACCAAAAACCTTTTGGGCTGAAGCAGTCAACACTGCAAACTATGTTCTAAATAGAAGCCTCATACACAAAACTAAATCAAAGACTCCATATGAGCTCCTGAAAAATAAAACACCCACTGTTAAATATTTTAAAATTTTTGGATGTGCTTGCTTTATTCTAAACAATGGGAAGGATCATCTTGCCAAATTTGACAAGAAGTCTGATGATGGAATATTTTTGGGATATTCATCATCCAGCAAAGCCTATAGGTGCTACAATAGAAGAACTCTTAAGATTGAAGAATCCATGCACATTGTGTTTGATGAAACTAACATGCTGCTTAAGGGGGAGGAAACTCCCACCAGTTCTGTTTCACAGGAAAACAACAGCATAGAAACCCAGCTTGAGCAACTAGCTCTAGAGAACACAGAAAATGGAAAGGAAAACCAGTTAGAGGAACCAAGTGAGGAGTCTGAACAAGGAACCTCAGAAAAGATCACTCAAGACCCTCTTCCACAAGAGGACATGGTCCAGGAAGAACAATTGAACAATGATCCCATTGAGAATGAAGTAGAAGAGCAACTGACAAATTCAGGCAGAACAGGAATCAATTTGAAAGATCATCCACAAGCTCAAGTGATTGGAGATCCCAATGCAGGAGTAAGAACAAGACACCAAGTCTCCAATGGGATAATGCTCCAATGCTTCCTATCACAAGTTGAACCAAAGAAGTTTGAGGAAGCAAATTGTGATCCTCACTGGATTATGGCCATGCAAGAAGAACTAGGCCAATTTGAGAGAAACAAAGTATGGAACCTAGTTGAAAGACCAAGAAACTACCCTGTAATTGGTACAAAATGGGTATACAGGAACAAACTAGATTCCACTGGAATAATTGTGAGAAACAAGGCAAGACTTGTAGCACAAGGATATAGACAAGAAGAAGGGATAGACTACAATCAGACCTTTGCTCCAGTAGCCAGATTAGAGGCAATCAGGCTCTTTCTTGCCTATGCAGCCTTCATGAAGATGAAAGTCTACCAAATGGATGTCAAGAGTGCCTTTTTAAATGGAGATCTGTAAGAAGAGGTATATGTGGAGCAACCACCAGGTTTTGTTAATCCCTCTTCCCCTAACTTTGTTTATAGACTTAACAAAGCATTATATGGTCTTAAGCAAGCACCTAGAGCTTGGTATGAGACTCTCTCAAATTTTCTTTTAGAAAATTCTTTTGAAAGAGGAAAAGTAGACAAGACACTCTTTACTAGAACACATAAAAACCAACTCCTACTTGTTCAAATATATGTAGATGACATTATCTTTAGCTCAACCCATCCTAAACTATGTAAAAGATTTGCTAATCTTATGCAATCTAAATTTGAGATGAGTAGTATGGGTGAACTCTCCTACTTCCTAGGGCTATAAGTAAAACAAAGTAGTGAAGGAATCTTTATCCCACAATCAAAATATACCAAAGAACTAATCAAAAAGTTTGGTATGGAATCAGCATCTACCATGAAAACACCCATGGCAACCAATGCCATCATAGAAAAAGATGATAAAGGAAAATCAGTAGATCAAAAGACTTATAGGGCCATCATAGGATCCCTTCTATATCTAACAGCAAGCAGACCTGATATCATGTTTGCCACTTGCATATGTGCTAGATTTCAGGTTGAACCAAAGGAATCCCATCTCACCTCTGTAAAAAGGATTCTTAGATACCTAAAGGGAACCCCTGAACTAGGACTATGGTACTCAGCAGAAACCAACTTTGAATTAATAGGTTTCTCAGATGCAGATTATGCTGGATGTAGGGTTGATAGAAAAAGCACATCTGGTACCTGCCAATTTCTAGGTGACAGATTGATCTCATGGTTTAGTAAGAAACAAACCTCAGTCTCAACTTCAACAGCTGAAGCTGAATACATAACTGCTGGGAGCTGTTGTTCACAAATCCTGTGGATGCAAAATCAACTACTTGATTACAAATTGGAAATACACAACTCTAAGATCTATTGTGATAGCTCTAGTGCTATATCCATAGCATCCAACCCAGTCCTTCATAGTAGGACCAAACATATAGAAATCAGACATCACTTCCTTAGAGACAATGTTGAGAAGGGTAAAATAACCTTAGAATATATTCCCACAGACAATCAAAGAGCAGACATATTCACAAAACCTTTAGATGAAACTAAGCATAACTATTTCATAAACACCTTGGGGATGCTTGATGGAAGCTTGTAAACCTCATTGTTAGGGAAATCTAAAGACATCAGAATATCTAAGAAAGTTTCCTGGAGATGCGTCGAATACATATCGACGTACCGTCGAGAAGACCTCGACGCTGGTTCTGATTTCTTTCAGTTAAAGTTACGTCGATCCACTATCAACGTACCGTCGACTTCTTATCGACGCAAGTCTATGACCACGTCGACAAATCTTTAGACTGACAAAACCTTCACGGAACGCCGACTACATATCGACGCATACGTTGACATCAATTCGACGTAACGTCGACTTCTGGTTAAAATTGGAATCAAATCCTTACTTCCTTTTCTTTTACGACTGGATTACCTTGATTTCTATTTCCTTTCTCGACGTTTCATCTTCTTTAAATAGTACTTCTTATTTCATAACAAATACCTCTCTGGACCCGCCAAAACTGCGTCTTCTACCTCTCTCTCTTCCTGCATCAATGGCGCATACTCCTGTTCAAACTGACCTTATCAAAGCAATGAACGATGCTCTGGAAAATCTTCTCAATGACTTCCAGACACGATTAACTAACTTCTCCAATGAATGTGCCAATATGATCACCTCCTGTGAAGCCAAATTGGCCACCCTGTCTGCCTCTCTTCCCGGGCTTCATCTTCTTCTTCAAGAGGAACCTCTGTCGCCACAAAGGTTTACATCTTTCCTGAAAGATATAAACCAGGGGGAGAGTTGCTCCAGAAACCCCTCTTGCCAGGTTTTTGATCTCAACTAGAAGCTCAGGTTTAATCTCTTCTCTCCAACACTAAGTATTCTTTCTAACTCTCTTATAGGCTCCACTCCACTCAAATCACTCTGACTACACTTTCATCAAACATTTTGGTGAATCCTCCTCTTACAACACTGAAGGGGAGCATGCTGTGGATTCAGCATTCAGAATTGATGATCCTTATAACCAGGGGAGATTCCTGTAGTAAAGGACCCAGTAATCCAGGGGGAGGAAGAAGCAGCCACCTCTGATGATTGGAATGGGCAGATATGGATTGTTGCACCCTTATGTGAGGAAGAACTTCAACATCACTCTTCTGGCTTCTCTGCCAGTTACATCAAGCTGAAGACACCTCTACTTGAGGACATCCCTACAAAAGAGTCTGGAGGAGACATTCATCCCTCAGCAGAGATCACCCTACCAGAAATCACTCTGCCCTCTATTGCAGAGCATCTAAGAACTCTTCTTGAAATAACTCCCTCTCCACCCAAAGAGAAAACTCCTCCTTCCTCTCTTCCTCTTCCTCCTCCTAACTTCCTCCTCTACCTTCTTCTCTACCTCTTCTGCTACCTCTACCTCCACAAGCAGCAAGACTCCCTAAACAGATCATACCTAGGCAAAGTCCAGGAGGACAGATAAAGAGAAAAAGGGAAGTCACTCCCCACTGGCAAAATTTTTCTAAAGAAGAGAGAAAGGAGTTTGCAAGAGAAAAGAAGTATAGAAAAGCATGTGAGCAAATAAAAAGATTTGAAAAGATGCCTAGTATCTGTCCTAACAGTCCTGTCAAGGATTACCATGATCCTGACATGGAAAAGAGGCATGAAGAGATAAGAGAAAGAGAAGTGTATGAATATGAAGCAGCCAGGAAAGAAGTGGAAGATAAAAGGATTGCCTGGATGGAAAAGATCAACAAGGGAATGACTAAAGAACAAATTCTTGCTGAATCTTCCATTAAAATTCCAAAGAAGCTATTTGATGCTGAAGCTTATCAAAAGAAAAATCCTCAGGCAGGGATTATCTTAGATAAGGGTCAAAAGGACAAGAAGGGTATATGATGTAAAGAAGATACATATATTCCTTATATAAAGCCTACAAGACCTGCAAGGTTGGACTCATGGCATGGTTCCTCCTGGAAAAGGGAAAGGAAAGATATCTGAAGTTCCTATGAAACAGGAATCAGAAAAGAAAACAAAGTTTAGGCCCAAAGTTGATAACAGGGGACCACCTGAGCTCAAGTCCAGTCAAAAGAAAACTCAAGACATCACAATTGAGATGATTGATGAAAAAGCTGCAATAATAATCAGCAAGGGCTATTCCATAGATGATACTCTTCCTGATGGTAGCAGGACACTGAACAAACTGCACACAATCATTGCCAATATCCAGAAGCATCCTGACAAAGCCAGAGGCTATATGTTTGATGATATTGAAGACATATCTAGGAAGCTCTATTCTGCATTTGTCAACTTTATGTATAACAAAAAGTTTTTAGTTTAATCCTGTGAAAGACAACTACTTATTTATACATGATTTCTTCTAATTGCTTCTATACAAATGCTGTGCTGGATTGATTTTATGCTGATACAATTTCTCTCCAAGTAGGGTTAAGACAAATAGGGGGAGATTGTTGGGGAAATGATTTCTCTTAACCCCTAGAAATAAGTTGAATATGTATTCTAAGAAAGAAAACCAAGGTTAAGTAAATATGCGTCGAATTGTATTCGACGCAACGTCGAAATGTAGTCGACGTTTCCTTCAGGTTGAGTCGAAGTAACTTTAGGAAGATTTCGACGTATGTGTTATCGACGCTACTCTGATTTCTAGTCGACGCATATGGAGAAGTCGACGCACCTTAGTCGACGCACCTTCCTTATTTTCCTCTCGACATCCAGCCAGGATGAATTCGACGCTTACGTCGAATGGTAATCGACGCACGTCGATTTATGTGACAAATTTAAATATGCGCCAGATCTCTTTCCTTCTTTCAGTAGATCTGATTTGTATGGAATAAATGTCAATATTTTATAGCCGTTCTGAATCATTCTTTCCTTATATCTGATTCTTGGCTAATTTGATTAAAACTTATTTGGACATTATTTGAAATCAGAATTGATTCTTTCCTTCTACAGAAAATATCATTATGATTGCTAATTAATTTTCCTCCTATAGTATTATTTGACTGAAACAGAGCTATAAATTAAGAGGAGGTCGGCAGAAAATGGAGTTGAGTGATCCACCACATACATTTGAAATAGAGGAAAAGCTACCAAGAGAATAGAGAGAAAAGCTGAGAAAAGAGATAGTGTGTTGCAGAGAAAAATCCTTCATCTTCTCCTTCTTCTTCAGAAGCCATTCTACTGCAAACTCTGAAAGCTCTCACAAAAGAGAGAAAAGTTCTTACAATCTCCTTCTCACTATAGAAGAGAGATTTCATTCACTACTTCTTATGCTTCCAATCTTCTTGCTAGGAAGAAGATTCATTCTTGTTATTATTTCTTTCTTTCTTACTTACTTATAACATTGTAAAAGAGTTTTTAGAATCTCTCTTCAAAAAATTCAGTGTACTGGTTCTAAGAGTCTCCTTGTCAAAAGACTCAGGGTGGTTCTAAGAGTCTCCTTATCAAAAGACCCAGTGCAAGATAGTGAATTCCTACCAAGCGGGTAGAAGAGTGGACTACCCAAAGTTTGGGGAACCACTATATTTTCTTGTGTTGTGCTGTGATTTCTTTTCTTGCATTTACTTTCTTTACTTGTTTAATTCTTGTTGGTGTGTGGGAAGCTATAATCTGTGATCATACACATATATATTAACTTTGCACAAAATAATTTTTAATCTCTATTCACCCCCCTCTAGAGAATTCTAGTGAGGTAAACTGTGCACTTTCACTAACCCTTAAGAACACTTCCAGGTACTAAAGTATTTTGGTGTACCGCTCAGCCAACTGACGCCGAACGCGATCACCATCTTAGTTGCGTTCGCCAGCTACTTGCGAACCGAGAAGGTTGAGTTTAGTCTACTCGTCTTCCGCAAGGTGTTTTCGTTCCACGCATACCAGGATGGGACGGCTCACTTCACGATCCAACACGTCACTCTCTGCGAAACCGTCAACAAGTCTCACCACTGGATGCAGAAGTACGTCCTGGTGAAGGGTCCCTTCGGCAACATCTCCTACACTCCACTCCAGCGAGACGAGGCCACTTTCCGCCCTCCTGCAACGCTAGGGGTGATGATGCGAAGCTGTACCAATACCTTCATGGAAAGAACTTCGAGGTCATCTACCTCCGGCAGTGGGTGGACTCGCTGATGCCTGTCCCCCACGGGGAAGGTCTGACTCGCACCCGCAAATTTTTATGCTCGCGTCATTCCAATGTTCCATACTTTTTCTTTCCTTGCGCTCGCATATTAACGTTTTCATTTGGCACTCGCGTTCGCATCTCCTCGCTTAATAATTCCCCCATATCGGAATTGTATCTGGGTCGTTCTCGCGCTTTTCTCTTCCGCGGCGATGATAAGGCTATCACACTTTAGGACACCATCCTTGCTTAGACTATATCTCACAAGGAAACATTGCGAGAGGGGCCAATATTACCTCGCCCCGCTTGCTCTCGCTTCTTGCGAGCTTCCCTTGTTGCCCATGGGCTGCCGTGACGACGAGCCTTCCCTGATTTGCCATTTTTACTCACACCACCAAAATTTACTAGTAAATTTGTGAACTCGGGTCGGGTTTAGCGCGCCTCGCAAACAATAGGCTCAGTCGCTTTGTCGCGACCTGTTCTCTTACGCGAATGGACTCCCGGTCTCGCCTCGCCTGGGCCTTGAGGTTGTTTGCGAGCCAGGTCTCCTCCTAGGAGCAACTTACTTCCCAGCCCCTCCCGAGATCATCCTGACCCACCGTTCATGAGGGCCCCAAAGCAGAATCAATCTGGGGCATTCGAGCGCCAAAGGACTTGTAACCTTGCCAGCCTCTCCAGAGATCAACCTAACCCACCGTCTATGAGAGCCTGGCAGCGGAATCGATCTGGGGCATTCCGGCACCAAAGGACTTGTAACCTTGCCAGCCTCCCCAGAGATCAACCTAACCCACCGTCTATGAGAGCCTGGCAGCGGAATCTATCTAGGGCATTCGAGCGCCAAAGGACTTGTAACCTTGCCAGCCTCTCCAGAGATCAACCTGGCCCACCGTCTATGAGAGCCCGACAGTGGAATCGATCTGGGGCATTCCAGCACCAAAGGACTTGTAACCTTGCCAACCTCTCCAAAGATCAACCTGACCCACCGTCTATGAGAGCCCGACAGCGGAATCAATATGGGGCATTCCAACACCAAAGGACTTGTAACCTTGCCAGCCTCTCCAGAGATCAACCTGACCCACCGTCTATGAGAACCCGACAGCGGAATCAATCTGGGGCATTCCAGCACCAAAAGACTTGTAACCTTGCCAGCCTCTCCATAGATCAACCTGACCCACCGTCTATGAGAGCCCGACAGCGGAATCAAACTGGGTCATTCCAGCACCAAAGGACTTGTACCCTTGCTAGCCTCTCTAGAGATCAACCTGACCCACCGTCTATGAGATCCCGGCAATGGAATCGATTTGGGGCATTCCAGCACCATAGGACTTGTAACCTTGCCAACCTCTCCAGAGATCAACCTGACCCACCGTCAATGAGAGCCCGGCAGCGGAATCGATCTGGGGCATTCCAGCACCAAAGGACTTGTAACCTGCTCAAGAACTACTTCAAAATATATGTATTGAGGAGGAAACATACAAAAGTCAGTTATTAAAATTTGCTAAGTGTAAAATCTCTTCAAATCATCCCCACTCCTGGCTCGGCTGAGAGATTCCCCTTCCACATCCTGGAGGTGGTACCCCCCCCGACTTGAGCACTTCGCTTACAATGTAAGGCCCTTCCCAATTGGGCTCTAACTGACCTACAATGACTCCTCTCCATGCCGCGTCTACCTTCTTCAGGACCAAATCTCCCTTCTCGGTTTGCTTTATTCTGATATGTTTATCAAAGTACCGGGCCATCCGTCTCTTGACTTCCTCCTGTCGGACAGTTGCGAGGTCCCGGAGCTCTGCTATTAGGTCCAGCGACAATCTTTGCTCTGCATCATTTTCTATTAGCCATTCTTCATCTCCTTCGCCCGCAGTGATCACCCTGGGGGTTTTGACTTCGAATTCTATCGGGAGGACGACCTCGGACCCATGAGATAGTTTGAAGGGGGTCTCTCCTGTGGCCGTGTTTGGGGTAGACCTCAAGACCCATAGGACCGAGGGTAACTGCTTCACCCAATTGCCTCTGAGATTTTCCACCTTCTTCTTCAGCAGGTTGACAATTACCTTGTTCGACGCCTCCACCTGACCGTTGCTCCTTGGGTAGTGGACCGACGCGAACCTGAGGTCTATGCCGAGTTGGGTGCAAAAACTAACAAATTCTTCGCTGGCAAATTGGGGTCCTTTGTCTGTCACTATGGCCAACGGCAACCCGTGCCTGCAAATAATCTCACCCCATATGAAATTTCTCACCACCTGGGAGGTTACCTTGGCCAGTGCTTTCACTTCCACCCACTTGGAGAAATAGTCGATCATTACCAATAGGAACCTCATTTGGCCACTAGCTTGCGGGAAGGGACCTACCAGGTCCAAGCCCCATATAGCGAAGGGCCACAGAGCTGTAATGGTCCGGAGCCTTTGAGCTGGGAGGAGTTGGAGCGGAGCATAGAGCTGACACTTTGAACACTTCCTTGCGAATTCTACCGCATCTTTGCAGAGGTTAGGCCAAAAATAGCCTTGCCTCAACACTCTTCCCTCCAGAGTCCGGCTCCCGCAGTGACTACCACATTCCCTCGAATGGATTTCTTCAAAGACTCTCGGGACCTCCTCCTCCGATATGCAGCGGGCCAGGAGCCCCGAGAGTGTCTTTCTATATAGTCCTCCTGCATGTAAGGAATAATTGGCCGATTTGTACCTGAAGCGCCATTTATCTATGTCCCCTTCGGGGAACTTTCCCGATGCCAGGAAGGTGACGAAGGGATCCATCCACGATGCTCGCTAATCTACCTCCATCAGCTCCCCCTCTTCGATGGAAGGTCGGAAGATTTCCGCTATTGTTCCTCCAGCTCGAGGACTAAACTTGGCTAAGAGGTCTGCCGGGGTGCTCTCCTCCCTCGGCACATGTGTGATGGAGAAAGTGCGAAATTGGTCGATGACCCCCTTAATCTTCTCCAGATAGAGTTGGAGGGTCGGCTCCCTAGCTTCAAATTCTCCCTTAATTTGGCATGCTACCACCATGGAGTCCGTAGAGACCTCCACATCCTGCACTCCCAACTCCCTGGCTAGCCACAGGCCCGCTATCACTACCTTGTACTCAGCCTGGTTGTTGGATGCTCAAGGCCTGCTCGATCTTCGTCCCTTGGGGGCTTATTAGGATGATTCCCCTTCATAAGATTGCTTCCCTGACGCGCCATCCACCAACATCCTCCAGGCCACCGGGGGAGGTGATTCATGCTCCTCTACTTCAGTCGCGTAGTCCGCCATGAAATCCGCCACCGCTTGCGCCTTGATCGACATCCTGGGCACAAATGTGATGTCGAACTCACTTAGCTCTACAGACCATTTGGCTAGCCTTCCCGAATGCTCCACCACTTCCATGACTTTGCAAAGCGGGTGGTTGGTCACCACTTTAATGGAGTGTGCTTGGAAGTATGGCCTGAGCTTCCGAGCCGATACCACCAAAGCAAAAGCCAACTTCTCCAAGATTGGGTATCGGATCTCCGCCTTCCTCAACACCCGATTAACATAGTTGATGGGGAACTGCCTCCTCCCTTCTTCCCGGACCAACACCGAACTTACTGCTTCAGATCCTATCCCCAAGTATAGGGATAAATCCTCCCCTTGCCTTGGTCCCTGGAGTAGGGGATCCCGGGTGAGATGCCCTTCAAAGCTTGAAAAGCTTCCACGCATTCTAAGGTCCACTCAAACTTCTTGTTTCCTCGTAACACCTTGAAGAAAGGTGCACATTTTTCACCCGCCTTGGAGAGGAACCTGCTGAGTCCGGCCAACTTTCCCATGAGGCGCTGAACCTCCTTCGCATTCCTTGGCGCCCCCACATCCAAGATGTCCTTAACCTTATCTGGGTTAGGCTCCACCCCTGCCGGGGTGAGCAAGTGACCCAAGAACTTTCCCCTGCTAGCCCCGAAGACATACTTCAGGGGATTGTGTTTCATCTTGTACTTTTGCAATGTCCCAAAGGACTCTTCTAGGTCTTGGAGGTGAGACTCAAGATCCCAGCTTTTTACCATGAGGTCATCAACATAAACTTCCAGGTTTCTTCCCTTCTGCTCTCGAAAGACCCTGTCCATCATTCGCTGATACGTAGCCCCTGCGTTCTTGAGCCCAAAGGGGATCATCTTATAATAGTAGCACCCATCTTCTGTGATGAAGGAGACATCTTTGATGTTAGGGGGGTGCATTCGGATCTGATGGTAACCTGACTAAGCATCTAGAAAAGACATTACAGGAAAACTGACGGCTGAATCAACCAGCGCGTCTATTCTAGGCAAGTGATAACAATCCTTGGGGCACGATTTATTAAGCAAGGAAAAATCGATACACATCCTCCACTTACCTCCTCCCTTTTTTACCATCACCACGTTGGAGACCCAACCTGGATACTGGATCTCTGATACAAAACCCGCCTGTAGGAGCTTACCCACCTCCTCTCGGAGGGGTCCCTCCAACTTGTCTGCTATGGCCCTTTTCTTTTGACGGATGGGGCGGGTGCCTGGGTCGAGGTTGAGGTGGTGGCAAGCCACATCTGCATCGATCCCAGGCATATCCGCGACACTCCAAGCGAAGACATCCATGTTTTCCTGGACATAATCCAGGATCTACTTCTGCTCCTCCAGGTCGAGCTCCCCGCTGATGCGGACCTTCTCCACCACCCTAGCTAGGGTGGCTACCTCGAGCTCTACGACTTCCTCCACGGACTCCAGCCGGGACTTCTCTCCCCAACCTTCTTCCTTCTCCTATTCTTCTCCTTCCTGGACCTTCATCACTTCTCCTGCACCTTCCTCCTGGGCCCGACTCTCTACCTCTACCTTCTCCTCCTCCATCGGCTCTGCCGACCCTTCCTCCCCTTTCTCTTCTTCTGCCTCTCCGAGACCCGCCGGTCTCCCACCTCCTGATCCCATTTTTCCGCCTCGGTCATCCAGGAGATGGTGTTGACCGCCGTCACGTAGCACTGCCTTGCTACCTTCGGATCCCCTCTTACTCGAATCTGGACTCCCCTTAAGCTAAACTTGAGGCATTGGTGGAAGGTGGAGGGGACGTAGCGGAAAGCGCTGATTAGCGGTCGTCCGAAGATGGCGCTATAGCTGCTGGGGGCATCCACTATGACGAAGCGGCAATTCCGAGATTGCCCGCGCAGGACCACTGATGAGTCTCCATTATATACATGTTTTAGCACTCATTTAGGCTTATTATCACGCATAGGTACTGCATATTAGGTTGATTATCGATCATATTAGACTAGTTGTTCATTTGCGTAGATAGTACCTTCCATAGCCTAGTTCTGTGTGTTATCTTGGATGGTTCCCTTTTATTCTTTTTAGTGCATATTTTATGACCGTTGGGGAGCTTTGTTTCTATACCCCAGCGGGTATGCTTGAGTTTGCTGCAGGTACAATGATCATGTGAACGCTCGGAATGGGTTGGGGCAAATTTTAGCTTAAAAAGCCACTGATCGTGCGTTTTCCTTTGCGCACGATCAGGCGCACGACCACTGGTCGTGCGATAATTCCCCTTATCTACCCGAGCGGTTCGTACGATCATTGGCCTTCTTCGCGCACGACCATTGGTCATGCGCTACTGACCGTGCGTATTTTCCCTACCTTTTCCTCTGCTACCGGTTGACTGCGCACGATCACAAGCAGTCCTTCGCGCACGACCACTGGTCATGCGCCCCTGATCGTGCGCTGTACTTTTTCCTCTCCGTATTTAAAGGCCGGATCCGCGATTTAGGTAAAGACAGAACGGTTTGGGCGCAAATTCTTCCGCAAGTCTCCGCCATTTTCCCTCTCCAAGCTCCATCCATCCATCCCCTTCCTTGGGAAAGCTTCATCCATCGATCTTAATCTCCATCAAGGGTCCTAGAAGCATTCTCCGCCATTTACAGCAAGCATTTGAAGGTGCGGCATCTCCATTGAGCTAAGTGGAAGAAACCCAGCTCTGAGAAGAAGACGGGTGATGTTTAGAGGTAGTGACAGCCTCTGAACCCCAGAAGTGTGATGAGTCCCAATTATATACACATTTATGGACTCATCTGGGCCGAGTTTCTAGTCTTTGCACTTCACTTTAGACATGTTTTCATTCCTATTTAATACTCCATGCTAAGTGCACTTCTAGGCCCGTTTTGGTGTTATTTCTTATTCATCTTCGTTACTAGTTTTCATGCAGTGTTAAGTGCCACCTTCAGTGGCTAGACTGGTGTTGTATGCTGGAACAGGAGTCGTGCAGGTGTTCCCGGTACAATTCTGTACAGGAAAACTGCGCACGATCACTGGCTCTATCGCGCACGACCACTGGTCGTGCGCCACTGATCGTGCGCACTTAACGCCCATTTTATGAGTTCTGTCTTGCTTATCGCACGACCACTTACGATAGTGCGCACGACCACTGGTCGTGCGCCACTGGTCGTACGAACATGTATTTTATAAATTTCTTTCATTTCAGGCTCCGCCCAGGCAGCGTGCACGATCGCAGAACTCCAGTGCGCACGACCACTGGTCGTGCACCAATGACCGTGCGCAGTATTCATTCCAGCGCCTATATATATGCCTGTTTCGCTTTTAGGGCAGGATCGGGCCGCCGAGAGCGCGAGTGGCAGTCCGTACGCCGGCAATTTCCATTCCTGGACACCTCCACTTCATCTCCTATGCAAGGGGAAGTCCTCTCCAACCATTCCAAGTATTCCTCCATTGTCCGGGAGCATTCTCCACCATCCGCAAGCCCTCAAGCAACTATTTTCCACTCCAGTCCGGTGAGAAGAAGAGGAATCCTGAGGTAGAAGACGACGGAACCACGTAGAGAGTTCGTGACAGTTTCTCTACACCGGAAGCACAGTCCGCCCGAGTCCGGAGGTAGCTTGACAAACTACCATTCCGTCCGTGAATGGCCGCTAGTCTTCATCCATTGGTTATCTCTTTCCTCTCTCCTTCGTTGTAATCTTTGAATCCTTTAAACTTGAATATCATGATGTTTGGTTTAAATGAAATGAATGTTTCTTCTCTTTTCATCATTACTTGCTTGTGAATCGCTTCGCCTCCACTCATCCACTCACTCATTCACGCATTCAAGGTGTTCGATCCGCGTTAGCAAGAGCTAACGGCGTTTGTGAAGAGGTGTTTGCGACCCTCGCCTTCCCGCACTAGAGCACGCTCCATCCGCCTCACGAAGCACGACATTGCGGCCGTTGCATCCATCTCGCCTTGCAAAGCGGTGCTTTCGACCCGCATTTCCTTCATTGTTGTTAAGAGTAGGAAAATCCAACCAAAAACCCCCCTTTTGTGTGTTTGTTTACGCTTGTGTAACAATAGTCACACAACGCGATTCGTTCACCCAACCTGCATTCCTCAAGAGACCGACACTCGGGGATCCTATTCCCAAACTTTATTACTTGCGCGATCGGTGCACTTACCGAAATATCGCATCAAGTTTTTGGCGTCGTTGCCGGGGAATGTTCAGGCGTGTAATGTCTTGAGTTGTGAGCTTTTGTTACAAGAGCAGTTGTTTTTGATTTCCTTTGTTTTGTTTTCTTTTTGTTGTGACTTTTCATGCAGAGACAAGCCGCGGGGGAACTTGTACCCTTTGATCCAGAGATCGAACGGACCGCTCGCGCACGAAGGCGCGCAGCAGCCGTACAGGCGGCAATGGGTGACAACATAGACCCAAACAATGCTGACCCAAGAGTGCCCGATGTGGGGCAGCACCAACCTGGAGATGAGCAAGAGGTAGTGAGGCCTCGACCCAGAACGATGAGAGATTATACCACTCCGACAGCTTGGAGTGTGTATCCGGGATTTGGTCCCAACATTATGAACAACCAGTTCGAGATCAAACCTGCGATCTTGAACATCATACGGAACAATGCTCAGTTCTCCGGGATGACCAGTAAAGACCTGCACCTGCACCTGGCAGAGTTTTCCGATATCTGCGGAACTTTCCGCTACACTGGAATACCTGACGATACAGTCAAGCTGCGACTGTTCCCATTCTCACTTCGCGACATGCCAAGGTGTGGCTCCATTCTATTCCTCCTGGGACCGCCGCGACTTGGGATGCTCTTGCATCCAAGTTCCTGGCCAAATTCCACCCCGTTGATAAAATTGTGAGCCTGCGGCGGGAGATCACCACCTTTCGCCAAGCTGACCAAGAGACCCTTGCCGAGGCATGGGAGCGCCTTAATGATCTTCTCCGCCGCTGCCTGAACCACGAGCTCCAACCGTGGAATGTGGTAGAGACATTTTACTTTACGATCGAGCCCAACTACAGGGCAATGATCGATGCTGCTGCGGGTGGTACTCTAATGAACCACACTCCAGAGGAGGCCCTTTGGATTCTGCGCGACACCGCCTCCCACAGTACATTCTGGACTGCTGGGAGAAATGCACCAAGGAACGCCCGCGGTCTCTTTGTGGTCGACTCACTTCCTCCTACACCCGCGCCTGCTGCTGTCATTACGTGCGAAGGATGTGGAGGCGGCGGCCACCACGCGTACGAATTTTCAGGGAACAACGTATCAGGTGACTTCGCGCACTTATCCTTGAATGAATCCGTTAATTAAGTAGGAAATCAGTCTAAGGGGGTGCCATTTAATAATGCTTATCATCCGGGAGTGAGAAGTCACCCGAACTTCTCATGGAACCCAAACACGCATGGCCAACGATGGGCACCGGGGCAGCATCAAAATGATGCTTACGCCTCCGGGAGCCAACCGAGGCCACCACACCCGGATTATAACCAAGGCCCCCAAGCCCAAAAAAAGAGTAATCTGGAGGAGATGATGGAAAAATTTATGCAAGCGGCTACCTCAAATATGGTGAACCAAACCGCATCCATGCGGAACTTGGAAACGCAGCTGGGCCAATTGGCCCAAGTGCTAACCGAGCGGTCGTATGGGACCCTTCCTAGCAACACTGAAAAGAACCCAATAGATCAAGGGAAGAGTCTCGGCGATGTGGTAGAGGCTGATCCAAGTGAGTTAGTGATTTCTTGTTCCATCAATAATATTGAAACGAAAGCTTTGTGCGATTCCGGCTCCTCCCGCAACGTCATTGCATTGCAAGACGTTGCTAAATTGCAACTTGAGATGAACACGGAGGATCGGAAATCCCTTATGCTTGCTAATGGGACCGTTATACAGTCTGAGGGGGAAGTGAAAAATGTAGAAGTGATAGTTGAGGGGACGATTGTGGTTGCTGATTTTCAGGTGTTGGGACCCCAGGAAAATCACTCTATCCCTATCTTTGGCGTGCCGTTCTTGAAAGAGAGCGGTGCCACCCTTGATTTCGCTACAGGGTGTGTCTTCCTACCCAATAAGGTGCCGCAGCCCACTTGCCCCAAAGCTATAACTGAAACATCCACTCTTCCCCCTCTCTTTATTTTTGATGAATCTCTGAGTTGTGCAGGAAATGAAGAAGATAAAGAACCAATTGAAGGAGAAAAGGAGGAGCACCAGTCCAGTGAGGAAGAAGTAGATCTTTGGAGAGAATTTGATTCCGAGACGGCGGAAGATTGCATTTCGAAAAATATTGACTTGAATTTAGTTCGGGACACTGTCCCATTATCTTCTTGTTTTGATTCTTGTAATAAACAATTTAAGCGCTCTATCTCTTTTGCTAATCCGGTAGTCACCGCGACGCCGGAAGTGATGCCACCCACCACCAAGGTGGAAAAATCTGAAAACTTTCAACGTTGGCAGTCCCCGACTGTCACTAAACTTAAACAGGAGAAACTTCTGCATGACGCTCACGCTGCCGCTCTCCGTGGCAAGAGGGCGGAGGTTAGGGGAACACTGGGTGACACCAGTGTTGGCCCTAAAGCCTTCACCTCCTGCCTATGAGCTACGGGAGACGCGCACCATAAGAGCGCCTATAGCTGATTTCTGTTGTCTGAATTTGTGAAACTGCTTCTGTGAACTTCTCCTTTAATTTCTGTGCTCTTTAAACAATCATAATACATGTATTTGGTCCAGCTTAAGGACATAAAACAAAAGCGCTGCTGGGAGACAACCCAGATTTCCTGATTTTATTTTTATCTAACATGTTTAGTTCAGTTTTTATATTTGTTTTTGCTGTTTTTAGTTTTGTGCTTGCAGGTGTGTTGTGTTCTTTGGTGCGGATGCTGCGGACTGCTCTTTATCTTAATCGCCAATCGTCTGGTATGCTCAATTCTGAGCATTGGGTAACACTTCTCCCCCCTTAGATTCCAATTTCTGTGATGTAATGTTTAGACTAAGTCTGGGGGAGAGTATGTTGTCATCCACTGTGCACGAGTTGCACTGCATACTAGAAGTTTGTTTATTATTTATCTTTATCATCATCATTGTTTTCATGCTTCTTGCACCACTTCACCCACATGAGTGCGCGCTTTCCTATTTGTGTTGTTTCCAAATAAACTATTTTGGTTAGGAATGTGAATTGGGGTGTTAGCTTAGGAATTACTATTTGGAGTGCGATGTTGACTTGAGCAGTGTTCTAGTCGCATCCGCATGCTGTAGTAGAATTTGAGTAAAACTAGATTATTTCGATGCGTTTAATTTATGATTAGTATTTTTTTTGCGTAGTTTTAGATTTGTTATACTCAAATGGTGAATGTGAACGAAATTGGTGATAACCCGGTGTTGTGTGTTCACGAGCACTAGTTGTGTGTTGCTCGAGTCGGGAGGAAGGTTTACCTTTCTCGTGGGCTAAGAACTTGCCCCAAGCGACTCTTGAAGCATGGGTGTGAGCGATTCTTTGAGTTAAATATGATATAGGCCACCTTTTGGCTAGTTTGAGCCTTAGCTTTCCATGTCCTATTCGCTCACCTTTGCAAGCCAACATTTGTGCCTACCACTTCCTTGTTACATCTCCTCCTCCATTCACCAAGGCCTGAAGCTTTGCCCACTTTCGCAACCAAATAGATGTTTATCTGCACTCATGTTCTTGATTTGGTGTGATTTTTGGAATCTTTGTGATGTGATGAAGAAAAACACGTTTTATTTTGCTGAATTTGAACCAACCGGAGGATAAGTGAAAGAAGAAAAGTATGTTGTTAAAAGGAAAAAAAAATCTGAAAAAGAAATATGTCGTAAAGAAATCCTTCCGAGCTAAATAGAAAATCTGTTGGTAATTGTGAAGTAGGCCGTGTGCACACCTAGTTTTCATGATAAGTCTGGGGGTGTGTCACACGAGCATTGTTTTCTGTTTTGCGTGGTGCAGCGTTCCGTTAGCTCACTTGGGTTGCGTAGCCATCGTGTTTAAATTTGAATATCATACCGCAACCTAAGCCCCAATATAATCCTAAAAGCCCTATTGATTTGACTTGTGAGTTTGCTAACGCCGTGGAGAGAGTGTGACCGGGCGAGCATATGGTTCACGACATTGATGGATTTCAGCGGAGTTATTCCTAAACCCCGACCTTGTGCAACACCCGCCTTAGTGTCTTGTTACTTTCACACCGGGCATGATCGTTCGAATTCTTCATAATTCACCAACTGAGTATAACTAAATCTCTACTTACGCTCTAATACTTTCGCAAATTAGTTAGCATAGTTAGAACCTCTTTTTACTAAATTTCTATTTGCATGCTTTTGCAACTTCGCATTGTACTCCTTTGTGTAATTTTCTTTGTTAACTACCATTTTCACACTCCGCCGAATTCGTTTGCTCAGGACGCGCAAACAGGTAAGTCTGGGGGTATGATGAGTCCCAATTATATACACATTTATGGACTCATCTGGGCCGATTTTCTAGTCTTTGCACTTCACTTTAGACATGTTTTCATTCCTATTTAATACTCCATGCTAAGTGCACTTCTAGGCCCGTTTTGATGTTATTTCTTATTCATCTTCGTTACTAGTTTTCATGCAGTGTTAAGTGCCACCTTCAGTGGCTAGACTGGTGTTGTATGCTAGAACAGGAGCCGTGCAGGTGTTCCCGGTACAATTATGTACAGGAACACTGCGCACGATCACTGGCTCTATCGCGCACGACCACTGGTCGTGCGCCACTGATCGTGCGCACTTAACGCCCATTTTATGAGTTCTGTCTTGCTTATCGCACGACCACTTACGATAGTGCGCACGACCACTGGTCGTGCGCCACTGGTCGTGCGAACATGTATTTTATAAATTTCTTTCATTTCAGGCTCCGCCCAGGCAGCGCGCACGATCGCAGAACTCCAGTGCGCACGACCACTGGTCGTGCGCCAATGACCGTGCACAGTATTCATTCCAACGCCTATATATATGCCTGTTTCGCTTTTAGGGCGGGATCGGGCTGCCGAGAGCGCGAGTGGCAGTCCGTACGCCGGCGATTTCCATTCCTGGACACCTCCACTTCATCTCCTACGCAAGGGGAAGTCCTCTCCAACCATTCCAAGTATTTCTCCATTGTCCGGGAGCATTCTCCACCATCCGCAAGCCCTCAAGCAGCTGTTTTCCACTCCAGTCCGGTGAGAAGAAGAGGAATCCTGAGGTAGAAGACGACGGAACCACGTAGAGAGATCGTGACAGTTTCTCTACACCGGAAGCACAGTCCGCCCGAGTCCGGAGGTAGCTTGACAAACTACCATTCCGACCGTGAACGACTGCTAGTCTTCATCCATTGGTTATCTCTTTCCTCTCTCCTTTGTTGTAATCTTTGAATCCTTTAAACTTGAATATCATGATGTTTGGTTTAAATGAAATGAATGTTTCTTCTCTTTTCATCATTACTTGCTTGTGAATCGCTTCGCCTCCACTCATCCACTCACTCATTCACGCACTCAAGGTGTTCGATCTGCGTTAGCAAGAGCTAACGGCGTTTGTGAAGAGGTGTTTGCGACCCTCGCCTTCCCGCACTAGAGCACGCTCCATCCACCTCACGAAGCACGGCATCGCGGCCGTTGCATCCATCTCGCCTTGCGAAGCTGTGCTTTCGACCCGCATTTCCTTCATTGTTGTTAAGAGTAGGAAAACCCAACCAAAAAC
This sequence comes from Dactylorhiza incarnata, assembly GCA_033032865.1. Classification (NCBI taxonomy): domain Eukaryota; kingdom Viridiplantae; phylum Streptophyta; class Magnoliopsida; order Asparagales; family Orchidaceae; genus Dactylorhiza; species Dactylorhiza incarnata. The sequence continues at coordinate 2,646,448 of JAWHQI010000213.1, forward strand.
CCCCCTTTTGTGTGTTTGTTTACGCTTGTGTAACAATAGTCACACAACGCGATTCGTTCACCCAACCTGCATTCCTCAAGAGACCGACACTCGGGGATTCTATTCCCAAACTTTATTACTTGCGCGATCGGTGCACTTGCCGAAATATCGCATCAGCAACCAAGGACTGAGCTCGGAGGAGGCGTGACGACCCCCCATTCTGACCAAGATCTACGGCGAGGCTTCTCATCTCGTGGTTTCCCCTACCCTCTCTCTCTTTTATGGAAATGTACTTTGGATTGTTGTAATGAATTGAGTGCTTTCCATTTGTCTATGAATAGAAGCTTTTTCTTGTTTCATTCTTCATTTTGATGCTTTGTTGTGATGCGCTCCGCCCCCACTCCACTTCCACACATACGTTCTAGCTAGCTCACTCTAGCAAAAGCTAGAGTTGAGAGTGAAGAGGTGCCTTCGACCCTCACGAAACCCCACATTGTGGACATTTCACCCACTTACCGAAGCACGGCATCGCGGCCGCTGCACTCACCCCCACTTTGCGAAGAGGTGTGTGCAACCCTCACTTGTCATAGTTACTCTCCATCCACGCGCCTTCCGAAGCACGGCATCACGGTCGTTGCATCCATCCCGCCTTGCGAAGCAGAGTTTTGACCCGCATTTCTTATTTCTACAATAGCTTAGTACACCAACCACAACGCCCCCGTTTTACTTTAATCGCTTGTGTAACAATCGACTCACCACACGTCTCGTTCACCACATCCTGCATTCCTTTGAGAACGATATTCGGGGAATTCCTCCCTACTTTTATTACTTGACAACGACCGGTGCACTGCCGTCGTACCGCATTTCGCGCTAGCTAATTAGCGGTGCTGAAATAGCGCGTCAAGTTTTTGGCGCCGTTGCCGGGGAGTGCAGGCGTGTAACGTTTTGTGTTGTGAATCTTTGTTAAAGGAGCAGTTATCTTTGATTTTTTTTGTTTTTCTTTGTGTCTTCTTTTTGTTTATGCTGAGACAAGCTGTAAGGGGATTTGTACCCTTTGATCCTGAGATTGAACGTACTGCACGCTCGCTAAGGCGTGCTGCAGCTGTGCAAGCAGCTATGGGAGATAATATGGAACCCAATGATCGGGAAGAAGTGAATCATGGAGTACCCCATGTGGGGCAAAATCATCTAAGGGATGAGCAGGAGGCAGTTAGACCGAGGCCCCGGACCATAAGAGATTACACCACTCCAACAGTTGGGAGTGTGTATCCAGGATCCGGGCGTGAGAAATCACCCCAATTTTTCCTGGAATCAAAACACTGCAGGCCAACGATGGCAACCGGGCCAACATCAATATGATGCTCAAGCGTCCGGAAGCCAACTGAGTGTTGGGTTTTTCTAAATACCATTCATAATGATATGAACACATCAAATGTGCGCAGCGGAAGAAATACTAGAACAACCCAAAGAGTAAGGAACTTGCAGATCTCATGAATCAAGAGATTAGGAAAGCAAATGCAATATACCTTCGAGGGATTGAGTCAATACTCAACCTAGGTGCTCCAAGATGAAATCGGGTAGACAAAATCTGAGTTCCAAGAACCAAAATGTGTCGGCTCCTCTACAACGATCCACACGAACGATGGAGAACCCCAAAGCCTAGTCGAACAAGGAATGTGTCGGAGAAAGAACGTCCTCTGCGTCCCCACGAACTGCTAGATCTATTGAAGGGGAGGCGGCGACTGACGGCGACGATTAGATCGGCGGACGGAACGAGAGCGATCAGAACACTTCCGTCTTCGGCTCTCCAGAAATCGCGAAAAGGCTCGATCTATACCGTCTCCTTTGAAGACCTAATCGCGTTCCTTTTATATGCAAGGTATAAAATAGGATATCCGCAGACCAGAGGAAAAACAGAACATTTCTGTCCAGATTTACATTCGGCGAATTTGACTCAGATTCGGCGAATCCATTTAGACGAATTCGTCTATATAAATTCGCCTATATAAATTCGGCGAAACCCTTTAGCCGAATTTGTCATTTATTCAACTAAATACTTTAGCCGAATTTTGACTTAGCCGAATTCGTCTAAACCTTTTAGCCGAATTCGTCTAAACCCATTAGCCGAATTCGTCTAAACTCTTTAGTCAAATTCGTCTAAATCCTTTAGCCGAATTATCTAGTATAAATCCATTCGTTTAAACACTTTAAACGATTTCCTTTTTGAGACATTCTCAACTTGATTCCAAGCAGTCACAGGATTGGTCCTTCACTCATATCCAATATGAGTAAGGCCAACACAATCCTTTATCCAACTTCTCCAAACGCTTTTATGTGCGACCCTATAGGCTCATATTGCGTTTGCAGTAAGACTAACTGTTGATTGCTTTGAGTTCACCTCAGAAACTCCAACAGTCTCCCACTTGATCACAAAGTATCAACAAAAGTCTCACAAACAATGAGCGGCATCTAGCAATACATCATTGCTACCCAAGAAATAAGAGTTCATAACTCAACAAGCCTGTCATGACCAATGTATCAGTCTTGTCATGTCCCTTTGTCCTTTACATCCGGATAGAACTAGAGGCATGGACTGTGTCACCCTCATAATTGTTCAATCCCAATTTCCTGATCTAGAATAGGCTGTCTGAAATTGGTGAGCTCAATATCATATATTGACTCAACCAAGCATGGCCATGCATTTCTCAGTCTCATTCCATCAAGGGGCCCATGGATGTAACTCCTATCATACGGGAGGACAAATCCCATTTCTGCTCACACACAAACATCCATATGATTCTTAACATACCCAACAACCACCCTTATCGTCAACCTTTCTCAAGAGAAGACTTTAGATGACATCAAAGTACGCTCTTTCTCACATGATGAATGCTATGAGTTCAGGTCAAAGGACCACAAACACCATTATCACTTGAGACCTACTTGTGACACGTTCATATAACAATCCACAAAGTAGTCTCACGGGGGGTCTGTCCAGTACAACTTGTTCTTAACAAGTACCCATTTGATGACTTGATATCACAATATCATGACCTGTGAGAACTGGTCATCAGTCAACGCACATGCTGGTCTTATGGTCTCATCCTCGCCCTAAATTTCTAGGATGATACCTCGACCAGGGACCATTTAAGAATGAAGCTTCATTTAAACATAGACCCTCACATTCAAGTCACGTACTTGAATTCCTATGGAAGCAAACATTCTAAGGGCATTCATTATGTTAATTAGTCTATCAAATAGAAATGGTTGACATAATAAAAGAACTTGCCATAAATGTAAAATGAAACATACAGTACATAACACAATTCATCAAATGAATAAACAACCGACAAACATACAATCCACAAGGTTCCCACTAAAGACGATCATTCAGGTATCTAATACCCATTGATCTAACATGACCATCATGCTTCTTTTGCGCAAGAGGCTTTGTCAGTGGATCCGCTGTGTTTTCTTCAGTCCGTACTCTGCAAATGTTCACATCTCCTCGATCGACAATCTCTCAAATAAGATGGAACCGCCGAAGTATGTGCTTGGAGCGCTGATGAGATCTAGGTTCCTTAGCTTGGGCAATTGCACCGTTGTTGTCACAGTAGAGAACTACGGGACCAACAATGCTAGGAACTACATCTAGCTCGCCGATGAATTTCCTAATCCACACAGCCTCCTTTGCCGCATTTGCGGAAGCAATATACTCGGCTTTTGTCGTAGAATCGACAACTGTCTCCTGCTTGGAACTCTTCCAGCTTACAGCTCCTCCATTAAGGCAAAATACAAAACCTTATTGAGACTTTGAATCGTCCCTATCAGTTTGGATGCTAGCATCCGTGTAACCATTTACAACGAGCTCTTCCTCTCCACCATACACCAAGAACATATCCTTAGTCCTTCTCAAGTACTTTAGGATATTCTTGACATCTATCCAGTGACCATCTCCTGGATCAGACTGATACCTGCTCATCATGCTCAAAGCATAAGAGACATCGGGTCGAGTGCATAACATTGCGTACATGATTGATCCAATTGCCAAAGCATATGGAATCATCTTCATGCGGTCCTTATCTTCCAAAGATTTAGGACACTGGTCCTTAGAGAGACTCACACCATGTGACATGGGTAAGAATCCTTTCTTGGACTCAAGCATGTTGAACCGTTTCAACACCTTGTCAATGTATGTACTCTGGGTCAAACCCAGCAACTTCTTCGATCTATCTCTATAGATCTTAATACCAAGTATGTAAGTCGCTTCACCCAATTCTTTCATAGAAAAGCAGTTCCCTAGGTTGTTCTTAACAACTTGCAGGGTCGGAATGTCATTCCCGATCAGCAGTATGTCATCTACATACAATATCAGGAAGACAACAATGCTCCCACTAATCTTCTTGTAAACACAAGGCTCATCTTCGTTCTTGATGAAACCAAACACTTTGATCTTCTCATCAAAAAGCTGATTCCAACTTCGAGAAGCTTGTTTCAATCCATAAATGGATCGATTCAACTTGCATATTTTAGTGGCTTCACTTGGAGATTCAAAACCCTCGGGTTGTGTCATGTACACTTCCTCAAGGAGGTTTCCATTAAGGAAAGCCGTTTTGACATCCATTTGCCAGATCTCGTAGTCATAATACGCAGCAATAGCAAGTAGAATTCTGATGGACTTGACCATGGCCATAGGGGAAAAGGTCTCATCATAGTCAACACCATGAATTTGCCTGAAACCTTTAGCCACCAGCCGACCTTTGAATGTCTGTACATTCCCATCCATGTGGTCTTCTTCTTGAAGACCCACTTGCACCCTATGGGTCGTACCCCTTCAGGTGGTTCCACCAAGGTCCAAACTTGGTTTGTGTACATGGAGTCCATTCCAGATTTCATGGCCTCAAGCCACTTCTCGGAGTCTGGTCCATTCATAGCCTCTTGGTAGGTTGCAGGCTCATCATCATGATCCATAAGCAACACATTACCTATTTGAGTCATGAGAAATCCATATCTCTCAGGCTCAAATCTTGGTCTACCAGATCTACGTAGAACTTGTGTTTCTTGAGCAGGCTCTCCAGCTACAACTTCTTGTAGTCCTTGCTCAGGTTCCAATTTTGGTTCGTTCATTATTTGTGGCTCTTGAACTTCTTCAAGTTCTACCTTTGCAGTCTTTCTGGATAAGAACTCTTTCTCCAAAAAGACACCAGTCCTTGCGACAAACACTTTGCCCTCAGATGGCAAGTAGAAGTAGTATCCTTTGGTTTCCCTAGGATACCCCACTAGATAACATTTATCTGATTTGGGTTCCAACTTATCAGGCATTTGACATCACACGTATGCCTCACAGCCCCAAATCTTGATGAACGACATACTAGGATACTTCCCAGTCCATATTCATATGGTGTTTTTAGAACCGTTTTCGTTGGAACTCGATTTTGTGTGAAAGCAGCAGTCTCTAAAGCAAAACCCCAAAAGGAAACGGGCAAATCTGCATGACTCATCATCGATAGCACCATTTCTAACAAGGTACGATTCCTCCTCTCAGAAACATCATTATGTTGAGGTGTTCCGGGCGGAGTGAGCTGTGATACAATACCACACTCTTTCAGATGATCACAAAATTCATGACTTAGATATTCGCCACCTCGATCAGATCAGAGTGCTTTTATCCTTTTTCCCAGTTGGTTCTCTACTTCATTTTTAAACACTTTGTACTTTTCAAAGGTCTCAGATTTGTTCTTCATAATAAACATGTATCCGTATCTCCTGAGATCATCAGTAAATGTAACGAAGTAGTAGAACCCACCTCTAGCCATAGAACTCATGGGTCCGCATACATCACTATGTATTATCCCCAAGAGATCATCAACCCTCTCATTATAACTAGTGAAAGGAGCTTTCGTCATCTTGCCTAATAAACATGACTCGCATCTCTCAAATGATTCATAATCAAATGAGTCCAGTAGTCCATCTTTATGGAGCTTGAATATGCATTTCTCGTTTATATGACCTAAACGACAATGCCAATGGTACGTAGGATTCGAATCATTTGTTTTTAGTCTTTTAGTATTTTCTACATTATAGATCGGATGGTCTAAGTTCAAAACATATAAACCATTAAACAATTGGGCTACACCATAACAAACATCATTCATAAAAATCGAACAACAATTGTTCTTAATTATAAATGAAAAGCCTTTCATGTCAAGACATGATATGAATATAATGTTTCTAGTTATGGCTGGAACAAAATAACAGTTATCTAATTTTATTACAAGCCTAGTGGGCAAAGAAAGACAATAGACACCAAAGGCGACAGCAGCAACTCTTGCTCCATTCCCGACGTGCAGGTCTACCTCACCTTTACCCAGCATTCTTCTCCTTCTCTGTTCCTGCACATTTGTACAAATATGAGAACCGCATTCGGTATCCAATACCCAAGATGAAGGAGCGGAAAGGTTTATCTCTATAACATAAATACCTGAAGTGGAGGTCATACTTCCCTTCTTCTTTTGCAGATCCTCAATATAGAGGGGACAGTTCCGCCTCCAATGCCCAGCCTTACCGCAGTGGTGGCACTTTCCTTCTTTCGCCAGACCTCTCCTTTTCAGTGCAGAAGACTTGGGATCAAGAGGAGACTTAGATCCAATCTTTGTCTTCTTAGATCCCTTGGCCTTGCCCTTGCTCTTATGCACCATCAGTATGGGGCTGGTAGGCTTGGCCTTCTTCATATTGTTCTCGGCAGTTCTCAACATGCCAAGGAGCTCAGGCAGTGTCTTTTCTATTTCATTCATGTTATAGTTTAAGACGAACTGCTCATAACTGTCCGACAACGATTGCAGGATCAGATCTGTGGCCAACTCTTGACCCAAGGGAAAACCCAGTCTTTCAAGGTTCTCGCTATACCCAATCATCTTGAGTACGTGAGTCCCTACTGAGTCTCGAGCTCCCATTTTGCACTGGAATAATGCCTTGGATATGTCAAACCTCTCTTGCCGGGCTTGCCCCTCGAACATTTTCTTGAGGTGCCCGATTATCTCATAACCACACATGCTCTCATGTTGCTTCTGAAGCTCAGAGGACATGGTAGCAAGCATGAGGCATTCCACATCCAAGGTATCATCCTGATACTTCTTGTAAGCATCTCTATCTGCCCTCGAAGCATTTCCGGTCGGCTCTGTGGGGGCTTCACCTTCCAAGACATAGAGCTTGCGCTCTTGCCTGAGAACAATTCTCAGGTTCCTATACCAGTCGAGGAAGTTCATCCCGTTGAGCTTGTCCTTCTCAAGAATAGCTCTTAGGGACAGGGTGGAGTGAGATCCACTTGCCATGGAAATTCTACAATGAATTCATAAAACTTTTAGTACTGTATTTCGAAATACATTTTATATTAATAAGGACTTTTATTAAAAGCTCCCACTATTTTTAATCAAACCGACAACCCTTTAGTTCGATTCGGAGAGTTTATGCGAGCTACTCTCTTAGTGGACAAGATCCGTATTTCACCAACACAACGAGTCCGCTTTGGCGTTCCTCTCATAATGCTGTTATTTAGGTAGACAACATTTGTCAATTGCATCACTATGCAACTCTTGTATGGTTGGTGAATAACTCTTTATTCGCATCCATCATATGGAGCATGCCAACCCAATGCCTCTAGGAACTCAACCTTTGAGGTCACCTAGTTAAGTTAGACCCGATGCCGACAGTGGGATATCACAATTATCCGCTCGCACCCTTACCAAGATAGATTAATGCACCTTGCTTTGGCAAGCTCACACTTCATCGATCGAGGCAGGAAGAATGTCATCCATCGGAAGGCATCCGTATACTTAATATTGGATAAGGGATTTTATTTTTCAATAGATGAACATTTCATCGTGATTAACATTTAATCACCATGCACATACACAAAACAAATGTATCCCCTATGTGCACATAAAAGGATTATCAACAGTTTGATAAAAGGGGGTTAAATCTGAATACTTAGAACACTTCTAGATCTTCAGATTTACATGCATTGAACACAAGCAAAGCAACTCCACCTATGCAGTAGACAAGCTCGTCTCTCAATGTCAGATTCAAAATCCACGACATTTGGTTTCACAAACCATATCGAGGGACGGTTACTGCAAAGGAGAAACAATCTCTGAAACAATGAAATCGCAACGCAATCATATGCGTTCCTGGCGGGGTTCCAAGGGACCGCGCCCCTGGCGGGGTCTTAGGGGCAGAGCCCCTAATAGGGTCCAAGGGGCAGCGCCAGAAACCACACAAAATCACATCAAATGTGATATTCCAAGAAGAAATTAGGGTATTTAGAACGCTTCTAAATGTCCCAATTTACACACACTTGACCGCAACCTCCCTCTGATACCACTGTTGGGTTTTTCTAAATACCATTCATAATGATATGAACACATCAAATGTGCGCAGCGGAAGAAATAATAGAACAACCCAAAGAGTAAGGAACTTGCAGATCTCATGAATCAAGAGATTAGGAAAGCAAATGCAATATACCTTCGCGGGATTGAGTCAATACTCAACCAAGGTGCTCCAAGATGAAATCGGGTAGACAAAATCTGAGTTCCAAGAACCGAAATGTGTCGGCTCCTCTACAGCAATCCACACGAACGATGGAGAACCCCAAAGCCTAGTCGAACAAGGAATGGGTCGGAGAAAGAACGTCCCCTGCGTCCCCATTACCTGCTAGATCCGTTGAAGGGGAGGCGGCGACTGACGACGACGATTAGGTCGGCGGACGGAACGAGAGCGATCAGAACACTTCCGTCTTCGGCTCTCCAGAAATCGCGAAAAGGCTCGATCTATACCGTCTCCTTCGAAGACTTAATCGCGTTCCTTTTATATGCAAGGTATAAAATAGGCTATCCGCAGACCAGAGGAAAAACAGAACATTTCTGTCCAGATTTACATTCGCCGAATTCGACTAAACAATATAACCGAATTCGACTCAGATTCGGCGAAACCATTTCGACAAATTCGTTAATATAAATTCGCCTATATAAATTCGGCGAAACCCTTTAGCCGAATTTGTCATTTATTCAACTAAACACTTTAGCCGAATTTTGACTTAGCCGAATTCGTCTAAACCCTTTAGCCGAATTCGTCTAAACCCATTAGCCGAATTCGTCTAAACCCTTTAGCCGAATTCATCTAAATCCTTTAGCCGAATTATCTAGTATAAATCCATTCGTTTAAACACTTTAAACGATTTTCTTTTTGAGACATTCTCAACTTGATTCCAAGCAGTCACAGGATTAGTCCTTCACTCATATCCAATATGAGTAAGGCCAACACAATCCTTTATCCAACTTCTCCAAACGCTTTTATGTGCGACCCTATAGGCTCATATTGCGTTGGCAGTAAGACTAACTGTTGATTGCTTTGAGATCACCTCAGAAACTCCAACACTGAAGCTGCCTCATCCGGGTTATAATCAAGGTGCCCCGGCCCCTAGGAAAAGCAATTTGGAAGAGATGATGGAGAGGTTCATGGAAGACGCCAACTCAAATATGGCCAACCAAACTGCGTCCATACGAAACTTGGAGACGCACTTGAGCCAATTGGCTCAAGCGCTAACCGAGCGTTCGCAAGGGACCCTTCCCAATAATACTGAAAAGAATCCAATTGACCAAGGGAAGAGTCTCACCGATGCGGGCGCGTGTGACCTAAATGAGTTGGTAATCTCATGCACCATTAACAATAAAGAAACGGCGGCCCTATTTTATTCCGGTTCATCTCGCAACATCCTTGCATTGAAGGATGTTGCGAAATTACAACTTGAAATGAACACAGATGACCGGAAGTCACTAGTGCTCGCCAATGGGACCGTCATTAAGGAGGTGGGTGAAGTTAAAAATGTTGAAGTTACAATTGAAGGGACGGTGGTGGTCGCCGACTTCCAAGTTTTGGGACCTAGTCAAAATCAATCTATTCCCATCTTGGGAGTACCATTCTTGAAAGAGAGCGGGGCCACCTTGAATTTTTCTAATGGGTGTGTTGTCTTACCTGGTAAGGTAACACCCCCTACTTGTCCCAAGATTGCTTCTGAAGCATTAATTAAATCTCCCCTTCCTATTACTGATGAATTGTTTAGTACTGCTGAAGCCAGGAAAGAAAAAGAACTGTTAGCTGGAGAGAAGAAAGAAAAAGAGAAGCAGGTCGTGAATGATGAGGAGAAAAAGGAAAGAGAAAGCACCACCACCAAGGTGGGAAATTCTGACAATTATCAACGTTGTCATAATAAGAACTGTTATCATAATAAGAACTGTAAACAATTTAAACAGGTCCATTGGGCTGATCTGGTTGCCACGGCGGTAACAGAAGTGATGCCACCCACCACCAAGGTGGGAAATTCTGACAATTATCAACGTTGGCGCTCTCCAACTGTGGAGAGGTTGAAACAAGAAAAATTGGTGCGTGGAGCACGCTCTGCTGCCCTCCGGCGCGAGAAGGAGGAGGTTAGGGGCAAGGGGGAGACATCCTCCTTGGGCCATAAAGCCTTCACCTCCTTCCCATCTCACGTGGCTGGGGAGAACCACCACAAATCAACATATAGCTGATGCGTGATCGGGTCTCCGGGTTGTGGTTGCGCTGTTCCCTCTTTTTTGTGTGTCTTTTTGTGTGCTTTGTTTGTTTGCCTCGCTGTGTTTTTTTCTAATTCAGTCTAGAACAATCTTTATAACTGCTACTTTCGAACTTTAATACAAGTATTTGGTCCACCTTTAAGGACATTAAATAAAAGGGCTTCTTGGGAGACAACCCATGGGAACCACCCGGTTCCGTTTGCCTTTTATTTTCTTTTATGTTCTGTTATTTCCTTTTTGCTAACATCGTAGGTTGAAGCTCTCGCTTGGTGGATGAGGAAGGAGAAAAATTCAAAGAAGGAAGTACTGCACTTCTGGCATGCTCATTTATGAGCATAGGTCCTCTCTACCCCTATTTTCCTTATTCCTGAATTGTCTATTTTATTTTGTTTTGATCAAGTATGGGGGAGAGAGCGAGCTGTGCATGTGCACACACTTTGCATGGCATGTTAGAATGTGCTGAGTTAAGATCTATTATTTTGTTGCACACATTGCATACACTTGCACCTAGTTCACGCGCACTTGATCACGCACACTTATTGGGTATTGCTGCGAGGTTCCCCGCTCGTAAGAATTGGATTGTTAGTGTAGGAGTGAGGAGTAGAGAAAAATGTTGACTCGAGTAGTGCTCTAGTCAAGTGCTCCTGTCACGCCTAGAAATTCAATTAGAGTAGAATAAAATTCAATATTATAATTTAAGTATTTCTATTATAGTAACTGCAATTTATTTTACTTTAGTGGTGAATCCAACGGTGGCATAGGGTCGAGTGTAGCTGGACTAGTAGTAGCTTATTATTTTGGTCGGAAGGAAGGACAACCTTTCTCGGTGGCTAGAACTTGCACTAGGCGACTCTTGAAACGATTGCGTTGAAGTACTCGTTATTAAGTGTGATATATGCCATTTCTTGATCCATTTGTGCTTTTGAAATCCTTACCATTGTAATCACCTTTGCAAACCCACTTGAGCCTACCTTTCCTCCTTGTTTAGCTCCACTAAAATTTCACCAAAGCCATATGGCCAAACCCATTTTCGCACCAACATTTGAGCTGAAAGAAATTTATTTATCGATCACATTTGGTGTTTTCTCTGTGGTGTATGGCAGCTTTGAATTAGCTAAAGGAGCCATTTTTATTGTGCCTACAAAAGATATTTTGTCGAGAAGAAAAAAAAAAGAAAAGAAAAGAAAGAAAAAAATATTGCAAAAAGAATATTCTCTCGACAAACTCAAGTATGATTGGTTAGCACGCACCTAGTGTTCAGTTGAAGTCTGGGGGTGTTGTATAGTTCTTGAAAATGTTGTATTGGTGATTGTAATTCTCTTGAGTGCTCGGGTTATGTTGAGTTCGATTCCCATCGTCCTTCTACTTATCTAGCCTAAACTCAACCTAAGCCAAATCTTAACCTATAAGTCCTGTTAACTTTTGATAGGAGTCATCTCATGCAGTGGAGAGAGCGCGAACGTGCAAGCCTATGGAGGCCAACTTTGATGGATTTCTTAGGAGATTGTCCCGGGCTTTGATTCAAGTAATACTCTACTCATTAGTTACGCTATTTTCCCTTGTGCGCGACCGAAATATTGACCGGGATTCACCATCCAAGTACAATAGATTTCAAATTACTATTTTAAAAATAGTTAAATATAATCTTGAGTTAAATTCTATTCTAATGTATTTCTACGCACGTGAGCACGCGACTTCGCATGAGTCTCCACCGCTCAATCACACTCTAACGTCCAATTGTTTCGACAGGAGAGCTGAGTAGTTTACCCGAGACGTGCAAATGGTTAAGTCCGGGGGTGCGATGAGTCTCCATTATATACATTTTTAGGACTCATTTAGGCTTATTATCACGCATAGGTACTGCATATTAGGTTGATTATCGATCATATTGGACTAGTTGTTCATTTGCGTAGATAGTACCTTCCATAGCCTAGTTCTGTGTGTTATCTTGGATGGTTCCCTTTTATTCTTGTTAGTGCATATTTTATGACCGTTGGGGAGCTTTATTTCTATACCCCAGCAGATATGCTTGATTTTGCTGCAGGTACAATGATCATGTGAACGCTCGGAATGGGTTGGGGCGAATTTTAGCATAAAAAGCCACTGATCTTCATTGAGCTAAGTGGAAGAAACCCAGCTCTGAGAAGAAGACGTGTGATGTTTAGAGGTAGTGACAGCCTCTGAACCCCGGAAGCAACCAAGGACTGAGCTCGGAGGGGGCGTGATGACCCCCCATTCTGACCAAGATCTACGGCGAGGCTTCTCATCTCGTGGTTTCCTCTACCCTCTCTCTCTTTTATGGAAATGTACTTTGGATTGTTGTAATGAACTGAGTGCTTTCTATTTGTCTATGAATAGAAGCTTTTTCTTGTTTCATTCTTCATTTTGATGCTTTGTTGTGATGCGCTCCGCCCCCACTCCACTTCCACACATACGTTCTAGTTAGTTCACTCTAGCAAAAGCTAGAGTTGAGAGTGAAGAGGTGCCTTCAACCCTCACGAAACCCCACACTGTGGCCATTTCACCCACTTACTGAAGCACGACATCGCGGCCGCTGCACTCACCCCCACTTTGCGAAGAGGTGTGTGCAACCCTCACTCGTCACAGTTACTCTCCGTCCACGCGCCTTCCGAAGCACGGCTCACGGCCATTGCATCCATCCCGCCTTGCGAAGCGGAGTTTTGACCCGCATTTCTTATTTCTGCAATAGATTAGTACACCAACCACAACGCCCCCGTTTTACTTTATTCGCTCGTGCAACAATCGACTCACCACAAGTCTCGTTCACCGCATCCTGCATTCCTTTGAGAACGATATTCGGGGAATTCCTCCCTACTTTTATTACTTTATAATGACCGGTGCACTGCCGTCGTACCGCATTTTGCACTAGCTAATTAGCGGTGCTGAACTAGTGCGTCAACCACATGGAGCCCCACTCCCCCCTCGACCTCCTTCCTCTCTTTGGAGAACCCGAACAACGGGCCATCCGAGGCCAACCCCCTCTTGGCTTCCACCTTCATCTCATCGAATGCCTTCTTGAAGATGACATTGACGGAACTTCCGTTGTCCACGAGAATCCGGGACACTGTGAAGTTCTCTATGGCGGTCTGGATGACCAGTGCGTCGCAGAAAGGGTCCTCATGACCCGGTATGTCCCTTTGGGAGATAGTAATTTTTTCTGCTGGGGGTGGGGTCGTGGATATCAAAGCCATGCTCCGGCGGTAGATGGTATGGAGACTCGCCTTGCGGGTTGCCTCCACCCCTACTCCCCCGTGGATCACTCTGATCCCTCCTCGGGTCCCCAAATTGACTATGTCCTCACACCTCTCCTCCTCATCCTCCCGAGGCAGGACCTCCTCGATCCTCACCTGCTGCTGCTGTCGCGGTGCCAGTATTCTTGCCCTCTTTGTCTCTAAGAATTTCGAGAAGGTGGCCGCTGCGTGACCTTCCTCATCATGGAAGTCACAGTATGGTAATGCCACCTCTCCCCTCCCAGCCTCTGCTGCACTATTTCCCCTCCTCCTTCCTGCTCCTGCTTCTTCTTTTTCTCTCCTTCCTCTTCCTCCTCTTACTCTCCTGATCTTCATAGCCTGCTGAGGCGGGGGAGGCATCTGCCTCGGACCCTGCCTCCATCCCAGCTGTTGGGGTCTTCCTTTCCCTCCATGGAAGTTACCCCCTCCTGGGGCTTAACCTCTTCCTTGACCTGGTATCCTCCCTCTAGGGCCAGACTCTTCTCTTCTCCGTACCTCCTACTGCTTGACCTCCGGCTCACTGAGATTTGCTAGCCTCTTGGTGAGCTCCGTATTGGCCTCTTCACTCTCGACCTCCTCTGCCACCCTCTCCATCAACTCCTCGTAGGAGATGGGGGCCTTTCTCTTTAGATCCATCTTGAAGAAACTCTCCTTCAATCCCAACGTGAAGGCAAGCTGAAGGGAAAACCCGGGCATCTCCTGGGTGAGCAATACATCTTCCTGAAACTGATCCACATAATGAGCCAACGACTCCTTGAGCTCCCGCTTCACCTTGAAGAGGGACTCGGCGTCCTTCTTCCTCTTTTTCGAAGTTGAGAACCGCAACAAGAAACTTCTACGCAAATCTTCAAACACGTAGATCGACCCGACAGAGAGTTGGTGGAACCACTCCCTGGCCTTCTCCTTTAGGGTGACGACAAAGAGCCGATACTTGAAGGAGTCTGACATCTGCCTGATAGAAACCGAGTCCTCGAACAACTGTAGGTGCTGGACTGGGTCGTCCCGGCCGTGGTAGTAGACCCTATCCCACTCTCCGAACCCTTCCGGGACAGGTGCGGAAAGCACCAGCTCGCAGAAGGGGCTTCCTCTACCTGCTGTCCTTTCCTGCTCCACTCGCCCCCCGAGCTCCTTCACCTGGCTGGAGCTTGCTGGGGCACTACTCACGAGAGCCACCCTCGCCGGGACCGCTCCTCCGGGCGCTACGACCGCTAGGAATGGGCTCGCCTACGCCGCACCCACATGCGCCGCACTCTCCTGTGCCACGACCGCCTGCACCGCGCTCGCCTGAGCCTCGCTCACTGGCACCGAACTCGCCGGACTGGCGAACAACACTCGCCCCTCCAGGTTTTGCACTGACCCCCTGGACAACTCTTTACAGCCCTTCCTCCCGGGGCATCCTCGCCAACCGATGCCGGTGGTTGGGACACCTGGACCGCTGGGGTCGCAAACTCGCTACGCAGCGATGCGATCGCAAACCCGAGGGTGTCGAGGACCTCCCACCTGAAGTCCGAGAACATCCTTTGCATCGCCGCCGGGGGTGACCCGCAGAACTCCTCGCCCTGCTCTTCATCTCCTGCCATGTTCCTTCCTTGGAACTTTCTTGGACCAGCCACACTCCACGCTCACCGCACCAAAAATGTTGAAACCGATTTCTCGGTCTCTTGTGAAGCTCGGGCCCTCAATAAGTTGAGGGGCAGCTAGCCCTTCCTGGTCCCTCGGAAGGAGCAGACTGGAGACTCAGAATTAGACTAAGACCTTGGTCGCAGCGAGGAGGTCCCACCACAAACCCAGAAGATCGTTGAGCGCTTCCCCTCCCAAGCCAAAGCTGAGACTTGGGCACCTTGGAGAGCTAGAGAGCTAAACCAAGGTAACCAAAGGAGGAAGAAGCTCAGAGAACTGAGATTGGAATCCTCTCCCAAGGTGCCCTTCAAGGTCTATTTATAGTTTTTTTTGCTCGTGGTCTTTCAATAGTGGAATTCTGCCTTTTGGTTTTACTAAACGCACCCCAATTTGGCCTACTAACAGCCAAACTCCGTAGTTTGGAAAGGCTGACGGCAGACCATCATGGGCAGAGGGGTAATTTCGCCCCCCTTTGTCTATGGGTAAGTGGTCTGTGAGAGAGCTACTCATGAGAGCTCCCGCAAGTACCCTCGCGAGCATGGCTCGCAAAACCCTTCTTGAGCGAGTACTCTGCGAAGGCCCCATTCTCCCTCCCCCTAGCGACGTTCGCCGAGGCTGGGTCTCGCATTCATCCTTTCAAGCTCCACTCAGCCTTGCAAAAATCTACTAAACTGGCTGGACTACCGAACTCGTCGAGCTTTGAAAAGTAATTCCGTCAAATTGAACATCTTGTTACTCATACGTCGAACGCAGAGCTGAGATCATCAACCTCAAGCTGGAGTTCATCGATCGTGGAGATCTGGCTCTCCCGTCTTCCTTCGAGCGGTCGGCGTGTGCCCGGCTCGCCTGCCTTCTTGCGAGCGAACTCTGAGACTCTGGCTCGCAGGGACATTACTCGCGTGCCTTCCCGCTAGCTTCCCTTGGCCTTGTGGAGATCTACTGAGCTGGCTGGACGATTGAGTTTGACGATCTGAGAAGCCCATTCACCGAATTATGAGTGTGACACGAGTTTGTCGAGCAAAGAAGCCAGTTCGTCGAACTGAGAATGTTAAGCGAGTTCGTCGAACGCAGGGCGGATTTCGTCGAACATGGGTACTTGAAAGAAATCCGGCCTGTTCGCCTTCTCGCGAGCGGTCGGTGAGCACCCTGCTCGCCCACCTTCCTGCGAGTGACCCTCAGAGCTCCGGCTCGCCTTCTTTGTTACCTCTTCCGCCTGTTGGATCTGGAAACCCTCTTAGGTGAGCATTCTGTGAAGACCCCACTCGCACATCTTCCGGAGACATCCTCTGAGGCCAGGTCTCGTATACACTCCCACAAGCTCCCCTCGGCTTTGTGAGAGTGCTGAACTGGAAGGATTTGAGCTCGTCGAGCTGAGCTGCAGATGGAGGAAAACCGCTGAGTCAACTTGGTCCCAGCGGATCCGCCGAGACGGGACGGAAATACCCGCTGAGACGGCTGACCCTCTCAGCCCCACCACTAAGGCAAATTCAGTTTCCATTCGTCGAACGAAGAAAGGATTACGTCGAACGCTGAGCTGAGTTCGTCGATCTCAACCGAAGCCGGGCGTTCGTCGAACGCAGAAAACTTGGAGAGAATTCAACTCGTCCGAAAGACCGCTGCGAGCGGACCGCGAAGATCTGGCTCGCCCACCTTCCTTCGAGCGGTCGGCGAGTGCCCGGCTCGCCCGCCTTCTTGCTAGCGAACTCTGAGACTTTGGCTCGCCTTCTTCGTTACCTCCTCCACCTGCTGACTTCTCAAATTCACTCCCAACTCCTGGCGAATATCGGGGTTGTACACAAACGTCGTCCGCTTCAACAACGCTTATTCTACAACGGATCTTCGTCTCCAACTTCAGAAGTTCATCAAGAGGGAGTTTTTATTATTATCATTTCATATCTTTTGTAAACCGTTAGAGAATTCGCCTCGTTTTGGCGACTAGGTCTGGGTAGGACTTAGGGCAAAAATTCGCCTCGTGTTGGTGACTAGATCTAGGTTAGGTCTAGGGGTGCTCAAGGCCATATCCGGGGTAGGATTGGCTAGAGCGGCTTGGGGCCGAATCCGGGGAAGGATAGGCTAGGGCCACCGGTTCGTGGGGATGCGAGTCGGGGTAGAAAACAAAAAGAGTTTATTATTATTCGCCACCGAATTCTAGCGTTATAGAAATGAATTTTTGTAAACCCATATTTCATACTAATAAAACATGTCTCCATTTTATTTTACTTAGTTTGTTTGATTTCTCACCATCTTAATCTCTTATTATTTCAAGATATTCAAAATATAAGAAATTTTTTTAAACCCTTATTCACCCCCCCCCCCCTCTCTAAGGGCGCCTACCGATCCAACACTTATTACACTTAAGCAACTATACAACTAAGATAGCACGCTTATTTCAAACCGGCAGACCGCCCGGTCTCTTATAGGAAAAGAATCATATGACCATCTGACCAGATCGAGAACAGACCGCCAGAACCAAGCTCATACAACCAGTTCGGTCTCCCATAAGAACGGAACCATAGCAGACCGCCAGAATGATCTTAAGCAGACTGAAGTGTTAGACCACGGAAGTGACCTCCAGTACCAGACCGCCCGGTCTAAACCAAAATAGGAACACTTTGGCACAACCGCCAAACCTCAACAGATCGCCAACACCAGAGATGCGCAGACCGCGCGGTCTCTGCGGTCTCCAAAAAGAAGACTGCATGGACACTCCACCTCCACTTCAAAAATTTAACAGGGTACCCTCCAATGTTTAAGCTACATGCAGGAAAAATTAAGGTTCCTTCCTCAGAGATAATGCAGAGAAAGGGAGAACTAAATCTTCAATGTGAAACTACAAATAATCAAAGGGGGTGATCTCTTCTCTAAACCACTTTGATGCTTTCTAATGTACACATATTATCTTATAAATGATGTTTTTAATAAAAATTATTGCTGGGAAAAATAGCAAAACTCTTTGAAGAAAATACAAATGGTAATTCAGAGCTGCGTCTAATAGAATTCGACGTACCGTTGAGTTCTACTCGACATTAGCTTTGAGAGCTACCTGAGTTAGAAATTCAAAAAGCACACGACGTAGTGTCGAATTCATATCGACGCGGGCATTGACTTAATAGTTGCTCCAAGAACTCGAAGTCACGTCGATTACTATGCGACACAACATTGACATGCCAAACGCACATAGTTTTGCTTCTAGAAGCTACACCGACTTATTTTGGTGCGCTGCATCTATTTCCATCCGACGTTGCTTCGATTAAAACCCTAAACTACGACGAATTATCTTATTTTAAGCAACTCAGATGTCAGAACATCTTACACTTTCAAATTCTCTCTCTTGCTCTCTTGCTCTCTTGTTCTCCTGCTTTCTTGCGTTTTGCTCTCGGCTTCTTTCTTTCTAGTCTTCTTTTTGCAGATACTACTGTAAGAATCAATGGCTCCTCCGAATGTAAATTCAGGATTTGATGTCGACATTGACTCATTTAATGCAACAACAGAAAATTTCACGGGAATTTGGAACTTGTTTCAAACAGTAGGACTTACCAAGTTGATTTCGACAAGAGGACAATATATGATGTCGAATTAGCCGAACTAAAGTACAACATTCATATTGGAGAGGTTGGGTCTATCCATGGAAGAATTTTTCAAAATGACATTGATATCACTGAGGAAATGTTGAGTATCACCTTCGATCTACCAGTATGTGATGACTCAACTAAACTGAAGGTGGCAGAAATCCAGCAAGCACTGCAGATAATGAATTTCAACAAAGAAAAAACAATCAACCTAAAGAAGAACAGCTTCTCAGAAGAGTACGTTTTTTTTGCAGATATAGTAGGCAAAGTCCTACTATGTAAGATTTCTACTCATGATGCAATTCTCAAACAACAACCGCAGATAATGAGAATATTGGTCCTGAATAAGAGAATCCAATGGAGGAGGTGCCTCCTAAAATTGATTGGTCATAAGTATGCTCACAAGGAGAATGCATACATGAGTATAATGAGTCAAGTCTTTATACCACCATTATCCAATGGTGTGCAGATCCAAAGGAGTACTCATCCCTCATGGAAAAAGAATAAACATAAGGATCTTCTCCAAATGGATCAGACAGATTCTAAAGCTTGGTCAATCTCCACTCTCTCCTCCTCCATCTCCAGCTCCTCAAGACCATGAATTAGTCATCATAGATACCATACCTGAACATACAACATAAGAACAGGAGATAGTCATACCAGATATAACATTAGAACATCCAGCACATATACACCTCCTGGAAGACTATCTCACAATCATCCCTTCTGCTTCGATAGACCATCCTCAATCAACAACTCCTCCTATCAACATATCAACACCTCTTGTTGATACACATCCTGCTTCTACCTCACATCCGACACCTCCCTTTGACATTGATCAGGTAATTTCTAAAGCAGTGGGTCTAGCCATTGGGACTTTTTCTGATCTACTACAGAATTAAACAAGAAAATTTCAAAGAAAACACTCTCAGATGGAGACACAACTGAAAGAATAAATCCAGGAAATCAAGACATTGATGTCCTCCTCATAGATCACAAGATCTTTATTAACCTTCCATGTCAGCAAGGTTCAGAAGGGGGAGAATGTTCAAGAGGAGGAGATGCCTGCCCAAGAAGGGGAGATTGGTAAGGAAAAGAAAGTACTTGTTCAAGAAGGGGAAACTTCTCAAGATCAAGAACTGTGAAAGAGGAGGTTAGATCTTAAATTAACTCTAGAGGGGGGGGGGGGTGAATAGAGTATGAAAACTTTTCCCTTAGTTTTATAGTGGAATTAAATTAGTGATATATATGTGTGTATAGAGTAAGTGATTTATAAAAACTGAATAAAGAAATCAACACATCACAAGCAACACAGAAATTCACTAGCACAGAGACACAATGCTTTATATAGTAGTTCCCCAATAAACCTGGGTACGTCTACTCTTCTACCACACTTGGTAGGATCAACTAGGTTTTTGATCAGGTGCCCTATCACCAAGGGATTTTTGATCAGGTGTCCACACACCACAGAGCTTTTGATCAGGTGCTCAAAACCAACAGGATTTTTTGATCAGGTGTCTTGCCACCAATGGGTAAACTTTTGAAGGGAGATTTAACCCTGTACAAGAGGGGATAGAAATGAGATTATGAAGTTCTTCTCTGTCAATATGCTGAGAGAAGACTCTATTGGATGTTGATGTAGAAAAGGCTTCCTCTGTCTGATATGAAATTATTTGACAGTAGATTGGCTGGAAGCTTTCTTTTGAATGAATGATCTTCCTGTGTAGCTGATTAAACTGAGAGAACAAGTACTTCAGTTGTTGTTGCTCTTTTGAAGATCCAAACTTGCAGCAGAGACTGAGAGAGTATTGTTGAAGATGTTCTCAGAAAATGAATGCTGCTAAAGGAAGAAGAAGATTTGTTAGCTTTTTGTTCTTCTTGTTCTTCCTGTATTTCTCTCCTTTTCTTTTTCTCTGTACAATTGTATGTAATATGTTCTGTATATTTTTCTTATTGTCGAGAAGACTGAGGATGATAATCTTTTGTATCTTCTTCCTTATTCTCTTCTGAAAATCTCTGACAGATATTAAATGCAAATCCCTTATATTAATGAATGTGATATTCTGAAGAGATATTTTGAAACTGCAAATCTGCTGCGCCGTTTAGGATATGTCCTTTTCCAAGAAATGTCAATGGCTATAATCTTTAAATAATAAAGGAAATATATTATCCTTACTTATCTGGTAGAAAGAGTCGTTGCTGAAGTCGATCTGAGATCAGAGAATAAATAATATAATCTTCTGAAATGAATTTGCTGTAGAGATATTTTCGTCGATCTCAACAAATTTCGTCGGCCTGAGCATCTGATAAAGATTCGTCGAACGCAGACTGGAGTTCGTCGAACGAAAGGATTCGTCGACCGCTGAGCCAGGATAGATTCGTCGACCGCTGAGCTTGAGCAAAATCGTTGACCGCTGAGCTGAGCAAATTTCGTCGACCGCTGAGACGGGATCGTCGACCACTGAGACGAGATCGTCGACCGCTGAGATGGCTGGATTTTGTCGACCGCTGAGACGAGATATGTTCGTCGACCGCTAAAACAATCTATTCGTCAAACGCAGAGAGCATGCCGTTTGTCGAACGCAGAGAGCAGTTCGTCGAATGCAGTATGGAGGCCATTCGTCGAACGCAGAGAGCATGCCGTTCGTCGAACACAAAGAACAGTTCATCAAACGCAGTATGGAGTTCGTCGAACGCAGAATCTGAATGAATTCTTGAGTTCTAACAACCTAAACCCTTGACCCATAAACTATACATTGGGGTCAACTTGATCCTAGTCAACATATAGTGATCCTAGCCCAAATCAGAAATATGGTTGTTCCAACAATCTCCCACTATTTGGGTTAGGACACTATTTGACAAAAATTAAAACAAATAAAAACAACAGAGCATATATATATCTGATATATTTTAAATATTTCATCAGATATAAAATAAATAATACTCTGAGCTTTGAAACATTTTAATGAAAATAAAACTGATAGAAATACACAATCAGAACCTTTGACTTTCTTTGAATTCTTTCTTTCCGAATTCTTGAATTCTAATCTTTTCTGAACTGAGTTCTTACTTTCTAACTTGATTGTCTGAACTGTATCTTTATATTCTGAATTTGATATCTACTCTAACTTCTATATCAAAAGCTGTATTCTGAATTTGCTGTATATGAAGCTTGTTCATAACTCATCTTTCCCTTTCTGAAAGCATCTCCCCCTGAGACTGGAGGTTCTTCAGATTTCTTCCCTTGCCTAGTTCATAGAAGATCTCCCCCTGAGAGCAAAAATTGCATCAAATGGAGCTTGTTCATAAAACTGCAAGCATGCTTCTTCAATAGCTTTTCTTCTTGAAGCTTGAGCAACTCCCCCTGTCAAAAGGAAAGTATCTCCCCCTGACAAACATGAGCTTCTTCAATACATCTCCCCCTGCCTAGTTTCAGGAAAACCTGGAGCTAGGGCCCTAGAAGAAGGGACTATTGAGGAGGTTGGGAAGGATGCAAGATTGACATTGCTATTATTCCTACAAAATGAAATAGAGATCAAGTGCAAAGGGAACTAGAAAGAGAAGCAATTCCGTAGGCATTTATATAATCAGAAAAATTTAGTTTGATATTGAAGGGATGAGGGGATAAATAGAAGATTTAATTTTTAATTGATTGAATCTCCATCTATCATTCCTAGCTGATTTAAAAAGAAAATATGTTTCTTTTCATCCAAGGACTTGGTGAAAATGTCAGCTCTTTGCAAATCAGTAGAGATGAATTACAGGCAAATTTTATTTTTATCCACATTATCTCTGATAAAGTGGTGCCTAATTTCTATATGTTTAGTCCTAATATAGAGTACTGGATTTTGTGCTATAGATATTGCACTTGTATTATCACAAAATATAATTGAATTATTTAAGTTGACACCATAGTCTAGGAGCTGATTTTGTATCCACAATATCTGTGAGCAGCAACTGCCTGCAGCTATGTATTCAGCTTCAGCTGTTGATGTAGACACAGATGTTTGTTTCTTACAAAACCAAGACACAA
Organism: Dactylorhiza incarnata; assembly: GCA_033032865.1. NCBI lineage: Eukaryota > Viridiplantae > Streptophyta > Magnoliopsida > Asparagales > Orchidaceae > Dactylorhiza > Dactylorhiza incarnata. Next base: position 2,669,507 of record JAWHQI010000213.1, read on the forward strand.
GCCTATCACCAAGAAACTGGCAAGTTCCTGATGTGCTTTTCCTGTCTACTCTGCATCCAGCATAATCTGAATCTGAGAATCCAGTTAATTCAAATTCAGATGTTGTTGGATACCAAAGTCCTAAATTAGGGCAACCCTTTATATATATCTCAAAATTCTTTTTAATAAAATTAGATGAGATTCTTTGGGGTTAACTTGAAACCTAGCGCAAATACAAGTAGCAAACATTATATCAGGCCTACTTGCTGTTAAATAAAGTAATGAGCCATCAATTGCTCTATATACTTTCTGATCAACAGGTTTTCCTGATTCATCATTATCAACAACAGCATTAGAGGGCATGGGTGTTTTCATGGTGGAAGAATCAGACATACCAAATCTTTTCACTAATTCCTTAGCATACTTAGATTGGGATATGAAGATTCCATTTGGAGTTTGCTTCACTTGAAAACCAAGGAAGTATGATAGTTCACCCATACTACTCATTTCAAATTTAGATTGCATTAGATTAGAAAATCTTTTACATAAGTTTGAATCAGTAGAGCCAAAGATAATGTCATCTACATATATTTGAACTAGTAGAGTTTGATTTTTATGTATCCTGAAAAATAAGGTTTTATCTACTATGCCTCTACAGAATTGATTCTCTAAAAGAAAACTAGCTATTGTCTCATAGCATGCTTTGGGAGCTTGTTTAAGACCATAAAGAGCTTTATTAAGCTTAAATACAAAAGAGGAGTGAGTTGGAGAGATGAAACCTGGTGGTTGTTCCACATAGACTTCTTCTTTGATTTCTCCATTCAAGAATGCACTCTTTACATCCATTTGATAAACCTTGAATTTCTTGTATGCAGCAAATGCAAGGAAGATCCTGATTGCTTCCAACCTTGCAAATGGTGCAAAAGTCTGATCATAATCTATTCCTTCTTCTTGTGAGTATCCTTGAGCTACTAGTCTAGCTTTGTTTCTCACAATATTTCCATGTGCATCTAGCTTGTTCCTGTAGACCCATTTAGTTCCAATGACTGGCTGATTCTTTGGTCTAGGAACCAATTCCCAAACTTTGTTTGTCTCAAACTAATTGAGCTCCTCTTGCATAGCAATGATCCAGTTGGGATCTTGTTCTGCATCTTGTAGGGATTGAGGTTCAATCTGAGAGAGAAAACAAGTGTGCCTCAGATTCTGATTAGCTTGATGCCTTATTTGGATACCAGTTGATATGTCTCCAATTATTTGAGATCTGGGGTGATCTTTAATATTGACATAATCAACAGGCATACTGGGATCAGCATTATTTGTAATTAATTCCTCTTGTGGAATGTTACTTAATGCTTCCTTTTCAGTCACAGTTTCATTGATTTCTTCATCACTTTCTTCACTATCTTGCTGTATAGGATTTAGTGATCCATCCTTCTATAGAGCTAATTGATCTAGCTGCTCACAAGTGTAGGTACCTGCAAATTTTCTTTGGTAGAAGAAATCTTCTCCTTGTAAAACATGTTAGTTTCATCAAAAGAAACATGCATAGATTCTTCAATTTTAAGAGAGGATTTGTTAAATATCCTATATGCTTTGCCGATTGATGAATAGCCTAAGAAAATTCCTTCTTCAGATTTTGGTTCAAATTTTCTAAGGTATTTTTTGTCATTATTGTGAACAAAACATTTACAACCAAATGTTCTAAAATAGTTAACTTTAGGTTTCGTCCCTTTAAATAACTCATAGGGAGTCTTACCCTTAAGTTTATGTATCAAACTCCTATTCAACACATAATTTGCTGTGCTAACAGCCTCTGCACAAAAAGATAGGGTCAAATTAGCATCTGCAAGTAATGTTGTTGCTGATTCAATTAGGGTTCTATTTTTCCTTTCAACTACCCCATTTTGTTGAGGAGTTCTAGGAGCTGAGAAGCAATGCCTGATACCTTCCTTCTCACAGAATTCTTGCATGAGAAGAGACTCAAACTCAGTGCCATGATCACTTCTGATCAATGCAATATGAGTAGAATACTCAATCTGAATGCTCTTAAGAAAGTCTGAAGAACTTTAAAGTTATCTGACTTTTCTCTCAAAAAGAACACCCAAGTGAATCTAGAGAAGTCATCTACAGTAACTAGAGTGTATGACTTCCCCCCTAAACTCTTTATTGCTATTGGTCCAAAAAGGTCCAAATGCAACAAGTATAAGATTCTAGGTGAATCACTTTTAGATAATGATTTAAAACTACTTTTAGTTTGCTTGCCTAGTTGACATGCTCTGCAAAGACCTTCTTTCTTGTATGAACCTAAAGGTAAAACTCTAACAAGATTGTCCTTAGATAATTTAGCAATGGTCCTAAGGTTTAAATGTCCTAATCTCTTATGTCAAAGTTCACTAAGTTTGCGTAATTCATTAAATAAACAGATTTCTGATTTAGATGAATTGAAATTTACTAAATAAATATTACCTTGCCTAATACCTGATAAAACAATAATATTATCAGAAGATTTAATAAGGCATTTTAATTTATTAAAAGTTACCTGATACCCTTCATCACATAATTAGCTTATGCTGATGAGATTGTGCTTCCGTCCCTTGACATAAGCCACCTCTTTGAAGGTGACTTCTCCAACCTTAACTTTTTCATAGCCTTTTGTTTGTCCACAGTTGGAGTCTCCAAATATTACTTTTAGTCCAAGCTTTGTCTTGTAGTTGTTCAGGTTGGCCATGTTTCCTGTCATATGCTTTGAACTGCCACTATCAAATACCATTTTTCATTTATTCTTGGACAACTGTGTACCTGCAAAAATAGAAAAATAATCTATTTGTTCTTGACCCAGACTACCTTGGGTCTTTTTGTATTACCACAAAAATCTAAAATAAAAGACATTTCAGGCTGATCCTTATAACCTTTTGGATGATATCTCCTTGGAGGAATTATCTATTTAGTGAAAGGAATGTAAGTATGTGAAGAATAAGAATTGTTCAGATTTACTGTATATCTTCTGTTCGACGAACTGGGCTGAGTTCGTCGATCGCCGTTCGACGAATGAATGTGCTTTCGTCGAGCGCCGTTCGAATAATGACTATACATAAAATCTATTTTCAGAGTTCGTCGAGCTCCGTTCGACGAAGTGGATGCATTTCGTCGAGCTCCGTTCGACGAATTCTGCTGAATTCTGCTATTCTCGATAGTCTTACATGAAATGTTTTTATTTACATCTACAACCTCTTTGCTCTTAGCAGAGATGAATTTTATAGGTGTAGATAATATGTTCTTCTTAATCAGATGTGGGTTTCTTGATGAAGCACCCAAGCCCAGTTTGCTGTTAAGTCTAGCATTAACAGTGCTTGTAATGTCCATCAGTTTGATGCTTCTCCCATTTAGGGATTCTTCAAATTTGTTGGCCTCAGAAAGTTTATTCTCAATGAGAATAATTTGTTCTCTAGAGGCCGCCAAATCTTTCTTAAGATTAGCATTCTCTTCACTTAAATTATTCATTTCAGCTGGCTTATGTCTGAGTGAGATTATTTCTTTCTCAGATTTTATTAAGTCTAAGCAAAGAACCTTGAATTCATCTTTGAATCTAAATGATTTGAAATCAAAGTTAGATATTACCTGATCAGCATCATCTTCTGCTTCTGCTTCTGATTCTTCTTCATCAGAATTGTTGGCTGAGGCATTGATTGCCATCATACAGAAGTTCTTCTCTTCTTCATTATCTTCATCATCACTAGATGATGATGCATTTCCTGACTCACTGCCTGAGTCATAAATGTCCATCAAGCATTGGTCATTTTCTTTTGATTCTTCTTCATCATCTGAAGAACTGGATGACTGTTCTGATTCTGTTTCACTCCAGGTTTCTGCTACAAATCCTTTTCCCTTCTTTTTGTGCTTGTGGGAGGAAGACTTGCTTGAGTGTCTTCTTTCCTCTTTTTCAATTCTCTTCTCCTTCTTCTGATTTTTTGGACAATCTGGCAGAATATGTCCAGGTTTCCTGCAGCCATAACAAACAATATCTTTAGAATTTGACTTGTCATACCTTGGCTTTTCCCTTGATATGGAGTCCTTCTTTCTGAAATCCTTCTTGGCCTTCTTGTAGAACCTTTTGGCTAGAAGGTTCATGAACTCCTCATCTCTTGGAGATTTTTCTTCCTCTTCAGCTGCTTTGAAAGCTATGTTCTTTTCTCTCTTTATTGCTGGAGATGAAGTTGATTGTTCAGCTTCCCTGGATTTGATGAGCTGATCATAGGATTTGAGCTTGCCCAACAATGTTTCAGTAGTAATCTCATTGAGGCTTCTAGCTTCCTTGATTGGCCAGATCCTAGAGTCCCATGTGCTGGGAAATCACATTAGGATCATGTCATTGATCTCAGTGATAGAGATCACTTTGTCCAAATATTTCAGCTCATTAATTATGAGAGTGAGCCTATTATACATATCAGCAACACTTTCAGATTCTCCCTTTTTGAAATTCTCATATTGAGAAATGAGATGGGATCTTCTGCCCTTTCTTTCATCAGCAGATCCTTCAACCATGTTGTTTAGAGAAGTACATGTCTCTCTTGCTGAGGTGCATTCCACCACTCTCTGAAAAATGTCATCAGACATTGTTTGAGCCAGAATGTTCATGGCTTTTGCATCAGCACTCCTTTGCTTCTTTTGTGCTTCTGTCCACTCAGGAGGTGGGACAGCATTGTTGGTAGTGGTGGTTTCAGCACTAGTTGTTCTTGTGGAAGCTGGAGGTCCTGTCAAAATCATATTGAAAATTTCTTTATCAATGGAGTTCATATATAACCTAATCCTTGCTTTCCAAAGTGCAAACTTATTGAGATTGCACATAGGAGGTCTTGTGCTTGAATACTCTTTGTTTTGTGCCATGAGTTTTTAAAACAAAAATAAATAAAATAAAAACTCTGAAAAAATTTAAGATCTAATTGATCTTTGTGATTCAGGTGTTAGCATGTAAAAATCAACTACCCTCTGATACCAATTGAAAGAGGAGGTTAGATCTTAAATTAACTCTAGAGGGGGGGGGGGGGTGAATAGAGTATTAAAACTTTTCCCTTAGTTTTATAGCGGAATTAAATTAGTGATATATATATGTGTATAGAGTAAGTGATTTATAAAAACTGAATAAAGAAATCAGCACATCACAAGAAACACAGAAATTCACAGGCACAGAGACACAAGGAATTATATAGTAGTTCCCCAATAAACCTGGGTACGTCTACTCTTCTACCACACTTGGTAGGATCCACTAGGTTTTTGATCAGGTGCCCTATCACCAAGGGGTTTTTGATCAGGTGTCCGCACACCACAGAGCTTTTGATCAGGTGCTCAAAACCAACAGGATTTTTTGATCAGGTGTCTTGCCACCAATGGGTAAACTTTTGAAGGGAGTTTTAACCCTGTACAAGAGGGGATAGAAAAGAGTTTATGAAGTTCTTCTCTGTCAATATGCTGAGAGAAGACTCTAGTGGATGTTGATGTAGAAATGTCTTCCTCTGTCTGATATGAAATTATTTGACAGTAGATTGGCTGGAAGCTTTCTTTTGAATGAATGATCTTCCTGTGTAGATGATTAAACTGAGAGAACAAGTTCTTCAGTTTGTTGTTGCTCTTTTGAAGATCCAAACTTATAGCAAATACTGAGAGAGTATTGCTGAAGATGTTCTCAGAAAATGAATGCTGCTAACGGAAGAAGAAGATCTGTTAGCTTTTTGTTCTTCTTGTTCTTCCTATATTTCTCTCCTTTTCTTTTCTCTATGCAGTTGTATGTAATATGTTCTGTATATTTTTCTTCTTGTTAAGAAGACTGAGGATGATAATCTTTTGTATCTTCTTCCTTATTCTCTTTTGAAAATCTCTGACAGATATTAAATGCAAATCCCTTATATTAAGGAATGTGATATTCTGAAGGGATATTTTGAAACTGCAAATCTGCTGCGCCGTTTATCTTTTCCCTTTTCCATGGATATGTTCTTTTCCAAGAAATGTCAACGGCTATAATCTTTAAATAATAAAGGAAATATATTATCCTTACTTATCTGGTAGAAAGAGCCGTTGCTGAAGTCGATCGGAGATCAGAGAATAAATAATATAATCTTCTGAAATGAATTTGCTGTAGAGATATTTTCGTCGATCTCAACAAATTTCGTCGACCTGAGCATCTGATAAAGATTCATCGAACGCAGACTGGAGTTTGTCGAACAGGAGGATTCGTCGATCGCTGAGCCTGGATAGATTCGTCGACCGCTGAGCTTGAGCAAAATCATCGACCACTGAGCTAAGAAAATTTCATCGACCGCTGAGACGGGATCGTCAACCACTGAGATGAGATTGTCGACCACTGAGATGGATGGATTTTGTCGACCGCTGAGACGAGATCTGTTAGTCGACCGCTGAAACAATCTGTTCGTCAAACGCAGAGAGCATACCATTCGTCGAACGCAAAGAGCAGTTCGTCAAACGCAGTATGGAGGCCATTCGTCGAACGCAGAGAGCATGTCGTTTATCGAATGCAGAGAGCAGTTCGTCGAACGCAGAATCTGAATGAATTCTTGAGTTCTAACAACCTAAACTCTTGACCCATAAACTATTCATTGGGGTCAACTTGATCCTAGTCAACATATAGTGATCCTAGCCCAAATCAGAAATAGGGTTATTCCAACAAACTGATTGCCCAAGAGGAGGAAATTGCTACTAATCTTGAGAGGCCAGCAAAAGCTCAGGGGGGGATGCATGCATCAACCTAGGGGGAGCTTCTCACGGTTGATGAGCAGATCATAAAATATGTCACCATAATTGCTCAAGAAGCTGCCCATATAGCTGAAGATGCTACATCACTTCAGGGGGAGCTTCACAAAGAGGATGACAACATTGTTGAAGAGGAGGATGAACCTCTTATCTTTCCACCAAGAAATGTCCATACACAGGTCTTCTCCAGAAAAAGAAAAGCTTCTTCAAAAGACCAGTGAAAATAAGGTGAAAAGAAAATGAACAATTACTTTTATTAATCTTTAGTGCACATATTTGAGATATTTGTGATACAGCTATGGTAGACCATCATATCTATTACAATTGCAAGTTTACCATATCAATCTGATTTATGTTATAGTATGTATATATGTACTCTGTTTTATTGTTTTCAAATATGATTGGAATCACTCAAAAATATTTGTAAAATTTGTTAAGATAAATAGGAGGAGATTGTTGGGAAAAAAATCCTCTAGATTTATCTTACAAATTATGTAAAAGTGATTTCATCATCTAAGATTCATTACCCATGTTGTATAGTGAGCGTAACATGGTCATTATATGTCCTAGGATGTCAAACTAATATTAGAGTGTCAAACTCCAGTCAAAAAGAGTACAAAATTCAGTTTAGTTAATTTTGCGTCGACTAGAAGTCGACGCAGCTTCGACTTCGAGTCGAAGTAACTTTGAATAGAAGTACGGATAACTCAGACTAGTAGTCGATGTATCAATTGAATTCAACGCAATGTCGAATTGTATTGGATGCAGAAGCTTGAGTTAGTCAAAGCAATATTTGAAGTCGACGTAACTTCAAATTATATTCGACGCAGAAGTCAGAGCTCAAAGTCTAGGTCTACATCTCAATGGATACATCGATAAGGAATCGATGCAACGCCGATATCAGAGTTCACTTCAAAGCTGAGGAAGATGTCAAAGTAGTTTTTATTAGAACTCGTATATGCGTTAATAACAAGGCAAAGGTATTCGACGCAACATCGAATACAGACACAAAATTAGAATACTTCCTGGATTCGATTCTGAAGCTTATTTAGAAGTTATAAATGGAAGTTATTTGAATTCTAACGGGTCGTTCATAATCAAAAATGGAAAGAAGAACTCCAGAGATACAATAAAGATATATGTGGAAGTTATTCAAAAAGGATTTGACGGGCTGTCAACAGAAATGGAAAGAGAGTAATACCACCTCTTGGACATTCCTACTAGAGAAACAACAGGAGAGGAAAGTAATTCATCATTATTCGAAAAAAGAATGAGTATACTGAAGAAGAAAGACAACATGCATCACACACAATATTCGTTCTTCTTCTTCTCTAATTTTCTCTGAGACAAAAATATTGAACAGAACTTTCTACAGGAATATAAGGCTTCATCTTCTTCCTCTACTTACTACAAGAAGCATATAGATTTACAGAGATCATCTTTAGGATCAGAGCTTCTATAATCCTTGCATTTCTATCTCTCAAGCAAGGATTCATCTACTAAACAAAGATCCATAAAAACACCAAGTACATGAATCCTCAGTGACTACTGCAGGAGGATTCAATCAGAAGAATCATCTTCAACTTCTCCTTTTTCTTTACTCATCCCTTCACCTTTGTAAAACTGAGTGAAGAGACCTTATAATCCCTCTTCAAAGAATTCAGTGGTTCAAGATCTCCTTTTCAAAAGATCTAGATTGGTTCTAAGAGTCTCCTTTACAAAATACTTAGACCTTTGTTCAAGATCTCCTTATCAAAAGATCTAGCTTGGTTCTAAGAGTCTCTTTAACAAAAGACTCAGACCCTGGTTCTAAGAGTCTCCTTATCAAAAGATTCAGGCACTGGATAGTGTATTCCTACCAAGGTGGTAGAAGAGTGGAGTAACCATATTTTGGGGAACCACTATAGATCTTGTCTCACTCTATGCTGTGAATTTTCTGTGCTGTCCCTTTTCTTTTCTGTCATTCTGTGTTTGTTTTATTCTTGATTGGATTTCTGAATACATAGTTGTTAGAATTATTTTATTGTTCTGTGCATCTTTTGTGAAAAAGTTTTAAAGTCTATTCACCCCCCCCCCCCCCCCCCCCCCCCCCTCTAGAGATTACTCAGAGGCCTCACTGTGCACTTTCAATATTCATATTACTTTGTTTAACTTGTGTCATAACTTTTGTACAGATATAATTGCAAATGCATCAGATGCAACAAACGTGGATTATGGAGAGACTACATGATGTTAGTTAAAGAAGAAAAACATCTGCGCAAACGTGGATGTAGTAAAATGGAATCAGATGCAATATAAGAAGAACCCTAATAGTAATAAGAATTAGATGCAGGAGAAGAAGTAATAAAATACGAAGGAGAACTCGAACAACTCAACGGAAAGGAGGGTTGCAGAGGGTTACGATAAGATGCGGGAGATGCAAGAGGCTTTCGACACAGATGCCAGTCTTTTGATGCAGAGATGTCGGAGAGCTTTTTACACAGAGATACGAGAAAAGTCAGAGGCTTTCAACGCATAGATGTCGAAGAGCATTGGCGCAGAGATGCATTCTGGAGAACAAAACATAATGCTAATGTGTTTCTCATGTACGGAAATAATTTCCAAATCAAACAAAGCCCTCATCCTCTATTAATTAAGACACTCGGGTTGTAACAGACATGCATGGTATGCATAGTGCGGTGGAGTACGAGAGTACACTATGCAAAGAAATGCAATGTAATATGCATCCTAAGTGAATAGAGTGCATGTAAGATAGTGTGCATGCACAACATGATACACATGCTGAATAGGCAATTGCAGGCATAGCGTGGCTGCATGAGGAGTAAGTGTTGCATGCACATGAGTGAACACATGTGTCCATACACATGCATGTGACACAAGAAAAGTGCAAGCAAGATGATGCAAGTGTGCTAGAAGGGTCAAATGCAGTGCAATGAGGTTTACCATCATTAGAAAAGGGGTACGTCAAAGATCATTTGAGTATATTGCTACATTATATACGAGCACACAATTTTCTTTGACTCAATCAACATGATTAAGGTCGAGTGGGATTTAATTAGGCAGAAGCAATGGCGGCAAGTTCACAGGGTTTAGCTTCATAGTGTAGATATAGGTTGGCTGGATATTTTGAAGAAAAGGGAAAAAGAAAAATAGAGAAAGATAACAAAATATAGCTAATCATACATTCTAATGTTAGCAGACTGCTAAAATGGATGAATCTTCAAACCTGAATGATCTCATCTTGTCTTTTAGTTGGCATGACGGATACATGTTGGAGAAGTGTCATGGTTGCAATTCTCAGCTGCAAAGGGGGAACACCTTTTTCATCATCTACCCATTCTGACGATTGTTTCAACATGATGGCATTGCTTTCTCCTGAACGCGATTTAGCAAAGGTTATAGAAGATGATCCTACTGCAATAATGCTTCTTTTTGATCCTAAAGGCTGCCCGGAAGATGAGGGTAATGAATTATATATTCAGAGTAAGAAGAACCTCTGTGTTGGTTGCGGCAAAAAAACACTACCTTCGCTACCGAATAATATCATCCGGCTATAGATGCACTTTCCAGAGAATTTAAGAATCCATCGTTCGTAATCATTCACATGATATTGTTATCCTCTGTGTAGACTGTCATGAAAGAGCTCACGCTGCAGCTGAGAAGTACAAAAAGCAGATATCAAAAGATTTTGAGGTTCCTCTTTTCGTGGAAAAAATTGTTGATTCAGGAGAAAGCAATGACTCCAAGCATATATTCATACTGTTTATTCGATTTAAAATCTTAGAATGTTTGGAAAATCAAGATGTCTATCTCAAAGCTAAGTTATATAAAATAAAGGAGGTGCTTTCTTTTTTCTAATTGTTTGTTTCTCTAGCTTTTCACCTCCAAATCCAATATTATCTTCTTTTTTGTTGTCGACCAAAGATCTTGCTGCTTGGAACCAGGAGGAAGATGAGTTTGGCACCAGGACAACCCCTGATATTCAGATCATGCTAAGGATCATCATGAAAACTTCCTTTCTTATTAATATGTAGCCATCTTACCCTCTACTTTCTTAGTGATCACGATTAATTATGATGTCTCCCTTATACGGGGCTCAATGATAACACACTGATGCGCGAATCTAGCACACCGCTATAGGAGGTTGCAAGACTGCGGCACAAAATGGCAGTGTACTGATCGTTCAAGTAATATAAAATGGGCGAGTAATTCCCAAGTATCTAATCTCAAAGGAACACAATAAGGTAGAGTTATCTATCGAGGAAGGACTTGAGATTGAAGTCCTTTAGGTCTGAAGGGATGCAAATGGCTAGGATTGGCTTGGTTTACGGAAAAACAAAATAAAGAAAATAAACTACTATGCAGGCTGATATGCACTACTTCGCAAGGCGAATGGAAACTATGCAGGTCGCTATGCACTACTTCGCAAGGTGGATGGGAGAGAAGGCAAGCGGATGGAGTGGTTCGCACCGACAGAAGAGAGGTGGTTTATACGGGCCGTTAGCACCACTTAGCTTGGCGAGTGGAAGAGTAGGCTTGCGTAATGGACTGGTAGTCTAGCGGAATGGAATGAAGGGTAATGGCCGATGGAAGATGGAATGGGGGTGCACCTCATGTACACATATAAATGAAAAGGTAATTTCACATAGACATGAAATAAATAATACAAATCAAGGTTTAAATGTGCAACATCATCAATATGCAGAGAATCTAGCTAAAAGACTCAAATCAAGAAGCAAAAGTGCAAGAGAATCAACCACATCTGAAGCCTCATTTGGATTCATGGTGGGAATCACTGGGATGTCAATCCTCATCCTAGCTTGGTCCGCAACTACGTCTGGGGTAGAGGAGGGTTGTCACTTCCTCCCAATGGACCCGTCTTCTTCGTCTCACAACCCGCTCTACTCCGGTGCAAAGCTCTTCTAGCTTGATGATGAGCATAGGGCTTGAATCCTCTCCGTGGAAGCTCTTGGATGATGGAAGCGGCCTAGGGCAAAGCCCTCATGGAAGGTGGAAGAGGAACGGAGCTAGAGCTCCTCCTGCGGCAGAAATGGCGGAAGAAGATGATCCTTTTTAGGGAAAATTTCCTGGCTTTAAATAATAAACTAGAAAAATGATCACGCACGGTCGAACGCACAATTGTGCGTGGACCGTGCGTTATTAAAGAAGCAGGAAGCCAAGGAAGATGAAGCAGAGCGCCCGTGCATTTAACTCAAGCACGGTCGAAGCCGACCATTCATAAAAACGCACGAGCAAATCCAGATAGCTCAAAAACATGCACACAATAGGAGATCGTGCATTTTCTTCACGCACGGGCGAACTGCCCGTGCGTGAACAAATCGCACGATCAGGGACAAACCACCATTCTGAGCTGCAGATGACCTTGCACGATCAGAGCGATCGTGCGTCAAGGAAACGCATAATCGTGCGATTCATGCAGACATGAAATCTGGTCAAAATGGATGAACAATCCCCCTACACAATAATCAACACATGAATCACATAGCTGGGAATACCCCTCCAGCTCAATCTAGATGCAGAAAAAGGGTTGGGGAGCACCATGTGCTTACCCCCAACAACATGGAGCGCAAATGCACACCAAAACGGGCCTAAAGAGTGCACTTAGAGTGAAAGTTAATATGAGTGAAATACAAGCAATTAAGGCTTGAAAGTGAAGTGCACACGAGTGAAAACTAGCCCGGATGAGTCCTTAAAACACTATAAATATCAGACTCATCACACCCCCAGATTTAACCATTTGCTCGTCTCGAGCAAATCATCCCTTATGCGGACGAGAAAAAGGAATAGCTGGTTTAATAATTGCAAATGCGGAGTACCATGCGAAGACGCTTGCTCGCGCACGTCGAAATGCAATAGAATGAATTTTTAATTATACAAAATTGTTTGTAAAAAATCTAAGAGCGTAATTATATATTATTTCTACTCAAAAGTTGAATTTCGGTGAATCGTCCGGCCATGCTTAGGAAGAAAGTAAACTTATCGTTGAGGCAAGAATTGCTCAAGATTAGTACTCCGAACAATCTCTATTGAAATCCATCAATGTCGGTGGCCATAAGCTCACTCATTCACACTTTCTCCACAGCGCTCGATTAGTTCAATGCGTAAGTCAGTAGGACTTTTTGACAGAGATGGGGATTGGGTTGCGGTAGGATAAACAATGATAAACTCGAAGGCTTACGCACCTAACCCAAATGAGCTCATGTAAAAGAGCTAACCAGGCAGCCACTAAAAGCGCGGGTGCACCACACCCCCACACTTGAACCTGAAAACATGGGTGTGAACACCGTCTACTCCCAATACAAATCATAAAAAGATTTTCAATTAAACTCTTTTCTCAATCAAAATTACAGATTTTTTTTCTTTTCTCATTTCTTTCTTTTTCTAATTTTTTTTCACAACATTTTCAGCAAATATACAAATGAAGCAAAGCCACATTTCCATAATCAACATCACCACATCAACACCCCAAAAGAAAACTATGAACACAGCTAAATCTCTTCTTTGGGTATGTGACTAGGATCAACTTTTTGGCTTTGGTGAGATAACGATGGAGCTGAATCAAAGGACAGGGTAGGCACAAAGGGGCTGGCAAGAAATAAATGATAGGAACAGTATACAAAGCTCAACCTAGCCAAAATGATGGCCCACATCATGCTCACGTACAGAACTAACCTATACCAATGCTTCAAGAGTCGCTTGGGGCAAGTTCATAGCCACCAAGAAAGATAATTCTTCCTCCCGACTCGAGCAATACGAGCCTAGCCACCGTCTACACACATCCATACGCTACCATCGGATTCACACCAGATTCACCACCTTTGAGTAGAATAAACAATTATTACGCAAATAGAAAAATACAAAATATAAGCATAAAGAAAAATTCATTCTATATGGAATTCTATGCGAGACGCTAATACTCGACTAGAGCACTACGGGAGTCAACATTTTACTCCATCTCACAATCCTAAGCCAGCACAACGATTTTCCCAATCACACAAAAGAAATAAGTTAGACTCATTACGCGCCTATGATTAAGTGCGCTCTCTATTGGGTGTTGTTGTGTGCAATGAAAATGAACAAATAAACAAAGGAAGGCTCCTAGTATGCTATGCAATAGTGCACGTGAGCGGGCACAGAAAATGGCTCTCCCCAGACTTAAACTAAACAATCCAACACAATATATGACTATGAAGTTCAAAATAAAGCTAGGGGAATAGAGTACCCAGTGCTCAGCAAGTGAGCATACCATAAGACGCATGTAAATCCAGGGCAAAGCATCCATACAAAGAATCACAACCACCGCCTTCACAAATAGAAAATGTCTGCAGGGGGTGAGCTCCGCCAAAACAACAGAAAATAGAAAAAACTAAAACGAAATTCCTCTGACTAAACCAAACTAGATAAAATAAAAATGCATGAAAAAGTAAGATAACTATTGGGGTTATTATCCTCCCAACATGACTTATTCAGAACATTAAGAGTTCTAGCTGATGGGAGTATGGAAATAGAAATGCACAGTTAACTGGCCTAATATCCGTGTCGGTAGCGGGTACTGATACTGTGATAGAACAATTACCCCTATACCTAAATAGTAATACCTTCTCCTCACAGGTAGAGGGAAAAGAATGTAAGTGGAGGAGGAGATATCCTCACTCAACTCACCAAAAACATCCTTACCCAGCTTGATGTCGTCTACAGGGAGGCGACAGGAGGAAAAGGTAATGTGTGAGGCTTCCACTATGGAGGAGGGATCAACCTCCTCACATATGAGGATACGCTCATCATTGACTTGAGCATCATGCTCCAATTCCTCCTGTAGTACATGTGGAGGCTCAACCTGCATAGGCTCGGATGAAGAAGGGGGGTAAGGGAATAAAAGAGAAGAATGATAATAATAATCAAAAATTGGGGGAGTGGTCCCGGTCTCACTCCCAAGAGGTTGGGGAAATAAGATATTGTCGGCATCATCGATAATGTTGCAGGGCTCGACAGGATCAACAGTGGCCTTGCCCAAGATTTGAACTTCCTCCACAGGTGTTGACGTGAAATCCTTTTCATCTTGAAGGTTGTCCTCCTCCATAGGAACATGCTTAATACTTAGATCTCTTGCCTCATTCTGCAACGCATCATCAATAATGTCATCAGAGACAAATGTAGTGATATGCACAAAAGGGGGAGGAATAGTGCTCAGATAAATGTAAAGCATTGATTCCTCATAAAGAATCGAATCCACGCACGGTAATAAATGCACAGTGGAGATGGGCTCAGCCATGTCAGAGCCCAGATCAGCCACACATCTGATAACTGTGTCCACATCATTCCCTTCAAAGCATGAAGGTGACACAGACACATAACTAGATGTTGAAGGTGTGCCGCCAGAGGCAGTAGTAGGGATGATCTAGATATTCGGCCCATCATCCTCGTCCAATTGGCGAAGATACTCGGCAAAGTCCTTCAAGGCGTGATCTATGCTTTGACAAAACAAACACTATTTTATACTACTCCTTGGTACTTGCGGGGTCGGAGAGGAATATAAAAATGGTACATGCGGCGAGGATGAGTGGCCATAAAACTTGGGCACGGGTATGAAGGACCGTAGGAGAACGGTGCTCCATACACTGGGCCATGAGAATTATGCCCACCATCTCCAGTAGGGCATTTATCACTAGCGTGGGGAATATCTCCACACCAATGGCAGCAGATATTAAATGCAGCCACATTGTGTGAAGATACCAAGATTCAATAGAAAATCACAATTGTGCAAAACACTACACCTAACAATAAATTACTAAGGCAAACTAATTTAAAACAAGTAAATAAATAAAAAAATAAGAGGAAATAAACAAAAACAAAGCTATACACAAAAGAAAGAAATTCTCTCTCAGGTTCTCCCTCTCCAGAAACTCACACGAATGTGATCCCCGGCATCAGCGCCAAAAACTTGATGCGCGAATCTAACACACCGATATAGGCAGTTGCAAGACTATGGCACGAAATGACAGTGTACCGATCGTTCAAGTAATATAAAATGAGCAAGTAATTCCCAAGTATCGAATCTCAAAGGAACACAGTAAGGTGGAGTTATTTATAGTGGAAGGACTTGAGATTGAAGTCCTTTAGATCGGAAGGGTAACAAATGGCTAAGATTGTCTTGGTTTGCGAAAAAACAAAATAATGAAAATAAACTACTATGCAGGCAGCTATGCACTACTTCGCAAGGAGAATGGAAACTATGCAGGCCGCTATGCACTGCTTCTCAAGGCGGATGGGCGAGAATGCAAGAGGATGGAGTTGTTTGCACCGACAGAAGTGAGGTGGATTATACGGGTCGTTAGCACCGCTTAGCTTGGCGAGTGGAAGAGTAGGCTTGCTTAATGGATGAGTAGTCTAACGTAATGGAGTGAAGGGTAATGGCGGATGGAAGATGGAATGGGGCGCAACTCATGCACACATATAAAAGACAAGATAATTTCACATAGACATGAAATAAACAATACAAATCAATGTTTAAATGTGCAACATCATCAATATGCAGAGAATCTAGCTACAAGACTCAAATCAAGAAGAAAGAGTGCAAGAGAATCGACCACATCCGAAGCCTCGTTGGGATTCACAGTGGGAATCGTTAGGTTGACAATCTGCATCCTAGCTCGGTCTGCAACTACGTCCGTGGTAGAGGAGGGATGTCACTTCCTCCCAATGGGAATGTCTTCTTCGTCTCACTACCCGATCTACTCCGGCGCAAAGATATTCTAGCTTAATAATGAGCTTAGGGCTTGAATCCTCTCCGTGGAAGCTATTGGATGATGGAGACGGCCTAGAGCAAAGCCCTCATGGATGTTAGAAGAGGAACGGAGTTGGAGCTCCTCCTGCGGCGGAAATGGCGGAAGAAGATGATCCTTTTTATGGCAAAATTCCTGGCTTTAAATATTAAACAGATAGAAAAATGGTCACGCACGGTCGAATGCATAACCATGCATGGACCGTGAGTTATTAAGGAAGCAGGAAGCCCAAGAAGACGAAGCAAAGAACCCATGCGCTTTACTCATGCACGGTCGAAGCCGACCGTGCGTAAAAATGCACGGGCAAATCCAGATAGCTCGAAAACTTGCACACAACTGAAGATCGTGTGTTTCCTTCATGCACGGGCAAAATGCCCGTGCTTGAACAAATCGCACAATCAGGGATAGACCACCATTCTGATTGGTAGATGACCGCGCACGATCGGAACGATCGTGCGTCAAGGAAACAGATGATCGTGTGATTCGTACAGACATGAAATCTGGGCAAAATGGATGAACCATCCACCTGCACAACAATCAACATAGGAATCACACAGCTGGAATCCCCCTCCATCTCAATCTAGATACAGAAAATGGGTTGGGGAATACCATGTCCTTACTCCCAGCAACATGGAGTGCAAATGCACACCAAAACGGGCATAAAGAGTGCACTTAGAGTGAAAGTGAATATGAGTGAAAAACAAGCAATTAAGGCTTGAAAGTGAAGTGCACACGAGTGAAAACTAGCCCGGATGAGTCCATAAAACACTATAAATATCGAACTCATCACACACCACATAAGTAAATTAGGCACCCAAGACCAGTTGGGATATCGACTTGTGCCCCACTCTTGATGGGCCTTCCATGGTGAATGTTGTCGTCGCCATGATGATTCTTCTGTCAAAATCATCAGTGTGATGCAGTCCTCGGATATGATGGCTAGTCCATGATGCGCATACTCATCATGCAGTCATCGTACATGATGTGTTATCCTTGCTCACAAAATATAATCTTCATCAATCTACACTTTTGACACATGCGCATACCTATCATTATGCTCTTCACGCAATTCTCTTTCAGCTTTGAACTATGGAGAATCGTCCTCGCGCCCAACATTGTGTCACTATATAGAAAGTGGCTCACCTGTGAGGGGTAATCATCACCTAAATGCACCTGTACATATCATAAGCCCAGATGCTGGCTTACAACGTAGAGAGCTTGCATGGATAAATAGTCAAATCTCAACGATATTGTCAATTATAAGGAATGTGCTTTGATAGCTACTCTCAATTACATGGCATACTAATTTCATACCATTTAGTGGGTCCCTTGTCACATGTAACAACATCCCTCACATGCTTTAAATTTATTAGTCATTATTTTCATCTAGAGCCATATGCCCCCTCCAAAGAAGAAAAAGTGGTTTGAAACTTTTTGAGGAGACGATGATCCACTACCAGAAAATTATCCTTTTGTCACGGCAAATTGTCATGGTAAAAAGTCCAATACCATGGCAAAAAATCTCTTGCCACGGCCTAACGACGACAAATGGGCGTGGCAATGCGAGCGTGGCAAAAATTATTTACCACAATCATTTCATGGTGAAATATCTTTTTTCCATGACTTTTATCCACAGTTTTAAACTGTGGCTAAAGGTCTTGATTTTAGCAGTTATTTCATAGGGCCCAAAACCGTGGCTAATACTTCAGTATTTGCCACGAATTAGGAAGTATGGATAAATTATTTGGCACAAATTAGGTAACCATAGCTAATCTCACTACTAAAAAATGTCTTTTAGACACATTTTTTTAGCCACGATTTTTGACCCGTTGCAAAAAAAATGTGGCTAAAAGACACTTTTGTAGTAGTTAGAGGAATACAAATAAAAGGTTGTCAACATAAAATCAAAGGTTGGTGGGTTCTCCCTAAGCCTCTCTGCATGTATTCTGAAGTAAAGTTCTACCGAATCATCTTTACGACAAATCATGACCATCATTTTGAACATTTATGGAATAATGATACCTAAAATAAGAATATTTTTTTCTTTGATGTCATTATGTGCAATAATGTACTACATGATCTTGTATTTCTTTTTTAGATTCGATGTTTATCACTTTTGAGAACCTAGTTAAATATGTTTATGGGCATCTATTGGGCATATTTCACGAGGTAAAATTAAGCTAGAATGTTGAATCATGTTTCATAAAAGTTTTCAAAGGAGGCACCCTATGATGTTTTAAGATAGAACTGAGGAGTAAATAAGTTAAGTAATTTTAAGTAGCAGAGTAGTCAAAACACTCAAGATTTTAGTCTAATGTTTTATATTCAGCATATTTAAAGTTTTACATGTCTAGGCCTTTTATAGCATATTAAGCGGTGGCTTGACTTACAAATTGTGTTTGATGTCTATCATCTAGTAGCCCAAATCCACGATAACATCATCTTGATCTTTATCTTCTTACAGGCCATCTCCTTTATAACAACAGTTATTTGACTTCTATGTTCGGCTTAGGTCATCGCAACATTCCTCCCTTAAGCTGAAATCCTTCCTATACTCATTTGTGTGCGGACCTCCGAAAAATGAAAGCATTGTAGAGGCTTTATGAGTATATCATCCACTTGGTTTTAGAAGGGCAATACTTCATAGTTATGTAACCTTTTTAACTAAATCATGGATGAAATGGAATCGTCAGTCAATGTTTTTACTTGTCTTCTGCGTGATAGGATTATTTGCTAAAAAGAATGCTGAGGTATTGCCACACATAATATTTGTTGGTTTTTCTGCTTCATTCCCCTTGATTTTAATCAATATTCTGATTAACCATAGGCATTCACAGACACCTATGCTGAGTTCCATATACTCATCTTCAGTCATCAATAATGCAACAGTAGGTTGTTTGTGAACGCCCCAAGCAATCATTTTTGATCCTAATAGAAAGTTGAAGCCACGGGTGCTCTTTCTATCATCAACACTAGATCCCCAATCTGAATCTGCATAACCATGTAGATATGGATTCTCATCTTGCTTGTAGATGAGGCCAAAGTCTTGAGTACCTTTTATGTAGCATACAATGCGATGTACAGAGAGTTGATGAGTTTTAGAAGGTTTTTGCAAATATCGGGCTACAAGGTTTAATGCATTTGCAATATTAGGTCGCGTATTGGAAAGTTACATGAGGGAGCCAACAATTGATCTATAATGGCTTGCATCACATCCTCATCATGATGCTCAGCTCTCAAAACTTTATTTGTAGCCATTGGTGTTAATGTGGAGTTGCACTTATCGAATTGAGCTCATTTTAGTAAATCAGATGCAAATTTTTTTTAGTGAGGAAAATACCTGATGAGGATTGATGGACTTGAATTCCTAGGAAGTATTTCATAAGTCCTAAGTCAGTCGTAGCATATATTGACTGCATGTTTTTTCTGAATTTATCTATCATTGAGGGAGAGTTTTCGGTGATAAGCATATCATCAACATATAGCCCAATTATAATTTGATTAGCTCAGTCCCATCATAGATACAAAGAAGGATCATTTGCACATCCGTTAAAACCTCGAGTAATGAAATAGTGGTCTATATTTGATTCCAAGCCATAGGGTTTGTTTAAGACCATAGATAGCCTTGTGCAATAAATATACCTTTGTCCTATTTTTACCTTCTTGAACATAACCATTGGGTTGCTCTACATATAATTCTTCTTTGAGAATTCCATTTAGAAATGTTGCCTTTACATCTAAATGGTAAACTGCATAGTTGTTTTGGGATGCATAAGCTAATAGAATTCTGATCGTATCCATACGTGCTATAGGAGAAAACATTTCATTGAAATCTTCACCGGGTCTTTGTGAATACCCTTTCACAATTAATCGTGCTTTATGTTTAGAGATAGCACCTAATTCAGTATATTTAGTCTTATATAACCACTTAAGTCCAACTGGTGTTTTATTTGGGGGA
This sequence comes from Dactylorhiza incarnata, assembly GCA_033032865.1. Lineage (NCBI taxonomy): Eukaryota > Viridiplantae > Streptophyta > Magnoliopsida > Asparagales > Orchidaceae > Dactylorhiza > Dactylorhiza incarnata. The sequence continues at coordinate 2,690,009 of JAWHQI010000213.1, forward strand.
AGATCTACCAAAGTCCAAGTATAATTGTTCTGAATAGTTTCCCATTCTTCATTCATAGCTAATTGCCAAGTTGGATCATTACATGCTTCTTCATAAGAAATAAGGGTTGAACAACTTAGTGCCTTTTCTGTTTCTTGATAAATGTCATATAGACTTCGTGTTTTAGTTGGCGATGTGTGAGTGCTGGAATCTGATGAAATTTGTCCTTATGAGCTCTCTTCAATATGATCATCAGAATTGATATGGATGGTGCACACAAGTTGCACAACCGACATGTTCAAAGCTGGTGAATATGATGTGCTTCTGATTGCCAATCCCATGTGGCATGTTCATTGAATAAAACATCGCGAGATATTGTTAGCTTCTTGTGTATGGAATTGAACAATCTATAGGCTTTGGATTGTTGATTGTAACCCACAAAAATGTATTTGTCACTCCTGTTGTCTAATTTATCTCTCCCTTCTAATGTCATAAGTGAGAAAGCTATACATCCCAATGTTTTCTTGTGCTCTACTGCTGGCTATCTTTGCCTTAATAGAAACTATGGTGTGTTGTTTCCAATGGCTCTTGAAGGTACATGATTTAATATATAAACCGTTGTTTGGGTAGCTTCTGCCCAAAACACTTTTGGTAAGGTTTTTGCTTGTAACAAAGATCTGGTCATTTCTAATATAGCTCTTAATTCCTACTTTATTCCAGCATTTTAACAAAAATTTGAGAACTGAATTGAGGTGAACTCGCCTCTTGTATCGTTAACTAATAATAATAAGTACCTTCTGTCACCATAGGAGGGAGTGGATATTGGTTCGCATAGATCTCCATGCATCAGTTCCTAAGGCATTTGAGAGTTTATTGTGGCTGTTTTGGAAAAGGCAACTTATGAGCTTTACTGTAAGCACATTCTTCACAGAATTTGTTTGCAGGATTTGTGAATACAGGTAGTCCCGAGACTAATGCTTTATCCTTCATCAATTTGATTGCTTGCCAATGAAGGTGACCTAGTCGGTGATGCCAAAGTATGACAGGGGAAAGTTGATGTTGTCTTTGGAAGATGAAGGCATAATGGTCCACACTAGACATTTGAAGAATAAATAAACGATTGTTTGTTAAATTTGCTGAGGCTAAGAGGGCACCTAAGGCTCCATGTCATATAAAGCATCCAGATTTGTTGAAGGTAAGTGTATAGTCTCGGCAGACTAGTTGTCCTGCATTCACGTGGACGTCCAGATCTGTAAAGGTTTTTGGGTCCCTGGCGAGTGCACCAAGTAGGGTAGCACTCGCATGTGTTGGAACACGGTCTTCCGCATCTCCTAGGTTTGAGAATAACAAATCCTATGTGTGTATTTAATCTTGTGTGATCTAAGTGTGCAGGATAACAGGTCAAAATGACTCAAGGTTTACATATGGTGGTTGCCCCCGAAATTGAGCCATCAACTCCAAACTGATCACTAGCGCAGGCGATAGTGGATAGCGCCGGCGCTAGCTCGATGCACAGAAGGCATGCTGGACTTGTTGCCTCGGATTGAAGATTCTGCCGCGCAAAAAGTCTCCTAATATGATATAGCGCCGGCGGTAGCGCTAGCGCCGGCGGTAGCGCTGAGGCTATAAATTGAATGCTTTGGCTCCGAATTCTTCATCTTCCTCTAATCCCAAACTCCGGAGCTTCGTGCCACAGCAGAGAGAGGAAGATTCAGAGCGATACTCCCACAATTCCATAAAGCCTTAAGGAGATCCGTGGAGAAGATTTCAACACGCGTCATCATCGTGACGAAAGGCCGCATCGACTACGATCATACTCTGCGGGCCTTCATCCACTTCTCCAGGAGATCCACATAGAGGGAGTTTTTATATTATTGTCTTTTCATGTCATATCTTTTCTGTAAACGGTAGTGAAATCGCCTCGTGTTGGCGACTAGGTCTGGGGTAGGACTTAGGGCTGAAAATCGCCTCGTGTTGGTGACTAGATCTAGGCTAGGTCTAGGGGGTGCTCGAGGCCTTTCTGGGGATAGATTGGCTAGAGCGGCTTGAGGCCGTATCTGGGGAGAGATCGGCTAAAGCCAACCGGTTCGTGGGGATACGAGTCGGTATAGAAAACGAAAAAGAGTTTTACTAGTCGCCTAAGATTTCTAGCGTCATAGAAGTCAAGTTTTGTAAAACATTATTTGATATTAATAAAGCATGTCTCTTCTTTTGTTTTTACAAAACTTCTTATTGTTTTAATATTGCATTATTTCAAAGTTTTCTAAATATAATCTTAAGTTTTTGAAAACCCTTATTCACCCCCCCCCCCTCTAAGGGCGCCTACCGATCCAACAAGTGGTATCAGAGCTAGGTTTTATTCCAATCGGCTTAACAACCGGGAATAATGGCGTCTCATGATTTCTCTTCTACTAGTGGGGTAAATTTATATGAAGAAGAAAAATCTCCTAAACCACCTTTATTCGAAGGGAAAAATTATAAAGGGTGGAAATTATTAATGGAAAAATTTATTAAAAGCTTAGATATAAATGCATGGGATATAGCAATAGTTAGACCAGCGGACGAATCAAATAAACAAGAGCGTCACCTAAATGCAAAAGCTATGCATTATATTTTTTGTGCTTTATCTCAAGATATTTTCAAATTAATATTTTGTTTTTCTAGTGCTTACAAAGTATGGAATTTTCTTGAAGAAATGTATGATTCTCCTCCTGCAGGTATGGAACAATCACAAGAACTGGAGAATATGCAAGCGTGCACTAGTCTTCAAGAAAGCTTCATTCATGACGAATCAATGGAGCACACATCGAATGAAAAAGAAGAAGAAGTACTGTCTTCAGAAGAGGAGTTGCAAAAAGATGTAATATGTTCAAATCGTGCCTCTCCCGATAGCAATGTAAAGAAATCTAATCCCATCTTTTGTACTTCTATCTCTTCATTACAATTGCTACAAAATAAAGAAATTAAAAAGGGCTAATAAACTCTTGCGCTTAGAAAATAAAAATTTAAAAGCAAAATTTAATTCTAATGAAAACATAACACCTTGCAAAGATCTTAATAATTTAAATGAAAAATACAAGGAACTTGAAAAGGATCTTATTTTTATAAAAGAACAAAATGAAAAATTATGTTTAGAAAATTCTTCTTTGAAAAATGATTGTGCTAAGTGTAAAGACTATAATATTGAAATTAAAGAGATGGACGAAACATTTGATGAATATAGGGATGAATACGAAAAATATATTGAATCAATTGCTACCACTCTTAAAAATAGCACAATCGCTTATAATAAAACTAGACATAATTTAAAAACTAAGAATGATGAATTAGAAACTAAAATTATCTTGCTTAAGAAAATCTTAAAGAAAAATTCTCAAACAAATTCCAAAAGCAAGTTAAATATGAATTTTCATAATATGTCTAAACCCAACAAAGGAAATAAAAATTATCAAATGCTTAAAAATGAAATTCCAAATCATCATCATTCACAAAATAACCACTCTCCCAACATAAACTTAAAAATAAACAAATTTCCTATAAAAATGTTTTGCAAAATTATCATGGAAATTTGACAAATAAGAATAATATTAAACCAATATTTGAATGGAGACCAAAAATAAAAAATGAAACCTTAAATACAAGGATCCATTCATCTCTATTTAAACCAAACAATAAACAACAAAAGATGGTAAATGAACTTTCAAAACATCATCATCATCTTCATTTACAATATCAACCAATTCCCAACTTAAGTTTAAATGCAAATAAATTTCAAATAAATAATATTTTGCAAAATCACAATGGAAATTTAATGAACAAAAACAATAGTAAACCAAGGTATGAATGGGGATCCATACTTAAGAATGACGCATTAATGTCAAACGAAAGGGTTCATTTATCTTTGTCTCCTCAAAAGAAAACACGATGTATTTGGGTACCCAAAGGAACCGTCACTCCCGGTCCTCTTTGGATACCTAAATCTCTTATTCATTAGTATCCCACCACTTGCATGAAGTAGAAATCAATTAAAATGAAATATCATTTCTCTACTTCATGATATGCTTAAACTTTCTTTTTATTGTTTTTAAACTATCATGCTATGATCACTTTATATGACTTGTAATATGACTTTATCATAGTAAACCAAAATTCATAAATAAATCAAATTGAATAATATTGAATAAATAGTCATGTCATTGTTCAAGTGATCTACTCATCTTTTTTATTTCTATCCTTCTAAATCCATTTCCTAAAAAGTCTTATAAAAATTGAAAAACTAAATTTGTTATATGATGGTATTAAGACTAAATAAAATAAATGTCAAAATGAATTTAAAAGGTGTATCTTTAGGGGTATTAGGCTAAATTTATAAAATGCGCAAATTTTACTTAGGTAGTTAATATATTTGCATCATTTTCAATTACCCCAACTATGTTTAATCATAATTATGTTTAAATCGAAATTAAAAATTTGCATGAATATTATTTCACTTATTTATGATCATTTTCCTCATGCATATGTTGTGCAAAACTCAATAATCAAGGTTTAATACATATGAAACTCTAATGAAGATGAAACTCATATACTAATTTTTAACTTTCGCAACTTTTTGCGATTTCTTCTCGTCTCATCACTTCATTAGACAGGCCTTACATTACAAAAACATAATTAAGAAAAATTAGAAGCAAAATCGAAGAAAATCAAGGCTATACAATCAAAATAAGCACTCTCTGTGAGCTAGCGCAGGCGCTAGTACCTAACGTCGGCGCTATCTTGAGTCCCCGATTTTCTGAAATTTTAAAATTCTGAAAATTTCTTAAAAATATATTAATCTATATGTACTACTCATTTTTGCAATTCTGCCTATAATAGATTTTTGAAAAATCAAATACAAAAATAGAAAATTCAAATTACAAAAATTATATGTTTTTGCCTTAGTGTTTTTGTCATTTGTTTAAATTCTATTTCTAAAAACAAAACTATCAATATTTGTTATTTGAACTTAACTTTTCTATTAACATGTATCTTGCGAAAGGGTGATTTGGGCTATCATCCCATCATATCACCTAGTACCGGGCGAACCTCTCACAGGGTAGTCCTCAGGAAGTCCAAGATCAAATTATAAGAGTTCAAACTCTAAATTATAATTATTTTGCAAAAATATCAAAAATACTGTATGGACTTTATTGAGAATATCAAGCATGAGTTAATCTATTACTTGGAACCTCTATAATGTTGCAATTTATCCTTTCAAAATACTTTGAACATTGTCTTTATCATGCTTTGATATATCTATTAATATGTGCATCAATTATATTTTAAAAGGGTGTGTCGAATCAAGCTTAGCATGCCTCTAAGTATGAGTAAATGTTTTATGTTTGATAATGATATTTATTCACTCACCTTTTTGGCATTGTCTACATATGGTTTAATTTAAGAATGCTTGTGTATGTTATGTATTAGTACAATGAATTAAAATTGCACAAGTATCTTACCTACACTCCTTTATTTGCACTTTTAAAAGTTAAGAAAAGTGGTTATCTTTTTCATAAATTCTATTGGTTTGCAAAACAAGTGTATTCGGAAAACTTTGTACAAAACAACAATCATAAAATAAAGTGACAAAGATAACTCCACCAAGCACTACTTGAACCTCCTGATAAGTCTTAATAAGCGTTGTGAGGTTGAGCACCTTGGAAAGAATAGTAAAGTGTCTTGTGCAAATCAAATATTTCTTTCAAAATAAAAACCACTTTCTCTTAAAGTACACCGGATCACTAGTTTCAAAACATTCAAAAATAAAAATCTGTGATCCCCCAAGCACTACTTTGCACCCTGATAAGTCTTAATGAGCATTGTGTGTGCAAAGCACCTTGGTAGTTGTACATTTTTCTTGTGTGCATTAAAGTGTGTGGAAGTAAAATTATTTGTGTTTTATTGTGCTCTTACTTTACATATTACTTGTATTTTTTATTAAAACTCTTGTATACTCTACTCAAAAATACACCTATGTGCACATCATTATCTTCCATAACACTTCTTCTCATGAGTATTGGATCCTAATGCTAATTCTATCCTACTCTTTATTTATGAAACGCACTAGATAACCTAGCATGCTTTCTACAATGTTTGGTATGTTTTGAAATTGTGAATTAAAATAACATTGTAGTAATTTCTTTTTGATAAAATTATTTCATGCTTGGTTACTTTATTGTCAACCATAAAAGATTTTCATTGAAACATGATTTACATAAACATCTTCTTTTAAAATTAAACTCTTATATCTTTTTATGGATCATCATTGAATACAATAAGATGTTTCTTGTATTTTTACAAGTCTTCCGCATCATCATTACCATAAAACTTTTACCCAGCACTTTCATGCTTATATCAAGTCTTAAATCTCAACTTTTTTCTTAAAAAACAAGTAGTAGACTTGCTTGGTAAAATTTATATTAGCTATTCTAACACGTATATCTTTTTTTTTTCTTATAACTCTGATCTATTTCTATTCTAAACACTCCTCCAACAAGTAAAATATTGCTTATAAAACATCTCTTTAACTTAAACTCTTATTTAGTATTATGATGTTTCTTTTTCGAAATCTTCCGAAATACTCAAACTCTGATTCATTCATGAATTTCAATATTGCTAAGAGTATTTTAATTTTCAAATAAAAATCCATATGTTATGAAATTTCCCATTAAAATTTAAATGCTAAATGTTTCCAATAATTATTATCCGGACTTCATTTCTCACCATAGCGGGGGCGTAGGGTTGTAGACATTAGATAACCTTATCTCTAGTCATGTCTTGTCCTTAACCGGGGAGGGTTCCAGTGGGGCCTTGCGAGGCACTGGGGGGAAAGAGTGCTAGGTTAAGTTTTGTCTAGTGTTTGCATATGGGACTAACACCCCAACCTACGACATGTGTGCAGCTCCTCATGCCCATCCGTCACTTAGTATGGGGCTAGGGTGTAGACATATTGTCTGGGTAGATTGGTTATTTGGAAATCCTTATTTTCTTAGGTTAAAACTCTGATATTTTTTATATAAAGGGGAAATCATTATTTTTCTTAGGCCAAAACTCTGATCTATTTTTCTCTACACCTTATTCTAAAAACTTCTTATCATTTCCTCTCACTAAGAAGCTCGATCATGCTTTATCTTATTATCAAACTTCTCTGTAGGTGCCTCCTAACCCACTTTTGCTAATAACAAAGGGGGAGAATTAACATGATAAATTACAAAAGGGGGAGACCTATAAATACAATCCGCTATCAAAATAAAAACCCAACATGATTAATTAAGATGATAGCTTACATATTAGGGGAGCATGTATTTAGGGGGAGCATGTATTTAAGGGGGAGCAATACTAAAATGCTATAATCATTATTTATTCTAAGTCATCCTTTTCACACACACACAAATATGTTTCTTCATGCTTATTTAGATTAATGCTCTGATTTATCATTAATGGATTTGTTATTATCAAAAGGGGGAGTTTGTTGGAAGATGGTCTTCCGCATCTCCTAGGTTTGAGAATAACAAATCCTATGTGTGTATTTAATCTTGTGTGATCTAAGTGTGCATGATAACAGGTCAAAATGACTCAAGGTTTACATATGGTGGTTGCCCCCGAAATTGAGCCATCAACTCCAAACTGATCACTAGCGCAGGCGATAGTGGATAGCGCCGGCGCTAGCTCGATGCACAGAAGGCATGCTGGACTTGTTGCCTTAGATTGAAGATTCTGCCGCGCAAAAAGTCTCCTAATATGAGATAGCGTCGGCGGTAGCGCTAGCGCCGGCGGTAGCGCTGAGGCTATAAAATGAATGCTTTGGCTCCGAATTTTTCATCTTCCTCTAATCCCAAACTCCAGAGCTTCGTGCCACATCAGAGAGAGGAAGATTCAGAGCGATACTCCCACAATTCCATAAAGCCTTAAGGAGATCCGTGGAGAAGATTTCAACACGCGTCATCATCGTGACGAAAGGCCGCATCGACTATGATCATACTCTGCGGGCCTTCGTCCACTTCTCCAGGAGATCGACATAGAGGGAGTTTTTATATTATTGTCTTTTCATGTCATATCTTTTCTGTAAACGGTAGTGAAATCGCCTCGTGTTGGCGACTAGGTCTGGGGTAGGACTTAGGGCTGAAAATCGCCTCGTGTTGGCGACTAGATCTAGGCTAGGTCTAGGGGGTGCTCGAGGCCTTTCTGGGGATAGATTGGCTAGAGCGGCTTGAGGCCGTATCTGGGGAGAGATCGGCTAAAGCCAACCGGTTCATGGGGATACGAGTCGGTATAGAAAATGAAAAAGAGTTTTACTAGTCGCCTTAGATTTCTAGCGTCATAGAAGTCAAGTTTTGTAAAACATTATTTGATATTAATAAAGCATGTCTCTTCTTTTGTTTTTACAAAACTTCTTATTGTTTTAATATTGCATTATTTCAAAGTTTTCTAAATATAATCTTAAGTTTTTGAAAACCCTTATTCACCCCCCTCTAAGGGCGCCTACCGATCCAACAGCATGGTTGTTAGTAGCTCCCTGAGAGAGTGCACCAAAAGAGAGCGCTCGCAAGGTTGATAGTGGCTCCTTGAGCGAGTGCACCAAGGGGAGCACTCGCCAGGTCGATAGCAGTGGTCTGTCTATAGTACATTTAAGTAGTGGGTTTTTAGCTATCTGCAGATCATTTTGGGGTTGTGGATAGGAAAACCAAAAGACTGAGGCCACTATCCGTAGATCATTTTCAGAATCCTATATATAGACCCCCAAATGCACCTTAAAAAGGGATCCCTTTTCTGGTTTTCTTGAGAGAGCTTCTTCTTTCTTCTTGCTCTCTGGTTCTCTTAGGTGCCGAGCTCGGTCTTGGTTTGGGAGGGGAAGATCCTTAGTTATTTTGAATTTGTGGCGGGACCTCCTCGCTATGGCTCAGGTGTATGTTTGGAGGATTCAGTGGTCTTGCGAGTGCCATCAGTTCTAATTGCCTAATCTTTTGTTCTAACCTATTAGAAGTACGGGCGAGCCGCACCCATTTTGGGGTCCTGCAGCTCAATTGGTGATGAGAAGTGAAAGTACTCCATAATTAAGCGTGCTCGGGCTGGAGTAGTCATGGGATGATTCACGAAGTTTGGACCTCAAAATGGGTGCGGCTTTTTTTAGCACGGGCCCGCATTTTTCGCTCGGGCGCGCATTTTTCTCCTAGGCGTGCATTTTGTGCCCAGGCGCGCCTTATTCGCACTCACGCGCTTTTTTCTCATTTGCGCACATTTTCTGTCTGGGCTCGCATTTTCCACCCGGGCGCGCATTTTTCGCTCGAGAGCCTTTTTTCGCTCGGGGCCCTTTTTTGCTCCGGGAGTTTTTTTCCGCCCTGGTGCGCAATTTCTGCCCGGGTGCGCATTTTTCACCCAGGGCGCATTTCTCCACCGGGGGCGCATTTTTCGGCTTAGGGCGCATTTTTCGGCAGCGCGCGTATTTTTCGCCCATGGGTGCATTTTTTTCGGTTGCGCATTTGTCTGGCCGAGCACGCATTTTCCGCATGGGCCGCATTTTTGGACCGGATGCGCATTTTCTGCTTATGCACGTACGCTCATGAGCCCTTTTTTCACCCTAAGTTTTTTTTCACCACAGGCACGCATTATCCTCTGAGGCGCACATTTTCCTCCCCTGTGCGCATTTTTCCGCCCCTGGGCACATTTTCCCCCTGTGTGCGCATTTTCCATTCGGGCGCGTGTATTTTTTCATCTATGCACCATTTTTTGCCCGATATGTGCATTTTACTCCCCTGCGCGCATTTTTCCGCACGGTCGCCCTTTTTTCGCCTGGGGCCCTTTTTTCGCCCAGTGCGCCCTTTTTTCGCATAGGCACGCGTTTTCTCCATGGGGTGTGTTTTTTGACTGGGCCCGTGTTTTCATCCCCTTCGCACATTTTCGCTCAGATGCGTATTTTCCCCCGAGTCTTGTCTTTCTATTCACATTGGTATATTATTATTATTATTTTTGTGTTATTATGATTTTCTTTTATTTCAATTCTTGAAAGTCAATGTCTTTAATCCGAACAAACAAAACTGTTTAATGTCAGTTCATTTGATAAAAAATTATCATGCGACGAACAACAAAATTAAAATTAATTTTAATGTCAATTCCTACATGTATTGACATTGGATTAAAAGTCAATTCTTAAAAACCAATATCTTTCAAACGAATAGAACATAATTGTTTGTTTCTCTGGCTTTTCACCTACAAATCCAATATTTGTCTTCTTTTTTGTTGTCGGCTAAAGATCTTCCTTGGAACCAGGAGGAAGCTGAATTTGGCACAAAGACAACCCCTAATATTCAAAGCATGCTAATGACCATCTTGAAAACCTTCCTTTCTTGTTAATATGTAGCCCTCTTACCCTCTACTTCCTTAGTGATCACTATTAATTATGATGTCTCCCTTATAGGGGGCTCAATGATAACACACCGCATATAGTAATTTAGGCGTCCGAGATCAGTAGGGATCGCGACTTGTGCCCCACTTTTGATGGGCCTTCCATGGTGTATGTAGTCGTCGCCATGATGATTCCTCTTTCAAAATCTTTGGTGTGATGGATGTCTCGGCCGTGATGGCTAGTCCATGATGTGCATACCCATCGTGTAGTCATTGCCCGTGACGTGCTATCCTTGCTCACAAAACATAATCTTCCTCTCTTAAAATCATCGGAGTGATGCATTCCTCGACCATGATGGCTAGTACATGATGCACATACCCGTCGTGTAGTCATTGCCTATAATGTGTTATCCTTGCTCACAAAACATAATCCTCATTGATCTACACTTTTGACACATATACACATACCTGTCATTTTACTCATCACACAATTCTCGCTCAGCTTTGAACTATAGAGCATCGTCCTAGCGCCCAACATTGTCTCACTATATAGCAAGTGGATCACCTATGAGGAATAATCGTCACCTAAATGCACTTGTACATATCATAAGCCGAAATGCAAAATTACGGCGTAGAGAGCATGCATGGATAAATAGTCAAATCTCAACAGTAATGTCAGTTCTAAGGAATGTGCTTTGATATATAGCTACTCTCCACTACACGGCATACTACTTTCAAACCATTTAATGGGTGCCTTGTCACATGTCAACAACATCCCTTACAGGCTGTAAATGTAGTATTCATTCTTCTCATCTAGGAGGCTATATGCCCCTCCAAAGAAGAAAAGGTGTGTAGGGATACGGGGCAACCAACTGCACCAAAAGACCGGCATATTGGTCAAGGCGCCTACCGCTCCTTTATAGGGTTGGCTATCCTCGGGTGGATCCACGGGGCAGTCAGTTAGACCCATGGGGGACACACCCTTCCGCTTCGAATAGCACCGCAGCGCCGGGAGCAATTCTAGCACCCCAACAATCCCCCCCCCCCCCCCCAGAAACGACCTCGGGGTTTCGAACCCGCGACCCCCTCTGATACCACTTGTAGGGATACGGCACAACCAACTGCACCAAAAGACCGGCCTGTTGGTCAAGGCGCCTACCGCTACTTTATAGAGTCGGCTATCCTCGGTCGGATCCACGAGGCAGTCAGTTAGACCCACGGGGGACACACCCTTCCGCTTTGAATAGCACCGCAGCGCCGGGGCAATTTTGGCACCCCAACAAGGTGGTTTGAAAAATTGAGATGTCTATCTTAAAGCGAAGTCTTATAAAATCGAGGCGGTGTTTCATTTTTCCTAATTGTTTGTTTATCTAGCTTTTCACCTCCAAATCAAATATTTATCTTATTTTTTGTTGTCGACCAAAGATCTTGCTTGGAACCAGGAGGAAGATGAGTTCGGAAACCAAGATAACCCTTGATTTTCATATCATGATAAGGACCATCTTGAAACAATCCTTTCTTGTCAATATGTAGCCCTCTTATACTCTACTTCCTTAGTGATCACGATTAATTATGATGTATCCCTTATACGAGGCTCAATGATAACACACCACATATAGTAAATTAGGTACCCTAGACCAGTAGGGATCGTGACTTATGCCCCACTCTTGACGGGCCTTCCATGGTGTATGTAGTCGTCATCATGATGATTCCTCTCTCAAAATCATCGGTGTGATGCAGTCCTCGGCTGCCATGGCTAGTCCATGAAGCTCATACTCATCGTGTAGTCATCGCCCGTGATGTGCTATCCTTGCTCATGAAACATAATCTTCATCAATCTACACATTTGACACATGCACATACATGTTGTACTCATAATGCGATTATCTCTCAACTTTGAACTATAGAGCATCATCCTCGTGCCCAACATTATCTCACTATTGAACAGGTGGCTCACCTGTGAGGGGTAATCGTCACTTAAATGCACATTTACATATCATAAGCCCAGATGCAAGATTACAACGTAAAGAGCGTGCATGGATAAATAGTCAAATTTCAATAGTAATGTCAGTTCTAAGGAATATGCTTTTATAGCTACTCTCTACTACATGACATACTACTTTAATACCATTTAGTGGGTCCCTTGTCACATTTCAACAACAACCCTCACATGCATTAAATGTAGTAGTCATTCTTTTCATCTAGGCGGTTGTATGCCCCCTCCAATGAAGAAAAGTGGCTTGAAAATTGAGATGTCTATCTCAAAACTAAGTTTTATAAAATCGAGGTGGTGCTTCATTTTTCCAAATTGTTTGTTTCTCTATCTTTTCACCTCCAAATCCAATATTTATCCTTGTTTGTTGTCGACCAAAGAACTTGCTTAGAACCAGGAGGAAGATGAGTTTGGCACCAAGACAACCCCTAATATTCAGATCATGCTAAGGACCGTCTTGAAATCTTCCTTTCTTGTTAATATGTATCCCTCTTACCCATTACTTCCTTAGTGATCACGATTAATTATGATGTCTCCCTTATAAGTGGCTCAATGATAACACACCGCATATAGTAAATTAGGCACCCGAGGCTAGTAGGGATCGTGAATTGTGCCCCACTCTTGATGGGCCTTCAATGGTGTATGTAGTCGTCGCTGCGATGATTCCTCTTTCAAAATCGTTTATGTGATGCAGTTCTCATCCGTGATGGCTAGGCCATGATGTGCATACTCATCGTGTAGTCATTGCCCATGACGTGATAGCCTTGCTCACATAATATAATCTTCCTCTCTCAAATCGGTGTGATGCAGTCCTCGGCCATGATGTCTAGTCCATATTGTGCATACCCATCATGCAGTCATCGCCCATGATGTGTTATTCTTGCTCGAAAGACATAATCTTCAGCAATCTACACTTTTGACACATATGCACATACATGTCATTGCGCTCATCACACGATTCTCGCTCAGCTTTGAACTATAGAGTGTCATCCTAACGCCCAACATTGTCTCACTATATAGCAAGTGGCTCACCTGTGATGGGTAATCATCACCTAAATGCACTTGTACATATCAAAAGCCTAGATGCAAGATTACGGCGTAGAGAGCATGCATGGATAAATAGTCAAATCTCAATAGTAATGTCAGTTTTAAGGAATGTGCTTTCATATATAGCTACTCTCTACTACACAGCATACTACTTGCATACCATTTAATGGGTCCCTTGTCACATGTCAACAACATCCCTCACATGCTTTAAATGTAGTAGTCATTCTTTTCATCTAGGCGGCTATATGCCCCCTAGAAAGAAGAAAAAGTGGTTTGAAAAATCGAGATGATTATCTCAAAGCTAAGTTTTATAAAATCGAGGCAGTGCTTCATTTTTCCAAATTATTTGTTTCCCTAGATTTTCACCTCCAAATCCAATATTTATCTTCTTTTTTGTTGTCGACCAAAGATCTTGCTTGGAACTAGGAGGAAGATGAGTTTCGCACTAAGTCAACCCCTATTATTCAGACCATGTTACGGACCATCTTGAAACCTTCCTTTCTTGTTAATATGTAGCCCTCTTACCCTCTACTTCCTAAGTGATCACGATTTATTATGATGTCTCTCTTATTTGGGGCTCAATGATAACACACTGCATATAATAAATTAGGCATCTGAGACCAGTAGGGAACGCGACTTGTGCCCCACTCTTGATGGGCCTTCCATGGTGTATGTAGTCGTCGCCATGATGATTCCTCTCTCAAAATCGTCAGTGTGATGTAGTCCTCGGTTGTGATGGCTACTCCATGATGTGCATACTCGTCATGCATCCATCGCCTGTGATGTGCTATCCTTGCTCAGAAAACATAGTCTTCATCAATCTACACTTTTGACACATGCATATACATGTCGTTGTACTCATCACATGATTCTCTCTCAACTTTGAACTATAGAGTGTCGTCCTCGCGCCCAACATTATCTCACTATATACAATTAGCTCTCTTGTGAGGGGTAATTGTCACCTAAATGCACATGTATATATTATAAGCCCAGATGCAGGTTTACGACGTAGAAATCATGCGTGGATAAATAGTCAAATCTCAGTAGTATTGTCAGTACTAAGGAATGTGCTTTGATAGATACTCTCTACTGCATGGCATACTACTTTCATACTATTTAGTGGGTCCCTTGTCACATGTCAACAACATCCCTCACATGCTTTAAATGTAGTATTTATTACTTTCATCTAGGTGACCATATGCCCCCTCTAAAGAAGAAAAAGTTGTTTGAAACTTTTTGAGGAGAGGAAGATCCGCAACCAGAAAATTGTCTTTTTGTCACGACAAATTGTCGTGGCAAAAAAGCCCAATACAATGGAAAAAACCTTTTGCCATGGCCTGCCCATGGCAAGTGGACGTGTGCAATGCAAAGCGTGGAAATAATTATTTACCACGCTCGTTTCGTTGCAAATATCTTTTTGCCATGACTTTTAGCCACAGTTTTAAACCATGGCTAGAGGTCTTGATTTTAGCAGTTTTTTAACAGGGCCCAAAACCGTGGCTAATACTTCAGTATTAGCCATGAATTTGGAATTATGTAAAAATTATTTGGCACAAATTACGTAACTGTGGCTAATATCACTACTAAAAATGTCTTTTAGCCCCATTTTTTAGTCACGATTTTTGACCCGTCGCAAAAAAAAAAATAACTAAAAGATATTTTTTTAGTAGTGAGAGGAAAACAAATTAAAGGTTGTCATCATAATATCTAGGGTTGGTGGGTTCTCCCTAAGTCTCTCTACATGCACTCTAAAGTAAAGTTCAACCGAATCATCTTTACAACAAATCATGATTCAACATAACTAGTTTTGTGAACATTTATGGGATAATTTTACTTAAAATTAGAATAATTCTTTTTCTCTATTGTCGGTATGTGCAATAATGTATTACATGATTTTTTATTTCTTTTTTAGGTTCGATATTTATCACTTTTGAGCACCTAGTTAAATTTTTTTATGGGCATCTATTGGGCACATTTCATAAGGTAAAATTAAGCTAGAGTGTTGAATCATGATTCATAAAAGTTTTCAAAGGAGGCACCTTTTGAGGTTTTAAGATTGAACTGAAGAGTAAATAAGTTAAGTAATTTTGAGTAGCAGAGTAGTCACAACACTCAAGATTTTAGTCTAATGTTTTATATTCAGCATATTTAAAGTTTTACAGGCCTGGGCCTTTTATAGGCATATCAAGCGGTGGCTTGACTTACAAGGTAAATATTTATAAAAGCTTTACATATGCAACTTGTGTTTGATGTCCATCATATGGCAGTGCAAATCCACGATAACATCATCTTGATCTTTATCTTCTTACAGGTCATCTCCTTTATAACATCAACTATTTGACTTCTTTGTTCGTCTTAGGTCATCATCAACATTCCCCCCTTAAACTGAAATCCCTCATATACTCATTTGTGTGCGCACCTATGAAAAATGAAAGCGTTGTAGAGGCTTTATGAGTATATCCACCACTTGTTTTTCAGAAGGAATACTTCATAGTTATGTAACCTTTTTTAACTAAATCACGGATGAAATGGAATCGTAAGTCAATGTGTTTACTTTTCTTCTGCGTGATAGGATTATTTGCTAGAAAGAATGCTGAGGTATTGTCGCACATAATATTTGTTGGTTTTTCTTCTTCTTTCTCCTTGATTTCAGTCAATATTCTGATTAACCATAGGCATTCACAGGCACATGTATTGAGTGTCATATACTCAGCTTTAGTCATCGATAATGCAACAGTAGGCTATTTGTGAACGCACCAAACAATCAGTTTTGATCCTAATATAAATATGAAGCCGCTGGTGCTCTCTCTATCATCAACATTGGATCCCCAATATGAATCTACATTGCCATGTAGATCTGGATTCTCATCATGCTTATAGATGAGGCCAAAGTCTTGAGTACCTTTTGCGTAGCGTACAATGCGATGTGCATAATAGAGTAGATGAGTTTTTGAAGGTTTTTGCATATATCGGGCTACAAGGTTTACTGCATTTGCAATATCAGGTCGTGTATTGGAAAGTTACATGAGGGAGCCAACAATTGTTCTATAATGGCTTGCATACACATCCTCATCTTGATGCTCAGTTTTCAAAACTTTATTTGTTGCCATTGGTGTTAATGTGGAGTTATACTGATCGAATTGAGCTCGTTTTAGTAAATCAACAACAAATTTTTGCTGAGTGGGGAAAATACCTGATGAGGATTGATGGAATTGAATTCCTAGGAACTATTTCATAAGTCCTAAGTCAGTCATAGCATATATTGAGTGCATGTTTTTTCTGAATTCATCTATCATTGAGGGAGAGTTTCTGGTGACAAGCATATCATCAACCTATTGCCCAATTAAATTTTGCTTAGCTCCATCCCATCTTAGATACAAAGAAGGTTCATTTCCACATCAGTTAAAACCTTGAGCAATGACATAGTGGTCAATATTTTCATTCCAAGCCCCTGGGGCTTTTTTATGACCATAGAGAGCCTTGTGCAATAAATATACCTTTGTCCTATTTTTACCTTATTTAACATAACCATTAGGTTGCTCTACATATAATTTTTCTTTGAGGATTCCATTTAGAAATGTTGCCTTTAAATCTAAATGGTAAACTTAATTGTTGTTCTAGGATGCATAAGATAATAGAAGTCGGATCGTATCCATACATGCTACAGGAGAAAACATTTCATTGAAATCTTCACCGGGTCTTTGTGATACCCTTTCACAACTAACTGCGCTTTATGATTAAAGATGGCACCTAATTCAGTATATTTAGTCTTATATAACCACTTAAGTTCAATTGGTGTTTTATTTGGGGGAAGATCTACCAAAGTCCAAGTGTCATTGTTCTAAATAGTTTCCCATTCTTAATTCATAGTTAATTGCCAAGTTGGATCATTACACACTTCTTCATAAGAAGTAGGGGTTGAACAACTAAGTACCATTTCTGTTGCTTGATAAATGTCATGTAGACTTCGTGTTTTAGTTGGCGATGATGAAGGAGTGCTGGAATCTGAAGAAATGTTTCCCTGTGGGCTCTCTTCAATATGATCATCAGGATTGATATGGATGGGGCATACAATATGCTCAACCGTCAATATTGGCTGATAAATATGAAGTGCTTCTGACTGCCAATCCCATGTGGCATGTTCATTGAATAAAACATTGTGAGATATTGTTAGCTTTTTGGTAATGGGATTGAACAACCAATAAGCTTTGGATTGTTCACTGTAGCCCACAAATATGTATTTGTTAATAGCTCATTTTGTCTAATTTATCTCTTCTTTCTAATGCAGTAATTGAGTAAGCTATACATCCAAATGTTTTCATGTGCTCTACTGATGGCTTTCTTTGCTTTAATATAAAGTATGGTGTGCAGTTTCCAATGGCTCTTGAAGGTACATGATTTAATATATAAACCACTATTCGGGTAGCTTTTGTCCAAAACACTTTTTGTAAGGTTTTAGCTTGTAACAAAGATCTGGCCATTTCTAATATGGTTTTATTTATCCTCTCAACCACATTGTTCTGTTGAGGAGATCTGTGTGCTCTGAATTCTCTCTTTATTCAAGTATTTTGACAAAATATTGAGAACTGAATTGAGGTGAACTAGTCTCCTCTATCAGTTCTGAGGGTTCTAATGTTTAAACCCATTTGTAATTATACCTCCTTCTTAAATGTAAGAAATCTTTCAAATGCTTCACTTTTATTTGAGAGGTGATGAATCCACATATAATGTGTGTAGTCATCAACTAATAAGAAGTACATTTTGTCACCATAAGAAGTAGTAGATACTGGTCCCCATAAATCTCCATGAATTAGTTCCAAAGGCTTTTGAGAGTTCATTGTGGGTGTTTTTGGAAAAGGTAATTTATGAGCTTTACTGTAAGCACATTCTTCACAGTGTTTGCAGGATCTGTGAATACAAGTAGTCCGGAGACTAAAGCTTTATCCTTCATCAATTTGATTGATAGCCAATGAAGGTGACCTAGTCGGTGATGCCAAAGTATGGTAGGGTAAAGTTGATGTTGTTTTTGGCAGATGAAGGCATAATGGTCCACATTGGACATTTGAAAAATAAACAAATGATTGTTTGTTAGATTTGCTGAGGCTAAGAGGGCACCTGAGGCTCCATATCATATAAAGCCTCCAGATTTGTTCAAGATAAGTGTATAGTATCGGCAGACTAGCTGTCCTACACTCAAGAGATTTTTTTTAATGTTGGCACATAACAGACATCTGGAATTTGTTTGGATTCACCAGATTGTATCTGAATATAAATTGAGTTTTTTCCTTCAATTTGAGACGCGATACCATTTCCGAGAAGAACTTTGGATTTAATGGATTAATCTAACTGAATAAAGTTTGCTTTATTATTAGTCATATGTGAGGAACACTCACTGTCCAGGTACCAAGTATCTGTTATTGATGTATCATCTTGAGTGGGTATAAAAAACATTTCTTCAGTGATCTGATTTTCAATCTCAGATATTTTTGCTTCCTCCTTTACATTATGCAAGCAATTTTGTGCTTAGTGGTTTGGGATTGTAACAACTCAAAAAAAATTCTTATATAATGATGAGTCCCAAATATATACACATTCATGGACTCATCTGGGCCGATTTTCTAGTCTATGCACTACACTTTAGGCATGTTTTCGCTCATATTTGTTGTTCCATGCTACGTGCACCTCTAGGCCCGTTTTGGTGTTATTTCTTGTTTATCTTCATTATTAGTTTTCATGCATGGTTAAGTGTCACTTGCAGTGGTTTGATTAGTGTTGTATGCTGGAGCAGGAGTCGTGCAGGTGTTCCTGGTACAAATATGTACAGGAACACTGCGCACGATCACTGGTTCTATTGCGCACGACCACTGGTCGTGCGCCATTGATCGTGCGCACTTACCCCCTGAAATCTGAGTTCTGTCTTCCTTATCGCACGACCACTTACGATAGCGCGCACGACCACTGGTCGTGCGCCACTGGTAGTGCGAACATTGTATTTTTATAATTTTCTTACCTTGCAGGCTCCGTCCAGGCAGGCGCACGATCACAGGATGCTAGTGCGCACGACCACTGGTCGTGAGCCAATGACCGTGCGCACTATTTATTCCAGCGCCTATATATTGACCTGCTCGCGAATTAGGTCGGGATCGCGCATTTCTTCCGCCCAGCTCCGCCGTTTTCGCCCCTTCCGCAGGTTCTCCGCCCCCCTAGGCCTCCTCCATCATCCAAGAGCTTCAAGGAGAGGTTTCTAGCCCAAATATCGCCAACGTCGAGCAAGGAGATCATGTATCGGAGTAGATTGGATCGTGACATGAAGAAGACGAGCCATTGGGAGGAAGTGACAGCCCTCCTCTACCTCGGACGCAGTTGAAGACCGAGCTTGGACGCGGATTGACAACCCAGCGATTCCAACCGTGAATCTTCGACAAGGCTTCGGATGTGGTCGACTCCTTTACCCTCTTTTTCCTTCTTTATGTTGATGATTGTTTAGGTTAGACTCTTCTATATTTTGATGATGTGCACAATGAATCTTGTTATGTAATGTCTATTTCATTTATTTGAGATTATATTATTCATATGTGTTTATGAGGTGCGCCCCCATCTAATTTCCATTCCGCCTTCGTGTTCGGTGCCGCACTAGCAATTGTTAGTGGCGTGCTTGTCGAAGAGGTGTTTGCGACCCTCATTCTGTAAGACTACTCGTCCATCCGCCTAGCGAAGCGTGGCATAGCGGCCCGTGTAATCCACTCGCCCTACGAAGCAGTGCGCTCAAGGCCTGCATAGTTCGATTCCGCTTGCCTACTCGCCCATCCGCCAAACGAAGTAGTGCGCTCAAGGCCTACGTAGTCTTCCATCCCGCCGAGCGAAGCTTTGCATAGCGGCATTGCATAGGAGTAGTTTAAGTTGTTTTCTTTTATTTTCCACAAACCAAATCCCCCATCTCCGCATCCATCCGCTCGAAAGGACTTCAATCTCAAGTCCTTCCTCGATAATAAACTCCACCTTACTGTGTTCCTTTGAGATCGATACTTGGGGATTCATTCCCATTTTATATTACTTGAACGATCGGTACACTGCCGTTTCGTGCCGCAGTCTTACTACCGCCTATAGCGGTGTGCTAAGATTTGCGCCATCAAGTTTTTGGCGCCGTTGCCGGGGAACACAGTCGTGTGAGTTTTCTGGAGAGGGAGAACCTGAGAGAGAAGCCCTTCCATTTGTAAATTGCATTTCTTTGTTTTATTTCTTTTTATTCAATTTTCCTGTTTTAATTAGGTTGCTTTAGTAAATTTTGTTAGGTGTAGTATTTTGCACAATAGCATTTTTATTTTGAATCGTATTATCTTCACACTATGTGGGCACATCTTAATTTCCGTTGTCGTTGGTGTGGAGCTACCTCCCACTCTGGTGATGAATGCCCTACGGAGAATAGTTGGCATAATTCTTATAGCCCAGCATATGGAGCACCGACTTCGTCTGATACTCCATATGGTGCGCGTAAGTCTTATGGCTACTCTGCTGACCCTTTACCGTCATACTTCTTTTCGGCTTCAGCCCCCGCTGTGCCAAAGAAGCCCGCAAGGCAGTGCCGGTTTTGTCGGAGCACTGATCATGTCTTGAAGGACTGTGCCGAGTATCTTCGCCAATTGGATGAGGATGACGAGCCGGATATCTGGATCGTCCCAACTCCTAACTCTGGCGGCACACCTTCAACATCCGGTTATGTGTCTTTGTCACCTTCACATCTTGAAGGGAATGGCATGGATACGGTCACCGGATGTGCGGCTGATCTATGCACCAACATTGCTGAGCCTATTCTCCATGTGCATCCACCACCCCTAGTGGATTCGATTCTTTGTGAGGAATCAGTGCTTGACATTTATCCAAGCACTATTCCTCCCCCTTTTGTGCATACTACTTTCGTCTCTGACGACATTGTTGAGGATGTGTCGCGGGATGAGGCTGGCGATTTATGTGTTATGCCTGCTCCTATGGAGGAGGACAACCTTCTAGGTGAAGAGGAACTTTTCTCAACACCGGTGGAGGAAGTCCAAATCTTGGGCATGGCCACTGTCGATCCCGCTGAACCTTGCGGCATTGATGACAATGCCAACATTATTTTACTTCCCCAACCTGATGGGAGTGAGACCGGGATCACTCCCCCGATTGATGTTTATTTATGTTCTTCGTCTTCTTTATTTCTTGATCCCCTTCCTTCATCTGAGTCTGTGCAGGTTGAATCTTCACAGGTACTTCAGGAGGACTTGGAGCTTTTTGCTCAAGTCAATGATGAGAGCATCCTCTCATGTGAGGAGGTTTATTCCCCCTCCGTAGAGGAAGCTCCATGTTGAAAATGTTGAAGTGGAAGTTAGAGGGCTTTTGGACCTGGGCGGTCTAGGAGAAGGTCGGGCGGACTGGCGAGGTCGCGCGACCTGGCGGGTTGTCCGGGCGGTCTGGCTGGTATCAGCCTAGCTACGGTCTCCTGGAATGACTGCTGGTATCTGGTCCAAGGCGGCAAGGTGGAGCCGCGCGATCTGCCTCTGACCGCATGGCGGGTTGTCCTCTTCTAGGCTGTGGCGGTCTGGTGTGACCGCACAGGGTAGTCCAGGTTCTCTGGTAGTATTCGCGGACTAAGGAAATTAGTCGCGCGGTCTCAGTGCGCAGTCTCAGGAGGAGGCTGGTATGCGAGCTGATTGCTGTTCGCGGTCTCAGGAGGAGATCGGCATGCGGACAGGAGTTCGCGATCTGATGGCGAACTGGCTGTGTTCGCGGTCTCGGGCGAACACAGGTGGTGAACAGCTTCGGGCGGTCTGGCGAGCTCCTTGTGGAGTCGCGGTCTGCTGTGAGAGTGGCGGTCTCTCATGGTCGATGTTGAAGCTGGCGTGTTCACCAAAATGAAGCAGGAGTCCTGTTGCTGATCGCGCGGGTTGACCGGTCTGGTCGCGCGGTCTGGAGGGTGGTGATCCTATCTCATAGGGTGGTGACTGGATCCGGTCCCGCGCCTATAAATAGGAGCCACTGTAGCAGCATAATATATAGACACCAAGTGTAAGCTGAGTCCGACTTGTTCCTGCGGTCTGTTTTATTCTGCCGTGCGGTCTGCTGATTGAATTCCTTTTGTGCAGCTTCTGCGGATAGTGCGGGCAGCAGCGTTCACCTCTTCCTCTAAAAGTGTTCGGCCGGTCTGCGGCTTGAAGTTGTGGTGCTGGAGTTCGGGAGAATCAGGAGGTCGGAAGTAGTGGGCGGCTTGATCAGCGAGTTGGTGGAGTTCTGTGATCGTCAAGTCACTGCGGTCTGGTAGTGTATTGAAGTCGCAGGGAGGTCGCGCGATCTGGAGCGGTCTCAGTTATCTGCATTTCCTTGTATTTCCTTTTTTGGTGTTTGTGCTGGAGAAATCATGTCTCGCCAAGCATGTCTTGCCCTGTAATGAAGTTTTATGCTATCAATAAAGATCACATATTTGCCTGAAGATTGTTTCTGGTTGCTTTGGCTGTATCTTTTAGTTGCATAATCGATTCCTGCTTGCTCTCACAAGGTCCTTAGAGAAATTTTCACATGGTATCAGAGGCAGGTTGGAGTGGATAGAGCAGGTTGCAACTTAGAGTAGCCATCGCCTTTGTGAAGGAGGAACCAGTGGAGAGCAATGGAAGGTGGATATTCAAGAGGTCTTGGTATTGAGATGCTTACATCGACTAACTTCAAAAAGTGGAAGTCGTGTATGCAGAGCTATCTTCTGGGTGAGGACCTATGGGAAGTTGTTGGAGGAAATGAGACAGAAGAGGTGAAGGCAACGGAAGCTGGTGATAACGGTCCGGCTGTAAGGGCATGGAGGAAGACCATGGCCAAGGCCGAGTTCACCTTGAAGCGTGCTATTTCACCTGATCTCTTTGATCACATCTTGGGGTGTGGATCGGCTGCAGAGATCTGGAGAGCCCTGGATGGGCTGTTTAACAAGAAGAATGTAGCAAGGCTACAGTTCTTGGAGAATGAGCTGGCAAGGTAGGCTCAGGGTGATCTATCTATCTCAAACTTCTTTCTGAAGATGAAGAACTTGTGTGCTGAAATCTCAGCACTGGATCCTGATGAGCCTATCTCTGAGGCGAAGCTGAAGAGGCACATCATCCGCGGCTTGCGGAAGGAATATGTTGCCTTTGTAACGTCGGTACAGGGATGAGCAAATCAGCCGTCTCTGTTGGAGCTGGAGAACTTGCTTGCTTCGCAAGAAAGCTTGGCAAGACAGATGGCGGGGTTGTCAGTGACTGGGGGAGATGGCGAAGTGCTCTTCTCGGGGAAGAAGAAGAAGTGGGATAAGAAGAAGAAGACCACCGGAGGTTTTGGGCCTTCAACTTCTGGGCAGCAGGAAAGGGGATATGCTCCCAAGGCTAACGGGAAGAAGAAGGGAGAAGGTCCGAAGTGCTACAAGTGTGGCAAGTTTGGCCACATCAGGAAAGATTGCAGAGTGGTCACTCAAGCAGGGCATGCTGCGGAGAAGGAGGAAGCTGAGGTCAGACATATAGATGGAGGATGGGGAGGAGCCTTCTCGGCTTCTGTTGGAGCTTCGGCTCCTATCAACTATCTGGAGGACTGGATCGTGGACTCGGGGTGTGGTCATCACCTCACCGGAGACGGGACCAAGCTTTCTTCTGCACAGCCCTACACAGGTAACAATGCTATCATTACTGCTGATAATACTGTGCATCCAGTAGAGAAGGTGGGGGTTGTTTCTTTGGGTAGTGATAGAGGGCCACTTACTTTGAAGAGTGTCTATCATGTGCCCGGAATGAAGAAAAACCTCTTCTCTGTGACTAACGCTGTAGACGCTGGGTATCACGTTCTATTCGGCCCAACAGAAGTGAAGTTTCTACGTAATGTTGAGGTCGTGAAGGCCGAGGTCGTTCATGTCGGGAGACGGGCAAAGGACTTGTTCGTTTTATCGACAAGCTCCTACGTCGACAAGATGAAGACGAATGATGGTGCCGTTATATGGCATGAGAGGTTGGGGCATGTAGGGATGGACAAACTAAAAGCTATGGAGGTGAGAGGTCTGGTCAAGGGCCTGCCAAGTCTATCTTCCTACGCAGAAGGTCATGTTTGCGCGGGATGTCAGTTCGGCAAGTCTCATCGACTACCGTTTGACAAGTCGCAGACAAGGTGTAGTGTGCCGTTGGAGTGCATCCACGGTGACTTAATGGGACCGACTGCTACCCCAAGCCTCGGAGGCAGCAGGTATATGCTGGTGTTGATCGACGATTAGACCAGATATGTCTGGGTTTATTTTCTAAAGGAGAAGGCGGAGGCGTTCGCCAAGTTTGTGGAGTTCAAGGAGCTCGCGGAAGGTCGGCTGGGACTGCGGGTGAAGAAGCTGAGGACTGACAACGGAGGGGAGTTCACCTCTAGTGAGTTCTCTAGTTTCTGCAGGAAGGCGGGCATCCGGAGGGAGCTTACTTGTGCGCATACTCCACAACAAAACGGAGTTGCGGAACGGAAGATCCGTCATCTGACGGAGACCTGCAAGTGTTGGCTGCATGCCAAGAGTATCCCAAAGTCCTTCTGGGCAGAGGGAATGTCTTGTGCTGCTTACGTCATCAACCGGATGCCTCTTAGTCCCATCAACATGTTAACTCCGCATGAGATGATGTTCAAGGAGAAGCCAAGCGTGGCACACCTTAGAGTGTTTGGTTCCACCTGCTATGTGCATGTTCCAGATGCTCTTCGGACGAAGCTAGATGCGAAAGCAAGGAAGCTAGTCTTCGTAGGATACGATGAGCGGAAGAAAGGATGGAAGTGCATGAACTCGGAGACGCGGAGATTTGTTGTATCTCGCGACGTTGTATTTGATGAGGTGACATCTTACAAGGGGTCTTCTGGAGTGGAACTACCAGAGAGCAGGGTGGAGGAGCCGGAGCAAGCAGTGGAAGATCTTCAGGTGGAGCTACCTGTATCACCAGGTGGTCCATCTCCTTCTAGTTCCGAGACGGGGGCTTCTGGTTCAGGGAGTAGGGGGAGCATTGCTCCTAGCACGTCTGGAAGGGGAGCTAGGGAAGAAGCAGCTGAAGACAATGCGGTTCAGGGGAAGGAGCTGAGGAGGTCAAAGCGATCGATCGTTGCCCCTGATCGCTATACAGGAGGAAACGCAGTGAGCTTCGTCTCATGTTTCTTCGCTGGTCCCTTGGATGAGAGGGAGCCGTCGAGCTTTGAGAAGGCCAAAGGCGTGAAGGAGTGGGACGTTGCGATGCAAGAAGAGATGGCAGCTCTCGAGAAGAATGAGACCTAGTCTCTTGTGCCCAATCCCAAGGGCACCACTCCTGTGACATGCAAGTGGGTCTACAAGCTGAAGAAGAAAGCTGACGGCAGTATCGAGTGGTACAAGGCTCGTCTTGTAGCTCGGGGGTTTTCGCAGCAATACAGTGAAGACTACCATGAGACATTCAGTCCGGTGGCAAAAATGACTTCAGTTCGATTCATCATTGCCTTGGCGGCGTTCAGTGGATGGAAGATCTGGCAGCTCGACATCAAGAATGCCTTCTTGTACGGCGAGTTTGACAAGGACATCTTCATGGCTCAGCCACCAGGTTTCGTGTCTGAAGATTTTCTGGAGCATGTCTGCAAGCTGAAGAAGGCCCTGTATGGGTTGAAGCAAGCGCCGAGGGCGTGGTACGGGAAGATCGCAGAGTATCTCTTATTCTGTGGATTTGTTCCTTCAGTATCGGACTCAAGCTTGTTCGTCAAGAAGAGCGGGGAGCTTCAGGTCATCGTGCTGCTGTACGTCGACGATATGATCGTGACGGGGAACTCAAAGGTGGAGGTAGCTAGGCTTCGGGCTGAGCTATCTATCAGGTTCGAGATGAAGGATCTGGGGGAGCTTCACCATTTCCTTGGACTTGAGGTGCAGAGGAAGAAAGGTGGAGTGCTGGTGACCCAGGCCGGGTATGCGGAGCGGATCGTGGATCGATTCGGCATGAAGGAAGGGAAGTGCACCTCCACACCTCTAGAGAAGGCTATGAAGCTTCGGAAGGATGAGGGGAGGATTATGCAAGATCCGTTGGTGTTCCGAGCTCTAGTTGGGAGCTTGATCTATCTGACGATCACAAGGCCAGATATTGCATATGCAGTAGGCAGAGTGAGTTGGTATATGGCGGAGCCACGGGTACCTCATCTGCTAGCGGCCAAGAACATTTTGAAGTATGTCAAGGCGACCTCGGACTTGGGTCTCCTGTACAGGAGGGATGCGGGCTTCGAGGTGCATGGATACATGGATGCTGATTACGGGGGAGATTCGGATGATCGGAAGTCGACATCTGGATTCGTCTTCATGGCGGGCCCTACGGCTATATCATGGTGCAGCAAGAAGCAGGATTCCGTATCGGTCTCCACCACAGAAGCGGAATACAAGGCTTCGGCCTTGGCAGCTCAGGAAGCCATCTGGCTTAGGAGGTTGGTGGGAGACGTCCACAAGGAGGTTCGGGAGCCGACTCTGCTACGCGGTGACAACGAGAGTGCTCTCAAACTGGTAACCAATCCAGTTTGTCACGCGAGGACCAAGCATATCGAGATCAAGCACCACTTCATACGAGAGAAGGTGCTGGAGGGATCTCTTTCGGTCGGGCATGTGCGGAGTGCGGACAATGTCGCAGACATCTTCACAAAGGCGCTGGCAAAGGGGCCGTTCACACGGCTAAGGGAGTTACTTGGACTGGTTTCAACTTCCCACTTCAAGGGGGAGTGTTGAAAATGTTGAAGTGGAAGTTAGAGGGCTTTTGGACCTAGGCGGTCTGGGAGAAGGTCGGGCGGACTGGCGAGGTCGCGCGACCTGGCGGGTTGTCCGGGCGGTCTGGCTGGTATCAGCCTAGCTGCGGTCTCCTGGAATGACTGCTGGTATCTGGTCCAAGGCGGCAAGGTGGAGCCGCGCGGTCTGCCTCTGACCACGTGGCGGGTTGTCCTCTTCTAGGCTGTGGCGGTCTGGTGTGACCGCACAGGGTAGTCCAGGTTCTCTGGTAGTATTCGCGGAATAAGGAAATTAGTCGCGCGGTCTCAGTGCGCAGTCTCAGGAGGAGGCTGGTATGCGAGCTGATTGCTGTTCGCGGTCTCAGGAGGAGATCGACATGCGGACAGGAGTTCGCGATCTGATGGCGAACTGGCTGTGTTCGCGGTCTCGGGCGAACACAGGTGGTGAACAGCTTCGGGCGGTCTGGAGAGCTCCTTGTGGAGTCGCGGTCTGCTGTGAGAGTGGTGGTCTCTCATGGTCGATGTTGAAGCTGGCGTGTTCACCAAAATGAAGCAGGAGTCCTGTTGCTGATCGCGCGGGTTGACCGGTCTGGTCGCGCGGTCTGGAGGGTGGTGATCATATCTCATAGGGTGGTGACTGGATCCGGTCCCGCGCCTATAAATAGGAGCCACTGTAGCAGCATAATATATAGACACCAAGTGTAAGCTGAGTCCGACTTGTTCCTGCGGTCTGTTTTATTCTGGCCGTGCGGTCTGCTGATTGAATTCCTTTTGTGCAGCTTCTGCGGATGGTGCGGGCAGCATCGTTCACCTCTTCCTCTGAAAGTGTTCGGGCGGTCTGCGGCTTGGAGTTGTGGTGCTGGAGTTCGGGAGAATCAGGAGGTCGGAAGTAGTGGGCGGCTTGATCAGCGAGTTGGTGGAGTTCTGTGATCGTCAAGTCGCTGCGGTCTGGCAGTGTGTTGAAGTCGCAGGGAGGTCGCGCGGTCTGGAGCGGTCTCAGTTATCTGCATTTCCTTGTATTTCCTTTTTTGGTGTTTGTGCTGGCGAAATCATGTCTCGCCAAGCATGTCTTGCCCTGTAATGAAGTTTTATGCTATCAATAAAGATCACATATTTGCCTGAAGATTGTTTCTGGTTGCTTTGGTTGTATCTTTTAGTTGCATAATCGATTCCTGCTTGCTCTCACAAGGTCCTTAGAGAAATTTTCACACTCCACTCATTGCCTTCGCCTCCTGCTGCCTCCTTGTTGACGACTCCTTGCTAGGCAAGGATATTTTTGGTGAGTTGAGCGAGGATATCTCCTCCTCCTTTTCTTACTTCCTTTTCCCTCTACCTGTGATGGGCAGGTTTTATCTTTATTCGGGTAGAGGCGTGTCTGTTCTGTCGCCGTATCGGTACCCGTTACCGACACGCATATTAGAACAATTACCTGTCCATTTCCTTTTTCATATGCCCATTAGCTAGAACCTTTAGTTTTTGAATAAGTCGTGCTGGGATGACAATAACCCCAGTATTTATCTTACTTTCCATGCATTTTATTTTATTCAATCCTGTTTAGTTAGCTGTAGTTTATTGTAGTTTTTCTTTTTCTTTTTCTTTTATTTTGCGGAGCTGACCCCTGCAGGTACTTTTTCTGGATGGCGGATGTTGCGGCCTTGCGTCAGTTTACTTGCGTCTTCTGGCATGCTCACTTGCTGAGCATTGGGTACTCTCTTTCCCTAGCCCTATTTTGATTTTCATGTCATATATTATGTGGGATGTTTAGATTAAGTCTGGGGGAGAGCATGTGTTATCCACTATGCGTACGAGTTGCACCGCATGCTAGAAGTCTGTCTAAATTTTTCATCATCATTATTCCACGCTTCATGCTCCACTTCACCCACATGAGTGCGCGCTTTCCTATTTGTGTTGTTTCCAAATAAACAATTTTGGTTAGGAATATGAATTGGGGTGTTAGCTAGGAATTACTATTTGGAGTGCGATGTTGACTCGAGCAGTGTTCTAGTCGCACCCGCATGCTGCAGTAGAATTTGAGTAAAACTAGATTATTTCTATGCGTTTAATTTATGATTAGTATTTTTGCGTAGTTTTAGATTTGTTATACTCAAATGGTGAATGTGAACGAAATTGGTGATAACCCGGTGTTGTGTGTTCACGAGCACTAGTTGTGTGTTGCTCGTGTCGGGAGGATGGTTTACCTTTCTCGTGGGCTAAGAACTTGCCCCAAGCGACTCTTGAAGCATGGGTGTGAGCGATTCTTTGAGTTAAATATGATGTAGGCCACCTTTTGGCTAGTTTGAGCCTTAGCTTTTCGTGTCCTATTCGCTCACCTTTGCAAGCCGACATTTGTTCCTACCACTTCTTTGTTTCAGCTCCTCCTCCATGCACCAAGGCCTGAAGCTTTTCCCACTTTCGCAACCAAATAGATGTTTATCTGCACTCATGTTCTTGATTTGGTGTGATTTTTGGAATCTTTGTGATGTGACGAAGAAATAAATTTTATTTGCTGATTATGAACCAACCGGAGGATAAGAAAAAGAAAAAAATATATGTTATTGAAATGAAAATCTGAAAAAAATTGTATTGAAGAGAAATCCTTCCGAGCGTATTAGAAAATCTGTTGGTATTTGTGAAGTAGGTCGTGTGCACACCTAGTTTTCATAATAAGTCTGGGGGTGTGTCACACTAGCTTTGTGCGTGGTTTTGTGTGGTGCAACATTCCATTGATTCAATTTGGTTGCGTAGCCTTCATTTTTATCCTTGAATATCACGCCGCAACCTAAGCCCCAACTTAATCCTAAAGTCCTATTGATTTATCTCGTGAGTTTGCTAGCGCCGTGGAGAGAGTGTGACCGGGCAAGCTTATGGCTCTCGACGCTAATGGATTTCAGCGGAGTTATTCCTGAACCCCGACCTTGGGTAACACCCTCCTTAGTGGCTTGTTACTTTCACACCGGGCATGATCGTTCAAGTTCTTCACAATTCACCAACTGAGTATTGACAAATCTTTATTTACGCTCTAATACTTTTGTAAATTAGTTAGCATAGTTAGAATCTCTTTTTACTAAATTTCTATTTGCATGCTTCTGTTACTTCGCATTGTACTCCTTTGTGTAATTTTCGTTGTTAACTACCTTTTTCACACTCCGCCGAATTCGTTTGCTCGAGACGCGCAAACAGGTAAGTCTGGGGGTGTGATGAGTCCCAAATATATACACATTTATGGACTCATCTGGGCCGATTTTCTAGTCTATGCACTACACTTTAGGCATGTTTTCGCTCATATTTGTTGTTCCATGCTACGTGCACCTCTAGGCCCGTTTTGGTGTTATTTCTTGTTTATTTTCATTATTAGTTTTCATGCATGGTTAAGTGTCACTTTCAGTGGTTTGATTAGTGTTGTATGCTGGAGCAGGAGTCGTGCAGGTGTTCCCGGTACAAATCTGTATAGGAACACTGCGCACGATCACTGGTTCTATTGCGCACGACCACTGGTCGTGCGCCATTGATCGTGCGCACTTACCCCCTGAAATCTGAGTTCTGTCTTCCTTATCGCACGACCACTTACGATAGCGCACACGACCACTGGTCGTGCACCACTGGTAGTGCGAACATTGTATTTTTATAATTTTCTTACCTTGCAGGCTCCGTCCAGGCAGGCGCACGATCACAGGATGCTAGTGCGCACGACCACTGGTCGTGCGCCAATGACCGTGCGCACTGTTTATTCCAGCGCCTATATATTGACCTGCTCGCGAATTAGGTCGGGATCGCGCATTTCTTCCGCCCAGCTCCGTCGTTTTCGCCCCTTCCGCAGGTTCTCCGCCCCCCTAGGCCTCCTCCATCATCCAAGAGCTTCAAGGAGAGGTTTCTAGCCCAAAGATCGCCAACGTCGAGCAAGGAGATCGTGTATCGGAGTAGATTGGATCGTGACACGAAGAAGACGAGCCATTGGGAGGAAGTGACAACCCTCCTCTACCTCGGACGCAGTTGAAGACCGAGCTTGGACGCTTATTGACAACTCAGCGATTCCAACCGTGAATCTTCGGCAAGGCTTCGGATGTGGTCGACTCCTTTACCCTCTTTTTCCTTCTTTATGTTGATGATTGTTTAGGTTAGACTCTTCTATATTTTGATGATGTGCACAATGAATCTTGTTATGTAATGTCTATTTCATTTATTTGAGATTATATTATTCATATGTGTTTATGAGGTGCGCCCCCATCTAATTTCCATTTCGCCTTCGTGTTCGGTGCCGCACTAGCAATTGTTAGTGGCGTGCTTGTCGAAGAGGTGCTTGCGACCCTTATTCCGTAAGACTACTCGTCCATCCGCCTAGCGAAGCGTGGCATAGCGGCCCGTGTAATCCACTCGCCCTACGAAGCAGCGCGCTCAAGGCCTGCATAGTTCGATTCCGCTTGCCTACTCGCCCATCCGCCCAACGAAGTAGTGCACTCAAGGCCTACGTAGTCTTCCATCCCGCCGAGCGAAGCTTTGCATAGCGGCATTGCATAGGAGTAGTTTAAGTTGTTTTCTTTTATTTTCCACAAACCAAATCCCCCATCTCCGCATCCATCCGCTCGAAAGGACTTCAATCTCAAGTCCTTCCTCGATAATAAACTCCACCTTACTGTGTTCCTTTGAGATCGATACTTGGGGATTCATTCCCATTTTATATTACTTGAACGATCGGTACACTGCCGTTTCGTGCCGCAGTCTTACTACCGTCTATAGCGGTGTGCTAAGATTTGCGCCATCATATAATAATTAAATTGGTTGTTGCATTACCCACCCCCCCCCCCCCTTTTTAAAAATTTACTATCCGCAGCCCCCTCCTTTTTATCCCTTAGCCGCAGCCCAGCCCTGTTTAAACCCTGATCTAGGGCTCCCCTTTTGTCGTTGTTCCCGTCTCTCGCTTGCGCCGCTGTCTCCGTCTCCCGCAAGCACCGCATCTCTCATCCCGACTACGCCTCCTCTTTCCCTTCCTCTGGCCAACGGTAGAAGTAGAGGGCCGCTCCCCTCCTCCTCCTTCTTCGGCCAGAGCTCCTTTGGCCGACAGCAACCAGAGCTCCTCTGGTCTGCAGCAATCATCATCTCCTCCTGGAGCCAGCAGCAGAGCCTCATCCTCCCTCTTCTCCAGGTGTAGGCAGCCCCTCTTTCTCTCTGTTTCGGCCGGCAGATTTCAAGGGGACTCCTTCGGTTCGCTCGAAGCCCCTCCTCGTGGATTTTTGAGCCCAAATCTGGTCTCTTTCGGTAAGGATCTCCGCCAAAATTTCCGTTTTCACTTTTGCCCTAAATACTTGCGGTGATTTTTGTATCTGATCGACGTAATTTCATCGGTCCCTCTTATTTGTGTCGTAAATCCGCCTAATCCCAATTTTGTTTGCATTTCTGGTGCCGCACATCAGATCAAGTGGTGGAATCGCTCCGAACCCTCTCCGATTTAGGGTTTTTGTCACCCAAGCGCCGCCAAGTACCCGATCCTTCGTGGTAGCTCCTCTCCCCTCACACTTGAGGGAGGTAAATTGCTAATCCGCTCTTGAGTGTGTTTTTGCAAAATAAACTGTCTGTGTTAGCATATGGTATTCTGCTTGTCATGTATCAAATATCGTCCGTGATTATTCCTTAACAGGTTCAATAGAGCCTTTGACTTTGCTTGTGTCGTTTAGCTGTTGCTGGTAGTTCGGCTTCACCTTAAGGCAAGTGGAGAATTCCCTCTCACTTGCAAACTAAGAAATTTAGTTCTTTATACATGTATCTAAGTTATTAACTGTATCTGATAACGCAAGAATAATCGCCCGTAAGTATGTCATGTTATGATAGAAATCTCCACGGAAAAATCATGAATCACTTGGGTCATGTGTGTCATAAGCAAATCTCAGAAGATAGGGTTTAGGTGGTGCATCGTCTTGTTTGCATGGTCACGGTAAGCAGGAAATACTCTTACTCTAGTAAGACTTACACTTGGACTTGAGTGTGAACCATGTGCACACACTATAAACACCTACGTATTTCAACGATTGCAGCTTATGTCATTACAAGAATGTTTGTGCTATACTCCGAAGTAGGCTAATAATTTCAAATAGTTCTGCTAGTTTCAGCTACTTGCCTGTTTCACTAGCTTGCTTCATGATTTAATTGGTACTTTAGAATTACTTCTGCACGTACTTAATTTATAGCCTGTTTATTATTTTTTTCTTATTCTGAGGCCTTTTCCTTCTATTTGGATTTACCTTAAGGTTTGTGACCACGTTGTCTGCTCCCTGAGTTTTCTTCGTTCAGCTGCAGCTTTGCTTGGAGGTTTTATTTTGAATAATGTATCAGCAGGTTCTATGTATTTTGTTTCAGTACTGTTGGATTTACTTTCATGTATTAGTTATTGTCAGCCATTTTCTCGTGTATTTTGGACAACTCCTAGGATGTTTTGATGTATCAGATAATTTAATTTATGACTTTTACTATTGTGACTTATTGCATGTTCATCATTTCAGCAAAGTGTCTGACATTAGATTTTATTAAAAATGCATGAGCATTAACCTTTCATTATGGCTTCCGCATACTTATAAAATGTACTAAATTCTTTTCAAAGTAACAAATTCAAAACTAGTGTGGTGTTTTTGTTTCTGCCTTAGCAGGCATGGGTTCCGTTCTGCCCATGACCGTGGCATCAAGGCCAGCCCGAAGCGCGCTCTGACCCTTGTCGAGACGGGTCGTGACAGTTGGTATCAGAGCTAGGTTGAGCATCTAAAGATAAAGTATTTTAAAATTTCATATATTTTGAAATCTATTATGTAAAAATACGTGCATGCATCAATTCCTCACTCACTTTGTTGTTGTCTATTGTTCGAGGCTGAAACACGCACACACTCACTCATAAGCATGAGTAGTATGCGTACAAATGTTAAGGGAGTATGGGCAAACTTAACATTTATATGCATATGAATTTCCACTAGGATATACACCGCTTGCGAATATTAAATTGTATGGGCGGTTTAATTTTTTCAAGTGCCCTGACATTAGAATCATCATGCGCGTGACATGTTATATGATATAGGCGCTTAACATGGCATGCGTATCCATTCATGAACATTCTTAAGGATGCATTGTAGGTATGAATACATTACATGCATGACATAACTCATTGCACGAGTGTTAAGTTAAGAACAACAGATGACGATTGTACACACACGAATTCTTCAAATCATTTTTCTATCGCACGTGACCTTATCGTCGCATTTGCACTTGCATGACCATCACCTAGAGTTGTCCAATGAAAATGATGTAACTATTACATGAATTACTTATTCAACCATATTAAAATGCTAGAACATGTAGTCTAAATCCTTTATGCTTAACTTGACTGTTTCTCTTACTCGATTCTTTGTCTCCTTCTAGATGGCTTCTAAGCGATCGCAGCGCAAGCAGGCTACCTCTACAGCAGGAGGAACATCTGGAGATGACACTGCCCAGCTGCTGAGGCAGATTCTAGAATGTCTCACCCGACTGGAAGAGGATCGCCAAACTCCTGATCCAGCCCTTGGTTCCGGCAGTACAGGGACAGTTGTAGTTACTAACACTACAGCCCCTCCTGGAGCCACCCCTCCTACAACTGATTCTGGGACCGGATCGCCTGCCGTCACCTTAGTGCCCCCGCTTGTGACAAGCCTGACTGCCCCGCCCGCAGCAATGGAAGATACTCTGGCATTCAATAGGCTGAATCTGCCATCTTTCGATGGCAATCGAGATTACTTTGTGATATCTGAATGGCTCTCCCAGATGGAGAAGCATTTCGAGTATGCTGGAGTTCTGGAAGCTTAAAAGGTTCTCCTTGCGGCCTACCAGCTGACCGAGGATGCATACACCTGGTGGCTTTAGCGTCGCAGTCTCCCGAATTCTGCCACCTTGACTTGGGGGCAGTTTAAAGAAGCTGTCTTGGAGAAGTTTCTCTCTTCTGTGGAGCGAGATAATTTAGCTGAGAGGTTCTTGACACTCCAGCAGCCCGGCAGGACGGTGATCGAGTACGAGAAGGAGTTCTCTCTCCTTTCCCTTCTTGTCGTAGAGTTTGTGCCTGACGAGTCCAAGAAGATCAGTCATTTTGTGAAGGGACTTCGACATGATTTCTACCAGCACGTGGTAGCTCATGGCGCCACCACCTACGACGAGACGGTGGATGCCGCCTTACAGGTGGAAGCTTTTGAGCTGGATCATACTGCCAAGAAAGTCCAGCATGGTTCTAGCAACGCCATCTCCTCTGACCTCAAGCGCAAGGGTGCTCCATCTCCGGAGCAAGGCCTCAAGCCCATAGAGGTGTGTGTCTTCTGCCACAAGGTGGGCCATGTCGCCCAAATATGCCGCTCCCTCCTGAAGAAGCAGAAAATGGTTATTCCTGAGCAGCAACCTCAGATGACGCTTGCCTCTGCATCCTCCATCTGTGCTTTCTGCAAGAGTCCGGGCCACTTGGTAAAGGACTGTCGCCGTAAGCAGAAGGCCTGCTTCAAGTGTGGGCAGGTCGGCCACCTCATGCTCGACTGCCCTATAAAGGAGAGCCCGATCCCCGCTCAGCCTCTGCAAGTTATCCCCGGAGCTCAAGGCAAGGCTGTGCTGAACATTGTCACTCAGGGCGAGGCGCTCGCATCTACCGACGTCATCTCTGGTGCGTTTCATGTAAAATTTTAAATTTTTTTCTGCATTCATCGGGTTGCCTTAGTCGAATAAACTTGTTATGCGTTTATGTTTTCCTTTTAGGAAGTTTTAGGGTCAAGAATAAGTGGATGCAAATCTTATTGGACTCCGATGCATCGCAATCTTTTATCGCTCGCCGCATCGTGGACCTTTATAGTTGGCATACTTCGCCACTTGAGGTTCCTTTTGAGATTTTTGTACCCGGTCATCCGCATCTCTCAACCAGAGGCGTTCTCAATTGCCCGATCCTGCTTGGAGAATTGCAAGTCGTCACCGATCTCATAGTTCTGGATATGATAGAGTTCGACGTAATCCTGGGAATGAATTGGTTGGTCGCGTATCGAGCAAAGCTGGACTGTATGGCGAAGAGGGTCAATCTCAGCATTGATGGAAAGGACTACATCGTTGATGTTTAGACCCGCAGTCACCTGAAGGTAATCTCTGTTGTACGCGCCACTCGACTTCTTAGCCAAGGATTTTATGTCTGCTTCGTTATGCATCGCACTCAGATGCTATCTCTCCTCAACTCGAGTCTATTCCTCTTGCTTCGGAGTTTCCTGACGTGTTCCCCGCCGAATTGCCTGGGATGCCTCCTGATCGAGATGTAGAGTTTTGTATTGATGTAGAGCTTGGAACGCGCCCCTTATCTAAAGCTCCTTACCGTATGGCACCGCGTGAGCTAGAAGAACTCAGATCGCAGTTAGACGAATTGCTTGAGTGTGGGTACATTCTCCCTAGCTCGTCACCTTGGGGAGTGATGCGATGTTCGGCAAGTGCACCGGTCGCGCAAGTAATAATAATGGGGAAGATCCCCGAGTGTCGGTCTCTCAAGGAACACAGTAAGGTGGAGTTAGGTTTCGAGGAAGGACTTGAGATCGAAGTCCAGCGATAGGTGGAGTGTGGACGAAAGGGATTTGGTTTGTGAATAATAAAATAAAATATTACAACTACTCCTATGCAATGCCGCTATGCAAAGCTTCGCTCGGCGGGATGGAAGACTACGTAGGCCTTGAGCGCACTACTTCGTTGGGCGGATGGACGAGTAGGCTAGCGGAATCGAACAATGCAGGCCTTGAGCGCGCTGCTTCGTTAGGCGGGATGGATTACACGGGCCGCGATGCCACGCTTCGGTAGGCGGATGGACGAGTAGGCTAACGGAATGAGGGTCGCAAGCACCTCTTCGACAAGCACGCCACTAGCAATTGCTAGTGCGGCACCGAACACGAAGGTGGAATGGAAATTAGATGGGGGCGCACCTCATGAACACATATGAATAATATAATCTCAAATAAATGAAATAGACATTACATAACAAGATTCATTGTGCACATCATCAAAATATAGAAGAATCTAACCTAAACAATCATCAACATAAAGAAGGAAAAAGAGAGTAAAAGAGTCGACCACATCTGAAGCCTTGCCGAAGATTCACGGTTGGAATCGCTGGGTTGTCAATCCGCGTCCAAGCTCGGTCTTCAACTGCGTCCGAGGTAGAGGAGGGCTGTCATTTCCTCCCAATTGCTCGTCTTCTTCGTATCACGATCCAATCTACTCCGATACACGATCTCCTTGCTCGACGTTGGCGATCTTTGGGCTAGAAACCTCTCCTTGGAGCTCAAGGATGATGGAGGAGGCCTAGGGGGGCGGAGAACCTGCGAAAGGGGCAAAAACGGCGGACTAGACGGAAGAAATGCGGAGCGTCTGACCTAATTTGCGAGCAGGAATATTTATAGGCGCTGGAATAAACAGTGCGCACGATCATTGGCGCACGACCAGTGGTCGTGCGCACTAGAATCCTGTGATCGTGCGCCTGCCTGGGCGGAGCCTGCAATGTAAGAAATTTATAAAATAACATGTTCGCACGACCGGTGGCGCACGGCCAGTGGTCGTGCGCATTATCGTAAGTGGTCGTGCGCATTGGTCGAGACAGAACTCATAAAATGGGGGTTAAGTGCGCACGATCAGCGGCGCACGACCAGTGGTCATGCGCAATAGAACCAGTGATCGTTCGCAGTGTTCCTGTACCGACTTGTACCGGGAACACCTGCACGACTCCTGTTCCTACATAAATGCTAATCAGGCCACTTAAAGTGGCACTCAACAATACGATAAGGCTATCAAAAGAGAATAAACATAAAAACACACCAAATCAGGCCAAGAAGTGCACCTAGCATAGAATATCAAATATGAACGAAAACATGCCTAAAGTGTAGTGCATAGACTAGAAAATCGGCCCAGATGAGTCCATAAATATGTATATAATTGGGACTCATCACACCCCCAGACTTACCTGTTTGCGCGTCCCGAGCAAACAAATTCTAAGCGAACGGGGAAAGAAAAGTAGATGGCTTAAAATTACAATACAGAGTACCATGCGAAGTCGCATGCTCACGTGCATGAGAAAAATAGTAGAGAAGATTTCTGATTATATAAACAGTTTATATATTTCTAAAAGAGTAAAAGCATATTACAACTACTCAAAATGGTGAACAACGGTGAATCATTCGGTCATGCATATGGAGAAAGTAAACTAAGCGCTGAGACGAGCATTGCTCAAGATCGGGATGCGGGACAAACTCCACTGAAATCCATCAGTGTCGGTGACCATAAGCTTGCCCGGTCACATTCTCCCCATGACACACGATCGGTTCAAGGCGTGAGTCAGTAGGACTTTCAGGTTTTAATTGAGGCTTGGGTTAAGGTGAGGTAAACAATGATAAACAAAATGGCTTATAACACATAACCCAATTGAGCTTTTAAAATAACTACCCGCGCACCAAAATCGAATGCAAGTGCACCACACCCCCAGACTTGGACTTTTGCAACATAGGTGTGTGCACCGCCTACTCCCAATACATAATTTTTTTCTAGACGATTTTCAATAAAACTCATTTTTTTCTTCTTCTTTTTTTTTCTCATTTTTCTTGCTATCTTTCTTTTTCTTGTCTTTTTTTTCTTTCAGCAAAATTTTCTAATGAGCATATCCACAGATTCACATAATAAACACCACAATCAACACCCCCCCACAATGTAAATAAAACTACAACTAAAGCTCAAATTTGGGTGTGCGACTAGGTTAGGCGTTTAGGCTTTGGTGAGATATATGTGGAGCTGAATCAAGAAAAGGGTAGGCACGAAGGGGCTAGCAAGGGTAGACGATAGGCATGAAATAAAAAGTTCAACAGGGCCAAAATAATGGCCTACGTCATTCTCACGCACTAGAACTATCCTATGCCAATGCTTCAAGAATCGCTTGGGGCAAGTTCTAGCCACCGAGAAAGATTCTCCTTTCTCCCGACTCAAGCAATACGAGTCTAGCAATCGTTTACACACATCCCTATGCTACCGTTTGATTCCACCGGATTCACCATTTGAGTAGAGTAAACAACATTTACACTAATAGAAAAAAAAATATAAAACCATAAGTATAAAGAGAAGTCTAATCTACACAAATTTCTATGCAACCGAGCACTCGACTAGGAGCACTACTGGAGTCAACATTTTACTCTGCTACATAGTCCTAAGCCATCACCTAGACTTTCCCACATAAGCAGAAGAATTAAATTCACTACAGAGCACGCATACAGACGAGTATGCGCTTAAGTGG
Source organism: Dactylorhiza incarnata (assembly GCA_033032865.1). NCBI lineage: Eukaryota > Viridiplantae > Streptophyta > Magnoliopsida > Asparagales > Orchidaceae > Dactylorhiza > Dactylorhiza incarnata. Next base: position 2,729,413 of record JAWHQI010000213.1, read on the forward strand.
GTGCTGTGGTGTGCAATGAAAATGAACAACAATTTCAAATAAGCTAAAATAAAAGTACTTCTAGCATGCTATGCAAGAGTGCACGTGAGTGGGTACAAAAACTGCTCTCCCTCAGACTTAAACTAAACAATCCACAAAATATATGACATGAAAATCAGAAAAGGCTAGGGAAAGAGAGTACCCAGTGCTCAGAAATGAGCACACCAGAAGATTGGCGTGTAAGCTAAAATGAGCCGCAGCATCCGCCATCCAGAAAAGATACCTGCAGGGGTCAGCTCCGCAAAAACAAAAGAAGAAGATAAACTAAAATAAACTACAACTAACTAAGTAGGATTGAATAAAATGAAATGCATGAGAAAGTAAGATAACTACTGGGGTTATTGTCATCCCAGCATGACTTATTCAAAAACTAAAGGTTCTAGCTAATGGGCGTATGGAAGGAGAAGTGGACAGGTAACTGGCCTAATATCCGTGTCGGTAGAGGGTACCGATACAGTGATAGAACAGTCACTCCCCTACCTAAATAAAAATACCTGCTCTTCACAGGTAGAGGAAGCAGAAAGTAAGAAGTGGAGGAGGAGTCCTCCTCACTATTCTCACCAAAAAAATCCTTGCCTAGCAAGGTGTCGTCAACAGGGAGGTGGCGGGAGGAAAAGGCAATGAGTGGAGCTTCCTCTACGGAGGGGGAATCAACCTCCTCACATAAGAGGATGCTCTCATCATTGACTTGGGCAATATGCACCAAATCCTCCTGGGGTACCTGTGAAGACTCAACCTGCACAGGCTCGGATGAAGAGGGGGGATCGAGAAATAAACAAGACGAAGAACATAAATAATCAAAAATTGGGGGAGTGGTCCCGGTCTCACTCCCATCAGGTTGGGGAAGTAAAATAATGTTTGCATTGTCATCAATGCTACAAGATTCGGCGGGATCAACAGTGGCCAAGCTTGAGATTTGGACTTCCTCCACCGGTGCTGAGGAAAACTCAGCTTCACCTGGAAGGTTGTCCTCCTCCATAGGAATAGGCATGACACTACAGTCACCAGCCTCCTCTTGCGACACATTATCAACAATGTCGTCATAGACGAGTGTAGTATGCACAACAGGGAGAGGAATAGTGCTCGAATAAAAGTCGAGCACCGATTCCTCACAAAGAATCGAATCCACTAGGGGTGGTGGATGCACTGGGAGAATAGGCTCAGCAATGTCGGTGCCCAGATCAGCCACACATCTGGTGACTGTGTCAACGCCATACCCTTCAAGATGTGAAGGTGGCAAAGACACAAAACCGAATGTTGAAGGTGTGCCGCCAGAGTTAGGATTCGGGACGATCCGGATATCCAGCTCGTCATCCTCATCCAATTGGCGACGAAAAGCAGCACAATCCTTCAGGGCATGATCTGTGCTCCGACAAAACTGGCACTGCCTAGCGGGCTTCTTTGGCACAGTGGGTGCTGAAGCCGAAAAGAAGTAAGACGGTAAAGGCTCAGCAGAGTAGCCATAAGACTTACGGACACCATATGGAGTATCAGACGAAGTCGATGCTCTATATGCTGGGCGAGAAGAATTATGCCCACCATTCTCCGTAGGGCATTCATCACTAGAGTGGGAGGTAGCTCTACACCAACGACAACAGATATTCAGATGTGCCGACATAGTGTGAAGATAAAACGATTCAAAAAGAAAAACACTATTGTGCGAAATACCACACCTAACAAAAATTACTAACGCAATCTAATTAAAAATAGGAAACAAAATACAAGGAAATAAAACAAAGGAATGCAATTTACTAATGGAAGGGCTTCTCTCTCAGGTTCTCCCTCTCCAGAAAACTCACACGACTGTGTTCCCCGGCAACGACGCCAAAAACTGGATGCGATGTTCGGCAAGTGCACCGGTCGCGCCAGTAATAATAATGGGGAAGATCCTCGAGTTTCGGTCTCTCAAGGAACACAGTAAGGTGGAGTTAGGTTTCGAGGAAGGACTTGAGATCGAAGTCCAGCGATAGGTGGAGTGCGGACGAAAGGGATTTGGTTTGTGAATAATAAAATAAAATATTACAACTACTCCTATGCAATGTCGTTATGCAAAGCTTCGCTCGGCGGGATGGAAGACTACGTAGGCCTTGAGCGCACTACTTCGTTGGGCGGATGGAAGAGTAGGCTAGCGGAATCGAACAATGCAGGCCTTGAGCGCGCTGCTTCGTTAGGCGGGATGGATTACACGGGCCGCGATGCCACGCTTCGGTAGGCGGATGGACGAGTAGGCTAACGGAATGAGGGTCGCAAGCACCTCTTCGACAAGCACGCCACTAGCAATTGCTAGTGCGGCACCGAACACGAAGGTGGAATGGAAATTAGATGGGGGCGCACCTCATGAACACATATGAATAATATAATCTCAAATAAATGAAATAGACATTACATAACAAGATTCATTGTGCACATCATCAAAATATAGAAGAATCTAACCTAAACAATCATCAACATAAAGAAGGAAAAAGAGAGTAAAAGAGTCGACCATATCCGAAGCCTTGCCGAAGATTCACGGTTGGAATCGCTGGGTTGTCAATCCGCGTCCAAGCTCGGTCTTCAACTGCGTCCGAGGTAGAGGAGGGCTGTCACTTCCTCCCAATGGATCGTCTTCTTCATGTCACGATCCAATCTACTCTGATACACGATCTCATTGCTCGACGTTGGCGATCTTTGGGCTAGAAACCTCTCCTTGGAGCTCAAGGATGATGGAGGAGGCCTAGGGGGGCGGAGAACCTGCGGAAGGGGCGAAAACGGCGGACTGGACGGAAGAAATGCGGAGCGTCTGACCTAATTCATGAGCAGGAATATTTATAGGCGCTGGAATAAACAGTGCACACGGTCATTGGCGCACGACCAGTGGTCTTGCGCACTAGAATCCTGTGATCGTACGCCTGCCTGGGCGGAGCCTGCAATGTAAGAAATTTATAAAATAACATGTTCGCACGACCGGTGGCGCACGACCAGTGGTCGTGCACATTATCGTAAGTGGTCGTGCGCATTGGTCAAGACAGAACTCATAAAATGGGGGTTAAGTGCGCACGATCAGCGGCGCACGACCAGTGGTCGTGCGCAATAGAACTAGTGATCGTGCGCAGTGTTCCTGTACCGAATTGTACCGGGAACACCTACACGACTCCTGTTCCAACAGAAATGCTAATCAGGCCACTGAAAGTGGCACTCAACAATACGATAAGGCTATCAAAAGAGAATAAACATAAAAACACACCAAATCAGGCCAAGAAGTGCACCTAGCATAGAATATCAAATATGAACGAAAACATGCCTAAAGTGTAGTGCATAGACTAGAAAATCGGCCCAGATGAGTCCATAAATGTGTATATAGTTGGGACTCATCAGGGAGCCCCCGCACTCTTCGTGAAAAAGAAGGATGGATCTATGAGATTGTGCATCGACTATCGAGATCTTAATAAGGTGACCATCAAGAATAAGTACCCCCTCCCGCGTGTGGATGACCTATTCGACCAGCTTAAAGGCAGTATCATCTTTTCCAAGATAGATCTCAGATCAGGTTACCATCAGCTGAAGATCAAGGACTCCGACATCCCCAGGACAGCCTTCCGGACTCGGTATGGGCATTTCAAATTTTTGGTGATGTCTTTTGGGTTGACTAACGCCCCTTCTGCATTCATGGACATGATGAACCGTGTTTTCCGTGAGTACCTGGACACATTCATCATCGTCTTCATTGATGACATCTTGGTCTACTCCAAGACCCGCGAGGAGCATGCAACCCATCTTAGACTCACTCTCTTCACCCTTCGTCAGCATCAGCTTTATGCAAAGTTGGCAAAGTGTGAGTTCTGGATGGATCGTGTTGCCTTCTTAGGCCAGATCATTTTAGGAGATGGACTTTCTTTTGATCCTGCCAAGATTTCCGCAGTTATGGACTGGAAGCGACCTTTTACCCCTACCAAGATAAGCAGTTTCCTTAGTTTGGCTGGCTATTACCGATGCTTCGTCAAGGGTTTCTCCTCTCAAGCTCCCCCCCTGACTCGTCTAACTCAAAAGCATGCTAGATTCTAGTGGTCAGATCAGTGCGAACAGTCCTTTTCTGACTTGAAGCAACGTTTGTGTTCAGCACCTATTTTAGCTCTTCCGTCAGAAGGGTTGGACTTTTTAGTTTACACTGACGCTTCCGGAGTTGTTTTGGGTTGTTTCCTGATGCAGGATGATCGTGTTATTGCTTATGGGTCGAGGCAGTTGAAGGTTCACGAACGCAACTATCCCACTCATGATCTGGAGTTCGCTGTGGTGGTGTTTGCTTTGAAGCTTTGGCGTCATTATCTCTATGGTGTGAAGTGTCACTTTTTCAACGACCACCAGAGTTTAAAGAACATCTTTGTTCAGAAGGACCTCAATCTTCGTCAGAGGCATTGGCTCGAGTTCATGGCAGATTATAACTTGCAACTCACGTATGTTCCTGGTAAAGCCAATTCAGTGGCAGATGCGTTGAGCCGGCAAGCCTCCATAGCCACTTGTGCGCCCATGTCAGCTATTCTAGCAGCCTAGATTGATGACTTCGATCGGATGGATATATCCATCGCACCCGAGGGTCATGAAGAGGTTTTTGTTCCGTTGTGGGTAGAGCAAGTGAAGAATTTACAGCCATTTGATCCCGCACTCCGGCGCATCCGCCGATTGGTTGAACTTGGGACTCTTCCGGATTTCTCTTACTCTGACGATGTCCTGCATTTCTGAGCCCGCCTCTACATTCCTGATGTTCCCTAATTGCTTGATAGTATTTGCCGAGAAGCTCACAAGTCTGACACATCTGGTCATCCAGGCAATAATAAGATGTATCATGACTTAAAGTAGATCATTTGGTGGCCTGGTATGAAGAATTATATAGCTCGCTTCATCTCTCGATGTCTAACGTGCCAGAAGGTGAAAGCTCAACGTCAGTGTCATGGTGGCCTTTTATAGCCTTTGCCTATCCCTGAATGGAAGTGGGAAGATGTTTCTATGGACTCCATCACAGGTTTGCCCCGTACTTCGAGAGGGCATGATGCGATTTGGGTCATAGTGGATTGCATGACGAAAGTGGCTCATTTCATCCCGTACAAGGAAGGTCACTCCACTAAGAAGATGGCCCAAATTTATGTTTCTGAGATAGTTAGACTTCATGGGATTCCTCTGCGGATTGTCTCTGATCGTGACTCGAGGTTTGTTTCGCACTTTTGGAAGGGTTTTCAGCATGCTTTGGGTACCGAGCGAAACCTGAGCACCGCTTATCATCCAACTACCGATGGGCAGACCGAAAGGGTTAATCAGATTCTTGAAGACATGCTTCGCTGTTATATTCTAGACTTCAAGGGAGCTTGGGATGAGCACCTACCGTTGGTTGAGTACGCCTACAACAATAGCTATCAGGAGAGCCTCAAGATGGCCCACTACGAAGCATTGTATGGGCGTCGTTGTAGGACTTCTCTCTATTGGTCAGAAGTTGGTGAGAAGGTGGTGTTGGGCCCTGTGTTACTTCAGGAAATGGAAGAGGCCACCAAGAAGACTCGTCTTCAGCTCAGTCATGCCATTGAGAGGCAGAGGAAGTATGCTAATCAACGCCGCCGTCCGTTGGAGTTTGCAGTAGGTGATCAGGTGTTCTTGAAGGTTTCTCCCACCCCTGAGGTGAAACAGTTTGGTCGCCATCATAAGCTCAGCCCAAGATTTGTGGGGTCGTACGCCATCTCAGAGCGCGTTGGAGGATCTACTTATCGTTTAGAGTTACTGTTGTTTATCGGGTGTCGACTTATCACTTAGAGGGGGGGTGAATAGGTTTTTCAAATTATATTATCCCCTTTTTGGTGTTCTTGATTTCTGGTTAGTAGATCTAAAAGTTATAAAGCATAACACAGAAAACACACAATGATCTATAGAGGTTCCTCAAGACAGGGTGTCTTGAGTAGTCCTCTTTCCCTCTGCGCCTACCTAGCAGTGTGCTAGGCTCGGCAAACGCCGCCAAATATCTAGGCCCGCAAGCCTTATTGTTGGAGCATGCGTTTCGCACTCCTCCGGTTTGATAATAACAAAGTCCCGTTTGTATTTGATTCTATTTTTATCAATGGTGTGCAGATAACAGGTATGAGATGTTCACATTTCTACTGGAGCTAAAATTGAATGTGGGAAAATTTCACTGTCGGAAAATTCCGACAGCCACTGTCGCCCAGGCGACAGCAGAGAAGTTACAACTACTTCCCTCCACGGCAGATCGACGAAAGGCAGTTTTGCGCTGTCGGAAATCCGACAGCGATGTCGCCCAGGCGACAGCTCGGCGGTTACAACAACTGCCCACGTCTCCACCCACGACCGGCAGTTTTGCACTGTCGGAAATCCGACATCGATGTCGCCCAGGCGACAGCTCCACGGTTACAGCAACTGCCCACGACTCCACCCACGACGGCACTCCAGCGGCAGTTTAGCGCTGTCGGAAAATTCCGACAGTCACTGTCACCCAGGCGACAGTGAATTTCTATAAATTGGTTCCTTTGGTTCGTGCATTCCAAGCTTTTGAGAATTCCAGTCCCTTCCTGAGTGCTTACGAACCAGAGAGCTCCAGAACCTCCTCAACTCCCATTTGTGCAAAGAAGGATTGAAGATTGAAGACGAGATCGGGCGCGCTTCTACATCATCAATCATCTCGAGGCTTCAACAATCCGTTCAGAGATCTGATTTTCTAGGGAGTTGTTCTTTTCATATTGTATTTTCATTCACATACTTTTCATTTAATATTGGTAGAGAAATCGTCGTCTTGCGTGCGGCGTCTAAGTCCTTGCGCGGCTTAGGGGAAAATCGCTTCCTTGTGCGGAGCGTCCAAGTCCTTGCGTGGCTTGGTGCGAAATCGTGGCCTTGTGTGCTATGTCTAGATCTTGGGAAGATCTAGAGGATAGGCTTGGGCTTGGTCTTGGGAGAGACAAGCGATAGCCTTCCGATCCTTGGGAGAAGGATTGGTAAACCAAAATTGTAGAATTTTTAGTAAATATAATTGTGCCTTGATCTTAAGCATTGTTAAGATCATTTTTATTGTACTCAAATTTCATGATTAATATAATTATGTCTCTTTCTTTAATTATATATTTGATGGCATAATCTTTATCTTAGAAATTTGTGTTTTGGTTTAATACTAAAATTGCATTGGTTTGAAAGTGTTTAGAAGTAATTTTTTTTTTGTAAAGTAAAATCTCTTTAAAAAAGTACTAAGTAAAAATTTAATTTTTAAACACACCCTTATTCACCCCCCCCCCCCCCCCTCTAAGGGCGTTATACGATCCAACAAGTGGTATCAGAGCAAGGTTACTCCAAAACGGTTTTACCACCGGGAGTAATGGCGCACAACGATCCTGCGTTCGTTGAGGGGCAAGGCATAAGTAGACCACCTTTATTCACGGGCACAGACTATAATTATTGGAAAACACGTATGCGTTGTTTTCTAATTGCGCTAGATATAGAAGTCTGGAATATGGTAGAATCTAGTTACACTTCTCCAACAGTTGTTGTAGGATATGTAACTATGGATAAGCCCAAAGACAAGTGGGATGACAATGATAAATTAAGATGTAAGAACAATGCAAAAGCCATGAATGCCTTATTTTGCGCACTAGATCGCACTGAATTTAATAGAGTTTGTGCTTGTAATTCTGCATTTGAAATTTGGAATTTGTTAGAAATCACTCATGAAGGTACTTCGCAGGTAAAAGATTCAAAGCTATTTCAACTGGAGTCTGAATTTGAAAGGTTCAAAATGGAGGTAAATGAAGAGATCGATACGATGTACACACGATTTACAAAAATCGTGAACGACTCAAAGGTGCTAGGAAAGGTGTTCTCAAATGGAGATTTGGTAAGGAAAATCTTAAGATCACTTCCCCCGAAGTTCAATCCTAAAGTGACTGCAATTTCCGAGTCACATGATCTTAAGACCTTACAATTGGAGAGTCTCATTGGGAACTTGAAAACTCATAAAGTTGAATTGAAAATTCAACAACAAGAGTATATGGGGCCAAGGAAGAAGGGATTGGCTCTAAGATCAAAGAAGGAAGAAACTAGTGATTCTGAGGAGGATGAAGAAGATGAGGAAAGTTTATTTGTTAAAAAATTTAGAAAATTTATGAAAAATCCGGAGAGAAGGAATTCGTTTAAGAAGTATTTTAAGAAGGAAACCTTTAGGAAGAAAAAAGGAAAGGAAGGCGATGAGGAGGAAGAGAGACCGCCACCGGAGTGCTATCACTGCAAGAAGTTAGGACACATTCGAAGCAAGTGTCCAAAGTACTTGAAAGAACTTAAAGAAAAGAAGCACAAAGGGTCGAAGAAGGTGTTGAAGGCGAAAACCTGGGATGATACTACGTCTGAGGATGCAAGCAGTTCCGACTCAAGTAAAGAAGAGGAGGCCAACATATGCTTAATGGGAAAGAGCGTCATATCTGATGACGAATGCAGTGTCCAAAGCGACACTGAGGTAACTCCTCCAACCTATGATGAATTATTTTCTGAATTTTTAAAGACTTGCAAATTTTTTGAAAAAAGTTTAAAAGATAATGATCTTCTAAAATCTGAAAATGGAATTTTACTTAAAGAAAACAAAAATTTGTTAAATGAAATTAAGACTATTGGAAAAAGAGATATTTCTTGCCAAGAGTGTGATCACTTTTTGGGAAGAATTAATGAACTTGAAGAATCTCTTTCCAAATCTCATTCTACAATAAAAGTACTTACTAAAAAGAATGAGATTTTAGAGAGAGATCTGAAATCTTCAATTTCCAAAGTCCATGAGGGAAAGAAATCTTTTGAACGAAGATGCGTAAATCTAGTATCCGAGAATACAAAAATGAGAAACCAGATTCATGACTTAATACTAGCCATGAAAAAATTTGGAATGGGCCGAAGATCACTAGATATGATCTTAGGATACCAACGCCATGGATCTGGAAGGTTTGGACTCGGATACACGTCTGGAAGCGGTCGCCCAGCGACAACCACTGTCGCCAGCGACAGTGAAAAGTCCAGAAAATTTGTTTTAAAAAATTCTAAAATTAATGAATCATCAAATACTGCATCCTCATCCAGTAAAAGTCCAGAAAAGTTATACTCTTCTAAATACATTACTTGTGCCAAATGCAATAGATTTGGTCACACTACGGACTCTTGCTGGAAGGAAGGAAAAACTAAAATTAAACAAATCTGGGTGCCTAAGGCTTCTACCTATACTATGGGTGGAACCACTTGGGTAACCAGATCTTTACTCACCTCTTCTTTCTAGGTGTGTTGGCAGGCTAAGGACAAAGAAGACGTGTGGTACTTGGACTCAGGTTGTTCAAAGCACATGACGGGCAATAAAGAGAAGTTCCTTAGCCTGGAGATGAAGAAAGGAGGAGTTGTTACATTCGGTGACAATGGAAAAGGAAAAATCATCAGCATCGGTGTTGTGGGTAACAAAAATTTTTCAATTTCAAATGTTTTATTTGTAGAAGGATTAAAGCATAATTTGATTTCTATTAGTCAATTATGTGATAAGGGTTTAAATGTTTTATTTGAATCTTCTACAAATTTGTGCAAAATTATTAATTCCAAAACAAATGAAATTGTTTTTACCGCACCTAGATGTCATAATGTATATATGATTAAATTTCTTGATTTTTCAAATTCTACTTTGAAATGTTTTCTATCAAAAAATGATGAATTAGATTTATGGCATAGGCGACTTGGACATGCTAGTGCCATGTTAATTTCAAAACTTTCAAAAGATAAATTAATTAAAGGTTTACCTTCGCTAAATAGAAATTTATCTTCTTCACTATGTGTGCCTTGCCAAAAAGGAAAATTTTAAAAATCATCTTTCAAAAGTAAAAACATTATTTCTACCACTAGGCCACTTCAATTAATACATATGGACTTATTTGGGCCAATTGGAATTTCTAGCTTAGGAGGTAGAAAATACACATTTGTTTTGATTGATGATTATTCTCGTTTTTGTTGGACTTTATTTCTAACCTCCAAATCCGAAGCATTTTCAGAATTTTCAAAATTATGTTTGCGTATCCAAAATGAATTTGAGTTAAAAATTAAACGCATACGATCGGATCATGGAGGAGAATTTGAAAATGAAAAGTTTATTTCTTTTTGTACGGAGTTAGGAATTAAACATGAATTTTCCGCTCCACGCACATCACAGCAAAATGGTGTAGTGGAGAGGAAAAATAGAACTCTTCAAGAGTTAGCCCGTACAATGTTATCTGAATTCAAATTACCAAAATCTTTTTGGGCTGAAGCGGTTAGCACGGCATGTTATGTAATTAATAGAGTAATGCTTCGCCCTATTTTAAAATTAACTCCTTATAAATTAATATTTAGTAAACAACCAAATGTGTCTTATTTCAAAGTTTTTGGTTGTAAATGTTTTATTTTGAATTCTAAAGATTCCTTAGGAAAATTTGATGAAAAATGTGATGAAGGTATTTTTATTGGCTATTCTTCAACTAGTAAAGCTTATAGAATTTTTAATAAAAGAACAAAAATAGTTGAAGAATCTATTCATGTTAGGTTTGATGAGTTTGCTTCATGTGTAGAAAAGAAAATTACAGGAAAAGAAGATGAACTCCTTCCCACGGTGGAGAATGATGAAGAAGAACTTGGAGAAAATGAAGAAGAAAAAGAAGAAGAAAGAGAAGAAGAAAGAGGAGAAGAAGATAGAGAAGAAGAAGAAAGAGAAGGATATGTGCCTCCAAGTGAATTGAGATTCTCTAAGGATCATCCAAAGGAGCTTATCATTGGAGATACGCAAAAAGGGGTTAGTACTCGTTCATCACTACATGTTTTATTTTCAAACCTTTGTTTTGTTTCTGAAATAGAACCAAAAGATGTTTCCACCGCTTTAAATGATGAATTTTGGTTTTTAGCTATGAATGAAGAACTTAATCAATTTGAACGTAATAAGGTTTGGAATCTTGTAGAACGACCCAAAAACCGTCCTGTAGTTGGTGTTAAGTGGATTTTTAAAAATAAAATGGATAATGAATCTAGAATTGTTAGAAATAAAGCCAGATTAGTTGCAAAAGGTTATGCACAAATTGAAGGGGTAGATTTTGATGAAACTTTTGCACCCGTAGCAAGATTAGAGGCGGTTAGAATATTTCTTGCATTTGCTTGTTTTAAAAGATTTAAATTATATCAAATGGATGTCAAAATCGCATTTTTAAATGGGTATATAAAAGAAGAAGTTTATGTAGAACAACCCCCTGGCTTTATAAATGAGAAATATCCAAATTATGTTTATAAGTTAGATAAAGCGCTTTATGGATTAAAACAAGCGCCTCGTGCTTGGTATGATCGACTAACTCAATATTTGTTAAAGCACGATTATAAAATTGGAAGTGCTGATTCTACACTCTTCATTAAGCAAATTGATCATGATTTAGTTATTTTACAAATTTATGTTGATGATATTATTTTTGGAGCCACTAATGAAGAGTTGTGTAATGAAGTAGTTCAAATTATGAAAAATGAATTTGAAATGAGTATGGTTGGAGAACTTTCATATTTTCTAGGTTTTCAAATTACACAAAAACATGATGGAATTTTTATATGTCAAACCAAATATATTCATGATATGTTAAAAAGATTTGGATTTGAAAACCTTAAGCATGCAAACACTCCTATGAGTACTTCACTAAAATTAGGAAAAGATGAAAGTGGTGTTTCAATTGAACAAACCCTTTATAGAAGTATGATAGGGTCTTTATTGTATTTAACCGCATCTAGACCTGATATTATGTTTGTCGTTTGTTTATGTGCTAGATTTCAAGCTAATCCTAAAGAGTCACATTTAAAAGCGGTGAAACGTATCTTTAGATATCTCATAGGCACATCAAAATTAGGTTTATGGTATCCTCATAATGATTCTTTTATTTTACATGGTTTTTCGGATTCGGATTATGCGGGATGTTCCTTAGATAGGAAAAGCACTAGTGGCACTTGTCACTTTATTGGCCCTTCACTTATTTCATGGTCAAGTAGGAAACAGAATTCTGTTGCCCTCTCAACTACCGAGGCCGAATATATTGCACTAGGTAGTTGTTGTGCCCAAGCTCTTTGGATGTCACAAACATTAGAAGATTTTGGCATGCAACAAAGTAGTGTAGAATTAAAGTGTGACAATAAAAGGGCTATAGACTTAACTAACAATCCCATATTACATTCTAGATCTAAGCATATAGATGTCCGACATCATTTTATAAGGGATCATATTAAGAAGGGTAATATAAAAATCAACTTTATAGGCACGGAAAATCAACTAGCGGATATATTCACTAAGCCGTTATCGGATTCCCATTTTTCTATGCTTAGGCTAGAATTGGGAATTCTAGACATTTCACAATGAATATATCACTATTTAAAGCCTATAAAATTTTAAAAAAAAAATTATTATCACAAAACATAAACAATGTACAAAGAAAAAGCTAAAATCTTAAAAATCAAAACATAAAATTTCAAAAGACTTAACAAAAATTCAACATCATTAATATTACATCAATATTGTTCAAATAAAAATAGTAGAAACAACTTAAGGATCAAGTTCATTAAACAAAAGCAGAAATCTAAAGAAGTTCACTGTCGCCCAGGCGACAGTGGATGTCGGAAATTTCTGACATCGCCCAGCAGCAGCAGCAACATAAAACTACTCTGAATCTTCATAACCAGCCCTGCTGCTCTCTGGACAATCTTCTGGAGGTCCTCGTCTCACGGCTTTACCACGGCGAGTCCGCCTCACCGATTCGCGTGGCAGTTCTTCGTCCGGAACTTGCCATTCGGCCTCTTCCTCCGGAGTTGGCTTTAACTTCAGACCCTTGACGAGAAACTTCATAAATTTCTGCATTCGACTACGGTCCTTCTTCACTTCCCTCTTGTGATCCTCTAATGAATCACGCAAATCATCAATGGACTCTCGTAGTGATCCTGCCCTAGAAATGGTCGTCTCTCTAATCTCAATCCCCGGATGAGCTTTTCTCTGCGGCTTCTTCACCTTCATTGAACCCGTATAATATATTTTCGGATAACAATCATCCAAATAAGCACCTTGCACTATCCATCCATACTTCTTATAAAGTACACGCTGTATTACCGCCCCCATTGGCAGCGTATGAACCTTCACCCATCTTGGATGCTTTAATCTATACGCATACCTAATCTGGGAGAGTATGAAGTCCGCCACATCAAAAAGCTCATCCTCCATAATATAGTATGTAAAGAGGGTCAACTGAGCCGTAATACTTCTTGTGTCTCCACTCTTCAACATCACTGAATTCCTTAATATATCTTGGACTAAGAACGCATCCGGAGTAAGTGAGGTAACTTCAGTGGTAAGAGTCTTTTTTGATTCCCATGTAAACTCATGTTTACAAGGGTCCAATCTCTATCCTTTCGATAATTCTCCACTATATCAGGCATATTCTCACTCATCACTAGTCCGAATTCCTCTCGTAGATCAACATGTGTTATTTCCATATGTTGACCTTGGATCCTTGATCTCACTCCTCCATCCAATTCAGTGAAATTTGGGTCTTCCAAATGGTTATAAAATTCACGAATGAAAAAGGAAGAAAACCCCTCTGGTGTGATTATTGAAATTATACCTGCGTTCGCAAGCCGATCATAGATATGATCGTGCTTTGGCGACTCAAATTCCACATACTTCGCTATTCCAACAATAGCCTTCTCCACCCCAGAAAAAACTTGATATGAACTACGTGCATCTTCCGAAGTACTCTTTCGAGCTTTGGAACTGGAAGCCATTCTGCAAATAACAAAAAAAAAATTAGATCAAACATGTGTTGTGCACTGGAACACTGTCGCCCAGGCGACAGTGGGTGTCGGAATTTTCCGACAGTTCACCAAGTGATTTCTCTCAAAATTTTTTACATATCCTTCCAAATCTACTCAAAATCAATGTTATTTCAACATCACGTTTTAAAAAAAAATTATGTTTTTCAAATCAACATATTCTACAAATTCTTTACTATTCATCATCTTCAACCCTATACACTAAACTAGATCTACCAAAACCCTTTAGAGAATGAACAAATGGAACCCTTCATCACAAAAATCACAAAATCAAAAATTTTCACAAAGATCCAACAAGATCCACATGTTTTTAAACTAGATCTACATTTTTTTTTAAATAATAAAAAAACTAAACTTCAAAAACCTACACCATTCATCAAAAATCAACATGAAAACTACATTTTCCTTCTTCTCTACTTTCAAAATCAAAAATCCAACAAAAAATTGGAGTCAAAACCATAAAAAGCAAACTCCCATACCTTAGATCTTGAGATGTCGCCGATTTCCGACAGCCCTCTCTCTCTCTCAACAGTCCAGAAAAATGAAGCACAATAGGGTTTGACTCGGTCTGATGCCCTATTTATACTTTTGGCTGTCGCCCAGGCGACAGTGGGTGTCGGAATTTTCCGACAGCTCCAAATGTACTAAAAAATCAATGTTGGGTCCCTTTGATGATCTACAATAGTTATATGTCATTATTAATGCTTCACCTCATGACTTGATGACAAACCATGTGCTATTTTTTTTTTTTAAAAAATGACTTACATGTTTATATGATTTCATTTCCAAGCTATCATCGTATTGACACTTCTACTTAGTTGTTTAGACCATTGGAAATTGTTTTCCCATGCCTCTAAGTATGAGAAATTGTTTATCTATCATAATGAACTATCACGTTCACTTCTTTTGATCAATACATATGTGTACTTCTTTAATATATACATGGATCATATTTGCTTTAACATAATAAAATAGCACTTCTTAAATACAACTTTCACCCTTGATTTGTTAGCACAACAAAATATACACCATCTTTTGCGATTCAAGTGAATTCGGAGATCCTTGGTCATTTAAAAAAAAAATATCAATATATCAAAATTAAGATATCACAACATCTGTGATTAAAAAAAATTAAAATAAAGACAAGGATACTCCACCAAGCACTACTTACCCTCCTGATAAGTCTTAATGAGCATTGTGAGGTTAAGCACCTTGGACAGAATTTTAAAGTGTCTTGTGCAAAAGAAACATGGTTTTCTATTCATCTTGTGCTATATCTTCAAAGTCAAAGTTGCCTTTATGTGCTTTTATTATGTTCTACATTTCAATGATCATGTAAATTAAATAGCTTCATATGTTTGATCTAAGTATCACATGTACACATCATTATGTTAAATAAATATTCATCTCATGAGAATTGGACCGAAAATATTCCATAATTCTATACACTATTGTGTCTTTCTATGATACTTTCAAATGATCTTACTCATGTTTAAGTTATTTTCTTTCATTACTTCATATGGCTATACCGTCACTTCATGAGTTTATTCATACTATGGCATATTCCTATTATTTCACCTAAAGTGCTTCCGCTTACTCTTTCTTTCTATATCCTATGTCCATTCCATCAAGAACTACTCTTTTATCTAATATTAACTTTTGCTAATATCAAAAGGGGGAGAATTAAAAGTATAAAAAGAACAATCACAAATCTATTACACCTAAATATTCCACCTACACAATACATCATATATTTAGGGGGAGCATATATTTAGGGGGAGCATATATGTAGGGGGAGCTTTCATTTAGGGGGAGCTTTCATCTAAAGGTAGATCATTTATTTTCAAGAAATATATATCATGTTAATTTTGTGCACACACCAAAGGTTAAAATCAACAATCTAAATAGACATGATTTCTTTTTATACGGATTTGTTATTATCAAAAGGGGGAGATTGTTGGAGCATGCGTTTCGCACTCCTCCGGTTTGATAATAACAAAGTCCCGTTTGTATTTGATTCTATTTTTATCAATGGTGTGCAAATAAAAGGTATGAGATGTTCACATTTCTGCTGGAGCTAAAATTGAATGTGGGAAAAATTTCACTGTCGGAAAATTCCGACAGCCACTGTCGCTCAGGCGACAGCAGAGAAGTTACAACTACTTCCCTCCACGGCAGATCGACGAAAGGCAGTTTTGCGCTGTCGGAAATCCGACAGCGATGTCGCCCAGGCGACAGCTCGGCGGTTACAACAACTGCCCACGTCTCCACCCACGACCGGCAGTTTTGCACTGTCGGAAATCCGACCTCGATGTCGCCCAGGCGACAGCTCCACGGTTACAGCAACTGCCCACGACTCCACCCACGATGGCACTCCAGCGGCAGTTTAGCGCTGTCGGAAAATTCCGACAGTCATTGTCGCCCAGGCGATAGTGAATTTCTATAAATTGGTTCCTTTGGTTCGTGCATTCCAAGCTTTTGAGAATTCCAGCCCCTTCCTGAGTGCATACGAACCAGAGAGCTCCAGAACCTCCTCAACTCCCATTTGTGCAAAGAAGGATTGAAGATTGAAGACGAGATCGGGCGCGCTTCTACATCATCAATCATCTCGAGGCTTCAACAATCCGTTCAAAGATCTGATTTTCTAGGGAGTTGTTCTTTTCATATTGTATTTTCATTCACATACTTTTCATTTAGTATTGGTAGAGAAATCGTCGTCTTGCGTGCGGCGTCTAAGTCCTTGCGCGGCTTAGGGGAAAATCGCTTCCTTGTGCGGAGCGTCCAAGTCCTTGCGTGGCTTGGTGCGAAATCGTGGCCTTGTGTGCTACGTCTAGATCTTGGGAAGATCTAAAGGATAGGCTTGGGCTTGGTCTTGGGAGAGACAAGCGATAGCCTTCCGATCCTTGGGAGAAGGATTGGTAAACCAAAATTGTAGAATTTTTAGTAAATATAATTGTGCCTTGATCTTAAGCATTGTTAAGATCATTTTTATTGTACTCAAATTTCATGATTAATATAATTATGTCTCTTTCTTTAATTATATATTTGATGGCATAATCTTTATCTTAGAAATTTGTGTTTTGGTTTAATACTAAAATTGCATTGGTTTGAAAGTGTTTAGAAGTAATTTTTTTTTGTAAAGTAAAATCTCTTTAAAAAAGTACTAAGTAAAAATTTAATTTTTAAACACACCCTTATTCACCCCCCCCCCCCCTCTAAGGGCGTTATACGATCCAACACTTATAACACAGACCCGCAAGTCCAACAGCCTAGGCCCGCAATCCCATACTGCCCCCGAGCCCGCAAGCTCGACACTCAGGCCCTCAAGCCCTACACAACACAGACCCGCAAGTCTTGTGCCTATAGCCTAGGCCCGCAAGCCCCTACTGCGCCCGAGCCCTCAAGCTCGACAAGATCAGACCCGCAAGTTCACTGCCCAGGCCCTCAAGCCTCACAGCTCTCTAGCCCTCAATCTAGATGGTGTCGGACCCGCAAGTCCACTGCCCTGGACCTAAAGCCTCACAGCTCTCCAGCCCTCAATCTAGACGGTGTCGGGCCCACAAGTCCACTGCCCTGTCCCTCAAGCCTCACAACTCTCCAGCCCTCAAGCTAGACAAATAGGCCCGCAAGCCTTTACAAGAAATTATAGTAAAAAGACTGTTTCTTCTGCCGGATGAAGATTGGCAACTTTAGCCTGATGAAGATTGGCTTCTTTAGGTTGAAGAAGATGCTTCTTGATTTGGAGTTTCAGCACTGGATCTTCTTCATCCTTCACTTGTTTTACCTGGTGTTGATAGGCTACTTTTCAGTCGATGGAGATGATTGATTCTTCAGAGAACACTTGATGCTTGTTCTCTACTTGATCTTCTTCTTCTCCGCTGAGGATACTGTTTTATTGAAGTGTAGCGGCGGGATTATTTTTTTTTCTCTATTCCAAGGGCTGCTTTTCTAGGGCATCACTGTTCTCTTTTATAGGACAGATGAGCCGCATAAAGGTCACATGTAGTGTCCTTTAATGTCAGATGCCCCATTCCAAAAGAGCAGGCGCTGATTGGACAATCAGGCGGCGGCATTAAATGCTGACAGCGCGTCCGCAATTTTTGAATCTATCTCGACAATATTTCCATTGTTATGACGTCATGGACAATATCTCGACGACAGGACTTTGTTGATGCCTTGAAATTAGGTAGACCTTCAATTCTTCTAGCTTCTGCCTATGATACTGGTATCTCGACGATACGAGACATTCTGGCGTTTCTGCATATACGACTATATGATATCTCTGACTTTGTCGTCGTAATCACCTTGTTCTCTCGATGACATGCCTTCTTTACGACGATATTCTACGCCATCAGTCATACTTAGCCTTTTCAGCGACAAGGTTTCTTCACGATGATGTCTGTTCTTCTCGACGACAAGGCCACTTTGGTGAAGTCGATGATACTGCATCTTCTTGACGACATTTCTTCCTTTTATCTTCATTCTTCTCTGTGTTCGACGAACGGTAATCTTCGTTCGACGAATAGCATTCTTCGTTCGACGAGCTTCATTCTTCTGTCCCGTCTCAGCGGTCATCGATCTTCCTTCTGAGTTTGACGATCTTCCTTCTGCGTTCGACGAACACGCCAAATCTCAGCGGTCGTCGATCTTCCTTCTGAGTTCGATGATCTTCCTTCTGCGTTCGACGAACACGCCAAATCTCAACTTTTGCTTTGCCCATCATTATGACGACAAGCATACTTTGTCGACGACAGCTCCTGTTCTTCCTGACGATATGGTACTTACTGAAATAATTAAAGTACTTGACATATTGTTGATCTCTGCAAGCATGAGCTAGATGGAACATTAAATACAACTTGCACTTATCATTGAGCTGAGTACTTCTTCAAATCAGGAACATTGCAGGGCACTGTTCCCAACAATCTCCCCCTATTTGAAGAAGTCATAACTCACTCAATGATAAATGCTATTCACATAAAAGATTTAACATTTTAAGCAAATAAGCATGTAATGATGACATTTCAGCTAAAATTGAGTGAACACGGAACTTTGACAAATATTACTTCATTTATAAGTAGTGTCAAACGTTTTCAAAAGTTTTGACCTTTCTACAATTAGCCCCCTAAAGGTTTAGCCATCTATATCTCTAGTGCGCTCATATCAGTATCGCCCTTTGCTTTCTTGACACTAACTTCCTTCTCCTTATCAGCTTGCCCGATGAAGTACTCAAACGGTTTTGGATGATATTTTAAGGGTTCATGAGTGTCAGCTGGAATTCTTCCTGTTTGCTTATTTCTTCTGTAATCTCTCCTTACTTCTTCTTGATCTTCATGCTTAGCCCACTCTTGAGGACTGTATACATTGTATCTTTCACCTTTGTTAACTTTCACTTGCTCCCATACTTTTAGAATGATGGTCCTGGATATGGGACTCCATCTTTCATAGTCATCCTTTTTCTCCATTGCTTCCCTGTACTTTCTCTTTCTTAGTTTTGTTTCTTCATCCTCCAGTGCTTCCTTTTCTTTACCCTTATCAGTATGAGGAATTCTTCCTGCTTGCTCTTCGGCAGGCTCATCATAATATAGAGGAGGAAGATTCATTGCTTCCCTGATGGTGTTGGTGGTCCAGATGGCATGATCGCTACTGGCCTTTATCATTGATCTCTCCCCCTTTATTACTTCTTCAGATATCCCATTTTGGAGATTCTCCTCGGAATCCAATATCTTGTTCTTGAGCATGTGGATTCCTGCTTCCAAGTGATTCTTGGTTTCAAGCAAATGACTGAATAGATCTTTATTGTGGTGATCTAGACTTTCTTTGAGATCAGATTTATGTTCAACCATCCTCTTGGTGGACGCAATGTATGCCTTTTCTATGCTGCCGATAATCAATTAATGATTAGCCCCTATGTTTGATATACCCTTGTGAGTACGGGGAGTGAATTCATGCAGATTTTTCACATCATTTCTTAGGGTTGTCGTTTCAGCAGACAGTTCCCTTCTTAGATCATCGATAGCAGAGGTGACGTAGCTTTCAAGTTTTAATCTTTGCTCTTCCAAGAGCATCTTTATCTGAGATAATAGTGGGAGCTCCAACGGTCTATTCTCTGGAGATGAGCTATCTCGTTCCTCTTCTTCATTCACTTCAATTATTGGAGATGGAGATTTTCTTATTGGTGAGTGGTTTGCCTCATTCTCCTTTTCAAGACTTTGTTGATCTTTGTTAGTTTCATCAGCAGGGTTCTCTTGGTTGTCCCCTTGCATTGCTGATTCAGAATGACCAGCATCCTCAGCTCCTATGATCTTATTGATCACTTCTTCCACTTGAGCAGGTAGCTCACTGTTCTTCTCACCCTAAGTTTCAGCACTTCCTTGATCTGTTCCTACTGTTATCCTAGATCCCTGACTTGGAGCAGAGGTCAGGAAGGCGACATTCCTTGTCTCCACAGCTGCCTCAGAGTCAGATGGAGGTGAGCTGTTGCCTGACTCACTTTCTTCAGATGAGCTTTCTACCTTCCTTTTCACATCTTCTGCAGTCTTTAACTTCTTGGGAGGCCTAGTCATAACTTTTTCCCATCTTTCCAGTATTCTGATATCCATCATTCTCATGTGATGGATTTTTACTCCATACTTTTTGTTAAAACTTTCAGGGTAGGAAAGCAGAAAGTGTAGTGATAGAATTCTTCCCAGATTTGGGGCTTGAAAGCTTTCTTATATCCTCTTGAAGATTTGCTGACCCCAGTTGGTCCTTTTACTTAGGATTATCCTTGCCATCATCTCGAACATGGGCTTGGATATCATATCATGTGACCCTACCTTGCAGAGGAGGGCTTTTCCCACAATGTATGCCAACAGCTTTCCTTGTTGATTTAAGCTTTTCCTTTCCAGAGATCCATAGGTTTTGCTTGAATGCCCGCACCAAGCCAGAGCCTTGTCAAGGTCTTCCTGAGTAATCTTTTCGTCTTCCTCCCCCTTGGCAAAGGCTGGCAACTGAAGAGCCCTGTTCAATCTTTTGGGATTCACCTTGACCTTTATCCCGTTAATTACGCTCTTCACAAACGTTCCCTTCGAGCCACCCTTGGCATTTGAGTAGACTCCAGCACTTCTCTCTTTAATATTACTGTTGGCTCAGATAGGGTGAATTCCAGGCCGATGGTCTCGAGCAGCTTAATGGTGCTCTGGATTTCTTCTGATCCTTCTGAGAATCCATTCCTCACCACTTCACTTCCTTCGAACAGAAAATCTTCCTTCTTTGGCGCCATCTTTTGCTTGATCCAGGAGGATTTCAGCACTGTCGACTCATTCACTCTTAGAGGGCATGGAGAACACGACGGCCTTTTAGGGCTAATGTAGAGAGTGTTTTATCCTTAAGACATTTTGTACAACCCCGATATTCGCCTAGAGGACGGGCAACCAAAGGCGAGCGAGCCAGAGGGGCCGGCGAGTCAAGAACTCGCCAAGTGCTCGCTAGGAAGCGAGCGGGTCAAGAACTGGCCAAGTGCTCGCTAGGAAGCGAGCGAGTCAAGAACCCGCCGAGTGCTCGCAAGGAGGCGAGCGGGTCAAGAACTCACCGATGGGTCGCTTGAAGACGAGCGAGTCAGATCCCTTCCAGAGTCATTTGGATCGGCCAAGTTACCCTGTCACCCTTGGTGGTATGCCTTTAGCCTCTCCAAACAGCGGAGTTTGGCTGTTAGCAGACCCATTTGGGGTGCGGATAGTAAAATCAAGAGGCGGAATCCTGCTATTTACAGGCCAGATCAGAAAATCTATAAATAGGACCTCAAGGGCACCTTTGGAGAGGATCTCACCTCAGCTTCCCTCTCCTTAGGCATTCTTTGGTTAGCGTTCCCAGAGCTCTCCAAGGTGCCCAAGTCTCAACTTTGGCTTGGGAGGGGAAGCGCTCAACGATCTTCCGGGTTAGTGGAGGGACCTCCTCGCTGTGACCAAGGTCTTAGTCAGTTTCCTAATCTTCCGCCTACCCTCCTCGAGGGATTAGTAAGGACTAGCCGCCCCTCATCTCGGTGAGGGCCCCAAGCTCTACGAGAGACCGAGAAATCGGTTTCAACATTTTGGTGCGGTGAGCGTGGAGCGTGGCTGGTTCAAGAAAGTTCCAGCGAAGGGTTATGGCGGGAGAAGAGGAGCAGGGCGAGGAGTTCGGCGAGACTCCTCAGGAGGCGATGGCTAGGATGCTCGAGGATTTCAGAAAGGAGGTGCTCGACACCTTGGGGTTCACGGTGTCGGCTCTGCGAAACGAGTTTGCGACCCTAGCCCCTCGGGCGCCCCCTCCCCACACAACATTTCGGTGAGGAGGCACCAGGGGGAAGGGCTGGAAAGGAAGTTGTCGTTGGTCTAGGTCAGAGCAGGGAAGGGCGAGTGTTGTTCGCCAGTCTGGCGAGCTCCGTGTCGGCTAGCTCAGTGTTGGCGAGCTCCGTCCCAGCGGGCGCGACGCAGGCGAGTGCGTGCCAAGAGGAAGCAGCGACGGTCGGCGTGGTTCCGGCGAGCACCGCCCTCGCGAGCACAGTCCCGGTGAGTTCAAGTTTGGTGAGCAAGCTCGGGAGGCGAGTGGAGCCAGGAAGAGTGACAGGAGGGGGAAGCCCCTTTTGCGAGCTGGTGCTTTCCGCACCCATCCCTGGGGGATTTGGAGAATGGGACCGGGTGTACTACAACGGTAGAGATGACCCTGTCCAGCACCTGCAGAGTTTCGAAGACTCGGTCTCCATCAGGCCGATGTCAGATGCCTTCAAGTGTCGGCTCTTTGCCGTCACCCTCAAGGAGAAGGCCAGGGACTGGTTCCATCATCTCCCAGCAAGGTCAATCTACTCGTTCGAGGATTTGCGCCGAAGTTTTTTGCTGAGGTTCTCGACCTCAAAAAAGAGGAAGAAGGACGCTAATTCCCTCTTCGCAGTGAAGCAGGGACCCAGGGAGTCGCTGGCTCAGTATGCCGACCGGTTCCAGGAGGAAGTACAGCTCACTCAGGAGATGTCGAGGTTTGCACTCCAACTCGCCTTCACGGTCGGGTTGAAAGAGAGTTTCTTCAAGATGGCGTTGAAGAGAAAAGCCCCCGTCTCCTTTGAAGAACTGATGGAGAGGGTGTCGGAGGAAGTTGCAAGTGAGGAAGCCAATCCGGAGCTCACCAGGAGGCTAGCAAAGCTCAGTGAACCGGAGGCAAGGCAGCAGGAGGTCAGGAGAAGGGAAGAGCCCCGGGCCCCGGAGGGAGAATGGAGGCCGCAAGGTGGAGGAATGCAAGGGCAGGGAAGGGGTTACGGCCCAGGAAGGGGTAACCATGCCGGAGGTCAATGGAGGCCCCCCCCCCCCCCCAGTTAGGGTGGAGGCAAGGTCCGATGCAAATGCATCCCCCTCCCCAACAGGCCATGGCGATTGGAAGGGGAAGAGGAAGAGGAAGAGGAAGGGTAGGAGAGGCAGAAACGGCAGTCGCTAGGAGGAGAAGGAACAGGGTGGCAGAGGCCGAGGCAAGGGAAGTGGCGTTGCCATATTGCATCTTCCATAATGTGGAAGGTCACTCGACGGACACCTGTCCGGAGTTCCTGGAAGTAAAGAGGGGCATAGCGCCCGCGCCACCACAGCAACAGCCAGTAAGGATCGTGGAGGTTGAACCTCGAGAGGAGGATGAGGAAAGGTGTGAAGACAGAACCGATATATGAAGTAGAGGAGGGATCGGGGTGATCCATGGGGGGAAGGGGTAGAGGCGACCCGCAAGGCTAGCCTCCATACCATCTACCGCCGGAGCGTGGCTTCGACATCCACCGCTCCTCCCCCGGCCGAAAAAATCGTTTTCACCCAGAAAGACATGCCGGGTTACGAGGACCCGTTCTGCGACGCGCTGGTCATCCAGACGGCGATCGAGAACTTCACCGTCTCCCGGATCCTAGTGGACAACGGAAGTTCGGTCAACGTCATCTTCAAGAAGGCGTTTGACAAGATGGAGGTGGATCCTAGGAGGGTGTTGGCCTCAGACGGCCCTTTGTTTGGATTCTCGGGGGAGAGGAAGGAAGTAGAAGGGGGAGTGGGGCTTCATGTGACCCTGGGTGGGCAGTCCCGGAACTGTCGTTTTGTCATTGTGGACGCCTCAAGCAGTTACAGCGCTATCTTCGGACGGCCACTCATTAGCGCGTTTCGCTGTGTCCCTTCCACCTTTCATCAATGCCTCAAGTTCAACGACGGACGGGTTCAGGTGCGGATCAGGGGGGATCCCAAGGTGGCAATACAGTGCTACGTAACGGCTGTCAACACCATCTCCTGGATGGGAGAAGCTGAGAAGTGGGATAGGATGATGGAGGAGGCGGCCGAAGCCGGAGGTAAGGAGGTAGCCGAGGAGAAGTTGGAAGGAGATGAAGTCCATGCCCAGGAAGGGGTAGCTGAGGGACCCCGGGCAGAAAGAGAGGAAGAAGAAGAGAAGGCCCAGGAGAGAGGGGCGGAGGAGATTATGGTGGTAGAGAAGGAGGTCGAGGAAGGAACCCAGGCTCTCGCTTGTGCCGAGGAGGAGAGGGCTTGGGGAGAGCAGTCCCGGTTGGAGGCTATGGACGAGGTCGTGGAGCTCGAGGTCACCACCCGGCTAGGGGTGGTAGAGAAGGTCCGGGCCAGCGGAGGATTCAGCCCGGAAGATCAAGCGGAGATCCTGGCGTGCGTGCAAAAGAACATAGACGTCTTCGCTTGGAGCGCCGCGGAAATGCCCGGGATTGACGTGGATGTGGCTTGCCATCGCCTCAACCTCGACCCCGGCACCCGCCCTATCCGCCAGAAGAAAAGGGCCACCGCCGACAAGCTGGAAGGGCCCATCCGCGAGGAGGTGAGCAAGCTTCTACAGGCAGGCTTTGTAACGGAGATCCAGTATCCAAGCTGGGTCTCCAACGTCGTTATGGTGAAAAAAGGGGGAGGTAAGTAGAGGGTGTGTATCGACTTTTCCTTGCTTAATAAATCATGCCCTAAGGATTGTTACCCCCTGCCTAGAATCGACGCGCTGGTTGACTCAGTCGTCGGTTTTCCTGTAATGTCTTTCTTAGATGCTTTTTCAGGTTACCATCAAATCCGCATGCATCCCCCAGACATCAAAGATGTCTCCTTCATCACGGGGGATGGGTGCTACTGTTATAAAATGATGCCGTTCGGGCTCAAGAATGCAGGTGCCACATACCAAAGGATGATGGACAGGGTCTTCCGTGAGCAGAAGGGAAGAAACTTAGAGGTTTATGTAGATGACCTCATGGTAAAGAACCGGGACCTCGGATCTCACCTTCGAGACCTTGAAGAGACGTTCGGGACTCTGCGGAGATACAAGATGAAACTCAATCCGTTGAAGTGTGTCTTCGGGGCGAACCGAGGAAAGTTCCTAGGCCACTTGCTCACCCCAGCGGGAGTGGAACCTAACCTAGACAAGGTTAAAGCGGTGATGGAGTTGGGGTTGCCGAGAAATCCGAAAGAGGTTCAAAGCCTTACAGGGAAGTTGGCTGGGCTCAGCAGGTTCCTCTCCAAGGCGGGAGAAAAGTGTGCACCTTTTTTCAAAGTACTGCGGGGAAACAAGAAGTTTGAATGGACCCCGGAGTGCGAGAAGGCCTTCCAGGCTCTGAAAGAACAGCTCACCCAAACCCCTCTGCTCCAGGGACCGAGGCCAGGAGAAGACCTATCCCTGTACCTAGGGATAGGGTCCGAAGCAGTAAGTTCCGTGTTAATCCGGGAGGAGGGGAAGAAACAGTTCCCTATCTACTACGTCAGCCGAGTGCTGAAGAAGGCAGAGCTCCGGTACCCGATCTTGGAAAAGTTGGCCTTCGCATTGGTGGTGTCAGCCCGGAGGCTCCAGCCTTACTTTCAAGCCCATTCAATCAAAGTAGTGACGGACCACCCGCTCCGTAAAATCATGGAAGGGGTGGACCACTCAGGAAGGTTGGCAAAGTGGTTCGTGGAGTTAAGTGAATTCAATATCACATTCGTGCCCAGGACGTCCATCAGGGCTCAAGCGGTGGCAGACTTCATGGCCGACTATGCGGCCGAAGTGGGGGAGCATGAGCCACCTCCCCCAGAGGCATGGAAGATGTTGGTGGATGGAGCGTCGGGAAAATACTCCTATGGAGGGGGAATAGTCCTGGTAAGTCCTCAAGGGACTCGGATTGAGCAAGCCTTAAACATCCATTTCCAAATCACCAACAACCAGGCTGAGTACGAAGCAGTGATAGCGGGCCTTCGGCTGGCCCGAGAACTGGGTGTGCAGGACGTGGAGGTCTCCACGGACTCCATGGTGGTAGCACGCCAGATCAAGGGAGAATTTGAAGCAAAGGACCCGACCCTCCTACTATACCTGGAAAAGGTTAAGGGTGTTATCGGGCAGTTCCGCACCTTCTCCATCAAGCACGTGCCGAGGGAGGAGAGCACCCAGGCGGACCTCCTAGCCAAGTTCGGTCCCCGAGCGGGAGGGACGATTTCGGAACTCTTCCGGCCCTCCATCGAGGAAGGAGAATTGATGGAGGTGGATCAACGAGCCTCGTGGATGGATCCGTTCATCACCTTCCTATCCTCCGGGAAGTTCCCTGGAGAGGACGTGGACAAGAGACGCTTCAGGTATAAGTCCGCCTATTACTCCCTGCATACCAGAGGGCTATATAGAAAGACCCTCTCGGGACTCCTGGCCCGTTGTGTCTCCGAGGAGGAGGTCCCGAGAGTGCTGGAAGAAATCCACTCCGGGGAGTGCGGCAGTCACTCCGGAAGTCGGACCCTGGAAGGGAGGGTGTTGAGGCAAGGCTACTTCTGGCCCACTCTCAGCAAGGATGCGGCAGAGTTCGCAAGGAAGTGTCCAAAGTGCCAGCTCTATGCTCCGCTCCAACTCCTCCCAGCTCAAAGGCTCCGGACCATCACGACCCCCTGGCCCTTCGCCATATGGGGGCTGGACCTGGTCGGCCCCTTTCCCCAAGCTAGCGGCCAAAGGAAGTTCCTGCTGGTCATGATCGACTATTTCTCCAAGTGGGTAGAAGTGAAAGCACTCGCTAAGGTAACCTCTTAGGTTATAAGGAATTTTGTGTGGGGGGAGATAATTTGCAGGCACGGACTCCCTCTAGCTATAGTGACGGACAATGGGCCGCAATTTGCTAGTGAAGAGTTTGTGGGCTTCTGCGCTCAGCTCGGCATTGACCTCAGGTTCGCGTCGGTCCACCACCCGAGGAGCAATGGGTAGGTGGAGGCGGCGAACAAAATAATCGTTAACATATTAAATAAGAAAGTGGAGAACCTTCGGGGAAACTGGGTGGAACAGCTACCCTCCGTCCTCTGGGCCATGAGGACTACTCCGAATACCGCCACCGGGGAGACTCCATTCAAGCTCTCTCACGGGTCCGAGGCCGTTCTCCCCATAGAGTTTGAGGTAAAGACCCCGGAGTGATCGCTGCGAGCGAGGGGGATGAAGAGTGGCTAGAAGGTAACAATGCAGAGCAGAGGCTGTCCTTGGACCTGGTGGAAGAACACTGGGACTTGGCCACCATCAGGCAGGAAGAAGTCAAGCGGCGGATGGCTCAATATTTTGACAAACAAGTGTTGGTGCTGGAATGCCCCAGATCGATTCTGCTCCCGGGCTCTCACTAGACGGGGGGTTCAGGTTGATCTCTGGAGAGGCTGGCAAGGTAACAAGTGTTGGTGCTGGAATGCCCCAGATCGATTCCGCTCCCGGGCTCTCACTAGATGGGGGGTTCAGGTTGATCTCTGGAGAGGCTGGCAAGGTAACAAGTGTTGGTGCTGGAATACCCCAGATCGATTCCGCTCCCGGGCTCTCACTAGACGGGGGGTTCAGGTTGATCTCTGGAGAGGCTGGCAAGGTGACAAGTATTGGTGCTAGAATGCCCCAGATCGATTCCGCTCCCGGGCTCTCAATAGACGGGGGGTTCAGGTTGACCTCTGGAGAAGCCGGCAAATTCGTACGTGGGTTGGGCAGGTAAGACAAGATACTCATGCCAGGGGATTCTGGCTCGCGAGCAACCCCAAGACCTGGGCAAGGCGAGACCAGAGGTCCGCTCGCGCATGAGGATCATTCGCGGCAGGGTAATAGAGTCGATGGCTCGCAAGGTCACTCGCAAAAGGTATCGAAGCGAATAAGGAAAATGACCCGGGAGGAGTCTGTTCTCGCGACGAACAGCGGATATCGGCGGGGACCTGCTAGTGGCAAGTGCGAATGAGGTAGGCGAGAGCGACCCAGATATAACACAATGAGGAAAGGCCGCCAACAAAATAGGGCGAGCGCGAGCGCTAAATGAAGATCCACATACACGAACATAAAAAGATAGGGGCCTCACAGGCACAACGGAAAGGATTGCGTGCGAACCATGAATAAAACATAACACAGAAAAAGATTGATAAAACGTTCCCTTTCATTCCTCACAAAAGATTACAATTCGGCGGCGGTCTCGCCGGAAACAAAAAGAAAGGAAAACTTTTACATCATTAACAAGAAGAAAAATCAAGGCGGCTCACCGGGCAGCTCTTCAATCGCTCTCTCGACCCT
Organism: Dactylorhiza incarnata; assembly: GCA_033032865.1. NCBI lineage: Eukaryota > Viridiplantae > Streptophyta > Magnoliopsida > Asparagales > Orchidaceae > Dactylorhiza > Dactylorhiza incarnata. The sequence goes on from JAWHQI010000213.1 coordinate 2,757,793, forward strand.
CCGCCTCGGAGATGGGCGCGAACAAGTCAGGAACGACTTGCTCCGCGGTGAACTTCATGGCATCGGGGATGATCATGCCCGCTCCCTTGAGAATGTCGAGGACAAGCTCCGCGATCTCCATCGACCTCTTGCGGTCGGCTTCCTTCTCTTCCCGCGACTGACCGCGAGTCCAAGCTCGCAGAGGAGGGGGAGGTAGCACCGCCGAGGCCAGGTCGTGGACCTGGTCCTTGAGACAAGTGTTCTCCAACTCCAAGTCAGCAATCCGCGCGTGGAGCTGACTGACGGACTCGGCATCCTGCAAGAGGCGGGTTAGCGAGAGGAGAACGAAGCCAAACTGGAAGAGACTTCCACCGAGCAATACTTACCAGCCCGCCTTGAAGGCTGGCGAGGAGGCCCTCTGACAAGGCCTCTTTCCCCTTAAGCTCCGTGACTTCATCCGCGGACTTCTGAAGCTCGACTTTGAGCTCCTTGATCTCCCTATCCGCCGTGAGGTACCGACGACCCACCATGTGAGTTAGCTCCATCGCCCAGAACTGGGCTCGCATCGCCTCGTACACGACCCCCCTCGGCATGAAGGATCGAAAAAGGGAGGCGTCCTCGCGACCATAGAGACCAAAGGCGAGCGCGAACGCCTCGGCCTCGGCCTTACCATCCTCTACCCAAGAAGGGAGCAGAGAGGAGCAGGCGATCTTATTCTGGTCAGGGTCCCACGCGAGCACCGGCTCACCGACCGCGTCCACCAGCTTCATGCCGAGCCCGAAATTAGTATGGCTCGACGGCTTGGGCCGGGCAACAGTCTTCCCTGGCTCGCGCCCCTCTTTGGCGAGCTCCTGATACACAGAAGGAGAGGGGAGGTCAGGGTCAGACAGGTCCACGACTTCCTCCGCCTTGGCAGCAGAGGGAGTCTTCCTGGCCTTCTTCCCCTCTCCCTGCGAAGTAGGCCGGCGTTGGGGGGGAGGACGCTTCTTTCTCGATGAAGAGCTCGGGACATCGCGGCAGGCCTCGGCGGCCACGCGCGCGAGCGAGCCGGGAGAAAGAGAAGAGGGAGGCGCATGAGGCGGATTGAAGGGAAGGTCGCATTCTCCTACAAAGATAATGAGGAGCGTTAGACGATCAAAAGAAAGAGGATTAAGAAATTTGACGAGTCAAGTCAAACCTTCTCCCGGAGGGACGGGTGGCAGGAGGTCCACTCGCTCTCGGAGGAAGGCGACTTCGAAGTTTTTTCCTTTGAGGAACTGGTACAGTGCCACGTCGCAACCACCTAGCGAGATCGGAGGGAGGTAGGCAGCCTCGTCTCGCTGGATAGGGGTGTAAGAGATGTTGCCGAAGGGACCCTTCACCAGGATGAACTTCTGCGTCCAGTAATGAGTTTTGTTCACCATCTCGCAGACGGTAACATGCTGGCTCGCAAAGTGAGCCGTTCCGTCCCTGTTAGCGTGAAATGAGAAGATCTTGCGGAAGGCGAGCAGGCTGAACTCGATCCTCTCCGCCCTGAGGTAACTGGCGAACGCGACCACCACGGCGATCGCGTTCGGCGTTAGCTGGCTCGGCAAGACGCCGAAGTACTTTAGCACCTGGAAAAGTCGACAAACTTTAAGCGTCGTTCGCAAAGCAATTCAGGAAAGCCAGGGATGAGAAATAAATAATACCTGGCGCACTTCCTGGCCAGAGAGGGAGTCGAAACCCATTTTAGAAATGGGCGACAGGAATTGCGAGCTCGTCCGGGTCCGGGTGCGGGTCGCTGAGGGAATCCCTATCGGTAGGGCAGCGAGCCACGAAACCGGAGTGGATGAACTGGTCAGCGGCGGCCCGATATTCCTCGTTTGTGAGGTTGGCGCAGTAGAAAATGCCGTCGAGGAAGGCCTTGGCGCACTTGGCTCGCCCCTCTGTTTCCGCCTTGCCAACCATAGTGTGTGATCCGCCGAGTCACAAAGGTCGCGAAGACGAGCTAAAATCTGCGAGAGAAACAGAAGGAGAAAGAGCGCGAGGAGGAAACAGTAAATGCGGTGGTTGAAAAGAAAAACGGTCGGCTATTTATAGGAATAAGGAAGGCGGGAAGAAGCCGAAGTGTCGTTATCTGCGGATAGCGGATCCGCGCGGTACTCTCCCGCCTCCAGGGATCCAATTCGCTCTCTGCGAGTCGACAACCTGTTAAAAGCTTTTCCCCATTGGCGAGCTAACACTAAAAACAATGAATCATAAAGGGAAAAAGCAAGGGAGGTGCGCGAGTGCGAGTAATAGAGATGTAATTCGCACGAGAGCAAACCAAGCGGAGAAAAAGAACGAGATAAAAAGCAAAAAAAAATAAGAGGCTCGCAAGCGAGTCAAAGTACTGTTATTACAGACTCATAAAGATTGTTCGCGACCCCTCCTAATGAAGAGGAGGGGGGAAGAAAAACAATAAAAAAGCAATACGAAGATCCTCAATATCGCAACCACTTCCAGCGACCGCGACCCCGGACACCAGAGCGAGGGGGGACTCGCGGGTAGTGATACTCGCGGAGTGACCGGTTCGCCTGGCTCGTCAGCCGCATGTAGTCATCGATGCGAGCAATATATACCCCGGGGGAGGTCGCGTCGCCCTGATCGGTCGGTCGTATCTCAGCGAGAACGCGCGCGTTCGCGTCCTCCATCGCGGCGAACCTTTCTTCATTGGCGAGCCGGTCTAGCCGATTCTGCTCGTGTACATCCCTTAGCAGGGTGGTATGCTTCTGAAATATCTCCGTTACCCGCCTCTTCATTCGCTCCGGATCGCTGGGATCCCCCAAAAAGTCAGCAACCTGGCTCGGCGAAGGGGGTGGAGACATCTCCAGCGCTCCAGACTCTGACTCGGAGAGAGGGGTCGTCGGGTTACCTGCGAAGTAGGAATCAGCGACAAAGTGAAGAGCAACACTCAGTGACAACAGTCTAACCTAGTGGAGGAATTGGAGTACTGGGCCACTGGCGGGAGGTGCCCGGCTGACCCCGGAATGCCTCAATAAAGGCAGGGGTGAGGGCCTTACCCAGACCAGGGGCGAGCGCGGGTCTGGAGCCAAGTCCAGGCTCGGCAATCAACGTCCCTCCTGGGCTCCTCTGACCCAGGACGCCGAATCCAGGAGTGGGGATATTTTGATTTGGCATGAGGGGCGAGTTCGCTGGAGGAGGAACTTGATCCTCTGGTGCCGCGAGGGAAGACACTGCATGAAAAGTAAGTACGACTTAGCGAGTCAAGGAACGTAAGGGAAAATGAGGTAGTTCGCTCACCTCATTGCAGAGGCGAGTCCTCTCTATCAACGGCCCTCGTATCCGCAAGAAGAACGTCACCCCCACCCGTAGAGGAGAGATGGATCTCCGTGTTTGGCCTTCCCGATTCGCTCTCGCCCGGAGGATCATTCTGCGAATATGATAAATAAGGACGAAAAGGAAGAGCGCCAAATAAGCAACTGGGCGATAATACCTGAGAGGCGCGCTCGTCATCCGGAGAGTGCGGCGAAGAGGAAGACCCACCCCCACCAGCCGGGCGCCGGACGGCCTTTGTCGTCCTTAGGGAAGGAGGAGGCGGAGAGCGTCGCGGAGAATTCCAGGAGGCGATGACAGCGGTCTTCCCTTTTGGGCCGCCTGCGAAGCCTTTAGGCGGGCCAGCATCTCGTCCTTTTTCGACATCGCGTTAGGGCCCGCGGCGAGTAAGAAAAGCCAGAGAAAAATGAAAAGTTCGAATGACGGCCAAGGAGAGTGGTATTTATAGTGGTGGGCATGGGACCCACCGAAAGATTCTCGCCACGTCACCAAGGGGCCGACGAATATCAAGGGTTGGACGATTCTTCGCGAGCCTAAAAAGCCTCGCGAAGAGCGGGGATTGTGTAAAACCCCGATATTCGCCTAGAGGACGGGCAACCAAAGGCGAGCGAGCCAGAGGGGCCGGCGAGTCAAGAACTCGCCAAGTGCTCGCTAGGAAGCGAGCGAGTCAAGAACTGGCCAAGTGCTCGCTAGGAAGCGAGTCAAGAACCCGCCGAGTGCTCGCAAGGAGGCGAGCGGGTCAAGAACTCACCGATGGGTCGCGAGAAGACGAGCGAGTCAGATCCCTTCCAGAGTCATCGGGATCGGCCAAGTTATCCTGTCACCCTTGGTGGTCTGCCTTTAGCCTCTCCAAACAGCAGAGTTTGGCTGTTAGCAGACCCATTTGGGGTGCGGATAGTAAAATCAAGAGGCGGAATCCTGCTATTTACAGGCCAGATCAGAAAATCTATAAATAAGACCTCAAGGGCACCTTTGGAGAGGATCTCACCTCAGCTTCCCTCTCCTTAGGCATTCTTTGGTTAGCGTTCCCAGAGCTCTCCAAGGTGCCCAAGTCTCAGCTTTGGCTTGGGAGGGGAAGCGCTCAACGATCTTCCGGGTTAGTGGAGGGACCTCCTCGCTGTGACCAAGGTCTTAGTCAGTTTCATAATCTTCCGCCTACCCTCCTCGGGGGATTAGTAAGGACTAGCCGCCCCTCATCTCGGTGAGGGCCCCGAGCTCTACGAGAGACCGAGAAATCGATTTCAACACATTTGACCATATTTATAGTGTCCGAGTTGGAAGTTGAAGTGTCATTTGTTAAATGTCTGACTAACTCGAGTTTAGCTGTAATGATTGAGCTTAGTCCAAATTAAGAGTCCGCTGACGATTGGATATCGTCATGATGCAAAATTCGATGTCGAGGGGTCTTTTCGACGATACCAATCATCATTCTGACGATGTGATTTTTGGAAATTACATTTACAATATTAGATGGAGATGAGTTTATGTGTTAAACATTAACATGGTTACCTTCACCTTGGCCTTTAAGTCTCCCTGAGCTAGTGGATCTCCCTCGACGGAATGTCCACTTATCTTTACAGACAGCTCTCCTATGATCAGTACACCTTGGTATGTGGTGAGTTTTTCTTAGTCCAGAGTTGAGCCTGGAGCACATATTGTCCAATAGCCTTATTCACCTTTTATTGGCTAAATGGACTACCCTGCAAGAAAGATTTAATAATCCTTAGGAACCCAAGGTGACTTGGGTCCTAGGTTCTTGTTAGCATACAAGGGAATTCTTCTAGTCACTTCAGCCATTCCAGGAGATCTCTCCTTTGCACCAGGCACACTAGGGTTGTGCCAACAGTCAATGGCAAAGTGCCCCACTTTGTCACAGCACCAACATTCATGGATGTTGTACCTTCTTTTCTGAACACTTTTTGAAGTATGTTCAGTAGAGAAGGCAGCAACATTCTTCCTATCTCTCTCAGCCAAAAGCTGACTGGCTGCTCTAGTATCATTGTTTCTTATTGACTTTATCTGTTTGTCAGCAACAGATGTTAGCTTGGTGGCTGACATGGTGCTAATGACATCAGATATGATCAAGTGAGAATTAATCATACTAGGGCTACTAGTCTGCTTCTTATCTGGAAGAGATTGGGAAGATGTTGCTCCTTTATCCTTGAGAGTGGGGGCTGGGACACCAAACACAAATGGTCCATGATGGGCCATTTGGATTTCCTCATGGGGAGCCTTTAATGCACTCATCCCCATGCCCCTTCTCTTTCCATAGTCAGAGGCATTTCCATGACTAATGGAGTTTCCATTCATCCAGTGACCATGGACACTGTCATGATCATACCTGTTAGAGGGAAACACTACCTTCTGAAAGGTGGTATGAGGCTCTCCTTTAGTTTTGCCCCTTTCTCCATTCCCAGCATCTGTTGCCCCTTCATTGTAACCCAATACCCTCCTATTTCCATATAGGAGGAGAAGGTGTCAATGATGGGCAGTACAATTTTGGGCTTAGAGAATTGAGCCACCAAGCATCTTTCCTTAAGAAAGTCATTCTTAAGTTTCTTGATAAGTTCTTCCCTTCGGCTTCTTTCAACATAAAGCTTGTCTATGATTTTGTTGATCTCATTTGGATCGTTGTACTTACTGTAGGACATACCCAGTTTCCTATCTGATTCAACCTTAAAAGTTCTGAGAGATTCTAGCTCCCTAGCTTGTTCCTTCACAAGCCTTTTGCTCTTTCTCAGAGCCTCCAAGAGATCGCCAAACTGCTCTAATAGATAAATATGATTCTTATTGTTGCAAGATGAGCAGTCTTCTGCATCATTTTCAGATGATGAACAATCACCTGATGCACTCTTAGTCTTCTTAAATGAAGCAGGTAGTAAAGGTGTGTGAGTGGTGCATACCTGATCATGATGTGATTCATCATGATTTTCTTCATCTGATAGAGCCATCAACCCACAAACTTCCTCATCCTCAGAGTCACAGTCTGTGAGAGTCATGGGTGCTCTTATTCTTTCTCCTGCTCCAGAGCATTCTTCATCTTCTGATTCACTGTTTGAAGTGGTCAGTGGTGCTCTGATACATACCTCTTCATGAGAGGTTTCTTCTTCAAAATCTTCCTCTAACCCTTCCATGAGGACTTCTAAGGAGTCCCACATGTCATTTGCTATTGTGCAATGACTCAGCTTCTGGTGTGTTTCCAGATCTACTGCACCAGCTAGAATGCTTCTTGCTTCTTTGTCTCAGCTGATTGAAGAGTCTCATCTTTTAACATTGTCATGGAGGGACCTTTTTGAACGATCAAAAACATTCTTGGATCCATTGCCTCCATGAATATTCTTGCTCTAACTTTCCAAAGGGCAAAGTTCTCTCTAGAGCACATAACTATTCTTGACTCCATACTAATGAAACTTAGACACCCACTGGCAGCTCTATTCAAGCTGTTAGGCTTTTCTTTGAACAACCTACCTCTGATACCACTTGTTGTTTATTGGGTGTCGACTTATCACCTAGAGGGGGGTGAATAGGTTTTTCAAATTATATTATCCCCTTTTTGGTGTTCTTTATTTCTGGTTAGTAGATCTAAAAGTTATAAAGCATAACACTGAAAACACACAATGATCTATAGAGGTTCCACAAGACAGGGTGTCTTGAGTAGTCCTCTTTCCCTCTACGCCTACCTAGCAGTGTGCTAGGCTCAGAAAACGCCGCCAAATCTCCAGGCCCGCAATCCTTACAATACGGACCCGCAAGTCCAACAGCCTAGGCCCGCAAGCCCCTACTGCCCCCGATCCCGCAAGCTCGACACTCAGGCCCTCAAGCCCTACACAACACAGACCCGCAAGTCCTGTACCTACAGCCTAGGCCCGCAAGCCCCTACTGTGCCCGAGCCCTCAAGCTCGACAAGATCGGACCCGCAAGTCCACTGCCCTGGCCCTCAAGCCTCACAGCTCTCCAGCCCTAAAGCTAGACGGTGTCGAACCCGCAAGTCCACTGCCCTGGCCCTCAAGCCTCAGAGCTCTCCAGCCCTCAAGCTAGACGGTGTCGGACCCACAAGTCCACTGCCCTGACCCTCAAGCCCCACAGCTCTCCAGCCCTCAAGCTAGACAAATAGGCCCGCAAGCCTTTACAAGAAATTACAGTAAAAAGTCTGTTTCTTCTGCCGGATGAAGATTGGCAACTTTAGCCTGCTGAAGATTGGCTTCTTTAGGTTGAAGAAGATGCTTCTTGATTTGGAGTTTCAGCACTGGATCTTCTTCAGCCTTCACTTCTTTTGCCTGGTGTTGATTGGCAACTTTTCAGTCGATGGAGATGACTGATTCTTCAGAGAACACTTGATGCTTGTTCTCTACTTGATCTTCTTCTTCTCCGCCGAGAATACTGTTCTATTGAAATGCAGCGGCGGGATTCTTTTTTTTTTCTTTTTCTCTATTCCAAGGGCTGCTTTTCTAGGGCATCACTATTCTCTTTTATAGGACAGATGAGCCGCATAACGGTCACATGTAGTGTCCTTTAATGTCAAACGCCCCATTCCAAAAGATCACGCGCTGATTGGACAATCAGGCTGCGGCATTAAATGCTGACAGCGCGTCCGCAATTTTTGAATCTATCTCGATGATATTTCCATTGTTATGACGTCATGGACAATATCTCGACGACAGGACTTTGTCGATGCCTTGAACTTTGGTAGACCTTCAATTCTTCTAGCTTCTGCCTCTGATGCTGGTATTTCGACGATATGAGATATTCTGGCGCTTCTGCATATACGACAATATGCTATCTCTGACTGTGTCGTCGTAATCACCTTGTTCTCTCGACAACATGCCTTCTTTATGACGATATTCTACGCCATCAGTCATACTTAGCCTTTTCAGCGACAAGGCTTCTTCACGACGATGTATGTTCTTCTCGACGACAAGGCCACTTTGGTGAAGTCGGCGATACTGCGTCTTCTTGACGACATTTCTTCCTTTTGTCTTCATTCTTATCTGCGTTCGACGAACGGAAATATTTGTTCGACGAACAGCATTCTTCGTTCGATGAGCTTCATTCTACTATCCCGTCTCAGCGGTCGTCGATCTTCCTTCTGAGTTCGACGATCTTCCTTCTGCGTTCGACGAACACGCCAAATCTCAGTGGTCATCAATCTTCCTTCTGAGTTCGACGATCTTCCTTCAGCGTTCGACGAACATGCCAAATCTCAGCTTTTGCTTTGCCCATCATTATGACAACAAGCATACTTTGTCGACGACAGCTCCTGTTCTTCTTGACGATATGGTACTTATTGAAATAACTAAAGTACTTGATATATTGTCGATCTCTACAAACATGAGCTAGATGGAACATTAAATACAACTTGCACTTATCATTGAGCTGAGTACTTCTTCAAATCAGGAACATTGCAGGGCACTGTTCTCAACAGTTACCAAATTCGTTGTCCGGTGTTCATGATGTTTTCCATGTCAGACAGCTCCGAAAATACATCCATAATCCTAATCGTGTTCTCGAGGAAATCCCAGTGGTTCCTGAAGCTAATTTGTCTTATTCGATTGAGCCCGCCAAGATAGTGGAATATCAAGAACGCAAGCTTCGAAAGAGGACCATTCCTATGGTGAAGGTACTTTGGATGCACGGCAAGTCTGAGGAGTTCACTTGGGAGCTCAAAGATGACATGCGTAGCAAGTATCCGCACCTCTTCTCTTGATCCTGGTATGCCTCCGCTCTTGTTCCTCTCTCTATTTAAGTACCTTTTCAATTAGTCCTCTTGACTTGAATTGCAAACCTTGTTGGGATGGATGGCATCTGAATCTTCACTATACGAGACCCAATCCAGAGAATCCTCAAAAGTTTCGGGATGAAACTTCCTAAGTAGGGGAGATTGTAACAACTCAAAAAAATTCTTATATAATAATTAAATTGGTTGTTTCATTACCCCCCTCCCCCCCCCCCCCCCCTTTTAAAAATTTGCTATCCGCAGCCCCCTCCTTTTTATCCCTTAGCCGCAACCCAGCCCTGTTTAAACCCCAATCTAGGGATCCCCTTTTGTCGTTGTTCCCGTCTCCCGCTTGCGCCACTGTCTCCGTCTCCTGCAAGTACCGCATCTCTCGTCCTGACTGCGCCTCCTCTTTCCCTTCCTCTGGCCGACGGTAGCAGCAGAGGGCTGCTCCCATCCTCCTCCTTCTTCGGCCAGTGAGGGCCCTTTCCCTCACGCCTCCTTTGGCCGGCAGCAACCAGAGCTCCTTTGGTCGACAGCAACCAGAGCTCCTCTGGTCGGCAGCAATCATCATCTCCTCCTGGAGCCAGTAGCAGAGCCTCATCCTCTCTCTTCTCCAGGTGTAGGCAGCCCCTCTTTCTCTCCGTTTCGGTCGGCGAATTTCAAGGGGACTCCTTGGGTTTCGCTTGAAGCCCCTCCTCGTGGATTCCTGAGCCCAAATATAGTCTCCTTCGGTAAGGATCTCCGCCAAAATTTCCATTTTCAATTTTGCCCTAAATGCTTGTGGTGATTTTCTCTATCTGATCGACGTAATTTCATCGGTCCCTCTTATGTGTGTCGTAAATCCGCCTAATCCCAATTTTGTTTGCGTTTCCAGGGCCGCACATCAGATCAAGTGGTGGAATCGCTCTGAACCCTCTCTGATTTAGGGTTTTTGTCACCCAAGCGCCGTCAAGTACCCGATCCTTCGTGGTAGCTCCGCTCCCCTCACACTAGAGGGAGGTAAATTGCTAATCCGCTCTTGAGTGTGTTTTTGCAAAATAAACTATCTATGTTAGCATATGGTTTTCTGCTTGTCATGTATCAAATATCGTCTGCGATTATTCCTGAACAGGTTCAATAGAGACTTTGACTTTGCTTGTGTCGTTTAGCTGTTGCTGGTAGTTCGGCTTCACCTTAAGGCAAGTGGAGAATTCCCTCTCACTTGCAAACTAAGAAATTTAGTTCTTTATACCTGTATCTAAGTTATTAACTGTATCTGATAATGTAAGAATCATCGCTCGTAAGTATGTCATGTTATGATAGAAATCTCCATGGAAAAATCATGAATCACTTGGGTCCTGTGTGTCATAAGCAAATCTGAGAAGCTAGGGTTTAGGTGGTGCATCGTCTTGTTTGCATGGTCACGGTAAGCAGGAAATACTCTTATTCTAGTAAGACTTACACTTGGACTTGAGTGTGAACCATGTGCACCCACTATAAACACCTACGTATTTCAACGATTGCATCTTATGTCATTACAAGAATGTTTATACTATACTCCGGAGTAGGCTAATAATTTCAGATAGTTCTGCTTGTTTCAGCTACTTGCCTGTTTCACTAGCCTGCTTCATGATTTAATTGGTACTTTAGAATTACTTCTGCACGTACTTAATTTATAGCCTGTTTATTATTATTTTCTTATTCTGAGGCATTTTCCTTCTATTTGGATTTGTCTTATGGTTCGTTGTACAACCCCGATGTTCGCCAGGCAGGGGTGAGCATTTGGAGAGGACAACATTGTGAAGAAAGTAATAAGGGGGACAAACAAAATAAGTTCTCGCAAGAGTCGGGCGGGGGAGACAAGCCCTCGCCGACTGCTCGGTGGTAGGTTCGCGAGACGGTTACTCGTCATGCATACACGAGAGGGGCTGGCGAGCCAACCGCTCGCGGACCGCTTACAGCAGTTTTCTGGGTTCGACGAAAGGCGTTCGATGAAATCAAGCGCGCTCGGCGAAATGTGTCCTGCGTTCGACGAACTCGCTTCTCAGTTCGACGAATGTTAAGTTTCAGCCAGAAGATTATCTCAGCGGTTGGGTTGGGAGGGCCTATTGTCTCGGCGGCTCAGTCCCATCCCAGCAGGTCCGCTGGGATAGGCAGTCATCTCAGAGGGACCAGGGGGAGCTCGCAGGAAGGCGCGCGAGATCAGGTCTTAGTGGATATCGCCAGAAAGGTCCCAAGCGAGGTCTTAGCGATGCGCTCAACAGGAGGGAGGCCACGGGAGAGATCCGCGAGAAGGCAGCGAGAGCTCCCGCGAGTAATGTTCTCGCAGACCCCTTGCCCTTAGGTGGATAGGGAAGGATTACCTTTTTACCCCCGGTGGTCTGCCATTAGCCTCTTCAAACAGCTTAGTTTGGCTGTTAGCAGACCAATTTTGGGGTGCGTATACTAAAATCAAGAGGCGGAACCCTGCTATTTGCAGGCCAGTTCAAAAAATCTATAAATAAGACCCAAAGGGCACCTTTGGAGAGGACTTCTCTTTTTTGAGCTTCTCTCTCCTCAGGCTTTCCTTGGTTGGCATTTCCAGAGCTCTCCAAGTGCCCGGGCTTCAACATTGGCTTGGGAGGGGAAGCGCTCTAAAGATCTTCCGGGTGTGTGGTGGGTCCTCCTCGCTAAGTCTAGGGGTCCGTGTCTGGTTTTGAGGCATTAGTCTGTCCCTTCAGGAGATTAGTAAGTGCCAGCTGCCCCCAACTAGTTGGGGGCCCCAAACTCCACAGAGACCATTTACTGGTTTCAACATTTTTGGTGCGGTGAGCGTGGAGTGCGCTGGTTCAAGAAAATCTCAAGGAGGAAACATGACAGGAGAGGATGAGCTAGATGCGAGACCTGGAGGGTCGCCACCATCAGGAGCACCCGCAGCGGTGGAAATGCTGGCAGACCTTAGGCTAGATCTTCTTGGAGCTTTTCAGAGCGTTCGCATCACGACACTCGGAGGTCTCGCGACCCCAGCGACCCAGGTGGCTTCTCAGCCTGGGGTTGGCGAGAATGCCCCAGCTCCGCGAGCCGGAAGGGAGGCGGCGAACCAGGGTACGGGGCGAGACCTCTCAGGGGAGAACTCTTCCCCAGCCCAGAGAGAGCGAGCGAGTACCGGCAAGGGTCGTCCAAGCAGAGGGGGTCCCGGCCAGTGGGGCCCCGGTGAGTGGTCCTTTGGCGAACCTGAGGTCGGCAGGAGTAGGGTCGCCAGGGGAGTTCGCAGGGAGAGTGGAGCAGGTCCATAGGGTGAGCGGGGGAAGCCCTTTTTGCGAGTTGGTGCTCTCGGCACCACTCCCCGAAGGATTCAGAGAGCCGGCCATGATGCTGTATACCGGCAAGGATGACCCCGTTCAGCACTTGCAATGGTTCGAGGATATGGTCTCGATCAGACCTATGTTGGACGCCTTCAAGTGTCGTCTCTTTGCTACCACCTTGAAGGAGAAGGCGATGGACTGGTTCCACCAGCTGCCCTCGGGGTCGATTTATGCCTTCGAGGACTTGCGCCGGGGTTTTCTCTTGCGCTTCTCCACCTCGAAGAAAAGGAAGAAGGATCCCGAGTCACTCTTTACCATCAAGCAGAAGTCCGGAGAGTCGTTAGCTCAGTATTTGGAGCAGTTCAGGGAGGAGGTTCTCCTCATCCAGGAGGTGCCAGGGTACACCCTCGAGCTTGCCTTCACTTTGGGGCTGCGGGAGGGTTTCTTCAAGATTGATCTCAAGAGGAGGGTTTGAAAGTGAGGGGTCTTAGATCTAGTTTACTCTAGAGGGGGGTGTATAGAGTATTTTAAAATCTTGAGTGATTTACTGAGAGGTTTTTGATAGCGGAATTAAAATAGGTGATGTATAATAATTTAATTAATTATTTGTCATATAGAAAACACATCCAGCACAGCACGGTATAAAGAAAATAAAGCAATCACAGAGAACACAAGAAACTTATAGTAGTTCCCCTCAACTGGGTACATCTACTCTTCTACCCACTGGTAGGAATCCACTGTGAGGTTGTTGTTAAGGTGCCCTCTCACCAGGTGAGCTGTTGATAAGGTGCTCTAACCAAACTGCAGGTTTTTGCTAAGGTGCCCTGTCACCGAGATTAACTTTTGAAGGGAGTTATAACCCTGTACAGGATGGGGTAAAGAAAATAAAATAAAAGCAGAAATTAAATTGTTCTTCTCTGTATAAGAAGACTCTTGAAGATCCTGTTGTGGTGTTGAGTGGATCTGAATATTATGTTGAAGAGCTCCCCCTGTCTGATATAGATTGATGACAGTTCTGGAGATCTCTCCTCTTGGTTGTACAAGGCTTCTTTCCTTTATGCAGTGGTGATCCTGAGCAAATAGTTGTGATTGTTGTCTCAGGATAGATGTAATCTGCAGGAAAGTATCAAAGAAAGGGGATAAATTTGCTCTATGTTTCTGTCGTGTGTACTCTTTCTTGTCCTTGTTAAAAAATAGAAAATAAAAATTGAAAATTCTCTATCCTCTCTTCTGTGTCTTTTCTTTTTATAAACTGAGAACCCTTGCTCTTAATTTGAATTCTTCTCTCGGGAAGAAGGAAGAAGCTTAGGTCTCCATCAATGATTTGACTCTTCGAGAAGATAATCCGCCGTTTCTGTTCATTAAAGCTGATCTGCAACGGCTATAGTATTTATTGATTTGCAACGGCTAAGTTAAATACTATAAAGAAAGAAAGCAGAATAATATAATATTTGTCGAGCTCTGGAAAGAATTTCGTCGAGCACTGAACTGCATTTGTCGAGCGCCTTTTGATGTGCTGAGCAGTTCTCTGCAAATAAGATATTTTGTCGATCTTGATTTATCTCGTCGACCTGCTGAGTCTGAATGAGTTCGTCGAGCGCCGTTCGCTATTTGTCGAACGCTGTTCGGATGAATATTTGTCGAGCGCTGTTCGGCTATTTGTCGAGCACTGTTCGACTATTTGTCGAGCGCTGTTCGGCTATTTGTCGAGCGTTGTTCGACATTTGTCGAACGCCGTTCGACATTTGTCGAACGCAGAGAACAAAAGATATTTTTATTTCTTTTCTCTACTTATTAATAATATGTCTATTTTCAGCTTTCTTTCTTAATGAGATTTTAATCTAAGTTATTCAATATGTTATGATATAAACTTAGATACTAAAGGTGGATCCTAACTCAAATCAAAAGCTATGGTTCCAACAATCTCCCCATATTTGAGTTGGGATCAAATCAAAACTAGTGACCTGGTAATCTTGAAGTGGCTTTTAGAAATTTCAGTTGCAGCAGCTCATTTTTGAAGTTAAAAGATTTAATTTCAGCCTATTTAAAATTTCGAATTGCAGCAACCTTTTGTTGGAGATTTGTGTTTCTCATTTTCTCTCTCACTTGGTTTTAGTTTTTGATTTTCTTCTGTAGACTCTTTAAATTATTTTATTTAAGCAACTCATTTGATCTAGATTTGAGTTAATATATTTTTAATATCTTGAATTGCTACAGCTGTTAATGGATTTTAAGGGATGTTTTAAAAACATTGCAGACATTTTCTTTCTCATAGAATCCCCTTATCAGAAGAGACTCACACTCAGTGCTATGATCAATACTGATTAATGCAGCTGCAGTAGAATGCTCAAGCTGACTTGGAGAAGTCTGTAAGAATACAAAGTTGTCTTACCATAGTTTTTATGATGAAAACAATCCATGTAAATTTTAGATTTGCTGTTTAAATTGGGATGGAGTTTAATGGTGAAAGATTAATTAGAAGATTTCTTTGAATTTAGAGTTGAAAGGTTTAGCAGTTTTAGCCTTTTTATTTCATTAAAATATAAATTTGAAGGTTTTTGTTGATCATGATTAATTATTTTTACTTTAGAAAATTGTTCAGACTTTTTGGCCTGCATTTTGAGATTTCTCCCATTGGTTGTGCTTGCCATAGAAAATTTGTTTATAAGAAAAATAGTTTGCTTGTCTGATGATTTCAAATTTTCTTGAAGTTTATTATTCTCAGGAGTTAGAAATTTTATATTTGTTAACTCTTTTAAAGGTTTACTTTCATATTTTATTAAGTCTGTAAATGTTAATTTATGATTAGTTTTATCTTGAGTAGAGGTAAAATTATAACTTGGAGTTACCTCAGTTACCTCAAGTTTTTCCGATTTGAATTCGGCATTTGGAATTTGAGATGAGCCACCATGTATGGCCATCATGCAGAAAGCTCTAGCTCTAAGTTCTTCTTCCTGTTCTTCTTCACTTAGATTTGTTGAAGGTTCTGCATCAAAAGAATAGTTAGTTGGAGAGATAGGGGTAGGTTTATTTACCATCCTAGAGAGGGAGTTCCAGATTCCTCTTGCAGAAGTGCTGTCTTCAAGTTTTTGAAGAATGTCTTTTGATACTGACTGAGCCAAGATCTGCATGGCTTTGGCATCTGCATCTGAGGATGGGGAAGGTCCTTTATGTTTATCAGTCTGCCCATCATCAGTACCAGCTTTGAATTCTTCTGGCTTCATTTCGCAAACACGGGCAGTGACATCAGTTTCTCTGTTGCCACGTTTTATTTCGGTAGTTTTCTTTGAAGAAGATATATCAGCGCCAACATAAACAGGCCCTGTCAAGATAGAGCTGTAAATATTTTCATCAATTGAATTCATATATAATCTTATTCTTGCCTTCCATAGTGCAAGCTTGTTTAAATTGCACATGGGAGGTCTGGAGCTATAATAATCTTTATTTTGTGCCATGAGGTTTTTATAAAATAAGATAAAGACAGTGATGACACACTAAAGTAAATAGATCTAAGGAAGATCTTTGTTGGTTCAGGTGTTAGCCTGTAGCAACCAAACACCCTCTGATACCAATTGAAAGTGAGGGGTCTTAGATCTAGTTTACTCTAGAGGGGGGTGTATAGAGTATTTTAAAATCTTGAGTGATTTACTGAGAGGTTTTTGATAGCGGAATTAAAATAGGTGATGTATAATAATTTAATTAATTATTTGTCATATAGAAAACACATCCAGCACAGCACAGTATAAAGAAAATAAAGCAATCACAGAGAACACAAGAAACTTATAGTAGTTCCCCTCAACTGGGTACATCTACTCTTCTACCCACTGGTAGGAATCCACTGTGAGGTTGTTGTTAAGGTGCCCTCTCACCAGGTGAGCTGTTGATAAGGTGCTCTAACCAAACTGCAAGTTTTTGCTAAGGTGCCCTGTCACCGAGATTAACTTTTGAAGGGAGTTATAACCCTGTACAGGATGGGGTAAAGAAAATAAAATAAAAGCAGAAATTAAATTGTTCTTCTCTGTATAAGAAGACTCTTGAAGATCCTGTTGTGGTGTTGAGTGGATCTGAATATTATGTTGAAGAGCTCCCCCTGTCTGATATAGATTGATGACAGTTCTGGAGATCTCTCCTCTTGGTTGTACAAGGCTTCTTTCCTTTATGCAGTGGTGATCCTGAGCAAATAGTTGTGATTGTTGTCTCAGGATAGATGTAATCTGCAGGAAAGTATTAGCAAAGAAAGGGGATAAATTTGCTCTATGTTTCTGTCGTGTGTACTCTTTCTTGTCCTTGTTAAAAAATAGAAAATGAAAATTGAAAATTCTCTATCCTCTCTTCTGTGTCTTTTCTTTTTATAAACTGAGAACCCTTGCTCTTAATTTGAATTCTTCTCTCGGGAAGAAGGAAGAAGTTTAGGTCTCCATCAATGATTTGACTCTTCGAGAAGATAATCTGCCATTTCTGTTCATTAAAGCTGATCTGCAACGGCTATAGTATTTATTGATTTGCAACGGCTAAGTTAAATACTATAAAGAAAGAAAGCAGAATAATATAATATTTGTCGAGCAATAGAAAGAATTTCGTCGAGCACTGAACTGCATTTGTCAAGCGCCTTTTGATGTGCTGAGCAGTTCTCTGCAAATAAGATATTTTGTCGATCTTGATTTATCTCGTCGACCTGCTGAGTCTGAATGAGTTCGTCGAGCGCCGTTCGCTATTTGTCGAACGCTGTTCGGATGAATATTTGTCGAGCGCTGTTCGGCTATTTGTCGAGCGCTGTTCGACTATTTGTCGAGCGCTGTTCGGCTATTTGTCGAGCGCTGTTCGACATTTGTCGAACGCCGTTCGACATTTGTCGAACGCAGAGAACAAAAGATATTTTTATTTCTTTTCTCTGCTTATTAATAATATGTCTATTTTCAGCTTTCTTTCTTAATGAGATTTTAATCTAAGTTATTCAATATGTTATGATATAAACTTAGATACTAAAGGTGGATCCTAACTCAAATCAAAAGCTATGGTTCCAACAGGGTTCCTCTGTCTTATGAGGAGTTGATGGAGAGAGTTGCGTAGGAAGTAGACGGGGAGGCAGCAAACCCCGAGTTCACGAAGAGGTTAGCACGGCTGAGCGAGCCATAAGGCAGACAGATAGAGCCGAGAAGGAGAGAAGAAGCGAGGGCCCCGGAGTTGGGGTGGAGGCAGCAAGGTGGGGGATGCAGGGCCCAAGAAGGGGGTTCCTCCACTGAGGGGGTAATTTCCAAGGAGGGCAGGGAAGGCCGCACCAATTGGGGTGGAGGCATGGTCCTAGACCACCTCCTCCCCCACCTCAGTAAGCAATCGAGATAGGAGGAGGAGAAGAGGAAGTGGAAGAGGGGCAGGAGTTGGAGGAGCCGGGCCCCGACAAAGGAACAGGGGAGTAGGAGGTGAGGAGAGGGGGGTGGTGCTGCCATACTGTGACTTCCACCAGGAGGAAGGCCACACGACGGTCACCTGCCCAGAGTTCTTAGAAGCAAGGAATACGAGGGTCCCAACACCGCAGCCATAGCAGCGACCGGTGAGGATATAGGAGGTCCCGTCCCAGGAGGATCAAGATGAAAGGTTCGAGGACCGGGCCGATTTGGGGTCCCGATGGGGGATCGGGGTGATCCATGGGGGTGTAGGGATTGAGGCAATCCGGAAGGCGAGCCTCCATACTATCTATCATCGTAGAGTGGCTTTGGCATCCCTGGCCCTGCCCCCAGCAGAGAAGATTTCATTCACCCAGAAGTACATGCCGGGTTATGAGGACCCGTTCTGCGAAGCGCTAGTCATTCAGACGGCGATCGAGAACTTCACCGTTTACCGAATCCTTGTGGACAATGGGAGCTCAGTCAATGTCATCTTTAAGAAGGCATTCGACGGGATGGGGGTGGAGGCGCGAAGGGTGTTGGCCTCGGACGGTCCGTTATTCGGATTCTCCGGGGAGAGGAAGTAGGTAGAAGGAGGGGTAGGACTCCATGTGGTCTTGGGAGGGCAGTCCAGGAACTGCCGCTTTGTCATTATGGATGCCCCCAGTAGCTATAGAGCCATCTTCGGACGGCTGCTCATGAGTGCATTCCGGTGTGTCCCCTCCACATTCAACCAGTGCCTTAAATTCAATGATGGGGGAATCCAAGTCCGGATCAGGGGAGATCCGAAGGTAGCGAGGCAGTGCTACGTAACGGCAGTCGACACCATCTCCTAGATGGCCGAAGTAGAGAAATGGGACCAGGAGATGGGTGAGTCAGCGAGTCTCGGGGGAGAGGATGGGGAGAAAGTGGAGGAAGGTTCAGAGGAGTCGTTGGGGGAGGAGAAGGAAGGAGTAGAGGGTCGGGCCCAAGGGGAGGGGTGGATGAGGTGATGTAAGAGGTGCCCGAGGCCGAAGAGGAGGAGAGGTTGGAAGGAAGGATGGATGAAGTAGTAGTTCATGCCCAGAGAGGGGTCGGTGAAGGGCCCAGGGCAGAGGAGAGAGGAGGGAAAGAAAGAAGAGGAGGCCCCGGGAGGAGGGGTGAAGGAGTCGAGGATGATGGGAGAGAAAGCGATGGGGGAAGGAGCCAAAGCGATCGCTTATGGAGGGGAGGAGGAGAGTGTCTGGCGGGAGCAATCCAGGTTGGAGGCAGTGGAGGAAGTAGTGGAGGTGGAGTTCACCACAAAGGCCGGAACCATCGAAAAGATCAAGATCAGTGGGGAGCTCAGCCCCGAGGACCGGAGGAAGATCTCGGCTTGCGTCCAAGAAAATGTGGATGTTTTCGCATGGAGTGCTGCGGAGATGTCGGGGATCGATGCGGATGTGGCATGCCATCGCCTCAACCTCGATCCCGGCACTCGCCCCATTCGCCAAAAGAAGAGGTCCATCGCGGACAAGTTGGAGGTTCCTATCCGGAAGGAGGTGAACAAGCTTATCAAGGCCGGTTTTGTATCGGAGATCCAGTATCCCGGCTGGGTCTCCAATGTGGTGATGGTAAAGAAGGGAGATGGTAAGTGGCGTATGTGTGTTGATTTCTCTTTGCTTAATAAATCTTTCCCCAAAGATTGCTACCCCCTGCCTAGAATCGACGCGATGGTTGACTCAGCCATCGGTTTCTCTGTGATGTCTTTCTTAGATGCTTTTTTAGGTTATCACCAAATTCGCATGCACCCCCCCCCCCCCCCCCCCCCCCCCCCCCCCACAACAAGGATGTATCCTTCATCACCGGGGATTGGTGCTATTATTATAAAATGATGCCGTTCGGTTTAAAGAATGCAGGAGCAGCATACCAACGAATGATGGATAGAGTGTTTCGCGAACAGAAAGGCAGGAACCTGGAGGTCTATGTGGATGACCTGATGATCAAAAGTTGGGACCTTGAGTCTCACCTCAGGGACCTTTAGAAAACCTTTGGGACTTTAAGAAAGTTTAAAATGAAGCTTAACCCCTTAAAGTGTGTCTTCGGGGCAAGCCGAGGGAAATTCTTAGGTCATTTACTCACCCCCATCGGGGTGGAGCCTAATCCAGACAAAGTAAGGGCGATCCTCTAGTTAGGGTCTCCATGGAATGTGAAGGAGGTTCAAAGTCTGGCGGGGAAGCTAGCCGGGTTAAGTAGGTTCCTTTCCAAGGCAGGAGAAAAATGTTCTTCTTTTTTCAGGGTGCTGAGGGGTAACCAGAAATTCGAATGGACCCCCAAGTGCGAGAAAGCTTCTCAAGCACTAAAGGAACAACTGACCCAGGCCCCGCTACTACAAGGGCCGAGGCAAGGGGAGGACCTATACCTATACTTAGGGGTAGGGTCGGAAGCGGTCAGCTCGGTACTGGTCCGGGAAGAAGGGAAGAAGCAACCCCCCATCTACTATTTTAGCAGGGTATTGAGGAAGGCCGAGCTCAGATATCCTATCCTGGAAAAGTTAGCATTTGCATTAGTGTCACCTAGGAAGCTCCGGCCCTACTTCCAGGCACATTCAATCAGAGTAGTGGCATCAGGAAAGCACTCCTTCGGGGGAGGGGTGGTGTTGGTAAATCCGCAGGGCACCAGGATAGAGCAAGCGATCAGCATTCACTTCCTCCTTACCAACAACCAGGCTGAGTATGAGGCCGTGATAGCGTGCCTCCGCCTAGCTCGGGAGTTGGGAGTGCAGGACTTGGAGATCTCGACGGACTCCATGGTAGTGGCTTGCCAGATCAAGGGGGAGTTCGAGGTCAAGGAGCCAACTCTACAGCGGTACCTGGAGAAGTTCAAGGGGGTCATCGGGCAATTTCGCACTTTTTCCATCAAGCATGTCTCAAGAGAGGAGAACACCCGGGCAGACCTCCTGGCCAAGATCGGCACCCGGGCAGGGGGGACAGTATCGGAACTCTTCCGACCTTCTATCGAGTAGGGGGAGTTGATGGAGGTGGATCGACGGGTGTCATAGATGGACCCCTTCGTCACCTACTTGATGACAGGGAAGTCCCCTGAGGAGGGGTGGACAAGCGGCGGCTCAGGTAAAAGTCGGTGTATTACTCCTTGCATGCAAGGTCGCTATACCGCAAGACTCTCTCGGGTCTCCTAGCTCGTTGTGTCTCGGAGGAGGAAGCCCCGAGGGTTCTGGAAGAGATTCATTCGGGGGAGTGCAGCAGTCACTCGGGGAGTAGGACCTTGGAGGGAAGAGTACTAAGGCAAGGCTACTTCTGGCCCACCCTCAGCAAAGACGCGACGGAGTTCTCTAAGAGGTGCTCCAAGTGCCAGCTTTACGCCCCCCTCCAGCTCCTTCCAGTTCAGAGGCTCCGGACTATCACGGCCCCCTGGCCCTTTGCCATATGGGGGTTGGACCTGGTGGGACCTTTCCCCCAGGCAAGCGGCCAAAGGAGGTTCCTACTGGTGATGATAGACTATTTCTCTAAATGGATCGAGGTGAAGACGCTCGGTAAGGTAACATCCCAGGTAGTGAGAAATTTTGTTTGGGGAGAAATCATTTGCTGGCACGGGCTCCCTCTAGCCGTAGTCACAGACAACGGGCCGCGGTTTGCCAGTGAGAAGTTTGTTAACTTCTGCACCCAGCTAGGCATCGATCTCCGGTTCGCGTCAGTCCATCACCCTAGGAGTAATGGGAAGGTGGAAGCGGCGAATAAGATCATTGTCAACCTACTCAAGAAGAAAGTGGAGAATCTCAAGGAGAATTGGGTGGTACAGCTACCTTCGGTCCTCTGGGCCATGAGGACTACTCCAAACACAGGCACAGGGGAGACTCCCTTCAAGCTGTCTCATGGATCCGAGGCCGTCCTCCCGATAGAATTCGAGGTAAGGACCCCCAGGGTGGTCACCGCAGGCTAAGGGGATGAAGAATGGCTAATGGAAAACGACGCAGAGCAAAGGTTGTCCCTGGACCTGGTAGAAGAGTTCTGAGACCTCGCTGCTGTTCGGCAGGAGGAAATCAAACGGCGAATGGCTCGGTACTTTGACAAACACATCCGAGTAAAGCATTTCCAAAAAGGAGACCTGTTCTTGAAGAAGGTCGATGCGTCCGGGAGAGGGGCCGCGGTTGGTAAGCTTAACCCCAATTGGGAGGGGCCATACTTTGTAAGCGAGGTGCTCAAGTCGGGAGGGTACCACCTCCAGGATGTGGAAGGGATACCCCTCGACCGGGCCAGAAGTGGGGACGATTTGAAAAGATTCTATCCGTGAAAATTTTTGTAACCAACTTGTTGTGCGTTTCATTATCCATGCATATATTCTGAGGTCTTTTCTGAGCAGCTGGCAAATTCTTTATGCTGGATTTCCCCGGATGATACCGCTGCCGGGATCTCACTAGCCGATGGGTCAGGTTGATCTCACGGAGAGGCTGGCAAGGTTGGCAAATTCTTTATGCTGGATTGCCCCGGATGATTCTGCTGCCGGGCTCTCACTAGCCGTTGGGTTAGGTTGATCTCGCGGAGAGGCTGGCAAGGTTGTTAAATTCTTTATGTTGGATTGCCATGGATGATTCCGCTGCCGGGCTCTCACTAGCCGGTGGGTTAGGTTGATCTCGCGGAGAGGCTGGCAAGGTTGGCAAATTCTTTATGCTGGATTGCCCCGGATGATTCCGCTGCCAGGATCTCACTAGCCGGTGGGTCAGGTTGATCTCGCGGAGAGGCTGGCAACGTTGGTAAATTCTTTATGCTGGATTGCCCCGGATGATTCCGCTGTCGGGCTCTCACTAGCCGATGGGTCAGGTTGATCTCGCGGTGAGGCTAGCA
Source organism: Dactylorhiza incarnata (assembly GCA_033032865.1). Taxonomy (NCBI): domain Eukaryota; kingdom Viridiplantae; phylum Streptophyta; class Magnoliopsida; order Asparagales; family Orchidaceae; genus Dactylorhiza; species Dactylorhiza incarnata. The sequence continues at coordinate 2,780,252 of JAWHQI010000213.1, forward strand.
AGGTTGGCAAATTCTTTATGCTAGATTGCCCCGGATGATTCCGCTGCCGGGCTCTGACTAGCCGATGGGTCAGGTTGATCTCGCAGAGAGGCTGGCAAGGTTGGCAAATTCTTTATGCTGGATTGCCCCGGATGATTCCACTGTCGGGCTCTCACTAGCCGATGGGTCAGGTTGATCTTGCGGAGAGGCTGGCAAGGTTGGCAAATTCTTTATGATGGATTGCCCCGGATGATTCCGCTGCCGAGCTCTCACTAGCCGGTGGTTCAAGTTGATCTCGCGAAGAGGCTAGCAAGGTTGGCAAGTTCTTTATGCTGGATTGCCCCAGATGATTCCGTTGTCGGGCTCTCGCTAGCCGGTGGGTCAGGTTGATCTAGCGGAGAGGCTGGCGCAAAATTCATTATGATGGCAGGGGGGCAGGTCTCTGGCTGGCAAATCTTTAGTACTGATCAGGGCCTTCTCGCTCGACAGAAGGAAAACATCCCGCATGACAAGAGGGGGTGAGAACCCTACCTTTGTATTCTCGGCGGTTAGTGCTCGGCAAGAGAGTACTCGCTAGAATCAAGCAGGGTGAGGGGTCCCGCAAGGGGTGTCGATCGCAAAGGCTAAAGAGGGTTAAGAAACGGGATCACCCCTCGCGAGTTCGGGATGAAAGGGTGGTCCGAAGAACCTGCAGCCCAAGGGTAAATAATGAAAAGCGACGGCGGTCGAAAATAGGTTCTATACCGGAGCTATCCGATTACGTAGTGCGCGAGAATGAATACCGCGAGAACACTAAAGAATATGCGAGAACGAGATGTAAGTATAGAAAAGACTAAGGCATAAAGAATGAACACAGTACAATGACAAAAATCTGCAATTACACTTCGCAGTTTATTTACAAGGTACGACGATCTCGCCAGCCAAAAAATGTAACGAAAAACAAAAATCAAAAGAAAACTACAAAGCTTCAGAGGTCGCTCGCAGACTCCCCTTCAATGTCGCTACTCTTTACCAGCGAAAGCGGGATGAAGAGCTCGGGGACGATGTCCTCAAGGGTCAAGTCGGCCGCATCGGCAGACAGCAGGACGAACCCCTTCATCGCTTGGAAAATGTAGCGCGCCGACTGGGTAGATTCCTCACAAATCTCCTCGTTTTGAGCTCGCCTCTCTTCCTTCAGGCGGCGAGGATAGGGGGGACGCACGCGCGGGCCAGCTCGCGGTTGTGGGCCTTCAGGCCGGCGATCTCGCCCTCCAAACTAAGGATGCGGGCTTCCGACCTCCCGGTAGTCTTGGCATCCTACATAAAGAGAAGAAAATAGAAGTTTTAGAGAGGAAAAGAATGGAAGGGAGAGAAGTGGCGAGGTCTAGAGAACTCAACACACCACCTTCGGCGGAGAGCAACTTCTCCTTTAGTTGCACATTCTCGGTAGAGAGCCCCTGGTAGGCTTTTGCAAGCTCCACATTTTGGCGCTCCAGCTGTAGGCATCTCCTTCCAATCATGTGGGAGAGCTCCAAGGATCGCAGTTGGGATCTCACGCTCTCATAGGCGAGAGTCCTCGTGGTCTCATCCTTGTAGTCCCCAGCATCCTCGCGTCCATAGAGGGCGAAGGAAAAGTCAAAGGTATGACTGCTGACGGAGGATGGTGGAGATGTCGGCTTTGCTAACCTCCGGCCTCCAACACACCACGAGCTCGCCGGATTCATCCTTGCATTTCTGGTCGAGGCCAAAGTTCCAGTAGTTAACTAGAATGGGCGGGTCGGAGGTCCTGGCGGCCTCCTCGCTCTGCTCATCAACCTCCCTCTCCTCAGAGAGGTAGGTGAGGTCGATCTCGCCGAGGGCAACCTCCGCATGCTCCTTTCCCTTCGCGGAGGGGAGCGAGCCCCGGCTCTTCTTGGCCTTCTTCTTTGGCGGGGACTGTGGGGGTAGGCCCTGGCTACTGGAGGCCCCCGATCTCTTGCGAGAAGACGGCAGAGCTGGGGTGATGGTCTCGCGGCAAGCCTCCGCTCCCATGGTCGTGAGAGCGAGGGTGGAGGAAGGTTTCCTGCTGCTCGAGTAAGGGGGGTTGTTGGGCAGATCTCGCTCCCCTGTAATGGTGAAAGTTAAGACATGGCAAAAAGTTGAAAGGGTGCGAGTTAGCGAGCAGGATTATTACCTTCCCCAGGAAGAACTGGAAGCAGCAAGTCGAGGTTCTGGCAAAGATGGACCACCTCGAAGTTCTTCTTGCAGAAGAACTGGTATAAAGCAGCATCGTGGCCGCCGAGAGTCGGAGGCCTGTAAGTGGTTTCGTCGTGCTGAACCGGTGAGAAGGGGATAGTGCCGAAGTTCCCCTTCACGAAGATGAACTTTTGGGCCTAGTAGTGGGCCTTGTTCACGGTCTCGATGACCTTGGGACCCGATCCCACAAAGTATGCGGTGCCATCTTTGTAAGCTCGGAAGGAGAACAGCTTCCGAAAAATCGGCAGGCTGAACTCAATGCGCTCCTCGCGCATATAGCAGGCGAAAGCTATGATGACCGCCCTGGCATTGGGGGTGAGCTGGCCTGGAACGACGCCATAGTGCTTAAACACCTGTCGGGCAATATAAAGCGAGGTTAAAACGCTGCGAGCAAGATTAATTTGGTAGAAGAAATAAGTAAGCGAGATTAAGCGGTACCTGGTGGATTTCAGGCCACAGGGGCAGGCGCAGGCCAACCGCAAAGTGGGCCGTGGGGATGGCTAACTCGTCGGCGAGGAGGGTGTTGATCATGTCATCCTCGCAAGGGCGACGAGCCATGAACCCTGGGGGTACGAAGTCGGCGACCGCGGTGAAGTACTCCTCCTCGGTCAAATTGCAGTTGAAAAACGTGTGGTCGGAGAAAGCCCAGGCACACTTTCACCGACCCCCAGCCTCAGCAGCATCAGCGACCATCTTGAAATCCTGCGAGAGAAGAAAGAAGCAAGAGAGAGAGGCGAGATCTCTCAAGCAAAGGAAGAAGGAAGGTTGACGATGAAAGCGGTAGGTGGCTCTCAATTATGAGACCCTATTTATAGCAAAACAAAAAAGGCGGGAAGAAGTTCAAGCGCCGATGGGTGCGGTTAGCAAAACGTCACTGCATGATCGCGTGCGAAAGCGCTAATGGTTTTCAAAAATAACATACGAGTAAATAGAACACCCTGCGAGGTCAGCATGAGCAAATATCTCGCGAGAGCAGAATCGCTTACTGCAAGAACAAAACAATAAAAGGGCATTGTTATGGGAACCGCGAGCGAGAACCCATAAAAAATTGTCAATAGCTATTGTTCAGTGAAAACTCATAAACATAAGTAGCAAACGGTCGCAGGGCTGTTCAACTTACAAGTAAACATTCACAAACATAAAGGGTTCGGAGATAAAGGGGGGGTTCACGAGACTAATGGGGCAACCATTTCCATCTGCCGCCATCTCGCGATCCGGACCGTAACGGTACCCTGGAGTTATAATAATCCTGGGCCGCCCGGCCCTCCTTATCCATTAGGTAGGCATAATCCCTCATCCTCGCGATATGCACCTCCAGCGACGCAAAAGTCTCGTCAGGGTCACGAGGTAACGCGGATCGGAGTCTCGCGCACTCATCCATCAGGGCAGCATCTCTATCTCGTCTCGCTTGAAGGTTGAGGTCCAGCAGCATCCGACCTTGGTTCTGAAATAGCTCGACAGTTCGCCGCTTCATCGCCTCGGGATCTCGCAGATCACCCAAGAAGTCCTCCATCTGCTCTGGGAGGGGGGACATCTCCTCGTCCCTTAAATCAGAGTCGGTGTGCGGGGTCTTGGAATTCCCAGCGAAAGAGAATAGGTAGTTTTAGCAGTTGGGGAAATTCCCATATATTGCGAGGGTCCAGAGACCCTTACCCGGAGGAGGGCGAGAAGGCCCAGGGCGAGAAGATCCAGGCCGACCCTCAAAGACATTGTCGTAGTGTGGCAAGAGAGATTTGCCTAGGCCGGGAGGATATGTCGCGCTGTTGATGGGGGGAATCTTTGGCGGTCTTGAGCCACCAGAGTCCTCGCTCGACAGTAGTTTGAACCCCAGCATTTTTAAGGTCGTGTCAGGGATGACCGGCGACAGAGGTCACGAATCTTGATGAGGCGGAGTCTTCTGGGGCGAGACTGCGAAGAATAAGAAACCGGGAGCCATTAGTCAACAAAATGAGTGCGAGCGGGCGAGAATAGTGGCGTACCTGCAGCATTTTTGCCAGCGGGGTCTGTGCTCGCTGGCGGAACGTTGCGAGACCCAATTTCGGGCTCGCCACTGCCCTTGTTGGTGGCGTGATCCTACGATCAAGCGAGATTCAGAGAAGTTAATTTATCGGCTTAGCTAGAGGGATAACTCATGCCTTTTCGGGGGAACGGTTGTCTGGGGAAGATTCCAGCAGTTCTGACTCATCCCCTGTTCGGCGAACCGTTTTCGCCTTCTTAATTGTCGGCACCGGAGCGGGAGGCGGACGATTCGCCCATGCAGGAATTTTGGCCATGGAAGATAGCTCGCCGGCTTTGGAGGCCTGTAGGCGAGTCCCTAGCTCCTTGGAGAGCGGCATCTTTGGACAGCTACAATAAGGGGAAATGAGAAAAGAAGAAGGAAATGATGGTGCGTGTCACGGTGGCTCAGGGTGATATTTATAGCCCTCAGGTGGGTCCTACCAAAGATTCCTAACAGATCATCAAGAAGCTGGCAAATACCAGGGGTTGGATGTTTCTTCGCAAGCCTAGATAGCCTCACGAAGAGCGGGGATTGTGTACAACCCGGATATTCGCCAGGCAGGGGTGAGCATTTCGAGAGGACAACATTGTGAAGAAAGTAATAAGGGGGACAAACCAAAAAAGTTCTCGTAAGAGTCGGGCGGGCGAGACAAGCCCTCGCCGACTGCTCGCTGGTAGGTTGGCGAGACGGTTACTCGCCATGCATATACGAAAGGGGCTGGCGAGCCAACCGCTCGCGGACCGCTTACAGCAGTTTTCTGGGTTTGACGAAAGGCGTTCGACGAAATCAAGCGCGCTCAGCGAAATGTGTCCTGCGTTCGACGAACTCGCTTCTCAGTTCGACGAACGTCAAGTTTCAGCCAGAAGATTATCTCAGTGGTTGGGCTGGGAGGGCCTATTGTCTCGGCGGCTCAGTCCCATCCCAGCGGGTCCTCTGGGATAGGCAGTCATCTCAGAGGGACCAGGGGGAGCTCACAGGAAGGCGCGCGAGACCAGGTCTCAGTGGATATCGCCAGAAAGGTCCCAAGCGAGGTCTTAACGACGCGCTCGCCGGGAGGGAGGTCACGAGAGAGATCTGCGAGAAGGCAGCGAGAGCTCCCGCGAGTAATGTTCTCGCAGACCCCTTGCCCTTAGGTGGATAGGGAAGGATTACCTTTTTACCCCCGGTGGTCTGCCATTAGCCTCTTCAAACAGCGGAGTTTGGCTGTTAGCAGACCAATTTTGGGGTGCGTATAGTAAAATCAAGAGGCGGAACCCTGCTATTTGCAGGCCAATTCAAAAAATCTATAAATAAGACCCAAAGGGCACCTTTGGAGAGGACTTCTATTTTTTGAGATTCTCTCTCCTCGGGCTTTCCTTGGTTGGCATTTCTAGAGCTCTCCAAGGTGCCCGGGCTTTAGCATTGGCTTGGGAGGGGAAGCGCTCTAAAGATCTTCCGGGTGTGTGGTGGGTCCTCCTCGCTGAGTCTAAGGGTATGTGTCTGGTTCCGAGGCTTCAGTCTGTCCCTTCAGGAGATTAGTAAGTGCCAGCTGCCCCCCAACTAGTTGGGGGACCCGAACTCCACAGAGACCATTTATGGGTTTCAACATTCGTGACCGCGCCGTCTGCTCCCTGAGTTTTCTTCGTTCAGTTGCAGCTTTGCTTGGAGGTTTTATTTTGAATAATGTATCAGCAGGTTCTATGTATTTTGTTTCAATACTGTTGGATTTACTTTCATGTATTAGTTATTGTCAGCCATTTTCTCGTGTATTGTGGACAACTCCTAGAATGTTTTGATGTATCAGATCATTTAATTTATGACTTTTACTATTGTGACTTATTGCATGTTCATCATTTCAGCATAGTGTACGACATTAGATTTTATTAAAAATGCATGAGCATTAACCTTTCATTGTGGCTTCCGCATACTTATAAAATATACTAAATTCTTTTCAAAGTAACAAATTCAAAACTAGTGTGGTGTTTCTGTTTCTGCCTTAGCAGGCATGGGTTCCTTTCCTCCCATGCCTGTGGCATCACAGCCTGCCCGAAGCGCGCTCTAACCCTTGTCGAGACAGGTCGTGACAGGGATACGACAAGTTTTGCATTGAAAGAAGCAATCCTTAGATTGATGATTTGTCTTTTTACAAATGATGCAATAATCTTCACCAGGACCATGAGTTTTTTGAAAAATAGTAGGTTGTTTACCTTTTGATTTTATGGTATTCCATTTTAAGAATTGCTTCTGCTGGAAATTTATTTTAGTAGTGTATCTTCTATTGTCTTGAAAATTATTTTTGCCTAATAGTAGTTTGGCTTGAAGGGCTTGATCTAGAGGTAGATGAAGTTGCATAAGTCCTTCTTCATGAGTTTGTAGAGAACCTATGAGGGAAGTTAACGAATAAGTTTTTAGATTTTTTTGACTCTTCAATAGCTGTGACTATATAGGGTAAAAGCTTGGAGGTAAACTTCGTAATAGTTTTGGTACTATCTTACTGTCATGAATTGTGTCCCCACAACTTCATATTTTATTCATAATGTGCAGGGTTCTGGCAAGTAAGTCCTCCACTTTTTCTCCAGTTTTCATCGAGAGGTTTTAAGTCTTTCCAAGCATTTTGTAGTTTTAAAGCCACTATATTCTCATCACTTTTGAATTCTTCTCTTAATGTATCTCAAGCATCTTTAGTTATCTCATCGCCCATAGCACGTGGGACAATAGTGTTGGGTTTTCTTAAAACAACACATCAAATGCGCGTAGTGGAATAAATAAAAAAGAACAACCCGAAACAGTTATAGGGTCTTGCAATTTCATGAATCTAGAAACAAAAGGAACAACGCATTGCAATATACCTGAAAGTGATTGAGTTAAGGTTCAACCAAGGTGCTCCAAAACTGATCCAGAACAAGCGTTTGAGTTCCAATCACAGAAAGTGTATCTGCGTCTCTTTGGAAGTCCACACGAGCAAAGAAGAACCACGACGTCTTGTCCAACAAGGCGTGAGTCGTAGAGGAAATGCCCTCTGCGTCCCCACAAGCTGCTAGGTTCGTTGAAGGGGAGGCGGCGATGGTCGATGACGGAGCTCGCGGAATAGATGGCGGTTGGTCAGCGAAGAGTTGCGGAAGTTTTCTGTCTCCGCACTGTGTGACGGTTCCCCTAGTTCCCGATCAAATATCTCTGTATTGAAAGCCCTAAATCTCTGTCTATTTATACTAAGATATATATGGGTCTTTCTACCTGCATACCAAAATCAATAGAAGTAAATAAACATTCGTTCGGTCTGTCAACAGAAGTACTCGACGATTCAATGTGTACACTCGACGATTCATTGTGTACACTCGACGATTATCGTGTTCATTCGACAATCGAGTATTTGACAGCACGACATGAAGATCACTCAATGAATTCATAATTCGTCGTGTTCACTCGACAACTTCATCGTGTTCACTCGGCTGATTTGTCGTGTTCACTCGACTGATCCGTCGTGTTCACTCAACTAATTTCGTCGTGTTCACTCGACTAATTCATCTTATTCACTCGGCTAATTTTGTCGTGTTCACTCGACGATGTCGACATGCCGAATCTATTCAGCTTCAATGAATAATAGGATTGGTCCTTTCACTAATATCCAATATGAGAAAGGCCGGCACAATCCTTCCTCCAATTTCTCCAAACGCTCTTATGTGTGACCTCATAGGCTCATATCATATTGGCAGTGAGACTAACTGCTTGATTGCTCTGAGATCACCTTGGAAATACCAACAGATAGCTTATGATGCCCTTTGAAATATCAGGCAAATTGCTCGTGCATCTTTCTATTTTTCACCTTCTTATATTTTTAATTCAGTTGGGATCTCAGAGAATTTACATGTTATGGAAGGTGTATGCCCATTGGAGACAATATCTCATAAGATTTGAGAAATAAAATTGGCTCGCATATGAATGCTCCAGAAATCATACTTGTCACCATAGAATGTGGAGATAAAGGTTTGAGAAAGTGAAAAAGTAGATGAAGTTGTCATAAACTCCGATGATGTCTATATCACCTGACCAATTCCTCTTATACCAATGATGTTTAAGTAAATTACAGTAGCATAATAGTCACAACACTCAAGATTTTAGTCTAATGTTCTATATTCAGCATATTTAATTTTTTACAGGTCTCGGTCTTTTATGGCCATATCAAGTGGTGACTTGACTTACAAGATAAGTATTTATAAAAACTTTACATATGCAACTTGTGGTTGATGTCAATCATCTAGCAGCCCAAATCCACGATAACATCATCTTGATATTTATCTTCTTACATGTCATCTCCTTTATAACAGTAACTATTTGACTTCTTTGTTCGTCTTAGGTCATCGTCAACACCCTATTCTTAACAATGGAGGAGTTTTCAATTCCTAAGGTAGCAAGAGTGATTCATGAGACAGGAGTAGTCAATAGCTAGTGTAAATAGTCATATAATGAGTCAATAAATGGGATTGAATCCACAAAATAGGATGAAACTCTTACTTCCATTTCAGATTTATAATATTTTAGCTCATGCATTTGTTCTTGATATGAACCCATAGATTTATAAGCGCTCTCGGGTGCGTTTAGAGGAGTCTCCACTAAGAAGTAGTGGTGTTAGTGGGGTCAAAGTCCAAGCCATGATCACGGGAGTGGAAGAATCAGCCGGCATGCATCTCGCACTCCATCAGTGCCAGGCGCGGTCAAAGCCACATCCCACTACTGGGGTGCAATTAGTTCCGCAGCCCACTAGTGGGGTGCGTCCGAGCCGCACCCCCCCCCCCCCCCTTTTGGGGGTGCGGCCTAACAACACCCCTATGGAGGTACGACCAAATTGCATACCCCCCATGGGGTGTGGACAAATCTCCCCCCCCCCTTTTAGCAGTGTGCAATCGGATCCCCCTTTCCCCTAGGGGAAGTTCCCTATTTCTCGAATGGCGTGACTTTCAAAGGGTGCGTCCTTGCTTTTATAGCAATTATTTTCCGATCGCACTCGCCCGATCTCCATTATCCCAGAGCACTCCCGTGCTCATTGTGCGCTAAGAGCGCTCCTGTATTCCTTACGCACTCAGAGCACTCCCGTGTTCGTTGCACGCTCGGAGCACTCCCGTTTTTGTTGCGCGCTCAGAACGCTTCTGTGCTCATTGCGCGCTCAGAACACTTTCGTGTTTGCGATGCACGCAGCAGTTAACCTTTCATAATTTCTCAAATTGCAGGTCTTGTTTGTCGCCTTCATCGCCGTCTTCGAAGCTGTCTGAACTGTCCAACTTGCCCAAACTGCCAGAAGGGCGAAACGGCATTTACCAAAAATGGCAATCCCTGTTCTCCAAATCGACCAGCGTGATTTGCCCGTCAGGCGGTTACGGTGGTTACAACATCGAAATTACCAGGCTACCCCTGCCCATGGCTATAAAAGGAGCTCAGGGCCTTCATTTTAAGACACCTTACCTTCTACGCCCGAGAGAGCTCTGTTGAAGATTTCCTTTGAGTTCTCCTTAGGCGCTTGAAAATCTCCTTCAGCCTTTGAAGATCTCCTTCGGCTTCGAAGATCTCCTTTGAGTGCTTGACAATTTCCTTCACTTCAGAAGACAATCTTCCTAAATAATTGGGAATCCTTCGGATCCAGAAAACGATTCAGTCATCTCACTTTTGTGCTCACTTTTGTTCTCAGAAGAAGAAGCGTTCAGCTTTCCGAGAGGTGGCATGTCACCCTCAGAGTTCTCTCTATCCTTAACATTGTAACGAGTAGCGGCCTATCGCGATAAAGTTCTTAATTTCAAACTGTAACACCCCAGGAGATAGTGGAATTTGTTCGGCGCAGCTCCGACCTCGTGGTTTTTCACCCTTTCTGGGTTTTCCACATTAAAAGTCTTTGTGTTACTCATCGATTCATTCATTGACTGTATGCAAGCTCGGTTCACTCTCGAGCTAAAGTGGTTCAATCAGACTGGTCTACCAAGAGCATCGAGCAAACCACAACAGTTTGGCGCCGTCTGTGGGAATGTGTTCCAAAAAATCCAGCAAAGGCTTCCTAAAGACAACACCCGCTTCACCCCAATACTCAAGACCGGCAGGAATGGATACCCACCAGGCACTTTCCGACGCTTGTATTTCCTCCATCCCTGCAGGATCAGGGGAGAAAGCGCTCATCGTTGCACCCATCCTGCCCTAATGGCTTGACATAGTCGGGAAGCAGGCTCCTCCAGCAGCGGAGCAAGATTCGAATGACGTCACATTCCAGCTAGAGCAATCCCCGTATCAAGACCAATCTTGAAGTATCTGATCCCCACATGGCTTAAGCTCCCGCGCTATAAAAAGTTTCACAGAACAGAAAACCCGTACGAACACGTTAACGTCTTCCTGGCCGTGATGGAGATGTTCGGGCTTCCTGACCAAATTAGCTGCAAGAACTTCGCAGAAACACTACACGGAAGCGTTCTCAACTGGTATCGGTCTGTACCTAAGGGAAGCATTCACAACTTCACCAAGCTATCCCAGTTATTCACTGGATGACACGAAGCCTGTGAACAGAGAATTAGAGAAGATAAGCGAGCATGGGAGGAGCTCGAGTCGGATGGATCCCCCCATCCAAGGCAGGCAGAGCATGGAGAGCAATAAGAGGAGGTTGTCATAAGCTTCCACCAAAAGCAGCACCATGGAGGGTTGGACTTTGTCTTGCACACGAGCATCGGCAACCCAGCCTGTGAGTTAAGGAGGGCGTTAATAAGACACCGCATCCCATTCAATATCTTGTTCATGGAAACCATGGTACAACTCAAACTCCTTGGTGGGAACATCAAGCTCAGAGCAAGCAGCGCAGAACTCCCAGACGGAATGGTAATACCCACCGTAGGAGTCATCGTCCTCTCCGTCCACGTGGGAGCACTCCCAGAACCGGTCAAATATGACGCCCAATTCGACGTCGCAGATGCAGATTCACCATATGGCACAATATTCGGGAGAATCCTACTCGACGCCCTCCAGCATGATGCCTTCATGGCGGGCCGCATGGCAAGTAAAGTGAAAAATGTCCAAAAGTTAGTTTGCAGTCTCAGCGTTGCAACAGTCAAAGTTCCTTGGATCAGCCATAGGCCGTCATGCAGCCCAAGTCCTGAGAAAGACTACCCAAAGGAAAGTCGTGCGGCCCCAACACTAACAGCAGTAGCCAATCTCCAAGTACCAGCAAACCCGCGACAACTTGAAATCATGGGTCTATAGAGGAAGGGACAACAACTGCTGTCAAAGGCTGGTCGGCTGAACTTTCCCCGAGAGTCGACAAACCAAAGAACCGGAATCTACACACCGTTAAACGCCTCCCGCGATCATATCTTGTCGGTAATCTACAACAGCAAGATCATCAAGTGGTCAAGACCGCTGCCCCAAAATGCAGGGGATCAATACATATGTTCTATGATTTTCACAAGGGCCTGGGGCACCGTACGAAGCAATGTCTCAGCCTAAAATACGAGATCGAGTGCCTTGTCTAATCAGGACACCTCGAGGTTTTTCGCCAAATATCTCGCAAGAAGGCAGTCGGGGGCCATCCACCAAAGTGATCAACTCCTAAACCACTATCGCGTTTCACGCTGGGTGATCCGGAAAACTCATGTAAGCGCTACTCAGAAAAACCAGGAACTGGGCAAAGGAGCACTGCATTATCTACACTTTCGTTTAGTTTGTATTAAGAAAATAATCGCTAACTCCAAAGCTGCAAGATTACACTTGCGCATGTATCAATGTTTTTTTTAATTAAATATGCTTTACTTGTTCTTAACTCCACTACCAAAGGAACATTCTAGGGCCCTGCCCCTGAGACTTCGCACTGCAGCCGATCGAAGGTCCGCCCTTCTCCCCGCAGTAAAGTCCCGACGTCGTGAGGGCCTGCCCCTCTTATGGTCGTCAATGGTTTGAACGAACACGCTCTTCACCGGCCATTTTGGGGCCCTGCCCCTAGGACTTCGCACTGCCGCCGCTCGAAGGTCCACCCTTCTCCCTGCAGTAAGGTCCCAACGTTGTAAGGGTCTGCCCCTCTTACGGTCATCAACGGTTAAGCGAACACGCTCTTCACCAACAATTTTGGGTCCCTACCCCTAGGACTTCATACTGTCACCGATCGTAGGTCCTCCCTTCTCCCTGCAGTAAGGTCCTGATGTCGTAAGGGCCTGTCCCTCTTGCGGTTGTCAATGGTTTGAACAAACACGCTCTTCACCGGCCAATCTAGGGCCCTTCCCGTAGGACTTTGCACTGCTGCCGATAGAAGGTCCGCTCTTCTCCCCGCAGTAAGGTCCCAACGTCATAAAGGTTTGTCCCTCTTACGGTCGTCAGCAGTTTGAATACACACACTTTTCATCAGCACTCTGGGGGCCTGTCCCCCTAACCACCACTCCGAAGAAAGTTAAGACCATAAAACCATCAAAGACACACGAAAATAAAAGATGTATAATAAAATCCAAAAGAGCACAATCACACCAGCACAACACTGCACATAAGTAGAAAATAATAGCAAAAAACGAAAGAAAGCAATAAGATGGAAAACAATAAATTCAAATATCAATCCTCGACTACATGCGAGCAGTCATCCTCCAAAAATTCCCCAACTACGAGACCGGCGATAGCACAGCCAAACTTCCTCTCCATCATACGGAGAGTCTTCTGAACGCCTCTCTGAAAGGCAACCTCCCACTCATCTTCCAGCAGTGGCTCCACCTCCTTCGACATAATCTCGGCATGAAGCTCCTCTGACATCTAAAACCGCTCCTCCACAAAATCTAAGGAGTCCTTATATGCAGCAACTCCCGCCGTTTTGGTCTCTTCGATGCTCCTCTCAGCAGATGATAACATATCCACCTCACTTCTCAAAAAGCCTAGCTCGCCCTCCTAACAGAATATCTCCCCTTGGCCCTCTGATCGCTGGCAAAGGGCATCCTAGGCAAGCGCCTTGTCACCGCCAAGCTCCCCTCGCAGCTTCTCAACCTCCGATCTTGAAGAAGAGATATCTGACTCAAGCTGTCGGATATGGGCAAAGTCACGATCCCTCTTCTTCAAAGCAGACAAATCACTCTTCACCGCGCGAAGCTAATCCTGGAGTACGAAGTAACTACCCTTGAGGCCCACATAACAGTCATTCCATGTAAGGGAAACACTAGTCAGAACGTCGATATGTGAAGAAAGTAAGCAGTCATAATACATAAACAACAAAAAAGAAGAAAGGTAGGAATTGAAAAGAAAGAAGTTCTACTCACTGCAGAGGTCATCGCCTGAAGAGAGGAAGAAGCTTGCCTCGCTGTCGACGAAGGAGGAGCATGCGGCATGACTTCCTGCGAAACCTGGTCGGCAAGAGGAGACGCTAAAATCTCGACATCAGTATCTGCTGGGACCGGTTCCACCCTACGGTTGCTCAGACCAGCCTCGTGATCATGGATCTTAGGCGCTAGTAGGATGGACCTCAGACTGGAATTCCCATTCTTGAAGACAACCTATCTCTTCTTACCACAAGCCAGGGGAACGACGGTCGTACGCTCAGTATCCCAAGAGAGTCCCACCAAGAGTAATCTACTCTCCTCCACGCAGCTGCCAATATAGTACAAGGCTTTACAGCCCTTCTCGACCAGGAAACCCAGAGATGGGCAAAAACTCATCTTCCCGCCCCGTCTACCGACGACGGCGGCCGGGAAACGCTCTCCATAGCTTCGACAATTCCATGTTGGTATTTCCAAGTTGATCTCAAGGAAATCAACTAGTTAGTCTTACTGCCAATGCAATATGAGCCTATAGTGTCACACATAAGAGTGTTAGAGAAGTTGGATGAATGATTGTGTTGGTCTTACTCATATTGGATATGAGTGGAGGAACAATCCTGTAACTGATTGGAGTTGCATCGAATTGTACTTGACATTGCGTCGAGATTATCTTGACGCAAGTCTTGACTCAATGCTGCGTCGAGATTGTCTCAACGTGCTGTACTCGAAGCTACGCCGAGATTGTCTCGACGTGTTGTACTCGACGTTGCATCGAGATTGTATCGACGCAGCATCGAGATTGTCTCAACGCAAATCTTGAACTCAATGTTGCGTCTAATTGTCTCGACAGACAGATTATATTTGATGCTGCATCGAGATCGTCTCGACGCAGTTTACTCGACGTTGCGTCGAGACTGTCTTGACGTTATTCTTGTGCTCAACACTGTATCGAATTTTTTCGACGATACATGTTTAACTCTGATTAAGTCTCTGGTCTGCGGATAATGTTTTTTATGCCTTGAGTATAAAACAGAAAGCGATTAGGTTTCCTATACACATAATTCTTTTCGTAAAAACTATCAGAGCCGAAGCGGAAGAGTTCTGCATAGGTCTCGACATTCCACGATATCGTTACCACCGCCTCTCCCTATCGTCGGATCTAGCAGTTCGTTGGAGACGTAGAGGGCATTCTTCATCCATCCCCGATCTCTTGTTGGACAAGAGTCGTGGGGTTCTCCATCACTGTGTGCACTCCTATAGAGGTGCTGATCCATTTCAGTACTTGGATCTCAGAGTTCGATTTTTGGAATCATACCAAGGAGCATCTTGGTTGAGTGTTGACTCAACCCCCTTTTAGGTATATTGCAATGCGTTGTTTCTCATTTCAATTTCTTGATTCATGAAGTAGCACGATCTGAAACTCTTTTGGGTTATTCTTGTTCTTTTTTCGCTGCGCACATATGATGTGTTTGTTTAATAGAAAACCCAACAGTGGCATCATAGCTAGGTTGGCAATCAAATGTGTGTAAATCGATAGATTTTAAACGCATGTGATTGTGTTGCGATTTTCATGTTTCAGAAATTGTTTCTCCTTTGTAGTAACCATCCCTCGGAATGGTTTTTGAAACCAAATGTCTTAGATTTTAAATCTGACATTGAGAGAAGAGCTTCTCTACTGCATAAGTGGAGTTGTTTTTGTCTGTGTCCAATGCATGTAAATCTGGAGGTTTAGAAGTGTTCTAAATGTATAGATTTAGCCCTTTTTATCAAAGTGTTGATAATTTTATTTTTGTGCACATCTGGGATGTATTTGGTTTGTGAATATTGTAATTCTGTGAATGTGCACATAGATTAATTGTTAATCAATTATCATAAAACACCTTATTAAATATTAAGTATACGGATGTCTTCCGATGGATGACACTCTTTCTTCCTCGATCGATGAAGTGTGGGCTTGCCAAAGCAAGGTGAATCAATTTATCTTGGAAAGGGTGCGAGCGGATAATTGTGATATCCCACTATCGACATTGGGTCCAACTTAACTAGGTGACCTCAAAGGTTGAGTGTGTATAGGCAAAGGGTTGGCATGCATCATATGATGGATGCGAATAAAGAGTTATTCACTAACCATACAAGAGTTGCATAATGATGCAATTGACAAGTGTTGTCTACTTAAATATCCGCATTATGAAAGGAACGCCAAAGCGGACTTATTGTGTTGGTGAAATACGGATCTTGTCCACTAAGAGAGTGGCTCGTATAAACTCTCCGAATTGATATTAATGGATATCAATTTGAATAAAATAGTGGGAGTATTTAATAAAAGTCCTTATTAAATAAAATGTATTTTGAAATATAATACTGAAATAAATTTGCGTAATTTTATAGAACTTCCATGGCAAGTGGATCTCACTCCACCTTGTCCCTGAGGGCTATCCTTGAGA
This sequence comes from Dactylorhiza incarnata, assembly GCA_033032865.1. NCBI lineage: Eukaryota > Viridiplantae > Streptophyta > Magnoliopsida > Asparagales > Orchidaceae > Dactylorhiza > Dactylorhiza incarnata. The sequence goes on from JAWHQI010000213.1 coordinate 2,796,115, forward strand.
AGGACAAGCTCAATGAGACTAACTTCCTTCACTGGTACAGAAACCTGAGAATTATTCTCAGGCAAGAGCGTAAGCTCTATATCTTGGAAGAGGATCCCCCAGTGCCGACCGAGAATACCTCCTGTGCTGACAAAGATGCTTATAAGAAGTATCAAGATGAATCTCTAGATGTCGAATGCTTCATGCACGCTACCATGAACTCTGAGCTTCAGAAGAAACATGAGACCATGTGTGGCTTTGAAATTATTGAGCACCTGAAAAAAATGTTCCAAGGGCAGGCTCGGCAAGAGAGGTTCGACATCACTAAAACTTTATTTCAGTGTAAAATGGGAGCTAGAGACCCACTGGGAACTCATGTACTCAAGATGATTGGGTACATTGAGAACCTTCAGAGACTGTGGTTTCCTTTAAGCCAAGAGTTGGCTACTGATCTGATCCTGCAATCGTTGCTGGACAGTTATGAGCATTTTGTCTTGAACTTCAACATGAATGAGATAGATAATACACTGCCTGAGCTCCTAGGCATATTAAGTACTGCAGAGAACAACATGAAGAAGACCATGCCTGCTAGCCCCATATTGATGGTGCATAAAGGAAAGAGCAAGGCCAAGGGATTCATGAAGGCTAAGGTGGGACCTAAGTCTTGCCTTGATCCTAAATCTTCTACGCTGAAAAGGAAGGCATTAGCTAAAGAAGAGATTTTCCACCACTGCGGTAAGGCAGGGCAATGGAGGAGGAACTGTCCCCTCTACATCGAGGATCTGAAGAAAAAGGGAAGTGTGACTTCCACTTCAGGTATTTTTGTATAGAAATTAACATGTCTGCTCCTTCATCTTGGGTATTGGATGCCGGATGTGGTTCTCACATTTGTACAAATGTGCAGGAACTGACAAGGAGAATACTGTTGGGTATAGGAGAGGTGGACCTGCGCGTTGGAAATGAAGAAAAAGTTGATGTCGTTGTCGTAGGATTGTACCGTCTTTCCTTGCCCACTGGACTTATTTTAGAACTTGATAATTGTTATTGTGTTCCTACTATAACTAGAAACATCATTTCTATTACATGTTTCGACATGAATGGTTTTTCTTTTATTATTAAGAACAATTGTTGTTTTATTTATGAGAGTGATGTTTGTTATGGCGTTGCTCAGATGTTTAATGGCTTATATGTTTTGAACATAAATCATCTGTTGGGTATTGTATCCACAATAGCCTAGTTTTTTAAGAAGTCGCCCTTGAACCAAGTTGAATTGCTAGTGTATTTGATGTTGTCTTTTAGCTATGTTCTTGCAGGTTATTATTGTCAAGTGTAGACCAATGTCAGATAACAATGGGTCATTAAACACAGTTTCATGCAATGTAATTCATCATTGTGTGGAACATGGTGTTGACTCATGTGTGATCTCTCTATAGGTATACACTTCATTTTCAAGACCCTTGAAGCTTATGTGTTGGTAGAGTTGCTGGTGTTCAAGAGAAGGAAGAAGGAAAAGGTTCAGAAAATTTTTCTAAGTGTATTTCTCGAGAAGTCTACTTCATCTCTCCAGAAATCTAGTTCATTTCTCGAGAAGTATTCTTTGTTCTCGAGAAATCCTTTTCTGAGTTCAAGTTTAAGCTTTCTAATCTGTTTCTCGAGAAGTCTCCTAGTTTCTCAATAAATCAAGTCTATTTCTCGAGAAGTCATCTTTGTTCTCGAGAAATCTTCTCATTTGTCCAGTGAAGTGTTTCTAAGCCATTTCTCGAGAAGTCAAGTGTTCTCTCGAGAAATCAAAACAATTTCTCGAGACATCCTATTGTTCTCAAAAAGATCACTTCAAGTTTTCCTGAAAGCTTTTCCAAGCCATTTATCGAGTTGTTGCAGCCATCTCTCGAGAAGTCAACTCATTTCTCGAGAAATCCTTGTTGTCTCGAGAAAGAATTTTTCTTCCTATCCTGCTTTATAATCTGTGTTCTGACGGTTCTGTTATTTGTCTCTAACGGAGTCGACGGCACGTGTATCATGTCTTAAGGTTCTTTCTACCTTAATTCAAGGACTCTTAGCCATTATGATTGATTGCTATATAAGGCTCTTATCAGATCTAATCTAAACCTAATTCTATTATTCAATCGAAAAATCGAGAAAGAGCTGTCGCCTCCTGCTATCGTTGAAGATCGTTTTCTCTCCCTCTCAATCAACCGATCCTTTTGGAAGAAAAGATTCGACAGATCACTTCTCTTATCATCTACTGAAGTTTATTGGATCGTGTCGAGTCCTAGAAGGTCAGATCAGATATTTCAATCTTTCTTCCTCTTCATCAAGTCAAAGTTCTTCAAGTCTCAAGAAGGAAGAAGATTAAAGTATATCAGATCTAAATTTACTTTTTGTTGATCATTTATTGTACACAATCTCTATTGTTTTTAGGAGATTTATCTCCGAGTTGTAGGAGGGTTATCTCCGAGTTGTAGGAGGGTTATCTCCGAGTTATAGGAGAGTTGTCTCCGAGTTTGTAGGAGAATTTGTCTCCGAGTTGTAGGAGTGGTGACTCCAAGATTAGGATCATTCTTGATCTGAGTTATTGTGAAGTAGCTTAGGCTAGCAGTGGTGCTAGATTGGCGAGGCGGGAAAGTGGAGTGCCCAAGATCGGGGAACCACTATAAAATTCCTTGTGTCGTCTGTGCTTGTTATTTGTTTTCTGTGTTCTCTTTTAATCAAGTTTTTATACCGCAAAAGACGCAGATATCACCTATTCACCCCCCTCTAGGTGATTTTGGTAGGCAACTAGATACTTCAATTGGTATCTGAGGGTCGCTGTTCGTTTCTAGGTTAACACCTTGAACAGTATCCATCCATTCTAGTTGTTAGAAAATTATGGAAACAAGCAAGGAATCCTCCTCATTTAAGCTGCCTATCTTCACAAAGACTAATTTCCACATGTGGAAAGAAAGAGTTAGATTTTACATGGAAGCCGCAGATCTGAGAATTTTTCAAGTTGTGGAAGAAGGCCCTCATTGCCTATGGTTGCCTCTACAATTGAACCAACTGTTCAGGTGCCAAAGAAAATGATGGACCTAACCAAGGATGAGATCGCCATCGTAGCCTTGGACAAAAAGGCGAAGAACATAATTGCTAGTGCAGTGGACGATTCTATGCTACGGAACTTAATCCACTGCAAATCAGCCAAAGAGATGTGGACATCCTTGATTGTTCTCATGGAAGGTACCGAAGAGGTAAAGGATGATAGAAGATCTCTACTCAACCAAGAGTATGAGGCCTTCAAGCAAAGCAAGAAGGAGTGCATTGTCGATGCTTATGAAAGGTTCTTCAAGATAGTAAGCGGCCTAAGAAACTATGGCCGGGAATTTAGAAACGGTGAACTAAATGACAAGTTCCTGCGATCTATTACGAAAGAATGGGATAGCAAGATCGTTGTTATTAGGGAGTTTGGAAAGCTGCCAAATATTGACCCACAGAATCTGTTCGGGAAGCTACTTTCCCATGAGCTGCAGATGAATATCCGCAAAACTGAAGAAGATGGGAATCGGACCTCGGGCAAGGAGAGGACCTTGGCTCTGAAGGCTGAAAGCTTCAGGAAAAGCAGAGTTGTGTCACCAATAAGGTCATAAGAGACTGATGAAGAAGAAGAATCAGAAGCTGGCTCCTCTTGTTCTGAAATGTCTGATGGGGAGTTCTCACTAATTTCCCATCAGTTCAAGAAATTGCTAAGCAAAAGAAGGCATATGAAGAGCAAGCCATCTTCCTCTGACTACAGACATTCTCGTCGTGATGGTGATCATCACAGGAAAGGCTCAAGTAGCCATGACAGGTATAAGTCTAAACCAAACAAACATGTTTCTTCTGACATTGTTTGTTATTGTTGTAACAAGCCAGGGCATATGATCGTTGATTGCCCTCACAAGAAGAAAGAGGGTGGAAAGAGAGAAGAAAAGAAATCCACCCATGGGAAAAAAACTGAGAGATGCTTCGTTGTCAAGAAGTACAAATCTCTCAGCGACAGTGAATCGGATAAATCAAGTGATGAAGAAGAATCCTACTTCGGGCTTATGGCCATAACTAATGACGAAGAAGAACCTTCATATAAAGGGAAGGTAAATGCTCACACCATCTTATCTGAATCAGAGTATGCCTCAGTTGAGCAAGAGAACCACTCCTTGGATGAGGATTCAGAACTCTTGACCCAATATACTGAATTGCTCAAGAGCTTTGACAAATGTCGAAAGGTCGTCAAAACACAGGCCAAGGAGATGATGTCTCTCAAGGAAGTTGAATCCAATATGAGGGAAGAAGTTGCACAACTTACTTCTCACAAAGAGGAAATCCATGTCTTGACAAACAAGATCAAAAGCTCAGATGAGCTCCTTGCCCTGAGAGAGAAAATCATCAAAGAGCTGGAAGAACAACTAACTGTTGAGAAAAAGCTAGTAGAAAAGTTCTCCCAACCGAAAACTGTTCTTGATAGATTCTCCGCTAAAGCAAGTGGCAGTGGATTAGGTCATGTGGTTAAATCTAGTAAATCTTCTAAGAGCATCTGAGCCAAGAAGAAAAATAAGAATGTTATGAAAGCTACCGCCGAAGTGAAAGGGAAGGCCCATCTGGATCAGACGACATTTAAGAAAGTTATCTTTCCTACAAATGCCTATGATCTAGAAAGCTCATATGGTCACTTGTCTAGACCAATTGAATTTGAGCCTGTCAATGACTACAAGGGGTGGACTCGTCCCCGAAACTTTAGTGCAAGTGTGTTGAAAGCACCTTATGAGGAAATAAATCTGAGAGGTTTTGGTCCTTTTGTTCATGGACCTAGTGCAAAGAAGGCACCAACAGTGAAGACTGTTGCTCCTAAGCCAAAGGACACAGTTATACCATGTGTATGATGTACTCATGAGGGATGCTCATCAAAAAGTAAAGCTCCTGCCAAAGATATCATTCAAAAAGTGAAGCAGGAGAATACAAAGAAAAGGTACAACAGATTTGATTGTTGGTGTTATGGCAAGATTGGTCACTTTGTCGTAGATTGCTGGTTCAATCCGATTAATTTTAAGATACCACAAGTAAACATTGCAAGGAAGACCGCTCGCAATGTTAACGTTCATCATGGTGCTCAGCTAACAAGGGACAAAGGACCCAAATTTGTTTGGGCTCCTAAGGCAAAATAATCTGCTTTTGCAGGTATGTCCAATGGCCAACAGAAATCCTATCTGGTATTTGGACAGCGGTTGTTCTCGGCACATGACCGGGACAAGAAGCCTATTGCAGAATTTCATTCCAGTTGAGAACGGCCCAAAAGTCATTTTTGGCGGATCCAACAGAGTAATAATAAAAGGCTATGGTATGATCACTAATGGTAATGTATCCTTCTCCGATGTGGCTTATGTGGAAGGATTAGAACATAATCTTATAAGCATAAGTCAACTTTGTGATAAATGATATATAGTTGATTTTTGTAAAGATAAGTGTTTGATAGAGTCTGCAGAAAATTTTGAAACGATTCTATCAGGCACTCGATGTAGAAATATTTTTCTGTTTAAACTTTCTTTGTTTAACCTCTTCAACACTAGTGTGTTTTTTAGCAAAAGATAGTGCATCTCTTGTTGAACAATGGCACAATAGACTAGCACATATTAATTTCAAAACTATAAACAAATTATTTTCTCAAAACTTAGTGTGTGATGCGCCAAATGTTAAGTGTAATAAAGATAGACCATGTCATGCATGTGTAAAAGGCAAGCAAACAAGAGCTAACTTTAAGAGCATAATTGGCAAAGACTCGACCAGGTGTTTACACCTACTTCATATGGACTTGTTTGGTCCTTTGCAAATTAGAAGTTTAGGAGGTAAGTCTTACACATCGGTTATTGTAGATGATTACTCACGTTTTGCATGGGTATTCTTTCTAAAACACAAGTCAGATACCTTTGGCATTTTCACCAAGCTTGTCAAGCAAATCCAGAATGAATTAAATTGTTCGGTGGTCAAAATCAAAAGTGACCATGGAACAAAATTTGAATCTGGGGCCATGACAGACTTCTGTGAAGGCCTTGGTATCTTTCATGAGTTTTCCTCCCCTCGAACTCCACAACAAAATGGGGTAGCTGAGAGAAGGAAAAGAACACTCATTGAGGCTTGTAGAACAATGTTGAGCGACTCTTCACTACCGGAATATTTTTGGGTTGAAGTCAGCAACACTGCTTGCCACGTGCAAAACAGGGCACTCATAAATAAAAACCATGAAAAGACTCCCTATGAACTACTACAAGGCAAAAGACCGACCATCTCTAATTTCAAAATCTTTCGCGGTAAATGCTTTGTACTTAATGATGGGAAGCATTACAAAACCAAGTTTAGTGAAAAGAGCTTTGAAGGTATTTTCGTAGGCTATAGTAGCCATAGTAGAGCTTATAGAGTTTTTAATAAGAAAACCCTGGTTGTAGAAGATTCCATTAACGTTTATTTGATGAGACGAGCATGCTACAAAGCAGCTCTTCTAGTGTCTCTGTTGAATATGCAGGTTCAAGACTACAAGACTTAAGCTTGGATGAGCCAGTCAAAGTAAATACTCCAAACTTCATCAAGATCTCTCCCCCAACCTCAACAAAAGAGGAAGATCACCAAGATGAAGATCCAATACAAGTGGAGGGAGACAATCCAGTAGTAGAAGAAATTCTTGGTGGCCCAATTGATGCAAGGAATCTAAAGTTCAGGCATATGAGGGATCATTCGGTTGATCAGATCATAGTAGATCCTCGAGTCGCATAAGAACAAGAAGAGATACTACTAATGAAAATATGTATTTGAGTTTCCTCTCGCAGGTTGAACCTAAGAAGTTCCAAGAAGCAAATGAAGACCCATATTGGATAATTGCAATGGAAGAAGAACTAAATCAATTCAAGTGGTGCAAAATGTGGACACTTGTTCCAAAACCCAAAGATAAGAATATAATTGGAACAAAATGGGTCTACAGAAATAAATTGGATGAAGAAGGAACAATAATCAATAACAAAGCCAGACTCGTAGCAAAAGGATACAGACAGGAAGAAGGGATCTACTTCAATCAAACTTATGCTCCTGTAGCAAGGCTCGAAGCGATCAGACTATTCCTTGCTTATGTTGCATTCAAGGGATTCACCGTATACCAAATGGACGTCAAGTCAGCATTTCTCAATGGTAATATAAAAGAAGAAGTATACGTGGAACAACCCCCAGGTTTTGTTGATCCTAAACACCCTGATTATGTTTATTTATTTCAAAAAGCTTTATATGGTTTGAAACAAGCTCCTCGAGCTTGGTATGAAACGATGTCTAACTTTTTTCTTGAGAATAATTTCACAAGAGGAAAGATAGATAAGACATTATTTCTTAGGGAAGTTAAAGGCAAGATTTTGCTAGTGCAAATCTATGTCGACGATATTATTTTCAGCTCTACAGATGACAACCTTTGCAAGAAGTTTTCCAAACTCATGCAAGGGAAGTTTGAAATGAGCAGTATGGGTGAGCTGAAATATTTTTTAGGACTTCAGGTGAAGCAATCTAAAGATGGAATTTTCATCTCTCAGACGAAATTCACCAAGGAGTTGGTAAGGAAATATGGAATGGAGAGTGCATCCTCTATGAGGACTCCAATGAGTTCAGTTATGTCTTTGGACAAGGATGAGAAAGGGAAACCTTTCGATGAAACTAAGTGCATAAGCATAATTGGCTCTCTGCTCTACCTTACTGCTAGTAGGCCTGACACAATGTTCTCTACATGTGTATGTGCTAGCACTACAAGAAAACAGACTTTTTGAAAGTAGAGGTCAGATCTTAAATTACTCTAGAGGGGGGGGGTGAATAGAGTATTAAAATTTTTCTTTAGTTTTATAGCGGAATTAAAATAGTGTTATATATATAAGTGTAATTAGTGTGAGAATTGAATAAACAGAAAAGGTAAATAAAAGAAATCAAACAGCACAAGCACAAAGAATAATTAACCACAGACGACACAAGGAGCTATAGTAGTTCCCCAAAAAAAACTGGGTACGTCTACTCTTCTACCACCCTTGGTAGGAATCCACTAGGAGGTTGTTGATAAGGTGCCCTCACACCAGGTGATTTTGATAAGGTGTCCACACACCAGGTGAGCTGTTGATAAGGTGCTCTAACCAAGGTGCAGGTTTTTGCAAAGGTGCCCTGTCACCAAGATTAACTTTTGAAGGGAGTTATGACCCTGTACAAGAGAGGTAAGAAAGAGTTTGTAGTGTTCTTCTCTGTCAAGATGCTGAGAGAAGATTCTAGTGGATGTTGTTATAAAGCTCCCCCTGTCTGATTGAATTAGTTGACAGAAGATGGAGAAGCTTTCTCTTGAAAAACCAAGATCTCCAGTAGCAGATTGATCTGGAAGAATAGGTTCTTCAGATTGTTTGTTGCTCTTTTTTTGAAGATCTATCTTTGCAGCAGATTCTGAGTAAAAATCCTCTTGATGATGTTCTCTGAGGTTTTTGTACTACTTGTCGAAGAGAGAAAAAAGAAGAAAATTACTACTTGTATATATCTATATATTTCTTCTTCTTTTTGTCTATATATATATCCCTTCTCCTTTTTTTTGAATTCTGTTGACATTCTTGGAAATAACAACAAGGCTCAGACGACTCTGCCAGGTCCTTTTGTTCCTTGGTCGTGAAAAGATTCTTTTTCATTAAATGTCAACGGCTATTCCTGTCTGGGAAAAAGGAAGGAAAGGAATATATTAATTGAGTTTTAAATATCCTTCCTTATCTGTCAGAATATATCCAAAGATATTGAATAGATCCGTTATAGTCGTCGTTTTGCTGTTAGGACAGAATAGAATGTGACTGATAATAAATCTGGAATTCAATAAATGATCTGTCGAACGCTGGGAGCCATCTGTCGAGCGCTGTCCAGAATATGTCAAACATTGGCTAGAAAACTGTCGAGCGCTGTTATATATAAAAAAAACTGTCGAACACTGAGAGCCATCTGTCGAGCACTGCTAGTCATTCGTCGAACGCTGATCAGTAAATGTCGAGTGCTGTAACTGGCTGTAATACTTCAGTCTGCTTAGAACAGTTTGTCGAACGATACTAGACGTTTGTCGAACGCCAAAAGCCATTTGTCGAGTGCTGCTAGTCATTCGTCGAACGCTGAAAACCTTAGATTAATCTTAAGTTCTAGCTAGTTTATCAGCCTAAAGACTTGACCCTTAAACTATACAATGGGGTCAACTGATCCTAATCAGTACAAAGTGATCCTAGCCCAAAACAGTAAAAGGGTTGTTCCAACAATCTCCCCCTATTTGGGTTAGGATACTTTTTAACAAGAAATCAAATAGATGCAGCAAAACAGAGCAAAAAAAATAGATCATCAGATAAAAATAAGTGCTCTGAGTTCAGAAACTTTACATCCATAACCAAGCAATTTATTTAAGGCTTTTTGTCCTGAGAAGCTGGCTTGAATATGATTTTCCTGTTGGGGTCTTCTGATTTCTTTTTGATGATAAACAATTCTTGAGCACCAATGATTTTCTGTTCTTTGACATGAGGGATAAATGCTTCTGGGTGCATATCAATATATTCCTCAGTATTGAATGCTGTAACTGTTTTGTATTTTTCAAGTTCTTTTCTTCTGTATTCTGACATGGTTGAGAAACTTGAGAAGTCTTTGCCTTCTGCTTTAGCCTTTTTAATCTGTGCAAATGCAACTGTTTACAGTCTTGCCATCTGACACATTTTCTCTTCTTCTGGATCTGGAAAGTGATAAATATCTTCTGAATCATTTTTGTCTTGAGTGACCTTTTGAGGTACTCTATCTCTGTGAAAAGATCCATCAGAAATGTGAAATTTGTATTCTGAAGATATTTGAGAGGAAGAGAAGGTTTGACTTCCTTGATAGATTGAAGCTGATTTCTTGGAGGAAGGAGCACTGGTTGATCTAGAGATTTGAGAACCACTAGAACTACCAGGTCTCCTTGAATGTTGAGATCTTGGCTTCTGAGAGGAGGATGATACACCTGTTGATCCTGTTGCACCAGCTGCTGGAGGAGGAGGAGGATGATTGTACTTGACCGATTTGTCAGAAATGTAGCCAGTCTTCTTGAATTTCTTCCTCCTATTGTTCTCATTTCTGGAGTACTTCATCCAGTGGGGAGTTTTCTCATCAAGAGGAACATTATACAAAATGTACAGAGGAATATCATTATTTGGATTTGGGGGCTTGGGAGCAGCCTTTGACTTAGCTGTTCTTTTCTTTCTTTTCTTTGAGAATGTATCATCAGAATTACTAGAGTCATCATCATCTTCAGAGTCAGAAGATGAGATTGGCTTATTGTATAAGTCATCAATTCTCTTGATTGCTTCACGAGCCTTTAATCTTTTTTCTTCAGCTTTGTCAAACTCTGCATCTGCTTCTCTCCAGATTTCATCAAAGCCTGGCATTGGTTCTTCATTCCATATAGGAATTGGAGGTGAAGAAGTAATTTGTGGGGCTGGTGAATCATCAAGGAATTCTGCAAGATCATCTTCAAATTCTGCAGAATGATCCTGTATTGGACTGTCTTGAATAGTGGATGAAGGAATAGAGGATATATCATTTTGTATGATGTCAGAATGAGTGTTCTGAGGAAGGCAAATCAGAGCCTTTGAAAGATCCTCTAGGTATACCTTTGGTGATACTCTTGAAGTATATGTGACATCAAATTTTGATAATAAGCTATATAGATCACAGGATGGATGAATGCATATAGTATTTATTACTTCTATAACTTGTGTATCTGTATCAAAAATTGTAACATCTTCTGGAATTTCTTCTGTTGCTGGAGCTTCTTCATAGAACATCTCCCCCTGCCTAGCTTCAGGGCAACCTGAATCTAGGCCTCTAGTAGAAGGGACAGCAGTGGAGGAGGGAAGAGAGGCTATCCTAGAAGATAAAGAAGAAAGTGCCTGAATAACTGGAGCAAGTTTTGCATCCAGGAGCTGGCTTATTTTAGGAAGGATAAGATCAAAGACTTGATTAGCAATAGATGAGAGGTTGAGGGATGAATAATCGGTTGGATGGCAAGTGAATGGTTGTGATGTGGATGGAGAGGATATTGAAGGAATGATATTACCGATGTAGGTGGTATGTGTATGAATGTCTGGATGGATTGGACTAGGATAATGGATAGGTGAGTGATATTCATTGTGTAATGGAGAGGGAGGTGTGGTAGGTAGTGGTTCTGAAGATAGTGGTGGTGGAGCATCACTGATGTGGTCGGTTAAGATTTGAATATCATTGATGAGTGGTATTGCAGTTGAAGGAGGGGATGAAGAATGAGCAGGAGATTGTTGAGCAGGAGGAGAGAGGATATGAGAGTGAGGAGGAACTGAGGAAGGATCGTCTAGAGGTGTAGAGGGAGTGACTTGATCAGTCCTTGTGTTCTCAGAAGCTTTCCTTTTTCTGGAGGCCTCAGCTCCTGTATTCTTCTTGGGAATTATTTTATCCCATTTAGCAAAGAGTGCTGAGGTCAGCCTCTTGCTGGCATTTATTGTCACTTTTGGTGACACCAAAAGTTTTGGATGCCTTTCCTGCAAGAAGATTCCTATGATTCTTCCAAAGCATACATTCTCTGTAGAATTCTTCTTTTTAATTAGGTCAAAAAGGATTGATCCCCAGTTGACTTTCTTCTTCTCCATTAAGGCCACCATTAATAGAAATTGGTGCCTACTGATATAGTCATGTCCAGAAGTCTTGCCCAGCAGGACTTTCCCAACAATATCTGCTAAGAACTTGTAGTTCTGAGACATGTTCTTTTTCAGAATGTGGCTAGGGTTTCCAGTCAAATGGCCCATTTTGACTAAAGCTTCATCAAATTCATTTGAGCTTATGTCTAATTCATCTTCACCGTTTGCAAGACCAAAGATTTCAGTAAGGATGGTGGGAGAGAGAGAGACATGATGACCTGCGATTGTTCCCGACAAGCTTTCATCGACTGGTTTTGCAGTGAAAACCCATTCTTTTATCTCTGCAACAGCTATCTTCTGCCTGGTGCTTAGAAATTTCCTTAGTTGTTGTTCATCCAACATTTGAAGAATATCCTTGAAGATTTGGTCTGACTGTGCAAACGAGTCCATGTCAATGTCAAAACCTGCGTCAAACTTCATTGGGTGCAGAGAGGCCTGAGGAATCGCCATTGTTCCTGCAAGAGAAGAGAAACATCAAGTGCAATAGGGAACTGAAGGAAAACGATTTCTGTAGGCGCAAACTTAGAATGAAGTAAAATAGGTGTTATATAGTCGAGGAAATAGGGAGGAGAATTCGAGGAGCGCTGTTCGGCAAAACCTAATTAATTCTGAAGTCGAACCGACTTTAAAGTTTAAAAAAAATCTTTTTCGTCGAGCGCCGTTCGACAAATGGGATTTTCTTCACTGACTCTTAAGATGTAGGTTTTCGTCGACCATCGTTCGACAAAAAAAAAATATTGTCGTTCTTCGTTCGACGAAAATTGGGTTAGATAGAACATATAATTTTCAGCAGATTGAGTCTCCATCTATCATTCCCAGTTGATTCATAAAGAAGACGTGTTTCTTTTCATCCAGAGGTTTGGTGAAAATATCTGCTCTTTGTAAATCAGTGGAGATGAATTGTAGGCAAATTTTATTTTTATCCACATTATCTCTGATAAAGTGGTGCCTTATTTCTATGTGTTTAGTCCTACTATGGAGAACTGGATTTTGTGCTATAGCTATTGCACTAGTATTGTCACAAAATATGATTGATTGATTTAAGTTGATTCCATAGTCTAGGAGTTGATTTTGTATCCACAGAATTTGTGAGCAGCAACTGCCTGCAGCAATATATTCTGCCTCAGCTGTTGATGTGGACACAGTTGTTTGCTTCTTACAAAACCAAGACACAAGCCTATCACCAAGAAACTGACAAGTTCCTGATGTGCTTTTTCTGTCTACTCTGCATCCAGCATAATCTGAGTCTGAGAATCCAGTTAATTCAAATTCAGATGCTGTTGGATACCAGAGACCTAGATTAGGACAACCCTTTATATATCTTAAAATTCTTTTTAATAAAGATAGATGAGATTCTTTAGGGTTAACTTGAAACCTAGCACAAATACAGGTAGCAAACATTATATCAGGCCTACTAGCTGTCAAATATAGTAATGAGCCAACAATTGCTCTATACATTTTCTGATCAACAGGTTTCCCTGATTCATCAGCATTGATGACAGCATTAGAGGCCATGGGTGTTTTCATGGGAGAGGAATCAGACATTCCAAACCTTTTTACTAATTCCTTAGCATACTTGGATTGGGAAATGAAAATTCCTGATGTGGTTTGCTTCACTTGAAGACCAAGGAAGTATGATAATTCACCCATGCTACTCATTTCAAATTTAGATTGCATAAGTTTAGAGAACTTTTTGCATAAATTTGAATCAGTAGATCCAAAAATAATATCATCTACATATATTTGAACTAGCAGTGTTTGATTTTTATGTATTTTGAAAAATAAGGTTTTATCTACTAAGCCTCTACAGAACTTGTTTTCCAATAGAAAATTTGCTAAGGTCTCATACCATGCCCTGGGAGCTTGTTTGAGACCATAGAGAGCTTTATTAAGCTTGAATACATAAGAAGAGTGAGTTGGAGAGATAAAACCTGGTGGTTGTTCCACATAAACTTCTTCTTTGATATCTCCATTTAGGAATGCACTTTTTACATCCATTTGATATACCTTAAATTGTTTGTATGCAGCAAATGCTAAAAATATTCTGATAGCTTCAAGTCTTGCTACAGGTGAAAATGTTTGATCATAGTCTATGCCTTCTTCCTGTGAGTATCCTTGAGCTACAAGTCTTGCTTTATTTCTCACAATATTTCCTTGATCATCAAGTTTGTTCCTGAAGACCCACTTGGTGCCAATGACTGGATGGCCTCTTGGTCTTGGAACCAAATCCCAAACTTTGTTTCTTTCAAATTGGTTAAGTTCCTCTTGCATTGCAAGAATCCAATTTGGATCTTGTTCTGCATCTTTTATGGTTTGAGGTTCAACTTGTGATAGAAAGCAAGTATGCATCTGATTTTGATACAGTTGATGTCTTGTCTGAACACCTGCAGAAATATCACCAATCACTTGTGAAATTGGGTGATCTCTAACTGTGATGTGGTCAACAGTTGGAGTTAATTCTGCAGTGATATTTATTTGGGAATTTTGCTCAGTAACTGTATCCTGTGGAGGATGTTCTGTTGTTGCATGATTCTGACAATCAATAAGATCTGAATGATCTTCTTCTTCACTATCTTCAAGACTTTGAGCTAATGGTTGCATTGAATCTCCTGACTGTAGATTTAGCCCATCAAGCTCTTCACATAGAGTTGGTACCTGCAAAGCATTCTTGGTAGAAGAGTTCTTCTCCTTGTAAAACATGTTAGTTTCATCAAAGGAAACATGCATGGACTCTTCTATCTTAAGAGAGGACTTGTTAAATACCCTATATGCTTTGCTAACTATTGAATATCCTAAGAAAATTCCTTCTTCAGATTTTGGTTCAAATTTTCTAAGATATTTCTTATCATTGTTATGAACAAAACATCTGCAACCAAAAGTTCTGAAATAGTCAACTTTAGGTTTCTTCCTTTTAAGTAATTCATAGGGAGTTTTACCCTTAAGTTTGTGTATCAAACTTCTATTCAGAACATAGTTTGCTGTGCTAACAGCTTCTGCCCAAAAAGATAGTGGCAAATTAGCATCTGCAAGCAATGTTCTTGCTGATTCAATTAGAGTTCTATTTTTCCTTTCAACTACCCCATTCTGTTGAGGAGTTCTAGGAGCTGAGAAGCAATATCTGATACCTTCCTTCTCACAGAATTCTTGCATAAGAAGAAACTCAAACTCAGTGCCATGATCACTTCTAATCAATGCAACTACAGTAGAGTATTCAATCTGTATGCTCTTAAGAAAGTCTGTAAGAACTTTAAAGTTATCTGACTTTTCTCTCAAAAAGAATACCCAAGTGAATCTAGAGAAGTCATCTACAATAACTAGAGTGTAAGACTTCCCTCCTAAACTCTTTATTGCTATAGGTCCAAAAAGGTCCATATGTAGCAAGAATAAGATTCTAGGTGAATCACTTTTAGATAAGGATTTAAAACTGTTTTTGGTTTGCTTTCCTAGCTGGCATGCCCTGCATAAACCTTCTTTCTTATATGATCCTGATGGTAAACCTCTAACTAGATTATCTTTAGATAGCTTGGCAATTGTTCTGAGATTTACATGTCCTAATCTTTTATGCCATAGTTCACTAGGTTTGTTTAGCTCATTAAACAGGCAAATTTCTGATTTAGAGGAATTGAAATTTACTAAATATATATTACCCTGTCTAATACCTGATAAGACAATGACATTATCAAATGACTTGATAATGCATTCTGATTTATTAAAGGTTACCTGATAACCTTCATCACATAACTGACTTATGCTGATGAGGTTATGCTTCAGACCCTTCACATAGGTGACTTCTTTGAATGTTACTGCTCCAACCTTGATTTGACCAAAGCCTTTGGTTTGACCATAATTGGAGTCTCCAAAGATCACTTTGGGTCCAAGCTGTGCCTTGTAATTTTTTATATTGGCCTTGTTTCCTGTCATGTGCTTTGAGCAGCCACTATCCAAGTACCATTTTTGATTTAATCTTGGATGGCCAAGTACCTGCAAAGACAAAAACATAAACTAGTTGTTTTTGACCCAGACTACCTTGGGTCCTTTTGTGTTACCACAAAATTCAGAGATAAATGACATTTCAGGCTGGCTCTTATAGCCTTGTGGATGATATCTCCTTGGAGGTATTATCCATTCAGTGAAAGGATTTTTAGTTTGTTTGGAAGTGAGATTTCTAGTATTTTCTGTATAGTATCTGTTCGACAAATTTGGATAAATTGGTCGACTATTGTTCATCTAATAACTATACTGAAAATCTGTTTTCAAATTTCGTCGAGCTCCGTTCGACAAATTTGAACCTTTTTGTCGATCTCTGTTCGACGAATTCTTTTGAATTCTTTTATCCTTAACAGACTTGCTTGAAATATCTTTATCTCTTTTTACATCTTCTTTGCCTTGAGCAGAAATAAATTTTATAGGTGAGGAAAGGATATTTCTCTTAATCAGAGATGGTTCACTTGATGAGGCACCCAAGCCCAGCTTGCTATTATTAAGTCTAGCATTGACTGTGCTTGTGATGTCCATCAGTTTGATACTTCTCTCATTTAGGGATTCTTCAAATTTCTTGGCCTCAGAAAGTTTATTCTCAATGAGAATAATGTGTTCTCTGGAGGCAGCCAATTCTTTCTTAAGATTTGCATTTTCTTCACCCATCTTTTTCATTTCAGGTATCTTACATCTGAGTGAGATTATTTCTTTCTCAGAGTTGAGTAGATCTGAGCAAAGGACTTTGAATTCAGCTTTGAATTCATCTGAAGTAAAATCAAAATCAGACATTACCTGATCTGCATCATTTTCTTCTTCTGATTCTGAATTTTCTTCATCAGATTTGCTGGCTGAGGCATTGATTGCCATCATGCAGAAGTTCTTTTCTTCTTCATCATCATTGGAGCTTGATGAAGATTCAGATTGTGACTCACAGTCTTAGTCATAAGTTGCCATTAGACATTGGCTATTTTCTTTTGTTTCTTCTTCATCAGAAGAACCAGATGAGGATTCTGATTCAGATTCTGTTTCACTCCAGGATGTTGCTACAAATCCTCTTCCCTTCTTTTTGTGTGAATGGGAGGAAGATTTGCTGGATCTTTTCTTTTCTTCCTTTTCTCTTTTTCTCTCCTTTCTGTCCTTTTTGTTTTGATTTTCTGGACATTCAGGAGCAATATGTCCTGGCTTCCTGCAACCAAAACATATAATTTCATTAGAATGATTTTTGTCATACCTTGGCTTGTCATGGCTTCTGGATGACTTCTTCTTGAAATCTTTCTTAGCCATATTATAGAATCTTTTGGCTATGAAGCTCATCAACTCCTCTTTGTTAGGAGTTGGACCTTCTTCTTCTGCAGCTTTGAAGGCTATGCTTTTCTCCTTCTTGAGTGCTGGGGATGAGGTAGATTCTTCAACTTCCCTACTCTTGACAAGCTGCTCATAAGATTTGAGCTTGCCCAACAAGGCTTCAGTGGTGATCTCATTTAGGCTTCTGGCTTCTTTGATTGGCCAGATTCTGGAGTCCCATGTGCTGGGAAAGCACATGAGAATTTTGTCATTGATCTCTGTGAGTGAGATCACTTTGTCCAGAGACTTCAGCTCATTTATTATGAGGCTGAGCCTATTGTACATATCAGCAACATTTTCTGATTCTCCCTTCTTGAAGTTCTCATATTGAGAGATCAGGTGGGATCTTCTATCTTTCCTTTCATCTGCTGAACCTGCCACCATGTTGTTGAGTGATTCCCAGATTTCTTTTGCTGAGGTGCACTCAACAACTTTCTGGAATATGTCATCTGACATAGTTAAGGCTAGAATGTTCATGGCTTTTGCATCTGCATTTCTTTGCTTCTTCTGAGCCTCAGTCCACTCAAGAGGTGGAACAGCAGTGTTGTCTGTTGCTGCAGTAGTGCTGGTTGTTGCTGTAGGTGCTGGAGGTCCTGTAAGAATAACATTGAAAATCTCCTCATCAATAGAGTTCATATAAAGCCTAATCCTTGCTTTCCATAGTGCAAACTTATTGAGATTGCACATGGGAGGTCTTGTGCTAGAATATTCCTTGTTTTGTGCCATGAGTTTTGAATGTTATAAGATTCTTGGTTAAAGGAGCTCTAGACAAATTAAGATCTGGTTGATCTTTGTGATTTAGATGTTAGTCTGTAAAGAATCAACCTACCTCTGATACCAATAGAAAGTGGAGGTCAGATCTTAAATTACTCTAGAGAGGGGGGTGAATAGAGTATTAAAATTTTTCTTTAGTTTTATAGCGGAATTAAAATAGTGTTATATATATATATAAGTGTAATTAGTGTGAGAATTGAATAAACAGAAAAGGTAAATAAAAGAAATCAAACAGCACAAGCACAAAGAATAATTAACCACAGATGACACAAGGAGCTATAGTAGTTCCCCAAAAAAAACTGGGTACGTCTACTCTTCTACCACCCTTGGTAGGAATCCACTAGGAGGTTGTTGATAAGGTGCCCTCACACCAGGTGATTTTGATAAGGTGTCCACACACCAGGTGAGTTGTTGATAAGGTGCTCTAACCAAGGTGCAGGTTTTTGCAAAGGTGCCCTGTCACCAAGATTAACTTTTGAAGGGAGTTATGACCCTGTACAAGAGAGGTAAGAAAGAGTTTGTAGTGTTCTTCTCTGTCAAGATGCTGAGAGAAGATTCTAGTGGATGTTGTTGTAAAGCTCCCCCTGTCTGATTGAATTAGTTGACAGAAGATGGAGAAGCTTTCTCTTGAAAAACCAAGATCTCCAGTAGCAGATTGATCCGGAAGAATAGGTTCTTCAGATTGTTTGTTGCTCTTTTTTTGAAGATCTATCTTTGCAGCAGATTCTGAGTAAAAATCCTCTTGATGATGTTCTCTGAGGTTTTTGTGCTGCTTGTCGAAGAGAGAAAAAAGAAGAAAATTACTACTTGTATATATCTATATATTTCTTCTTCTTTTTGTCTATATATATATCCCTTCTCCTTTTTTTTGAATTCTGTTGACATTCTTGGAAATAACAACAAGGCTCAGACGACTCTACCAGGTCCTTTTGTTCCTTGGTCGTGAAAAGATTCCTTTTCATTAAATGTCAACGGCTATTCCTGTCTGGGAAAAAGGAAGGAAAGGAATATATTAATTGAGTTTTAAATATCCTTCCTTATCTGTCAGAATATATCCAAAGATATTGAATAGATCCGTTATAGTCGTCGTTTTGCTGTTAGGACAGAATAGAATGTGACTGATAATAAATCTGGAATTCAATAAATGATCTGTCGAACGCTGGGAGCCATCTGTCAAGCGCTGTCCAGAATATGTCGAACATTGGCTAGAAAACTGTCGAGCGCTGTTATATATAAAAAAAACTGTCGAACACTGAGAGCCATCTGTCAAGCGCTGCTAGTCATTCGTCGAACGCTGATCAGTAAATGTCGAGTGCTGTAACTGGCTGTAATACTTCATTCTGCTTAGAACAGTTTGTCGAACGAGACTAGACGTTTGTCGAACGCCAAAAGCCATTTGTCGAGTGCTGCTAGTCATTCGTCGAACGCTGAAAACCTTAGATTAATCTTAAGTTCTAGCTAGTTTATCAGCCTAAAGACTTGACCCTTAAACTATACAATGGGATCAACTGATCCTAATCAGTACAAAGTGATCCTAGCCCAAAACAGTAAAAGGGTTGTTCCAACACTTTTGGCCAGGGCAAATTGCCCTGGCAAAAAGTCCAAAACCGTGGCAAAAGAGCTTTTGCCACGGCCTAGCCACGGAAAAAATTCGCGGCTAAAGATCGCGTGGAGAAAGAGTTTTTGCCACAGATTGGCCGTGGCAAATAATATTAGCCACGAAAAATACTTCCATGGCTAATACCTTGACCTTTTGCCACGGTTTCAGGCCCTGGCAAAAACTTCTCCATACCCTTAAAACGGACTATTTGCCACAGCTTTCGGCCGTGGCAAATAATCTGACTATTAGCCACGGTATGAAACCGTGGCTAATAGTATGTTCAATATTTTTTAAAAAACTATTTGTTATGGTTTCAAACCGTGACAAATAATACATTATGTACTTTTTGTAAACTAGAGCATAAATCTTAATTTATTCTCCCCACATCCACCGGCATAAACATTAAATTGTTAAACAAGAACCACAAATGTAGATGACAATTGATGGCTATCATAATAACAGTGAATATTATAGAGCATCATGCCAAGCCAAGCCAACATAAGTTTTGAACATAAAAAAATTGAACCTTTTATTATATGACAAGTTTAATCTGGGGATTACACAATTAATATGACATTCAATTTAAATTTGGAAGACAATATAAAAAAAGTAGAAATATTAATCCGTAGAAGACATTGAAGGCTGCGGCTACAACCATGGCAAGAAATCTGCTTCTCCAAACTCAGCTCCAGACACCGGCGAGCTCGACCCCTATCTCTGCCGCGAGTTCCATCTGGAAACACAATTGTTGTTCAGCCAGAGCAAAGTTGTACTACTGCTGCTGCAAAACCTTTTAGTATTTTATTAGCTCCGGCATTCCCATCGAACATACGTCGGCGTCCCAACAAAAGGGCTTGGGAATAGGCCACCGGTCCTTGAGAGCTGCTTCAAGTTGGCTGCACCTCCGCTTCTCCATCTCTAAATATTAATGAAGTTTTATAAATAAACTGGAGAAACAAAAATGGAACCACATGTGAAAACCACTCACCATAATAACAATAAGGTACCAATTTCACTCATCTGAGAAACAGATTGGACTCAAATTATATGTATAAGTTTTTGTCTGTTACAGAAAGTTTGAGATAAATCAAACCTGAAAGGGATCGAGTTACACACCTGATGCTCATCTTCCATGCTCATCTTCTATGGACCTTATAGCAGATGGATTTGAGGATAGTAACCTCTGAGAACAGCTAACCGGTCAATACAAAATAATACAGACTAAAATAGCTAATCGGTGCAAAAGAGAATCCTGAGT
This sequence comes from Dactylorhiza incarnata, assembly GCA_033032865.1. NCBI lineage: Eukaryota > Viridiplantae > Streptophyta > Magnoliopsida > Asparagales > Orchidaceae > Dactylorhiza > Dactylorhiza incarnata. Next base: position 2,816,777 of record JAWHQI010000213.1, read on the forward strand.
TACTCACCTGATGCTCATCTAATAGCTTTGTCAGTTGCAGAAAAGTTGGAGATAAATCAAACATGAAAGGGATCAAGTTACTCACCAGATGTTCATCTTCCATTAACCTTATAACAGATGGATTTGAGGATGGTTACCTCTGAAAACAGCTCACCCATTAAATAAAAATTGTCTTGAACTGCTAACAGCATCCACCGACCAAAACTTAACCAGAGAGTAAGAGATAAAAACATTGCACATAGTAATAAAATAACAGAACCAAGAAAGCAAGGATACAAAAACAGGCATGCAGCTGATTTAGTCCGTTGGCATAATTCTACTAACGTGAAAATGAACATAAATCCATCAACATGTTATCAATTATTAGATTTGTTTCCCTTAGCAGCAAGAACAAAACAACATGAATGAACCTATAAGAAATTTTGGGAGACAAGCTGATGCCAATATGGAAATGTTGATGGAGATTCATTGTCTCTATGGCATTAATGAGATAACAAACAAGAAATATCCAAAAGCACGCGGATTAAATTATTAACGCAAAAAAAATTAATTCTTTCAAAAACACTCCAGTAGCACATACATAGCAAGTGAGACTCTTTAACATATTCATATAATGAAGGATAAAAATACCTGACTGTAATCAACAAACTCATTGGTTGTACTTAATAATCAATGGTTACACTTAAATTCCACAACTCCAGGAACAAGCCATTGTAATGCTTCTCGATCCAATGGCATGTATGATCTTTAATTGCATTTTGCCTGGATCTAAATATTAGAAGGTCCAATTAGAATGGTTTGCATCATTCATATATATTAAAGGAGAATCAAGTAGAAATGAGTGGTTGTAAGAGTTACGTGACAACTGATAAGATGCAAAATGTCAATAGATTACACAGAATAATATAAGAACCAAGGATGGGTTCAATCCCCGATGAAAAATATTGCGTTCTAAATAAATAATGAACTCTGATTTCAGCTGCAATAAAAAAGAAATGGAGAGAAAAATTTACCTTCTTCCTGAAAGAAATCGTTGTCTACCTAAATCACCTAGAGGGGGTGAATAGGTGATCTCTACTGCGATTGCGGAATAAAAAATTTTGCACAAACACAACAACAAAAAATCACAGCACAGAGACACAAGATTTATAGAGGTTTCCCAAGGGTGGGTACTCCTCTCTCCCTCTCCGCTTATCTAGCACTTCGGGCTAGCGTCGGCAACTTCACCAAAACTTGGATTTATCAACAAATCCTACACTCGGAGACAACGACTCCTACAAACTCGGAGAACAACCTCTCCTACAAACTCAGAGTAAACAACTCCTACAACTCGAAGTAAACAACTCCTACAAAATAACTCGGAGTAAAAACTCCTACAGAGATTAAATAAAGTTTGAAATAAAACTTCTTTTGAATCTCAATAGAGATTAACTTCAGATCTGGAGAGACTGAATCTTCTTCTTCCTTTAGAATGAAAGCTTGGATCTTCAAGGATTAGGAAGAGTAAAGAATCGGCAAACCTGATCTGAGTAGGCCCTTTGATTAACTTGAAGAGATCTTCAATAGAGAGCAGCAACTAGATCAAAGGCCTTCTTATCTGAGAAATCTCTAGCAACACTGAAGAACAAATTTTGAGCGGCGCACTGAAGATCTCAGAAACTTGTTCAGCAAGCAAGAAAGAAAGAACGGCTGTCTTCTTCTTTTTCAATCGGGTTATATCTTTTCTTCCTTTACTTGCCCTAAAATAAAAGATTATTTATAGGGAGACCTCCAACGGCTCGGGCGACAAACAAGGAGGGATCGCCACGTGTACTGTACATGGCGGCGAACCCTAATTTTTGAAAATGAAACTGAAATTTGAAATCCGTCTGTCCGTCATTCGTCGAGACTTCACGTGAACATTCGACGAATTGACTTAGCCATTAAAAAATACTGATCAAGCTTGAAAACTGTCTTCTGTTTTCATTCGTCGGAATTCGTCGAGAGTTCTCGAGAACATACGATGAATTGACTTAGCCGCGCATTTTCCTTCACAAGTCTGCCTTTTTGACTTCTGTCAGCGTTCGTCGATATTCGTCGAGAGTTCATGAGAACATTCGATGAATAGAATTAGCCGCAGAAATTTCTTCTTTAAACTGGAAATTTGGCTTCTGTCTGGATTCGTCAAGATTCATCGGAACTTCACGAGACATCTCGACGAATTGACTCAGCAAAAATTTCTTTTCTCCTGAAAACCTGCTCCATTCCTCAAACTTGAAAACCTTCAGTTATGAGTATATGAAGTACACCCCAATAGAGAGATTACACATGGACCAACACTTTGTTCTACACAATGAGGGATTACATTGTCTAGAACTGTGTTTGGTGATCCATTGCAACCTGACTTTGGTGTGCACTTAGCAATTTTAGAACCTGCAAACACATAACTAGAGAACAACATCAAATACAACTTAATTCAACTTAGTTTAAAGGAACACTTCTTCAAATCAAGGTAATTGTGGCTACAATACCCAACAATCTCCCTCTATTTGAAGAAGTCAGAACCTATGTACTGAGTTGAATTGCACTTAAATAAATATATATCAAATAGATAAGGAGAGTTAAAAACTTAGCTTTTTCAACTTTCTCTCCCTTTCAACTTTGCCAATTCCTCCCAACTTCAAATTCTCTTGCAATTTCAACTTCTCTCCCCCTTTCTGACTACTTCAGATAGGGAAGAAAAAGCATGAGAGCTCAAAGCTCCCCCTCAGCAACTGCATAGGAGTACACATTTGGGAGTATATGTAGAATCATCTCCCCCTCAATCTTTTCTCCCCCTTAGACTTTCAATGCCTGGACTGATTTCCTAAGCTTTTCAGCAACCTTACTATATTTCTTCTATGTTCTGGTTATGTGCCATGAACATCCACTTGTCCAAATGACTGATTAGAGTTTTGGTTGGCCTTTGGACATACCTGCAAACACAGATTAATTTCCCTTAGGAACCCAAAAGGATTTGGGTCCTAGGTTTCTGGTTAGATCAACACCACTCGGAGTGTTAACATTGCAAGGGGTCATTCTTACATTGTTAACCCATGGAGTCTTGACGTTCCTGGGGTTAAACCAGCAATCTATGGCGATGTGACCAATCTTGCCACAACACCAACAATCAAATCGATTGTATCTTCTCTTGTTCTCCTGTTTTAACTTTTGAACGGGGAGTTTAGCAGAAGCAATTTTCTTAGAAGTAGAAGCCTCGTGGTTGCAACACACACATGACTCCTTCTTCTCTTCATGAGATTTAGCAACAATTGATTTAATCTTTGGTGCTTTCTTAATAACTGATCCATGTACAAATGAACCATAATCCTTGGGGATTACTTTTTCATAAGGTGCCTTGAAAGCAGTTGTTTCGAAGCATCGGGGATGGGTTTGATCTTGGTCAACCTTGCCCTTACCTTTAACAGCTCTTTTCTTAGCCGCCTTACTACTTTCAGCCTTATGACCAAGGCCACTAACCTTCGCAGGAGCAGAAAATCTTTCAATGATTGGAAGAATAATTTTTGGTTTGGAGAAGCTTTCAACTATCTTCCTTTCCACCACTAACTTTTCTTCTAATTCATTGATAAACTTCTCCTTAAGATTTAATAATTCAATAGAGCTTTGAAGTTCATCTTTCAAGATTTGGACTTCATCTTTGAGAGGAGTTAATTTTTCAATTTCCTCCCTCAAATCTGATTCCATCATCTTTAGAGATTTAATCTCTTTTACTTGAGATTTGACTACCTTGCGGCATTTGTCAAATCCTTCCAAAACAGCTTGTACTGAGTCATTAAATCTTAATCTACCTCTGAAGAATATCCTTCATTTGCATTGGAGTCAGTTTCAGAAGCAGAAAGAGGAGTGTGCGAGTTTACCTTCCCTTTGTATGAGGAGACACTTCCTTCCTCATCTGAATGTGCCATAAGCCCAAAATAGGCTTCTTCATCTGAGCTTGACTTCCCTGAGTCACTATCACTAAGAGTCTTGGGCTTCTTTGCTAAGAAGCTCTTTTCTTCTTTCCTTTTCCCCTTGAAGGATTTCTTCCCTTTCTTCTTTTTGTATGGACATTCCGTACTTATATACCCTGGCTTATTACAACAATAACAGACAATATCAGTCAAAACATGTTTATTCGGTTTGGTTTTATACCTGTCGTTGTTGTGTTCTTTCTTGTGATGTTCATCATCACGCCTTGATCTTCTTTGGCTCCTTTTTCTGAGCAATTTCTTGAATTTCTTGGAGAGTGAAGAGAACTCTCCATCGGACATGTCTGAGCTTGATGAGCAATCCACAGACTCATCGTCTTCATCTGACGGCTGTGTCCATTCAAATGATCTAGCTTTACCTCTTCTTGACTCTTTGGCCTTCAGTGCCACAGAGTTCTCCCTTCCAGAAGTGGAGCATCCTTCTTCTTCAGCTTTTCTAATACTCATCTTTAGCTCATGGGAGAGCAGCTTCCCATACAGAATTTGTGGCTCCGTAGTAGCCAACTTACCATATTCTCTGATAGCTATCACCTTGGGGTCCCATTCCTTAGACAGGGATCTAAGGAATTTATCGTTTAGTTCACCCATGGTGAATTCTCTTCCATAGTTTCTCAGACCATTTACAATCTTGAAGAATTTCTCATAGGTGTCAGAAATTGTGTCTTTGCCTTGTTGCTTGAAGGCTTCGTATTCTTGGTTCAGCAAAGACTTCCTATCATCTCAAACTTCTTCAGTACCTTCCATCAAAACCACAATAGAATCTCACATCTCTTTTGCAGACTTGCAGTGAATCAGATTTTGTAGCATTGAATCATCAATTGCACCTGCTATGATGTGCTGTGCTTTCTTGTTCAGAGTGACAAGTGCAATTTCATCCTTTGTCATGTCCATTACTTTCTTTGGCACTTGTTTGGTGGCATCAATGGTAGAAGCAACCATGGGAAAATGGGGACCTTCTTTAACTATCTGGGAGATTCGGGGATCATTTGCTTCCATGTAGAAGATGACTCTTTCTTTCCACATGGGGAAATTCTCCTTAGTGCAAACTGGGAGCTTGGAGGAAAACCATTCCATGCCTATGTCCATAGATAGAGATCTTGACAACGTAGAAGGATCTTTAATCTAGGTGTCAACCTCTTAAAGATAACCTAGCTCTGATACCAATTGAAAGAAATCATTGTCTACCTAAATCACCTAGAGGGGGTTAATAGGTGATCTCTACTGCGATTGCGGAATAAAAAATTTTGCACAAACACAACAAAAAAAATCACAGCACAGAGACACGAGATTTATAGAGGTTCCCAAAGGGTGGGTACTCCTCTCTCCCTCTCCGCCTATCTAGCACTTCGGGCTATCATCGGTAACTTCACCAAAACTCAGATTTATCAACAAATCCTACACTCGGAGACAACGGCTCCTACACTCGGAGACAACGGCTCCTACAAACTCGGAGAACAACCTCTCCTACAAACTCAGAGTAAACAACTTCTACAACTCGGAGTAAACAACTCCTACAAAATAACTCGGAGTAAGAACTCCTACAGAGATTAAATAAAGTTTGAAATAAAACTTCTCTTGAATCTCAATAGAGATTAACTTCAGATCTGGAGAGACTGAATCATCTTCTTCCTTTAGAATGAAAGCTTGGATCTTCAAGGATTAGGAAGAGTAAAGAATCAGCAAACCTGATCTGAGTAGGCCCTTTGATTAACTTGAAAAGATCTTCAATAGAGAGCAGCAACTAGATCAAAGGCCTTCTTATCTGAGAAATCTCTAGCAACACTGAAGAACAAATCTTGAGCGGCGCACTGAAGATCTCAGAAACTTGTTCAGCAAGCAAGAAAGAAAGAACGGCTGTCTTCTTCTTTTTCAATCGGGTTATATCTTTTTCTTCCTTTACTTGCCCTAAAATAAAAGATTATTTATTTGGAGACCTCCAACGGCTCGGGCGACAAACAAGGAGGGATCGCCACATGTACTGTACATGGCGGCGAACCCTAATTTTCGAAAACAAAACTGAAATTTGAAATCCATATGTCCGTCATTCGTCGAGACTTCACGTGAACATTCGACGAATTGACTTAGCCATTGAAAAATACTGATCAAGCTTGAAAACTGTCTTCTGTTTTCATTAGTCGGAATTCGTCGGGAGTTCTCGAGAACATACGACGAATTGACTTAGCCGGGCATTTTCCTTCACAAGTCTGCCTTTTTGACTTCTGTCTGCGTTCGTCGATATTCGTAGGGAGTTCATGAGAACATTCGACGAATAGACTTAGCCGCAGAAATTTTTTCTTTAAACTGGAAATTTGGCTTCTGTCTGGATTCGTCGAGATTCATCGGAACTTCACGAAACATCTCGACGAATTGACTAAGCAAAAATTTCTTTTCTCCTGAAAACCCTTCTCCATTCCTCAAACTTGAAAACCTTCAGTTATGAGTATATGAAGTACACCCCAATAGAGAGATTACACATGGACCAACACTTTGTTCTACACAATGAGGGATTACATTGTCTAGAACTGTGTTTGGTGATCCATTGCAACCTGACTTTGGTGTGCACTTAGCAATTTTAGAACCTGCAAACACATAACTAGAGAACAACATCAAATACAACTCAATTCAACTTAGTTCAAAGGAACACTTCTTCAAATCAAGGTAATTGTGGCTACAATACCCAACACTTCCATCGGGATTGAATACTATGTAATATTTTTATGAAGGCACATGCCATGATCAAATATTTCAGTGATATAATCTAGAAAGTCAAACAGTAGATCTAATCAAACTTCATCCAACTGCAACTATGACACAGTTTTAAATAGCAAAAAATAAACAATTAAAAAGAAAAGATTTTTTTAGCTAGTCACTATGTATGACATTATTTTTGAGTTGATTCAATCCATCTGGATGAAGAAGATGCGCTCTTTTTATAAACTAAATCGGATATCGTGATGTTATCTTTAGCCAAAAAAAGGCAAATGGGCTACTCTTTCATCAAGAGAATGGAAAAAGGGGACAAAATCCATGGATTCCTTGTGCTCTAGCACAATTAACTGGAAAGGAATTTGTGCATCTGGTATGAACCTCAACGAAGAAGTGTTGGCAGATTTTTGTTGGAACATACAACATACAACATTGTATAATTGAACAGAAAATATTAAGACCCAGTTGTATAACTTATTTGCATGTAGAGAAATCCTCTTCAAAAAATATGACAGCTACACAAATTTAATACACTAGTCATTTGTATAATTATATACTTTTAACTTCCAACCAAACTATCCCTTGACCAAGTTAATACAATACAGCCCATATGGAAACTAACTGATAATTACTCAGGTCAGGAAGTCTATCTCATTAACCACTTCACCTGATGGAAAGTCAATCACATGCAGATGGTTGTTATGCCAATGACGCAATACCGCAATAACAGTAAGTCTACAAACTTCTTTTAGGGAGAAAAACACTATCTGGTCTCCTTCAACTAAGTGATTCAACATAGAAAATCAGGATCAACTATTGCACCATTGTGATAGAAAACACGGGAAAAATACGCACAGTAGAAAAAAAGATATATATGACCAATTCATAACATAAGGAATAAGGTGTGCATACCGCAATTAATTAACAAAAGACGTATTTTAAGCAGATGAAGTTAGTCATTACCAAGAAAAAAAAGTATGATCAGAACTTTGAACGCATGCTTGATCTGTAACTGCTGAAAATCTTAAAGACATGCCCAAAATGGCTTGCTGCCTGTTTGTTTAAGCCTCAGATTTACAACAGCACTGATGGGGAAAGAGCTCCATCAGATGCACGGGCAATTCATAATTCATAAGGAAACTCTACATGATACAATAAGAAATTAAACTAGGAAATTCGCCAAGAATAAATAAATTAACAAGTAAGAACTACCATATGAGGAATTTGAAGGACACAAAAGATTTTCAAAACCCAACTCAGCTGTCTGCACTCGATCGATTCCTGCATCAGCCAAGAAAACTGCAGCAGCAGTTAACGGCCTCCAAGGACACAGCAAAATGCGCCCCATAGATGAATCAACCACAATTTACTTACAATTCTACGTCTCTGAGATCTCAGCAACAGCGGAAAGGCCATCACTTTCGACAAATATTGGATCGAGAAACCTGGCCAAAAAAGCCCACATCTTGTACGCATCTACAAAATTCGTGAGAAATCCTAGAGAGGCATCACACATGATGGCACACCACACCAGACTATCTAACAATGACTTCAAAATTGGAGAGCATATAACTTCTTCTCCTGACCTGATTTCAATTTCTAGCAATGACTTCAAAACTGGACTCTGCATCAGCAAATGAACTACTATTCAATACAAATTTTTTGAGGAAAACAGTGTTCTGCTCTATATCTATTCCGGAGTGTCCTAGAAATGGAGAAGGGCGGATTCCGATTATAGTTGGCAATTAGTAGGGTTTCAAGGACTAACCAAATTAAAATCCTCACATCATGAATAAGAAGGACAGATCAAAGGAGAAATGGATATAATTACCTATTTTGGCCCATGGCTCTTCCTTCGATCCAGAGCATTGGCAAGGCACCATTTTCTTCAACTGAGAAGAAACTATGACGGAGGTTCTTCGAGCCCTGTAGCCCAACCCTTGAGTTGCTAAACTCCACTGTGAGGATCTGGGAGTCGCTTCTTCAAGAAGATTTGGAACTCTGTCGGACTATTTCGTGTGGAAAGTTTCCCCGTCGTCATTTGAAGAAGCCGTAAGATGTTTTTTTGTATTATGGCTTTTGCGCAGAGAGGAGGTCGACGATGGAGATTCTCGCATAAAGAGAAGATCGTCGAAGGAGCTTCTTGCACAGAGAGTTGGTCGCTGATGGAGATTCTTGCGCAGAGAGGAGGATTGGCGAGGAAGAGAGAGGGGAGACAAAACAGGAAGTAAGAGATGGAAACTCGGGCCGCGATGCCCTCGATGAGGAGGCAGAAATGTCGCACTAGGAGAGGAGCGAGAGGCAGAAATGGCGCGACAGAAATGGTAGTGGAAGACTGCTAGTTTAGGGTTGGGTAGTGGAACGCGCTCGCTGGTCACGAAAGGTAGCCTCTTCGCAAAAATGTGGGTTTAGGGTTGTGCCGTGGCAAATACTTGGGTAATAGCCGCGCTGTTTTTTTTGTCATGGCTAATACTTAAGTATTAGCCACGATTTTTGCTTGTCATGGCTAATACTGAAGTATTAGCCACATTTTTTTGTATCCCTGGCTAAAGCCTAACAATTAGCCACGATTTTGTAATCATGGCCAATACTAATGGGTGAACTCTAAGGAATCTCACTATACCGATGCAAAGAGGATTTTGAGATACCTTAAGGGTACACCAAATCTTGTCTTATGGTACCCAAGAAATAATGATAGCGAGCTAATTGGTTTTTCAGATGCAGGCTTTGCAGGTAGTAAGGACGACAGGAAAAGCACTTCCAGGACTTGCCAATTCCTTGGAAGGAGGCTTATTTCATGGAGTAGCAAGAAGCAAAATTTTGTTGCAATTTCAACCGCTGAGTCAGAATACATTTCTGCAGGCAGTTGTTGCACACAACTTCTCTAGATAAGGAATCAGTTTGAAGATTATAATATGAAGTTCAAGGACATCCCAATGTTTTGCGACTCCTCCAACGCTATAGCAATTGCAAATAATCCAGTCTCTCACAGCCGGACAAAACATATTGAGTTAAGGTATCATTTCATCCGGGAGCATGTGGAGAATGGGGACATCAATCTATGTTATGTCCCAACGGACAAGCAAGTTGCAGATATTTTCACGAAGCCGCGGGATGAGAACAACTTCTCTTTCTTCAAGACAGAACTTGGAATGCTCAACATGGAGCCCTAGTAAAGTCATAAATGAAGCCAGGAAGACCATCAACTCTTCAAACCCTCAAGGAAGCAAAGATCAGGATTTTCAAGAAAAAGTTCAAGTTATATCTGAGATTTCTCGAGAAACGACTTATATTTCTCGAGAAATGATGTTTCTCTCAAGAAAAGAACTTATCAAGGGAATTATAGCACTTTTCGAAAGATGAACTATATTTCTCGAGAAATACAGTTGATCTCGAGAAATGACTTTTTATTTCTCGAGAAATGGGTAAGTCCCTCAAGAAATAACCTTAAATAGTTACTTCAGCAAAGTTCTCGAGACATGATTCAACTTCTCGAGAAATCTAAAATATCTCGAGAAATGACCAATACTTCTCGTAAAATGGATATATCTCTGGTATCAGCTACTTCTCGAGAACAAATTATACTTCTCGAGAAATGACTTATGATTTCTCGAGAAATATCATCTTCTTATGTACTGTTCACACTCGAGAATTCAAAAGGTCAGGTACATCGTTCGACATTTAAATCCATATTTCATTTCATTTAAACTATCAAATTAAAAATTAGACATATATATAAGATCTCCTGAATGAATTTGAGTTCTCACACACCCCTTTCCGAGAAAACCTAGCACTTCTCGTGACATTCATCAGCCGCACAGTTGCTCTCGCGATTTCTTCAACAGTTCCGATGATCCTTCCTCTCGATTCAATGGCTCCTCTTCAAAGACCAAAGATTGGTGTCGGCAGTGAGCTCGTGCGATCAGGTCTAAGCTCCATCTCAGACGACTTTCTCAATCTATTCCATCTCCTAGATGCTGCAGGACTGTCACTCGTCATGGAACACCCTTATTGAATCCTGTTCAGAGAGGTAGAAGAATTCTACTTGAATGTTAATGTTCTTAAGGACAGAAAGCTGTTGAAATCCTCTGTGAATAATCTCAAGGTAAAGATTACCTCAAAGTAAATCTCCAAGTTTCTGAAACTACCCATAGTTGAATCTGAAGATGATCTAGAAGATGAAGATTGGAAAAGGACATTATCTTTCTGTAGATTAGACAAAGCTACCAAGTCAATTTGAAGAATTCAGATGAATGATGTAGGCAAACTGCTAGTGGACATCATTGCTAAGGTATTACTGTGCAAGACTGGAAGTATGGGATATGTTTCTGAAGATGTCTTCTTACTCATGACATCTATTGTCTGCAGAAAGAATTGTGATTGGACAACAACTCTCTTCGTAAAAATAAAAGAAAGTCTCCTCGCTCCAAACTATACAAGAATTCTATCCATGTACTTGAACCAGGTATATCCTGAAGTATTTGACATGTCTAAGGGTGCAGTTATTCACCACCTCAAAAAGATAGTTGTCTCCACTATTCAGATATGGGACATCAAGATTCAGAAGCCAGTGGATGCTGGTGCAAGTTCCTAGGGGGATCCTGATCGAAGTGTAGCTAATGGCAATCAGCATGTTTCTCCAGCTCCCCTCCCTGCTTCTCAGCCTGCAGTTGCTTCCACAGTTCAACCCCAGAAAGCAGTTCAACCCAAGTATACAATTCCAACCTCAATTGCTCCTGATGTTCCAGAAATTCTTGTTGAGGAAGCTATCCCTTCCTCAATAGGAGCTAATACTGTCAATACTCCTCCAGTTTAATATCCAGAAGATGTGATTTTAGAGTCAGTTAGTACTCCTCCAGCTCAAGATCATGAAGTAGTGATGGCAGATACAGTTGCTGATACAGTTCGTGATGCAGAAAGATATGATCATGCAGAGAAAAGTCCAAGTATCCATATGGGAGGATCAGGGGCTGACATTGATTTTGTTGATGTTGATGATGTTGACTCAGTGCAAGGGCACTCTCCTGCCCCAGCTGATATTGAGGGGGAGGAGTTTGGTGTTTTAGACCAAGATAATGTTCATCCAGATGTGTCAGTAGATCAAGTCAAGGTTGCTCAGCTTGAGCAAGATAGTGAAGGTGAGGATGTGGTTCCATCCTCTGTTCAAAAGAAGGTAAGTTCTGTTGTTATTGAAAACATTCCATATTGGAGGATTGCTTTTCTACCTCCTCCACCTCTTTCTCCACCAGAGTTTGCTGAAGACACTCTTTTAGGAAAGATAAAATTGATGTTAAACAAGCAGAGAAAAGTTTGAAAGATCCATCAAAGAGGTTCATACAAGGATTTCTGTTGTGGAAAAGGAAATGAGCAGAGGCCTTGCTGAAATTCAAGCAAATACTGATGCACTTAAGAAGATTATTAATCAGGGAGGCAAAGGAATCGATCACTCTATCAAGAGTATGGGAAAAGTTTTGGAGGAAATAGTTCAGGTAAGGAAAACTCAGGATTCAATAGAATCAAAGGCAGAGGCAAACACATTTTAGATCATAGATGAAGTTGGCAACTTCAAGGAATCAGTCAGCCAAACCTTATTTGTAGAAGTCAGAAAGGGGGAGGATAAGATGGCAGAGATGATGAGTTTTCAGTTTTCTGAGCTCTAGAGAGTGTGTGCTACTCAGCTTGAACAGTTAAATGCTGGTGTTCAAAGGCAGATTGCAGATGTTAATGCTTACACTTCCAATACAGCAGTGTGACTTCATAATGAGATATTCCCTGAACTAGCAATTCATCCTCAACCTCCTCAGTTCTCTCCTAGACCTCAGTTATCTCCAAGACCTGAAGTGCAGTCTGATCATGCTCCTCCAGTACATTACTCTCAGGTTTGGCTAGCAGATCAATCTGAAGTACAATCTAAAATGTCAGGATCAAGGAAAATAAGGTATGGAGAAGGTCCATCTGCAAGTAAATCAGTTCCAGGGAAGAGTACAGAAGGTACTAGTAAGGCAAGTGCAGGAGAAGTTGTAGAATCCTGTAGTCCAAATTCCGGGATTATCATCTTAGATACCCTCAAGCTAGTGAATGAAGGTGGCATGAAAGTCCAAGATTATTACAGTCATGAAGAATGGCAGAAATATGAGATGAGCATGACAAAAAGAAGAATCCATTTCAGAACCCATGGATGGGAAAATCTTGAAGCTCCAACTCCACCTCCAAAGTATCATCCAAAGCCTTATGCATATTTTAAAAGACAAGAAAAGAAGAAGAAGAGCAGCTATTGAAGAAAGGGAATCTGAGACCTGTCAAATATTTTGATTAAATAGATTGTGTGAACTCAAATTCATTTTAGACAATCTTAATTAGGTATATAATTTTTTATTTTAATGGTCTCTGCTTCTTATCATTTTTCTTATGTGATGTGCCTTTTTATTCTTCTTATCTTGTTGTAATTCATCTTAGTGCATAGGGTTCTAACTTCTACAAATAGGGGGAGATTGTTTGTTATTGTATCCACAATAGCCAATATTTGTGAGAAGTCACCCTTGAACCAAGTTGAATTGCTAGTGTATTTGATGTTTTCTTTTAGCTATGTTCTTGCAGGTTATTATTGCCAAGTGTAGACCAATGTCAGATCACAATGGGGCATTAAACACAGTTTCAAAAAAGGTAATTCCTCATTGTGTGGAACATGGTGTTGACTCATGTGTGATCTCTCTATTGGGATACACTTCATTTTCAAGACCCTTGAAGATTATGAGTTGGTAGAGTTGCTGGTGTTCAAGAGAAGGAAGAAGGAAAAAGGTTCAGAAAATTTTTCTAAGTGTATTTCTCGAGAAGTCTACTTCATCTCTCGAGAAATCCAGTTCATTTCTCGAGAAGTATTCTTTGTTCTCGAGAAATCCTTTTCTGAGTTCAAGTTTAAGCTTTCTAATCTGTTTCTCGAGAAGTCTCCTATTTTCTCGAGAAATCAAGTCTATTTCTCGAGAAGTAGTCTTTGCTCTCGAGAAATCTTCTCATTTATCCAGTGAAGTGTTTCTAAGCCGTTTCTCGAGAAGTCAAGAGTTCTCTCGAGAAATCAAAGCTATTTCTAGAGACATCATGTTGTTCTCGAGAAGATCACTTCAAGTTTTCCTGAAAGCTTTTCCAAGCCATTTCTCGAGTTGTTGCAGCCATCTCTCGAGAAGTCAACTAATTTCTCGAGGAATCCTTATTGTCTCGAGAAAGAATTTTTCTTCCTATCCTACTTTAAAATCCGTGTTCCGACGGTTCTGTTATTTTTCTCTGATAGAGTCGACGGCACATGTGTCGTGTTTTAAGGTTCTTTCTACCATAATTCAAGGACTCTTAGCCATTATGATTGATTGCTATATAATGCTCTTATCAGATCTAATCTAAACCTAATTCTATTATTCAATCAGAAAATCGAGAAAGAGCCACCACCTCCTGCCATCGTTGAAGATCGTTTTCTCTCTCTCTCATTCAACCGGTCCATTTGGAAGAAAAGATTCGACAGATCAGTGCTCTTATCATCTACTGAAGTTTATTGGACCGTGTCGAATCCCAGAAGGTCAGATCAGAGATTTCAATCTTTCTTCCTCTTCATCAAGTCAAAGTTCTTCAAGTCTCAAGAAGGAAGAAGATTAAAGTATATCAGATCTGAACTTACTTTTTGTTAATCATTTATTGTTTGTAGGAGATTTATCTCCGAGTTGTATGAGGGTTATCTCTGAGTTGTAGGAGGGTTATCTCTGAGTTGTAGGAGAGTTGTCTCTGAGTTTGTAGGAGAATTTGTCTCCGAGTTGTAGGAGTGGTGACTCTGAGATTGTAGGATCATTCTTGATCCGAGTTATTGTGAAGTAGCTAAGGGTAGCCGTGGTGCTAGATTGTCGAGGTGGGAAAGTGGAGTACCCAAGATCGGGGAACCATTATAAAATTCCTTGTGTCGTCTGTGCTTGTGATTTGTTTTCTGAGTTCTATTTTTATCAAGTTTTTATTCCACAAAAGATACAAATATCACATATTCACCCCCTCTAGGTGATTTAGGTAGGCAACTAGATACTTCAATTGGTATCAGAGGGTCGCTGTTCATTTCTAGGTTAACACCTTGAACAGGATTCATCCGTTCTAGTTACTAGCAAATCATGGAAAGAAGCAAAGAATCCTCCTCGTTGAAGCTGCCTATCTACACAAAGGCTAATTTTCCCATGTGGAAAGAAAGAGTTAGATTTTACATGGAAGCTGCGGATCCGAGAATTTTTCAAGTTGTGGAAGAATGACCTCATGTGCCTATGGTTGCCTCTACAATTGATCCAACTATTCAGGTGCCAAAGAAAATGATGGACCTAACCAAGGATGAGATCGCCATCGTAGCCTTGGACAAAAAGGCGAAGAACATAATTCTTATTGCAGTGGATGATTCTATGCTACAGATCTTAATCCACTACAAATCAGCCAAAGATATGTGGACATCCTTGATTGTTCTCATGGAAGGTCCCGATGAGGAAAGGGATGATAGAAGATCTCTACTCAACCAAGAGTATGAGGCCTTCAAGCAAAGCAAGAAGGAGTGCATTGTCGATGCTTACGAAAGTTTCTTCAAGATAGTAAACAGCCTAAGAAACTTTGGCCGGGAATTTAGAAATGGTGAACTAAACGACAAGTTCCTGTGATCCCTGACGAAGGAATAGGATAGCAAGATCGTTGTTATTAGGGAGTTTGGAAAGCTGCCAAATATTGACCCACAGAATCTGTTCGGGAAGCTACTATCCCATGAGCTGCAGATGAACATCCGCAAAACTGAAGAAGATGGGAATCGGACCTCAGGCGAGGAGAGTACCTTGGCTCTAAAGGCCGAAAGCTCCAGGAAAAGCAGAGTTGTGTAACCAATAAGGGCACAAGAGACTGATGAAGAAGAAGAATCAGAAGCTGGCTCCTCCTGTTCTGAAATATCTGATGGGGAGTTCTCACTAATTTCCCGTCAGTTCAAGAAATTGCTAAGAAAAAGAAGGCATACGAAGAACAAGCCCTCTTCCTCTGACTACAGACATTCTCGTCATAATGGTGATCATCACAGGAAAGGCTCAAGTAGTCATGACAGGTATAAGTCTAAACCGAACAAATATGTTTCTTCTAACATTGTTTGGTATTGGTGTAACAAGCCAGGGCATATGATCACTGATTGCCCTCACAAGAAGAAAGAAGGTGGAAAGAGAGAAGAAAAGAAATCCACCCATGGGAAAAAAACTGAGAGAAGATTCGTTGCCAAGAAGTCCAAAACTCTCAGCGACGGTGAATCGGATAAATCAAGTGATGAAGAAGAAGCCTACTTCGGGCTTATGGCCATAACTGATGACGAAGAAGAACCTCCGTATAAAGGGAAGGTAAATGCTCACACCATCTTATCTGAATCAGAGTATGCCTCAGTTGAGCAAGAGAACTACTCCTCAGATGAGGATTCAGAACTCTTGACCCAATATACTAAATTGCTCAAAAGCTTTGACAAATGTCGAAAGGTCGTCAAAACCCAGGCCAAGGAGATCATGTCTCTCAAGGAAGTTGAATCCAATCTGAGGGAAGAAGTTGCACAACTTACTTCTCAAAAAGAGGAAACCCAGGTCTTGACAAGCAAGATCAAAAGCTCAGATGAGTTCCTTGCCTGTGAGAGAAAATCATCAAAGAGCTGGAAGAACAACTAACTGGTGAGAAAAAGCTAGTTGAAAAGTTCTCCCAACCGAAAACTGTTCTTCCAATCATTGATAGATTCTTAGCTAAAGCAAGTGGCAGTGGATTAGGTCATGTGGCTGAATCTAGTAAATCTTCTAAGAGCATCTGAGCCAAGAAGAAAAATAAGAATGCTATGAAAGCTACCGCCGAAGAGAAAGGGAAGGCCCATCTAGATCAGACGATATTTAAGAAAGTTATCTTTCCTACAAATGTCTATGATCTAGAAAGCTCCTATGGTCACTTGACTAGACCAATTGAATTTGAGCCTGTCAATGACTACAAGGGGTGGACTCATCCCCGAAACTTTGGTGCAAGTGTGTTCAAAGCACCTTATGAGGAAATAAATCTTAGAGGTTTTGGTCCTTTTGTTCATGGACCTAGTGCAAAGAAGGCACCAACAGTGAAGATTGTTGCTCCTAAGCCAAAGGATACAGTTATACCATGTGTATGCTGTACTCATGAGGGATCCTCATCAAAAAGTAAAGCTCCTGCCAAAACTATCGTTCAAAAAGTGAAGAAGGAGAATAGAAAGAAAAGGTACAACAGATTTGATTGTTGGTGTTGCGGCAAGATTGGTCACTTTTCCATAGATAGCTGGTTCAATCCGATTAATTTTATGAGACCACAAGTTAACATTGCAAGGAAGACCGCTCGCAATGTTAACGTTCATCGTGGTGCTCAGCTAACAAGGGACCAAGGACCCAAATTTGTTTGGGCTCCTAAGGTAAAATAATCTATTTTTGTAGGTATGTCCAAAGGCCAACAGAAATCCAATCTGGTATTTGGCAGCGATTGTTCTCGGCACATGACCATAACAAGAAGCCTATTGCAGAATTTCATTCCAGTTGAGAACGGACCAAAAGTCATTTTTGGCGGATCCGACAGAGGAATAACAAAAGGCTATGGCTTGATCGCTAATGGTAATATATCCTTCTCTGATGTGGCTTATATGGAAGGATTAGAACATAATCTTATAAGTATAAGTCAAATTTGTGATAAAGGATATATAGTTGATTTTTGTACAGATAAGTGTTTAAAAAAGTCGGCAGAAAATTCTGAAACAATTCTATCAAGCACTCATTGTAGAAATTTTTTATGTGTATACTTTCTTTGTTTAACCTCTTCTACACGAGTGTGATTTTTAGCAAAAGATAGTGCATCTCTTATTGAACAATGACACAAGAGACTAGCACATATTAATTTCAAAACTATAAACAAATTATTTTCTCAAAACTTAGTGCGTGATGCGCCAAATGTTAAGTGTATTAAATATAGACCATGTCATGCATGTGTAAAGGCAAGCAAAAAAGAGCTAATTTAAAGAGCATGATTGGCAAAGATTCTACCATGTGTTTACACCTGCTTCATATGGACTTGTTTGGTCCTTTGCAAATTAGAAGTTTAGGAGGTAAGTCTTACACATTGGTTATTGTAGATGATTACTCACGTTTTGCATGGGTATTCTTTCTAAAACACAAGTCAGATACCTTTGACATTTTCACCAATTTTGTCAAGCAAATCCAGAATGAATTAAATTCTTCGGTGGTCAAAATCAGAAGTGACCATGGAACAGAATTTGAATCTGGGGCCATAACAGACTTCTGTGAAAGCCTTGGTATCTTTCATGAGTTTTCCTCTCCTCAAACTCCACAATAAAATGGGGTAGCTGAGAGAAGGAATAGAACACTCATTAAGGCTTGTAGAACATTGTTGAGCGACTCTTCACTACCGGAATATTTCTGGGTTGAAGCGGTCAACACGGCTTGCCACATGCAAAACAGAGCACTCATAAATAAAAACCATGAAAAGACTCCCTATGAACTACTAAAAGGCAAGAGACCGACCATCTCTTATTTCAGAATCTTTGGCAACACTACTTGAAGCCATGAAATCTAAAATGGACTCCATGTATGCAAACCAAGTTTGGACCTTGGTGGAACCACCTGAAGGGGTACGACCCATAGGGTGCAAGTGGGTCTTCAAGAAGAAGACTGACATGGATGGGAATGTACAAACATTTAAAGGGTGATTAGTGTCTAAAGGTTTCAAGCAAATTCATGGTGTTGACTATGATGAGACCTTTTCCCCTATCGCTATGGTCAAGTCCATCAGAATTCTGCTTGTTATTGCTGCGTATTACGACTACGAGATCTGGCAAATGGATGCCAAAATGGCTTTCCTAAATGGAAACCTCCTTGAAGAAGTGTATATGACACAACCTGAGGGTTTTGAATCTCCAAATGAAGCAACTAAAATATGTAAGCTGAATTGATCCATTTATGGATTGAAACAAGCTTCTCGAAGTTAGAATCTGTGTTTTGATGAGAAAATCAAAGAGTTTGGTTTCATCAAGAACGAAGATGAGCCTTGTGTTTACAAGAGAATTAGTGGGAACATAGTTGTTTTCCTGATACTATATGTAAATGACATACTGTTAATCGGGAATGACATTCCATCCCTGCAAGTTGTTAAGAACAACCTAGAGAACTGCTTTTCTATGAAAGACTTGGGCGAAGAGACTTATATAGTAAGATCTATAGAGATAGATCGAAGAAGTTGTTGGGTTTGACCCAAAGTACATACATTGAGAAGGTGCTGAAACGGTTCAGCATGCTTGAATCCAAGAAGGGATTCTTACCCATATCTCATGGTGTGAGTCTCTCTAAGGACCAATGTCCTAAATCTTTGGAAGATAAGGACCGCATGAAGATGATTCCATATGCTTTGGCAATTGGATCAATCATGTATGCAATATTGTGTACTCGACTCGATGTCCCTTGTACTTTGAGCATGACAAGCAGGTATCAGTCTAATCCCGGTGATTGTATGTTGCGTCGAGACTATCTCGACGCAATTCTTGTACTCGACGTTGCGTCGAATTGTTTCGACGATACATGTTTAACTCCGATTAAGTCTCTGTTCTGCGGATAATGTGTTTTATGCCTTGAGTATAAAACATGAAGCGATTAGGTTTTCTGTAGACATAATTCTTTTCGTAAAAACTATCAGAACCGAAGCGGAAGAGTTCTGCATAGGTCTCGACATTTTGCGAGATCGTTACCAGCGCCTCTCCCTGTCGTTGGATCTAGCAGTTCGTGGGAGACGTAAAGGGCATTCTTCATCCATCCCTGATCTCTTTTTGGACAAGAGTCGTGGGGTTCTCCTTCACTGTGTGCACTCCTATAGAGGTGTTGATCCATTTTAGTACTTGGAACTCATAATTCGATTTTTGGAATCAGACCTTGGAGCATCTTGGTTGAGTGTTGACTCAACCCCCTTTCAGGTATATTGTGTAACATCCCGACTTGGGGGGGGGGGGGGGGGGGGGGGGGTCTTACATATTGCAATGCGTTGTTTCTCATTTCAATTTCTTGATTCGTGAAGTCGCAAGATCCGAAACTCTTTTGGGTTGTTCTTGTTCTTTTTCCGCTGGGGAGATATGATGTGTCTGTTTAATAGAAAACCCAACATTCCCAACGGTTCCGGACATACCCATAAAGGATATTCCCATGCCGGTAGTCGCTCTTCTCCCCAAAATGGAACCAACTCTTATTACTTCGAACTTCAATACGAGCGATGGGTCAGTGAAAACCTCGCACCAGTCTTTAAAAACCTCCAGAGAAAACTGTGTGCTATGCTCCTAGAAAAACACTATCAACCCCATTATTCTCGCCATCCTAGCTGGTTGAACTGGGAAATCAGAACGCCACAGAACCAAAACACCTCAATAGCCTCCTCTGATGGAGGAAAGCGAAACCCGGACTTCAAGCAACTCTCCAAGAGAGTCATAAATCTGGTTAGAGGGTTCTGGGGCGCTCTTCCGCTCAAGGAAATTTTCACCTCAATACTAGAGGGCAATACCAGATGCTTGCGCCATATGTCGACCCGCGCACTATCAAGAGTCGAGTGCAGTCGCATCGACTTCGACTGGCTGCTTCGCTTCGGGGCCTGAAAAGAACAAAACAAATTTTTTACAAAAAAAACTCCGAGTAAAAAACCCCATGAAAATTAACCTAACGTCTTGCGAGTGCATGCGCTCCTCGGGAATGATTGACGCATGTTACACAACCAAACATGTTTGGCACGCGAGCAAGAGCGCCCTCATGGTTGTGTGCAGTCGGACGGGCACCGGCCATTCATGCAGCCCGTGCACACCAAGCGCACCACCCGGTTCGCGATCCCGCGCGCCAGTGGAGCACCGCCCGGCAGACGATCCCACACGCTGGCCGAGCACTGCACGGTGCACCACCCCACCCTTTGTTCGCGCATCGCCCATCACAACTCCGCGCACTGCCCGGCGCGTGACCCCGCTTACTGCCCGGCGTGCGTCCCCGTGCACCGCCCGACGCACGACAGTCACGCACGTTCCGGAGATAAAGGTCGACCATGAATTTAAAATTTTCAAAAGTTGCTCGCAAATTATTAGCAATAATTTTATCAATTCATCTAAATAATTAATATGAGCTTGCGCATCGATTGAAATACGTTCATTCTTAACACATATATAATCTCGAAAGGAGATTTATTAGGGGAATAATGTTTAGAATTATTAAATATGAACTTTGCTTGTGGAGATACAAGATCCTATTGCGTTGGATTCGCCCCAGTATAACATTTAAGAAGGTTCCCCAAACTTTAATTAATGACCCCAGTCTGTACATTAGTCGGAGAGAAATAAACGCTACTAAACTCGAATTTGGTTTTCATTCGGCCACATAGTGTGTTCCAAAAACACTCCTTAAAATATTTAATATCTTGATGCAACTTAACAAGTCCACTTATATCCAACTTAATAAAAAAATTTAAAATTAATCCCAAATTTATCATTTAAAGTTTTTCAGATGAATCATTTAAAGTGCATGTCTCTACAAGGTGAAAGTCCTCTGATATCAGTTGAAAGTAATCTCTGATATCAAAGGAAAGGGAGGTTAGATCTTAGATTTACTCTAGGGGGGGGGGGGGTGAATAGAGTATTAAAAAATTTTCACTTATTTTTATAGCGGAATTAAAATAGTGATATATATATATGTGTACTGAGTGATTTATAAAAACAAATAACGAAAACACAGCACAGAACAGTACAGAAAAATAACCACAAACACAGAAGACACAAGGATCTATAGTAGTTCCCCAATAAACCTGGGTACATCTACTCTTCTACCACCCTTGGTAGGAATCCACTAGGTTTTTGATCAGGTGCCCTATCACCAATGGGCTTTTGATCAGGTGCCCAAACACCACTGAGCTTTTGATCAGGTGCTCAAACCAACTACAGGTTTTTGATCAGGTGCCCTGCCACCAATGGTTTAACTTTTGAAGGGAGTTATAACCCTGTACAAGATGTGATAAAGAGGGTTATGAAGTTCTTCTCTGTCAATAATCTTAGAGAAGACTAGTGGATTTGTTGTTGTAAAGCTCCCCCTGTCTGATAGAAAATAGTTGACAGTTGATGGATGGAGCTTTCACTTGAATGAAATATCTTCCTGATAGCTGATGAATCTGAGAGACAAAGGTTTCTCAGATTATTGTTGCTCTTGAAGATTTGAACTAGCAGCAGAATACTGAGATGAGATTTGTGTTGTTGTTCTCAGAGATTGAAAGAGCTGCTGCTTGAGGAAGATGAACTCTGTAAAAACTTTTTCTTTTCTGCTTTCTGTATGTCTCTCGACTGTTTCTCTTTTTCTTCCTATCTTGTTGTGCTGTAATCCTGTGAATCTTTTTCTTCCTTTTTCCTTTTTAGAATACTGACTGATTTGAAAAATCAAATCTTCTGAATAAGGGTAAGAATAATCTGGAGGATTATTTCTTGGAACTGCAAGCAAATCTTTAATTCCTTTTCCTTTTCAATAAATGATATCCTTTTCCAATAAGCCAAACGACTACTTTCTCGAGAGAATAATAAAAGGAAAGATATAATCCTTAACTATCTGATAGGAATAGATCTGTTGCTGATAGTCGATCTGAGTTCAGAGAATAGAATAAAAATGATCTTTCTGAAATTAAGAAGCTAAGGAGAAATTTCGTCGATCTGAGAACTAAGTTCGTCGAACAGAATGTTGAGTTCGTCGAACTGAGAGATAATCTGCTTAATCTGCCTGGAAGAGCTGAGTTCGTTGATCTGAGAATGAATTTCGTCGATCTGAACATCTTGATACTTATTCTTTGAACGCAGAGCTGAGTTCGTTGATCTCAAACTGGAGTTCGTCAAACTGAAAAATAAACTGTTGTACTGGCTGGAGAACTGAGGGGGTCGAGCTGGAGAGCAAGTTCGTCGAACGCAGAGAGAAGTTTGTCGAATGCAGAACCTTGGCAAGTTCGTCGAAAGGGAGCATGTCGTTCGTCGAGCGCGGGATGGAGTTCGTCGAACGCAGTATGGAGTTCGTCAAATACAGAAACTTATTATTTTCCTTAAGTTCTAGCAGCCTAAAACCTTGACCCTTATACTATATATTGGGTTCAACTTAGTCCTAGTCAACAGATAGTGATCCTAGCCCAAATCAGTAATAGGGTTGTTCCAACACAAGGAGCGGAAATTTTAGGAATTTTTAGTAACCTCCTAATATGAATCTTCTTAAACAAATAGCTAATTTGCAAGCAGTTTTTGAAAAATATAAATTCATGCAGGCGCCACAGCCGGTCACCGCACGGCGCGCGACCAAGCACGTCGGGTGGGACCTCGTGTAATGTCCCTAATTTTCGCTAATTATTTACGTGACCGCTGTGGCGTAATTTTTGGCGTAAGCGCGTTACGTCAGCTCGTCCGGTTTAGTTTTGAGCCTTAGCTTAGTTAAAGTATGTAATTTAGATCGAGCGCGCGAGATTTCATAGAAGTCCGAGGTGATTCAGTCGCCGTCGTAGTTTAAATAGAAGAGGAGGTTGCTTTTGTGTTTCCCTGTCTGCGTTCGACGAACGTCGGGCAGCCTGCGTTCGACGAATGTCGGGCAGCCTGCGTTCGACGAACGTCGGGCAGCCTGCGTTCGACAAACGTCGGGCAGCCTGCGTTCGTCGAACGTCGGGAAGCCTGCGTTCCACGAACGTCGGGCAGCCTGCGTTCGACGAACGTTGGGCAGCCTGCGTTCGACAAACGGCAGGCAGCCTGCTTTCGACGAACGACAGTGCATTCGACGAACGACAGGCAGCCTGGTTCGACGAACGATAGGCAGCCTGCGTTCGACGAACGGCAGGCAGCCTGCGTTCGACGAACGGCAGGCAGCCTGCGTTCGACGAATGGCAGGAATCCTGCATTCGACGAACGGTAGGTAGCCTGCGTTTGACAAACTGCAGGCACCTGCATTCGACGAACGGCTGGCAGCCTGCGTTCGACGAACTGCAGGCAGCCTGCGTTCGACGTGTTTTGTTCAGCATGCGCTCGACGATTTTTGTTTAACCTGCGTTCGACGAACGGCAGGCAGCCTGCGTTCGAAAATTTTTGTTCAGCCTGCGTTCGACGAACTGCAGGCAGCCTGCGTTCGACAAATTTGTTTTTGTCTGGGTACGACGAATTCTCGGAATCTTAGTATATATACTTTAAGTTTAGGTTTATTTCTTTCTTCTCCTTCCTTGTCGGCCGACCTAGGGTTCTTGCGGGCGAGAAAGAGAGAGTGGCCAGTCGTGTGGTTTCCGGCGATTTATAGGGTTGTGGTAGTTAAAATCGCGTTTGGAGAGAAGATTTGGAATGCTCTCGGCGAGATCTTCGTTTTTGAGGTAAGCCTTTTCCCGTTCTTAGAATTTTTGGAGTTATGGTTGTGACCTAACTCCTCCTTTTGATCCGTAAAGTTTCAGGCTGTTGAGTTTGAGTGAGTTCTTAGCCGATCCATAGCTTTTGGAGAGGAGACCTTCGAGCTTGCAAGGTTTAAAGCAAGTGGCTTTCTCCTCCTTCTTTCTTGTTTTTTTCTTCCTGCTGTTTGTTTAATTTCTCGAGAGCCTGCTTTCCCCTGCCTTTAATTTCTCGAGAGCCTGAAGACTCCTCCTATTTAATTTCTCGAGAGCCTGCTCTCCCCCTGCCTTTAATTTCTCGAGAACAGCATTCTCCCTGCAATTATTTCTCGAGAGCCTGCTTTGCCCTGCCTTTAATTTCTCGAGAACAGTATTCTCCCTGCATTTTATTTCTCGAGAGCTTGCTTTGCCCCTTTAATTTCTCGTGAGCCTAATGACTCATGCCCCTTTAATTTCTCGTGAGCCTAATGACTCCTGCCCCTTTAATTTCTCGTGAGCCTAATGACTCCTGCCCCTTTAATTTCTCGAAAGCCAGTTGACTCCTGCCCTTTAATTTCTCGAGAATCTGACGGCTCCTGCCTTTCTTTTCTCGAGAAATGTTAATTGCCATTGGCCTTCCCTAGAGCCTCTTGTCCTCTGTTCTTGACCTCTCTATAAACCTTTGTAATTTAGATAATTTATGTCTTCTCTTACGCATCGTCTTATGCAGTGTTTCCTCCATGTGTGACCTTATCCTTTGGGTATCCGGTGATTATTTCTCGGGCTACGCCCCGTGTTTTAAATAAAGATTTAATTAATAAGAACCATTGTCTTTAGCCTTGCACGGTAGTCGTGTTTGGGGGACAGTGGGGAAATGTTATAGCCTTACACTGTAGTCGTGTTTGGGTGGTTGGGTCTAGAGGCACCCCCACCCGGTTTTGGGCTTTGGGTGGCGGAGGTAGGTAACCGCTCCCGTTTAATTTGAGCTGATCAGTCTCTTTAATTAAATTTTAACAAGATCAATGAACTTTGTCTGTTCCTCTTTATGGTATTTTGGGTGCACTTGATGCTTCACTTAGTTCAGTGTTTGGAGCTTCTCTTTCGATAAATATGGCTTGGGTTGGTACCCCTTATGCCTCATTCTCTTTTCTGCTTTTTGTTTTCTGCCACTTGTATTCCCTTGCTGAGGCGTTCTTTGTTTTATTGAATGCCTCAGGTTCAGAGCCTTAGCTGCTAGTGCTGTAGCCCGGAGTCTCCGGGAGTTCTTTTGTTACTGTTTCACCCCGCTGCTGCGAGGTAGTTGTGGTTAGTTTTCTCTTGTGTTCATACATGCTAGTATGGTGCCAACGGGTTAGTATCAGGTTGATGACGCCGGTTGTGCCCTCTTGATACTATATAGCTTACTTGTCAGTTAATTGCTACTACTTTTTAGATCTTTTGTGACTTGCTCTCTGGGAATGATTTATGTCTAGGTGCATTATAGTTATAAAAATGTATTTTCTTTCATCCTCATTGCATCCTTTTTAACAGAAATCCTTATCTTTAAGTCGCCTAAAAGATATTTTCTATACTTATGACGCCTAGATATGTGCATATTATTTACTTTATGTCATGTCATCACGTGCATCTAGGACCTTAAGTGAACTAAATCAAGTATTTTCCGCTGCAATTACATATATTTTACTCGATGGACTAGTTGATCCATGAACTGAGAGACACAGTTCTTCCCCAAACTCAAATAAATGATTTCAAATGACGATCTATCATGTAAACATGTTTTGATTAATTAAGTAATAGGTTCCCGCCTGAGCGTCTGCAGATTTCTCCTGCATGACGTGGCATCATAACACGTATTTTCTCTTACTCTGATATTTCTAAATTCGGGAAAATGCGGGTTTTGACAGTTGGTATTAGAGGGAGGTTGTTCGACAAGTTGGTCGGGCAACAAATTCTGATATAGTAGTTGTTTTGATTTCATTGCGTACACAAACCGATGTGTCATCGGTACGTCTTGGCCGAAGCATGAACACTACACTCATTGCATGATAAGAAGTATACGGGGCATATTATGTAGTATGGGATGCATAATATGTGTTTATATATGAATCCACCATAGGTGGCAACATGTGACGGTTATGTAGTATGGGATGCATAACCATCATCACATGGATGCCCATTAGCACGTTTTATCTTTCGTTACATGTAATATTATGTAGAATGGGATGCATAATATTTCATGTGTACGCCGCTCATAACATGCATTAAGGCCTTTATTAGAATGCATAGCACAACATACATTACATAGCATTGCATAAACACACGTGCAAAGCTAAAGACTTATATGATGACACACATACACCCATGATTTCGAAATGAACCGAGGATTCTTGCATTCATGCGCTTTGCACATGATTCAAGAGGTACGATGTAGTATCGTTCCCGAATTTAGCATAGCATCATGAAAATCCCAGAG
The DNA here is from genome assembly GCA_033032865.1 of Dactylorhiza incarnata. Lineage (NCBI taxonomy): Eukaryota > Viridiplantae > Streptophyta > Magnoliopsida > Asparagales > Orchidaceae > Dactylorhiza > Dactylorhiza incarnata. The sequence goes on from JAWHQI010000213.1 coordinate 2,843,378, forward strand.
CAAGGTGGTGGCAATGGAAAGTATCTGTACATGTATGTTCTGAACCAAGCAGTGTAGTTCTAGTGTAAGGTTAAGTTTTAATTATAGGTTTATGCATTTTAGCAGTGATGGCGCGCAAGCGAGTCGCGACTAGGTCAACTCCCCAGTCGGAGGGCGAGTCATCCGGAGCGCAGAGTGAAGCTTTCATCGAGAGTCTGCGCCAGAGCAATGAGGATCTGACTAGGCTGATGGTTGCGATGCAGTCACAAGTTGAGGCGTTGTTGTCTGCCAGTGCTAGGAAGCAACCCGTAATGCAGGCCCCCGTAGTAGGACAGACAGTACCTACTCCTCCTGCTCCCCTGGTACCCCCAATAGCGATACCTTCGGAAATGAATTTCATTTCGCACTTTCAAAGGTTGGGTCCTCCATCGTATGACAGACGAGCTGATTTCGTGGCTTTGGACGATTGGCTTATAGCCATTGAAGAGATGTTCTCTTATTCAGGAATCACCGCGGATCAGAAGGTGATGATTGTCGCATACCAGCTTAAGGGTCTCGCAAAGAGTTGGTGGTTGAGGGAGAAGGAAGACCTTTCCGAAGGATGTTCGTGGGAGACCATCAAAGGAATGCTGCTAAGAAAGTTTCTGCCGTCGGTAGAGCAAGAACGGTTGATGAATGATTTCCTGCATCTGAAGCAGAGTCAGCTCACGGTGAGCGAGTATGAGATTGAATTTTGCAAGTTGAGCAGGTTTGCTTCGGCCCTGGTAGCCTCGGAAGAAGGAAGAGTAAAGATATATCTGGGTGGTCTCCGCAGTGATATCTAGCAACTGGCCAGTGCGTACAGGTCAGAGAAGTACGTCGAGGTAGTAGAGGCGACGCTGAAGGTTGAGGTAATCGATAATGCCAAGAACCGAGGATCATTGATGAGGAAGGGAAAGAGAAAGGCTGGAGAAGAAGGAAATTCTGGTGCGCCCGCCTTGGTCTTGAAGAAGGAAGGTGGTGAGGTCTGGCCATCCGGTTGAAAGGTGTTTCAAGAGGAAAGGAGTCCAGAAGCAGCAGCGAGTGCTGGCAATCAAGGGTGCTCCAAAGGGTGAGGTGCTCTGCCAGTTGTGTAAGCAGAAAGGGCATGATGTGGCCCAGTGTTGGACCAAATATGAAGTCTGCTTCCAGTGCAAACAGAAGGGGCACATGAAGTTCCAATGCCCGCTAGTTCAACCCCTGTTGCAGCCTGTTCCACTTCGAACCTTGCCGTCGCCGCAGCATCCAGATAGAGGAAGAGGAAAGCTGAATGTGTTAACCCAGGAGCAAGCGCAGTCTTCGACCCAAGTGATCGCAGGTTAGACCTTAAGACAACTGTTTAGTATTAATATTCTTTTTTTTTCACTGTATTAGCCTAGTTTCCTTTTCTCGCTTATAGGGAGATTTAAGGTGAAGAATCATTGGGCGCGCGTTCTGTTCGATTCGGGTGCTACCCGTTCGTTCGTAGCAAGGGCTTTCGTCGAGCGTCACCGTTTTACCCCTGAGCTGGGCAACGATTCATTCCTCGTTAAGTTCCCTTCTGGTGATTTGGTGTCCTCGAACCAGTGCGTCCGAAGTTGCCCCATTCTCTTAGGAGATTTCTTGGTTGTTGCTGATCTCAAAGTGTTGGACATAGAAGACTTTGACGTGATTTTGGGTATGGACTGGTTGTCCAGTTATGATGCGGTCATCCGATGCAAGGAAAGGCGTCTGGACTTTATGATGGACAACGGTCATCCCATGAGCGTTTTTGGTTCTCCGTACTAGTGTTCACCGATAATTTCTGCGGTATGAGCTCGGAAACTGTTAATTTCCGGTTCTTTGGCTTACCTTGTTTCTGTAGTAGAAACTGTTGCTGGATCGCCGTGTATTGAGAATGTTCCGGTGGTGCGAGAGTTTCCTGATGTCTTTCCTGTCAGTCTTCCTGGACTCCCGCCTGATAGAGATGTGGAGTTAGTCATTGATCTTGAGCCGGGTACTCATCCTATTGATAAGGCACTGTACCGTATGGCCCCGCGCGAGTTAAAAGAGTTGTGAACTCAGTTAGATGAGTTGTTGCAGTGTGGTTTCATTAGGCCAAGTTCTTCGCCCTGGGGTGCTCCAGTTTTGTTCGTGAAAAAGAAGGACGGTTCGATGGGGTTGTGCATAGATTATAGAGAATTAAACAAAGTGACAATCAAGAACAGGTATCCGTTGTCGAGGATAGATGATTTGTTTGATCAGTTGCGTGGCAGCACAGTGTTTTCACAGATTGATCTTCGATCAGGCTACAATCAGTTGAGGATCCGTGAGTCAGACGTTCCCCGGACTGCATTTCGTTCTCGTTATGGCCATTTTGAGTTTCTGGGTATGTCTTTTGGTTTGAGAAATGCACCCTCTGCGTTTATGGACATGATGAACCGCGTGTTCAAGGATTTTCTAGATCATTTCGTTGTGGTGTTCATCGATGATGTGCTGGTTTATTCTAAAAGTGCTGAGGAGCATGCTACGCATTTGCGCTTAGTGTTGTCTACTCTCAGAGAGCACAAGTTGTATGCGAAGCTGAGTAAGTGCGAGTTCTGGCTTTCTCAGGTGTCCTTTCTAGGTCATGTGGTGAACCAGGATGAAATTACTGTAGACCACGCTAAGATTTCTGCTGTGTTGGATTGGAAGACGCCTTCATCGCCTAAAGAAATAAGGAGTTTCTTGGGTTTGGCAGGGTACTACATGAGATTTGTTCAAGGGTTCTCGGTGTTGTCGGCACCTTTAACTAAGCTTACCCAGAAGAATACCATTTTTGTTTGGAGCGAGAAGTGCGAAGAAGCCTTTCAGGAACTAAAGAGGCGTTTGTGCAGCGCTCCCGTGTTGGCCTTGCCGATCGAAGGAATAGAGTACGATGTGTATGTGGATGCATCTCACATTGGGTTAGGATGTGTTTTGATGTAAGAAGGAAAGGTGATTGCCTATGGGTCTAGACAATTGAAAGTCAATGAAAGGAATTACCCTACGCATGACTTAGAATTTGCTGCAGTGATTTATGTTTTAAAACTTTGGAGACATCTATTATATGGAGTGTCATGCAAGATTTATACAGATCACAAGAGTCTGAAGTATGTCTTCACCCAGAAAGAGCTGAATTTGCGCCAGCGGAGGTGGTTGGAGTATGTTGCAGATTATGAGGTCGATATCCTCTACCATCCGGGTAAGGCTAATGTGGTGGTCGATGCCCTGAGCAGAAAGACCGCGCATATCTTCAATCTCTCTGTGCAGTCCTTAGTAGAAGAGTTAATGTTGATGGATATTTCAGTCGTAGTTGTACCACGCCTTCGAGCTTAGAGGCTGAAGAACCTTCTTGGATTACCCTTACGAGATTGCATCAGAAGGAAGATCCTGACTTGCAGCATCTTCGAGATAGGACTGAAAAAGGAGAATTACCTGATTTTTCTATTCATGATAAAGATACCTTGATGTATCGAGGTAGATACTGCATTCCCGCGTCGGAAGATATTCGAGCAAAGATCTGTAGTGAAGCGCACAACTCTAGTGTTTCCTACCATCCTGGTTCCACAAAAATGTATAAGGACCTGAAGCAGATTGTTTGGTGGCCAGGTTTGAAGAATGATATAGCCAGATATGTTTCTGAATGTTTAACTTGTCAGCGCGTGAAGGCGGATCATAAGAGGCCTGGAGGTAAGTTGAACCCATTTGATATTCCAAGCTGGAAGTGGGAGAGTATTTCAATGGATTTCATTACCGGTTTGCCGAGATCTCCCGCAGGTCATAATTCGGTGTGTGTCATAGTTGATCGTTTGACAAAGTGTGCTCACTTTGTACCATTTAAGATTGGATATTCAATGGAGAAGATAGCAGAGTTGTACTTGGACGAAGTCATCAGATTGCACTGTGTGCCCGCGAGCATTGTGTCGGACCGAGACTCAAGGTATATGTCTCGTTTCTGGCAGAGTTTGCAGGGAGCTTTGGGCACTGACCTTAGATACTCTACCGCTTACCATCCTCAGACCAATGGTCAGACAGAAAGAGTAAATCAAATTTTGGAAGATATGATAAGGTGTTATATTCTAGATCATGGAGGAGCTTGGGATAAGCGTCTTGGATTGATGGAATTTGCCTACAATAATAGTTATCAGGAGAGTTTGCAAATGGCCCCCTTTGAGGCTTTGTATGGGAGGCGTTGCCGAACTCCCTTGTTTTGGGTCGAGGTTGGCGAGAGGCCATTGTTAGGCCCTGAGACTTTGGAAGAGATGAGTGTTGATGTGACTCATATCCGCGAGAAGCTTCGTATTGCTCAGGAGCGGTATGAGAAGTATGATAATCGGAGGAGGGTGGATCTAGAGTTTGCTGTTGGAGACAGGGTGTTCTTGAAAGTTTCTCCGATGCCAGGTGTTAAGAGATTTGGTGTAACATCCCCAGTCCTTCTAGAACCCTAGTTGGTATTAGGGCATGGGTGGTGTGCACAGTGGCCACTAGGGCCCTTGGGCCAAGTGGAGTGTGCTAAGTGCACACCAGGGCACAAAATCAACATGGTCTAATATCACTCCCTTATGCCAATTGATCCTCAATTCACCAAATTGACCTCCCCCATACCACCCTAACAACTAAGGGAGACCAATAGGATGGAAATTGCACTTGGGTGGGACCCAATTGCATGAAATTGACCAAAGTCAAACTTTACCTAATTTTGGTCAAATCTACACCCTTTGCTTAAATTAAACCAATTGGGGCCCCACCATGAACCAACCAATGTTGGGTGATGTCAAGGGACCCATGACCCCCATGTGGGGTCAACCCACTCACCTTGTTGACCAAAGTCAACCATGGTCAACATAGCTCTTTAAGGTGAATTCTAGGCCTAAATTGAGTGGAATCCAACACCCATCAGTTAATCATTATTCATGGACTTAGGACATGCCATTATCAGCCTTGGACTGAACCCAAATCATGGTTTGATTAACCAAAGGAGAGGGGGACCAAAAAGTGATTAAAAGGGCAAAAGCAAAAAAGAGAAAAGCAAAAGCAACCCCCCCCCTAACACTCCACCTCCAATCAGTTTGGGGCACCCCACCCTTGATTACTAAGCAGCAGGAGGAGACCAGAGGGCCAACAGGGGCAGGGGTGCAGGAGGGTGGCAGCAAGGAGCATAACCGAGGAAGCTTGAATTCAAAACAATCAATAGAAGCCTCCTCACCTCATTCCAGCCACACCATCAGCTTCAGAAGGGAGAGAGCAGTCGGGAACGACACCTAGAGCAAGGCTAGAGCCGAAGAATTGAGATCGGGAGCGGGGTTTCCAGAGCAAAGCATAACCATGGTGAACCGTCGCCGGAGCCGCCGCCACATCCCAATCACGGTTCGTTTCTCCTCCCCTCCCCCCATGATAGCTTCCTATCACAAAACGGAGAAGGATCGGGCTCAATTGAGCCCGAATCCACTCCTTAAATTCATGAAATTCGGCTCGAAACGGGAAGCCTGGGATCGCCGGAAACCGCCGCCTCCGGCCGCCAGTCAACGGTGGATGGTAGCCCCGACCACCACGAAGGTGTCCGTGGTGTTGGCCGGCGGTGGTGGTGGCTGGATCGCCGGCAAACTCGATCGCAAAATCGCCCAGCACGGTTCCATCTCAGTCGTTCGCTGGAGGAGGAAGATGATGCCGTGGCCGCCAGATGTGCTTTAAGATTCGTGCGCACCTCTTTTTCTTTAATTAAATTAATCCATTTCCTTGGATTTTCTACCCTTATTGACCAGCCCACTGCTATAATTTATTAGGGGCCCTAAATGACTGAATTAGCAAAAGTGTCCAACATGAAAGTTGTAGGTCTTGACCTTATCTTCCATTCGGGCTTGAGTTCAGGTCATTTGGTGATACACAGCTCCCTGGGGAGCTGTTTTACTAGGACTAGTCCTACACTAGGTCAGTCAACTAAAATAATTATCTAGCCTAGACCTCTCAAGCTTTGAAGCTGATATTTTAACCATGGGTAGGTATACCCTAGGGGCACCCTCTGCCCAAAGATCAGCCCTTGATGGGCAATTTTACCTATAGTTTTTGTGGTATTTAAGATATTTAAATAATGTTGATTTTTGGAGCATATGAAGTCCAAATCACACCAAATTTTGGTGGCATGCTCTTTAGTACATGAGTTGTGCCTACCTAAATTTTCACTCCATTTGGAGTTGTTTTGATTTGGAAAATGGGAAACCCTAATGAGGGCCCTTAAAGCTCAAATTAGGGTTTAGGCCATATGAGGAGTTGAGTGAGTTGGCCTCCTCCAATCTGGATGATTATGTAGGTAATGATATATAATTGCAGGTGACACCCCCTAATGGAGCATTTGGAGCCATTAGGGTGGTGTGTCCTAAAATCCTAAGGGTAAACCCTTAAGGTTGCAAATTAGGGCTTGTGAAGGACATAGGACCAAATGTCCTTGCCTTGGCTCAGTACTTGGTAGACATGTTTGTAGGAGCATTCATTGGCTTAGATAATTTAATGGGAATTTTTAGAGTCATTTTTGTATTTTTCTCTTATTAAATGAAATTGCCACTATTTTCTTAAATAAATAAAATGCATGGTCAGATGACCTTGTATGGCTTTGAAATTTTAACAGTGGCTGAACTGGGATGAATACAGGCTATGATAATTTTATTATGATTTATTGAAGTGTTATCCCTTGTGGATGAATTTTTAAGTGCTTACTAGCTTAGAGGAATTTAATTATGAAAAATGTCAAATCATTGGGAAAAATTATGAAAGTTGGTTATCTGTCATTTTATGTTGATGTACGCCCATGATAAATATTTGGAATCCTGTGGATTTGTATTTCATGTACATCATGTAGAAATTGATAATCACTACACTTGGATGTTAAATCATTTTAATTAGTCAAATCATATGGTAATGATACAAATATTTGCCAGAGGACTCCAGACCCCCATTTGGACACTTCGTAATTTTTGTAGAATTTTCAGATGTGAAATATTATTTTTCCTAATTCTAGTGGCATTTAGGTAATTAAACAACTATGATGATTTAGTAGGCCACATGACATCCTAGGGTCATGAGACTCAGTAAACCACCTTGATATGGAATATTACCTTACTGATAATTTTCATGTAGCATGTAGAAGTATTTTGAGGATAGATCATGTGTAATTTGACCTAAGGCCTTAAATACTTTAAATAATAATAAATACCAAATTAATATGGAAAATTATGGAAATTGGAACATACCTTATTACGGTCAGTGGGAGCCTAGTATAATTATACCAGACCCTGGTGATGAGTTTTTAGAAGGATCCCCTTATGGGGTTTGAGGTTAGTGATGAGTCTCATTTATATATATATTTATGGACTCATCTATGCCGATTATCTAGTCTTTGCACCACACTTTAGGCACGTTTTCATTCATATTCACTATTCCCTACTAGGTGCACTATTAGGCCCATTTCGTGTGCAATTAAACTCCTTGTTATTGGGGGTAAGCACATGGTGCTCCCCTTCCATTTCTCTATGTTTATCTGGTGTTGGAGGTGTATTCCCAGCTTGTTTTTCTTGTGTGTAGGTGGCCGGATTGTCTTGTATCCAGTTTTCTCCCAGATTTCATAACTGTTTGAAACGCACGGTCGTGCGTGTTTCTTGACGCACGGTCTGCTGCGGTCGTGCGCTCTCATCTGGGCCGAAAACTGGCGATCCGAGTTTACTCGTGCGTTTTGACGCACGGTCGGAATCGCCCGTGCGTGAGTAAAATGCACGGTCTCCTGTTTCTGCTGTTTTATGCCGTATCTGAATTTGACCGTGCGTTTTGACGCACGGACGGATTTGCCCGTGCGTGAGTAAATCGCACGGGCGGCGCAGCTTCGTCTTCATGCTAGTTGTTATCATTAATTAACGCACGGTCTGCGCACAGTCGTGCGTTCGACCGTGCGTGACCATTTTTCTGCCTGTTTAGAATTTAAGCAGGAAATGTTGCTGCCATTGGTGTGACGGGACAGACCTCGATCCCCCTCGCGGGAAAGGCTGGGAATCCCGCCATTTCCACCCTTTCCACTGTAGTAGGCAAGAGGAGACCATCTCCGACGATCTCCTTCATCATCCTTCCATCTGAGAGCTTTTGCAAGCTTCCGCCGCCGCTAGCTCAAGCAGTCCTCGCCGAGGAGACCATAGAAGCGCTGAAGATCGTTGGAGCGGTGACATCCTCCTTCGAGTTAGCACGTCATTTGAGGGCCGAGCCCGGAGAGAGCCCGACAACCTCTTATTCTGGCCGTGAACCCAAGACGCGGTGACATCTTCTTTGTGGTCCTCTCTAACCCTTGATGCTTGTACTTGTTATTGCGTTGTATGAATGCTTGTTAAGTTAATCTTAAGGATTATTGCTTGTGTTCATGTCCAATGATGATGCGGTGGCAAGAATAGCCCTTGTTTGTTGTTGTGATAGCCTAGGTTGCTTGTGTGTGAAGCCACTTAACGATTGCTAGTGGTGATGTTTGCGAAGAGGTGAGTACGACCCTCACGAACCCCGCACTGTGTCCACTCCTCCCGCTTACCGAAGTGCGGCATCGCAGCCGCTTCACTCACCCACACGTTGTGAAGCGGTGCTTTTCGACCCGCATTTCTTTTCATTCTGCAATAGCTTAGGAACCCAAATCACAACCCCCCTTTGTTTCTTATTAATCTTTTTAACTGATTTCCTGGTTTGAGCAAATCGTACTACCCAACTTGCAGTCCTTAGAGAACGATATTCGGGGAGTTCCTCCCTATTTTATTACTTGAGCGACCGGTGCACTATCGTCATATCGCATTTCACGCTTGCTAATTAGCATTGACGAAATAGCGCATCAAGTTTTTGGCGCCGTTGCCGGGGACTGCAAGCGTGTATGATTTGTTCTTCTTGGAAATTCGTTTTAAGGACTTTTTGTTTTTTTTTTATTATTTTTTTTGTGTTGAAGAAGGTGTATGCATAGAAGAGATCCTGGTGAGTGCGCAGCATTTGACCCTGAAATAGAGCGTACCCTGCGGGCGCGTCTCTGTGCTGCTGCCACCATGGATGTTAATGGAATTCTGGCTAAACCTAGAGTGGGAAATGTACCGGTCATGGGTCAGGTAGCTGACGAGAATGAAGTGGTCAGGCCGAGACCTAGGACCATGAGAGATTACACCACTCTACAGCTGGGAGTGTGTATCCAGGATTTGGGCCTAACATCATGAACAACCAGTTCGAAATCAAGCGCGCCATCCTGAACATCATCCGTAACAACGTGCAGTTCTCTGGGATGTCCAGTGAAGACCCACATCTTCACTTGGTAGAGTTCGCCGACATTTGCGGTGCCTTCCGGTATGCTGGAATCACTGACGAAACAGTCAAGTTGAGACTGTTTCCATTCTCATTGCGTGACAAAGCCAAGATATGTCTCCATTCTATCCCTCCGGGAACTGCTGCTACTTGGGATGTGCTCGCGTCCAAATTCCTCGCCAAATTCCACCCGGTGGACAAGATTGTGAGCCTTCGGCGTGAGATCGCCACCTTCTGGAAAGCTGAGCAGGAAACCCTCGCAGAAACATGGGAGCGTCTTGGTGACCTCCTGCGCAAATGCCCAAATCACGAGCTCCGACCGTGGAGCATCGTGGAGACCTTCTACTTCGCCATCGAGCCCAATCATCGGGCGATGATTGACGCTGCTGCAGGAGGAACCCTGATGAACCATACGCCCGAGGAAGCTCTCAGAATTCTGCAAGACACCGCATCCCATAGCACATTCTGGACTGCGGGGAGAAATGCGCCTAAAAGCGCTCGGGGACTATTCGTGGTGGATTCACTACCTCCCGCTGCTGCGCCCGCGTCTAACATTACATGTGAAGGATGTGGAGGCGGTGGTCACCACTCATACGAGTGCCCAGGTAGCGAGCGATCAGGTGAATTCTCTCAGCTTTGTTTAAATGAATCTGTAAATTTCGTTGGAAATCAAGCTAGGGGGGCACCCTACGGAAATGCTTATAATCCGGGTGTGAGAAATCACCCCAATTTTTCATGGAACCAAAATGGTGCAGGCCAACGATGGCAACCGGGCCAGCATCAATACGATGCTCAAGCATCCGGAAGTCAACCAAGGCCGCCTCAGCCGGGTTATAATCAAGGTGCCCAAGTCCCTAAGAAAAGTAATCTGGAAGAGTTGATGGAAAAGTTTATGGAAGTCGCCAACACTAATATGGTGAACCAAACCGCATGCAGGCGTAACTTGGAGATGCAAGTGGGCCAACTGGCTCAAGTGCTAACCGAGCGTGCGCAAGGGACCCTTCCCAGTAATACCGAAAAAAATCCAATTAACCAAGGGAAGAGTCTCTCCGACGCGGGAGTAGGTGAACTAAGTGAACTGGTAGTCTCATGCTCCATTAATAATACTGAAATAGCAGCCCTATGTGACTCCGGTTCATCTCGCAACATCCTCGCTTTGCAGGAAGTTGCTAAACTGCAACTTAAAATGGATACGGATGAACGAAAGTCACTAGTGCTTGCTAATGGTACTATAGTTAAGGCTGAGGGAGAGGTCAGGAATGTGGAAGTTACAATTGAAGGGACGGTGGTAGTTGCCGACTTCCAAGTCTTGGGACCAAGTCTGAATCAATCCATTCCCATCTTGGGAGTACCGTTCTTAAAAGAGAGCGGTGCCACCTTAGACTTTTCTAAGGGGTGTGTTGTCTTACCCTGTAAGGTGTCGCCCTCCACTTGCCCCAAGATTGTATCAGAAGCAATAATCCACTCCCCCTTTGTTTTTACTGAGAAACCATCCAGTGATGCGGAAGCCGAGAAAAGAACAGAATCGCTAGAAGGAGCAAAGAAAGAAGAAAAGTTGCAAGTTGTGACGGAAGAGGGGAAGGAGGCAAGAGACAGCACTGCGACCAGAATACTGAATGACGAGGGAGAATACGGAATAAAGCGCCTTATGAAAATTTGCCCAAGTCAAAGAAACAAATGTAAACATTTTAAGCAGGTCCATTGGGCTGATCCGGTTTCCACGGCGGCAACGGAAGTGAAGCCACCGACCACCAAGGCGGGAAATTCTGCCAGTTATCAACGTTGGCGTTCTCCAACTGTGGAGAAGCTGAGGCAAGAAAAATTGTTGCGTGAAGCACGCTCTGTGGCCCTCCGGCGCGAGAAGGAAGAGGTTAGGGGCAAGGGGGAGACATCCTCCTTGGGCCCTAAAGCCTTCACCTCTCTCCAATCTCGCATAGCTGGGGAGAACCACCATAAATCAGCATACAGCTGATGCGTGATGGGGTCTCGGGGTTGTGATTGTGCTGCTTCTTCGGTCTGATTTTGTGCTCTATTTTGTCTCTTTGTTGTGTTGGTCATTCTTATTTTAGTTTGGAACAATCTCTTTTACTGCTATTGAACTTTAATACAGGTATTTGGTCCACCTTGAAGGACGTTAAACAAAAGGGCTTCTTGGGAGACAACCCATGGGAACCACCCAGTTCCGTCTGTGTTGGAACATAGTTCAACCCTATTACTGATTTGGGCTAGGATGTCTATTTCTAGGTATAGGATTTGTTTTGACCCATCATGTATAGTATAAGGGTCATAAGCTAAGTCTAGAAGAGATATGAATATTAGCTAAGTCAAGGTGTTCGACGAACGTCGAACACGTTTGACGAATTCAAGAATCCGTTCGACGAACTTGGTTCGACGAACTTCAAAGTTCTGTTCGATGAAAGTTTCTTCTTGTTCGATGAACTTCCCAGTTTAAGTTCGACAAACTTTCCCTCAGGTCGACGAACTTCTTCAGAGTTTCTATATTCAGTGACCTCTTCTATTCAGAGTATTATTTTCGAGTTATCCTCGGGATTTCTTATGAAGGCTGACAGCTGTTCTTATTATAATATCAGTCAGTTATTGCAGTATTTTCTATCAAAGATTTTATGGCCGTTGCTGCATTAATTAAGGGCTGCGTGCAGATTATTTTATAGGGCAGATTACAAGTTTCAATGAATTTAATATATTGGTATTCCTTTTTCTGTCAGAGGCAAATCTTTCCTTTTTGTCTCATTCCTTTCCAGCCCTGTTTAAAATTTAAAAGAGGATCAACTCTCTCCCATCCAGAGATTATCATTGCTATTATTCTAGAGAGAGACACAGATACAGAGAATAATCTTGTGCTGCTCAGTTTTCATTCCTCTCAAGAACTCTCTCTGATTTTCTTTGAAGTCTTCATCTTCTCCAGACACCTACTCTTAATCTCTAGGAATCATCTGCATCAATTCCTTCTAGAGAACTTTTGCTGGAGATACTCTGAAGATCAAGAAGACCTACACCCTGAGCAGATTTTCTTTCCTGTTTTTCTTACTCTTATTCACAGGGGGAGATCTGACAATCATTCAACAATCCACTAGTCTTCTCTGTTGTTAGAGAAAAGAGAAGACACCATCATCTTTATTTTACTTTTATTTTATAACTGTGTACAGGGTTGTAACTCCCTTCAAAAGTTGATTTTTGGTTTTGAGAACCTGATCAAAAGCTCTGTGGTGGTTTTGAGCACCTGATCAAAAGCTCTGTGGTGAAGGCTCACCTGATCAAAAATCCTTAGTGGATTTCCTACCAGGGTGGTAGAAGAGTAGATGTACCCAGGTTGAGGGGAACTACTATAGATCCTTGTGTCTTCTATGTTTGCCTTTATTATTTATGTTGTGCTGTGTGTGCTGTGTTTTAGTTTATGTTTATATCTGTGCTGCACTCACTTACACATATACTTAAATAACTCAAATTGTTTTCTACAGATTTCTTTAAGCTAAGTAAAATTATTTTAAAATACTCTATTCACCCCCCCCCCCCCTCCCCCCTCTAGAGTAATCTTGATCTATCCCCACTTTCAATTGGTATCAGAGCTTGGGTTGGTTGTTACAGGCTAACACCTGGACCAACAGATCTGATAGATCTAGACTACTTTAAAGGTTTTTTTATTTATTAGAGTCATGGCACAGAACAAAGAATATTCAAGCACAAGACCTCCTATGTGCAATCTGAAGAAGTTTGCACTATGGCAAGCAAGGATCAAACTTTACATGAATTCTATTGATGAGGAAATTTTTAATTCTATTTTGACCGGACCTCCAACTGCATCAACCTCAACAACAACAGACACAACTGCTGTCCCTCCTCCAGAATGGACAGAAACACAAAAGAAACAGAAAACTGCTGATGCAAAGGCCATGAATATCTTGGCACAAACCATGTCTGATGACATATTTCAGAAGGTGGTTGACTGCACCTCTGCCAAAGAAATTTGGGACTCCCTCACAAGAATGGTGGCAGGATCAGCAGATGAGAGAAAGGACAGAAGATCACATTTGATCTCCCAGTACGAGAATTTCAAAAAGGGAGAATTAGAGACTGTTGCAGAGATGTACAACAGACTCAGCCTCATCATCAATGAGCTGAGAACCCTGGAGAAAGTGATCACAGTCACTGAAATTAATGACAAGATCCTGATGTGCTTCCCCAGCACATGGGACACAAGAATCTGGCCAATTAAAGATGCCAGAGGACTAAGTGAGATTACAACTGAGAATCTCTTTGGGAAGCTCAAATCTTATGAGCAGCTGATAAAGAGCAGAGAAGCAGAAGCCTCTCCATCTTCATCCTCAAAGAAAGAGAAGAGCATTGCCTTTCAGGCAACAGAGGAAGAAGACAAGATTGGTGATCAGGAGATGCTGAGTCTCTTAGCAAAGAGATTTTACAAGATGGCAAGGAAGGACTTTAGAAGAAAGTCCAACAGGCACAATGAAAATCCAAGGTATGATAAAACTCCATCTAAAGAAATAATATGCTTTGGTTGCAGGAAGCCTGGACACATCCTCACTGAGTGTCCAGAAGCTCACAAGAAAAGTAGGAGAAAAGAGCAGGAACACTCCAGCAAACACTCATCAAAAGGCCACAAGAAAAGAGAAAAAGGCTTTGTTGCTGAAACCTGGAGTGACACTGAATCTGAGTCATCCTCCAGTTCCAGTTATGAGGAGAAGGAAGCAGAAGACAAGGAATTCTGCATGATGGCAATCAATGCCTCCTCATCAAACGACAACTCAGATGATGAATCTGAAGCTAATGGGGATGAGGTAATTTCCAGTTTTGATTTTCATTCAGAACAGTTTAAAGATGACTTTAAACAGTTGTGTAAAGATATGATTAGATCAGAGAAAGAAATTATTTTTCTGAGAGATAAGTTAGCTAAGATGGATGGAATATCCACTGAAAATACTAAGCTCAAAAATGAGCTAAGGATTTCCAGGGAACAAGTGAGTTCTCTAGAAACACAGCTAACTGAGGCCAAGCAGCTAGAGAATTCTCTAAATGGGAGAAGTCTCAAGTTGATGGATATCACAAGCACAGTGAATGCCAGGCTGAATGGCAAACTGGGCTTTGGGGCATCATCTAATCAACCTCTTCTTTTGAAGAAGAATATGTTATCTACCCCAGTAAAATTTGTATCTGCAAAAGGGAAAGAAGCAATACAAGACACAGGAAAAATTCCTGAAATAAATATTGCTCAAGCAAGTTCGTCGAACGGCGATCGACGAAACCAACAGGTTTTGTCGAACACAGATTGACGAAAACCAAGGCATGAATCTAAGCAGAAAACCTGCTGCAGACAGGGCTCGACGAATGCCATATCTTTCGTCGAACCAGGTCGACGAACACAACAAAGTTCGTCGAACGCCAATTTTACTAAGGACAGGCAACATACATCCTCTTCTAAACTAAAGAATTCCTTTAGTGATTGGATTATCCCTCCTAGAAGATATCACCCTCTAGGTTATCATAGTCAACCTGCTGTCTCATATATTTCTGCATTTCAAGGTTACAAAAAGCAACCCAAGGTAACCTGGGTTAAGAACACCTAACCCTCCTTATATTGCAGAAAAAGAACTGTCCTACCACAGAGGAACAGTGGTACTTGGACAGTGGATGTTCAAGACATATGACAGGAACAAGAGCCAAATTAATCAACTATAAGGAAAAGCTTGGACCAAGAGTGATTTTTGGAGATTCCAATTGGGGACAAACAGAAGGCTATGGATCAGTCCATATTGGGACAATCACATTCAAAAAGGTCGCATATGTAAGTGGACTCAAACATAACCTCATCAGCATAGGTCAACTATGTGATGAAGGATATCAGGTATGCTTCAACCAATCTAGATGCATTATCTTTTCTGAAAATAATATTGTTATTTTAGGAAATAGACAAGGTAATGTTTATTTAGTAGATTTTAATTCAGCCAAACCTGAGATCTGCTTGTTTAACCAAGTCAGTAAAAATACTGATTTGTGGCATAGGAGACTAGGTCATGTGAACCATAGGACCCTAGCCAAGTTATCAAAGGGCAACCTTGTCAGGGGACTACCTTCTGGATCATACAATAAGGAAAGCCTTTGCAGGGCATGTCAATTGGGAAAGCAGACTAAGAGCAGCTTTAAGTCACTATCTAAGAGTGATTCTCCTAGGATTTTGTACTTGCTGCACTTAGATCTTTTTGGACCCCTTCCCATACACAGTTTGGGAGGTAAGTCTTACACCTTAGTTATTGTTGATGACTTCTCTAGATTCAGTTGGGTATTCTTTCTGAGAAGCAAGTCAGATAACTTCAAGGTTCTTACTGACTTTCTCAGGAGCATCAAGATTGAGTATTCTACTCAGATTGCATTGATCAGAAGTGATCATGGCACTGAGTTTGAATCTCTTCTGATGAGAGAATTCTGTGAGAAGGAAGGTATCAGGCAATGCTTTTCAGCTCCTAGAACTCCTCAACAAAATGGGGTAGCTGAAAGGAAAATAGAACACTGATTGAATCTGGAAGAACATTGCTTGCAGATGCTGTTTTGCCCCAATCCTTTTGGGCTGAGGCTGTCAGCACAGCAAACTATGTCTTAAACAGAAGTTTAATTCATAAACAAAAGGGCAAGACACCTTATGAACTGCTTAAAGGGAAGAAGCCTAGAGTAAATTACTTTAGGGCTTTTGGCTGTAAGTGCTTCATTCATAATAATGACAAGAAGCACCTAAGAAAATTTGAAGCAAAAGCTTCAGATGGCATTTTCCTTGGTTATTCAGTTAGTAGTAAAGCTTACAGAGTATTTAACAAATCTTCTTTTAAAATAGAAGAATCTATTCATGTATCTTTCGATGAAACTAACTTGAGTTGCAAGGAGAGAAATATCTCTACCTCACAAGATGCACATGTACCAATTCTCTGTGAGAAGTTAGATAATCTAACTCTACAGAAAGAGGATTTAATAAATCCTTCTCTATTACGTAATGAGGACAGTGAAGAAGAATGTCCTATTGCACCAACATTGGATACAACAAATATTCCTAAAAATCTTGAGGCTGTTAATGCTGAAGTTCAGGAGGACATAGAAATTCCTCATAGAGAAAATGAACAAGCTCAGGGAGAAGTTATTTTCCCTACTGATTATGTCAACATAAGAGATCACCCTAGATCTCAAGTAATTGGTGACATCTCAGTGGGTGTGCAAACAAGAAATCAACTAAATCAAAATAATTTGCACACATGTTTCCTCTCTCAAATTGAACCTCAATCCATCAAAGATGCAGAGCAAGATCCCAACTGGATTACTGCTATGCAAGAGGAATTAAATCAATTTGAAGGGAACAAAGTATGGGAACTTGCTCCAAGACCTAAGAATCATCCAGTGATTGGCACTAAATGGGTATTCAGAAATAAATTGTATGCTCAAGGAGTCATAGTCAGAAATAAGGCAAGACTAGTGGCTCAAGGATACTGCCAAGAGGAAGGCATAGACTATGATCAGACTTTTGCACCTGTAGCAAGGCTGGAAGCAATTAGAATATTCCTAGCATTTGCTGCATACAAAAGATTCAAGGTATTTCAAATGGATGTTAAGAGTGCCTTTCTAAATGGAGATATCAAAGAAGAAGTATATGTGGAACAACCACCAGGTTTTATTTCTCCAACTCAACCCTCTTATGTTTTTAGATTACATAAAGCTTTGTATGGTCTCAAACAAGCTCCTAGAGCATGGTATGAGACCCTTACAAACTTTCTTTTGGAGAATAAGTTTTCTAGAGGCAAAGTAGACCAGACACTGTTTTTTAGAAATCATAAATCTGAAACCCTATTGGTACAAATATATGTAGATGATATAATATTTGGTTCTACTGACTCTAAGTTATGCAAAAGATTTTCAAATCTAATGCATTCAAAATTTGAAATGAGCAGTATGGGAGAACTGTCTTACTTTCTTGGTTTGCAAGTTAAGCAAACAACAGAAGGCATCTTCATATCCCAATCTAATATGCTAAAGAGCTTGTTAAAAGATTTGCGATGTCAGATGCCTCCCCCATGAAAACTCCCATGCCTTCAAATGCAGCTGTTGGCACTGATGAATCAGGAAAACCTGTTGATCAGAAAGTATATAGAGCCATTGTGGGGTCTCTTTTATACTTAACAGCTAGTAGACCAGATATCATATTTGCCACATGTATTAGTGCTAGATTTCAGGTAAATCCTAAAGAATCTCACTATATTTTATTAAAAAGGATTTTAAGATATATAAAGGGTTGTCCAGATCTAGGACTCTGGTATCCTACAGAATCAGGATTTGAGTTAACTGGATACTCAGATGCTGATTATGCTGGATGCAGAATAGACAGGAAAAGCACCTCAGGGACTTGTCAGTTCCTTGGAGATAAGCTTGTGTCCTGGTTTTGTAAGAAACAAACCACTGTGTCTACATCAACTGCAGAAGCTGAATACATAGCAGCTGGCAGTTGTTGTTCACAAATTTTGTGGATATAGAACCAGCTCCTAGACTATGGTTACAATCTAAATAATTCCAAAATCTTTTGTGATAACACCAGTGCAATATCAATAGCACAAAATCCAGTACTCCACAGTAGAACTAAGCATATTGAGATCAGACACCACTTTATCAGAGATAATGTGGAGAAGGGAAAAATATGTTTAAACTTCATACCAACTGATTTGCAGAGAGCTGACATTTTCACCAAGCCTTTGGATGAAAAGAAACATCAATTCTTTATAAATCAGCTTGGAATGATAAATGGGGAGTCAATCTAATTGGCAAAGTTTTCTACCCAACAAAATTTTTCAATATATTAAGGTTCAGAAAATTCGTCGAATGCGCTCGACGAACGACATCTTTTTCGTCGAACGAGGTCGACGAACTGGTCAAGATTTCTTTCTAAAGTTCTGAAAAATTTTCGTCGAACTCGATCGACGAAGTCTCGATTTCGTCGAACCCGATCGACGAAGTCTCTGACGTTCTATCTTCCTTATGAAAGAAGTTTTAAAAAGTTATTTGTCGAACGAGATCGACGAAATATTTCAGTCGTCGAACGGGATCGACGAAAGACAACTTTTTATTTCCCGCTAACACGTGTCTTCTCGTCGAATCCGTTTCGCGCAAACCCTCGTCTTCGCCGAACCCTAATATTTAATCTTTATTCGTCTGGATTCTATCTTTTGCGCTCTCAAACTCTTCTTCTCCCTCCAGTTCCCTTTGCACTTGATTGTTTTTCTTTCTTTGCAGGAACAATGTCGATCACTGCTGGAGTCCTCACCTCAATAAAGTTCGATACGGGATTTGATATTGATCTGGAATCGTTTGCCCAGTCAGGAGAAGGCTTCACAGACATTCTGAATCTCTTTGAAGACCCAAAGTTGCGCAAGTTTATGAATTGCCGGCCCAAGATTCATATCAATGAGATAAAGGAATGGGCATTCACTTCTGAGATTCGAAATGGCACAGAAATTGCAGGAAAGGTTTCATGGAATGAAGTTGTTCTGAGTGCTGCTGTTTTGTCTGAGATATTTGAATTTGAAAATGGAGATGATGATTTGGAACTCACTGGGGAAGAGTTCAATCTGATGCTGGACAGGATGGGGTACTCTGGGAGTAACCCTAAACATCTTCTGAAACGTGATTTTGCAGTGGAATACACCTTCCTGGCAGATGTTGTGGGAAAGGTTCTGAAGGGGAAGAGCTCAGCACATGACTACATAAACAGACAGCAATTTCTAGTCATGAGTGCTTTGATTGAGAAGAGGCACATCAACTTGGGTCTGACTCTGTTTTATTCCATCAAAAAGAAAGTGACCTCAAGGAATGTAGGCTATGGAAGGATTCTGGGAATCTTCCTTCAGGCCAAGTGTCCAGCCCTCTCAGTTTCTACTGTTGTTGGCATTAATGCCTCAAAGAAACTGACTCCCCTTCTTTTCAAGAAGTGGGATAGGACATTCCAGAAGAAATCAGCTCCAGTGGCACCAACAGTTCAAGCTTCTGAGGACACCAGGGCTGTAATAGCCACTCCCCCACCCCAGATTCCTCCTCCTCTCTCACAGACTCTTCAACATTCTGAAGAGCCTGCCTCCTCTTCTCTTCCTCCTCCACCTCTAGAAAACCTCTCCACTCTATCTCCACCTTCACCTCCTCAAAATTCTCCTCCTCCTCCCCAAGACACTTCCATTCCAGACTTTTCTCAGGATGAAATCCCATCAGATTTCACTCCTCCTCCTCCATCCACTTCTTGTGCTCATACCACATCTTCCATCCCTTCTTCTTCTTCTCACCCAACTCCAGATGTACTAGTTGTGGATGTCTCACAAATAGCTACCCAGGTGTTTGGTCACATAGCTTCTAAATTACAGGAGCTTATTGATCAAAGTCTGGCCCCAGTGCATTCTAAGCTTGATCTTATTCTCTCTCAACTTGCTTCTCTCTCCTCTTCCTCTTTAACTTCATCTAGGGGCCCAGACTCTAGTTTCCCAGAGTCTAGGCAGGGGGAGATGTTCCAGGATGAAGCTCCAGAGGCAGAAGTTCCTGAAGAGCAAGGGTCAGACCTAGCTGATGTCAGCACAGTCTTGGTCTCCCTGGCTCAAAGCACAGAAGGTGCTCCTCCTCCTCCTCCAGAAGTTCCTCCCAGCAGCTCTTTCAAATCCACCCCTCTAGTGGATCAGATTCTGCAGCTTACCATTCAGTCCCTCTGCTCAGACCCATCTTCCAAAGAATCAGCTGAAGACCTCTCCAAGGACATTGTCTGCTATTCCCCAGACTTGGAAGTCAGGCATGGAGATTTGCTAGTGTCTCCAGTTCCAGAGCCAGTTATCTCTAAGGCAGATCAGGAACCTGCTGTTCCTGAACAGGCAGTTCTTGATGAACAGATGTCTGATGCCTCTGCCTCTGCCCCCTCCTCTTCTTCTGAGCCTGCTGCTGCTGTTGTCAAGAATGTTGATGATGATTTAGAGAAAAGAAGGATTGAAGCATACAAGGAAATTGATGAAATGTATGAGAATGTGCCTTCATCTTCAAATTCTGATGATGATGATGACAGTGATGATAGTGATGCCAAAGTCAAATCCAAGAAAAGAAAAGCTCCACGCAAGAAGCTGCCAGCCCCTTCCAAAAAGCCTGATAAAAATGACATTCCCTATTATGTGCAGAAAAATCTCAAGCCTCATGAAATAACTCAACCTTGGATGCAATTCTCCAAGAATGAGTTGAAGAGAAGGAAGTTTGAAAGAAGATACCAGAAGGATCACCCTGCTGTGTTCAAGAAACCCCCTCCTCCTCCACCTCCTCCAGGTGCAGGTTCTGCAGGAGGACTCTCTTCCACATCCAGGACATCTCAGTCTGCTGGCTCCAAGCCATCTGGTCAATCCTCTTCATACAGGGAAGGAAGATCTTCAGGCTATCAGGTTTATGGAAGAAGGCATAGCCAATTATCTGAACAAGAAATCAAAGATAAGGAAGCTGAAGATAAAGCTGAAGCAGATAGATTGTACAATATGGCAAGGTTTAGAGAGCATGTTGCTCTATCTCAGATGAAAGATGCCAGAGAAAAGGTATGGATACCTCTCATATTTCTACCATGTCTCCCTATAGAGAACAGGAATTTCAACAGTACCAGGTGAAGAATATGTTCAACACTTCTGCCTACATGAGTCTCCACCCAGAGGCTGTTCTGCCAACTGTTTCCAAGAAGGTAACACTGGGTGATGAAGACTGCAAGCTAAGCAGAAGGCAATCTGAAGATACTAGCAGGAAAATAATCTTCAAGAAGCCATCTTCAGAGGACAGGAATCCTTAAAATTCTCTCTCTGGTTAATTGACTCTTAATTATTCTGTGATGATATCTGCTTGTGACAATTGATTTTTATCTGCTGAATTTCCTTTCTGTCGGATATTTTTCCTATAATTTTGTTATGCATATTTGTTTACTTGATAAATGCTGTACATAGGATCCTAACCCAAATAGGGGGAGATTATTGGAATATAGTTCAACCCTATTACTGATTTGGGCTAGGATGTCTATTTCTAGGTATAGGATTTGTTTTGACCCATCATGTATAGTATAAGGGTCATAGGCTAAGTCTAGAAGAGATTTGAAGATTAGCTAAGTCAAGGTGTTCGACGAACGTCAAACACGTTCGACAAATTCAAGAATCCGTTCGACGAACTTGGTTCGACGAACTTCAAAGTTCTGTTCGACGAAAGTTTCTTCTTGTTCGACGAACTTCCCAGTTTAAGTTCGACAAACTTTCCCTCAGGTCGACGAACTTCTTCAGAGTTTCTATATTCAGTGACCTCTTCTATTCAGAGTATTATTTTGGAGTTATCCTCAGGATTTCTTATGAAGGCTGACAGCTGTTCTTATTATAATATCAGTCAGTTATTGCAGTATTTTCTATCAAAGATTTTATGGTCGTTGCTGCATTAATTAAGGGCTGCGTGCAGATTATTTTATAAGGCAGATTGCAAGTTTTAAGGAATTTAATATATTGGTATTCCTTTTTCTGTCAGAGGCAAATCTTTCCTTTTTGTCTCATTCCTTTCCAGCCCCGTTTAAAATTTAAAAGAGGATCAACTCTCTCCCGTTCAGAGATTATCATTGCTATTATTCTAGAGAGAGACACAGATACAGAGAATAATCTTTTGCTGCTCAGTTTTCATTCCTCTCAAGAACTCTCTCTGATTTTCTCTGAAGTCTTCATCTTCTCCAGACACCTACTCTTAATCTCTAGGAATCATCTGCATCAATTCCTTCTAGAGAACTTTTGCTGGAGATACTCTGAAGATCAAGAAGACCTACACTCTGAGCAGATTTTCTCTCCTGTTTTTCTTACTCTTATTCACAGGGGGAGATCTGACAATCATTCAACAATCCACTAGTCTTCTCTGTTGTTAGAGAAAAGAGAAGACACCATCATCTTTATTTTACTTTTATTTTATAACTGTGTACAGGGTTGTAACTCCCTTCAAAAGTTGATTTTTGGTTTTGAGCACCTGATCAAAAGCTCTGTGGTGGTTTTGAGCACCTGATCAAAAGCTCTTTGGTGAAGGCTCACATGATCAAAAAGCCTTAGTGGATTTCCTACCAGGGTGGTAGAAGAGTAGATGTACCCAGGTTGAGGGGAACTACTATAGATCCTTGTGTCTTCTATGTTTGCCTTTATTATTTGTGTTGTGCTGTGTGTGCTGTGTTTTAGTTTATGTTTACATCTGTGCTGCACTCACTTACACATATACTTAAATAACTCAAATTGTTTTCTACAGATTTCTTTAAGCTAAGTAAAATTATTTTAAAATACTCTATTCACCCCCCCCCCCCCCCCCCCCCCCCCCCTCTAGAGTAATATTGATCTATCCCCACTTTCAGTCTGCTTTTTAATTCCTTTTATGCACTACTATTTCTGTTTTGCTAACATTGTAGGCGGATGCTCTCTTGTGGAGGATGAGGAAAGTATGAAAAATATTAATGTTGGAACTACCGCACTTCTGGCATGCTCTTCTATGAGCATAGGTCAACTCTACCCCTCTCTTACTTATTTCTGAATCGGTTATTTTAGTTAGTTTTGATCAAGTCTGGGGGAGAGAGTGATCGGTGCACGTGCACACACTTTGCATGGCATGTTAGAATGTGATGAGTTAGGATTTGTATTTTGTTGCACATATTGCATACACTTGAACCTAGTTCACGCGCACTTGATCACGCGTACTTATTGGGTATCGCTGCGAGGTTCCCCGCTCGTAAGAATTGGATTATTAGCGTATGAGTGAGGAGTAGAGAAAAATGTTGACTCGAGTAGTGCTCTAGTCAAGTGCTCATGTCACGCCTAGAAATTCAATTAGAGTGGAATTAAATTCAGAGTTATAATTTAATTATTTCTATTGTAGTAGCTGCAATTTATTTTACTTAAGTGGTGAATCCGGTGAATCCAATGGTAGCATAAGGTCGAGTGTAGCTAGACTAGTAGTAGCTTATTACTAGGGTCGGAAGGAAGGACAACATTTCTCGGTGGCTAGAACTTGCACTAGGCGACTCTCGAAACGATTGCGTTGAAGTACTCGTCATAAAATGTGATATAGGTCATTTCTTGATCCAGTTGTGCTTTTGAAATCCTTACCTACATAATCACCGTTGCAAGCCCACTTGAGCCTACCCTTCCTCCTTGTTTAGCTCCACTAAAATTTAACCAAAGCCATACGGCCGAACCTATTTTCACACCAACCTTTGAGCTGAAAGAAATTTCTTTTTCGATCGCATTTGGTGTCATCTTTGTTGTATATGGCAGTTTTGAATTAGCTAAAGGAGCCGTTTTATTGTACTTACAAATGTCATTTTGTCAATGAGAGAAAAGAAAAGAAAGAAAGAAAAGAAAAAAAAGTGGTGCAAAAATAATATTCTCTCCCAAATTCAATTTATTTTTGGCTTAGCACGCACCTAGTGTTTAGTTGAAGTCTGGGGGTGTTGTGTAATTCTTGAAAATTTTGTATTGGTGATTGTAATTCTCTTGAGTGCTCAGGTTGTGTTGAATGCGATTCCCATCGTCCTTCTACTTACCTAGCCTATACTCAACCTAAGCCCAATTCTAACCCATAAGTCCTATTGATTTTAGATACGAGTCGTCTCATGCAGTAGAGAGAGTGCGAACGTGCAAGCCTATGGACACCGACTTTGATGGATTTCTTAGGAGTTTGTCCCGAGCTTCGATTCGAGTAATACTCTACTCATTAGTCACGCTATTTTCCCTTTTGCGCGACCGAAAGATTCACCAGGATTCACCATCCAAGTAAAATGAATTTCAAACCACTGTTCTAGAAATAGTTAGATATAATCTTGAGTTTAATTCTGTTCTAATGTATTTCTATGCACGTGTGCATGCGACTTCGCATTGGTCTCTACCGCTCACACTCACGCTAACATCCAATTGTTCGGACAGGAGGGCTGAGTAGTTTGCCCGAGACGTGCAAATGGTTAAGTCTGGGGGTGTGATGAGTCTCATTTATATATATATTTGTGGACTCATCTGGGCCGATTATCTAGTCTTTGCACCACACTTTAGGCACGTTTTCATTCATATTCACTATTCCCTGCTAGGTGCACTATTAGGCTCGTTTCGGTGTGCAATTGCGCTCCTTGTTATTGGGGGTAAGCACATGGTGCTCCCCTTCCATTTCTTTATGTTTATCTGGTGCTGGAGGTGTATTCCCAGCTTGTTTTTCTTGTGTGCAGGTGGCCGGATTGTCTTGTATCCAGTTTTCTCCCAGATTTCATAACTGTTTGAAACGCACGGTCGTGCGTTTTCCTTGACGCACGGTCTGCTGCGGTCGTGCGCTCTCATCTGGGCAGAAAACTGGCGATCCGAGTTTACTCGTGCGTTTTGACGCACGGTCGGAATCGCCCATGCGTGAGTAAAACGCACGGTCTCCTGTTTCTGCTGTTTTATGTCGTATCTGAATTTGCCCGTGCATTTTGACGCACGGACGGATTTGCCCGTGCGTGAGTAAATCGCATAGGCGGCGCAGCTTCGTCTTCACTCCAGTTTTTATCATTAATTAACGCACGGCCTGCGCACGGTCGTGCGTTCGACCGTGCCTGACCATTTTTCTGCCTATTTAGTATTTAAGCAGGAAATGTTGCTGCCATTGGTGTGACGGGACAGAGCTCGATCCCCCTCGCGGGAAAGGCTGGGAATCCCGCCATTTTCACCCTTTCCATTGTAGAAGGCAAGAGGATACCATCTCCGGCGATCTCCTTCATCATCCTTCCATCCGAGAGCGTTTGCAAGCTTCCGCCGCCGCTAGCTCAAGCATTCCTCGCCGAGGAGACCATAGAAGCGCTGAAGATCGTTGGAGCGGTGACAGCCTCCTTCGAGTTAGCATGCCTTCTGAGGGTCGAGCCCGGAGAGAGCCCGACAACCTCTTATTCCGGCCGTGAACCCAAGACGCGGTGACATCTTCTTTGTGGTCCTCTCTAACCCTTGATGCTTGTACTTGTTATTGCGTTGTATGAATGCTTGTTAAGTTAATCTTAAGGATTATTGCTTGTGTTCATGTCCAATGTTGATGCGGTGGCAAGAATAGCCCTTGTTTGTTGTTGTGATAGCCTAGGTTGCTTGTGTGTGAAGCCACTTAGCGATTGCTAGTGGTGATGTTTGCGAAGAGGTGAGTACGAACCCCGCACTGTGGCCACTCCACCCGCTTACCGAAGCGCGGCATCGTGACCGCTGCACTCACCCACATGTTGCGAAGCGATGCTTTTCGACCCGCATTTCTTTTCATTCTGCAATAGCTTAGGAACCCAAATCACAACCCCCCTTTGTTTCTTATTAATCCTTTTAACTGATTTCCTGGTTTTAGTAAATCGTACTACCCAACTTGCGGTCCTTATAGAACGAAATTCGGGGAGTTCCTCCCTATTTTATTACTTGAGCGACCGGTGCACTGCCGTCGTATCGCATTTCGCGCTTGCTAATTAGCATTGCCGAAATAGCGCATCAGTTAGTTCACTTGGTGGTCTGCGTTTAGTAAAAACCAGACTTTTGATTTTAAGACAATTCAGACCCCTAAGTAGTGTTTGGAAGTTATGTCCATTTAGTAATTGAGTTATAGCTCACAATGATTCAAGGAGGGTCAAGCCTAGGTTTGACAGTGAGAT
Source organism: Dactylorhiza incarnata (assembly GCA_033032865.1). Taxonomy (NCBI): domain Eukaryota; kingdom Viridiplantae; phylum Streptophyta; class Magnoliopsida; order Asparagales; family Orchidaceae; genus Dactylorhiza; species Dactylorhiza incarnata. The sequence continues at coordinate 2,869,359 of JAWHQI010000213.1, forward strand.
GGTGCTAGTGTTAGTGCATGAGCGTGGAGGTACGTCCAACCCAATTGGGTGGGACGGGTGTTGAGCTAAGTTACTTTAATTATATGAAATAATAAGGGGTGAACTAAAGGTTAATCACTAACTAAAGTAATTGTCTTGAGAAAGAGGATGCTGGGGTTGAGCGCATTAAATCCTTAGTACCGTTGGGGGCCCCTTTACGGGGTATACCGCGGGAAGTCCAAGATTCACCCTAAATATAATACTAACTAAATTGTAGACAAGAGTAGCCTAATTAGGTCAGCAAACTAGTATGGATCTCATTCGAGGAGGAGATGGGTTGGATCAACTTGTGTGTTAGTCCCTGAGCCGGAGGCTCGGGTAGACTTAATAACACCTATTACTTATGCAACTAGTGGCGAGTCTTCGGTACTAGGCTAGTCGTGTCACCGACGGTAGTACGTTGACTCAGGTGAGGGTGAGGTTTAAAGGGCTGGTAAGTTTGAGTACCGCGGTCTGGAGGACAATCCCTAATAACCCACCCCGACCTTAAAGTCTGGTGGATTCCAGCAAGAGTACGCAGGAGCTCCGTTGTTGTGTTCTTAGCATTGAGGCGTACGTGAGGTCTAGGCTTGGTAGTGAGCATACCCGCCTAGGATGTGGAGTGCCCGATCCACTGCCACCGTGAGCCACGACAGTCGGTACCCTAAAGGTTGGCTTCCTTTCTAACAAAGTGGGAACTATAAAGGTCTGTGCGCATAGAGTCGTGTGGGTGAGTCAAATTGCATAAACATATTAAATCATCATAAGCATAGCATAACATAACATACACATTAGCATACCCCCATCATATAAATTAGTATGGGCTCTTTTATATGATGGATTACCTGGACATCTTAACTTATATGTCGTATGGGCGTTCATATAAGTTAAGGTACGAATCTGTGATGGTAGATTAGTTTTACTTACTGCACCGCATTTTTATTACTGGTTTACTTCATGCTCTACTTTACTGCCATTTATTTGCACTATACTGCTAGCTAGTTTTACCGCTTTTCCTATACTTGCTATAGAATAGTGCCATGTCATCTCTTTCCTTGTTTACCCCTTGTTGTCCTCCGCTTCTTCCTCCCGCTCGGTACCTAGGAGTCGTGGAGGGAGGCGAGGACAAAACGACTTAGTCTTTATGACTAACGGTCGAATGTGGCCGTAATAGGAGTCCGAGGAGACGGAGTTGTCCCGCGCGCAGCTAGACGAGATGGCAGGACCTGAGCAGCGGATGCAGCGCACTACCACGACGCCACAGGTTGATGACTAGATAGTTAGATTTCAGCTTTGAGAGTTTGTAGTTTCCGCATGTAGTAGAGAGAGGGAGTACTCATTTTGGATATGTATCGGGCTTAAGCCCTTTTGCTTCTACTATCTCTTTTTGGACATTTCTGTTTTCATTATATATCTATATGATGTTGTGACATGTGGACATGCCTTTACCTCTGATCGTATAGCCGGCGGAGTTGGTGCTGAGCCGGGTTAGCCAACCCGAGTTTTGGTGACACCGCAAGGCAGCGATTCTGGGCGAAGATCCACCTCAACCGTGCGATGCGGGAGAGGTTTGAGTTTTCAGGTACCCGAACGGGTTTTGAGAAAAGAGATCTTACATTTGGAAGGAACCACAAGTTGGACCCCCGGTATGTGGGACCTTTCCAGGTTGTTGAACGCATCGGAGCGTCAGCTTATAGATTGGATTTGCCTGCTTCCTTCCCTAATGTTCACGATGTGTTTCATGTGAGCCAGTTGAGGAAGTGTTTGCGTAGTGATCGGCTTGTTCTTGATTCGGTGCTTGTTTTGCAGCCCAATCTTTCGTATTTTGAAGAGCCTATCCGAATCTTGGAGACTCAAGAGCATGTGTTGCGGAGGAAGACGATCCTGATGGTTAAGGTTCTTTGGAAGAATCAGGGTGTCGAAAGCTCAACATGGGAGCTGGAGTCTGCCATGAGAGAGACTCATCCTAGCCTCTTCTCTTAGATTTCGGGTAATTCTTCTGTCTGGTGACCTTTGGATTTGATTCAGTATCTTTCTTAATCTTTGGATTTCAAGTTTCGGGACGAAACTACTTTTTAGGGGGAGTAACTATAACGTCACTGATTTTTGCTAATTATTTACGTGACCGCTGTGGCGTAATTTTTGTAGTAAGGGCTTTGCGTCAGCTCGTCTGGTTTAGTTTTGAGCCTTAGCTTAGTTAAAGTATGTAATTTAGATCGAGCGCGCGAGATTTCATAGAAGTCCGAGGTGATTCAGTCGCCGTCGTAGTTTAAATACAAGAGGAGGTTGCTTTTGTGTTTCCCTGTCTGCGTTCGATGAACATCGGGCAGCCTGCGTTTGACGAATGGCAGGCAGCCTGCATTCGACGAACGGCAGGCAGCCTGCGTTTGACGAACTAAAGGAAGCCTGTGTTCGACAAACGGCAGGCAGCCTGCGTTTGACGAACTGCAGGCAGCCTGCATTCGATGATTTTTGTTCAGCCTGCGCTCGACGATTTTTGTTTAGCATGTGTTCGACGAACGGCAGGCAGCCTGCGTTCGACGAACTGCAGGCAGCCTACGTTTGACGATTTTTGTTCAGCCTGCGTTCGACGAACTGCAGGCAGCCTGCGTTCGACGAATTTGTTTTTGTCTGGGTTCGACGAATTCCTGGAATCTTAGTATATATACTTTAAGTTTAGGTTTATTTCTTTCTTCTCCTTCCCTGTCGGCCGACCTAGGGTTCTTGCGGGCGAGAAAGCGAGAGCGGTCAGTCGTGTAGTTTCCGGCAATTTCTAGGGCTGTGGTAGTCGGAATCGCGTTTGGAGAGAAGATTTGGAAAGCTCTCGGCGAGATCTTCGTGTTTGAGGTAAGCTTTTTCCCGTTCTTGGAATTTTTGGAGTTATGGTTGTGACCTAACTCCTCCTTTTGATCCGTAAAGTTTCAGGCTGTTGAGTTTGAGTGAGTTCTTAGCCGATCCATAGCTTTTGGAGCGGAGACCTTCGAGCTTGCAAGGTGTAAAGCAAGTGGCTTTCTCCTCCTTCTTTCTTATTTTTTTCTTCCTGCTGTTTGTTTAATTTCTCGAGAGCCTGCTTTCCCCTGCCTTTAATTTCTCGAGAGCCTGAAGACTCCTCCTATTTAATTTCTCGAGAGCCTGCCCTCCCCCTGCCTTTAATTTCTCGAGAACAGCATTCTCCCTGCAATTTATTTCTCGAGAGCTTGCTTTGCTCTGCCCTTAATTTCTCGAGAACAGTATTCTCCCTGCATTTTATTTCTCGAGAGCCTGCTTTGCCCCTTTAATTTCTCGTGATCCTAATGACTCCTGCCCCTTTAATTTCTCGTGAGCCTAATGACTCCTGCCCCTTTAATTTCTCGAGAGCCAGTTGACTCCTTCCCTTTAATTTCTCGAGAATCTGATGGCTCCTGCCTTTCTTTTCTCGAGAAATGTTAATTGCCATTGGCCTTCCCTAGAGCCTCTTGTCCTCTGTTCTTGACCTCTCTATAAACCTTTGTAATTTAGATAATTTATGTCTTATCTTACGCATCGTCTTATGCAGTGTTTTCTCTATGTTTGACATTATCCTTTGGGTATCCGGTGATTATTTCTCGGGCTACGCCCCGTGTTTTAAATAAAGATTTAATTAATAAGAACCATTGTCTTTAGCCTTGCACGGTAGTCGTGTTTGGGGGACAGTGGGGGAAATGTTATAGCCTTGCACGGTAGTCGTGTTTGGGTGGTTGGGTCTAGAGGCACCCCCACCCGGTTTTGGGATTTGGGTGGCGGAGGTAGGTAACCGCTCCCGTTTAATTTGAGTTGATCAGTCTCTTTAATTAAGTTTTAACAAGATAAATGAACTTTGCCTATTCCTCTTTATGGTATTTTGGGTGCACTTGATGCTTCACTTAGTTCTTTGTTTGGAGCTTCTCTTTCGGTAAATATGGCTTGGGTTGGTACCCCTTATGCCTCATTTACTTTTCTGCTTGTTGTTTTCTGCCACTTGTATTCCCTTGCTGAGGCGTTCTTTGTTTTACTGAATGCCTCAAGTTCAGAGCCTTAGCTGCTAGTGCTGTAGCCCGGAGTCTTCGGGAATTCTTTTGTTGCTGTTTCACCCCACTGCTGTGAGGTAGTTGTGGTTTATTTTCTCTTGTGTTCAGACATGTTAGTATGGTGCCAATGGGTTAGTGTCAGGTTGATGACGCCCGTTGTGCCCTCTTGATACTATATAGCTTACTTGCCAGTTAATTGCTACTACTTTTTAGATCTTGTGTGACTTGCTCTCTGGGAATGATTTATGTCTAGGTGCATTATAGTTATAAAAATGGATTTTCTTTCATCCTCATTGCATTCTTTTTAACAGAAATCCTTATCTTTAAGTCGCCTAAAAGATATTTTCTATACTTATGCTACGCCTAGATATGTGCATATCATTTACTTTATATCAAATCATCACGTGCATCTAGGACCTTAAGTGAATTAAATCAAGTATTTTTCGCTGCAATTACATATATTTTTCTCGGTGGACTAGTTGATCCACGAACTGAGAGACACAGTTCTTCCCCAAACTCAAATAAATGATTTCAAATGACGATCTATCATGTAAACATGTTTTGATTAATTAAGTAATAGGTTCCCGCCTGAGCTTCTGCAGTTGTCTCCCGCATGACCTGACATCATAACGCGTATTTTCTCTTACTCTGATATTTCTAAATTTGGGAAAATGCAGGTTTTGACACCTCGCGCGCACCCCTACCGCCCGGCGCACCGCTGTTAGCACTTCAGTCGGTTGGCCGTGTACCGGAGAAACCGCCTCGGTGCGGTCTTTTCTCTTTCTTTTATTTTTTTTTCTTTCTCACAAGAGATGGGGAATTACTTACCTCCGGCATGGTACGGCTCATCCCGAGAGGATGACAATGACCCGAATTACCGCAGAGAAATTAAAGCCTTCGAACTCCTCCGCGCAGTATTCCGGACTCCGAAGGTTTGGGGGCTCATGATATGCACACATATATTTAAAAGCGCTCTCGGGGTGCATTTAGAGGATGCTCCATTAAGGAGTAGTGGAGTTAGTGGGGTCAAAGTCAAAGCCATGATCATTGGAGTGGAGGAATCCGTCGACACGCAGTTCACACTCCATCAGCGCCAGGTGTGGGTAAAGCCGCGCCCACTACTTGGGTGTGATTAGTACCGCACCCCACTAATGGGGTGTGGATAGCCCGCATCCCCATGATAGGGGGAGCGGCCGAGCCGCCCCCCACCCCCCCTCCCCCGCTTTTGGGGGTGCGGCCGAACCACACCCCCCCATGTGAGTGCGGCCAAATTACACCCCTCATGGGGGTGCGGCCTAACCGCCCACCCCCTTCCCCCCTTTTTATCGGGGTGCGGTCGGAGAACCTTTTCCCCTAGGGATGCGGTTCCCTATTTCTCGAATGGCTCGACTTTCAGAGGGCACGTCCTCGCTTTCATAGCAATTGGTATCCAATCGCACTCGCCCATTCTCCGTTCCCCCAGAACGCTCTCGTGCTCGTTGCGTGCTCAGAGCGCTCCCGTAGTCGTTGCGCGCTCCAGTGCTCGTTGCGCGCTCCCGTGCTCGTGCGCTAAGAACGCTTCCGTGTTCGTTGCGGGCTTATAACGCTTACGTGTTCGTTGTGCGCTCATAACACTTCCGTGTTCGTGATGCACGCGGTAGTTAACCTTTCTTAATTTTTTGATTGCAGGTCTTGTTTGTCGCCTTCATCGCCATCTTCGAAGCTGCCCGAACCGCCCAACTTGCCCGAACTGCCCGAAGGGTGAAACGGTCATTTACAAAAAATGGCGATCTGTGTGCTCCAAATCGACCAACGTGATTTGCCCGTCAGGTGGTTACGGTGGTAACAACGGCAAAATTACCGGGCTACCCCTGCCCATGGCTATAAAAGGAACTCAGGGCATTCATTTCAAGACACCTTGCCATCTACGCCCGAGAGAGCTCTGTTGAAGATTTCCTCTGAGTTCTCCTTCGGCGCTTGAAGATCTTCTTCGGCCTTTGAAGATCTCCTTCGAGTGCTTAAAGATTTCCTTCACTTCGGAAGACAATCTTCCTAAGCAATTGGGAATCCTTCGGATCCAGAAAGGCGACTCAATCATCTCACTTTTGTTCTCAGAAGAAGAAGCGTTCAGCTTTCCGAGAGGTGGTCTGTCACCCTCAGAGTTCTCTCTCTCTCTCTCTCTCTCTCTCTCTAACATTGTAACGAGCAGCGTCCTGTCGCGCTCAAGTTCTTAATTTCAAACTGTAACACCCCAGAAGATAGTGGAGTTTGGTCGGCACAACTCCGACCACGTGGTTTTTCACCCTTTATGGGTTTTCCACGTTTAAAAGCCTTCGTGTTACTTATTGATTCATTCATTGACTATTTGCACGCTCTGTTCGCTCTTGAGCTAAGGTGGTTCAATAAGACTGGTCTACCAAGAGCATCGAGCGGCCCGCAATAGTTTGGCGCCGTCTGTGGGAATGTGTTCCAAAAAACCCTACAAAGGCTTCCTGGAGACAACACCTGCTTCACCCCAATACTCGGGACCGGCAAGAATGGACACCCACCAGGCACTTTCAGATGCTTGTATTTCCTCCATCCGTGCGGGCTCAGGGGAAAAAGCGCTCATTGTTGCACCCATACTGCCCTAATGGCTTGGCATAGCCGGCAAGCATGCTCCTCCAGCAGCGGAGGAAGATTCGAATGACGTCACATTCCAGCTAGAGTGATCCCCATATTAAGACCAATCTTGAAGTATCCAATGCCCTCATGGCTTAAGCTCCCGCGCTATAGAGAGTTTCACAGAACAGAAAACCCATACGAACACGTTAACTGCTTCCTGGCCGCGATGGAGATGTTCGGGCTTCTTGAACAAATTAGCTGCAAGATCTTCGCAGAAACACTACGCGGAAGCGCTCTCAACTAGTATCAGTCCCTGCCTAAGGGAAGCATTCACAACTTCACCGAGCTATCCCAGTTATTCAATGGATGACACGAAGCCCGCGGACAGAGAATCCGAGAAGATAAACGAGCATGGGAGGAGCTCGAGTCGGGCGGATCCCCCCATCCAAGGCAGACAGAGCATGACGAGCAATAAGAGGAGGTCGTTATAAGCTTCCACCAAAAGCACCTCCACGGAGGGTTGGACTTTTCCTTGCACGCGAGCATCGACAACCCAGCTTGTGAGTTAAGGAGAGCGTTAATAAGCCACGGTATCCCATTCAATATCTTGTTCATGGTAACAGTGATACAACTAAAACTCCTTGGTGGGAACCTCAAGCACAGTGCAAGCAACGCAGAACTCCCAGACGGAATGGTAATACGCACCATATGAGTCATCGTCCTCTCTTTCCATGTGGGAGCACTCCCAGAACCGGTCTAGTACGACGTCCAATTCGCCGTTGCAGAAGCAGATTCACTGTTGGGAAAATGATTTCTCTTAACCCCTAGAAATGAGTTAAAGAAAGAGTTTTATGAATGAATAACAAAAGACCAAGTAAATATGCGTCGAATGGTATTCGACGCTACGTCGAAATATAGTCGACGTTTTCTTCAGGATATGTCGAAGTAACTCTAGGAAGATTTCGACGTATGTCTTATCGACGCTACTCTGATTTCTAGTCGACGCATACAGAGAAGTCGACGCACTTTTGTCGACGCACATTCCTCATATCTCTCTCGACGTCGGGCTAAGATGAATTCGACGCTTACGTCGAATAGTAATCGACGCACGTCGATCTTTATGACAGATTTATTATTGCGCCAGATCTCTTTCCTTCTTTTCTGAAGATCTGATTTATATAGAATGATGTTAATATTTTATAGCCGTTCTGAATCATTCTTTCCTTCTATTTGATTCTTGGCTAAATCTGATTAACTCTATTTTGGATATTATTTGAAATCTGAATTAACATTTTCCATTTATGCTATAACTGCTATGGAAATATTTCTCTCTTCCTAAATCTCTGGCTGCTAATTGATTCCTCTCCTATAGTGCTATCTTATTACACAGAGCTATAAAATAAAGAGGAAGTCGGCAGGAAATAAACAAGAGTGATCTACCACACATATATGATATAGAGGAAAAAGCTCCCAAAAGAAAAGAGAGATATTGAGAAAAAGCTCTGCAGCAACATCCATCCATTTCTACTTCTGCTCACTGCTCACTGCTGCAAAATCTGATTGCTCTCACTAAAAGAGAGAAAGGCTACAAATCTTCTTCTCTCTATAGAAGAAAGATTTAATTCATAACTTGTGCTTCAAATCTTCTTGCTAGGAAGAAGATTCATTATTGTCTTTATTTCTTTCTCCTTCTTTATTCTTATTCACTATTGTAAAAGAGTTTTTAGAATCTCTCTTCAAAAAATTCAGTGTACTGGTTCTAAGAGTCTCCTTTTCAAAAGACTCAGTTGGTTCTAAGAGTCTCCTTGTCAAAAGACTCAGGGTGGTTCTAAGAGTCTCCTTATCAAAAGACTCAGTGCAAGTTAGTGAATTCCTACCAAGGGGGTAGAAGAGTGGACTACCCAAAGTTTGGGGAACCACTATATTTTCTTGTGTTGTGCTGTGAAATTTCTTTCTTGCATTTACTTAATTGCTTGTCTAATTCTTGTTGGTGTGTGGGAAGCTCTAATCTGTGATCATACACATATATATATATTAACTTTGCACAAAATATTTTAAATCTCTATTCACCCCCCCTCTAGAGAATTCTAGTGAGGTTAACTGTGCACTTTCAATTGGTATCAGAGCGAGGTTGATCTAAAAAGGATAACTCCTTGATCAAAAAGATCCTACCTTATATATATATATATATATATTTTTTACTATTTTTCACATGGCACAAATCAAAGATTATGCTTCCACCAGACCACCAATGTGCAACCTTGAAAAGTTTGCAGTTTGGAAAACAAGAATCATAATCTATATGAATTCTATTGATGCTGACTTGTTCAATATTACTGTAACAGGTCCACCAAAGCCCTATAGAAAGGATGCAAATGGAAACATCACACAAACACTTGTTCCAAGATCTGAATGGACAGAAGATGAGAAGAAGGCAAGAACTCATGATCTAAAGGCCATGAACATACTTGTCTCAACTCTCTCAGATGACATCTTTCAAAAGGTTGTTGACTGTGAATCATCCAAGGAAATTTGGGATGCCCTCACAAAGATGGTGGAAGGAAGTGCTGATGAAAAGAAAGACAAGAAGGCCCTATTGATCTCTCAATATGAGAACTTTCAAAAGAAGGCTGAAGAAGGCATCTCTGAAATGTATGACAGATTCAGTCTGATCATCAATCAACTAAGAGACTTGGATAGAGAAATCTCTCTTACTGAGATAAATGACAAATTACTAATGAGTCTCCCTAGTTCATGGGACTCAAGAATTTGGGCAATAAAAGACACAAGAGGACAAAAAGAGATCTCAACAGATGCTCTCTTAGGAAAACTCAGATCCTATGAGCAGTTGCTGAAAACTAGAGAGGAGAAGGAAAGAAGAGAAAACGCCCCAAGTCCCTCAAAAAGCAGGAACATTGCTCTAAAGGCAACAGAAGAAGAAACTTCTGTCACTGAAGAAGAATTATTCAGTTTCTTGGCCAGAAGATTTAGGAAATGGGTCAAGAAAGATGGATCAAAAAGGAGGGAGTCAAGACCAAGGTATGACAAAACACCTACTAAAGAAATAATTTGCTATTCTTGCAGAAAACCTGGACACATTGCCCCAGAATGTCCAGAGAATGCTGAAACAGAGAAGGATCTGAAAAAGAAAGATCTGAAGAAAAAGGGGAAGAAGAAAGAAAAAAGCTTCATTGCTGAAGTCTGGAGTGAAACAAACTCTGAGGATAGTTCATCCTCTAAGAGTGACAATGAAGAATCTAGACAAGAAGACATATGCTTGATGGCCTTTGAAGATACAAAGAATGATGATAAACCATGGAGTGAACAGGATCAGAAGAAGATCTATCCTCAGATGATGAAAAAGAAGAGAACCTCATTCTCATTGAGGAATCTGAGAATGAGGATGAGGTAAGTATGTTTGATGACATTGATTTTCAAAGTGATAGCTTTAGAAATGATTTTATAAAAATGTACCTAGATCACCTAAAAACAAATCAAGAAATTGAGGATCTAAAAGAACAAATCAATGTAGCTAAAAATCAGAGAAACATAGAAATTAACTCTTCTAAAGATTATGAATCAATAGCTAGCAGAATAAAGAAGGAAACAGAAAGGGCCAATATAGAAAATCAGTTCCTTAAGAACAAAGTAACCCAGGCAAAAGCCTTTGAAGAATCAATAAAAATAAGAAGTCAAAATCTTAAGGAAATCACTGACAAACAAACAATAAGACCCAAACATCTTGGGCTAGGGGCTGATCCCTCAATCAGCCTAACTTCATCCAACAAACCTGCTTGGATGAGCCCTATAAAATTCACTAAACCTGTTAATTTGTTAAACCAAGAAAAAGATAAGGGAGAAAAAGAAACCAAGGAATTTGATGAAACATCTTATTATTCAGCTGATGATTCACATACTTCATCTGAAGAAACAATCAATCCAAGAAGAACAACACATAAAGGAGTAAAAACAGAGAAAGGCAAAATGAAAATTTGTGAAGACACAGATGCGTCGACTTCATATCGACGCATGCACGATAGTGCGTCGACTTATTCTCGACGAAACCTCTCAGATGCCTCGACCTCTACTCGACGCTTGAATAAAGATACGTCGACATCAATTCGACGCAACTTTCCTCATGCGTCGACACCAGATCAACGCAATCTGAGGAATGCGTCGATAACAAATCAACGCAATTATCAACATACGTCGAATAGATATCGACGCAAAAATGTTCAGAGCAACTTAAATACATTCTCTCCAAAAGTCTTTTATCCTAACCCTCATTCAGGAACCAGTCATCCTAATCATGAATTTTATCCAAATAAACACTTCAATCCCAAACAAAATGTTTATCTTAACCAAAAATCCCATCGTAATCAAAACCTATATTCAAACCAACACTCTTATTCTAATCAACAATTATATCCTGCTCTAAATTCAAATTCCCTTAATACTAGGATAATCAAGTGCTATATATGTAACAAAGCTGGCCATACTACCAAGCAATGTTGGTACAATCAATCAAACTATCTGTAAAATCTAGTTCAAAACTGACTCAGAAAACATTAGGACTAGAAAGAAATAATGAGAAATAAAAATTTAAAATTCTTTTTAAAAGTCACTTCTAGTCGACGCACCGTCGATAACCAACACAATAAATCGACGCATGCGTCGACCAAAATCGACGCATACGTCGATAGAAAACCCTAAACATCTCAAACTCTGTCTATATCAACGATGACGTCGAATTACACTCGACGTAACGTCGACTTCAGGATAAAAGAGCGGCAACATTAGAATATTTTCGATCACATCCACTGGAGTACCGAAAAAGCCTCGAATTGAGCCCTGTTTCGACGTTTCACCTGACTTAAAAAGACTCTTCAGAAACCTCCACTACTCTGCATCTTTTATCCTCCGTGCTCCTTTGTCCAGCTGATTCTTCTTACTGATCCTCAATGGCTCCCAAAATAAATTCTGGGTTCGACATTGATCTCGGATCCTTCCAAGCAGCAGCAGAGAACTATAAGAGCATCATTGCTCTATTCGATGAAGCGGGATTGAACAAGCTCATCTCTTCTAGGTGCAAGCTCCTGGAAACTGAGCTCACTGAGCTCATATCTCATGTTCAGATCTCTAAACAAGGAGAAATCCAAGGAACACTCTATGAGACACCAGTCTCAATCTCTGCAGACCACATTAGGGCCACCTTTGATCTCCCATCAGGTATATCCTAATGCCTCTTTCATTTCAATAAAATAGGAAAAGAAAATGAGCCTCTCATGAATGACTTGACTAGTCTAAAATTATTCCCCTATTAGGTGATGAATCCATTGAACTCACACCTGATGAAGTCAAGCATTTACTTAGCACCATGAAATTCTCAAAAGACAGACCAATCCATCTGAAAAAGATAGACTTTTCAGATGAGTACAGATTGCTGGCAGACATAGTAGGGAAGATACTGCTATGCAAAATATCAGCCCATGATGCAGTGCCCAAACAGCAGCTGAACATCATGGGGGCTCTTGTGCTGAAGAAGAAGGTGAATTGGGCCAGATGTCTTCTCAAAATGATAGGCTCCAAATATTCCCACAAGGAAAATGCTTATATGAGAATCATGAGTCAGGTTCTCTTCCATTCCTTCCCTGACCTCTGCAGGTCTAAAGGAATTCCCATCCCTCTAGGAAAAAGGATGTCCATAGCCCTATTTTCTAAATGGGCCAGGCAAATCCCTAAGCCTGGTTCCATTCCTGAAAGGACTCCATCTCCTCCTATCTCTCCTACTCCTCCTTCTCCTCCTCAAACAAATCTCTCCTCTCTCCCATCATCATCCACACAAATACCACCTCAATCCCTTGCTCAGCATTCTTCTATTCCTCCACCTCCTCCATCAAATACACCTACCCAACATGATAGTATTCCATCTCCACATTCCTCTCATACACCTCCACCATTATCTCCTCCTCCACCATCTGCATCCACTGAGGCTCTACTCACTCAGTGCATCCAATCTGCAGCCCAAAAATTCCAGGCAATGCTAGATGAGCATTGCTCACAGATTCACTCCTCCATTCTACACATGCACACCCAAATAGATGGGGTAAGTGCCTCTGTGCAAGATCTAAAGTCATCTCTCTCTTCCTCTAGAGTGACTAGGTCTTTCTTAACCTCCTTGGCCAAGAAGGTCAAGAAGGGGGAGAATCTAGATGAAGATCAGCTCTCCAATCCTGAGCTCCATATTGATGAACAAACAATAGAGATACTCAACATAGCAAGAGATGCTGTAAATCAAATGGCACCACTACAAGGGGAAGGGAGCAGAGCAGTGAATGAGGCTGATAATGAAGCTGGTACAAATATAGATAAAAATGAACCAGCTGATGGAACTGAGAAAGAAAATGAAGCTGATACTGGAAAAGAAAAAGAGACAGATGTTCTGCTGGCTGAAGAAGAAAGAATAAAAGGAGCTCTATCCCAGGGGGAGCTACCTGCTCAGGGGGAGCTAAATGAACTTCTTACAAGTGAGAAAGAGAAATCCTCTTCTCCTAAAACATTGGTATTCAAGAGAAAAAGAAAGACTCCTCCTACCCCACCTGAGTAGTATTTGAAAACAATGCTGATATATTTTATCTTATAGTTGAAAATGATATGGTATAAAAATGACATCTATTTATATGATTCTGGAATATCTGCTTAAATGATCTCCCTCTCTAAATTTCACTTTTGATTAAGTGACATACCTCTTATCCTTACAAATTATGTGCTGAGTTGATTTTATGCTAAGACAATTTCTCCTTAAATAGGGTTAAGACAAATAGGGGGAGATTGTTGGGAAAATGATTTCTCTTAACCCCTAGAAATGAGTTAAAGAAAGAGTTTTATGAATGAATAACAAAAGACCAAGTAAATATGCGTCGAATGGTATTCGACGCTACGTCGAAATATAGTCGACGTTTTCTTCAGGATATGTCGAAGTAACTCTAGGAAGATTTCGACGTATGTCTTATCGACGCTACTCTGATTTCTAGTCGACGCATACAGAGAAGTCGACGCACTTTTGTCGACGCACATTCCTCATATCTCTCTCGACGTCGGGCTAAGATGAATTCGACGCTTACGTCGAATAGTAATCGACGCACGTCGATCTTTATGACAGATTTATTATTGCGCCAGATCTCTTTCCTTCTTTTCTGAAGATCTGATTTATATAGAATGATGTTAATATTTTATAGCCGTTCTGAATCATTCTTTCCTTCTATTTGATTCTTGGCTAAATCTGATTAACTCTATTTTGGATATTATTTGAAATCTGAATTAACATTTTCCATTTATGCTATAACTGCTATGGAAATATTTCTCTCTTCCTAAATCTCTGGCTGCTAATTGATTCCTCTCCTATAGTGCTATCTTATTACACAGAGCTATAAAATAAAGAGGAAGTCGGCAGGAAATAAACAAGAGTGATCTACCACACATATATGATATAGAGGAAAAAGCTCCCAAAAGAAAAGAGAGATATTGAGAAAAAGCTCTGCAGCAACATCCATCCATTTCTACTTCTGCTCACTGCTCACTGCTGCAAAATCTGATTGCTCTCACTAAAAGAGAGAAAGGCTACAAATCTTCTTCTCTATATAGAAGAAAGATTTAATTCATAACTTGTGCTTCAAATCTTCTTGCTAGGAAGAAGATTCATTATTGTCTTTATTTCTTTCTCCTTCTTTATTCTTATTCACTATTGTAAAAGAGTTTTTAGAATCTCTCTTCAAAAAATTCAGTGTACTGGTTCTAAGAGTCTCCTTTTCAAAAGACTCAGTTGGTTCTAAGAGTCTCCTTGTCAAAAGACTCAGGGTGGTTCTAAGAGTCTCCTTATCAAAAGACTCAGTGCAAGTTAGTGAATTCCTACCAAGGGGGTAGAAGAGTGGACTACCCAAAGTTTGGGGAACCACTATATTTTCTTGTGTTGTGCTGTGAAATTTCTTTCTTGCATTTACTTAATTGCTTGTCTAATTCTTGTTGGTGTGTGGGAAGCTCTAATCTGTGATCATACACATATATATATATTAACTTTGCACAAAATATTTTAAATCTCTATTCACCCCCCCTCTAGAGAATTCTAGTGAGGTTAACTGTGCACTTTCATTCACCATATGATGCAATATTCGGGAGAATCCTACTCAACGCCCTCCAGCATGATGCCTCCATGGCGGGACGCATGGAAAGCAAAGGGAAAATCCTTCAAAAGTCAGTTTGCAGTCTCAGCGCTGCAGCAGTCAAAGTTCCTTGGATCAGCCATAGGCCGTCACGGAGCCCAAGTCCTGAGAAAGACTACCCAAAGGAAAGCCACGCAGCCCCATCACTGACAGCAGTATCCAATCTCTGAGTACCAGCAAACCCGCGACAACTTGAAATCATGGGTCGAAAGATGAAGGGACAACAACTGCTGCCAAAGGCTGGTCGGCTGAACTGTTCCCGAGAGTCGACAAACCAAAGAACCTGGATCTACACACCGTTAAACGCCTCCTGCGAGCATATCTTGTCGGTAATCTACAATAGCAAGATCGTCAAGTGGACAAGACCGCTCCCCCAAAATGCAGGGGATCAATCCCTTTTCTGTGATTTTCACAAGGGCCTGGGGCAACGTACGAAGAAATGTCTCAGCCTGAAAGACGAGATCGAGCGCCTTGTCCAATCAGGACACCTCGAGGTTTTTCGCTAAATATCTCGCAAGAAGGTAGTCGGGGGCCAGCCACCGAAGTGATCAACTCTTAAACCACTATCGCGCTTCACCATAGGTGATCCGAAAAACTCGTGCAAGCGCTACTCAGAAAAACCAGGAACCGGGGAAAAGAGCTCTACATTATCTATACTCTCGTTTAGTTTGTATTAAGAAAACAATCGCTAACTCCAAAGCTGCAAGATTACACTTGCACATGTATCAATGTTTTTGTTAATTAAATATGATTTACTTGTTCTTAACTACACTACCACAGGAACATTCTGGGGCCCTGCCCCTGAGACTTCACACTGTCGCTGATCGAAGGTCCGCCCTTCTCCCCGCAGTAAGGTCCCAACGTCGTAAGGGTCTGCCCCACTTATGGTCGTCAATGGTTTGAACGAACACGCTCTTCACCGGCCATTTTGGGGCCCTGCCCCTAGGACTTCGCACTGTCGCCGATCAAAGGTCCACCCTTCTCCCCGTAGTAAGGTCTCGGCGTCGTAAGGGTCTGCTCCTCTTACAGACGTCAATGGTTTGAACGAATACGCTCTTCACCATCCATTTTAGGGCCCTGCCCCTAGGACTTCACACTATCGTCGATCGAAAGTCAGCCCTTCTCCCCGCAATAAGGTCCTGACGTCGTAAGGGTCTGCCCCTCTTGCGGTTGTCAATGGTTTGAACGAACACCCACTTCACCGGCCATTCTTGGGCCCTGCCCCTAGGACTTCGCATTATCGCCGATCGAAGGTCCGCTCTTCTCCCCGCAGTAAGGTCCCAACGTCGTAAAGTCCTGCCCCTCTTACGGTCGTCAACGATTTGAACACACTTTTCACCAGCACTCTGGGTGCATGTCCTCCTAACCACCACTCCAAAGATAGTTAAAATCATAAAACCATCAAAGACACACAAAAATAAAAGCTATATAATAAAATCCAAAAGTGCACAATCACACCAGCACAACACTACACATATGTAGAAAATAATTGCAAACAACGAAAGAAAGCAATAAGATGGAAAACAATAAATACAAATATCAATTCTCGGCTACATCCGAGCAGTCGTCCTCCGAAATGTCCCGAACTTTGAGACCGGCGTTTGCACAGCCGAACTTCCACTCCATCATACGGAGAGTCTTCTGAACGCCTCTCTGAAAGGCAACCTCGCACTCATCTTCCAGCAGCGGCTCCACCTCCTTCGACATAATCTCGGCGCGAAGCTCCTCTGACATCTGAAACCGCTCCTCCGCAAAAGCTACGAGTCCTTATATGCGGTAACTCCCACCGCTTTTGTCACTCGATGCTCCTTTCAGTAGATGATAACATGTCCACCTCACTTCTCAGGAAGCCCAGCTCGCCCTCCTGGCGGAACATCTCCCCTTGGGCCTCTGATAGCTAGCGAAGGGCATCCTGGGCAAGTGCCATGTCACCGCCGAGCTCCCCTCACAGCTTCTCAACCTCTGATCGTGAAGAAGAGATATCTGGCTCAAGTTGTCGGATATGGGCAAAGTCACGATCCCTCTTCTTCTTCAATGCAGACAAATCACGCTTCGCCGCGCGAAGCTCCTCCTGGAGTATGAAGTAACTGTCCTTGAGGCCCACATAACAATCGTTCCATGCAAGGGCAACACTAGTCTGAACGTCGGTTTGTGAAGAAAATAAGCAGTCAGAATACTTA
The DNA here is from genome assembly GCA_033032865.1 of Dactylorhiza incarnata. Classification (NCBI taxonomy): domain Eukaryota; kingdom Viridiplantae; phylum Streptophyta; class Magnoliopsida; order Asparagales; family Orchidaceae; genus Dactylorhiza; species Dactylorhiza incarnata. The sequence continues at coordinate 2,886,384 of JAWHQI010000213.1, forward strand.
AACAATAAAAAAGAAGAAAGGTAGGAATTGAAAAGAAAGAAGTTCTACTCACTGCAGAGGTCATCGCCTGAAGACAGGAAGAAGCTTGCCTCGCTGTCGACGAAGGAGGAGGAGGCAGCATGTCTTCCTGCGGAACCTGGTCAGCAAGAGGAGACGCTAAAATCTCGACATCAGGATCTGCCGGTTCCACCCTGCGGTTGCTCGGATTGGCCTCATGATCATGGATCCTAGGCGCTAGTAGGATGGACCTCGGACTGGAATTCCCGTGCTCGTTGCACTCTCAGAATGCTTCCGTGTTCGTTGCGCGCTCATAACGCTTACGTGTTCGTTGCGCGCTCAGAACACTTCCGTGTTCGCGATGCGTGTGGTAGTTAACCTTTCTTAATTTCTCTGATTGCAAGTCTTGTTTAACGCCTTCATCACAGTCTTCGAAGCTGCCCAAACCGCCCAACTTGCCCGAACTGCCCGAAGGGCAAAACGTTAATTTACAAAAAATGGTGATCTGCATCTCCAAATCGACCAACGTGATTCGCCCGTCAGGTGGTTACAACGGCAAAATTACCGGTCTACCCCTGCCCATGCCTATAAAAGGAGCTCAGGGCCTTCATTTCAAGACACCCTGTCTTCTACGCCCGAGAGAGCTCTGTTGAAGATTTCCTTTGAGTTCTCCTTCGGCGCTTGAAGATCTTCTTCGGCCTTTGAAGATCTCCTTCGCGGCTTCGAAGATCTTCTTCGAGTGCTTGAAGATTTCCTTCACTTCGGAAGACAATCTTCCTAAGCAATTGGGAATCCTTCGGATCCAAAAAGGTGACCCAGTTATCTCTCTTTTGTTCTCACTTTTGTTCTCAGAAGAAAAAGCGTTCAGCTTTTCGAGAGGTGGCATGTCACCCTCAGTGTTCTCTCTCTCTCTCTCTAACATTGTAACGATCAGCGGCCTGTAGCGGTCGAGTTCTTAATTTCAAACTGTAACACCCCAGAAGATAGTAGAGTTTGGTCGGCACAACTCCGACTGTGTGATTTTTCACTATTTCTGGGTTTTCCACGTTAAAAGTCCTCGTGTTACTCATCGATTCATTCATTGACTGTTTCCGCGCTCGGTTCGCTCTCGAGCTAAGGTGATTCAATCAGACCGGTCTACCAAGAGCATCGAGCGACCCGCAACAGTTCTTGTGGATAGCAAAGAGTCTTGTAACTCAAGTTATGTACATCAATAAACCATCCACTTTCTCCTACTCGTACTCTGAGCTTCACCCACTTTTTCATAATAGCAGTGGTCATTTTAGCAGCTAAGTAGTTAATAATGGCAATCCCGATTCATATAGATCATGTTTGTGGAGGCGGCTCATGAGCTCCGCTGCAACCTTGAGGGAGACGAAACAAAGACCCACAAAACTAATCTTGTCGGCATTTACGTTCCATGTGGAGGAAAAATGTCGTTGGTGCACATCATTCAAGACTGGATGCCCATGTTAGATTGAATCTGTGAAACCATGAATGGGTTCTAGTCGAAACATCGGATGAAAGCCGTATGGGAAGCATGCTTTCATCAAGCTTGATGGAGAAGATGACTTTTGATCTTGCCCTCTATAGCGATGAGATGCCTTAATTTAATGTTACTTGTTATAATTAAGTCATATGACCTGGGCACCGTAAACTATATATAGCAAAGCACTAAAGCGACTGTTTATGATCAAATAGATGTGAAACGTCATTCGATATCTATGCATAACTGAATTGTCCATAGACCACGAAACATATTTAACCCCGATGATTAGATAATCACATAAATTTAACGGATATTAATGACAACTCAATAATATGTGTAATTAACATAATTAACCCACATTAATTATTATATCTAACAGCTTGAGCTCTAACCGGGAGCGTAATAGATTATATAATTTTAAATGTGTAAAAGTTTGTAATTAAATTATATATATAGAAAGAAACATTTGGGAATCTGATTAGAGAGCTAGGGAATTAGTTATGATTGCGATGGACATCATTTAGAAGATAATTATGGAAATATTTGGGAATATGGTTACCATAAATACATTTCTTAAGAGACCTCCAAGTAAAAAATAAAAAAAAAATGCAGAGAGAGCGAGAGGGAGAAGCAGCGCCGGCTTAAAGGAAGAAGGGAGATTGTGAGGCTAGCTTCATATCGTCGCCAATGTCGTCTACTCCTCCGCGCAACCGTCGTTTTCCCTTCATGCCTGTCCGCGCAGGTACCTCCACGGCGCAGGCAGGCCTTGCGAAGATAATCAATATAATCGTTACCGTTCCTCTTCCGCCTTTCACGGAGGTTTCGCACTTAGGTACCGGAGCCTGCCCTGATGTTAAAGAGATATCAACGATGCCGATGGAGGACGAAGCTGTCGATCTGGATCTTAGATTGGGGCTCAGCCTACAGGAGACTGGAGTGGATGACCAAAATTCTACCGCGCACAGCGGCGTCTTTGATTCCAACGGGGCGTTCACCGTCTTCGATTCCGACTGCGCCTCTGATGATTTTGCTGCTGCGGGTAAGAGTTCTGAAGGCGAGTGCTCTCCTGAGATCAAGCCCATTGAGCGAAGATCCACGAAAATCTCGGATGAAGACATCGTCGGCGGAAAAGCTGAAGCGAGCGTCAAGAAAGGAATGGAGTGCAGCGGCGAGGGTTACCTCGACCTCCTCTTGGATGCCGCCCTGCTGGTCTCGAGCGAGGGATGGAATCATGCCGGTGGTGAGGTTTATGGGAAGGCGTCGGCGATGAAGCCGTCTCTGCCACATCCGGCGTCCAATGCGGTGAGAAGGAAGAGGAGCAGCTCCTGCGAGATGCATAGAACGAAAAGGGCGAGGAAGAGCTCGGCTGCAGCTGTTGGGTTCAAGGAATACGAGAAGACGGAAGAGCCGATCACTCGATCGAAGCGTGGAAGAGCACTGATGCTGCCCTCGCGTTACCTCGACTCGGTTCTGGAGCCGTGGAGGAAGGCCCCGACGGCGCAGCGTCGATGAGATTACTGCGCCACGAAAGGCGGAGTCACTGTAGCGGCCATCCAAGACTTTAGTGGTTGCGTTTTGTACATTTAAAATACATTATTGTTTATAGCCGAAGAAAAAAGATAAATATGTTTGAAAAAGATAAACATTTTAGTGATTACATTTTGCAGATTTAAATATGTTTGAAATATGTGCATTATTTTGGCCAGCTCCCTCAGGTCCTCGTGGTCTTTATAGGAAAATTTTTCTCCATGTGTAACGCACTCTGACTTCCTGCGTGCATAAATAGTGTTTTGGTTGATAGACCCACCTTCATTTTGTAATTTCGAAAATTTTCACGGAAAAAAAACGACCTTGCTTTTTCCCGCCTCTCCGCCGGACATTTCCCGCCTCCTTGCCGGAAAGCTCGCCGCCGAAGAGCAACCTAACTTTATTTTCTAGAATCCTCATTTGCTTCATCGCCGACGTATGTGTCGCATCGTGCCTAAATAAATATGGTTTTTTACTTCGCTGGCCCACCATATTTCCCCCTCCTCAATTCGAACGTGACCCCTGCAAACACTCTGCATGGCTCCGGCGAAACCGAAGCAGTCTTCGTCTGGTAATCAAGGGGAAAGTCTGTCTTGATGGTCTTGTATGCACAATGAACTACTTTTTGGACAACCGGGAAGCAATTTTCGGAGCCGATAGTCTAGAGTAGCCAAAGTATCAAAAGTCATTTTAATATGTATATTAGTTGTCACATAAAATAATTGAATAAAGTTAATAGACTACACATGTTGTGGGCCACTTGACGCTCTTCCAGACAGGGCGAATTGGACCGCCTTAGCCCGAGAGTAAGCCGAATGCGCAAACAAACAGTAACAGAGAGAACAAACAAATGGCAAGAGAACGTTTTTAGCGTGAAAAACCCGGAAAGGGTGAAAAACCACGTGGCCGAATCTGCACCAACCAAATTTCACTAAGTGTTAGAGTGTTACAAGCGAAGTTACACGAACAGAGAGCGACATGCTGCTTCTCATTACAGTTGCAGTTGAAGAGAATTCTCCGAGGGTGACAGGTCACCTCTCAGAAAAACTAAGTATCTTGGTGTTGCAGGAGGTTTTCAAGGTCCGAAGAAGATCTTCAAGTGACGAAGAAGATCTTCGAATCACGAAGGATATCTTCGAACCGCGAAGGAGATCTTCGAACTGCGAAGGAGATCTTCGAAGGAATTCTTCAAGGAGCTCTCTCGGATGCAAAGTGTCAGATCCTTTCAAATGAGGGTCCAGGGTCCCTTTTATAGACTTTGCAGGGGTCGCGCGCCCGGGCCGTGCGGCCTTGCGGCCGCGCGCGGCAGCGCACGGACCGCGCGGCCTCGCGGTCGGGCGCGGTTCCGCGCGGCCGCGCGGTTGCGGTTGCGCGGTTGCAGGGTTGCGGTTGCGGTTGCGGTTGTATGAGGAGATAGTGGGTTTGACCCACTTTCCTCCCCATGACCCCATCATCTTAGTGGAGGAGTTGGGTTTTTGGTTAAACTTTGCCCGGATTTCTCTACATAATAGATGATAACCCATCAATTGCCCCCCAAATCCTCGGAGTTCATTCCTATTGCTAAGAGAAGTGCGAGGATTTTGTCATCTTCTGGTGCGATTAGGGTGTTGCGGCGGAGTTATGGCAATGGTACTTTTTGCAATGTCCTTCTCTTATCATGTTGCTTTTATTCCGCGAATCTTTCGTAATGATTATAGTATTGTGCGGAGAGGTTTTGAGACTTATCATTTGTCGTTCTCTTTTCTTTTTTTCTTCTCTTTGTTTTTCAGACGTCGAGGAACGGCGTGGGGTCGAAGTCGATGCGGTTACGTTCTACGCTTAATGTTGAGCGTGTTGAGACTTGGCGTAAGCGATTTAGACTCCCATCGTCCGTAGAAGTGAAGATACCATTTCCGGAGGAACGTGCTCAGAATCTGCCGACCGGATTTATTACTGTCTATGAGAGCCGTTTAAAATCGGGGTTCCGCTTTCCCCCGTCGGAGGAGGCGATCGAGATTTTTAGGTTCTGCGGGGTGCCTATCTCGCAGTTACCCCAGCCGGCATGACGAGGATTATGGGGCTGGTTGTGTTTTTTCGGGAGCATGGTTCGCGACTTTCTTTGGAGATTTTCAAGGATTGGTGTGAGGTCTTTACGGATCCGGGGGGCCGGATCGAGATTTGCAGCAACAAAAGGTGGTTCCGGTTTGGGGAGAAGAATGACTACCGCCACGGAAATACTCTCTACGGGTATGTTCGCAATCGATGGGATTTGTCAGAGCTTTGGAGAGATCTCCCTGGTCGCTGTCATCGTCAAGTGGGATGAGAAAATGAGTTCCAGTCACTTCCCGGCTTTCCAGATCGTATTGATTTATCGAAAGCTTTGCATGGCGTGGCTCTTTTTGCCGAGGAGAAGAGGTTGTTGCTAGCCGGGCTTTCATCAGATGCAGAGCGTGACGCCGCCGTACCTTTATCGCATGATAGGAAGAGAAAGTTTGTTATCAAGTGCGGATGCTCAGAAGCGGTGTCTTCCCCTCCTTCGTCGAAGACCGTCCTGACGAGGCGGGTCCCAGTGGAGTTGTTCCAGATGCGACTCCTATCAATCTTGATGTTGAGATTGCGACTTCTCCTGCCGCGGAAGTTCTTCCTCTGAGTGACCTCCCTCACCCTCCATTGATGACGGCGAAGAGAGTATCGTCTTCGTTACGGGCGATGACTTCAGCGGTAAGTCATATTTTCCAAACGCAACAATTTTTAAGCTCTTTTATTTAAAGATTCTTATCTCGTTCTTTCATTGCAGGTCGGTGTTATGAATAGCGTCGCTCTTACTTGGAACGATTTCTATTGGGCTGAAGGATGGGTACTTCGGCTTCAGGAGGAGCTACATGTTGCGAAGAGCTCTTTGGAGGATTCCAAGAAGAAGAGGGAGCGCGAGATATCGCGTGTGCTCCAATTGGAGTCTGATCTTGCCCTGCCCCACTCTGAGATAGAGCGTCTGCAGAGGGAGCTTAGTGCAGAGAAAGTTACTGCTGACGATGCTGCTCGATTGGTCAAAGATTTACAGGGAGATATGTTCCATCAGGATGGCGAGTTGGCATTTCTGAGAGGCGAGGTGGAGAGGCTTTCTCTTGAGCCGGATACCAAGGCTATCAAAGCCGAAGGAGTTGCTGAGTACAAGGATTCCCTGGAGTTCGTGGAGGAGCGCTCTATGATCTCTTAAGAGCTTCGAGCGGAGATTATGACCAAGGAGGTGGACCCCCTGCTGGAAGATGAGTGCGGGATCTCTTTCAAGAGGGGGATTGGGAAGACCCTTCGTATGGTGGAGAGAAAGATCGGATGCAACACGGCCGGGCTTGGTGTTGGCGACCTTTCTGAAGACGATTGTTCTGATGTAGATATCGAAGGCTGATTGCTCTACTTTCATTTGTCTGTATGTTTTGCTTTCCATTGTTATGTATCGTACTTTGTCGTGTTCGTATTTGCATGTCTTGTGGTGGAGTTGTGCAACTCTTTACTTGGTCATATTGCTTGATGATTATTCCTTTGTTCACCATCGATGTTTGCTTTTTGCTTTTCTCATTCTTGTGCCTGTCAAAGTTTTGACTCCGGATAGCGGCGGTGAGCGTACGCTAGGAGCTGGGTAGAAGGGGAACTGGTCCCGAGTATCGATGAAGGGCAAACGTTTCGAATCGTGGGCGACTGTGAGGGGGGCAGGCCCTGGCGGTGTCGTGATCTTACTAACGGGGTGAAGGGCGGACGTTTCGAACCGGGTAGCGCGAGATCACTGGGGAACTGGCCCCGAGTACCGGTGAAGGGCGGACGCTTCGAACCTTGGGCGCGTAAGGGGGGCAGGCCCTGGTGGCGCCATGATCTACCACCGGGGTGAAGGGCGGACGCTTCGAACCGGGAAGCGCAAGATCACTGAGGAACTGGCCCCTGGTATAGTTGAAGGGAGGACGCTTCGAACCGTGGGCAACCGTGAGGGGGGCAGTCCCTGGCGGTGTCGTGATCTTACTACCATGGTGAAGGGCATACGCTTCGAACCGGGTAGCGCGAGATCATTGGGGAGCTGGCCCCGAGTATCGGTGAAGGGCGGACGCTTCGAACCGTGGGCGACCGTGAGGGGGCAGGACCTGGCGGCGCCGTGATCTTACTACCGGGGTGAAGGGCGGACGCTTCGAACTGGATAACGCGAGATCACTGCGGAGCTGGCCCCGAGTAGCGATGAGTAATTGTAGAATGATATATTGCGCGAGTCGAGGCTCTTGGCTTTTTCATACTATAATAGAGGGACAGTTTGTGCGAGTCGAGGCTCCCGGCTTTTTCATAAAAAATTGCAGAAAGATAGTTTGCGTGAATCGAGGCTCACGACTTTTACACAATGTAAAAATTGCAGAAAGATAGTTTGCGCGAATCGAGGCTCACAGATTTTACACAATGTAAAAAATGCAGAAAGATAGTTTGCGCGAGTCGAGGCTCACGACTTTTACATAGCGGGGTAAAAAGATTACTGATAGAAGCGGCGCAGGTTCTGCGCATTCCAAGTGCGTGAGAGGGTCTTTCCTTCCGCTGTTCTGAGTTTGAATGTTCCAGGCTTTACTGTCGCGGTGACCACATAAGGTCCTTCCCAGGCTGGTGAGAGTTTGTCTTTCTGCGGACCCTTCCCGGCTGCTTCGATGTTGCGTAAGACGATATCTCCGACATTGATTGGCTTGAGCTTCACCCTTCTGTCGTAGAGCCGGGCTACGTGCCTTTGGTAGGTAGCGACGCGCTGGGCGGCGTTGTCCCGAGTTTCCGAGATTAAGTCGAGGTTTTTGCGAAGTAGCCCGTCGTTCTTGCTGGGATCGAAAGTCAGCACCCGGATGCTTGGTACTCTGATGTCGACGGGGATGACAGCTTCGGTCCCGTAGCAGAGGTTATATGCCGTCTCTCGCGTTGGAGTCCTCTCTGTCGTGCGGTAGGCCCATATTACATTCAGGAGCGTATCCACCCATCCCCCCCCCCCCCCCCCAGCTTCTTCGAGGCACGTCTTTAACCCTTTGAGGATGGTGCGGTTGGTGACCTCCACCTGCCCATTTGTTTGTGGATGTGCCACGGCGGTGTGGCGGAGATTGATCTTCAGGTCTTCGCACAACTTGGTGAACGATTTCCAGGTAAACATGGTGCCGTTGTCGGCGATGAATGTAGCTGGGATACCGAAGATGCAGATAATGTTCCTCCAGATGAACTGTTTGGCTTTCTCCTCTGTGATCTTGGCTAAGGGCTCAGCTTCCACCCACTTGGTGAAGTAATCAATGGCTAGAATGATGAATTTTCTCTGTCTAGAAGCCAGAGGTAGGGGACCGAGGAGATCAATTCCCCACTGTGCAAAGGGTCATGCACTCTGAAGCATGGTGAGCACGACCGGGGGCTGGTGAGGTACGTTCGCGTGAAGCTGACAGCTCCTGCATTTCTGGACAAGCTCAGTCGCGTCTTTTTTCATCGTTGGCCAATAGAAGCCTTGCGCAAGATCTTTTGGGCCAATGCTGTTCCACCTAGATGATCTCCGCAGACTCCTCCATGCACCTCTCTTAGGGAGTAGTATGCATCACCTGTCGGTAAACACTTTAGATAGGGCCCTGAGAACGCCCGCTTGTAGATCGCACATCTATGATGGCGAACGATGCCGCTCACATTCGTAATTTGCGCGCTTCTAGGCGGTCCTCGGGAAGGTACCCATGTTCGAGGTTGTAACATCCCCCAAACAACTAGACCCATAGAGTGGTTTTGTCATGACTAGGTCATGACAAAACCCTAGGAAGCTTGAAGAGATCACTTGGCCTTAGGCTTGAAGGAGAAGAGCACCTTGGTCTGCAAATAGCAATTTCTAGTTACCAAGCTTAGGGTTGGACTTTAGGGCCTCACCTTGACCCTTTGAACCCACCATGGCACACCTAACCCTTTGGAGGGTCCCTTAGAGCATCAAGGACCCATTGGGGTCAACCAAAGAGGCCAAATTGACCAAAATCAACCCTAACCTTAAATTGGTCAAAGTAGCCTAATTAGGGTCAATTGGACTCCACCATGCCAAATTGACCTTTCCCTACCCTTATATGGTTATTAGGGACTCAATGGACCATAAAGCTCCATCATGGGGTGTAAGATCTCTTTTTCCAAAACCCGTTCGGAACTTGAAAACTCGAACCTCTCCCGCATCGCACGGTTGAGGTGGATCTTCGCCCAGAATCGCTGCCTTGCGGTGTCACCGACATTCGGGTCGACTAACACCGCTCAGCACCAACCCTGCCGGCTTTACGATCATAAGTAAATTATGCCAAACAGTAAGTACATAAAAGAAGGCATGTCCACAATCACAGTATCATGTATAAATATATAATGAGAACAGAAAGTCCAAAAGAGAAGTACAAGAAAAAAGGGGGCTTATGCCCGATACATATCCAAAATAAAGTACTATCTCTCTCTCACTACAACATGCGGAAGACTACATCAAAACTCTCAAAAATGCAGAAGACTAGCTATCTAATCATCACCCTGTGGCGTCGTGGTAGTGCGCTGCATCTGCTGCTCAGGTCCTGCCAACACGTCCTGCTGCGCGCGGGACAACTCCGTCTCCTCGGACTCCTGCGGTCACACCGACCGTTAGTCATAAAGACTAAGTCATTTTGTCCTCGCCTCCCTCCACGACTCCTAGGCACCGAGCGAGAGGAAGAAGCGGAGGACAAACAAGGGGTAAACAAGAAGGCGGTGACATGGCATTGTTCTAGCAGGAATAAGTAAAGCAATAAAATCTAGCTAGCAGTATAGTGCATGTATAAGGCAGTAAAGTAGAGCAATGAAGTAAATAGTAAATAGAAAGAAAATGTCGTGCAGTAAGTAAATCTAAACTACCATCACAGATTCGTACCTTAACTTATATGAACGCTCATACGACATATAAGTTAAGATGTCCAGGTAACCCATCTTATAAAAGAGCCCATACTAATTTATATGATGGGGGTATGCTAATGTGTGTGTTATGCTATGCTATGGTTATGATGTTTTAATGAGTTTATGCAATGTGACTCACCCACACGACTCTATGCGCACAGACCTTTATAGTTCCCAATTTGTTTGAAAGGAAGCCAACCTTTCGGGTACCGACCGTCGTGGCTCACAGTGGTAGTGGATCGGGCACTCCACATCCTAGGCGGGTATAGTCACTACCAAGCCTAGACCTCATGTACGCCTCAACGCTAAGAACACAACAACGGAGCTCCTGCGTACTATTGCTGGAATCCACCAGACTTTAAGGTCGGGGTGGGTTATTAGGGATTGTCCTCCAGACCGAGGTACTCAAACTTACCGGCCCTCTAAACCTCACCCTCACCTGAGTCAACGTACTACCGTCGGTGACACGACTAGCCTAGTACTGAAGACTCGCCACTATTTGAATAAGTAACAGGTGTTAACAATGTCCACCCGAGCTTCCGGCTCAGGGACTATCACACAAGCTGACCCAACCCATCTCCTTCCCGGAGGAGATCCATACCAGTTTGCATGCCTACTTAGGCTACTCTTGCCTACAATTTAGTTAGTGTTATATTTAGGGTGAGTCTTGGACTTCCCGCGGTGTGCTCCATAAGGGGCCCCTAACGGTACTACGGATCAATGAGCTCAACCCTACCAACCTCCTCAAGACAATTACTTTAGTTGGTGGTTAACATTTGGTTCACCCTTCATCATTTCATATAGTTAAAATGACTTAGCTCATCTCCCATCCCACCCAATCGGGTTGGACGTACCTCCATTCCTTCTACATTAACTCTAGCACCACCCCACAAGTAACCCTAGGATTGACCCTACTTGAATGATAGTGTGCTACAACCCATTCACTGATTGGATATACCTCCTACACACTACTTAGGGGTCTGAATTGTCTAAAACTCAAAATTCTGTTTTTACTGAACGCAGACCACAAATTTGAACTATCCATCAACCCCATAAGGGAACCCTTCTAAACATTCATCACCAGGGTCTCGTATAATTATCCTAGGCTCCCACTGACTTCAATATGGTATGTTCCAATTTCCATAATTTTCCATATTAATTTGGTATTTATTATAATTTAAAGTAGTTAAGGCCTTACGTCAAATTGCACATGAACAACCCTCAAAATGATTCTTCATACTACATGAAAATTATCAGTAATACAATATTCCATATCATGGTGGTTCACTGAGTATCAGGACCCTAGGATTCCATTTGGCCTACTATATCATCATAATTGTTTATTTACCAAAATGCCACTATAATTAGGAAAAATAGTATTTCACTTCTGAAAATTCTACAAATATTACCAAGTGTTCAAATGGGGACCTAGAGTCCTCTTCCTAATTATTTTGTCATTACATGTGATTTGATATTTTAAAATGATTAAACATCCAAAGGTGGCAATTATTAATTTCTACATGAGGTACAAGAAATATAAATCTACAAGCTTCCAAACTGTTGTCATGGGCATATATTAACATAAAACTACAGATAACCAAGTATCACATCTTTTCCCCGTGATTTGATATTTTAAAAAGATTTAATACTCAAGTGGTGTAAGTTCCAATTTCTACATGAGGTACAAGAAATATAGTTCAACAAGCTTCCAAACAATTATCATGGGCATATATTAACATAAAACAACAGATAACGAAGTATCACATTTTTGCCCCATGATTTGACATTTTTCAAAATTAAATTCCCTTAAGCTAGCAAGCACTTAAAATTTCCTATACAAGGAATAATACTTCCATAACTCATGACAAAATTACCATAGCCTTATTTCACCCTATTTAAGCCACTGATAGCATATCAAAGTCATACAAGGTCATATGACCATGCATTTCATTTTATTAAGGAAAGGGTGGTAATTTCATTTATTAAGAGGAAAATTACTTAAATGTCTCTAAAAATTCTCATTAAATTATCTAAGACATTTTATGCCCTTACAAACATATCTACAAAGTTCTGAGCCAAGGCTTAAACATTTGGTCCTATGTCCTTCACAAATCCCAACTTTGCACCCTTAAGGGTTTACCCTTAGGGTTTTAGGTCTCACCACCCTAATGGCTCCAAATGGACCATTAGGGTGTGACACAAGCATTTGTATATCCATACTCACATATCCAACATGATGGGAGGAGGCTAACACACTCAACTCCTCAAATTGATTTAAACCCTAATTTGACCCTTAAAGGCCCTCATTAGGGTTTCCAATTTCCCATATCAAATCAACTCCAAATGGTGTGAAATTTTAGGTAGGCACTACTCATGTACAAAAGAGTATGCCACCAAAATTTGGTGCCATTTGGACTTCATATGCTCCAAAAATCAACTTAATTTAAATATCCTAACTACCACAAAAACCCTAGGTAAAAGTGTCCACCAAGGGCTGCCCCTTTGGTAGGGGGTGTCCCTAGTGTATACCAACCCATGGTTAAAAGCACAGATCCAAATCTTGAAGGGTTTGACCTAGGTAATTTTTCTAATGGACTGACCTAGTGTAGGACCAGTCCTAGTAAAACAGCTCCCTAGGGAGCTGTGAGTCACCAAATGACCTAAACTTAAGGCCAAATGAAAGTTAATACCAAGGCCTACAACTTTAATGTTGGGCACTTTTTCTCAATCGGCCATTAAGTGGCCTTAATTTCTATTTGAAGTTGGATGATTAAAATAGGCAGAAATCTAACATATTGAATTAAATAATTAAGGGAAATGATTGGCGCGCACAGATCTTAAAGCAGATCCGGCGGTATCCAGATCGTCTTCCTCCTTGAGCCGACGGCCAGGATTCAACCGCGCTGGGCCATCTTGTTTCCTCCTTTCCCGGCCACCTGGTGGCCACCACGGTCGGCCACCACCACCACCACCTTCGTGTTGGTCGGGGCTACAATTTCCCGGCGACATGGCGGCCGGAGGAAGCGTATTCCGGCGAACCCGATGGTTCCAAAACCATGGAAATCGGGGCAATTTCGTGAACTGATCCCGGCTCAATTGAGCCTGGACCTTGAAATAAAGCACATGAGGATCTAGCATGAGGGGAGGGGAGGAGAAACGAACCGTTGTTGGTGCGTGGCGGCGGCTCCGGCGGCGGTTTGCCATGGAAAAGCCGAGCTCCGGCGATCCTGCTCCCGAACTTGTTTCTTCGGCAAGAGCTTCGCTCCAAGTGTCGTTCTCGACTGCTCTCTACCTCCTGAAGCTAATGGTGAGGTCGGATTGGGGTGGGGAGGCCTCTACATGCTGTTTTGAACCTTGGCCTCCTCGGTTCTCCCATGGATGCCACCCTCCTGCAGCTTCCAGCCTCCTTGCTTCCATCTGGGTCAAGGTCAGACCCCCAGCAATCAGGGAAGGGCCTAAGGCTGATTGGGGGAGGAGTGTAGAGGAGGGGAATGCTTTTAGCTTTTTGCTTTATGCTTTAACCCTTTTTGATTAACTTTTGGTCCCCCCCTCCATTTGATTAATCAAGCCATAGATTAGGGTTCAGTCTAAGGCTGATGGGCAAGACCTATGTCCATGATCAATTGGTTACTTGATTGGTGTTGGGATTCATTTCAATTTTGGCTTGAAATTAACCTTTAATGGGCTATGTTGACCATGTTTGACTTTGGTCAACCAAGGTGAGTGGGTTGACCACACTTGGGGGTCATGGGTCCCTTAACATCACCCAACATAGGTTGGTCCATGGTGGGGCTCCAATTGGTCCAATTTAGCCTTAAGGTGTGATTTTGACCTAAATTAAGCTAGAGTTAACTTTGGTCAAATTGGTCAATTGGTTGACCATGGGGTGGGGCTTTAGGGTCCAATGAGTTCCTTAAAGTGTTTAGAGTGTGGTGGTAAGGTCAATTTGAACATTTGAGGGTCAATTGAATCCTAATTGACTTAGTTTGGTTAATGTTGACCTATTGTTGACTTTGGTCAATTTCATGCAATTGGGTCCCACCCAAGTGCACTTCTCATCCTATAGGTCTCCCTTGGTGGTTAGGGAATCATAAGTGAGGTCAACTTGGACAATTGAGGGTCAATTGACTTAGTTGAGGGGCTTAGGGTTAGGTTAGTTTTTGAGCTTTGGTGTGCACTTTGCAATTTCTACCCTAGCCTAAGGCCCTTGAGGCCACTCACCTCACCCCTATGCCCTAACATTTCCAATGGGTCTAGGAGGATTGGGGATGTTACAAATCCTAATAAACAAAAAAAAAATATTTCGTCCCCGAAATTTAAGATCGGGTCTACGGGTTCTACGCAAGGTAAGGTAAAAGAAATTTGCAAGGATGTTTAGGTTGTACCTGAAGTGAAGAGTTCCGGGTAGCGTTGTTGCATGAGGTCCATGGGCTCCCATGTGTGCTCGTCTCGCCCGTGGTTGGACCACAACACCTTCACCAACGGTACACTCTTCCGCCGCAGGACTCGGACCTCCGTATCGTCGATCCGGATGGGCTCCAGTAGGACTGACCGATCGGGCGCCACCGGGCCTGAAGTAGATGTAACATGCTGCTCAGGACGAAGCAGTGCTCTCCGAAGCGAAGAGACGTGGAAGACGTCATGCAGGTTCTCCAACTCTGGCGGTAGCTCCAGCCTGTATGCCAAAGGACCGATCCGCTCTAGGATCAAATAAGGCCCCACGTACCGAAGACTGAGCTTCTTGTGCCCCCTCACTCGAGAAACCCCGTGCATAGGACGAATCTTCAAGAACACACGCTCTCCTACCTGGAACTCCACCATACGATGCCTCGCATCATAGTACTTCACCTGTCTGCTCTGGGCCTCCAGCATCCGCTCCCTGATCAGTCTCACCTGTGCATCCGTCTCCTCAATGTAATCTGAACCCAACGACTTCGGGTCCTCGTTCTGGATCCAAGAAAGTGGTGTGCGAAACTTCCTCCCATACAGTGCGGCATAAGGTGCCATCCCAATGCTAGCCTGGTGACTGTTGTTATAGGAAAACTCTATCAAAGACAACAGTCTCTCCCAGGGCTTGCCGGTATCTAGGATGCACAAACGCAGTAGGTCCTCCATAGTCCGGTTGGTGCGCTCAGTCTGACCGTCAGTCTGTGGATGGAACGCCATGCTAAATGTCAACCGGGATCCCAAGTAAGCCTGGACCGCCTTCCACTCCCTCGAAGTGAAGCGTCCGTCTCTATCTGAAACAATCGTCTTGGGCACCCCGTGATATCTAACCACCTGCTCCACAAACACCCTGACTAGGTCACCGACTGGGCCCCCCTTCTGTACCGGAATAAACCGAGCAACCTTCGTCAGCCTGTCCACTATCACCCATATCGAGTCATTCCTAGAGCGGGAGCGAGGTAGGCCATGCACAAAATCCATCGATATATCCTTAAACTTCCACTCAGGTACTGGTAAAGGCTACAACATTCCTCCCGGGCTCCTGCACTCCGCCTTCACTCGCTGGCAGCCCTCGCACTGTGTCACATACTGTATAATATCTCTCTTCATCCCTGGCCAAAACATAACCTTCCGAAGGTCTGCTGCCATCTTCGTGATCCCTGGATGCACTGAGTACTGGGAGCAATGAGCCTCCCTAAGCACCTCCTCTCTAATACCTCCTCCAGCTGGGATGTAGACTCGGTCTCGATGGTGAATAAGATCATCTCTCAACGTATAGTCCCCTGCCATGCCGTCCACCAACGATCTGAATACTGGCTCCAAGGCAGGGTCCTGCAACTGTGCCTCCCGAATGCGGTCCCGAATATCGCAGACAATATTCAAGGACGCTAGATACTCCATGTACGTCTCGGGGTCAGCCCTGGATACAACTGTGATGTGCATGTCCTCCAAAGCCTGAATCAACTCCATAGCCGTCACGTGGCTCTCTGCTCTCGACGCACCTCCTCTCCTGCTCAAAGCATCCGCTACGGTGTTGGCCTTGCCTGGATAGTAATGCAGTGTGTACATGTAGTCGCACAAGAACTCTAACCACCTCCGCTGACGTAGGTTCAAGTCCTTCTGCGTATCAATATACTTGAGGTTCTTGTGGTCTGAGAAGATCTCACAATGAACCCCATAAAGATAGTGCCTCAGGTCTTCAAGGCAAAGATGACCGCTCCGAGCTCGAGGTCATGCACTGGGTAGTTCCTCTCGTGAACCTTCAACTGACGGGAAGCATACGCGATCACGTGACCGTGCTGCATCAACACTGCTCCCAACCCCTGGTATGATGCGTCCGTGTAAACCTGAAATCCTTCCTTCCCAGATGGAAGTGCAAGGATGGGGGAAGAGGTGAGTCGGCCCTTCAGCTCCAAGTAGGCCGCCTCACACTGCGGAGTCCAGACGAATGGGGCATCCTTCTTGGTCAAAGAAGTGAGTGGAAGGGCAATCCTGGAGAACCCTTCCACAAACTTCCGGTAATAGCCCGCCAATCCTAGAAAGCTCCGCACATCTGAAGCTGATTGTAGTGGAGGCCACTCCTGAACGGCCCGCACTTTGGCCGGATCCACTGCCAGACCTGCTCCACTGATGATGTGTCCCAGAAAAGCCACCTCCCGTAGCCAAAACTGGCACTTGGAGAACTTCGCATACATCTGGTGTTCTCTCAGCTTCCTCAATACTAGGGCCAGATGCCCAACATGCTCCTCCTCCGTCCTGGAATATACTAGAATGTCGTCGATGAACACGATAACAAAGATGTCGAGAAAGGCCTCGAACACCCTGTTCATCATGCTCATAAAAGCTGAGGGGGCATTAGTGAGCCCGAAGGGCATCACCGTGAACTCGTACAATCCATACCGGGAACTGAAGGCTGTCTTCGGTATGTCCTCCTCTCGGATCCGTAGCTGATAGTACCTCGAACTCAAGTCAAGCTTGGAGAACCAGTGAGCTCCCTGCAACTGATCGAAGAGCTCGTCAATCCTTGGCAACGGATAGGTGTTCCGCACCGTCAGTCTGTTGAGCTCCCGATAATCTATACACAATCTGAGCGTCCCATCCTTCTTCTTCACAAATAACACCGGCGCTCCCCAAGGTGAGGAGCTCGGCCTGACGAAACCCGCATCTACCAGCTCTCTCAACTGCACCCTAAACTCTGCCAGCTCCCTGGGTGCCATGCGGTATGGTGCCCGAGACACGGGCCTCGCTCCCGGCACCAGCTGAATCGGAAAATCTATCTCTCGATGCGGTGGCAGTCCGGGCAACTTCTCCGGGAATATGTCGGAGAAGTCCCGTACTATAGGGATGTCTGATAAGGAGGCCTCCGCCTCCGCCATCTCGAAGCACACCAAATATACCTCGTCGCCCTGCTCGTGGGCCTTGACTACCTGGACAGAAGATAAAGAAGAGCGGGAGATCGGCTCAATACCTTCGAACGTCGCGGAGGTGGTATCGTGCCGCACCACCACTCTCTTTGCTTGGCAATCTATCTGGGCGTGGTTCTCCGCGAGCCACGTCATGCCCAAGATAAGGTCGAAGTCCGCGAGCTTCACCACCGAAGCTGGAGCATCGAGCGTTAGGCCGTCGATGGTCACCTTCAAGGTGCACTTGGCCGCCGTCTCGATCTCTAATCCATTGGGGAGGCGCACCCTCCTGATGGGTCCTGTGTAATAATGGATCTGCTCCAAGCCCTTAAATAAGTCTTCGGAGACAAAGTTATGCGAGGCACCAATATCGAATAGGGTGTGGGCGGGCTTGCCGCACACCACTATAATGCCTGGGGAAATTGGGTTGTTTGTTTAATTTTCTAAACTAGAAGATTAACAATGCAGGAGAATTTAAGCAGTAATAAATCAAAATACTGAAAGCATTAAATTACCTGCAATAACCTCCTCCGGGTTCCTCGGTTGTGCAATATCCAAGGCGTAAGCCTGCTCCTGATGCCTTCCTCTACCGTGATTTCCCCTGCCTCTACCCCGTCCTCGACCTCGGCCCCGCTGTGTTGGAGGGGCTACCGGAGGTGCTGCTGGTGGTGGAGGAGGAGGTGGAGGGAATCGTCGAGGGCAATGGGCCTTGATGTGACCTGGCTGGTTGCACTCATAGCACACCACTGGAGCGCGTCCCCGGTCATCAAATCTCTGGGGCCCCCAGGTACGTAGGGGTTGTGGGGCTAGTAAGGGCTGGGGCTGCTGCTGTACTGGTGCAATCTGAGGACGAGGACGTCCCCCACCCCTCCGGTGTCTCATAACTCTGCCCCGCTGTGAGCCTCTGCTGCTCTCCCCTCGGTACATGGTCTCAGCTGGCCTCTTCACTCCGCCCTGCACACCGATCTGATCTGCCTCTAGCTTCTTCGCTGTCTCGATGATCTGAGTCAGGCTGCCCTCGGAAACAAACAAGAGTGTCTGCCTCATCGGGTCTCGAAGTCCCTTGTAGAATCTCTTCGCAAGGGCACGATCATATGGGGTATGAGACCTCGCAAACCTGGCTAAATGGGAAAACTCTCTCTGGTACTCAATCACCAAGCGTGTCCCCTGAGTGAGGCGTAGAAACCTCTCCTCCAGCTCGTCCCTGTCCGTGCTAGATATGAAGTGCTCCAGGAATGTGGTACTAAACTCGTCCCAAGAGATGTCTGAGTACTCCCTATCTCTGAAAGTGGTCTCTAGTAGTGACTTCCACCACCTCTTGGCATGTGCCTCCAGAGCTGATACTGCCAAAAATACTGCCTTGCCGATCGGGCAACGGATGCCGGCCAGCATCTCCTGAATGGTGTCTAACCACTCCTCAGTCTTCACTGCATCCTCTGTCCCTCGGTAGGTCGGTGGGGATAGACCTTTGAAGGTGCTCAGCCAGTTCGCTCCCGGGTTTGGCAGTGGTGCCGGGACGGACTGGGCCCTGAAGGTCTCTAGAATGGCTCCTAACGTCTGTCCCAGCTCCGACTGCTGAAAAGTAGTGGTAGTCGGAGGGGGAGGGATGCAGACATGAGGCTCCGTGCTCACTGGGGCCTGTACAAGATAGGGGTTTAGTCAAAATTTTTGGCCTTACTTATTGGTTATGGACTGTTTTATGTGATTCCATACATGAGGACACCATAGCTTCCGCTGCCTAATTTGTCCGCAAACTAAGCTCGAGCGGGGTGACCCAGTATGCTGTGGACTGTTCTCTTATGATCGTTCGTTCAGTGATACCATTTGTAAGATCTCTTTTTCCAAAACCCGTTCGGGTACTTGAAAACTCGAACCTCTCCCGCATCGCACGGTTGAGGTGGATCTTCGCCGAGAATCGCTGCCTTGCGGTGTCACCGACATTCGGGTCGACTAGCACCGCTCAGCTCCAACCCTGCCGGCTTTACGATCATAAGTAAATTATGCCAAACAGTAAGTACATACAAGAAGGCATGTTCCACAATCACAGCATCATATATAAATATATAATGAGAACAGAAAGGCCAAAAGAGAAGTACAAGCAAAAAGGGGGCTTATGCCCGATACATATCCAAAATAAAGTACTATCTCTCTCTCACTACAACATGCGGAAGACTACATCAAAACTCTCAAAAATGCGGAAGACTAGCTATCTAATCATCAACCTGTGGCGTCGTGGTAGTGCGCTGCATCTGCTGCTCAGGTCCTGCCATCACGTCCTGCTACGCGCGGGACAACTCCGTCTCCTCGGACTCCTGCGGTCACACCGACCGTTAGTCATAAAGGCTAAGTCGTTTTGTCCTCGCCTCCCTCCACGACTCCTAGGCACCGAGCGGGAGGAAGAAGCGGAGGACAAACAAGGGGTAAACAAGAAGGTGGTGACATGGTATTGTTCTAGCAGGAATAAGTAAAGCAATAAAATCTAGCTAGCAGTATAGTGCAGGTATAAGGCAGTAAAGTAGAGCAATGAAGTAAGCAGTAAATAGAAAGAAAATGTCGTGCAGTAAGTAAATCTAAACTACCATCACAGATTCGTACCTTAACTTATATGAACGCCCATACGACATATAAGTTAAGATGTCCAGGTAACCCATCTTATAAAAGAGCCCATACTAATTTATATGATGGGGGTATGCTAATGTGTGTGTTATGCTATGATATGGTTATGATGTTTTAATGAGTTTATGCAATGTGACTCACCCACACGACTCTATGCGCACAGACCTTTATAGTTCCCAATTTGTTTGAAAGGAAGCCAACCTTTCGGGTACCTACCGTCATGGCTCACGGTGGTAGTGGATCGGGCACTCCACATCCTAGGCGGGTATAGTCACTACCAAGCCTAGACCTCATGTATGCCTCAACGCTAAGAACACAATAGCGGAGCTCCTGCGTACTCTTGCTGGAATCCACCAGACTTTAAGGTCGGGGTGGGTTATTAGGGATTGTCCTCCAAACCGCGGTACTCAAACTTACCGGCCCTCTAAACCTCACCCTCACCTGAGTCAACGTACTACCGTCGGTGACACGACTAGCCTAGTACCGAAGACTCGCCACTATTTGAATAAGTAACAGGTGTTAACAATGTCCACCCGAGCTTCCAGCTCAGGGACTATCACACAAGCTGACCCAACCCATCTCCTTCTTGGAGGAGATCCATACCAGTTTGCATCCCTACTTAGGCTACTCTTGCCTACAATTTTGTTAGTGTTATATTTAGGGTGAGTCTTGGACTTCCCGCGGTGTACTCCATAAGGGGCCCCTAACGGTACTACGGATCAATGGGCTCAACCCCACCATCCTCCTCAAGACAATTACTTTAGTTGGTGGTTAACATTTGGTTCACCCTTCATCATTTCATATAGTTAAAGTGACTTAGCTCATCTCCCGTCCCACCCAATCGGGTACGTACCTCCATTCCTTTTACATTAACTCTAGCACCACCCCACAAGTAACCCTAGGATTGACCCTCCTTGAATGATGGTGTGATACAACCCATTCACTGATTGTATATACCTCCTAAACACTACTTAGGGGTCTGAATTGTCTAAAACTCAAAATTCTATTTTTACTAAACGCAGACCACAAATTTGAACTATCCATCAACCCCATAAGGGAACCCTTCTAAATATTCATCACCAGGGTCTGGTATAATTATCCTAGGCTCCCACTGACTTCAATATGGTATGTTCCAATTTCCATAATTTTCCATATTAATTTGGTATTTATTATAATTTAAAGTAGTTAAGGCCTTAAGTCAAATTGCACATGAACTACCCTCAAAATGATTCTTCATGCTACATTAAAATTATCAGTAATACACTATTCTATATCATGGTGGTTCAATTAGTATCATGACCCTAGGATGCCATTTGGCCTACTATATCATCATAATTGTTTAGTTACCAAAATGCCACTATAATTAGGAAAAATAATATTTCACTTCTGAAAATTCTACAAATATTACCAAGTGTTCAGATGGGGAACTAGAGTCCTCTGCCAAATTATTGTGTTATTACCATGTGATTTGATATTTTAAAATGATTAAACATCCAAAGGTGGCAATTATCAATTTCTACATGAGGTACAAGAAATATAAATCTACAAGCTTCCAAACTGATGTCATGGGCATATATTAACATAAAACTACATATAACCAAGTATCACATCTTTGCCCCATGATTTGATAGTTTAAAAAGATTTAATACTCAAGTGGTGTAAATTTCAATTCCTACATGAGGTACAAGAAATATAGTTCAACAAGCTTCCAAACAATTATCATGGGCATATATTAACATAAAACAACAGATAACCAAGTATCACATTTTTTCCCCATGCTTTGTCATTTTTCAAAATTAAATTCACTTAAGATAGCAAGCACTTAAAATTTCCTATACAAGGAATAATACTTCCACAACTCATGACAAAATTACCATAGCCTTATTTCACCCTATTTCAGCCACTGATAGCATATCAAAGTCATACAAGGTCATATGACCATGCATTTCATTTTATTAAGGAAAGGGTGATAATTTCATTTATTAAGAGGAAAATTACTTAAATGTCTCTAAAAATTCTCACTAAATTATCTAAGACATTTTATGCCATTACAAACACCCTTAGGGTTTTAGGTCTCACCACCCTAATGGCTCCAAATGGACCATTAGGGTGTGACACAAGCATTTGTATATCCATACTCACATATCCAACATGATGGGAGGAGGCTAACACACTCAACTCCTCAAATTGATTTAAACCCTAATTTGACCCTTAAAGGCCCTCATTAGGGTTTCCAATTTCCCATATCAAGTCAACTCCAAATGGAGTGAAATTTTAGGTAGGCACTACTCATGTACAAAAGAGTATGCCACCAAAGTTTGGTGGCATGTGGACCTCATATGATCCAAAAATCAACTTAATTTAAATATCCTAACTACCACAAGAAACCTAGGTAAAAGTGTCCACCAAGGGTTGCCCCTTTGGCAGGGGGTGCCCCTAGGGTATACCAACCCATGGTTAAAAGCACAGCTCCAAAGCTTGAAGGGTTTGACCTAGGTAATTTTTCTAATGGACTGACCTAGTGTAGGACCAGTCCTAGTAAAACAGCTCCCTAGGGAGCTGTGTGTCACCAAATGACCTAAACTCAAGGCCAAATGAAAGTTAAGACCAATGCCTACAACTTTCATGTTGGGCACTTTTTCTAAATCGGCCATTAAGTGGCCTTAATTTCTATTTGAAGTTGGTTGATTAATATAGGCAGAAATCTAACATATTTAATTAAATAATTAAGGGAAATGATTGGCGCGCACAGATCTTAAAGCAGATCCGGAAGCTTCCAGATCGTCTTCCTCCTTGAGCCGACGGCCATGATTCAACCGCGCTGGGCCATCTTGTTTCCTCCTTTCCCGGCCACCTGGTGGCCACCACGGCCGGCCACCACCCCCACCACCTTCGTGGTGGTCGGGGCTACAACTTCCCGGCGACATGGCAGCCGGAGGAGGCGTATTCCGGCGAACCCGATGGTTCCAAAACCATGGAAATCGGGGCGATTTCGTGAACTGATCCCGGCTCAATTGAGCCTGGACCTTGAAATAAAGCACATGAGGATCTAGCATGAGGGGAGGGGAGGAGAAACGAACCGTTGTTGGTGCGTGGCGGCGGCTCCGGCCGCGGTTTGCCATGGAAAAGCCGAGCTCCGGCGATCCTGCTCCCGAACTTGTTTCTCCGGCTAGAGCTTCGCTCCAGGTGTCGTTCTCGACTGCTCTCTACCTCCTTAAGCTAATGGTGAGGTCGGATTGGGGTGGGGAGGCCTCTACATGCTATTTTGAACCTGGGCCTCCTCGGTTCTCCCATGGATGCCACTCTCCTGTAGCTGCCAGCCTCCTTGCTTCCATGTGGGTTAATGTCAGACCCCCAGCAATCAGGGAAGGGCCCAAGGCTAATAGGGGGAGGAGTGTAGAGGAGGAGAATGCTTTTAGCTTTTTGCTTTATGCTTTAACCCTTTTTGATTAACTTTTGGCCCCCCCCCCCCCCCTCCATTTGATTAATCAAGCCATAGATTAGGGTTCAATCTAAGGATGATGGGCAAGACATATGTCCATGATCAATTGGTTAGTTTATTGGCGTTGGGATTCATTTCAATTTAGGCTTGAAATTAACCTTTAATGGGCTATGTTGACCATGGTTGACTTTGGTCAACCAAGGTGAGTGGGTTGACCCCACTTGGGGGTCATGGGTCCCTTAACATCACCCAACATAGGTTGGTCCATGGTGGGGCTCCAATTGGTCCAATTTAGCCTTAAGGTGTGATTTTGACCTAAATTGAGCTAGAGTTGACTTTGGTCAAATTGGTCAATTGGTTGACCATGGGGTGGGGCTTTTCGGTCCAATGAGTTCCTTAAAGTGTTTAGAGTGTGGTGGTAAGGTCAATTTGAACATTTGAGGGTCAATTGAATCCTAATTGACTTAGTTTGGTTAATGTTGACCTATTGTTGACTTTAGTTAATTTCATGCAATTGGGTCCCACCCAAGTGCACTTCTCATCCTATTGGTCTCCCTTGGTGGTTAGGGAATCATAAGTGAGGTCAACTTGGACAATTGAGGGTCAATTGACTTAGTTGAGGGGCTTAGGGTTAGGTTAGTTTTTGAGCTTTCGTGTGCACTTAGCAATTTCTACCCTAGCCTAAAGCCCTTGAGGCCACTCACCTCACCCCTATGCCCTAACATTTCCAATGGGTCTAAGAGGATTGGGGATGTTACATGGGGCCACCAATTTGGCCAATTTGACCTAAGTCAACTCTAGCCCTATTTTGGTCAAATTGCCCTAATGTGAGTCAATTGACCTTCACTTTGCCAAATTGACCCTACCTAGACCTTTCTAACCCTTAGGGGAGACCAATGGGTCACTAACCACCCATTGGGGCCAACCCAAATGGTCAAATTGACCAAAGTCAACTCCACCCTAAATTTAGGTCAAAATGACCTATTTTGACCTAATCAAGCCCAATCCACTTGGGCAAGAATCAATTGAGGTGGTCCACCACCTAATGGAGTTGGGAATTACTAAAATTGCCATTCAATTTTAGAGAATTCGGCCAGAAGAGAGAAAATCCCATTTTCCCCCAAAAATGGAGGAGAGAGAAAGAGAGAAGTAATGACATTCATGGCCAAGGGGAGGCCAAAGGCTCTCCCAATTGATGGGGATTCATCTCCCGTGGATGTTACAAGAATTTTAGGAGTTTTTCCAGCCCATATGGGGGCTGAAATGGGGAGTTTTCACCATGGCCGAAATTAGGCTTAATGGTCATTAATGGCCATGGCCGAAATTTCCCCCCTCAAATTCCCCCTATACAGCCCCTCATTCTCAAATCTAACTCCACCATTAGCTTCAAAAGGTGGATGGCAGTCAAAATCATATATTGGATCGAAGGTTTTTGTTGGAACCTTAGTTTTGATTTGAGTTAGGATCCACCTTTAATGTCTAAGTTTCTATCATAACACATCTTATAACTTAGATCAAATTCCATTAAGATAGAAGACTGAAAATAGATATAATTAATAGGCTAAGAAAATAAGAGAAAGATAAAAATTATACATGTTCTCTGCGTTCGACGAACGGCTACCTGCGTTCGACGAACGACGCTCTACGCTCGACGAATGGTATTCATTCTGCGCTCGACGAAATCCAGCCGGTTCAGCGGTCGACGAACAGATTGTCTTAGCGGTCGACGAACAGACCCCTTCTCAGCGGTCTACGAACAGACTCCGTCTCAGCGGTCGACGAACAGACCCCGTCTCAGCGGTCGATGAAAAGCTGCGTTCGACGAACTCAAGTCTGCGTTCGACGAACAACTCAATATTCAGCGGTCGACGACCCAGCCCGTCTCTACGTTCGACGAAAAGTTGCATTCGACGATCTCAAGTCTGCGTTCGACGAATATTCAGTAGAATCTCAGAACGACGAATCAAATGTTCAGGTCGACGAACTTGTAGCTGAGCTCGACGAAATATTATCAGATATATAAATTCTTCTTTCTCAGCTCGACTAAAATTATATATATGCTGTCAGATTTAATAAAGCAATATTTTATTATTTCTATTTATATATTGCTGCCTTTCCTTTATTTGAATTAGCCGTTGCAGAACATTAAATATTATAGCCGTTGCAGTAAAGCTAAAGACGACAATTTATGTTCTCGAGGATCCAGGAAATAAAAGATACATTATCTCTTTCCTTTCTTGTCGGCAAGAATTCAAATCAGCCAAAACAGATCTCCAGATTATATATTCAGAGAGAAGAACAGAGAAGAAGAAGAGAGACAGAAAGAATAAGAGAAAAAGAAATATACAGAACCAGGAAGAGAAAAACAGAGGAGCAAAAAGAAGAAGCAGATCTAATATTATTTATCTTCTTTTTTGCTAACTCTTCTTTGCAGAACATATACATCCTGAGACACTAATCAATATTATTTGCTCAGGATCAAAACTACAGAAGAAGAAAAGAGTTATTGCAATCAAGTGAAGAAGCTCCATCCACAAGCTGTCATCAATCTAAATCAGACAGGGGGAGCTCTTCAACATCATCATCAAGATCCAAACTCAACAACCCATCAGGATCATAAAGAGTCTTCTTAGAAAAGAGAAGAACACTTTAACCTTTTTGTTTTCTTTATTTCCCCTCTTGCAAAGGGTTATAACTCCCTTCAAAAGTTAACTCTCGGTGACAGGGCACCTTAGCAAAAACCTGCAACTTTGTTTTGAGCACCTGATCAAAAGCTCTGTGGTGTGTGGAGCCTGAAAAAAAACTTGGTGTGAGGGCACCTGATCAACAACCTCTAGTGGATTCCTACCAGTGGGTAGAAGAGTAGATGTACCCAGGTTGATTGGGGAACTACTATATATCTTGTGTCTTCTGGTTGCTTGTTTGTTTTATGTTTTATTCCTTGCTGTGTTGTTGTGCCTACTCTGTGTTTGTTGTTATTACACACTCAGCACCATATTTGTATATATCATTATTTTGAAATAAACTTAAACAAAGAGCTTTAATATTTAAGAACTAAACCTTCCTTTCAATTGGTATCAGAGGGAGGTTGATTATTTATACAGGCTAAAACCTGAATCACAAAGATCTCTTAGTTCTTAATTTTTTTTTTAAAGGTTTTTCAAAAATCTAATGGCACAAGTAGAATTTTCAAATCCACCAATCTGTAATTTGGATAGATTTACTTTATGGCAAGCTAGAATTAAATTATATATGAATGTCATAGATGAAGAAATCTACAATTCCATTTTGACAGGACTTCCATCTTCAATTTCTTCAACAGATGATCAAGAAAAGCTGAAAGTGTTGATGCAAAGGCCATGGACATATTGGCTCAATCAATGTCAAAAGACATTCTTCAAAGAGTTGCTGATTGCACTTCAGCAAGGGCCATCTGGAACTCCCTCTCAAGGATGGTAAATGAATCCTCTTCTACTTCTTCCACTAACTGTATTTATGATGCAGAACCATCATCCAATCTAAGTAAAGAAGAAGAAGAAGAAGAAGAACAAAAAGCTAGAGCTTTCTGCATGTTGGCCATTTATGGCTCATATCACAAATCAGATGCAGAAGCTGAATCAGATGAGGTAACTGAGGTAACTTCAATTCCTAATTTTACCTCTGATCTATTCAAATCTGTTCTCAAATCACCATATACAGATTTAATAAAATCTGAAAATGAAATCAGAAAAGAGTTAACAAAAATAAATAATTTGACTTCTGAATATAACAAACTTAAAGAAGATTTAAAAGTATCAGAAAAGAAAATTATTTCTTTGAAAAATAAATTTGAACAAGCTTTTAAGAAGAAAATTATGTATGATCAACAAAATCAAAGAAAATTTTCAAATTTATATTTTAATGAGATAAAAAGGCCAATATATCTAATTATAAGGCATTTGTTTTTACCTATTTTAAAACTTTTATAACTAAATAAGCAGTTATATGATTCATTTGAATATTTCTATCTTAAAACAAAGTCAGATAACTTCACATTCTTATAGATTTTCTCCAAAATCATGTTGAGCATTCTACTCAGATTGCATAGATCAGAAATGATCAGAGCACTAAGTGTGAGTCTCTTCTGATTAAGGGGATTCTATAGAAGGAAGGTATCAGACATTGTCTTTCTGATTTTAAAATTCCTTAGAATCCAATAACAGCTAGCAATTCATAATATTAAATTCCTATTTAAATCAAAATCTAGGAAATCAGAATTGCTTAAATGTATTTTAAAAGAAGAAGATAATCTCTGACCCTTAAGCCTTAAGTTATTCAAGACTTTTTATGCTTAGGTATCCTAAACCACATAGGGGGAGATTGTTAGAACCTAGTCATAATTTGGATTAGGATCCCAACTCAAATAGGGGGAGATTGTTGGAACCTTAGTTTTGATTTGAGTTAGGATCCACCTTTAATGTCTAAGTTTCTATCATAACACATCTTATAACTTAGATCAAATTCCATTAAGATAGAAGGCTGAAAATAGATATAATTAATAGGCTGAGAAAATAAGAGAAAGATAAAAATTATACATGTTCTCTGCGTTCGACGAACGGCTACCTGCGTTCGATGAACGACACTCTGCGCTCGACGAATGGTATTCATTCTGCGCTCGATGAAATCCAACCGGTTCAGCGGTCGATGAACAGATTGTCTCAGCGGTCGACGAATAGACCCCGTCTCAGCGGTTGATGAACAGACCCCGTCTCAGCAGTCGACGAACAGACCCCATCTCAGCGGTCGATGAAAAGTTGCGTTCGAGGAACTTAAGTCTGCGTTCGACGAACAGCTCAATATTCAGTGGTCGACGATCCAGCCTGTCTCTGCGTTCGACGAAAAGTTGCGTTCAACGAATATTCAGCAGAAGCTCAGAACGACGAATCAAATGTTCAGGTCGACGAACTTGAAGCTGAGCTCGACGAAATATTATCAGATATATAAATTCTTCTTTCTCAGCTCGACTAAAATTATATATATGCTGTCCGATTTAATAAAACAATATTTTATTATTTCTATTTATATATTGCTGCCTTTCCTTTATTTGAATTAGCCGTTGCAGAACATTAAATATTATAGCCGTTGCAGCAAAGCTAAAGACGACAATTTATGTTCTCGAGGATCCAGGAAATAAAAGAGACATTATCTCTTTTCTCTCTTGTCGGCAAGAATTCAAATCAGCCAAAACAGATCTCCAGATTATATATTCAGAGAGAAGAATAGAGAAGAAGAAGAGAGACAGAAAGAATAAGAGAAAAAGGAATATACAGAACCAGGAAGAGAAAAACAGAGGAACAAAAAGAAGAAGCGGATCTAATATTATTTATCTTCTTTTTTGCTAACTCTTCTTTGCAGAACATATACATCCTGAGACACCAATCAATATTATTTGCTCAGGATCAAAACTGCAGAAGAAGAAAAGAGTTATTGCAATCAAGTGAAGAAGCTCCATCCACAAGCTGTCATCAATCTAAATCAGATTGGGGGAGCTCTTCAACATCATCATCAAGATCCAAACTCAACAACCCATCAGGATCATCAAGAGTCTTCTCAGAAAAGAGAAGAACACTTTAACCTTTTTGTTTTCTTTATTTCCCCTCTTGTAAAGGGTTATAACTCCCTTCAAAAGTTAACTCTCGGTGACAGGGCACCTTAGCAAAAACCTGCAACTTGGTTTTGAGCACCTGATCAAAAGCTCTGTGGTGTGTGGACACCTGAACAAAAACCCCTTGGTGTGAGGGCACCTGATCAACAACCTCTAGTGGATTCCTACCAGTGGGTAGAATAGTAGATGTACCCAGGTTGATTGGGGAACTACTATATATCTTATGTCTTCTGGTTGCTTGTTTGTTTTATGTTTTATTCCTTGTTGTGTTGTTGTGCCTACTCTGTGTTTTTTGTTATTACACACTCACCACCATATTTATATATATCATTATTTTGAAATAAACTTAAACAAAGAGCTTTAATATTTAAGAACTAAACCTTCCTTTCAGTTTTGGTGGAGAATGGAGAGATCGGTCAAGCTCGCCGGAGAAGGGAAAAGCCATGAACGAACACCGCCGCCATCATCATCGGGCTCCAAGAAGGTCTGGTTCTTCTCCTCTTCTCTAGTGGATAGATCTACATCAAAAATCAGCAAGGATTGGGGCGAATTGGTTCCCAATCAACATGGCCAAAATCTCCAATTTTGGAGGTTTTTATTCTTGTCTAAACCATCGGTTCCGGCCACCATCGGCCGGCCAAGACCCCCCAACGCTGGCCACCACCTCAAGGAAGGTGGTGGTGGCATTGGCCGGTCGGGGAGGGGTGTGGGTGGCCGGGAAAAACCACTTCCAAAACCGCCCAGGTCAGAGCAATCTCAGTCGTCAGCTAGAGGAAGAAGAACGTGGGATGCCGTCCATTTCTGCATCAAGATGTGTGCTGCAGTTTTGTTATATTATTTCGTATTTTTGTCTTTTATTTTGCTGTACATAGATTAATTTATTAAAAATACTTAGGCCCCTCTACAAAAAAGTGGTCAACATAAAAGTTGTAGCCCTTAGAGTCTAATTTATTTTAAAATTTGTTTCAGCCCAAAAGGAGTTCTGTAGCTCCCTGTAGGTTCATTTTGGTGGGACTAGTCCCTAGTGTAGGACAACCACCATTTCTTAAATAGCTTTTGATTGGGCTATGGGATTGACTTGAAAATTGAGACCTAGGCTATTTGCACCTACACCCATAACATATCCAAATATGGGAATTTTAGGAGAACCTTTTTCTAAGGTTTTTGTAATAATTTCATAAATTAAATATTAATTAATTATTGGGTCAAATGACCTCCAATGCCCTCCAAATTTTGGTGGGTTCTTCTTAGGGTTATCACCTAACCATGGTAAAAATCGCAGCCCAATTGGGACTGGTTTAGTTTGGAAATTGGTTAACTCAAGTTGGGTCTTATTAGGTCAAAATTAGGGCATGGTGTTTGATAGTTTATATAGGTGTAGTCAATAATACCTAGAGGGGGGGGGGGGGGTGAATAGGTTTTACTTATTTTCTTTATATAATCCTAATGTATCTAGCTGCAGAAAACTCAATCACAAAAAGCACACAAGGATTTATAGAGGTTCCTCAAGACAGGGTGTCTTGAGTAGTCCTCTTTCCCCCTTCACCTTTCTAACAGTGAGTTAGACAAGGCCACAAACTCCAATCTCAGCTCCTTGAGCTTACACCACAAGTTCCTCAGAACTTCTCAGATCAAGAGTGATCCTACCTCAGGCACATCATCCCTACACTCAGGCTCAGTAGCCCTACACCTCAGGCACAACAGCCCTACACCTCAGGCACAGCAGCCCTACACTCAGGCTCAACAACCCTACAGCTCAGAGTTCTGTAACTCCTACCACTCAGAAATCACACAGATTTCCTACCTCAGACCTATCAAGAAGTCCTACCACTCAAGCTGTCAACACAGCTTTACACACAGGCTCAACAGCCTTTCACTCAGGCAACAATGCCTTACAAAGATATAAGAGAGTTTGTAATAAATACAGAAGACAAAAGGTTTACTCT
Source organism: Dactylorhiza incarnata (assembly GCA_033032865.1). Lineage (NCBI taxonomy): Eukaryota > Viridiplantae > Streptophyta > Magnoliopsida > Asparagales > Orchidaceae > Dactylorhiza > Dactylorhiza incarnata. The sequence goes on from JAWHQI010000213.1 coordinate 2,917,297, forward strand.
CAGGTCTTCTGATTTCTTTCTTCGGATCTGAAAGACAGCAGCTTCAGATTTGAATCACCTTGATCTTCTCCTTCAGCAAAGTAGAAGATCAACTTGCTCTTCTTGAGTTGGTACAGGAAGAGCTAACTAATCTCCTTCAGAAGATTAACTCCAGCTTCAGAGAACAACTTCAACTGGCTGGAACGTGAATGCTCGATTGCGGCTTGCAGCAAAAGCTTTTCAATGAAACAGTGCTTGTTGTTGTGTCCTAGCTTTTGATTTTATACCTCCAGAAGGCTTCAACGGCTATTTCGATCCTCCTATCACAGTATGGGGCAGATTGGAGTTGCTTTTCCATTTTTATTTTCGCTTGCGCCAAAAGCAGATCCCGTCAGCGCATTTGAATATGTCTCAGCGGTTGGGCTGAGATAGCTTCCAGTCTCAGCGGTTGCTCCAGTCTCCTTCTCAGTGGATCCGCTGAGATGGCTCCTCGTCTCAGCGGTTTTGACCCTTCGTCTCAGCGGTTCTGCTGAGATAGATCTTCATCTCCTTGTAGATGATTTCTTCTCATCTAAGGGCATGTTTGGCCCTTCCTTTTGAGTCACCTGTGCCGGTATATCCTACACAAGTATAGCTTTGTTAAATACAATATGTCCTTAGCATTGAGAGTGATGCCTCTTCAAATCAAGGTAATATTGAGGGCAATATACCCAACAATCTCCCCCTATTTGAAGAAGGCAGAACATCCCCTATGCTAAGGTCCATTAACAATAAAAATCATATCACAGAAAAATGATCTCACAGAAAAAAATGATCTGTGAAGCATAGGACCTATCTCCCTCTTGCTAATATCCTAAGCATAGGTTCTTACTTAGCAATGACTCTTTCTCCCCCTTCTGGTTTCTTCAATTAATTATCCCATTACGGATTGGGGGGCAACATCTATAGATCCCTTTGGATCAACTTATAGGTCAACCTATACAATCTTGACATTTGCCATCTCCCCCTCAACCTGAGCAGGGAGTTTGCTCCCCCTTAATTGGTGAGCAATTTCTGTAATAACTGAACCTGTTCAAATTGAACATCCCATTCTAGCTCCTGAATACTAAAGATAAAGGTACAGAGTACATATAGCAATAGTAATAAACACAACATTATGATCAAAAGATGAAATATGATTTCAATTTAAATGTTCAGTACAGATATTTCAAACAATACAACTGATGATTAAAAAAAAATTCAAGGCATGGTCTTCTTAGATGGACCCTGGGAAGAGCATTCTCCATCTTTGGACTTCCTCTTCCTAGCTTCAGTAGCAGCCTTGATCTTCTCCTTTACTTTGAAGTATAGAAGAGTCTTGGGAAGATATCTTGTGGGAATCCTTACAGGATTTTCCCTTCTCACCAAGTTTTCTTTGAGAATCCTTTCCCTTAAGGATTCCCTCTCAAGGTGCTTAATCCATTCAGCAGCTGAGTAAACGTGGTCAATGTCCTTCATTTGATTGCCATGGCTCACCCAAGTATTGACAACAATTGTGTCCAACTCCAGATTGTCATCTTCATGGAGTGGATCCTCTAATCTTTCCATTCTTTTCTGGGCCATATATTCTTCAGCAGTTTGAATGCCCTCTGCCCTTCTCCTCTTTGCTGCTCTCTCATCAGCAATCAGATTTGATTGACTTTGGAAGTCAAAGTCTTCATTTCTGCTAGGGTTCAAGATTGGAAGATTCAAAGCAATTCTTGTTCCTTGCAGCACTTTTAAGCTTGAGTCCCACTGAGTGTCAGTAACCTTTTTGACCATTGTAAGGATATTTTCTTGAATAGCACTGGAAGCATTGTTGACCACTTCCACCACTTGCTTGCTGGCTTCTGCTTGATTGGAGATTATCAGTTTGTGGGCAGACTCCATGTTGTTATACAGCTGTATGTGAGCTCCTTTCAGCTTAGCATGTAGATTGGTAATCTTCTCCTCCCCTTCTTTGCTATTTTCCACTATCTTCTTCTCTATTTCAGAGTGTTGATGTATTATGGATTGGGAGAGAGTTTGAAGAGTGCTATACACATCATCCAAAATACTTTCCTTGAACTTGTCAATGTGGGTCATGACATGGCTGCTAGATGTGTTAGCCACTTGTGCCATCCTTGCAACTGCATTCTCCAAGACATTTTGGTTTTTGTAAAGATGATTCTTTACATATGTGATGTCTTTGGTGGAGTCCCCTTGATGATCAACAATTTGCTTCAGTACAGTGTGTTGAGCAGCAATTGTGTCTTTGGCCATTTTAAACCATCTTGTCATTTGCAGGAGGATATGATCTGATGCAGTTTTGACATCATTTATACTGGCAGAGTGTTACACTATTTGTCGGCTTCCGTTAGTGTGACGACCGGTTAACCCGTAGACTCGCCACAAGTAATCCTCCAACCTGGATCAATATGCAATGGAGTATGATAACACATCCATGTATTTCCCAAGATTAAGCTCGTGCTAACCAGCACCCAAGTACTTTCAAAGACCATCATTGCTAGGATATAATCATATCCTTTATTCTACACTAGACCATCACTGCTATCAGTATTGTATCATCATTACCCAAGACCTGGGGAGATAACTTTAGAGCAGTGGAATGTGTAAGTCTTGGGAATAGTTCCTCGCGATCTTAGAATTATTTGTGTGTCTAGTGAAGTGATAAGTTCGCGTAGATGATTTTCACCAATATTTGATTAGCCATCTCCAACATCATATCAGAATCATAATAACAAACCTTGGATACAATCGAAATCAGAAAATTACACCATTCACAATTTTGTCTAAAGTGTCCGTCACACATTCATTCCCTTAAAGCAACATCAATCACGTAGTAAATTAAGTGGTCAAAACATTCCAAATCCACTAATATTTTTACCAGAAGATGTGAATAACCTCGCATGCATGTCACCAAATTTTGAGCCTCATTGGGCATCATAAGAATTAAATATAACACGTTTAATTAAAAAGATATTATTGACAAAATTATAGCAAATACAAATCTAAAAAATCTAAAACTTAATTGGGGTGTCCGCAATTTCATCAAGCATGCATATACCAAATTTCATTATCATTTGATCAATATTATGGGAGGAATACACAAAACATCGAGATCCATAAGTTTGTGATGTTGTTCACTAAAAAGGATTTCATGGAGCTACGATCCACCTAAAATATTGTGTCACCCAATTCTGGAAAGGTCTTCCCAAGGGCTATGACTTTCCTGTTGAGCCTGAAGTCCAGAACTAAATGTATCATACCTAAAAATTGACTTGAACTTGGCTGTGTAAATAGGACACATTCGGTTTGTTCTACATATAGTAGATCTACGCGGATCTTGTAGCAGATCTGACAGAAACTGGCCATCTTCTTCCTCCAGCCAAGGGTTATGATTTCCCCACCTTCATTCCTTCAATACTCCCACTACAAACCACCATTCTTCACGAGATCAAGTCATACAGCTTCGTATTGAAGAGAGGAGTTGATTGAAGCTATTTTGTGGCAAACGATGCGCTAGAATAGAAGTTTTAGAGTGGTCTTTTCTCACAAATTTTTCCATGGATCTCACTGAAATCAAGCTCATATGAGCTCGATATCTCTCCTATTTTGATCTAAAGTTCTAGCACCAAGGGAGAGGTGAGGAAGACACCTGATTCAGGGCCATGGATCGAGTGTTCCTCCTTGGTGGCATGGCAAAAAGCTTGGGTGGTCAGCCTAGCTCTGAATCCTCCTCCTGAGCATGGTTTCTTTAGAAAATGGGGGAATAGTTCTTGGAGGGATAGAGAAGGTGATGTGTAGGAGAAGATATAAGAGAGAGAGAAAATAGTGGTTGATTTGACTATCCCATTAATGGTTTCGACTAAGTTACTGGAGAAAGCATTTCCCATGCTTTGGAAGGACAACCCAATGTTATGTATCCTCCTCCTAGTGGAAAAATGTCACTTCTCGGTCTTGGGACAAACTGAAAAGGCATTGTCAACAAGCAATGCCACGCCACATTGTCTTTCCGTCAGCTACCATGCGCTGGTAATGGCTACCGCTGGTGGTAGCACTCAAGCGTTGACTCCTACCAGTAAGTACTGTTGGGAAAACCCTTATGATTTATCTAACAAATTATTTTAAAGTGATTTCATCATCTAGGATGTATTACACACATTGTATAGAGAGGGTAATCTGGTCATGAGATGTCCTAGGATGTCATACTCACCTTAGAGTGTCAATACAAGTCAAGATAAGCACAAAATTCAGTTGAGTTAAAACTTGCGTCGAATAGAAGCCGACGCAACTTTGACTAAAAGTCGACGCAACTCTGACTACAAGTCGAAGTAACTCAAGCTGCTTGTCGAAATATCAAGTAAAGTCGACGCAACGTCGAAATGAACTCGACACAGAAGGAATAGCCTGTCGAAGCCATCTTAGAAGTTGACGTAACTTCGATTTCAATTCGACGCAGAAGATGAAGTTCAAATCCAAGTCTTCAACTCGACGGATACGTCGAAAAGTACTCGACGCAACTTCAAATCAAAGTTCAGCCAGAGCTAAGAAGGAATTCAAAGCTACTTATATAAGAACTCAGAGGTGCGTCGATATGACGAATAATGAAGTCGACGCAGCGTCGAATACAGACAAAAAAAATATGTTTTATGCTGTCTTTTCTAATACCTTTTCAGAAGGTCTACAAAGATGAAAACTTATCTCTAACAACTAGTTTATTGCTAAGAATGAAATATAGTATTCTAGAGAAACAACAATGACATTCTTGTAAGATGTTCAAATCAGTCTTTACGGGTCGGGAATAGAAATAGAAGGAAATATTTATTATCCAATGGACATTCCTTCTAAGGACAGTCCAGAAGAAGAAAGAAATTCAAACATAAATCAATAGAGAATAAGTATGCAGAGGAAGGAAGAAAATATAACAACTACTATTCTCTTAGTTGAATTCTGTTGTCTTTCTTCTTCCTCCTCCAACCCTAAGGCAGAATAGAAGAATAACTTCTCTGCACAGGAAAACAACACAACAAGCTTGATGCTTCCTCTTCTTCATCATATAACAGCAAGCCAACAAAAGTGCAGAGAGGATCAGGATCAAAGCTCATACCCCTTGCAATCATCACTATCTTAAGCAAGGGTTCATTATATTCAGATCCTGAAGTGTATAGAAGAAACAACATCCAGAGAGATGGCTGCTGAAGGATTCTAATTGAAGAATCCTATTCTCTTATTTCTCCTCTTCTACTGTTCTTATTCTGCAACTGTAAAAGAGTTTTAAGAATCCCTCTTCAAAGGATTCAGTGGTTCTAAGAGTCTCCTTAGCAAAAGACTCAGTGGTTCTAAGAGTCTCCTTAGCAAAAGACTCAGTGGTTCTAAGAGTCTCCTTATCAAAAGACACAATGGTTCTGAGAGTCTCCTTATCAAAAGACTCAGGCACTGTTAAAGAAATCCTACCATGGTGGTAGAAGAGTGGACTACCCACATTTTGGGGAACCACTATAAAATCTTGTCTTCTGCATTGCTTTTCTGTGTTATCTCCTTACTACTTTTGCTTACTGATTACTGCTTTCCATTTCTATTTTATTCTGAGTTGGGATTGCTGAATGCATAATTATTAGAGTAGTTATTTTTATTGTGTGTGCACATTTAGTATAAAGAGTTTTTAAATCTCTATTTACCCCCTCTAGAGAATTTTTAGAGGTACACTGTGCACTTTCAATTGGTATCAGAGGTAGGCTGATCATTAAAATGTTAACACCTTGATCAAAAGATCTCCTCACTCTTATTTCTTTATTTAAAATTATCAAAAACTATTTTATTAAGAAAAATGAGTTCTAAAGACTATGCATCAACAAAACCACTAGTGTGTAACTTAAATAAGTTTACACTCTGAAAGGCCAGAATAAAATTATATATGAACTCTATTGATGAAGACATTTTTGATGTCATTGTTTCAGGTCCCCCGGCACCATACAAAGAACATGCCAGTGGATCTGCAACACAGGAAGTTGTGCCAAGGGCTGAATAGACAGATGTTGAAAAGAAGTAGAAAGCATGTGATGCCAAGGCTATGAACATTCTTGCCTCCACCATGTCAGATGACATCATCCAAAAAGTAGTTGACTGCCAATCAGCAAAAGTGATCTGGGAATCCCTCTCCAAACTGGTAGAAGGAAGCTCTGATGAAAGAAAGGATAGAAAGTCCCTTCTCATATCCCAGTATGAGAACTTTCAAAAGAAAGCTGAGGAAAGTGTTGCTGAAATGTATGACAGATTCAGCATTATAATTAATGGGCTAAAAAATCTGGACAAGGAGATATCCCTGACAGAGATCAATAATAAGATCCTCATGTGTTTCCCAAGCTCATGTGACTCAATGATCTGGGCCATCAGAGAGTCCAGAGGCCATAGAAAGATCGCTACTAATGCTTTGCTAGGAAAGCTCAAATCTTATGAGATCTTTTTGAAGAGCAGGGCTGAAACAGAGGCTAAGGAGATAGTCTCAACTCCCATCCAAATGAGTCTTGTCTTGAAGGTTGCTGAAGGAGAGCGTTCCACTCCTGAAGATGAGATGTTCAGTATCTTGGCAAGGAGATTCAAAAAGTGGGTCAAGACAGAAGACTCAAGAAGGAAAGAGTGGAGCTAAAAACCCATATTTGATAAGACTCCAAAGAAGGAAGTGATTTGCTTCTCTTACAATAAGCTAAGACACATAGCTCCTGAATGTCCACAAGAACAAAGGGACAGGAGCAGCAGTAAAGAGAAGCAGAAGAAGAAGTATTTCAAGAAGAAAGAGAAGAAGAAAGGTAGAGGTTTCATTGCTGAAACTTGGAGTGACTCTGAAGCAGAGTTAAGCTCCTCTACATCAGAAAGTGATGAAGAAGTTGCTGAAGCAGCCCGCCTGATGGCATTAGGGATATCCTCAGATGATGAAGAAGAACATGTATCACTATTTGATAATTTTGATTTTGATTATGATGATTTTAAAATGTGTTTTAAGGAATTCTGCAATGATCATCTTGCAGTACAAAAAGAAATAGAAATAGTTAGGGTAGAACTAGAGAACCTTTAGAAAATGATTTATATTTGAGAAATCAGGATTTAGTAGGTGAGATTCATTATAAGGAATCAGAACTAATTAAAATAAGAAATTAAAATTTAAAACTAAAGGAAGAGCTAACAAAGGCAAAGGCCTTTGAAGACTCTCTCAATGGGAGGAGTTAAAAGCTCAAAGATATTACACAAAATCTCTCTATGAGATTTAGACACCTAGGTTTAGGAGCAGAGCCATCTACTAACACAAAAATCCCTAGTAGACCTGCCTGGAAAAATCCAGTTAGATTTGTTAGACCTAGTGGCTATCAAATAAATGAGAGTAGTGTAACCTTTAAAGAATAGAACAATAATAATCCTGATAAAATCACTACACTTCATATAGCAAATTCTAATAGTAAAAATGGAAATGCTAAGAAAAATAATCCTAACAAACCTATAAATCTAACTCAAAATGATAAAATCAAAAGTAGAATCATAAGACACTCTGCTGACGCTTAACTATGGAGTTCTTCCACTTCTCATCACCAATTGAGCTGCAGCTCAATTGGTGATGAGAAGTGGAAGAGATGCGGCTCAATTGGTGATGAGAAGTGGAAGAACTCCATAGTTAAGCGTGCTCGGGCTGGAGTAGTACTGGGATGGGTGACCTCCTGGGAAGTCCCTGTGCTGCACACTTAACTATCGAGTTTGCCTCATCGATGGGAGGCTATGGCCACCAACAACCCACCAGTGGGCTGGAAAGGGGTTGGAGTGATTGGGCTGCAGCCCAGTAATGGTCGACAGGTGAGGCGGTCGGTAGACGCTATCCCGATGGTAAGTCTAGGGCCTTGGGACGTTACAATAAAAAGTGCACTTTTTTGTAACGTCCCATGGCCCTGGACTTACCATCGGGACAACATCCACCAACAACCTCACCTGCCGACCATTACCGGGCTGCATCCCAAGCACCCAAACCCCTCTCCAGCCCACTGGCGGGTTGTTGGTGGCCACAGCCTCCCTTCGATGAGGCAAACTCGATAGTAAGTATGCAGTGTGGGGACTTCCCAGGAGGTCACCCATCCCAGTACTACTCCAGCCCGAACACACATAACTATGGAGTTCTTCCACTTCTCATCACCAATTGAGTTGGACTTACGTCCCAACAACGTCCAACGACAGTCTCGCCTGGCGACCGTTATCGGGCTGCAGCCCAAGCACCCCAACCCCTCTCCAGCCCACTGGCGGGTTGTTGGTGGCCACAGCCTCCCTTCGATGAGGCAAACTCGATAGTTAAGCATACACTATGGGGACTTCCCAGGAGGTCACCCATCCCAGTACTACTCCAGCCCGAGAATGCTTAACTATGGAGTTCTTCCACTTCTCATCACCAATTGAGCTATAGCTCAATTGGTGATGAGAAGTGAAAGAACTATATAGTTAAGCGTGCTTGGGATGGAGTAGTACTGGGATCGGTGACCTCTTGGGAAGGCCCTATAGAGGCGCTTAACTGGATCACTTCTCACCGAAGAGAGGTTGTGGCCACCAACAACCCGCCAGTGGGCTGGAGAGGGTTTGGGGTGCTTGGGCTGTAGCCCAGTAACGATCACCAGCGAGGTTGTCAGTGGACGTTGCCCGATGGTAAGTTCAGGGCCTTGGGACGTTACATGAAAAAACTTTATAGTTCTTTCACTTCTTATCACCAATTGAGCTGAACTATATAGTTAAGTGTGCTTAGGCTGGAGTAGTACTGGGATGGGTGACTTCCTGGGAAGGCCTCGTAGAGGCGCTTAACTGGATCACTTCTCACCGAAGGGAGGTTGTGGCCACCAACAACCCGTTAGTGGGCTGGAGAGGGGTTGGGGTTCTTGGGCTGCAGCCCGATAACGGTTGCCAGGCGAGGCTGTCGGTGGATCTTGTCCCGATGGTAAGTCCAGGCCTTGGGATGTTATAATAAAAAGTGCACTTTTTTGTAACGTCCCAAGGCCCTGGACTTACCATCGGGACAACATCCACCGACCGCCTCACCTAGCGACCGTTACCGGGCTGCAGCCCAAGCACTCCAACCCCTCTCCAGCCCACTGGCGGGTTGTTGGTGGCCACAACCTCCCTTCGATGAGGCAAACTCGATAGTTAAGTGTGCAGTGCGGGGACTTCCCAGGAGGTCACCCATACCAGTACTACTCCAGCCCAAGGATGCTTAACTATGGAGTTCTTTCACTTCTCATCACCAATTGAGCTGAACTGCAGCTCAATTGGTGATGAGAAGTGAAAGAACTCCATAGTTAAGCGTGCTCGGGCTGGAGTAGTACTGGGATGGGTGACCTCCTAGGAAGTCCCTATGTTGCACACTTAACTATCGAGTTTGCCTCATCGAAGGGAGGTTGTGGCCACTAACAACCCGCTAGTGGGCTGGAGAGGGGTTGGGGTGCTTGGGCTGCATCCCGGTAACGGTCGCCAGGTGAGGCGGTCGGTGGACGCTGTCCCGATGGTAAGTCCAGGGCCTTGGGATGTTACAAAAAAGTGCACTTTTTATTGTAACGTCACAAGGACCCAGACTTACCATCGTGATTGCGTCCACCGACAGCCTCTCCTGGCGACTGTTATCGGGTTGCAGCCTAAGCACCCCAACCCCTCTCCAGCCCACTGGTGGGTTATTGGTGGCCACAACCTCCCTTCAATGAGGCAAACTCGATAGTTAAGCATGCACCACGGGGACTTCCCAGGAGGTCACCCATCTCAGTACTACTCCAGCCCGAGCACGCTTAACAATGGAGTTCTTCCGCTTCTCATCACCAATTGAGCTGCAGCTCAATTGGTGATGAGAAGTGAAAGAACTATATAGTTAAGTGTGCTCAGGATGTAATACTACTGGAATGGGTGACCTCCTGGGAAGGCCCCGTAGAGGCGCTTATTTGGATCACTTCTCCCCAAAGGGAGGTTGTGTCCACCAACAACCCGCCTGTGTGCTGGAGAGGGGTTGGGGTGCTTGGTCTGCAGCCCAGTAACGGTCGCCAGGCGAGGCTGTCGGTGGACGTTATCTCGATGGTAAGTTTAGGGCCTTGGGATGTTACATCAGGTCTCCTCTACCCCAACATGGCAAAATTCTAGAGGATAACCAAGGACAATATCCTATTGCCCATCAACAATTACCTATCACCTATACTAGACCTTCTCTTGATGTTGAGCAAGCAATTTCCAAAGAGGTAGAATTAGCCACAAGTACATTTGCTAATTTACTGGTTGCTCAAGTCAGAAAGTTCAATAAGAAGTACTCCCAGATAGAGACAGAGCTGCAAGAATCAAAAGAGTCCCTCCTGGCACTCAAATCAATTGTATCCTCCTCTATGATAACTAAGGAATTCATAACCTCCCTTGTAAGTAAGGTTCAGAAGGGGGAGAAGATCCAGGAGGAGTAACTGCTTAATCAAGGAAAGAGTGGTCAAGAGAAGGATAAGACTGCTGAAGTTTCTAACCCTGATAATCCAAATAAACTAATTATTTTTCAAACAGCAATTCCAGATGTTCTATTAGAGGATGCACATATCCAGGGAGAGCCAGTTGCACATACCCAGGGGGAGCTTCCTACATAAACTTAGGAGGAGATGCTTCCATCAACTCAGTGGGAGCTCCTAGAAGATGGTCAGCTCTTGGATGAAATATCAAAGATTGCTAAGGAGGCTTCTCTGGCTGTTGAAAAGAATGCACAATCTCAAGGGGAGCTTCTCAAAGAAGATCACACTCAATAAGAAGCTGACAGGACTGCTGAAGAAGAAAATGAGCCTCTTGTGTTTGCTTCAAGAAAGACCATAAGTGTTCTCAAGAAAGAGGAAAACTCTAGAAAAAGAATAGTAATGTACATGTAAACAAATTATATTATATCATCTGGTGGATACAATTATCATGATTATGAAGAACAATATGATTTCTTGAAAGTTTATCATAATGTCATTATTGTTCTGTGTATGTGTGTTTGTATCTAATTTTATGTCAAAGTATGTTTGAGATCACTTAATCAAATTGTAAAATTTGTTAAGATAAATAGGGGGAGGTTGTTGAAAAAACCCTTATGATTTATCTAACAAATTGTTTTAAAGTGATTTCATCATCTAGGATGTATTACCAATATTGTATAGAGAGGGTAATCTGGTAATTAGATGTCCTAGGTTGTCACACTCACCTTAGAGTGTTAAGACCAGGTCAAGATAAGCACAAAATTCAGTTGAGTTAAAACTTACGTCGAATAGAAGTCGATGCAACTTAGACTAGAAATCGATGCAACTTCAAATAAAAGTTGACTTAACTTTGACTACAAGTCGAAATAACTTAGACTGCTTGTCGAAGTATCAAGTGAAGTTGACGCAACGTCGAAATGAACTCGACGCAAAAGGAAGATCCTGTCGAAGCCATCTTAGAAGTCGATGTAACTTCGATTCCAATTCGACGCAGAAGATGAAGTTCAAATTCAAGTCTTCAACTCGACGGATATGTCGATAAGTACTAGACGCAACGTCAACATCTGAGTTTAGCCATAGCTAAGAAGGAATTCGAAGCTGCTTCTATAAGAACTCATAGGTGCGTCGATATGACAAATAATGAAGTCGACGCGGCATTGAATACAAATAGAAAAAGTATGTTTTCTGCTGTCTTTTCCAATACCTTTTCAGAAGGTCTACAAAGATGAAAATTGATCTCTAACGGCTCGTTTACTACCAAGAATGGAATGGAGTATTTCAGAGAAGCAACAATGACATTCTTGGAAGATGTTCAAATCAGTCTTGACGGGTCGGGAACAAAAATAGAAGGAAATATTTATTATCCAATGGAAATTCCTTCTAAGGACAGTCCAGAAGAAGAAAGAAATTCAAACACAAATTAATAGAGAATAAGTATGCTGATGAAGGAAGAAAATAGAACAACTATTATTCTCTTAGTTGAATTCTGCTGTCTTTCTTCTTCCTCCTCCAGCCCTAAGACAGAATAGAAGAATAACTTCTCTACACAGAAAAACAACACAACATATAGCAGCAAGCCAACAACAGTGTAGAGAGGATCAGGATCAAAGCTCATACCCCATGCAATCATCACTATCTTAAGCAAGGGTTTATTATATTCAGATCCTGAAATGTATAGAAGCAACATCATCCAGAGAGATAGCTATTGAAGGATTCTAATTGAAGAATCTTATTCTCTTCTTTCTCCTCATCTACTGTTCTTATTCTGCAACTGTAAAAGTGTTTTAAGAATCCATCTTCAAAGGATTCAGTGGTTCTAAGAGTCTCCTTAGCAAAAGACTCAGTGGTTCTAAGAGTCTCCTTAGCAAAAAACTCAGTGATTCTAAGAGTCTCCTTATCAAAAGACTCAGTGGTTCTGAGAGTCTCCTTATCAAAAGATTCAAGCACTGTTAGTGCAATCCTACCAGGTGGTAGAAGAGTGGACTATCGACATTTTGGGGAACCACTATAAAATCTTCTATGTTTTCTGCATTGCTTTTCTATGATGTCTCCTTACTATTTTTGCTTACTGATTACTGCTTTCCATTTCTACGTTCTTCTGAGTTGGAATTGCTGAATGCATAGTTATTAGAGTAGTTATTTTTATTGTGTGTGCGCATTTATTGTAAAGAGTTTTTAAATCTCTATTCACCCCCTCTAGAGAATACTTAGAGGCACATTGTGCACTTTAAAGTACGATGTCTTCTATTCGATCAAATCGACATGCAGTCAGCATTAAGTCGATAAACATGTTTTATTGTCATGTATCGATGACAAAGACACTATATCGGCTAGAGAGTCAAACTGATTTTAATCAAGCCGGCATACATTATGTCGTCTTGAGATCTCGATGATACACACTATGTCGTGTTGAGGTCCCGACGATAAAGACTCTATATCAGCTAGATAATCAAGCTGATATTAGTCAAGCCGACCTACACTATGTTGTCTTTAGGTTTCGACGATAAACACTATGTCGTCTTGAGGTCTCGACGATAAACACTATTTGGGCTAGACAATCAAGCTTATATTAGTCAAGCCGACAAACACAATGCCGTCTTGAAGTCTCGATGATAACCACTATGTCGTCTTGAGGTCTCGACGATAAACACTATGTCGTCATGAGGTCTCGACGATAAAGACTCTATATTGCCTAGACAATCAAGCTGATATTAGTCAAGTCGACATACACTATGTTGTCTTGAGGTCTCGAAGATATACTATATATCGGCTACTAGTCTCGTTGATACAGTCCAGCTCCCAATTAGTTCAAACATGGCTCTTCCTCATATCAAATATAAGTAATTCCAACACGATCATTTGCCCAACTGATATGCCTAAGTGTTCTAGTCGATCGCCTAGACTTCTATTCGAACACTACTGCTAGCGGTAGATCTACTGCGTGGCGTTAGCGCTTATGCTACCAAATTTTCCTTTTTATTCTTTACCATTGGGAAGTGGGGTATTACACCCTTCATGCTGTCCATGAGTCATCCATGATTACCTTAAGGCCTTAGGACTACTTCCTAGTCCAAGTCAACTCACAGTGACGCAAGTCATTCAAGGGGTCTAGTTCGAATTGGGATGTTACACAGTGGCCGGTCCCTCCATTTCTGGGTAAGCTCCCGGGGTTTGCGCACTCCCTAGTGCTCATAGTCGTCAACGCTTCTATGCCGGTATGAACGGCTAATGGGCATGATCTAACCGCCATTACAAGCACAATTCAATTTACAAGCATTTTATATAAGAAACAAGTTTGCATCTTCTGGGTCTAGCAATCGTTTGCCCTTCTTAATATATAAACAATTCGGGCACGCGACTATCACATGAGGCTTGATCATACCGCTCAGGCATAATAATAAAGCATGACGATCAAGAGCGAATATTATTTATGGTTATCCTCGGAGGAATGCTAGTCTCCAAGTTAACCCTAAATAATGCTCATATTAAGCTAAATTGTTTAATATGGCTAGACTGATAATAAAGAAAGTGTGGTAAACAAACTGCATTACTAAATTATAGTAAATAAATGTTATAATGAAGTGCGATAAGTAAAATTCAATAATAAAGTGCAGTGAATAAAATGTTGTATTAAATAGCGGAAACCAAAATGTAGAAACAGGAAGAACAATAAAGAACAAAAATAAGTACAATTAAAGTTCATGTATCTGCAGTTCCATTTCCGTTCAAAGCAGGCATCTCCATTCCAAGAAAATATCTCCGTTCTAAGGAGACAAGTTTCATAACTGCCACGTTAGATTTAAGTATTAATTGAATATCGAGGTCCGTCGGGTTTCAAGTCGCCCGAACCCGAAAATTATTTAAGTTGCATTTTCCTTATATTAAATTATCACTATAATCTTTTAGGGTTCGATGGTTTGTCCGAGGCTTTATTTTTTTTAATTAAATATGGGGCTTCTCGTTAATAATCCATTAAAATATTGGATTTAATCAGAAAATTCCCAAATTTTAACAGGATGTCTATATAGGATTATTAACCCTTATAATTTCTAACATGGTACTCTATGCTCAAAATTATCACCCGATAAAATTTCTACTAATATTTAGCCCCCTTTTTATTTATTAAAATACCAAATTTTATCATAAAATTATGAAAATAGTACTTGAGGTTAGGGTTACCCTATCTTGTAACCCATAATTCTTTTAGAGCTTGTTGTGATTATACTTAGCCTCTACTAATTTAATTAGCATCATTTATTCACCAATTTCATCTCCAAAGGCACCAGAGCGCACACAAAAATCTTTAAACTTTTACATAGAGTGTAACTAGGCTTTTTTGTTCTTTTCTAATTTTGCATAAATTTTAATTAAGAAAAAGGTTCTCTAATAAATTAAAATCAGAGTTTTTATCATATTTTAAAATTATTAAAATAGTAGTACAATTTCAAAAATCATCAAATTTTTATAGAGGGTCTATAATATTTATAGCCTACTGCAATAAGATTTCCAGAGCTTTTTGTGATCTAGTAGCCTCTGTTAATTTATTAATCATCTTAGGACACAAATTAAATTCTTATATATACCAGGAATAATCTTTACCTGTCTAACATAAATAAATTATCAAACTATAATCTTTACCATCTTTAATTGCCTCTATTAAATTCTTATGTATCATCTCTATCGGTTTACCATAAATAATAAGAGCACCAAAAATCATCATATAATTAGAGTGGGTGTAGATCATCCCTTATTCTAGGTCATCAATTTTACAGAATTTTATTACTAGACTAAGACCCTATAATATTTTACAAACTTAGAATTTATTCTCTTTTTAATTTATTGAAAATACTAAAACAATGCCAAAAATTCATAAATTTATACATGAGGTAGTTCTTGGTGTAAACTACAAGATTGGTGTTCAAGCTGTTTTCCATTTGGGCAGTGATTTAGCCTCAGGAAATGATTTAACCCTTGCACTGACCCTAAAGTGTTCTGTCGGTTGAGATGGAGAAGCACAAAGAGGGAACAACGGCCCCACTATGGATTAGGCACGGATCCGCTGTGGGAGCCAATTATTATTTGATCATTTAAATAAAAGAACGGTCATCCGATCTCGATCACGAGATTGAACGGCATCTGGAAGGCGCCACAAGCCACCGGTCGACTCGCCAGAGTCCGTCTATGCCACCGCCTCCGGTCGACTCGCTAGAGGCCGGCTGCATCACCGCCTCCGGTCGACTCGTCGGAGTCCGGCGCCTCTTCTGGCGGTGGTCCGAGGGTCTCTGGGAGTATTATTACAGAGGAAGAACAAAAAAGGGACCGTCGGAACTCTACCCTTTGGCGGCGCCACCTCTATAGGGGTCCTCCTCTATAGAAGAGTGAGGGAGCGAGGAGTCCACCTCTATAGGGGTCCTCCTTGGTTGGTGGGGCAAGGTGGCAGAAAGAGGAGGGAAGCGGTGGAGCTTGGGTCTCCTTCTCCGGCGCTGGCAGAGGTCAAGAGAGTGGGGGCTGGTTTTGTTTTAAGTAGGGAAGGTGGTGTGAAGCCACTTAAGGCCAGGGGGCCTTTTATAGAGGAGGCAGAGATTGTTGGGTTTTTCTACAACCATACATCGTATGTAGGCGCAACGGAAATAAACAGAATAACCCAAAAGAATTTGGATCGGGCCATGAATATTGAATCAAGAAGTTAACAAAATTGCTAGGTATGAAAATTACCTTTGCGGAGTTGGATCAAATCCAACCTAGATGCTCCAAGAAGATAAGTCCCGTCGTCGGCTGTCCGAGTCCTCACGTAGAATAATGTCTACGTCTCTACAGCAGTCCACACGAGCCGGGAGAAGAAGACTACACCTTGCGCTTCCACGGATTGCTAGATCCGCTTCAGGAAGAACAACACCGGCGACAATCGTCGGAGAGGAGGTCGGCGGAGGCGAACGGGCGGCGGAACACTTCCGTCTGCTAGGGCGAGAGGCGGAACTCTTCCGTCGATTGGATTCCTTCGTAAGTCCTGAGAACCCTAAAAGAAGTTCTATTTATACTCAAAGGATAAACAGACTTCTAGAAGAATCGCAATCCGCAGACCACACAGCAGAATTGGGGTTTCTGTTACAATTCCTCGGGATTCCACGGAACAGCATTCGTCGAGTTTTCACGGGACAATTCGACGAATTCCGACGAATCACATCCGACGAATCCCGACGAATTCTATCCGACGAATCCCGACGAATCATATCCGTGAAAACCCGACGAATTCTATCCGTGTAAACCCGACGAATTCAGACAGCAACATTTGCTGGACCTCCCCCATTCTATATGGTGATTGGTAACCTTTACCAACACAGTCAATCTTCCATCTTCTCCACATGCTCTTATGTGCGACCCTGCAGTCTCATATCGCGTTGGCAGTGAGACTACATGTTTGACCACTTCTAGATCATAATGGTAACTCCAACAGAGATCTCACCTTCCCTTTTCCTTCTCTGCTAAGAAAAAGTCCTAGGTTGAGTTTCATCCAACCATGGTTAGGTCACATGGCAGTTGGCATTCTCCAAGGAGATGGTTCTACCTTTTATGGTCATGGGCGGTGGCTTGGTTGGGATAAGGCAAGAATAGGGTGGCTTGGTGTTTGGTTTGGGAGAGTGAGAAAGAGAGAGGAAGAGAGTGCTTAGGTGCATCCCAACTCATAGCTTTAGATTCCAGCCATCTCCCTTCTAGAAACCAGTTGGCATTCTGAACTTGTTTGCTCAAAATAACATTTTGGGGTCGGTGTATCTAACAACGTTACTTAAAATGATCATTTTCGCTAAATGACCTTCAATTCAAACAAATGAGTTACATTACACTCGTATGGGTCATACGAGTCCAATGCAACTATCAGAAATCGATTCTTAGCTCGTTTGCTCAAAATGACATTTCGGGGTTGTTGTGTCGAACAATATTACTGTAAACATCTATTTTCGCTAAATGACCTCAAATTCAAACAAAACAAATTGTGTTGCACTCATATGAGTCATACGATTCTAATACAACTGACAGAAGTCAATTCTGAGCTCATTTTCCCAGAATAGCATTGTAGGGTCATTTCCCAACTTCTAGAGTACCTAGTGGGTGGTTGGGTAGCCTTAATTGGGTTAGCTAGGGTCCAAGTGACCCAATTAAAAGTTGGGATATTACACTAGTGCCCAATTTAAAGTCAGGATATTACACCCTCTCATCTAGAACACTATCCAATTCTCACATGGTGACATTTTGAGTAAAGACTTATGGTTGTAACGACGACAATACTCATAAATTCTCACTCACTGTTATCTTCTCAATTTAATAACATAAATCACAAAGCATGAATTCCCAAACATTGAATCCTATGGCGGCATCATACAAAGCTCTCAAGATCGTGAGAAATTCAATGACCTATCCACTAACATATGCATTTCTGCAACGTCATATTCAAATCTTAGGAATTTAGTGTGCTCTTTTTTCCCTAACCTCAACATTCGGTAATCTCTCGGAAAATGGGTGTCAGAACAGCGATATGGCTGCAATCGCATGTCTAACGAAATCCCTTAAATGTCAATCAATCATCACTTTCTTGAATTTTCCCATAATGCCTAATCCGCGATTCAATTCCGAATTTCTGATTCAATAATGTTGAAGTCGCAATCTCACACACTGATGATTCACAATGAACTGTGACCACCCCAAGACTTCTAATTAGAGGAATTAGGTACAATAAGTCTCACATTCAAAGCATTAAAGAAGAGATGCAAGACACGCATCTTAAAAATGAGAGGAGAGAAGTCGTTACTTTCTTGGATTTTCTTTTCGCCGTGGAAAAGTTGAAATGAACGGATGAAGATGAGCGCCCTCAAATTCTCTCCATGTATCTGGTCTCGGATCATCAATCGGAGCTCCATATCATCTCTAATGGAGGAAGTGGCCTCCTTCCTCCATTATAGCTATGGATGTGTCTCATCTATAGCTTACTGTTTTCTTTCTGCTTTATATTTACAACACTTATTTATTCTGTGTTGTAGCGCGTACACCGCACAATCACCCGCGCAACAATGTGCCCACGCGTGCACGCCCTATGCACCACGCCCGCGCGCTCAGCACTCCGCCGCACGCACCACACAACCGTGCGCGCTCCTCGTATCCTGTCCATGCGCGCGCCAGGCCGCCCACACGCCGCGTGACACCTTCTGCACGTGCAACGACCGGCGCGCCTTTTCCTTCCCTTTCTTTCTCTTTTTCCAGCCTCATCCTTAACGCAAAATATTACATAAAATTATAACCTTCGAGGGCGGAGGCATGATGTCAAAAAGTACCCTCGTGCTCCAAGCAAAACTCGCTCTGATAACTCCATCGCAAGATAATGAAAGGGAGGAACGAAGGCCTCAGATTTATAATTCTTGCGCATGACGTGTAAAGGAAGGCTCAATTAAGGGCCTGGTGGGAATAGAGCTGTCACGGTTCCGGTTCGGTTCCGAAAACCGTGAACCGAACCGCTAAGGTAACGGTTCTTCAAATTAGAACCAAAACCATATTTGGTTTGACCGGTTCCGGTTCTGGTTTCGGTTCCAGTA
Source organism: Dactylorhiza incarnata (assembly GCA_033032865.1). Classification (NCBI taxonomy): domain Eukaryota; kingdom Viridiplantae; phylum Streptophyta; class Magnoliopsida; order Asparagales; family Orchidaceae; genus Dactylorhiza; species Dactylorhiza incarnata. The sequence goes on from JAWHQI010000213.1 coordinate 2,936,366, forward strand.
TAATTTTTGGAACCGTTGTGTTTACGGTTCCGGTTCAGCAAGAACAAAAAACAAACCGGCCACTAACGGATCGGTCCGGTTCTATGCGATTCGGTTCGGTTCCAATCGGTTCCAATCGGTTCCAACTAGAATTAAAACCGAACTTAGCGGAATGAATGGGGGAGGTCAAAAATAAAAAACCGGAGGGAAAAAGTATACCCGCGCGTTAGTTTTTTTGGTAATTGGGACTTCGAAGTCTGAGGCTCGGGCGCTGGAATTTTGCGTTACACCAAGGGGAATACTTTTTGTATAATATATAGTAAGTCGGGCTGAAGGTTAAAAACTGAAACCGCAAAACCACAATTGCACTAGATCGCGCCGATTTTACAAATTCAAAGATCACGATCGTGTAGTGCTGATACAATAATGTTCATGTTGCTGAAGACCACGACTCAACATAGGGTAAAAAAATTGAATTGTTGCTTTTGAAATCTTATTTTACAATTAAAATTTTGTTTGAAGAATATATTAGTTAATTCAATTTGACTAATTTATCAGATATACTTAGATTTGTCTTTCATGATTACTATTAAATATTAGTTGTATATCCGCTATATTTTTAAAACAATAATTCAGAATAATATGCGAGTAAAATTAAAAATACATTATATGACTGTATAAAAACCAAAAGTACACCGCAAAAGCCGACTCCAAATTGCACCAAGGTCAAATCACACAGCAAGGTTTTAGTGCGGTGCGATTTTGTTCAGTTCAAAACCAACCCCCTTTGTTGCGATTGCGATTTGGGTTCAAACCGCACCAGTTTCACCCATAATAGTAAGTATAAATATTATAGATATATTATAAAAAATAATAATATTATAATAATAATAAACGGGTTGCGGTTCGGTTCTGTTTCGGTCCGGTTCGGATCGGTTCTAAGAATCTTGAAACCGTTTGAGACTTGTATATTGCGGTTCCGGTTCCGGTTCCGGTCCGGATAATAAAATGAAAGAACCACACCCGGATCAATGTTGTTCACGGTTCCAAAATTCAAACTGGAACCCAAATAATTCGCGAACGGTTCGGTCTGGTTCTTTGCGGTTCCGGTTCGGTTCCGGTTCGATTTACGATTTTCGGTTTTAAGTGACAGCTTTAGCTGGGAAGGCTATTTAGCTCCTTTCCGTTTTCTGAAAAACGCCACCACACCTACAAAATTGTTTGGATTGTCTACCGGTGGGAAAAGCTACCGCGGAAAACTCCTTTTCTTCTCTATTTGAAAAGTCACTTGACCCCTACTTTTCATCCTTTTCGAAAAACACTTACTCATCACAATACAAGCTTAGCGCATTTTTCGCACGAGCGCAATTTTTTCTCCCGTGCGAACATTTTTCTGCCCGGGCGAGCATTTCTTCGCCGATGGGCGCATTTTAGGCCCGGGCGCGAATTTTTCGCTCGGTCGCGTATTTTTTCCCCGGTCGCACATTCTTCGCCTGGGCGCGCATTGTTTCGCACGGGCGTGCTTTTTTTGCCCTGGCGCATTTTTTGCCCGGGCGCGCATTTTTCACGCGGGCACGAATTTTTTGCCCGGGCGCACATTTTTCGCCCCAACGCGCATTTTTCGCCCGGACTCGCATTTTTTCACTGGGGCGCCAATTTTTCGACGGGGAGCGCATTTTTCGTCCGAGCGCACACTTTTTCGCGCGGGCGTGCATTTTTCGCCGGACGCGCATTTTTCTCCCCGGGCGCGCTTTTTTTGCCCCGAGCGCGCATTTTTCGCTCGTGCTCTCATTTTTCGTCGGTGCGCACATTTTTCTTTCGGGCGCGCTTTTTTCGTTTGGGAGCGTATTTTTCGTCCGAGCGTGCATTATTCGCCAGGACGCGCATTTTCGCCCGAAGGCCCATTTTTCGCCCGGCGCACATATTTCGCCCGGACGAGTATTTTTCGCGCGGGCGCGCATTTTTCTCCCGGACGCCCATTTTTCGCCCGGGCGCGCAGTTTTCACTCGAACGCCCATTTTTCGTCCGGGCTCGCAATTTTTCGCCTGAGTGCCCATTTTTCGCCTGGGTGCCCATTTTTCGCTCGGGCGCGCATTTTTCGCCTAGACGCACATTTTTCTCCCGAGCTCGCAGTTTTTGCATGAACGCCCATTTTTCGCCCGGGCTCGCATTTTTTTCGCCCTGGTGCGCATTTTTCGCACGGACGTACATTTTTCGCCCGAACGCCCATTTTTCGCCCGGGCTCGCATTTTTTCGCCCGGGTGCATTTTTCGCCCGAGCGCGTAATTTTTTGTCTGGGCGCACAGTTTTTGCCCGGACGCGCATTTTTTGCACATGCGCGCATTTTTCGTCCGGGCGAGAAGTTTTCGCCCGAGCGCGCATTTTTCCGCCCTGACGGCTTGTTTTCTCCCAGGCGCGCATTTTTCTCTCGGGCACGCATTTTTCTCTCGGGCAAAAAAATCGCGTTCGGGTGAAAATATGCGCCCGGGCGAAATATGCCCGCCCGGACGAAAAAATTCGCGCCCGGGTGAAAAATGCGCGTCGGGGGAAAAAATGCGAGCCCGGGCGAAAAATGCGAGCACGGGCGAAAAATGCGCGCCTGAGCAAAAATTGCGCGCACGGGCGAAAAATGAGAGCACGGGTGAGAAATGCGCGCCCGAGATAAAAAATGCGTACCCCGGAGAAAAATGCGCGCCCGGGAGAAAAATGCTCGCCCGGGCGAAATATGCGCACCTAGGCGTAGTATGCTCGCCCAGGCGAAAATTGCACGTCCGGGTAAAAAATTCGCGTTCGGGCGCTCATTTTCCCCCGGGTGCGCATTTTTCTGCCCGGACTTGCATTTTTAATAAAAAAGTCACCGCAACGGAGATTTGCCAAACAGTTTATAAAATGCTTCTCATTTTTGAAAATCTCTGCAAAAGCAGTTCACCCAAACAGATCTCCTTTTGCAATAGACATTTTCGAAAAACATCTTTTCCTACTATCCTTTTGCCATCACTCCTTCTCCTTTCTGAAAAGTCCTCCCAAACAGGCCATAAGTCGAGGAGATATGCTGTCATATCTCGTTTTCTTAAAATAGGAAATAGAGCCGATCAAAATACATTTAGCTATCTCGCAAAAGGGGAAAAGAATATCCGACGTGATTAACAAAGATCTCTGAATCCAATTAAAATGATACTCATGATTTTGCACCACAAATGACAAATCTGTAGCACCCGTGCGCGCCATCATATTTAAGTGCTCGACTTAAAGTCGATACGAATGCTATTAATAATTTTCGGGCTTGCCTCTCTGTGTTTCACGACCCACTAAAATTAGGGGGCATCTGATGAGGTTTCCCCTAAAATTATCTGATTCAAACCTGATCGAAGAGCCCAAGCGAGTCAACCCGACCGAGTGAGCCGCGCGAGTAAACCGTGCTCGAGTCAACACGATTGAGTGAGCCGCGCTAGTATACCGTGCTCGATCGAAGAGCCGCAAAGCCACCCAGAGGGTGTGGATGTGCACAGGACTGCGAGGTCGTGCACCGCCGCCACTTCCACTAACACCGACTGCCACCGTCGTCAGGCAACTTGCCTGGGCCGCCTGGTGGGCATGTTCGTTATTTTCGTAAAATTGGCGATCTAGGTGATCGAAACCGAGCAACGTCGTTCGTCAACTCCAGTTCCAGCCAGAAGACCAGCACGTCCTTTCAAAAAAGATATTAAAAAGTTCACATACTTTCATTTGAAGACAAGTGCAAGAGACAGAAGAAAGCTATAAAAAGCCATATAATATAGAATCAAAATTCAATCATCTTAGCCACCTAAAATGAGTACATAAAAATCAATAAATTTATGTAGGATACTGTCGGGCCCAGCCGGGGCCAGGCTCAGGCCCGGGCAAACCGGGCTTGGATTAGGCCGGGCCCCTTTTAATAAATCTTTCTTATCATTATTCTTTGATTTTTCAAATGTTTTGATCATTCTTTGTGTATTTTTCATCTATCAATTCTAGTTGTTTTCAAAGTTATTTATTGAACTTTTAAGTATCATTGGGAAAAGTTGGAAGATAATTTAACTCTTCTGGTTTTCTAGGTGTTTATAGGCACAGTGAAAGACTTTATTATAAAAAAAGTACTTTGGGGTATGCAAATAAGACCATAAAATTGATCCCGGCGGTTTATCCATGCAATAAAATTTTCGTCGTTGCTGTTGGATGGGGGTGAGCGAATTTTCGGTCCTTCACATCCTCCTAAACCCGGGCCCCTCACCTCCATTCCCGCACTCTATCGGAAAGCCCTAGCGCGAGGCGCTTCTTCCGTCTCAAAAATGAAGTCAACCACCATCGTCAATTCCTCTCAGTCACGTTGTTTGCCTTTCAGTCGATGCCAAACATTCCTGCGCGTGCTTCCTCAGACGACCCCAAGCATCCTCGCTCACTCTGAATCAGTCGAAATTGAAGCTCCTCCACTGTCTTCTCTCTATTTGGATTGGTAATCAGCAACAACTCCTCTCTACCACTAATTTTTGGCTACTTCCAACCGATATTTTCTTTCCCTGATTATGAATCGTAGGTAAGTCCGCCTACCAGCACTACCGCATTGTCCTCTAGGGTTCATGAATCAATCCCCCTAAAAACACTCCACGAAAATGGATTTCTCAATGAATCTTATGTCCTCTCCATTGTAGGGTTCGATGCATGTCAAATCTCTCCATCGTAGTAAACACCTCCATCGTATATAAATCAAGCTCCTCCATTGCAATATTTCTTCGATTTCCCCGAATCTTAATTGCGATTGAGATTCAGCTTTTCCATTTACTTAGTATAATTTCTATTATTTTGTTTGTATGATTTTGATTTTTTTTGGGTCATACATTTGATATGACGTTTGTTGCTACTATATGTATTTGCTTTTGGGGGGTTTGAGTTTGCGATTGATTTGTTTCTGTGTTTGGATCGGTTTTATGATTTTGTATTCTCTTTTGTTGATTCAGCTATGGTGGACTCGAAGGTAGAAAGTAGGACGATATGACTTCCGGCTTCCTTATAGTATGGTTTTATGTAGGAATTTCTTAATTGCTTTTAAAAAATTCATTTCTGATAGGGTTCCCCAACAGAGGTTCAGACGAACCGATAATTTTAATCGCAAAATTGGCTGTGGATAGCTAAAACTCCCATCTCCCCCACTAACATGGTGCACGCGGCCGTACCACCTCACAGCGCTGCACGACCACAAGGCCGCCCGGGAGCCCTTGCACCCTGCCGCCCGGCCGCAAGGCCGTAGGGGCCATCGTGCACGGCCGCACGGCCGGGTGCTACTGCACAGCCGCTGGGCCGCGCACGCCTCGCGCAGCCGCACATTGCCGTGGGGGTCGCCCAGTCGCGCAACCCCTTGGTCGCGGGCCGCGCAACTGCCTGACCACCTGTCACAACCCGTATTTTCCCGAAATAAATTATATTATCAGAGCGAAGGGGAAAACACGCGTCATGATGCCACGTCCTGTAGGGGACAACTACAGACGTTCAGGCGAGCACTCAAACGAACATTTTCTTTTACAAAAAGGTATGAATTAAGTAAACGGATTATCTTTTAAGATTCATTTCATTTGGGTTAGGAGACCGTGTCCCTCGGCCCTGCGGTTTACCAAGCCGCACTTTATAAAAGACATGCGTACACAGCGGAAGGAAAATAGGTTCACTTTATTCCTAACGGCGCTGAAGACCAGAGACGTCTCCAGAGCGATCGCCGGTCTAAATTTAGTACATATTAAATAAGTATCATTTTACTTCGGTTTACGTTTCGCAAGTATGTGGTACTTAATAGTAATGTGACAAACAGTTATGAGAACAAATTTTTATAATGCTAAAAGAACTGCATTAATATTCAGCAAAATAGGCTTTTCACAGTGTACGAATACAAAGTAACTAAGTAGCAGTAAAGGAAGCTAGCAGCAGCATCAGCAAGTGAACCAAGCAAAAGCCATACGGGCGTCAACAACTGACACGAACCCGCAGGAAAAGAGTCAACAGCCAAAAGAAACGCTACAACAAGAGAAACTGAATCCTTACCTATGAAAGTGAGTTTAGTTCTTATTATAAGTTTAAAGCTCTTGCTTAAGTCTTAGTTTCAAAATAATGGTATATAAATATATAAGTGTTTGCTGAGTAATAAACACAAACAGCTAGAGTGCATAAATAAACACAGCACAAGAAATAAAATAAAGCATAAACAAGAAGCATTCCAGGTGACACAAAGAAATATAGTAGTTCCCCAAATCTGGGTAGTCTACTCTTCTACCACCCTTGGTAGGAATCCACTAGGAGAGTTGATCAGGTGCCCTTACACCAATGGAGGTTTGATCAAGTGCCCAATTCACCACAATCAGGTATTTGCTAAGGTGACCTGTCACCGAGAGTTCACTTTTGAAGGGAGTAATAACCCTGTACAAGATGGGAGAAAGGGAAAGGGAAAAATATAATGTTCTTCTCTGTATAGGAAGACTCTTGAAGATCCTGATATGGTGTTGAAAGGATCTGATTATGATGTTGAAGAAGACTCCCCCTGTCTGATAGAGATTGGTGACAGTTCTGGAGGCTCCTTCTCTTGATTGAACAAGCACCTCTTCTTGTTCAGTGATGATCCTGAGCAAATGATTGTGATTGTTGTCTCAGGATGTGTATGATCTGCAAGAAGATGTTAGGCAAAAAGAGAGGTTTCTTGTAGTGTTGTATATCTGTTGTATATGCCTGTCTATATATCTATATCTCATATTTTCTGCTCTATATATAATCTGGAGAAGGTTTTTGAATTCTTGCCCGTGAAAAAAGAAAGGGGCAAAGTCTCTTTAATTAGATTCCTTGGGAAGATAAGTTTTCCGTCTCTTACTCTTCTGAAAATGGCTATAATCTTTATTGCCTGCAACGACTATATCAGAAAAACATGAATATATTAATGTTAGTCCAGCTGTATAATAATAATAAAAGTATTGCTGATAACATATTTGTCGAGCTCTTCTGGATTCGTCGAGCGCCGTTTAGAGAATGCTTAGCCGCTGAGATCTATTCTGACTGGAATTTGTCGACCGCTGTTCTGATAGAGATTTGTCGAGCGCTGGCAACAAAACTGTCGAACGCTGGCTGGCTTTCGTCGAGCACCGATCGACATTTGTCGATCGCAGAGAATATATATAAGTTTTAATTCCTTCTCTTTATTTCTCTCAGCCAAATGTATATATAAATTTCTTAGTATGTTTTATATATATTATTTTTATCAGCTTTCTTATCTTAATGAGATTTGGTCCGAGTAATTAAATGGTCTATGACCAAAGGGATGGATCCTAACTCAAATCAAAAACTAAGGTTCCAACAATCTCCCCCTATTTGAGTTGGGATCCTAAATCAAATTAAAACTAGTGGCCTGGTACTCTCCCCTTATTTGGTTTAGGATGCCGACAGTTTTAATTTATATATTCTCCTTTTCTCTCTCATTTGGCTTTTAGCAATTTTTATTCTTTGTAAGGTTATTTTTGCACCTTTACTTTCCTAAATTTTGATTTAAGAATTTCAATTGCAGCAACCTTTAATGGATTCATTTGAATGTTGAAGTCAGAAAAACTTTGTCTGATACCTTCCTTCTTAAAGAATCCCTTAAATCAGAAGAGACTCACACTCAGTCACATAACCATTTCTGATTAATGTAACTACAGTAGAATGCTCAACATGGTTTTCAGAGAAATCTATAAGACTGTGAAGTTTTCTGACATTGCTTTTAATGATATAAATATTTAAATGAATTTTATGTTTTGCTGTTTAATTTAGGGATGGAGTTTAATGGTGAAAAACTTATTAATAATTAAGTAAGGAGTTTTTATTAGAGTTGAAAGGTTTAGTATTTTGAAATATGTTTAGCCTTTTTATTTCATTGAAATATAAATTTGAAAATTTTCTTTTATGTTGCTGAACAGACATAATTTCTTTTTCTTTAAAATTCTGTTTGAAGTTTTCAGCTTTAATGAACTTATTTTTTAAGTAAACAAATTGTTCTGCTGTTATTTTAAAATCTTCTTTAATTTCAACAGAAATTAATTTGTTTATTATTAGCTTTTTACTGATTCTGTTTTCAGAAATTATCAAATCTGTAGATGGTGAGTTGAAAACAGATGTAAAATCAGAGGTAATAATAGGAAATGCTGTTACCTCTTTTACCTTTCCTTTATCAAGTTCTACATCAGATTCAGATTCTGCATCAGATTTGTAATCTGAGCCATATATAGCCAACATGCAGAAAGCTGTGGCTTTTTGTTCTTCTTTTTCTTCTTCTTCAGTTAGAGTAACTGATGGTGCTGTATCAAAAATGATGTTAGATAAGGCAGTTTCAACTTGTGGATCTGAAGATAGAAAATTTGCTTGTGCCATTTGAAAAACCCTTTTGAAACAAAATAAGAACTAAGTGATCTTTGTGATTTCAGGTGTTAGCCTGTGTGAAAAATCAACCAGCTTTTATACCAATTGAAAGTGAGTTTAGTTCTTATTATAAGTTTAAAGCTCTTGCTTAAGTTTTAGTTTCAAAATAATGGTATATAAATATATAAGTGTTTGCTGAGTAATAAACACAAACAGCTAGAGTGCATAAATAAACACAGCACAGGAAATAAAATAAAGCATAAACAAGAAGCATTCCAGGTGACACAAAGAAATATAGCAGTTCCCCAAATCTGGGTAGTCTACTCTTCTACCACCCTTGGTAGGAATCCACTAGGAGAGTTGATCAGGTGCCCTTACACCAATGGAGGTTTGATCAGGTGCCCAATTCACCACAGTCAGGTTTTTGCTAAGGTGACCTGTCACCGAGAGTTCACTTTTGAAGGGAGTAATAACCCTGTACAAGATGGGAGAAAGGGAAAGGGAAAAATATAATGTTCTTCTCTGTATAGGAAGACTCTTGAAGATCCTGATATGGTGTTGAAAGGATCTGATTATGATGTTGAAGAAGACTCCCCCTGTCTGATAGAGATTGGTGACAGTTCTGGAGGCTCCTTCTCTTGATTGAACAAGCACCTCTTCTTGTTCAGTGATGATCCTGAGCAAATGATTGTGATTGTTGTCTCAGGATGTGTATGATCTGCAAGAAGATGTTAGGCAAAAAGAGAGGTTTCTTGTAGTGTTGTATATCTGTTGTATATGCCTGTCTATATATCTATATCTCATATTTTCTGCTCTATATATAATCTGGAGAAGGTTTTTGAATTCTTGCCCGGGAAAAAGGAAAGAGATAAAGTCTCTTTAATTAGATTCCTTGGGAAGATAAGTTTTCCGTCTCTTACTCTTCTGAAAACGACTATAATCTTTATTGCCTGCAACGGCTATATCAGAAAAGCATGAATATATTAATGTTAGTCCAGCTGTATAATAATAATAAAAGTATTGCTGATAACATATTTGTCGAGCTCTTCTGGATTCGTCGAGCGCCGTTTAGAGAATGCTTAGCCGCTGAGATCTATTCTGACTGGAATTTGTCGACCGCTGTTCTGATAGAGATTTGTCGAGCGCTGGCAACAAAATTGTCGAATGCTGGCTGGCTTTCGTCGAGCACCGATCGACATTTGTCGATCGCAGAGAATATATATAAATTTTAATTCCTTCTCTTTATTTCTCTCAGCCAAATGTATATATAAATTTCTTAGTATGTTTTATATATATTATTTTTATCAGCTTTCTTATCTTAATGAGATTTGGTCTGAGTAATTAAATGGTATATGACTAAAGGGATGGATCCTAACTCAAATCAAAAACTAAGGTTCCAACAACCTACAAGAGAAGAAGGCCTCGAAAGGGAACTGATCGACCCCGCTCAAACTCCGGCGGCATCTACAAACCTGAATCTGAGGCATCCATAAGAAAAGAATGCCTCAGCCCAAAGGGTGCAAGAAAACAGCATAGTTAAAAGTAAGAGCAGGAGAAGTAACAAGTGACATATCCAAGCTGAAAGGGGTATATAAATACATATATATATACATATACCCATATATATAACTATATATATACGCTTATATACAGATTTCAGTAATAGAAGGTTAGGAAGATCCCGCATAGAACCAGCCCGATAAGCAAGAGCATGACTAAACTTGGCATATAATGCAAAAAATGGACCAGTAGTGGCGGACCCAAAACAATGTCACTAACCACTCACATAAAGGGGATGTTCAAAACGAACCAGTGGTGGCGGACCCAAATAATGTCACTAACCACGCACATAAAGGGGATGTTCACCCCAAATAAAAAGGCGACGTGGTGGTGGTCTCATCGCCCTGCCAACCACTATTAACAGAACTATGATGGGGGACCCCATCGCTCCCTATATCCATCATTCCAGTGCAAACAAGTCCATCAATATTTAGCCAAGTAAATATGCAGAATTAGCCAAGTAAACATGATCTGGAACAAAATCAACCAGAATAAACCATCAAGGATTAGCATAAGATCGGAACAAAGCTAAACATATATCAGCTAGCATATAAAAGAGGGATAGAAGGATTCACCCAACCATAGCAGCTAGCATATAATCAAACAGGACCAATTAAGTGTGTCGAGGAGTTAGCAAATGGGACTACCATAATATTGACCATTTCTAGCTACTTGTAATCGAAGCGCGCAGAATTATTTTGCAAGTAATGAAACCCAACAAGAGTGAAGCAAAGCAGCCCCTTAGGAAAAGCATAGCAGCAGCCCTTATTTAGACAAGGAAAACAAAAGTGGCCCCTAGCATAGAGCTTAGCAGCCCCCAATTAAAAGTATAAGAAGCAACCCCCCAACAAAAAAACATAGGAGGCATCCCCAAATTAGAGCCAACCAAGGGGTAACCCCCCTATGACAGCCCCCATATAACAGCAGCCCTCTAGGTAAAATAACAGCAAACCAGCCCCTTACAAAGGGTTATAACCACAGCCCCAACTAAAACAACAGCAGCAGCCCGACTAAAGCCAACAGCAGCAGCCCCATAAGAGGAGAAAACAAAAGGAAATAAGAGCAGCCCCGATTTAACAAAGACAAGAAGCAGCCCCCAAATTAGCCAGTAAAAGAAGCAGCCCCAACCAAACAGCAAGCATAACAACATGCAGACCACGGCAACAGGTGCAGCCCCCAGCAACTCAACTCAACAAGGAAAGGAGCCCCCCTCATATGATCAATAGGGAAGTAATTAAGAAAACCCCCAAATGAATTAGTAAGTCCAGCCCAAGCACAACCATAGCAGCAGGGGTAAAATAAAACCCCACAAATTAACTAAATCCATATATTCAACAGCACAGGTATGGTAGCAAGAGGAGAATCAAACCCCCAAATTTACAAGTCCAACAAAGCTCACGCATAGCAGCAAGTATACAGCAGCAGGAAGGAAACAAAAACCCCAAATTATCAAAACCAATAGAGCTCACGCATAGCAGCAGATGTATGGCAGCAGGGGGGAAGGAAAACCCCAAATAAAATTGCAATATAATAATGAGGAACAGCTGTAATCAAACTGGGGTAAGAAGGAAGCAAAAGAAGGAGAAGAGGAAGTTTTCTTGCCTGATTCGGGAGCCGACGCCGCTCGCCGAAGTGAAAACTAAGGCCGGAAGACCCCACAACCGCTGCCGGACCCAACGAGAACTCTCCCCATCCCCGCTCCGGCGACGAAATCAAGCCCCGACACCCTCTAAATCCCCTCTGACGGCCTACGCCTCCGACGCCGGCGACTCCGAGAAACCCTCGCTCTCCCACTCTCCCAGACAGCCCGAGGCTTGCACAGGAAGAAAAGAAAATAAATGAAATAATGCCCTCCTGCCCCTCATATCATGCCTGCATATGTATATATATATATATATATATATATATATATATATATATATATATATATATGCACCTTTATTAAACAAAGCCATGCGCCAATATCTGTATATTAGTATGTATATATGTAAGCTCTTTTTTTTATATAACCTGTACGCCATAAATAATGTATATTTATATATGTTTATAGTTTTATATAAGTAAGATTTATATATAGGTTTATGTATCCCTATACACATGTGTATATATATATAACGGTATAAAAGTAGCGCCCAACACAACCCTTCCCCTATAAAACTTCAAGCATGCCTATCCAAGGGAATACATTTATAATAGCATGTTTATATATAAGAATTTTCATACATGCTTATAATTGCATATGTATACATATACGTATTTATATACACATTTACATTTATTTATCCGCATTTACGCCCCCGTCTAAAAATAACTCGCCGGACGACGACGACATTTCCAAAATGGTAACGCTCCCTCACATTTACACTACGCAACGATAATTTCATAATTAAGACATTACCGTCTCGAATTCCCCGCTTAAAAGACTAAGAAAACTTGGGGCGTTACAGTCTCCCCTCCTAACAAAAAGTTTCGCCCCGAAACTTTGCTACAACAATATTAAACAAGGAAATGCGCAAGAGACGAAGACTCACCGGGGAAACTAGCCGAAAAGATGAGGGTAGGACTCCTTCATTGCCAACTCTAGCTCCCAGGTTGCACCCGGAACATCCTGATTATCCCAAAGGACCTTGACCATAGGGATGGACTTTTTTCGCAATACCCAATCTTGCCTCTCCAAAATACGAACAGGCTGCTCCACAACGACAGATTGGGCTGCAGCACGGGCACGAAATCCAGAACATGGCGATCGCTGCGGATGCACCTCCGCAACTGGCTCACATGGAAAATGTCGTGCACACCAGGGAAAGAGGCAGGTAACACCGACCTGTAAGAAGAAGCCCCGATGCGTTCGACGATCTCGAATGGGCCTACATACCTAGGGTCCAGCTTGTGGCTCTTCCCAAAACTCTTAACGCCTGCCATCGGGGACACCTTTAGGAACACCATGTCCCCCACCGCAAATTCCAAATCACTCCTACGCCGATTGGCGTACTTCTCGAAGCGCTCCTGAGCCACCCGGAGCTTCTCACGGATCTGCGTTACAGCAACGCTCATTTCTTCCAAAGCCTCATGACCCTAAGACTGGCTTCTCGCCCACTTCAGCCCAAAACAGGGGAGTCTGACATCGCCTCCAATACAGCGCCTCAAACGGAGCCATCTGCAAGCTCTCCTGATAGCTGTTATTGTACGCAAACTCCATAAGCCCAAGACGTTCATCCCAAGCTCCTCCATGCTCCAAAATATAACACCGGATCATATGCTCCACGATCTGATTTACCCTCTCTGTCTGCCCATTCATCTGCGGATGATAAGCTGTAGAATACCTGAGATCAGTGCCCAAAGCCCCTTGCAGACTCTGCCAAAAACGGAAAGTGTATCTGGAATCACGATCAGACACTATGCTCGCGGGCACTCCATGCAGTCTAATGACCTCCTGCACATACAGAGACGCAATCTTCTCCATCGAATAACCAGTCTTGTACGACACGAAATGAGCACACTTGGTCAACCTGTCCACGATGACCCACACCGCATCATGACCCCGAGGGGATCTCGGTAATCCAGTAATAGAATCCATGGAGATGCTCTCCCACTTCCACAAGGGAATATCCAACGGAGTCAACTTGCCCCCGGGTATCCTATGATCCGCCTTGACGCGCTGACAAGTGTAACACTGCGCTACGAACCTCGCAATATCGCCCTTCATGCCTGGCCACCACACGATCTGCTTCATAGCGCGATACATCTTCGTAGAGCCAGGATGATAAGATAGGCTGGAGTCGTGAGCCTCCTCGCAAATCTTCCCTCGAATCTCCTCCATAACGGGTATGCAAAGCCTACCCGGTATCTCAAGGTACCCACAACATCAATCGAGAAATCCGGCAACTCAGCTCTGCCCAGGAGGTGCTGCAAATCCAGATCATCCTTCTGGTGCAACTTCGTCAAAGCAATCCAGGACGGCTCTTCAACCTTCATACAAGACGGACCACCCCTGGGCTTCACCGCGATGCTCATAAAAAGAACTCCTCCATCAGGGACTGCACAGAGAGTCCAAAAAACAGAAGCTGACTTCCTGCTCAGGGCATCCGCCCCTACGTTTGCCTTGTCGGGGTGATAGAGGATCTCCACATCATAATCAGCCACGTACTCCATCCATCGACGCTGGCGCAGGTTCAGCTCTCGCTGCGAGAACACATAAATCAAGCTCTTGTGATCTGAGTAGATCTTGCACTCCACTCCATACAAAAGATGCCTCCACAGCTTCAAGGCATAAATCACCACAGCAAACTCCAAGTCATGCGTCGGATAGTTCCGCTCATGCACCTTTAGCTGCCGCGACCCGTACGCAATGACCTTGCCCTCCTGCATGAGGACGCAACCAAGGCCTATCAGCGAAGCATCAACATAGACCTGGAACTCCACTCCCTCAACCGGGAGAGCCAAAACCGGTGCGGAACACAACCTTCTCTTTAACTCCTGAAAGGCCTCCTCGCACTGCTCGCTCCAATCGAAAGTCGCTTCCTTCCGCGTCAACCTAGTCAGAGGCGCGGAAATGCCCGAGAAACCTTCTACAACCCTCCGATAATAGCCTGCTAATCCCAAGAAACTTCGGATCTCCTTAGGCGATGCCGGCCTCTTTCAGTCCAAAACAGCAGCGACCTTCGCTGGGTCCACAGAGATGCCACCCTTGCTCACCACGTGACCCAAAAAGGAGACTTGCGAAAGCCAGGGCTCGCATTTGCTCAGCTTGGCATACAGCTTGTGTGCCCTCAAGGCAGACATCACCAAGTGCAGATGCCGAGCCTGCTCCTCCTCACTCGAAGAATAGATCAGCACGTCATCAATAAAAAACACCAAGAACTGGTCCAGAAAATCCCGGAATACCCTGTTCATCAGATCCATGAAAGCAGAGGGCGCATTCGTCAGCCCAAAGGACATCACCAGGAACTCAAAATGTCCGTAACGCGACCGGAAAGCAGTTCGCGGAACGTCTGAGTCGTGAATCCTCAACTGATGGTAACCGGACCGAAGGTCAATCTTCGAGAACACACTGTTACCCTGCAACTGGTCGAACAAATCGTCAATCCGCGGCAACGGATACCCATTTTTGATCGTGACCTTGTTCAACTCTCTGCAATCGATGCAAAGCCTCATCGATCCATCCTTCTTCTTTGCGAACAGAACTGGCGCACCCCAAGGCGACGAACTCGGCCTAATAAAACCAAGCTGTAGAAGCTCATCCAACTGAGTGCGCAGCTCCTCCAACTCCCGCGGTGCCATACGGTAAGGTGCCTTTGCAATAGGGTGAGTCCCAGACTCCAAATCTACCATAACTCTATTTCTCACTCAAGAGGGAGACCGGGAAGGTTGTCGGGAAAAACGTCCGGGAACTCCCGCACCACAGGAATGTCCTCAATGCAAGGCGTCGATGCACAAGCCGCAAGCAAAACGAAAACAACGCAGGCCCGGCCATCAAACTCGACCAAAGCTTGGGCACAGACTACCGACATGACGGAGGAAGTCTGACGCGGGAAACCGAACACGCTCCTGGGCTGGCCATCATCCATCAGAAAATCCAGACGCTTATCCCTGCAATGGATCACAACGTCGTATCGGGCTAGCCAATCCATGCCCAGAATCACGTCAAAATCCCCCAAATCGATCACCTTCAAGTCTGCATAGCCCAAAAATCCATCCAAAACAATCGGACACTGCCTCACGCACAGATCTGACACCACTGAATCATCGGACGGGTACTTGGCACAAAACGGATCACCAACTCGCTCCAAAGCCCAGCGATACCGATCAACAACTTCTTGGCCACAAAAGAGTGAGTGGCACCCGAGTCAAACACAACGTGCGCCCAACAATCTCGAACCTTAAACTCGCCTAACAAAGCAGTACAGACACACGACATAACAAAGATAGAACACTGCTATAGCGACTAAATTACCACAGAAAGATTGGACTACAACGAGAACGAGGAAGAACCTGATTCAAACAGCCTGCTAAGACTGGACTCAAACCTCTAGGAAGAGAGGACATACAAATACTTGCTTTTGCTACTGCTTTTTCTCTGGGAAAAGTAAATACATAATATCACGTCATACTCAGGATGGTATACCATCCTTTACCTCTCGTGCATCTCTCCCGTATGCATATAAACTTAGTATCTTACCTTTGAAATCATGGGTGTACATGTGTCATCATGTAGATCTCTGGCTTGGCACGTGTGCTTATGCAATGTTATGCTATGCATGCAGTGCTATGCAAACTAAGAAAAGACCTTAATGCATGCTATGAGCGGCGTACACATGCGATCTTATGCATCCCATACTACATATTATCGCATGCAACGAAAAAGAAAATCTAATGGACACGCATGCGACCTACGTTATGCATCCCATACTACATAACAGTCGTATGTTGTCACCTATGAGGATCCATATACAGACACATATTATGCATCCCATACTACATAATATGCCCCGTATACTTCTTTCATGCTTATGAGTGTAGTGTTCGTGCTTCAGCCAAGATCTACCGATGACCCATCGGTGAGTGTATGCAATGATTAACGATTCTTACTGGACGGTTAACCGGGCCAACCAGACCATTTCCAGCAACCCGGCTAACCTCGCTCTGATACCAACTGTCACAACTCGTATTTTCCCGAAATAAATTATATTATCAGAGCGAAGGGGAAAACACGCGTCATGATGCCACGTCCTGTAGGGGACAACTACAGACGTTCAGGCGAGCACTCAAACGAACATTTTCTTTTACAAAAAGGTATGAATTAAGTAAAAGGATTATCTTTTAAGATTCATTTCATTTGGGTTAGGAGACCGTGTCCCTCGGCCCTGCGGTTTACCAAGCCGCACTATATAAAAGACATGCGTACACAGCGGAAGGAAAATAGGTTCACTTTATTCCTAACGGCGCTAAAGACCAGTGACGTCTCCAGAGCGATCGCCGGTCTAAATTTAGTACATAATAAATAAGTATCATTTTACTTCGGTTTACGTTTCGCAAGTATGTGGTACTTAATAGTAATGTGACAAACAGTTATGAGAACAAATTTTTATAATGCTAAAAGAACTGCATTAATATTCAGCAAAATAGGCTTTTCCCAGTGTACGAATACAAAGTAACTAAGTAGCAGTAAAGGAAGCTAGCAGCAGCATCAGCAAGTGAACCAAGCAAAAGCCATACGGGCGTCAACAACTGACACGAACCCGCAGGAAAAGAGTCAACAGCCAAAAGAAACGCTACAACAAGAGAAACTGAATCCTTACTTACAAGAGAGGAAGGCCTCGACAGGGAACTGATCGACCCCGCTCAAACTCCGGCGGCAGCTACAAACCTGAATCTGAGGCATCCATAAGAAAAGAATGCCTCAGTGATGGCGCAAATCTCACACACCGCTATAGGCGGTAGCTCGACTGCGACACGAAACGGCAGTGTACCGATCGTTCAAGTAATATAAAACGAGGAGTAAATCCCCGAGTATCGAATCTCTCAAGGAACACAGTAAGGTGGAGTTAGGTTTCGAGGAAGGACTTGAGATCGAAGTCCTAGGCCGGAGTTACAATGGATGGTTGGTTTGGTTTGCGAATAATAAAATAAAAGATTACAACTACTCCTATGCAATGCCGCTATGCAATGCTTCGCTTGGCGGGAAGGAGACTAGGCAGGCCTTGAGCACGCTGCGTCGCAAGGGCGGATGGACGAGTAGGCAAACGGATCGAAATATGCAGGCCTTGAGCGCGTTGCTTCGATAGGCGGGATGGAATACACGGGCCGCTATGCCACGCTTCGCTAGGCGGATGGAAGAATAGGCATACGGATGAGGGTCGCAAGCACCTCGTCGACAAGCACGCCACTAGCAATTGCTAGTGCGGCACCGGGCATGGTGGAGGAGTGGAAAATGGATGGGGGCGCACCTCATTAACACATATGAACTAAATAATTCCATAAACATGAAATAAACAATAATACACATAGTTCATAGCATTCATCATCTAAATATAGAGATTACAAACAACTACAACCACACAAGTAGAAGAAAAAGGCAAGAGATACGACCGAATCCGGAGTCTCGTTGTAGATTCACGGTAGGAATCGTTGGGTTGTCAATCCACGTCCTAGCTCGGTCCCAACTGCGTCCGGGGTAGAGGAGGGCTGTCACACCTCCCAATGGACCCGTCTTCTCTAGCGCTTTACCATCCGGCCACGTCTAATGCGAAGAAATCCTTGCTTGGCGATGAAGATGCGTGGAATCTCCTCCTTGAAGCTCTTGGATGATGGAGGAGGCATAGGGGGCGGAGAACCAGCGGAAAAGGGCGAAACGGCGGAGTCGGGCAGAAAAACGGCGAGCGATCTGACCTAAATCGCGAGCAGCGGAATTTATAGGCGCTGGAAATAAACAGTGCGCACGGTCATTGGCGCACGACCAGTGGTCGTGCGCACTAGAATCCTGTGATCGTGTGCTCTGCCTGGACGGAACCTGCAAAGGCAGAAATTATAAAATAACATGTTCGCACGACCGGTGGCGCACGACCGATGGTCGTGCGCACTATCGTCGGTGGTCGTGCGCACTGGTCGAAACAGAACTCAGAAAATTAATGCTAAGTGCGCACGCACAGTGGCGCACGATCGGTGGTCGTGCGCACTAGCGTAGATGCTCGTGCGCACTGCACCAAACAGAACTCATGAAAAAAGGGTTAAGTGCGCACGATCAGTGGCGCACGACCAGTGGTCATGCGCAATAGAATCGGTGATCGTGCGCAGTGTTCCTGTGCAGAATTGCACCGGGAACACCTGCACGACTCCTATTCCAGCGTATACCACTAATCTAGCCACTGAAAGTGGGACTTAACAGCGCAAGAAAACTAATAACAAAGATAGATACGAAATTACACCAGAATGGGCCTAGAAGTGCACCTAGCATAGACTGATCAATATGAACTATAACTGGGCTAAAGTGCGGTGAAATGACTAAATAAATGGCCCAGATGAGTCCATAAAAGTGTATATGATCAGGACTCATCACACCCCCAGACTTACCTGTTTGCGCGTCCCGAGCAAACAAATTCTAAGCGAACGGGGAAAGAAAAGTAGATGGCTTAAAACTACAATACAGAGTACCATGCGAAGTCGCATGCTCACGTGCATAAGAAGAATAGTAGAGAAGATTTCTGATTATATAAACAGTCTATATATTTCAAAAAGAGTAAAAGCATATTACAACTACTCAAAATGGTGAACAACGGGGAATCATTCGGTCATGCATACGGAGAAAGTAAACTAAGCGCTGAGACGAGCATTGCTCAAGATCGGGATGCGGGAAAAACTCCACTGAAATCCATCAGTGTCGGTGACCATAAGCTTGCCCGGTCACATTCTCTCCACGACACTGGTTTGACTCAAATGCGTGAATCAATAGGACTTTAGGTTTTAAATGGGGCTTGGGTTTAGGTGAGGTATACAATGATAAAGACGATGGCTCAAGCACTAAACCCCAAATGAGCTAATGCAGGAAACTATCCTTATTCACCACACAAACACGCGGGTACACAACACCCCCAGACTTGGACTTAATAGCATGGGTGCGTGCACCGCCTACTCCCAAACATAAATCTATACAAAAAGATTTTCAATTAAACACTTCTCTTTCCTTTCTTTTTAACTTCTTTTCTTTTTCTCATTCATTTTTTTTCTTTTCTTATCATTTTCAGCAAATAAACAAAAGGACACATCCACATCTTCACAAACATATTACCACATCAACAACCCAACTCATGAAAATGATAAACAGCTAAAGCTCAGATTTGGGTGTGCGACTAGGATTGGCTTTTGGGCTTTGGTGAAATAAAAGTGGGGCTGAATCAAAGAACTGGTAGGCACAACTGGGCTAGCGAGGATATAGCGGTAGGGATAGGCACAAAGGCTCAACCGGGCCAAAATGATGGCCTACGTCATTCTCACGCACTAGAACTATCCTATGCCAATGCTTCAAGAATCACTTGGGGCAAGTTCTAGCCACCGAGAAAGATTCTCCTTTCTCCCGACTCAAGCAATACGAATCTAGCGATCGTTTACACACATCCCTATGCTACCGTTCGATTCCACCGGATTCACCATTTGAGTAGAGTAAACAACATTTACACTAATAGAAAAAATATAAAACCATAAGTATAAAGAGAAGTCTAATCTACACAAATTTTCTATGCAACCGAGCACTCGACTAGGAGCACTACTAGCGTCAACATTTTACTCTGCTACATAGTCCTAAGCCATCACCTAGACTTTCCCAAATAAGCAGAAGAATTAAATTCACAACAGAGCAAGCAAACAGATGAGTACGCGCTCAAGTGGGTGATGTGGTGTGCAATGAAAATAAACAAAACATTTTAAATGAAATCTTCTAGCATGCAGTGCAATAGTGCACGTGAGCGGGTAAACAAAACTACTCTCCCCCAGACTTAAACTAAACAATCCGCATAATATATGACATGAAAATCAGCAAAGGCTAGGGGAAGAGAGTACCCAATGCTCAGCAAGTGAGCATACCAGAAGATTGGCGTGTAAGCTAAAATGAGTTGCAACATCCGCCATCCAGAGAAGATACCTGCAGGGGTCAGATCCGCAAAAACAAAAGACAAAAGAAAACTGAAAAGAAAGTACTACTAACTAAACATGATTAGATGAAATAAAAATGCAGAAAAGAAGATAACTACTGGGGTTATTGTCATCCCAGCACGACTTATTCTAAAAACATGAAGGTTCTAGCTAATGGGCCTATGAAAAAGGAAATGAACAGGTAACTGCTCCATTATCCGTTTCGGTAGCTGGTACCGATACGGAGATAAGGCAGTCACGCCTCTACCCGAATATAAATACCTGCTCCTCACAGGTAGAGGGAAAAGAAAGTAAGAAGAGGAGGAGGCCTGGTCCTCACTCATCTCACAAAACACATCCTTGCCTAGCAAGGTATCGTCAACAGCAAGGTGGCAGGAGGAAAAGGCAATGAGTGGAGCTTCCTCTACGGAGGGAGAAGAAACCTCCTCGCATGAGAGGATACTCTCATCATTGACTTGAGCAAAGAGCTCCAAGTCCTCCTGGGATACCAGTGAAGACTCAACCTGCACAGGCTCGGATGAAGAAAGGGGGTCCAGAAAGAAACGAGAAGAAAAACGTAAATCATCAACAATCTGGGGAGTGATCCCGGTTTCACTCCCAGCAAGATCCAAGGGTAGATCACTATCATCATCGTAAATATCATAGCAAGGGGAACTTGAGAACTCAGGAGTCTCAGTGGTGATTTGGACCTCCTCGTCCCATGAAGAAGTGCAAACCTCCTCATCAGAGAGAGTATCCTCCTCATCCCACCGAGGTGCATCATCGTGTTCAAAGTATTCATTCTCCCCCTCAGGGAAAATGACATCCTCATCCCACTTTGGAGCACCCTCCGAGTCAGAAGCATCACCCAACTCCTTTACTTCGGTAGGATCATAAAGAATATGTGTAGAAAAATCTTGCAAGGAAACTGGAGGGACAAAGATATTCGGTTCCTCCGCAAAAAGATCTGCTAAAGCCTCCCCGATGGAAAGAATACTTTCCTCATCATACTCAGGTGCATCTAGGAGCTCCCATTCCTCTCCTTGTTGGCTAACAGATGAGTGATCATCATCACTGGGAGTGAAGCCATAAACAAAGAGTGATGAGTCCGTGCACGAGACAAGCTCAGGGGTAGAGGGCACAATTGCCTCCATGGGTAAAGAATGAGCGATAGGGACAATGTTGTCCTGAGTGGAGGAGTGGCGGTCAGGCTTGAAAAGACTAGGACAGTCCTTCAATTCATGACCCTCTCCTCGACACAACAAGCAAACAATGTTCCTACACTGCCTAGCATTCAACTCATTCATTTGGTCTATATAATAAACCATCTTATCATTAAAGCTAGGCGAAATACCCCATGACGACATTTTCAAAATTCAAAACAGATAAAAAGAAACTGAAATTCTTTGCAAGGAAATCTACACAACTAAAAAAAACTCCTTGAATAAAACTTGCCTAAAACTTTAAAATAGGGGAGGAAGAAATAAAAACAAACAAAAGATAATTAAAAGGCAAACAAAAATAATAAAGCGGCTATACACACTGGAAGAACTACTATCTCTCGGCTCTCCCTCTCAAGAAAACTCACACGACTGTGCTCCCCGGCAACGGCGCCAAAAACTTGATGGCGCAAATCTCACACACCGCTATAGGCGGTAGCTCGACTGCGACACGAAACGGCAGTGTACCGATCGTTCAAGTAATATAAAACGAGGAGTAAATCCCCGAGTATCGAATCTCTCAAGGAACACAGTAAGGTGGAGTTAGGTTTCGAGGAAGGACTTGAGATCGAAGTCCTAGGTCGGAGTTACAATGGATGGTTGGTTTGGTTTGCGAATAATAAAATAAAAGATTACAACTACTCCTATGCAATGCCGCTATGCAATGCTTCGCTTGGCGGGAAGGAGACTAGGCAGGCCTTGAGCGCGCTGCGTCGCAAGGGCGGATGGACGAGTAGGCAAACTGATCGAACTATGCTGGCCTTGAGCGCGCTGCTTCGATAGGCGGGATGGAATACACGGGCCGCTATGCCACGCTTCGCTAGGCGGATGGAAGAATAGGCATACGGATGAGGGTCGCAAGCACCTCGTCGACAAGCACACCACTAGCAATTGCTAGTGCGGCACCGGGCATGGTGGAGGAGTGGAAAATGGATGGGGGCGCACCTCATTAACACATATGAACTAAATAATTCCATAAACATGAAATAAACAATAATACACATAGTTCATAGCATTCATCATCTAAATATAGAGATTACAAACAACTACAACCACACAAGTAGAAGAAAAAGGCAAGAGATACGACCGAATCCGGAGTCTCGTTGTAGATTCACGGTAGGAATCGTTGGGTTGTCAATCCACGTCCTAGCTCGGTCCCAACTGCGTCCGGGGTAGAGGAGGGCTGTCACACCTCCCAATGGACCCGTCTTCTCCAGCGCTTTACCATCCAGCCACGTCTAATGCGAAGAACTCCTTGCTTGGCGATGAAGATGCGTGGAATCTCCTCCTTGAAGCTCTTGGATGATGGAGGAGGCCTAGGGGGGCAGAGAACCAGCGGAAAAGGGCGAAACGGTGGAGTCGGGCGGAAAAAACGGCGAGCGATCTGACCTAAATCGCGAGCAGCGGAATTTATAGGCGCTGGAAATAAACAGTGCGCACGGTCATTGGCGCACGACCAGTGGTCATGCGCACTAGAATCCTGTGATCGTGTGCTCTGCCTGGACGGAACCTGCAAAGGCAGAAATTATAAAATAACATGTTCGCACGACCGGTGGCGCACGACCGATGGTCGTGCGCACTATCGTCGGTGGTCGTGCGCACTGGTCGAAACAGAACTCAGAAAATTAATGCTAAGTGCGCACGCACAGTGGTGCACGATCGGTGGTCGTGCGCACTAACGTAGATGCTCGTGCGCATTGCACCAAACAGAACTCATGAAAAAAGGGTTAAGTGCGCACGATCAGTGGCGCACGACCAGTGGTCGTGCGCAATAGAACCGGTGATCGTGCGCAGTGTTCCTGTGCAGAATTGCACCGGGAACACCTGCACGACTCCTATTCCAGCGTATACCACTAATCTAGCCACTGAAAGTGGGACTTAACAGCGCAAGAAAACTAATAACAAAGATAGATACGAAATTACACCAGAATGGGCCTAGAAGTGCACCTAGCATAGACTGATCAATATGAACTATAACTGGGCTAAAGTGCGGTGAAATGACTAAATAAATGGCCCAGATGAGTCCATAAAAGTGTATATGATCAGGACTCATCACTCAGCCCAAAGGGTGCAAGAAAACAGCATAGTTAAAAGTAAGAGCAGGAGAAGTAACAAGTGACATATCCAAGCTGAAAGGGGTATATAAATACATATATATATATATACATATACCCATATATATAACTATATATATACGCTTATATAAAGATTTCAGTAATAGAAGGTTAGGAAGATCCCGCATAGAACCAGCCCGATAAGCAAGAGCATGACTAAACTTGGCATATAATGCAAAAAATGGACCAGTGGTGGCGGACCCAAAACAATGTCACTAACCACTCACATAAAGGGGATGTTCAAAACAAACCAGTGGTGGCGGACCCAAATAATGTCACTAACCATGCACATAAAGGGGATGTTCACCCCAAATAAAAAGGCGTCGTGGTGGTGGTCTCATCGCCCTACCAACCACTATTAACAGAACTATGATGGGGGACCCCATCGTTCCTTATATCCATCATTCCAGTGCAAACAAGTCCATCAATATTTAGCCAAGTAAATATGCAGAATTAGCCAAGTAAACATGATCTGGAACAAAATCAACCAGAATAAACCATCAAGGATTAGCACAGGATCGGAACAAGCTAAACATATAACAGCTAGCATATAAAAGAGGGATAGAAGGATTCACCCAACCATAGCAGCTAGCATATAATCAAACATGACCAATTAAGTGTGCCGATGAGTTAGCAAATGGGACTACCATAATATTGACCATTTCTAGCTACTTGTAATCGAAGCGCGCAGAATTATTTTGCAAGTAATGAAACCCAACAAGAGTGAAGCAAAACAGCCCCTTAGGAAAAGCACAGCAGCAACCCTTATTTAGACAAGGAAAACAAAAGTGGCCCCTAGCATAGAGCGTAGCAGCCCCCAATTAAAAGTATAAGAAGCAACCCCCCAACAAAAAAAACATAGGAGGCATCCCCAAATTAGTGCCAACCAAGGGGTAACCCCCCTATGACAGCCCCCATATAACAGCAGCCCTCTAGGTAAAATAAGAGCAAACCAGCCCCTTACAAAGGGTTATAACCACAGCCCCAACTAAAACAACAGCAGCAGCCCGACTAAAGCCAACAGCAGCAGCCCCATAAGAGGAGAAAACAAAAGGAAATAAGAGCAGCCCCAATTTAACATAGACAGGAAGCATCCCCCAAATTAGCCAGTAAAAGAAGCAGCCCCAACCAAACAGCAAGCATAACAGCATGCAGACCACGGCAACAGGTGTAGCCCCCAGCAACTCAACTCAACAAGGAAAGGAGCCCCCCATATGATCAATAGGGAAGTAATTAAGAAAACCCCCAAATGAATTAGTAAGTCCAGCCCAAGCACAACCATAGCAGCAGGGGTAAAATAAAACCCCACAAATTAACTAAATCCATATATTCAACAGCACAGGTATGGTAGCAAGAGGAGAATCAAGCCCCCAAATTTACAAGTGCAACAAAGCTCACGCATAGCATCAAGTATACGGCAGCAGGAAGGAAACAAAAACCCCAAATTATCAAAACCAACAGAGCTCACGCATAGCAGCAGATGTATGGCAGCAGGGGGGAAGGAAAACCCCAAATAAAATTGCAATATAATAATGAGGAACAGCTGTAATCAAGCTGGGGTAAGAAGGAAGCAAAAGAAGGAGAAGAGGAAGAAGAGGAAGTTTTCTTGCCTGATTCGGGAGCCGACGCCGCTCGCCGAAGTGAAAACTAAGGCCGGAAGACCCCACAACCGCTGCCGGACCCAACGGGAACTCTCCCCATCCCCGCTCCGGAGACAAAATCAAGCCCCGACACCCTCTAAATCCCCTCCGACGGCCTACGCCTCCGACGCCGGCGACTCCGAGAAACCCTCGCTCTCCCACTCTCCCAGACAGCCCGAGGCTTGCACAGGAAGAAAAGAAAATAAATGAAATAATGCCCTCCTGCCCCTCATATCATGCCTGCATATGTATATATATATGCACCTTTATTAAACAAAGCCATGCGCCAATATCTGTATATTAGTATGTATATACATATATAAGCTCTCTTTTTTTCCTTTTATATAACCTGTACGCCATAAATAATGTATATTTATATATGTTTATAGTTTTATATAAGTAAGATTTATATATAGGTTTATGTATCCCTGTACACATGTGTATATATATATAACGGTATAAAAGTAGCGCCCAACACAACCCTTCCCCTATAAAACTTCAAGCATGCCTACCCAAGGGAATACATTTATAATAGCATGTTTATATATAAGAATTTTCATACATGCTTATAATTGCATATGTATACATATACGTATTTATATACACATTTACATTTTTTATCTGCATTTACGCCCCCGTCTAAAAATAACTCGTCGGACGACGACGACGTTTCCAAAATGGTAATGCCCCCTCACATATACACTACGCAACGATAATTTCATAATTAAGACATTACCGTCTCGAATTCCCCGCTTAAAAGACTAAGAAAACCTGGGGCGTTACACCACCGCTGCCTCCGCGCGACCCCTTGGACGTTCGGCCGGCCCCTTGTACGTGCAACCAGCCGCTCGGCTGGCTGCCCTACCGGATTGGCCGCCTGGATGGCCGCTCGACTGACCCTCTTGGCCGCTCGGCTTGTAACATCCCAATTCGAGATAGACCTCTCGGGAGTGTGTGTTGCCGCCGAGAGTTGACTCGGGCTCGGAAGAAGCCCTAAGGCCCTGAGGTGGTCAGGTTTGAGTCACGGTCAGCAAGTGATGATTGATTTACCCTACTCTAATTATGATGAGGTAAGTATAAGAATGTCCTGGCAGTCCAGGAATAGGCCTTGATAGAAATAGGTTAGGTTAGTTTAGAAAATTCGGGGAAAGAAATGTACCAAGTCAAAATCGACGGGTCTTCCCGTCGATCGACGGGACCTTGATAGAAATAGGTTAGGTTAGTTTAGAAAATTCGGGGAAAGAAATGTACCAAGTCAAAATCGACGTGTCTTCCCGTCGATCGACGGGACCGTCCCGTCGATTGACGGGAGCTCCCGACGATCCTTTAGCATCAGTTGGAAATGATGTTTCCCTAGGCTCTAAGTTGAAATCGACGGGGCTTCCCGTCGATCGACGGGACCGTCCCGGCGATCGACGGGAGCTCCCGTCGATTTTTTCCATTAGCTGGGAAGATGTTTCCCTAGGCCGGCATAATAGTATCAATTGCAAAATTCTATCAACATGGAAAGTTGGGTTGCTTTTAATGCTCATTAATGCAAATCAAATCACATACTCTCTTCTCTCTTAAGCCAAAAGGGCTGATCACTTCTCAGATTATCTCCTCCTCTTCCTTCTTCTTCTTCTTCTTCATTTTATTCCTCTCACCTCAAGGAGCTCCAACAACTTTCCTTGAAGGAGTAAAGCTTGGAGAAGAAGATTTGGAGCTTGGCTGACCACCACCATGCTACCATGAAGATGAGCCTGAACCGTGGCCGAATTAAGGTGACTTACGACCCCTCTCCCTTGGTGATAGATCTTTAGATCTAAAGTAGGATAGATGTTGAGCTCAAAAGAGCTTGGCATGTGAGCTAATGGAGCTTCCTAGGAAAAGACCAAGCCGAATCTTTCTTTTTAGGGCACTGATTGCCGCGAAAGTTCCTTCAATCACTTCATCTCTTCAAAAGGAAGAGATAGGATTTGTTTTTGTGGAAATCTATGGATAATGAGGGAGTATTGGAGGAGAGAAGGTAAAAGGGCTTAGGGATGTGTTAGAGGAAGAAGATGATGAATAGTCTCATGGTTAATGGGTTAAGATATTTTAATATTGGTTTGATATTATATATATTGCTCTGGATGAATAGTCCCATGGTTAATGGGTTAAGATATTTTAATATAGGTTTGATATTATAAATATTACCCTGGATGAATAGTCCCATGGGTAATGGGTTAAGATATTTTAATGGGTTTGATATTACATATATTGCCCTGGATGAATAGTTGATAAGTAATAAAATATATGTATTTTAGTATAGTTATTAGTATAGTTTTAATTAATATTGTAAATTTTCTATGTAAATTAATGAATAAATTGCTTGTTTTATTGTTTTTCTTACTAACTTAATTTTATTTTTATTTTTGCAGATTTTGGCAATTTTTTCAAGTCACGCCTCAAGTCATGCCCGTGACAACATGTCACGCCCGCGACCCAAGGGCGTGTAATCTGTGTTCGGCGAAAGTCAAGCTGAGTTCGATGAACGTCGAACAACGTTCGACGAAAGTTCTACAAGCTGCGTTCGACGAACTCCCTCCGCCCCTGCGTTCGACGAACGTCGAACTGCGTTCGACGAAAGTTCAACAAGCTGCGTTCGACGAAAGCGCCATCCCCAACGTTCGACGAAAGTCAAACTGCGTTCGACGAATCACCAAAGTCAACCCCAAAGTCACGCCCATGCTGCTGATAGACTGTCGCCCACTGTCACGCCCGTGACACTGCAGGTCACGCCCGTGTGCAGCCAAGTTTGACCTGTAACATCCCCAATCCTACTAGACCCATTGGAAATGTTAGGGCATAGGGGTGAGGTGAGTGGCCACTAGGGCATTAGGCTAGGGTGGAAATGGCTAAGTGCACACCAAAGCTCAAAAACCAACCTAGCCCTAAGCCCTTCAATTAGGCCAATTGACCCTCAATTGTCCAATTTGACCTCACATGTGTTGCCCTAACCACTAAGGGAGACCAATAGGATGGAAATTGCACTTGGGTGGGACCCAATTGCATGAAGTTGACAAAAGTCAAACTTTACCTAATTTTGGTCAAATCTTCACCCATTGATTTAAATTGAACCAATTGGGACCCCACCATGGACCAACCAATGTTGGGTGATGTCAAGGGACCCATGACCCCCATGTGGGGTCAACCCACTCACCTTGTTGACCAAAGTCAACCATGGTCAACATAGCCCTTTAAGGTGAATTCTAAGCCTAAATTGAGTGGAATCCAACACCCATCAATTAATCATTATTCATGGACTTAGGACATGCCATTATCAGCCTTGGACTGCACCCAAACCATGGTTTGATTAACCAAAGGAGAGGGGGACCAAAAAGTGATTAAAAAGGCAAAAGCAAAAAGAGAAAAGCAAAAGCAAACCCCCCTCTAACACTCCACCTCCAATCAGTTTGGGGCACCCCACCCTTGATTACTAAGTAGCAGGAGGAGACCAGAGGGCCAACAGGGGCATGGGTGCAAGAGGGTGGCAGCAAGGAGCATAACCGAGGAAGCTTGAATTCAAAACAATCTATAGAAGCATCCCCACCTCATTCCAGCCACACCATCAGCTTCAGAATGGAGAGAGCAGTTGGGAACGACACCTGGAGCAAGGCTAAAGCCGGAGAATCGAGATCGGGAGCGGGGTCGCCAGAGCAAAGCATAACCATGGTGAACCGTCGCCGGAGCCGCCGCCACGCCCCAATCACGGTTCGTTTCTCCTCCCCTCCCCCCATGCTAGCTTCCTATCACAAAACGGAGAAGGATCGGGCTCAATTGAGCCCGAATCCACTCCTTAAATCCATGAAATTCGGCTCGAAATGGGAAGCCTGGGATCGCTGGAAACCGCCGCCTCCGGCCGCCAGTCGCCGGTGGATGGTAGCCCCGACCACCACGAAGGTGTCGGTGGTGTTGGCCGGCGGTGGTGGTGGCTGGATCGCCGGCAAACTCGATCGCAAAATCGCCCAGCACGGTTCCATCTCAGCCGTTGGCTGGAGGAGGAAGATGATGCCATGGCCACCAGATGTGCTTTAAGATTCGTGCGCACCTCTTTTTCTTTAATTAAATTAATTCATTTCCTTGGATTTTCTGCCCTTATTGACCAACCCACTTCTATAATTTATTAGGGGCCCTTAATGACTGAATTAGCAAAAGTGCCCAACATGAAAGTTGTAGGCCTTGACCTTATCTTCCGTTAGGGCTTAAGTTCAGGTTATTTGGTGACACACAGCTCCCAGGGGAGCTGTTTTACTAGGACTGGTCCTACACTAGGTCTGTCCACTAAAATAATTATCTAGCCTAGACCTCTCAAGCTTTGAAGCTGATATTTTAACCATGGGTAGGTATACTCTAGGGGCACCCTCTTCCCAAAGATCATCCCTTGATGGGCACTTTTACCTATATTTTTTGTGGTATTTAAGATATTTAAATAATGTTGATTTTTAGAGCATATGAAGTCCAAATGACACCAAATTTTGGTGGCATGCTCTTTAGTACATGAGTAGTGCCTGCCTAAATTTTCACTCAATTTGGAGTTGATTTGATTTGGAAAATGGGAAACCCTAATGAGGGCCCTTAAAGCTCAAATTAGGGTTTAGGCCATATGAGGAGTTGAGTGAGTTGGCCTCCTCCAATATGGATGATTATGTAGGTAATGATATATAATTGCATGTGACACCCCATAATGGAGCATTTGGAGCCATTAGGGTGGTGTGTCCTAAAACCCTAAGGGTAAACCCTCAAGGTTGCAAATTAGGGCTTGTGAAGGACATAGGACCAAATGTCCTTGCATTGGCTCAGAACTTGGTAGACATGTTTGTAGGAGCATTCATTGGCTTAGATAATTTAATGGGAATTTTTAGAGTCATTTTTTGTATTTTTCTCTTATTAAATGAAATTGCCACTATTTCCTTAAATAAATAAAATGCATGGTCAGATGACCTTGTATGGCTTTGAAACTTTAATAGTGGCTGAATTGGGATGAAAATAGGCTATGGTAATTTTATTATGATTTATTGAAGTGTTATCCCTTGTGGAGGAGTTTTTAAGTGCTTACTAGCTTAAAAGAATTTAATTATGAAAAAAGTCAAATCATTGGGAATAATTATGAAACTTGGTTATCTGTCATTTTATGTTGATGTATGCCCATGATAAATATTTGGAAGCCTGTGAATTTGTATTTCATGTACATCATGTAGAAATTGGTAATCACTACACTTGGATGTTAAATCATTTTAATTAGTCAAATCATATGGTAATGATACAAATATTTGGCAGAGGACTCTAGACCCCCATTTGGACACTTGGTAATTTTTGTAGAATTTTCAGATGTGAAATATTATTTTTCCTAATTATAGTGGCATTTTGGTAATTATACAACTATGATGATTTAGTAGGCCACATGACATCCTAGGGTCATGAAACTCAGTAAACCACCTTGATATGGAATATTACCTTACTGATAATTTTCATGTAGCATGTAGAAGTATTTGGAGGATAGATCATGTGTACTTTGACCTAAGGCCTTAACTACTTTAAATAATAATAAATACCAAATTAATATGGAAAATTATGGAAATTGGAACATGCTTTATTAAGGTCAGTGGGAGCCTAGTATAATTATACCAGACCCTGGTGATGAGTTTTTAGAAGGATCCCCTTATGGGGTTTGAGGTTAGTTCACTTGGTGGTCTGCGTTTAGTAAAAACCAGAATTTTGATTTTAAGACAATTCAGACCCCTAAGTAGTGTTTGGAAGTTATTACCATTTAGTAATTGAGTTATAGCTCACAATGATTCAAGGAGGGTCAAGCCTAGGGTTGACAGTGAGATGGTGCTAGGGTTAGTGCATGAGGGTGGAGGTACGTCCAACCCAATTGGGTGGGACGGGTGTTGAGCTAAGTTACTTTAATTATATGAAATAATGAGGGGTGAACTAAAGGTTAATCACCAACTAAAGTAATTATCTTGAGAAAGAGGATGGTGGGGTTGAGCCCATTAAATCCTTAGTACCGTTGGGGCCCCTTTACGGGGTATACCGCGGGAAGTCCAAGATTCACCCTAAATATAATACTAACTAAATTGTAGGCAAGATTAGCCTAATTAGGTCAGCAAACTAGTATGGATCTCCTTTGAGGAGGAGATGGGTTGGATCAACTTGTGTGTTAGTCCCTGAGCCGGAGGCTCGGCTTAATAACACCTGATACTTATGCAACTAGTGGCGAGTCTTCGGTACTAGACTAGTCGTGTCACCGACGGTAGTACGTTGACTCAGGTGAGGGTGAGGTTTAGAGGGACGGTAATTTTGAGTACCGCGGTCTGATCCCTAATAACCCACCCGACCTTAAAGTTTGGTGGATTCCAGCAAGAGTACGCAGGAGCTCCGCTGTTGTGTTCTTAGCGTTGAGGCGTACGTGAGGTCTAGGTTTGGTAGTGAGCATACCCGCCTAGGATGTGGAGTGCCCGATCCACTGCCACCGTGAGCCACGACGGTCGGTACCCGAAAGGTTGGCTTCCTTTCTAACAAAGTGGGAACTATAAGGGTTTGTGCGCATAGAGTCGCGTGGGTGAGTCACATTGCATAAACACATTAAGTCATCATAAGCATAGCATAACATACACATTAGCATACCCTCATCATATAAATTAGTATGGGCTCTTTTATATGATGGGTTACCTGGCCATCTTAACTTATATGTCGTATGGGCGTTCATATAAGTTAAGGTACGAATCTGTGATGGTAGATTAGTTTTACTTACTGCACCACATTTTTATTACTGGCTTACTTCATGCTCTACTTTACTGTCATTTATTTGCACTATACTGCTAGCTAGTTTTACCGCTTTTCCTATACTTGCTAGATTAGTGTCATGTCACCTCTTTCCTTGTTTACCCCTTGTTGTCCTCTGCTTCTTCCTCCCGCTCGGTTCCTAGGAGTCGTGGAGGGAGGCGAGGACAAAATGACTTAGTCTTTATGACTGACGGTCAGATGTGGCCGTAACAGGAGTCCGAGGAGACGGAGCTATCCCGCGCGTAGCTGGACGAGATGGCAGGACCTGAGCAGCGGATGCAGCGCACTACCACGACGCCACAGGTTGATGACTAGACAGTTAGCTTTCAGTTTTGAGAGTTTGTAGTTTCCGCATGTTGTAGAGAGAGAGTACTCATTTTGGATATGTATCGGGCTTAAGCCCCTTTTGCTTGTACTGTCTCTTTTTGGACAATTCTGTTTCATTATATCTATATGATGTTGTGACATGTGGACATGCCTTTAATTCTGTACTTACTTTTGGCATATATTTACTTATGATCGTACATCCGGCAGAGTCGGTGCTGAGCGGGGTTAGCCAACCCGAGTGGTGGTGACACCGCAAGGCAGCGATTCTGGGCGAAGATCCACCTCAACCGTGCGATGCGGGAGAGGTTCGAGTTTTCATGTACCCGAACGGGTTTTGAGAAAAGAGATCTTACATGACCGCAGACCTTCCAGAAGACGGCGGATGCGACCCCTAAAGCACGCGCAAATGTCACGCCCCAGGGTCACGCCCGTGACCAGAAGACACGCCCGTGACCTATGGCGTGTAAAACTAAAAATTTGCCTATAAATAGAGGGGCTCGGCTGAAGCATATTTCATCCAAATTCTGAGTGCTTGTTAGTTTTTTTGAGTTCTTTTGAGTGATTGTGAGTTTTCTTTATGCAATTAAGTTTATGTTCGTTTGTAATTTTCGCCTTTTAGAAATAAAATGTTGTTTTCTTTTTGGATCATCTTCCTTTTTCATTTATGTTAGTGTGTGTGTGTGTGTATGAGAATAGTTTTATTGCTTTCATAACTTAGTTTATTGCTTTCATAATTTAGGTTTATTGCTTTCATAAAAGTAGTTTATCGCTTTCTTTTAACGCTTTATTTATCGCTTTCTTTTAAACGCTTTCTTTTGATTCAGTCTTTTATTACAAGTAGAGTGCGTGAGTTTATGAGATAGTATTTTTCTTTTTTGTAACTTAGTTTTATTTCAATCTTTATATAACTGCTATATACCACCCCCATCTTGAATAAGAGGCTAATTTACTTTAGCACTTATTTAAGTCGGTTGGGACGGATATTATTTCTGCACCTTTATAAGTCTTTTCATTTCTATACCACCCCCTTCTTGAATAAGAGGCTAAGAACTTTGTAGCGCTTGTTTAAGACGGTTGGGACGGATACTATTACTGCTTTTATAAAAGTCTTTTTATTTCTCTTTATCTGCTTATATCCGCTCAAATTATTAAGCATGTATTTTCCAACTGATAATGCAGTCTCCATTCCGATGAGTGGCTAATTTCCTTTAGCGCACGATGTCGAAGAGCATTGGGACATAAAAATAGTTTTTCTAAAAATAAAATATCTCTTTCTAAAATAATTAACGCTTAAGGTTTACCCGAGAATAACGTTGAGTGAAACCACATAATCGATGTGTGGTTTTCATTTCCGTCTCCATACACTAGTTAGCCGAGAGGCTCGTGCGTACGGACTGATCGCTCACGGGTAAAGAGAAGTGCGCTCTACCCTCGAGAGAGGATGAGGTAAGTCTCCCGAATTGGAAGTAAAAACCCAATAGCGGGGTTCACAACATAAGGCGAGTATTAAGAATATTCGATGGTCGAAAATTCATAATCTCAGGTGGGCGTACCCTCGAGAGAGGAGCGTTCATAATTATGGAACCTCCACGGCCAAGCCGTTTTAATATTTTGAAAAGTCATCACTTTTACTTCTAAAAAAAGACTATTTTCGTCTCAAGGTAATTCGACATCGGGCGCTATTATTATCATCGTTTAGAACTCTAGTTATACGCTTATTATTATCGTTTTCTTTTAAAAACCCAACTAAAAATTTATTCCGATAAAATAATAGTTCGTTCCTCAAAGTAGGTTAATCAACACGATCCGCGGAAATATACGACCTCGATATTTTCTAAAACAAAATATCATGTATTACTCACGATAAGGTATACTTGCATTTATTATATGGTTAGTTCGGATTAAAAAAATAAATTATAAGCTTTTCAAACCAATTTAGTGCTAAACTCTCCTTTGCTATTTTTAAAAATCAATAGAACGACGTTGTAGCCGAGGTGTAATCGTCAATATTTCGAAAGCAGAAAAAGACCGTTACTTCTATCTTTCGATATGATAACGTTTAATTTCTCAAAGTATGAGTACTTGCGAGACTCTTTGGAAACATCCGTCGAAATCTAATCTCATCAAATAAAGGTTAACCAAAACAAAGAAACAAGAAGCAAATCCCGAATTCAATCACCAAGTTTTTGGCGCCGTTGCCGGGGACCAATTAGTGTTGTTATTTGAAACAAGGAATTACTATTACTTTTATCATATATGTTAAAATTATATAAAAATATATATATATATATCTACAAAAAAATAAAACATAAAAAAATTTATTACAAAAAGCCAAAAAAATATATCATTTTTATTATTAGTATATGACCCGAGGAAACTCCTCGGACGATTCGAATATTCCTTTTGACCCCGAAATCGAGCACACTCTTCACGAGCGCCTCCGACTTCGTGATCAAAACTTACTCGAATTTCCCGAAGAGTCTGTCGGAGATACATAAACTGAACCTATGGCCGATCAAATTTCAGATGTGGCCCCGCCACAGACCATGGCATATTATGCCAGGCCAAATTTGGAAGATACCGGATCGAGCATAACGCGCCCAACAGTGGCTAATAATAATTTTGAAATAAAATCTAGCATCATTCAAATGGTACAATAGTCAGTCCAATTTGACGATTTGCCAGATAAGGATCCAAACTTACATCTTTCGAATTTTTTGGAAATCTGCGATACTTTTAAAATTAATGGCGTTACTGACGACGCCATTCGTTTACATTTATTTCCATTTTCGCTGGGGAGGAAGGCAAAAGCGTGGTTAACTTCTCTTCCCAAAGGATCCATAAACATGTGGGCCCAATTGACGGAACACTTTTTAACTAAATATTTCCCCCCGTCAGAAACCGCTAAGTTACGTACGGATATCGCCTCTTTCATTCAATACGATTCTGAGTCTCTCTATGAGACTTGGGAGCGTTTTAAAGAGTTCCTGCGTAGATGTCCTCATCATGCACTGCCGTCCTGGCTACAGGTCCAGACATTTTATAATGGCCTAATTTTTTCCACGCGACAGATGATCGATGCAGCCGCCGGGGGAACGTTAAACAACAAAACCCCGGCGGCCGCCCAAGCTCTGTTCGAGGAAATGGCCATGAACGCCTATCAATGGAATGCGCCTAGATCACGCCCTACTAAACTAACTGGGATATATGAAGTGGATGCCACTTCTCACTTAGTCTCTTAAGTCGAAAGGTTAAATAAGCAAGTGGCAGAGATGAATGCTTCCTCCTCCACTCCCGCTTGGGCTCCTAATACTAATAATAATAATAATATTTTTGTCGAAGAAACTGTAGATTACCTAGGCAACCCAGTTAGGCCCCCCTTCAACCCTAATAACAATCCGTATAGTAATAATTATAATCCGGGTTGGAGGAACCACCCAAATTTTTTCTGGAGCAATTCTAATAATGCTCAGAGGCCCCCAAATGTAAACCCGCAAGGATTTCCAAACGGATTTCAGCCTCCACCTCCAAAACCTTCACCGCTAGAAGATATTTTTGCTAAATACGTTGCGTCCACCGAATCAAATATCCGGAATATTACCGGATCGATTAAGAACTTGGAAAATCAGGTGGGACAGCTGGCAAAGATGGTCTCCAAACGGCCATATGAAGCTTTAGCAGAACACAGAGCCAAACCCAGAGAAAATGCCAACGCCATAAACCTTCGCAGCGGCAAGGAGGTAATCTCCCCAAAACGGGTTGAGCCCAAGGTACATGTTTCGACACCGACCCCTCCACCACCTCTCTCGATAGATAATACAACGAGTATTCCGACTGTGCCAAACATTTTTAGCCCGTCCCTTCCTTATCCCTCGAAAATTAACAACGAGCGGAAGGACGAGCATTATAAAAAATTTCTACAAAATTTTAAACAAATCCATATAAACGTTCCTTTCTGCGAGACACTCTCTCAAATGCCGAAATATCTTAAAGAGTTGCTTTCTAATAAAAAGCGACTCGAAGATGTTTCGCGTGTTTCCCTTAACGCGGAATGCTCGGCTGTCCTCCTTAACAAATTGCCGCCAAAATTGAATGACCCGGGACGATTCTCCATCCCGTGCCTCTTCGGCAATATGTTAATAAAGTACGCTCTTGTGGACTTGGGAGCTAGCATCAATTTGATGCCTTTCTCCCTTTTCAAAAAACTTGATTTGGGCATCCCAAGCCCGACTAAGATGAGCATCCAACTCGCGGATCGCTCGGTAAAGTACCTGATAGGGGTAGTGGAGGATGTTCTGGTCAAGGTCGACAAGTTTATCTTCCCGGTAGACTTTGTCATCCTGGACATAGAGGAGGACGATGAGGTGCCTATCATTCTCGGTCGCCCATTCCTCGCAACCTCCCATGCATTAATCGATGTTAGTAACGGTCGCCTCCTCCTTCGGGTTGGAGACGATGAAGTTACTTTGCATATCAACCCCTCCATGCGGAACTCACTATCGAATGATGATTCCTGCTTTAATTTGGAATCTGCGTTTGAGGATGAGTGTTCTTCTCTTTCGGAATTATTATCTTTAATGATAAACGATTCGGATCTGGCAAATCAACCTCCTTTAGATGAATTGCCGCCAGATTCGCCCTTCGAGCCTTTCTATTCGAAAGAGTTAAAAATCTCCACATCCTATGAAGAACCCCCGGTCTTGGAGCTTAAGCAACTCCCCGACCATTTAAAATATGATTTTCTAGCCGCGAACTTGAAACTTCCGGTTATAATATCATCCACTTTGACCGATTCGGAAACATCCGAATTGGTTGAGGTTTTGTCTAAACATCGTCGTGCAATTGCATGGCAAATTTCTGATATCAGGGGAATTAACCCCTCATTCTGTTCCCACAAAAATTTTCTTGATAAAAACCCCCGCAAAATTATTCAGCCTCAACGGCGACTTAACCCGAACATGCGGGAAGTCGTTAAGACTGAAATTATTAAACTCCTCGATGCGGGGATTATCTATCCTATATCCGACAGTACGTGGGTAAATCACGTACAAGTCGTCCCTAAAAAAGGCGGTATAACGGTCGTGGCAAACACGAATAACGAATTAATCCCAACTCGTACTGTTACGGATTGGAGGTTGTGCATCGATTACAGAAAACTAAATGATGCCACCAGAAAAGACCACTTCCCGTTGCCATTTATTGATCAAATCCTAGAGCGTCTCTCTGGTCATCCTTTCTATTGCTTTCTCGATGGTCTCTCGGGATTTTTCCAAATCCCTATTTCCCCCGTGGACCAAGAAAAACCACTTTTACTTGCCCTTTCGACACCTTCGCATATCGAAGGATGCCGTTTGGCCTCTGTAACGTGTCAGCTACATTCCAACGATGTATGCTGGCAATATTTGGCGAGCTAGTAGAAGATATAATGGAAGTCTTCTTGGATGACTTCTCCGTCTTTGGAAGCCCTTTTGCAAATTGTCTAAAAAATTTAGATAGAGTCCTCCAGCGGTGCAAAGAGATGAACTTAGTCTTGAACTGGGAGAAATGCAATTTCATGGTCCGAGAGGGTTTAGTCCTCGGCCATAAAATTTCTTCCAAGGGGATGGAGGTCGAGAAGGCCAAAGTCGCTATAATTGAACAACTTCCTGTTCCTTCGAACGTCAAATCTATTAGAAGTTTTCTCGGCCACGCAAGTTTTTATCGGCGGTTTATTCAAGATTTTTCAAAAATAACCAAACCGCTAACTCATCTCCTGGAAAAGGATTCCCCATTCATTTTTGACACGGCCTGCATTGAGGCATTTAATTTTATAAAAAAACAACTTATCAATTCTCCAATTCTGGTGGCGCCAGATTGATCCCTTCCGTTCAAGATTATGTGCGACGCGAGCGATATCGCGATAGGAGCCGTTTTAGGCCAACGTGTAAATAAATATTTTCATCCAATATATTACGCTTCTCGCACACTCAATGTCGCACATGCTAACTATACAACGACGGAAAAAGAACTTCTTGCCGTCGTCTTTGCTTTTGATAAATTTAGGCCTTACATAACACTTTCACACGTGATCATTTTCACTGATCACTCCGCCCTAAAATATCTTTTGGCCAAAGTTGATGCCAAGCCCCGCTTGCTTCAATGGATCCTCCTTTTACAGGAATTTGACTTAGAGATCCAAAATAAGAAGGGGGCTGAAAATTTAGCAGCCGACCACCTCTCACGTTTAGAACAACCCTTCGCGGAAGCGCTCGTCGAACCCGAAATAGATGATCGATTTCCTGAAGAGCGCCTTTTAATTTTAAATTCTATAAAAACTTCTTCCACCCCTTAGTTCGCAGATTACGCGAACTATCTAGTCGCGCGGGTCCTTCCAAAAGATTTTTCGACTCAGCAAAAGAATAAATTCTTTTATGATTTGAAAAACTACTTTTGGGATGACCCCTTTCTCTTCGAGTCTGTGCAGACTAAGTGGTGCGAAGATGTGTTTTAAGTGAGGAGGGTACGCAAATTTTGCGAAACTGCCACGAGGGGCCGGCTGGAGGGCATTATCAAGCCAACCGGACCGCGCGAAAAGCGTTAGAGGCGGGCTTTTATTGGCCAACTCTTTTTAAAGATGCTCACACTTTTGTGAGTAAATGCGATAGATGGCAGCGGTTGGGTAACATCTCTCGTCGTGACGAGATGCCCCAAAACCTTTTTCTCGAGTGCGAAATCTTCGATCTGTGGGCCATAGATTTTGTAGGCCCCCTACCTTCTTCTTTTAATAATCGTTATATTTTAGTGGTGGTTGACTACATATCTAGGTGGGCGGAAGCGCAAGCTCTGCCCACCAATGATGCGCGAGTTGTCGTCCATTTTCTAAAAAAATTATTTTCTCGCTTTGGCACGCCCCGTGCAATAGTAAGTGATAGGGGGACGCACTTCTGCAACGCCCAGTTTTCAAAAATTTATCTAAATATGGCGTCACACACAAGCTCGCCACCGCCTATCACCCCCAAACGAGCGGCCAAGTAGAGGTAGTAAATCGCGAGATTAAACGCATTTTGGAGAAAACCGTTTCTCTAAATAGGAAAGATTGATCCGTCAAACTCGACGATGCGTTGTGCGCATATCGTACGGCATACAAGACCGCTATCGGTTGTACGCTCTATCGATTAGTCTACGGCAAAGCGTGTCATTTACCGGTAGAGTTAGAGCACCGCGCTTTTTGGGCTTTAAAATTTTTAAATCTCGATTCGAACTTAACCACCGAGAATAGGAAATTCCAACTAAATGAACTCGATGAATGGCGTGCGAACGCTTATGAGAGTAATAAATTTTATAAGGAGCGTTCTAAGTTCTAGCATGATCGCAAAATAAAATTTCCCAAAACATTTGCGCCATGCGATCTTGTCCTTCTTTATAATTCACGCCTTCGTCTTTTTCCGGGTAAGTTAAAATCCCGATGGTCCGGCCCCTTTAAGGTTAAAGAGGTTTGGCCGTATGGGACCGTTCTTATCTCTCACCCCGAACGAGGCGAATTTAAAGTAAACGGGCATCGTTTAAAACTTTATCTTGCGGGCGATCCAGTGGACGAAAATACAGAATCCTTAACTCTCCCCAACTTATAATCTCACCACGCCAAATGCGTCAAACTACGCGACGGTAAACAAAGCGCTTGTGGGAGGCACCCCA
The DNA here is from genome assembly GCA_033032865.1 of Dactylorhiza incarnata. Taxonomy (NCBI): domain Eukaryota; kingdom Viridiplantae; phylum Streptophyta; class Magnoliopsida; order Asparagales; family Orchidaceae; genus Dactylorhiza; species Dactylorhiza incarnata. Next base: position 2,976,701 of record JAWHQI010000213.1, read on the forward strand.
TATTTATCTAATATTTTATTATACTTTGTTCTGTTTATATGTTTTTGTAGGGTTTCTTAGGCCCCGCCAGCTTTAATTCAGGGAAGCCTTTTTGCTTCCTCTTTCCTTTTGTATATATTGCAATGTTATTTTCTCTTCTTCATACTTACATTACAATATTGGGGACAATGTTGAGTTTTAAGTATAGGGGTGTTTTACCGTTTTCATTTAAACAAACAAAATTTTTTTTCACAAAAAAACATGTTTGATTTCATCTTGCCTACTTTTGTAAATATAAGTTTGAAAAAAAAATGTTCAAAAAATTAAAAAAAAAACAAAAAACATGTTTTTCTCTTTTTTTAACTGTCATAATACAAAAAAAATCAAAAAACATTTTAAAACCACACAAAAAAACATGTTTTTCTCTTTTTTTTAACTGTCATAATACAAAAAAATCAAAAAAATTTTAAAACCACAAAAAAATAAAAAAAATATGTATTTTTTTTTACTTTGTCATAATACAAAAAATTACAAAAATAAAAAAAAAATAGCAAAACCCCAAAACTTTTCCAAAATATATATATATATATAACTATATAGTAGTTGAAAAAAAAAAGAAAAAAAGAAAAACAAACAAAAATCCAAAAAATAATAAACCCTACTTTACTTTTATTCTTAAAGCATTTAGTTTCGAGAGTATATTTTGTGGATTTTCATAATCGCTAGTTTTACTATTTGTTTGTTTATCTAAGATCGATAGATTTAAACGTTCGGGGTTAAGTTTTAAAGAATTTCTTGTGTTTTTAATTTAAATAGAGGCTTTGTTATCAAGCACTACTTCTACAAGCTAAAATAGAGACATGTGTATTATGTTGTCAAAACAACTTTAGACTGCAATTATCCCTACTTTATGTCTTCAGGAATCTAGGAATATTCAAATTACTAAGGTTGCTCTCAAAACTTTTTATTATTATTCTAGAATTTCTCTTGAAAACCCCTTGTATACACCAATTTAGCATGGCAAATAAAAAATTAAAAGAAGAAAAAGATCTTATGTCAATGGGAATAAAAATATTCCGTAAACATAGGCACCCAATATTGTTAAAAGAGATCCTATGTCAATGGGAATTAAAAATTCCGTAAACACAGGCATTGGGTTGATTAAAAAGGTCAATTTTCCCTCGTACACCAACGATGGGAGTCAAAGGAAACTATATAAGAGGGGTGAGAGGATAAAATTCATCACCCCTAATTCAAGTACTCTTCTTTTTGCCAAGGTTTTTTTCCCCCTTTTCCCTTAGCCACATTATTGTTTCTAGTTTTAATTCAAAAAATTATTTGAGAGCATAATTAGTAACTTATATTTTTCCTTCATGTTTCTTTAAACAAAGGTTATTATAATTTCGATCTAATCTCGTTTACTAATGATTGCAATTTTGTTTGCTATTTGGTTAATTAAGAAGACTTTTGGCTAGGACATTTCTTTCTACTTAAATCATTTGCATAATTTAGGACTTAACACTTATTACTCCGAATTTTTATTTTTCAGTCTCTTATGATTAAAATAAAACGATTGCTAAAAATTAGAACTTATGTTAATCCCATATAGATCTCTCTTACTTTTGCTCTGGAATAGCAAAAGCTTAAGTATGAGGGTATTTGATAAGTAATAAAATATATGTATTTTTAGTATAGTTATTAGTATAGTTTTAATTGATATTATAAATTTTCTATGTAAATTAATGAATAAATTGCTTGTTTTATTATTTTTCTTACTAACTTAGTTTTATTTTTGTTTTTGCAGATTTTGGAAATTTTTATCAAGTCACGCCTCAAGTCACGCCCGTGACAACATGTCACGCTCGTGACCCAAGGGCGTGTAATCTGCGTTCGACGAAAGTCAAGCTGAGTTCGACGAAAGTTCTACAAGCTGCGTTCGACGAACTCCCTCTGCCCCTGCGTTCGACGAACGTCGAACTGCGTTCGACGAAAGTTCAACAAGCTGCGTTCGACGAAAGAGGCATCCCCAGCATTCGACGAAAGTCAAACTGCGTTCGACGAATAACCAAAGTCAGCCCCAAAGTCACGCCCATGCTGCTGATAGACTGCCGCCCACTATCACGCACGTGACACTGCAGGTCACGCCCGTGTGCAGCCAAGTTTGACCGCAGACCTTCCAGAAGACGGCGGATGCGACCCCTAAAGCACACGCAAATGTCACGCCCCAGGGTCACGCCCGTGACCAGAAGACACGCCCGTGACCTAGGGCGTGTAAAACTAAAATTTTGCCTATAAATAGAGGGGCTCGGCTGAAGCATATTTCATCCAAATTCTGAGTGCTTGTTAGTGTTTTTGAGTTCTTTTGAGTGATTGTGAGTTTTCTTTATGCAATTAAGTTTATGTTCGTTTGTAATTTTTGCCTTTTAGAAATAAAATATTATTTTCTCATTTGGATCATCTTCCTTTTTCATTTATGTTAGTGTGTGTGTGTGTATGAGAATAGTTTTATTGCTTTCATAACTTAGTTTATTGCTTTCATAATTTAGGTTTATTGCTTTCATAAAAGTAGTTTATCGCTTTCTTTTAACGCTTTATTTATCGCTTTATTTTAAACGCTTTCTTTCGATTCAGTCTTTTATTACAAGTAGAGTGCGTGAGTTTATGAGATAGTATTTTTCTTTTTTGTAACTTAGTTTTATTTCAGTCTTTATATAACTGTTATATACCACCCCCATCTTGAATAAGAGGATAATTTACTTTAGCACTTATTTAAGTCAGTTGGGATGGATATTATTTCTACACCTTTATAAGTCTTTTCATTTCTATACCACCCCCTTCTTGAATAAGAGGCTAAGAACTTTTTAGCGCTTGTTTAAGACGGTTGGGACGGATACTATTACTGCTTTTATATAAGTCTTTTTATTTCTCTTTATCTGCTTATATCCGCTCAAATTATTAAACATGTATTTTCCAACTGGTAATGCCGTCTCCATTCCGATGAGTAGCTAATTTCCTTTAGCGCACGATGTCGAAGAGCATTGAGACATAAAAATAGTTTTTCTAAAAATAAAACATCTCTTTATTAAATAATTAACGCTTAAAGTTTACCCGAGAATAACGTTGAGTGAAGCCACATAATCGATGTGTGGTTTTCATTTCTGTCTCTGTACACTAGTTAGCCGAGAGGCTCGTGCGTACGGACTGATCGCTCACGGGTAAAGAGAAGTGCGCTCTACCCTCGAGAGAGGATGAGGTAAGTCTCCCGAATTGGAAGTAAAAACCCAATAGCGGGGTTCACAACATAAGGCGAGTATTAAGAAGATTCGATGGTCGAAAATTCATAATCTCAGGTGGGCGTACCCTCGAGAGAGGAGCGTTCATAATTATGGAACCTCCACGGCCAAGCCGTTTTAATATTTTGAAAAGTCATCACTTTTACTTCTAAAAAAAGACTATTTTCGTCTCAAGGTAATTCGACATCGGGCGCTATTATTATCATCATTTAGAACTCTAGTTATACACTTATTATTATCGTTTTCTTTTAAAAACCCAACTAAAAATTTATTCCGATAAAATAATAGTTCGTTCCTCAAAGTAGGTTAATCAACACGATCCGCGGAAATATACGACCTCGATATTTTCTAAAACAAAATATCTTGTATTACTCACGATAAGGTATACTTGACTTTATTATATGGTTAGTTCGGATTAAAAAATCAATTATAAGCTTTTCAAACCAATTTAGTGCAAAACTCTCCTTTGCTATTTTTAAAAATCAATAGAATTCGATGTTGTAGCCGAGGTGTAATCGTCAATATTTCGAAAACAGAAAAAGACCGTTACTTCTATCTTTCGATAGGATAACGTTTAATTTCTCAAAGTAGGAGTACTTGCGAGACTCTTTGGAAACACCCGTCGAAGTCTAATCTCATCAAATAAAGGTTAACCAAAACAAAGAAACAAGAAGCAAATCCCGAATTCAATCACCAATAGTCCCATGGTTAATGGGTTATGATATTTTAATATGGGTTGGATAATATAAATATTTCTCTTGATGAATAGTCCCATGTCAATGGGTTATGATATTTTAATTTGGCACTTGATTAATAAGGGGACACATGAATAGTGGTAAGAGTCCAGCAACTGAGGGAAGAAAGAATTGATCTTAACTGGAGCTGAACTTCACGGGGAGAAAATGGGATGTGTTTAACAGAGGATTTTTTTCTCTGGTAGCTAACGCCCGTTGGTAGCGCTACCGCCGACGTTAGCGTGTAGACTTGTCGACGGGAAGGGGAAACTTCCCGTTGACACTTAATATCGACGGGAAGAAGTGCTGATAGAATCACTAGCGGCCGGTGGTAGCGCTACCGCTGGCACTAGCGGGTCGACTTGTCGATGGGAAGGAGTAACTTACCGTTGACACCCAATATCGACGAGAAGGTGTGTCGTCTGGATCACTAACGCCCGGCGGTAGCGCTACTACCAACGTTAGCAAACAGTGAATTTCAAGTTCTCCTCCTTTGGGTGGTAGGAGTTCCTGGGTACCCACGTCAATTGGGCGAGGCGTAAATGACTGTTATGATTCTGAAATGGGGCATTGCGATGCATAATTGAATAAAGAATTTAGAGGAAATATTTATAAAAATGTGCACATCGTTCGACAATCTATCAGATGTTTAGATTGGTGATAACCTCTCAATAAGGCTGATAACTTTAATCGTGTTGGAACACGTTGTGATTTGGGCATGAGGGTTGATTATTGATGATATGTTTGGGCTTACTTATTTAGTAAAATATGAATATGACACCGTACACACAAGTTGTCCTATAGGATCTTGTAGAGTAATTTTCGTGTTATACGCACTCCACTACACGAGAGTTATAACAACTCAGTACGGGTAGCTTTGATGGCTTGATGCGGGATTATAAGATATGGTCTTATCTTATCGTGTAAGGTTAAGGACCCGGTGTTTGAGGGTCTTAGATGCTAATTAGCATCAGCATTGGTTGTATGAGGAGAAGAGTAATAAGACTCCTTTCGTGAGTCCTTGGGTGCTTGATAGCATGGATTATGCATGGGAATTACATGGAAGTGCATGGCTTACACATGGTGGTGTAATGATCCTGATTGGAGGATTGCTTATGGCAGATCTACGGGCTCGTCAATCGTCACACCGAAGGGAGTTGGCAGATAGATCTTGGCTGGTTGGGCTGTGCTCTTTGTGTTTACTTCCAAAGACCCCTTCTGTGCCTAGTGACCGGTTGAGCTGTGCTCTTGGTGTTTACTTCCCAAGACCCTTTCCGAGTCCAGTACGCAGGTGCTCCGCTGTTGTGTTCCTAGCGTCGAGGCATACGTAAGGCCTAGGTCTGGTAGTGTGCATACCAACCTAGTAGTGGAGAAGCCCGTTCCACTGCCACCGTATAGCCACGATGGGGGGCGCCTGAGAGGTTAGCTACCCTCGAAAAGTGGGAACTACAGGTCTATATCGACATATCAAATATGCATGGGTGAGTCATTATATCATAATCATTGCATTGCATTCATCCTTTCATGATCATATCATTGCACCACATTGGATCCTCATCATATAAACTTGTATGGACACCTTTACATGATGAGTTACTTATTGTTGCAAACGACCCTTAACTTATAATCTTGTATGGGCATCCTTATAAGTTAAGTTCAATTCAGTTATTTATATATACTCGGCTTGCTTATATTCTGCCGCTGATCATACTACTTGTTAGATGTACATTTTATACATTTGATATACTTTTGTGATTACATCTTTCCTTGCCACCTGCTTTGCTATTACTGTTTATATTGCAGCTTCTCTTCATTTCCTTCCGCCAGGTGCCTTGGAGTTGCCGGGGGAGAGGATGTGAAGCCACTTAGTCTTTATGACTAACGTTTGCTACACCACTATTTTTAGGAGCTCACCCAGTTGGATCAGCAGCGTTCGATGTAGGAGGATATCCAGGCCAGAGTGACAGGGCATGTGACTACGATACCTTGGCTACCGTTAGTGACAGATGTGAGCGAGTGGTTGAGATTTAGCCTCATGGCAAGCTTGTACTCTGATGTTTAACAAGAGCTTTTGTAGCTACCTGTCCTTCTGTAGTTAAATGGACATTATTACTTAGTTATGAATAAATGGCTTCTATTGTTTTTCTATTATTGATGGGTTGGCATGATGATATGTGAAAATAGCAGGCAGGATAGGCGTCTTATGGAGGGGGCTAGCCCGTGTGTTGGCACCTCTGCAAGGCGGCTGTCCTGGGCATAGGACTCCCCTCGGTCGTGTCTTGTGTTCCGGGAGGGGGTCCTACAAATGGTTTCAACTTGCAAAGATCCTGAGATAAAGAAGTCCATTAAACCACTAGGCCACCCCTCCTAGCTAAATCAATTTGAGGACAAACTGATGCAGCGGAAGCTGTGGTGTGCCCATGTAGGATTCACATTAAGTATGTCCGCTAACCCTTAAAACTAGTGCCAACCTAACTAGGACGCCACCTTATTCTAATTGACCAAGACGTTTTGTGGCGTATCCTAGTCAAAAGTCGACCTCATGTATGGATTTGGTTGAGACATGAGGACACACAAAGTGATTACAGGAAGAGTTTAATGTAAGTAGATTTTCAAGTCTTACACTATAATGCGTAGCTTGGCTTATTGAGAGATATTACCACCTCTTACCCAGACTAATAGGATATCTGGAGGAAAATTTGATGCACAGAAACTATTATTGAAATAGTAGGAGACTCGTATGGCTAGTTGTGTTGCCAATAACTTGACACTTCCCATTGTGTTGTAATAAAGCAATCACCATGACGAATACCAGAGGTCGAATAAGAATTTGAATCTGGAATAGGCCTATTTGGATTTGGTCACATGTTGACCTTGAAAAGGATATCATAAATAGTAACCCTAAGAGCCTAATGAATGGATTAAGTTCAAGATAAAACTCCGAGTCGAGGATGGTATGCCCTCATAAGTGTGTGAATAGGTAGGGTGATTGTACCATGTTGGTGGTCGAAGAGGCTCAGCCCAGGAACTACGGGGGGGCTGTTATCTTCGTTTATTGGGCTAGTGACCTACCAATTGGAGGTTTCTCAGGGAATTACAAATCTTCACAATTTTCAACACTGGAAAGTTGTAATCCTTGAACTATTAGTTCATCTTGAGCAGGGTGAACTGCTAACACCATGTTTTTGATCAAGAGAAAACTTCATTATCAGAATAAGAAAATAGAACGTTCCAAGATAAACATTGTCTCTTTATGATTCCCTGAGACCTTGGGGATAAGGAAACGAGGAGAATAGTAAGCTAACCCTTGGGGTATGCATCTATATTTGTCTACAAGTGGACTTTTGATAACATAATCGTCCGGGACTTCATGAAATTTTGTACATACAAAAGGATACAATAAAATTTTGTATATGGACGATTGGTATGATGACGACAATATTTAAGTGGTAATAAAGACGTGGTAACATGAGACTAGAAAATTAAAACAACATTAATCCTTGAGGTTTTGACCTAGAGAGAGGCTATGCATGCCTAAGGTACGAATAACATGAACTTACGTTTTGGATTCCTCTCCGAATAATTACCCAAGGAATTGAGAGTTGTTACATATCATCGTACTGCCTTGGGAAGAGCTCCAGGTAGGCGGAGTTGATGGGGGGAGCATTATTCCCTTAAGTTCAGAAGTTTAATTGGTAATAGTTCGTGGTAAAGATAACACGATCAGTATGACTTGTTGGGTGATTTGACATCTCAGCTTTATTTTAAAATAAACATGTCTTGAACGATCATTGGCAGAGATGGTAGGGCGTTTGGAATTGATTGGATTTAGTTCATCATATTGGGAATTATGCCTTACTTTTGGTAGTCTGCATAACCCGTGTCGAAGGGAAATCATCTCGAACCTTGCACCTTGGTTCATGTCAAGTTCAAACATACATAAGAATGTACCGGTCAATTGGATGTTATTTGTACGTGCAATCTTTACCATGAGATGCAACGTGGTTGCCGCCGTAAAAATCTGATTTTCTACATCATGGCTTATATACAAGTGCGTCGATACGGGGATTTATAGGGTAAGAACCCTAAGTTGAGGATTATATGCCCCTAAGCATTGTGGTCGTAGATGAGATGAATGCACCATATGGGTGGTGGAAGAAACCTAGTCTAAATGTACGGGGGCTTACCTCTTCGTTTATTGGACTAGCTATGTACCGACTTGGGTTTTCCCTAAACCTTATTTTGGAATGGTGTGATACCGACGTATGATATCGAGGTCTTGTTATTCGAATAATACGTGAACAATGATGATTATGCTTGGTCGGTAATTAAGATATTGTGGAATTTGGAAAAGGAGTTCACAATAGTATTCACTTCAGTGTTTGATCAGGTAAGAGGTGACACATACTAGAGGTACGGATAGCAGAAATGTAAATGTTGAAATTATCAAAAGTTGTATAACTTGTTGGATAATATAAAACTCCACCTTGTAGTACGGAATAAGTATGACATGCACGTGTTTAATAACATCAGAATAAGGAAGGAGCATGCACATCAATGATATACCACTCCCAAGGAGACAATAGGTGTTGTCTCAAATGTTTGCGCTGGAGAAGGAGGTAATTATTTAACACCCACATGAGATGAAGTCATGCCCCATTAATGCACGATGACTTCCCTTATGTAAAGAGCAGTTGCAAATTGCCAAGAGATGCAGCAATTGCCTCCGAAGCATCAAAATTTTGGTCAACCTTGGAGGTTGGGGAGAATGTACAAATAAGTAAGAGTACGTGTAACAATATTGCCTCGACAAGGTAGATTTCTAGAGAGCCTGTATCATGACCCAACTATTGAATAAGGTTTATGTTCTCGGTTGAGGAACTCTTAAATGAAATGACATAAATCACAAAAAAAATTGGCACAAATTTCTGAATTCGGTGCAAGTTTAAGTAAGACCTGGATTAGACAAAAGTAACACTTGACTCGGGTCACATGTTATTAGGAGGGAATGTGTGGGTTGAAATGAGGTAGTATCATGACATTTCGGGTGGTGAAAATTCAGGATGTTTGAACAATTATGATTATTTTTCCATGTCATGATATTGGAAGTTCATTGACCCCATAAAATTTGAAATCAAGTGGATGCCGAGTTGAGTTCTTGAAGATGGGTAAATATACATATGATTCCTTGGATATGGCTCTGTTGATCTCAAGAATCCAAGCACACTTGTTTGACGATATTATGATCATCCTTGTTCAGTTTCTGAATTGTTGATCACATGGTTATTGGAAATTTGTTAATTATAATTATATAAATTTACCGTTCATAAATAGTTGTGGTGAAATCGGGTGGACTTGAAATGCGATAAAGATGTTGTAAATATCAATTTATAAGTTGTGGTACAAATTTCAAGGCGATGTATTTTGGAAATGGATTCCTTATTAAAAGATGTTATTATAGTTTGGCTTGATGAATGGAGAATGGTATTATGCCCATTAAGATAGGTAATCTAGAAATATGCAGATATTCGAGACATATAGTGACTCGTATGAGGTTGGAAAGTGCTAGTAAATACAGTTGGGCAAACCTTAGTAGTGAACCTAAATTTATCACCAATTACGTGAGTAGTCCTAAAGTAGATTATAGGGAATAACTCCATGACTTACACATTTCACCGCGTTAGAGTTATGACAACACATTAGGGGCCGGGCAACGGTGTCGGTTTGGTGTAGTTGGTTGGATACGGTTATATCCTGTGGAAATCTAGCAAGGACTTGGTGGAAGTCCTTGAGTGCTTGTTAGCACGACTTGGTCATGAAAATCGCATGTGCATGTATGAATGGTAAATGATTGTATTGACCAACTGCTCATGCATTCTTTTATAGAGAACTATAAAGGTACACTTGGGGGGGAATTTGGGATGATGCGCGATGCAATGTGGATAAGAGATGCAATGTACAAGTGTTAAGTGGGAGTCAGTACATACTAAATTAGTAACCTCATCAAGTGTACTCAAAATTTGGATTTACATAGTCCGACCTTCAACCCGCATAGCCCCAACCTAAATTTCGGGGACGAAATTGTTTCTTCGTTTATTGGATTTGTAACATCCAAATTCGAGCTAGACCCCTCGGGAGTGTATGGTGCCGCCGATAGTTGACTCGGGCTCGGAAGAAGCCCTAAGGCCCTGAGGTGGTCAGGTTTGAGTCATGGTCAGCAAGTGATGATTGATTTACCCTACTCTAATTTTGATGAGGTAAGTATAAGAATGTCCTGGCAGACCAGGAATAGGCCTTGATAGAAATAGGTTAGGTTAGTTTAGAAAATTCGGGGAAAGAAATGTATCAAGTCAAAATCGACAGGTCTTCCCGTCGATAGATGGGACCGTCCAGTCGATCGACGGGAGCTCCCGTCCATCCTTTAGAATCAACTGGGAATGATGTTTCCTTAGTCTCCAAGTTGAAATTGACGGGGCTTCCCGTCGATCGACGGGACCGTCCCGTCGATTTTTGCCATTAGCTGGGAAGATGTTTCCCTAGGCTGGCAGAATAGTATCAATTGCGAAATTCTAAGTTAAAGGTGGAATTGAGAGCCAATAAGTAGGTGACACATAGATGTGGAGTTCCAAGGCAAGACGTGGAAATTAAGTTGGGTTGCTTTTAATGATCATTGATGCAAATCAATTCACATACTCTCTTTTCTCTTAAGCCAAAAGGGCTGATCACTTCTCAGATTATCTCCTCGTCCTTCTTCTTCTTCTTCTTCTTCTTCATTTTCTTCCTCTCACCTCAAGGAGCTCCAACAACTTTCCTTGAAGGAGCAAAGCTTGGAGAATAAGATTTGGAGCTTGGCTGACCACCACCATGCTGCCATGAAGATGAGCCTGAACCGTGGCCTAATTAAGGTGACTTACGACCCCTCTCCCTTGGTGCTAGATCTTTAGATCTAAAGTATGAGAGATTGAAAGTGGAGTGTTTTAGTTCTTATTCTTCTTATTAAAAGATCTTGATTAAGTTTTCCTTTAAAACTTAAATGATATAAATATATATGTGTTTGATGTATAAGTAATTAAAACAAACAATGTGAGTGCATAGCACAATCAAAAACATAAAACAATAAGCAAACCAAACAATCCAAATGACACAGGAGAAATATAGTAGTTCCCCTCAACTGGGTACATCTACTCTTCTACCCACTGGTAGGAATCCACTATGAGGTTGTTGATAAGGTGCCCTCACACCAGGTGAGCTGTTGATAAGGTGCTCTAACCAAACTGCAGGTTTTTGCTAAGGTGCCCTGTCACCGAGATTAACTTTTGAAGGGAGTTATAACCCTGTACAAGAGAGGTAAGAAAGAGTAATGAAAAACAAAAAATATAATGTTCTTCTTTGTATGAGAAGACTCTTGAAGATCCTGATATGGTGTTGAATGGATCTGAATATTATGTTGAAGAGCTCCCCCTGTCTGATATAGAAGGATGACAGTTCTGGAGGTCTCTCCTTTTGATTGTACACAGTTTCTTTTCTTTTGTGTAGTGATGATCCTGAGCAAGTAGTTGTGATTTGTGTCTCAGGATGTATGTAATCTGCAGGAAGGTGTTAGCAAAGAAAAGAATAGATTTTTGCTCTCTGTGTTTCGATTGTGTGTGTACTTCATATCTTCGTTCTTTCTCCTTTCTCTTCTTCTTTATATAATCTGAGGACCCTTGCCCTTAATTTGAATTCTTCTCTCGGGAAGAAGGAAAGAGCTTAGGTCTCCATCAATGATTTGACTCCTCGAAAAGATAACCTGCCGTTTCTGTTAATTAAAGCTGATCTGCAACTGGCTATAGTATTTATTGATCTGCAACGGCTAAGTTAAATATTATATTATAAAGATAGCAAAATAAAATATCAGTCGAGCTCTGGATAGAATTTGTCGAGCACTGAACGGCATTTGTCGAGCGCCTTTTGATGTGCTGAGCAATTGTCTTCACTTGTCGACCGCTGAGACTGGCTGGATTGAGTTTGTCGAGTGCCGTTCAGAGAATGCCTGCCCGCTCCATTTGTTCTGACTGGATTCGTCGAGCGTCGTTCGCTATTTGTCGAACGCTGTTCTGATGAATATTTGTCGAGCGCTGTCTGGCTATTTTGTCGAGCGTCCGTTCGACATTTGTCGAACGTAGAGAACTTATTTGCTTAAGTATACTCTCCGATTCGATCGCATCATATTTGTGTTAATTTAGGTTGATCTAAATTATTAGATTTAACAAAAGGATGGATCCTAACTCAAATCAAAAGCTATGGTTCCAACAATCTCCCCCTATTTGAGTTGGGATCAAATCAAAACTAGTGACCTGGTAATCTAAAAATGGTTTGTAGAATTTTCAGTTGCAAGCAGCTTTTATACAGATTTAAGTCTTGTTTGAGATTTGTGTTTCTCATTTTCTCTCTCACTTGGCTTCTCTGATGTTCTCCTTTTATCTCTCACTTGGTTTTAGTTTTCAATTTTCTTCTGTAGACTCTTTAAATTATTTTATTTACGCAACTCATTTGATCTAGATTTGAGTTAATATGTTTTTAATATCTTGAATTGCTACAGCTGTTAATGGATTTTAAGGAATGCTTTAGATTATAAAAACATTGCAGACATTTTCTTTCTCATAGAATCCCCTTATCAGAAGAGACTCACACTCAGTGCTATGATCAATACTGATCAATGCAGCTACAGTAGAATGCTCAAACTGACTTGGAGAAGTCTGTAAGAATACAAAGTTGTCTTAACATTGTTTTTATGATGGAAACAATCCATGTAAATTTTAGATTTGCTGTTTGAATTGGGATGGAGTTTAATGGTGAGAAATTAATTAGAAAACTTCTTTGAATTTTATTAGAGTTGAAAGGTTTAGCAGTTTTAGCCTTTTTATTTCATTAAAATATAAATTTGAAAATTTTTCTTGAAATTGTTGAACATAATCAATTTGTTTTTCATTAAAAAAATGTTCAAGTTTATGTTTTAAAAAGTCATTTTGTTCTTCTTTAGGTTTGTTATGTTCGGAAATCAAATGATTTATATTTGTTGACTTCTTTATTTTTATGTTACATTTTATTAAATTGGTAAAAGTTATTTTAAAAGAAGATTTGTAATTTTTAGAGGTAGGATTTTGAATTGATATTACCTCATTTACCTTTTCTGATTTAGTTTCTGCATCTGGGATTTGATGTGAACCACCATATATGGCCATCATGCAGAAAGCTCTAGCTCTAAGTTCTTCTTCTTCTTCCTCTTCACTTAGGTTTGTTGATGGTTCTGCATCAAAAATACAGTTAGTTGAAGAGATGGAAGAAGGTTTATTTACCATCCTAGAGAGGGAGGTCCAGATTCCTCTTGCAGAGGTGCAGTCTTCAAGCTTTTGAAGAATGTCTTTTGACACTGACTGAGTCAAGATCTGCATGGCTTTGGCATCTGCTTCTGAAGATGGAGAAGGTTCTTTATGTTCATCAGTCCGCCCATCATCAGTACCAGCTTTGAATTTATCTGGCTTCATTTTGCAAACACGGGCAGTGACATCAGTTTCTCTGTTGCCACGTTTTATTTCGGTAGTTTTCTTTGAAGAAGATATATCAGCGCCAACATAAACAGGCCCTGTCAAGATAGATTTGTAAATTTCTTCATCTATGACATTCATATATAACTTAATTCTGGCTTGCCATAAAGAAAAATTATCCAAGTTAAGTATAGGTGGATCTGAAAACAGAAATTTTACTTGTATTATTAAAAAAAAACTTTTTAGAGCAGATTTAAGAACTAAGTGATCTTTGTGATTTCAGGTGTTAACCTGTGTGACAAATCAACTTCTCTAATACTAATTGAAACAGGAGTTTTTAATTGAAAGCATTAGAAACTAGAAATTGAAATGGTAAAATCAACACCCTCTGATACCAACTGAAAGTGGAGTGTTTTAGTTCTTATTCTTCTTATTAAAAGATCTTGATTAAGTTTTTCTTTACAACTTAAATGATATAAATATATATGTGTTTGCTGTATAAGTAATTAAAACAAACAATGTGAGTGCATAGCACAATCAAAAACATAAAACAATAAGCAAACCAAACAATCCAAATGACATAGAGAAATATAGTAGTTCCCCTCAACTGGGTACATCTACTCTTCTACCCACTGGTAGGAATCCACTATGAGGTTGTTGATATGGTGCCCTCACACCAGGTGAGCTGTTGATAAGGTGCTCTAACCAAACTACAGGTTTTTGCTAAGGTGCCCTGTCACCGAGATTAACTTTTGAAGGGAGTTATAACCCTGTACAAGAGAGGTAAGAAAGAGTAATGAAAAACAGAAAATATAATGTTCTTCTCTGTATGAGAAGACTCTTGAAGATCCTGATATGGTGTTGAATGGATCTGAATATTATGTTGAAGAGCTCCCCCTGTCTGATATAGAAGGATGACAGTTCTGGAGGTCTCTCCTATTGATTGTACACTAGTTTCTTTCCTTTTGTGCAGTGATGATCCTGAGCAAGTAGTTGTGATTTGTGTCTCAGGATGTATGTAATCTGCAGGAAGGTGTTAGCAAAGAAAAGAATAGATTTTTGCTCTCTGTGTTTCGGTTGTGTGTGTACTTCATATCTTCGTTCTTTCTCCTTTCTCTTCTTCTTTATATAATCTGAGGACCCTTGCCCTTAATTTGAATTCTTCTCTCTGGAAGAAGGAAAGAGCTTAGGTCTCCATCAATGATTTGACTCCTCGAGAAGATAACCTGCCATTTCTGTTCATTAAAGCTGATCTGCAATGGTTATAGTATTTATTGATCTGCAACGGCTAAGTTAAATATTATATTATAAAGATTGCAAAATAAAATATCAGTCGAGCTCTGGCTAGAATTTGTCGAGCACTGAACGACATTTGTCGAGCGCCTTTTGATGTGCTGAGCAATTGTCTTCACTTGTTGACCGCTGAGACTGGCTGGATTGAGTTTGTCGAGTGCCGTTCAGAGAATGCCTGCCCGCTCCAATTGTTCTGACTGGATTCGTCGAGCGCCATTCGCTATTTGTCGAACGCTGTTCTGATGAATATTTGTCGAGCGCTGTCTGGCTATTTTGTCGAGCGCCGTTTCGACATTTGTCGAACGTTAGAGAACTTATTTGCTTAAGTATACTCTCTGATTCGATCGCATCATATTTGTGTAAATTTAGGTTGATCTAAATTATTAGATTTAACAAAAGGATGGATCCTAACTCAAATCAAAAGCTATGGTTCCAACAGAGATGTTGAGCTCAAAAGAGCTTGGCTTGTGAGGCTAATGGAGGTTCCTAGGAAAATACCAAGCCGAATCTTTCTTTTTATGGCACCTGATTGCTTGCGAAAGTTCCTTCAATCACTTGCTCTCTTCAAAAGAAAGAGATAGGATTTGATTTCGTGGAAATCCATGCTCTAATGAGGGAGTATTGGAGGAGAGAAGGTAAAAGGGCTTAGGGATGTGTTTGAGGAAGAAGATGATGAATAGTCTCATGGTTAATGGGTTAAGATATTTTAATATAGGTTTGATATTATATATATTTCCCTAGGATGAATAGTCCCATGGTTAATCGGTTAAGATATTTTAATATATGTTTGATATTATAAATATTGTCCGGGATGAATAGTCCCATGGGTAATGGGTTAAGATATTTTAATGGGTTTGTTATTACATATATTGCCCTGGATGAATAGTCCCATGGTTAATGGGTTATGATATTTTAATATGGGTTGGATAATATAAATATTTCTCTTGATGAATAGTTCCATGTCAATGGGTTATGATATTTTAATTTGGCTCTTGATTAATAAGGGGACACATGAATTGTGGTAAAAATCCAGCAACTAAGAGAAGAAAGAATTGATCTTAACTGGAGCTGAGACTTCACGGGGAGAAAATGAGATGTGTTTAACAGAGGGGTTGTTCTCTATTAGCTAACGCCCGACGGTAGCGCTACCGACGACGTTAGCGGGTCGACTTGTCAACGGGAAGGGGAAACTTCTCGTCGACACTTAATGTCGACGGGAAGAAGTGCTGATAGAATCACTAGCGCCCGACGGTAGCGCTACTGCCGGCGCTAGCGGGTCGACTTATCGACGGGAAGGACTAACCTCCCATCGACACCCAATATCGACGAGAAGGTGTGTCGTTTGGATCACTAACGCCCGGCGGTAGCGCTACCGCCGACGTTATCAAACAGAGAACTTCAAGTTCTCATCCTTTGGGTGGTAGGATTTCCTGGGTTCCCACGTCAATTGGACGAGGCGTAAATGACTGTTATGATTCTGAAATGGGGCATTGCGATGCATAATTGAATGAAGAATTTAGAGGACATGTTTATATAAATGCGCACATCGTTCAACAATTTATCAGATGTTTAGATTGGTGATAACCTCTCAATAAGGTTGATAGTTTTAATCGTGTCGGAACACGTTGTGATTTGTGCATGAGGGTTGAATATTAGGTGATATGTTCGGGCTTACTTATTTAGTAAAAGATGAATATGACACCGTACACACAAGTAGTCCTATCGGATCTTGTAGAGTAATTTCCGTGTTATACGCACGCCACTACACGAGAGTTATAACAACTCGGTACGGGTAGCATTGATGGCTTGATGCGGTATTATAAGATATGGTCTTATCTTATGGTGCAAGGTTAAGGACCCGGTGGTTGAGGGCCTTGGATGCTAATTAGCATTGGCATTGATTGTATGAGGAGAAGAGTAATAAGACTCCTTTCGTGAGTCCTTGGGTGCTTGATAGCACAGATTATGCATGGGAATTACATGGAAGTGCCTGGTTTACACATGGTGGTGTATTGATCCTGGTTGGAGGATTGCTTGTGGCAGATCTACGGGCTCGCTAGTCATCACACCGATGGGAGTTGGCAGATAGATCTTGGCCGGTTGGGCTGTGCTCTTTGTGTTTACTTCCAAAGACCCCTTTCGTGCCTAGTGACAGGTTGGGATGTGCTCTTGGTGTTTACTTCCCAAGACCCTTTCCGAGTCCAGTACGCAGGTGCTCCGCTGTTGTGTTCCTAGCGTCGAGGCATACGTAAGGTCTAAGTCTGGTAGTGTGCATACCTGCCTAGTAGTGGAGAAGCCCGTTCCACTGCCATCGTCTGGCCACGACGGGGGGTGCCTGAGAGGTTAGCTACCCTCGAAAAGTGGGAACTACAGGTCTATGTCGACATAACAAATATGCATGGGTGAGTCATCATATCATAATCATTGCATTGCATTCATCCTTTCATGATCATAACATTGCACCGCATTGGATTCTCATCATATAAACTTGTGTGGGCACCTTTATATGATGCTGTTACTTATTGTTGCAAATGACCCTTAACTTATAAGCTTGTGTGGCATCCTTATAAGTTAAGTTCAATTCAGTTCTGTATATATAGTCTGCTTGCTTATATTTTGTCGCTGACCATACTACTTGTTAGATGTACATTTTATGCATTTGATATACTGCTGTGATTACATCTTTCATTGCCGCCTGCTTTGCTACTACTATCTATATTGCAACTTCTCTTCATTTCCTTACGCCGGGTGCCTTGGAGTCGTCGGGGGAGAGGATGTGAAGCCACTTAGTATTAATGACTAACGATTGCTACACCACTATTTTTAGGAGCTCACCCAGGTGGATCAGCATCGTTCGACGCAGGAGGATAGCCAGGCCAAGGTGACAGGGCATGTGAATACGATACCTTGGCTACCGTCAGTGACCGATGTGAGCGAGTGGTTGAGATTTAGCCTCATGGCTAGTTTGTACTATGATGTTTAACATGAGCTTTTGTAGCTACATGTACTTTTGTACTTAATTGGACATTATTACTTAGTTGTGAATAAATGATTTTTATTGTTTTTCTATTATTGATGGGTTGGCATGATGATATGTGAAAATAGCCGGCAGGATAGGCGTCTTGTAGAGGGGGCTAGCCCGTGTACTGACACCTCCGCAAGGCGGCTATCCTAGGAATAGGACTCCCCTCGATCGTGTCTTGTGTTCCGGCAGGGGGGTCTTACACGGTCGGCCACCCGACAGGCCTCCACTGGTCGGTATTTACCCGTCGGCCTCCACTGTAGGGGTGTAAACGAGTCGAGCTCGAGTCGAGCTTGGAAAAAATCTCAAACTCGAGCTCGAGCTAAATATTTCGAGCTTGAGCTCGTCGAGCTCATCCTGCTTGGCTTGAGCTCGAGCTCGAGACCAGTATATGGAGCTCGAGCTCGAGCTGCTTGCGAGCTTTTTGCTCATGAGCTTATTTATATTTATATTTATATATATTAAAAATACCCAAAAAAAGCTCGCGAGCCGACTCACGAGCTCATGAATAAGAGCAATCGAGCTCGAGCTTGGCTCAAAATCGAGCTCGAGCTCCGTTGGATCAAGTTCGAGTTGAGCTTTTTTCGAGCTGGTTTGACTCAACTTGCACTCCTACTCCACTGGCTGACCCCTCGGCCACCGCTCAATCTCCGTTGTGGTTGTGTAACCACCGCCCCCACTATCGGCGTAACCACATCGCGTAACCACCCATTATGGGGGTGTGTATAGTCGAGTGTCATAATGGGTGTGCACATAGCGAAAGTCCCGTTATGGGTGTGCGCATAGTGAAATTCCCATCAAGGGTGTGCACATAGCGAAATTCCCATCATGGGTGTGCGCATAGAGAAATTCACATCATGGGTGTGCGCATAGCGAAATTCTCATCATGGGTGTACACAACGAAATTTCCATCATGGGTGTGTGCATAGCGAAATTTCCTTCATAGGTGTGCACATGGAGAAATTCCCATTATGGGTGTTTGTATAGCGAAATTCTCATCGTGGGTGTGCGCATACCAAAATATCCCATCATGGGTGTGCGTATAACAATAAACCACCCATAATGGGTCTGCATATAACAAATTAATGGTTACAGTGTGCGCATAGCCATATTCATGACGATGTGCATTACACATAAATTGGTTATGGTGTGTGGGTAGCCGCATAACCACCATAACCACCCACTTTATTTACGGAAATGCCTCCCTCAAAACCTATAAATAGGACCCCACGACCCTCCTTCATTTCGATCTTCTCCTCCTCCCACTTCTCCTACGCACGAGAGAGCTTCCCTCGAAGGTCTCCTTGCACCTTCGAAGATCTTCGAGCGGCTTGGAAGACCACTCGAAGATCTTCGATCTCCTTCGTGCGCCCCCGCGCATGTTTCACGCCGTGCACATTTCACCCCGTGCACATTTTCACGCCGTGCACATTGCACCCCGTGCACATTGCACCCCGTGCACATTGCACCCCGTGCACATTGCACCTCCTGCACATTGCACCAACCACAGCTCTAGACTCCTTCGCTCGCAGCCAGCGACGAACCGAAGACTACAAATCGTGTCGAGCACACCACTCCAGCTTCTGAGGATCAATAGAAGACTCCGAGTGCAACGAGCACAATGCTCCCCACAACAGCAACTTAGAAAACTACTTAACTTAAAAAACGGTGGCCTGACATCCTCGAAGCTTCTTTCCCCTCTCTCTCTCTCTCTCTCTCTCTCTTAAATTGTAACGAGAGGCGGCCTGTCGTCCTCGAATTTTCTACAAAGCCTTGTAACACCCCAAGATATAGTGGAATTTGGCCGACACAGGACCCGACCTCGTGGTTTTTCCCCTTTCCGGGGTTTTCCACGTAAGAAGCTCTCTTGCCAGTCGTCAGCATTTTATCTGACTATTTATGAGCTCGACCACTCCCAAGCTAGGACGGTTCAATTTCGACCGGTTTAAGAGAGTCTCGAGTGACCCGCAATAATTTCCTTGCGAATACTCTTCTGCTTCTTATAGAGAAACCCCTGCATTGAGATTTGATTTTGTTTAATGTTTAGATTTTGATTTATTGATATAGGTTCCGTTTGGCGCAGTTTTTTTGTACTGGTGAGTTTGGACTAAAACACCGTCGTAATAGAATGTATGTTTGGCATGACAATGGTTATGAGCGCCACCAACAAAAAAACTAGTTTTAAATAGAAAAATGGATGAAGTTCCTTAGGTGAGGCCGGACGTTCACGAACGACGGTTCATAACTACCGCATTCACTACCGTCACCGCCCTGATGGAGTCACAGTCATTTGCAATTATTTACAGGAAAATACTTAGGTACGCATAACATACCTAAAAGATGGTGCGCTTATTGTATTTGTAGGCCAAAATATAGTGTTTTTAAAAAAATAAATTACAGAATATTAATTTAATTATTTTTATGATCATTTTAAGATCTCATATGTATATGTTACGGTCTGAAAATATACGTGTTAAAAAGTGATTTTTTTTAATACAGTTTACAGTTGTAATAATATGTTTTACGACTGTAAATATAACTATGAATACAGTTACACTCGCAATTTCAACTAAAAATACTGTCCCGTATCATCCTTTAGGAACGTTACACGTACAAAAAATTCTCTCTTATTTACATTGCCTCTCCTCTTCACTTTAAATAAATTGTTGCTTCAAAATTAGTTTTAATCATTAATTGTTAAAAGTGGTTAAAAATATATGCGATTTACTGCTTTCTCGCCACATTTTTATATATCATTTAAACGAATCATTTTTAAATAGGAATTATATGGGTGTGCATTTTCTTTGACAGCTTACAAACAAATGATATTGAAAATTAAATCGACAGTGATGATAATGATTTTCGCGGAATAAAAATAATATGGTTGATGCATCATTGATTGGTCAGAAGTAGGTTTTCGTTAAATTACCGCTTCTCATTATCTCATTGTAAGTTCCTATCTAAAAAATGTCGTCTCTTTAATAGTAGTGTCCTTTCAATTTTATGCATAGAAATTTATTTGTTTCAATGATTGTTGTGAAAGATCGTGTCCTCATGGCTCATTCAACGTGCTTCCGAACTCTTAAGTTCTGTTTGGGATATTGGTGCCCTTTTAAAAAGAGCAGTTCAAAAGAGAGATTCAAAACTGTATTTTCAAAATTGAGATTCTGTTTGGATAACCTCTGGTCCGATCACGGTTTAAAATTATTATATATTAAACATAATTATTATATTTTCAAAACAAAGGTTATATTACTTTAACCATAATTATTATGTATTAAATTATATTTTACTAAATTTAATTTATTTTTATTATATTATTTATACAGATATTAAATTATACATAATTAATTTTACTTATACATTATAAATTATACTATTCATCTTCTTCACAGATGCCCTCAGCCTCCTCCCGGACTCCCCCCTCCTCCGCCCACGCCTCCTCTCCGACGGCTCCCTCCTCCTCCGCTCACGGTGTGAGAAAAAACAATTCGAGCAGGATTTTAACAGGGAGGAGAAAGCAAATGCTAAAACATTTTACTAAATGATTCTTATTTTTTTCAGGTACAGCAGTGGTACATATAAATAAGGAAACAGGGGAATGTTCGGGATGCATAGTAATAAAGATGGCAGATGGTAAGTAGGGGTTAAAACTTAATGAGATACATTAAAAGAGAGTGGGGGCGGCAGCATTAAAGCAAAGCAAATAAACAGCATAATGGCGCGGATTTCAAAGGGCTTCACACCCCCTCTAAAGCTGTGTGATCCTTCATCCCGAGCATTTCTTTGAGCTCGAGGAAACGAGGCTTGGAGGTAGGTTTTGTCATGATATCGGCGACTTGATCTTCGGTTGGGCAGTAGGAAATCTCTATCTCCTTTTTCTCAACAACTTCGCGGATGAAATGATGTCGGATGTCAATATGTTTGCTTCTCCCGTGAAATACGGGATTTTTGGATAGGGCAAAGGCCGAGGTGTTGTCGCAGTTGATCTTGATCCTTCTCTCCCCCGCTTCATCTGCTGAGTTGTTGCACATTTCATCTTTTAGTCGTTGCAGCCAAATCGCTTCACACGCCGCTGAGTGAGGGCAATATACTCCGCCTCGGTAGTAGACAGGGCCACCATCTGCTGCTTCCGGGAACTCCAGGAGATAGGACTGGTACCGAGGAAGAACACGAATCCTCTGGTGCTTCTTCTATCTTCGAGATTGCCGACCCAGTCGGAGTCAGAATACCCCGTGATAGTCGCGTGTCTTTCATTTTTGTAGAGAATTCCAAACTCCCTTGTTCCCTGCATATACTGTAAATCACATTTTGCAGCTAAGAAATGAGATTTGGGAGGTTTACTTACGAATCTGGCAAGCATGTTGACGTCGTTTTCTATATCAGGGCCTGGTATTCGTGAGGTAAATCAGAGAGCCAATTAGACTTCTGTATTCTTCGTTATCTGTTCCTTCTTCTCCTTCCTGCTTTGCAGTGAGTTTTTCATTAGCTGTAATTGGAGTTGAGGTGGGATTGCATGCATCCATACTGAATTTCTGTAGTAATGATTGAGTGTAGGAAGCCTGAGATAGAAAGATGTCGCCCGGAAGATGCTTGATTTGAAGCCCCATAAAGAATTTCAGGCTTCCTAAATCGGTCATTTCATACTTCTTCTTCATCTCATCTCTGAATTCATTAATAAGAGCCATACTCAATCCTATCACAATAAGATCATCAACATATATGCTTACCAGTATACAGTTTTGATCTTTTGATTTGGTGTAGAGTGTTGGTTCGTTGATGCTACAGTTGAACCCGGTGGATAAGAAATATGTATCAATATTCTGGTGCCATGCCCGTGGTGCCTGTTTTAGGTCGTAGAGGGCTTTATGAAGCTTATACACACATCCTTCCTTTCCTTCTATTTCATACCCAGGTAGCTGACTAACAAACACTTCTTCTGAGATTTCTCCGTTTAAAAACACTGATTTCACGTCCAATTGGTAGATGGGATACTGATTTTGGGCAGCAAATGCAAGGATAAATCTAATGGTTGTTATTCTGGCTACGAGGGCATAAGTTTTATCAAAATCTGTTCTATGTTTTTGACTAAAGCCCCTGACAACCAGTCGAGCTTTAAACTTCAGGATATCACCATTTTTGTTTTGTTTGGTCTTGTATACCCACTTAAGTCCAATGATGTTGTGATTTGATGGTTTTTGTACAAGTGACCAGGTCTTATTTCTTTCTATGGCATCTGACTCTTCTCTCATAGCTATTCTCCATTTCTCTTCTTTCTGAGCTTCAAGGTATGTTGATGGGGGTAATGACTGTCATAGCAAGATCAGTGTTTTGATAAATGTCATCCAGTGATCTGGTTTTGATGGGTAAAGGAGAACTCTGATCATAAATGGTGGGTGATGATGATTCGGGACTGGAGACATCAATGTGAGGCTCAGGATTAGATCCATTTCAATGGATGGGGTTTGGTGAAGTAACCTGCTCAACCGGACAATGGCAACAACCCAGAGGTATGACGTTGATCTTGATCTGATGCCCAGTCCCATGATGCTTCTTCATGGAGATAACATCCCGGGAAATTATTAACTTATTACTTATTGGATCGAGAAGACGATATGCTTTACTTTCTGAACTATAACCAATAAAGATACATTTAGTGCTGCTCTCATCAAGTTTATCTCTTCGTTCCAAATTCTTATGAGCATAGGTTATGGATCCAAAGACTCTAAGATGAGAGATGTCTGGCTTATGCAGATACAAAGCCTCATATGATGTTACCTCATTTAGTGCTTTTGTAGGAACTCGATTCAGGATATACACTGCAGTAGAGGCAGCCTCAGCCCATAAAGATTTTGGGCAAGCTTTTTGAATGAGCATCGCTCTTACCATTTCAACAATAGTTCTATTAGTGCCTCTCGACAATTCCATTCTGTTGTGGGCTGCCCGAAGCTGTGAGCTGACGGCTGATTCCAGCAGTGTTACATAATAGATCAACTTGAGTAGATAAGAACTCTCCCCCTCTATCACTTCTGATCATTTTTATCTTTCTCTCAAATGTATTCTCAACTTGTGTTTTGAATTTTTGAAGTAGTCAATGGTCTCAGATTTTTGTGCAATGTGATAAATCCACATGAAACGAGTGCAATCATCGACAATGAGGAAATAATATCTCTTTCCTCCAAATGACGGAGTGCTGGCAGGGCCCCATAGGTCCATATGAAGAAGAGAAAGAGGTTCAGTAGATCTAGAGGAGGCAATGCAAGGAAATGGTAGACGGTGAGTCTTCCCTTTAGCACAGGAATCACAGTTTTGAGTAATAATGGGAAAGTTTGGCATTCCATAGACAAGGTGTTTGTCTTGGATGGTTTTGAGGGATGAGAAATTTAGGTGACCAAGACGGTGATGTTGGGTTTTCTACGCATCACTCAAAATGATAACATCATATCTAATATGCGCAAGCGGAATAACTAGAACAGCCAAAAAAGAGTTCGGATCTTGCGATTTCATGATTCAAGAAATGAATAAAAGCATCACAATGCAATAAATTAATTTATACCTGAAGGGGGTTAAGTCTAAACTCAACCGAGATGCTCCAATGGCAGATTTCTGAGTTCCTAGCGCTGAAATAGGTCAGCACCTCTACAGGAAATCCGCACGAGTGCTGGAGAACCCTAGTCTCTTGTCGCACAAGATCTAGGTCAGAGAAGAACTGCTCTCTATATATCCCATGGTCATGCTAGGTCCGACGACAGGGAGAGGAGGCGGCGGCGGCGGCAGAGGGAGAGGAACGGAACTCTTCCGTCAAAAAATTACTCCAGTCGGAACACTTTCGCCGCTATTTTTCTCTCGCAAAATTAGGTCGCTATCAGGTCGGAAGAGAATCATATTCTTTTATACCCAGCGTGAAAGAGACTCTATCTGCACACCCGCGATGTAACTGAAGTCGGAAACTGCGTTCGACGAATTCGGCAAGCGTTCGTCGAACGCACTAGCCGTTCGTCGAACCGGCTACAATAGCCGTTCGTCGAACGCGCTATTATAGTCGTTCGTCGAACACGCTATTATAGCCAGTTCGTCGAACGCGCTATGATATCCGTTCGTCGAACGCGCTATTATAGCCGTTCATCGAATGCGCTATGATAGTCGTTCGTCGAACGCGCTATTATAGCCGTTCGTCGAATGCGCTATGATAGCCGTTCGTCGAACGCGCTATGATAGCCGTTCGTCAAACGCGCTATTATAGTCGTTCGACAAACCGGCTACAATAGTCGTTCGTCGAACGCGCTATTATAGCCGTTCGACGAACGCGCTATTACAACCATTCGACTAACAGACTTTGAATTCATCGAACGCAAATGGAATTCGTCGAACGAACTTTTATCCACACTTGTTAATACAAATCTTCCTCCAATTTCTCAAACACTCTTGTGTGTGACCCCATAAGCTCATATCGCGTTGGCAGTGAGACTAGATATTTGACCACTTCCAGATCACCATGGAAACCCCAACAGTCTCCCACTTGATCTTGAACGTATCAAATAAAAGTCTCACAAACAATGAGCGACATCTAGCAATGCATCATTGCTGCCCAAGCAATAAGAGTTCTTAACTCAAGAAGCTTGTCTTGACCAATGTATCAGTGTTATTATGTCCCTTTGTCCCTTACATCCGGATAGAACTAGAGGCATGGACCGTGTCACCCTCGTAATTGTTCAATCCTAATTCCTTGATCTAGAATAGACTGTCTGAAATTGGTGAGTACAATATCACATATTGTCTCATCCAAGCATGGCCTTGCATTTCTCAGTCTCATTCCATCAAGGGGCCCATGGATGTAACTCCTGTCATATAGGAGGACAAATCCCATATCTGCCCACACACAAACACCCAAATGAATCTTAACATACCCAATAATCACCCTTATCATCAACCTTTCTCAAGGAAGACTTTAGATGGAATCAAAGTACGCTCTTCCTCACTTGATGAATGCTGTGACTTCAGGTTGAAGAACCACAAACACCATTGTCATATGAGACCTACTTGTGACACGTTCATATAACAATCCTCACAGTAGTCTCATGATGGGTCAGTCCAGTACTACTTGTTCACTAACAAGTACACATGTGATGACTCGATATCACAATATCACGACCTTATAAGAACCGGTCATCAGTCAACGCACATGCTAGTCTTTATGTATCATCATCGCCCTGGAATTCTAAGATGATACAACTGACCAGGGACCATTTAAGAATGAAGCTTCTTATAAACATAGGCCCTCACATTCAAGTCACATACTTGAATTCCTATGGAAGCAAACTATTCTAAGGGCATTTATTATGCTAATTAATCTATCAGTAGAAACTATTTGACATAATAAAAGAATTTGCCATAGATGTAAAATAAAACATAAAGTACTCTATCCATCACATGAATAGTCAACAACCGACAAATACAATCCACAAGACTCTCACTAGAGACGATCATTCAGGTATCTAATACCCATTGATTTAGTATGACCATCATGCTTTCTCTGTGCAAAAGGCTTCGTCAGTGGATCCGCAATATTTTCTTCAGTCGGTACTCTGCATATGCTCATCTCCCCGATCGACAATCTCTCGAATAAGATGGAACCGCCGAAGTATGTGCTTGGAGCACTGATGAGATCTAGGTTCCTTAGCTTGTGCAATAACACCGTTGTTGTCATAGTAGAGAGCTACGGGATCAACAATGCTAGGAACTACACCAAGCTCGCTGATGAATTTCCTAATCCACACAGCCTCCTTCGCCGCATTTGCAGCAGCGATATACTCGGCCTCAGTCGTAGAATCAAGCAACTGTCTCTTACTTGGAACTCTTCCAACTTACAGCTCCTCCATTAAGGCAAAATACAAAACCTGACTGGGACTTTGAATTATCCCTATCAGTTTGGAAGCTTGCATCCGTGTAACCATTTACACTGAGCTCTTCCTCTCCACCATACACCAAAAATAAATCCTTAGTCCTTCTCAAGTACTTCAGGATATTTTTGACGGCTATCCAGTGACCATCACTAGGATCAGACTGATACCTGCTCGTCATGCTCAAAGCATAAGAGACATCGGGTCGAGTACATAACATTGCGTACATGATTGATCTAATTGCGGAAGCATATGGAATCAACTTCATGCGGTCCTTATCTTCCAAAGATTTTGGACACTGGTCCTTAGAGAGACTCACACCATGTGACATGGGTAAGAATCCTTTCTTGGACTCAAGCATGTTGAACCATTTCAACACCTTCTCAATGTATGTACTTCTGGGTCAAACCCAGTAACTTCTTCGATCTATCTCTATAGATCTTGATACTAAGTATATAAGTCACTTCACCCAAGTTCTTCATGGAAAAGCAATCCCCTAGCATGTTCTTAACAGCTTGCAGGGTCGGAATGTCATTTCCGATCAATAGTATGTCATCCACATACAATATCAGGAAAATGACAATGTTCCCACTAGTTCCTCTTGTAAACACAAGGTTCATCCTCGTTCTTGATGAAACCAAACTCTTTGATTTTCTCATCAAAATGAAGATTCCAACTTCGAGAAGCTTGTTTCAATCCATAAATGGATTCGATTTAACTTGCATATTTTAGTGGCTTCACTTGAAGATTCAAAACCCTCGGGTTGTGTCATGTACACTTCCTCAAGGAGGTTTCCATTAAGGAAAGCCGTTTTGACATCCATTTGCCAGATCTCGTAGTCATAATACACAGCAATAACAAGTAGAATTCTAATGGACTTGACCATGGCTACAGGGGAAAAAGTTTCATCATAGTCAATACCATGAATTTGCCTGAAACCTTTAGCCACCAGCCGGCCTTTGAATGTCTGTACATTCCCATCCATGTCGGTATTCTTCTTGAAGACCCACTTGCACCCTATGGGTCGTACCCCTTCAGGTGGTTCCACCAAGGTCCAAACTTGGTTTGTATACATGGAGTCCATTTCAGATTTCATGGCCTCAAGCCACTTCTCGGAGTCAGGTCCACACATAGCCTCTTGATAGGTTGCAGGTTCATCATCATGATCCATAAGCAACACATTACCTATTTGAGACACGAGAAATCCATATCTCTCAGTCTCAAATCTTGGTCTATCAGATCTACGTAGGACTTGTGTTTCTTGAGCAGGTTCTCCAGCTACAACAGATTGTAGTCCTTGCTCAGGCTCTAAAATTAGTTCATCTATTGTTTGTGGTTCTTGAACTTCCTCAAGTTCCACCTTTGCAGTCTTCCTGGATAAGAACTCTTTCTCCAAAAAGACGCCAGTCCTTGCTGACAAACACTTTGCCCTCAGATGGTAGGTAGAAATAGTATCCTTTGGTCTCCCTGGGATACCCCACTAGATAACACTTATCTGACTTGGGTTCCAGCTTGTCAGGCATTTGACGTCGTACGTATGCCTCACAACCCCAAATATTAATAAAAGACATACTAGGACGCTTCCCAGTCCATATCTCATATGGTGTCTTTAGAACCGTTTTGATTGGAGCACGATTTAACTGTGAAAGCAGCAGTCTCTAAAGCAAATCCCCAAAAGGTAACGGGCAAATATGCATGACTCATCATCGACCGTACCATGTCTAACAAAGTACGATTCCTCCTCTCAGACACACTATTATGTTGTGGTGTTCCGGGCAGAGTGAGTTGTGATACAATACCACATTGTCTCAGATGACCACGAAACTCATAAATCAGATATTCGCCACCTCGATCAGATCGGAGTGCTTTTATCCTTTTTCCCAGTTGGTTCTCTACTTCATTTTTAAACTCTTTGAACTTTTCAAAGGTTTTGGATTTGTTCATCATAAGAAACACGTATCTGTATCTACTGAAATCATCAGTGAATGTAACGAAGTAGTAGTACCCACCTCTAGCCATAGAACTCATGGGTCTGCATACATCACTATGTATGATACCCAAAAGATCATTAGCCCTCTCACTACAACTAGTGAAAGGGGCCTTTGTCATCTTGCCTAATAAACATGACTCACATCTCTCAAATGATTCATAATCAAATGAGTCCAATAATCCATCTTTTTGGAGCTTGGATATGCGTTTCTCATTTATATGGCCTAGACGACAGTGCCAGAGATATATTGGATTAGAGTCATTAGTTTTTAGTCATTTGGTATTTTCTATGTTATAGATTGGATGATTTATGTTCAAAACATACAAACCATTAAACATTTGAGCAACGCCATAACAAACATCATTCTTATAGATAGAACAACAATTGTTCTTAATAACAAAAGTAAAACCAATCATGTCCAAACATGAAATAGAAATGATGTTTTTAGTTATAATAGGAACGAAATAACAATTATCAAGTTCAATAATAAGCCCAGTGGGCAAGGAAAGACGATACAGTCCTACTGACAACGGCAACAACTCTTGCTCCATTTCCAACGCGCAGGTTCCACCTCTCCTTTACCCAACAGTCTTCTCCTTGTTAGTTCATGCACATTCGTACAAATGTGAGAACCACATCCGGTATCCAATACCCAAGATGAAGGAGAAGACAGGTTAATTTCTATAACATAAATACCTGAAGTGGAAGTCACACTTCCCTTCTTCTTCAGATCCTCGATGTAGAGGGGACAGTTCCTCCTCCAATTCCCTGCCTTACCGCAATGGTGGCAATTTCCTTCTTTAGCTAATCCCTTCTTTTTTAGTGTTGAAGACTTGGGATCCAGGCTAGTCTTAGGTCCCACCTTAGACTTCCTAAATCCCTTGGCCTTGCCCTTGCTTTTATGCACCATCAGTATGGGGCTAGCAGGCTTGGTCTTCTTCATGTTGTTCTCAGCAGTTCTTAACATGCCTAGGAGCTCGGGCAATGTCTTATCTATCTCATTCATGTTATAATTCAAGACAAAATGCTCATAACTGTCCGACAACGATTGCAGGATCACATCAGTAGCCAACTCTTGGCTTCAAGGAAACCCTAGTCTCTGAGGGTTCTCAATGTACCCAATCATTTTAAGTACATGAGTTTCCACTGGGTCTCTTGCTCCCATTTTACACTGAAATAAAGCCTTAGTGACTGTCGGACCTCTCTTGCCGAGCCTGCCCTTGAAACATTTTCTTCAGGTGCTCGATAATCTCAAAGCCACACATGGTCTCGTGTTGCTTCTGAAGCTCAGAGGTCATGGTAGCGAGCATGAGGCATTCGACATCAAGGGATTCATCCTGATACTTCTTATAAGCATCCTTTTCGGCACGGGACGTGTTCCCGGTCGGCTCTGGTGGGGGATCCTCTTCCAAGATATAGAGCTTACGCTCTTGCTTGAGAACAATTCTCAAGTTTCTATACCAGTCAAGGAAGTTAGTCCCATTGAGCTTGTCCTTCTCAAGGATATCTCTCAGGGACAACGTGGAGTGCGATGTATTTGCCATGAATTTCTACAATGAATTTGCAAAAACATTTTAGTACTATGTTTCAAAATACAACTTTTATTTAATAAGGACTTTTATTAAACACTCCCACTATTTTATTCAAATTGACAACCCTTAATATCAATTTAGAGAGTTGATGCGAGCTACTCTCTTAGTGGACAAGATCCGTATTTCACCAACACAACGAGTCTGCTTTGGCGTTCCTCTCATAATGCAGTTATTTAGGTAGGCAACACTTACCAATTGCATCACTATGCAACTCTTGTATGGTTGGTGAATAACTCTTTATTCGCATCCATCATATGGTGCATGCCAACCCAATGCTTCTAGGCACTCAACTTTTGAGGTCACCTAGTTAAGTTGGACCCGATGTCGACAGTGGGATATCACAATTATCCGCTCGCACCCTTACCAAGATAGATCAATGCACCTTACTTTCGGCAAGCCCACATTTCATCGATCGAGGCAGGAAGAGTTTCATCATCGGAAAGCATCCGTATAGCTTAATATTGGATAAGGGATTTTATATAAAATTGATTAACGATTAATCAAAGTGCACATTCACATAATTACAACATTCACAAACCAAATACATCCCAGATGTGCACAAAAAAAAATATCAACGCTTTGATAAAAAGGGCTAAATCTGAGCATTTAGAACATTTCTAAATATCCAGATTTACATGCATTTAACACAGGCACAAATAACTCCACTTATACAGCAGACAAGCTCGTCTCTCAATGTTAGATTCAAAATCTAAGACATTTGGTTTCACAAACCAATTAGAGGGACGGTTACTGCAAAGGAGAAACAACTTCTGAAACAATGAAATCGCAATTTTTGAAACAGTTTCTAAAATAATTTCTGAAAATGACTTCAAAAATAGTTCTGTAAACAACTTCAGAAAATATTTCTGAAAACAGTTTTTCTGAAATAGTTTCTAAAAACTATTTTGAAATTATTTCCGAAACAAACTTCAGAAAAATTCTGAAAACACATTTCAGAAATAAACCTATCTCTGACACCACTGTTGGGTTTTCTACGCATCATTCAAAATAATAACAACATATCTAATATGCGCAGCGGAATAACTAGAACAGTCCAAAAGAGTTCGGATCTTGCGATTTCATGATTCAAGAAATGAATAAAAGCATCGATTTATACCTGAAGGGGGTTAAGTCTAAACTCAACCGAGATGCTCCGAATGACAGATTTCTGAGTTCCTAGCACTGAAATAGGTCAGCACCTCTACAGGAAATCCACACGAGTGCTGGAGAACCCTAGTCTCTTGTCGCACAAGATCTAGGTCAGAGAAGAACTGCTCTCTATATCTCCCATGGACTGCTAGGTCCGAAGACAGGGAGAGGAGGGGGCGGCGGCGACAGAGGGAGAGGAACGAAACTCTTCCGTCAAAAAAATTACTCCAGTCGGAACACTTCCGCCGCTATTTTTCTCTCGCAAAATTAGGTCGCTATCAGGTCCGAAGAGAATCATATTCTTTTATACCCAGCGTGAAAGAGACTCTATCTGCACACCCACGATGTAACTGAAGTCGGAAACTGCGTTCGACGAATCGGCAAGCGTTTGTCGAACGCACTAGCCGTTAGTCGAACCGGCTACAATAGCCGTTCGTCGAACGCACTATTATAGCCATTCAGTCGAACGCTGCTATTATAGCTGTTCGTCGAACGCGCTATGATAGCCGTTCGTCGAACGCGCTATGATAGCCGTTCGTCGAATGCGCTATTATAGCCGTTTGTCGAACGCGCTATGATAGCCGTTCGTCGAATGCGCTATTATAGCCGTTCGACGAACCGGCTACAATAGCCGTTCGTCGAACGCGCTATTACAGCCGTTCAACTAACATACTTTGAATTCGTCGAACGCAAATGGAATTCGTCGAACGAACATTTATCCACACTTGTTAATACAAATCTTCCTCCAATTTCTCAAACACTCTTGTGTGTGACCATATAGGCTCATATCGCGTTGGCAGTGAGACTAGATATTTGACCACTTCCAGATCACCATGGAAACTCCAACAGGTGATGCCATAAGATGGTTTCAGAGTTTGATCTGATGTTTGAGCAAGAAAAAATGCTCGACTTAGCTGGAGGTAGTGAGAGAGTAAAGATGTTGTTATCATTCATTTTAGCTGAAATAATGTTGTCAGACTGTGGTTCTTTAACCAAGCAGGTCCAGGTCTTATGATAAAAAACAACTTGAAAGCCTCTTCATAGGAGTTTCCAATGCTGAGCAAGTTTTGAGAGAGATTTGGGACATATTGAACGTGTGAGATGAGTTTAGGTTTGCCTTGAGGTGACATTACAAGGATAGTGCCTCTTCCTTCTACTACTTCTTTTCTCCCATCCCCTAGAATAACTGCAGATTTGAAAGTTTCATCAAGGGAGGTAAAACAGATGTTGTTATTCACCATATGACTTGAGCAGCCTGCTGTGTATAATCCATGAAAAGGGGGATTGTTGATGGTTTGTGATTGTATAGGCAGGCTCAATTTGTTCACTCTTACAAGTGAGCAGAAATTGATCAGAGTCAATTTCAGTAAGTTTGGCCTCTTCCTTGGGTTTGTGCCAGCAGTTCTTATCGGAGTGGTTGGGGTTCTTACATCTCTTACATCTCCAAAAACAATCTTTCATCTCATGGTTTGCTTCTTACAAATGTTGCAGGGAGGATGGATTTTTCCTGATGCAGTATTGTTTCTGTTTGCTTCATTTCTCCGTTTTTCTAATGGTCTATTTCTTAGCTGCATCTTTGTTTGAAAAGCTTTATCAAGAATTGGTTCATCTGGGAAAAGAAGATCTTCATGATTATGAAGGGAGCTCTGAGTTACACAACAGTTAAGGTACTAAGATCATGAGCTTCCAAAATTGATGATACAATATGCTTATAGGTTTTAGGTAAAGATCTAAGTAATTTTTCAACTACATGTTGTTCTTCAATAACACCACCCAGACTTCTAATTTGATTCACAAGGCTGGTTATTTTAGCAAAGAAATCCTGAGTAGTTTCGTACTCACGCATGACAATAGAATCAAATTGTCGTCGTAATGAATATATTTTAAGTTTTAGTACCTTCTTGGATCCTTTATACTCATTTTCAAGCCTCTTCCATGCCTCCTGCGCCGTCTGGGACCCCATGATACGAGGGTAGATGCGGGATGCAATTACCTGTTGTATCAAATGCAGGGCAAGAGCATCACGTTGGGTTTCTTCTTTGCTGAATTTTGCTGGAGCACCAACAACAGCCTTTGTGGAAGGTTGAGGGCCGTCCCGTACGATGTCCCAAAGACCCTGTGATTTGAGGAAGGTTATCATTTTGTCACTCCAAAACTCATACAGGTCTACAGAAAAGATTGGACTAATGGAATGGGTGTAGAGAGGGGCAGAATTAGTAGATGATGAAGCCATTGGAATGAGAATGAAGGGGAAAATGAATCGAACAGATATTACTATGGCTCTGATACCACTGTGAGAAAAAAACAATTCGAGCAGGATTTTAACAGGGAGGAGAAAGAAAATGCTAAAACATTTTACTAAATGATTCTTGTTTTTTTTCAGGTACAACAGGGGCTACATATAAATAAGGAAACAGAGGAATGTTCTGGATGCATAGTAATAAAGATGGCAGATGGTAAGTAGGGGTTAAAACTTAATGAGATACATTAAAAGAGAGTGGGGCGGCAGCATTAAAGCAAAGCAAATAAACGACATA
This sequence comes from Dactylorhiza incarnata, assembly GCA_033032865.1. Classification (NCBI taxonomy): domain Eukaryota; kingdom Viridiplantae; phylum Streptophyta; class Magnoliopsida; order Asparagales; family Orchidaceae; genus Dactylorhiza; species Dactylorhiza incarnata. Next base: position 3,010,717 of record JAWHQI010000213.1, read on the forward strand.
ATGTCGCAGATTTCAAAGGGCTTCACACACGGCTCCTCCCCAACGAGTTCTCCTTCACCTCCATCCGAGCCCGTCACCGATGCACAGCAGAAGCTCCAGCCCGCTCAATATTCAAACTCCATGAACGGAGGAGATGGATGCTCTCCGTGGATGATGTGCTCTGAATCAACCTTTGAAGGAGAAGACCCTCGCTCCAACTATCCTTAAACGGCGGTCCTCAGCTGGAGCTCGAAAGGCCATCCAGAAAACGATCGTTTTCTGCCCTTTCAGACCGGCGTTTTCAACTGGTGCTTGTCAAACAGCTACTGCACCAGTTCAGCCTGACTGGGCTGGAGCCAAAATGGCTTCCCAAACATGGCCTTAATGTCTATGTTCGTTTGTTTACTCTCAAAGTGACTTTTTTTGTTTTCAACAAAAACATAGGACGCACATCTACTTAGGTGCCGACAATAGTTCATTGATGACTAAATCACATGCACTACCATTATGGGTGCTCGAACCCGCCCGCACCCAAAGAACTCGTAGATGGGTAGATCATGTGCTCTTTCACTTTTCGCAACTTATGCATTGGCGGAGCCCGTTCACAACCGGCGGAGGTAATATCACGACTTTAACTTGCATAATATCTATTCGACGATGTGAATATTTCAGCGAATTATGTTAGCGCTGTGTCACGGACTTGTCCCCTTGACAATGTCGCAGTGCGGCCTTATCTCCTTTGTGTGTCCCTTCGCAACTAGCTAAGTCAGCCTTCTCCAACTGATCGTGGTGGCAAGATGAGTAAGAGAGCACTTTGTAAGAGAGAGCAAAGAACTTATATTGCTTGGTTGCTTGTAACTTGGTGATTTACAAATGAGGGGGCCTTCCCCTTTTATAGGCCCCAAAAGAATTTCCCTCCAAAAGATGGAAGGATCTAGAATGCCTATATTTCTAGATCATTCTACAACCCTCATGTATTTACAACCTTCCCGAGTTCTCTAGAATGTTCCCATGAGATCATTCTAGAGTGCTTCTACCATTCTCTAGAACACTATGTACAAAGTATTCTACATGCTCCTAGATTTCTCTAGAAAGCTCCAAAGGTTAACCCCGTAGAGGTTAAGCCGTGACATCCTCCCCCACCTAGCCTGGCGACGCCCTCGTTGCCTCGTACTGCTGGATGATGTCCTTGAACTGCCAGAGATCTTCAAGTGTCTTCCATGTAGCTTCAGACGCTGGCCTTCCTTTCCACTTAATCAAATATTGTGTGCTAGGTTGCACGCCTCTTCTACGCACTGTCCTCCTGGTGGGCATCTCATCCACCTCTTGATCAAAAGACTTGGTCATCACTGGTGGTGCTCTATGTGATGTCCTTCTTTGAAGGTCTTCATTGTCTTCATGATATGGCTTCAACATGCTGACATGAAAGACCGGATGAATCTTCAAAGAGTAGGGTAGGTCAAGGCGAATAGGATACCTTACCCACCGTTGCAATCACCGAAAATGGGCCTTCATATCTACGAACCAAGCCCTTGTGCAAGCCGCGCAAAGCCTTGAACTGTTGAGGGAGAAGTTTCACCAACACCTTATCCCCAACCGTGTATTCCACCATCCTTCGCTTTGAATCCGCCCATTTCTTCATCCGTTTGCGTGCTTTCTCTAAGCACGCTCTGGCTACGTCGGCCTTGCTCTTCCCAAGACTTGGCCATTTTCCAAGCTCCTGGGATTCTTCCGTCATCTAGTCGTGGTCGCCAACGTATGCGAAGTGAATGGTTTCCTCCCAGTGGCAAGCTCGAATGGACTCCTCCCGGTCGCCTCGCTCCGCTGCAAGTTGTACGAAAATTGAGCCACATCCATCAACTTGGCCTAGTCCCGCTGATTGGCGCTCACGAAGTGCCGTAGATAACATTCCAACAAAGAATTCACCCTCTCCGTCTGCCCATCGGTTTGAGGGTGGAAGCTAGTGGAGAACTTCAATTCTGACCCGAGCAACTTGAATAACTCAGTCCACAGCTTTCCTGTAAATCTGGGGTCTCGATCACTAATGATAGTCTTCGGCAACCCCCAATACTTCACCACATTCTTGAAGAATAGGCGTGCCGTCTCCTCTACAGTAGTGTCCCTTGTGTTGGGGATGAATGTGCCGTACTTGGAGAAACGATCGACTACCACCAAGATCGATCCGAACCCGTCTGATTTTGGCAATGCGTTGATGAAGTCAAGCGTCACCGACTCCCAAGGGTGCTCCGCTATAGGCAATGGCTCCAATAATCCCACGGGCTGCTTGTTGTTCACCTTGTCTTGTTGGCAAACAAGACAAGTCTTCACATATAACTCCACTTCATCCCTCATCCGTGGCCTAGAAGTACGACTCCTCCATCAAAGCCAAAGTGCGTTTTGTCCTGGATGTCCAACCCACTTGGTGTCATGACACTCCTTGATGAGATCCCTCTGCAGGTTTTCCCACTTTGGGATGTACAATCGCCTCCCTTTGGTGTAGAGTAGCTCGTCCTCTACCCAAAATCTTCTAGCTTGGCCCTGCTTGGCCAACTCTATGAGTTGCATGGCAAGAGGATCCTCCTTCAACCCTTGCCTGATATTGTCCAACAACTCCCCATTAGCTGTGGATATTGCGGCTAGCTCAGCTTTGCGGCTTAGTGCATCAGCCACGACGTTGGTCTTCCCCGCCTTATGCTCCAACACAAAGTCAAACTCCGCCATGAAATCTTGCCATCTTGCTTGATTAGCGATCAGCTTCTTCTGTGTCTGGAAGTAAGTAGTTGCCACATTATCCGTCTTGATGGTGAACTGCGCCCCAAGTAGATAATGCCTCCACACTTGCAAGCAATGGATGATGCCCGTCATCTCTTTCTCTTGAACGGTATATCTCCGTTCCGCCTCATTGAGCTTCCGACTCTCAAAATCTAAGGGGTGACCATCTTACATTAGCACTCCTCCAATTGCAAAGTCTGATGCATCCGTATGCAACTCGAACCTTTTGCTAAAGTCCGGCAAAGCAAGCACCGGTTCTGTACAAACCGCTGCCTTCAAGTCTTCAAAAGCGCTTTGGCATTCCTCCGTCCAAAGCCACTGCCTTGCTCTTCTTCAACAGGTCCGTCAACGACACTGCCCTCCTTGAGTAATCCTTGATGAACCTGCGACAGTAGTTCACCAAGGCCAAAAATGATCGTAAGTCCGGTACCTTCGTTGGCGGTTCCCATTCATCAATTTCCTTGATCTTTGCCATGTCCATTCGCAAGCTCCCATGCCCGATGACATGACCAAGAAAGTGTATCTCCTCTTGTCCAAATGAGCATTTGGACTTCTTCACGTACAACTCATTCTCCCGCAACACTTGGAAGACTCGGCTAATATGCTCTACATGCTCCTCGATGGTGTTTCTATATACCACAATATCATCCAAGTATACCACCACAAACTTATCCAAGTAGGGGCGGAATATTTGGTTCATCAACGTGCAGAAAGTAGCCGGGTCGTTAGGTAAGCCAAAGGGCATCACTAACCATTTCGAATGCTCCATACCTCGTGACACATGTGGTCTTCGGCTCATCTCCTTCCGCAATCCGCACTTGATGATATCCCTTTTGCAAATCCATCTTGGAGTAGATTCTTGCACTTCCAAGCATGTCAAAAAGATCAGCAATGAGAGGAATAGGATACTTGTTCTTTACCGTCACCTTGTTTAGTGCCCGGTAGTCTATGAACAACCGCAACGATCCGTCCTTCTTCTTTTGAAAGAGCACCGGGGCACCTAAATGGCGCCTTAGACGTCCTGATCATTCCCGATTCCAGCAAAACTTGGAGTTGCTTCCTCAACTCCTCTAGTTCAGGGGGGAGCCATCTGGTATGGTGCTTTAGCTGGGGGCTTCGTCCCTGGCTCCAACTCAATTTTGTGATCCACCTCCCGCCGAGGTGGTAGCTTCAATGGCAACTCTGCGGGCATGATGTCTTCATTTCTTGCCAACACAGTCCGCAATGATAGGAGGCACCTCCTCCATCGTGTCACCGTCTTCGTCCTTTAGGGTGGCCAAGTACGTAGGTTCACCCTTCTTGAACCCTTTTGCCAACTGCATGGCTGATAGCTGTTTCGGCCCCTCCTTTACCGGTCCTTGCACCGTGGGAACCATGCAAGCATTTCCTTCCTCCAAGATGCAAACTGAGCGATGCGTCGGCATGACGATGGCTTGTATCTTCTCCAAGAAGTCCATTCTAAGAACGACCTTGAAGTCATCCATGGGTGCGATTGAGAAGTCCACCCGGCCCTTTCAGGTGCCCATGCATAGCTCTACATGGCGTGCGACTCCTTTTAGTGGCCTCGCTTGACCGTTCACGGTCTTGATCCAACCTCCGCCCTTCACAACCTGCAAGCCCAACCTCTCGGCTTCTCCTTCGATCATGAAGTTGTGTGAAGCCCATGTGTCAATCAAGGATTTTGTAGCCTTCCCCTTGATGACCGCTTCCACATACATCAGCCCCTTGCTTGATGCAGCTTTTGTTGGTTGCACGTTCAAAGCATTTAGTAATTGCAATGAACTAAATTGTGATGTACCTTCTTCGGGTGTAGTGGTATTCTCCACCATAGTTGACAATGACCCGAGCTTTGGACAGCTGCTCATCTGGTGTATCCCCTTGCACACATAGCATCCTCCCCTCGGTGTGAAGTTCTTCTTCCTCTCCTCGAACTCCTTCCTTTGATCGGGCAAAGTTATTGACTCTCCTTTGAAGTGCGACGCCTTGTTGTCTCGCCGGTCTCCCCCACCTTTTCCATAGCCCATCTTGTCCTTCTTCTCCTTGATAGGATTTGGTAGACGCTGGAACTCAATAAGAGACTCGGCGATGGCAATAACATCACTGGTGGTCCTTGGGTCCTTCCTCTTGACCTATTGTTTCACCCAATTTTGCAGCCCATCGATGAAGTTGAAGAGAAGGATATGTTCGAGGACATCGAATACCTGAAGTGAGAGAGCGGTGAACTCCTTGACATGGTCTCCGATACTTCCCTTTTTCCTCAACTCCCTGAGCTTCCGCAAGTTTTCATCCTTCACATTCTCGGGGATGAAGTTCCTTCTTAACTCCTGCTTGAAGTCCTCCCAAGTATCGATCCGGTAGAGTCCCTTTGCAATATCTGTTTGGATTTTCCTCCACCACAAGGAAGCAAGGTCCTCCAAGTAATAACCAGCATGGCATACCTTTAGTGCCTCGTCGATGATGTCATATCCTTCCAAGTATTTCTCCATGTGCTAAAGGAAGTTCTCCACCTCCAACGCATCTCGCTTTCCTGCGAACTTCTTGGGTTTGGGCACATCAAGCTTTGCATTTACCATGGCTGCATCATTCCCACCATTTCCACCATTTGTAGCACTTCGCCTACGCAAGTCATCCACTTCATTTTCAAGACTTGTGATGCGCTCTTCCAAGTCGCTTATGATGGTATCAAAAGCGCCTTCCGACTTGCCCATAGTTTGCTCCTTGAGAAGGTCAATATCCACCTGCAACTTCTCTCGATCAACATGGAAAAGGTCAAAGTACTTACATATTTGATCCACTTTCCGATGAAGAGTAAGATGCGCCTCCCGTAGAGCTTCAAAATCAGCTGGATCAACCATATTTTGCTCCGAGCTGGAACCATCGCGACCCTTGCTTCTGGTCCCTCTTATTCCTTCTATCTCTTTTCTCCTCGGCCGCCCTGCCGCGCTCATCAACAATGCTAGAGTTGTTGTTCCCTTCCAAAGCCATCTACTCTTGATCTTCACGAACCACGCACTAGAGTCAACCTGAGTCAACCTGGGTCAACGTCAACCTCGCTTTGATACCAACTGTCACGGATTTGTCCCCTTGACAATGTCGCGTGCTGGCCTTAGCTCCTTTGTGCGTCCCTTCGCAACTAGCTAAGTCAGCCTTCTCCAACGATCGTGGTGACAAGATGAGTAAGAGAGCACTTTGTATGAGAGAGCAAGAGAGATTGAGAGAGCAAAGAACTTGTATTGCTTGGTTGCTTGTAACTTGGTGATTTACAAATGAGGGGGCCTTCCTCTTTTATAGGTCCCAAAAGAATTTCCCTCCAAAAGATGGAAGGATCTAGAATGCCTACATTTCTAGATCATTCTACAACCCTCATGTATTTACAACCTTCCCGAGTTCTCTAGAATGTTCCCATGAGATCATTCTAGAGTGCTTCTACCATTCTCTAGAACACTATGTACAAAGTATCCTACATGCTCCTAGATTTCTCTAGAAAGCTCCAAAGGTTAACCCCGTAGAGGTTAAGCCGTGACAGCTAGCTTATTAATGGATGTTTTTTTAGTTTTTTTGTATTGCGGTTAACGATAGGGTGCGACAAATCAAATCCGGATTATGATTAACAATCGACTAAATTTAGAGGCTTAGCCCATGAGCTAGCTTATTAATGGATGTATTTTTTTTCCCCTGGAAAAGAAGTTTGCATAGGAATCTTGATGTAAGTAGTATCCACGGCCACAACCCAACAAGTCATCCAGTACGGGGACAAGGTCCAAGAAGCGGCGCGCCGCATAAAAACATGTTTCCCTCATAGGACACCCTGGCGAACTTGCCGGTCACCGGCCCAGCCGGGATCACGCCGCTGAGTTCGTTGTAGCTTAAATCCAGCCCCAACAAATTGTAGACCTGATTGATCTGAGCCGGAATTAAACCGTTGATTTCATTATGGCTCAGATCCAACACTAACATCCTCACCGGAAACCGTATCCCGCCGATGTCGAATTGAAATCGATTCCACGATAAGATCATCCTCACCGTCTTCTTATCCGCGCCGAAAAGCGCCGATGCGTCGCCGTCGAACTGGTTTTCCGACAGGTCGATGGAGACGATATCTAAGCTCGCGAAGCTGGGCGGAACTCCGCCGGTTAGCCGGTTGTTCGATAGCTGGAGAGTAGTCAGATCTCGGAGGAGGGAGAGCTCGCCGGGAATGGAGCCGCTGAAACTGTTGTGGGAGAGGTCGAGGTATTGGAGGGAGGTTATCTGGGATAGGAAGGAGGGGATCGTGCCGGAGAGGGAGTTGTTGTTGAGGACGAGGGAGGAGAGGAGGGGGAGACGCGAGGGGAACTGGGGAATGCCGCCGGTGAGGTGGGGGAGATCGGAGAGGGCGAGGCTGCCAAGGAAGGTGAGGTCGGATATGAATTCGGGGATGTTGCCGGATAGTGTGCCGGAGCCGGAGATGCGGAGGGAGATGACGCGGGCGGGGTTGTCGGAGCAGGTGACGCCGGGCCAGTTACAGCATGAGGTGGTTTCGTTCCAGCTGGACAGGATGTCGGGGATTAGGAAGGAGGCTTTGATGGCATAAAGTGTGCTCTTATCGGCGCCGCAGTCGTCACCGGCAATGCGCGGGGTGGAGGAGAGAAGGAGGAGGAGGAGGAGGAGGAGGGGGAGAAAGATGGGGCCGGCGGCGGACATGATGGTGATCTGCTTCGCTCTGCTTCACTCCAAATGGAGAGGATCCCATGGCATTTATAGTAGGTGTCGTCCTTGAAATGGTTTTCAAGGATTTTGTCCTTTCCCGTAATTATTAAGGATTTTGGTGAAGAAAAATGAGAGGCCGGCAAATTGATCTTCTAAAACTCCAGCCATCGGTTTATTATTATATTATTTTTCCGGCAGAAAATTTTTGCTCTCAAGACTAAAAAATGGCGGAAAATGGAAATCTTCCTTTTCAAAAATTGTCCAATTTATCGTGCAATTACATTTCTGCCCATATATCTGGAAGATGAGAGAGGTCATAAAAATGTTGTTCAGGGGGCATATACCGTTTCTTCTTCTTGTGTACGTAGGAATTCATATCATTATAATTCTAATTCTTTTTAATGAGATTTTTTTTCATTTGTTTTCTCATATAAAATATTTTCAAACACAATAAATTAATTAATAAAAAAATAATGTTGATAAGTCACTCAGCAATTGAAATGCAGGATTTTGTAGCACTACAAATTTGGCTATCCGCACTCACATATAAGTTTTTTTAGGACTTTTGAAATTGTATAATCACACTCACCTCCTCAAATCAGCCGTTTTCGTGTCTCTCCCGATCGCATCACAACTTTTCACATCCCGATCCTACCTTGCCGACCACCGAAGACATTGCCAGTCTCGTTGGCGGCGACCATCGACGCGCTTCAGGGCTTCCTTCATGTTTCACCGACTTCCCTCCTCCCGGGCTAGAGATTTGGGTTTTTGCTTCTTCTTTGTTTCGCCGACTGCATGCTGCCGAGGAGAGTAGTTTCTTCCTCGCTGATTGCATGACATGTATCGAAAATCGTAGAAAAAACCCCAAATTGAAATGCCTCATTTCATCGTTACCTTCTCAATTTAATTACATAAATCATAAAGCATGAATTCCAAAACATCGAATCCTATGTTGGCATCATACAAAGCTCTCAAAATCATGACATATCCAACAACCTATCCACTAAGAAACGCATTTCCGCGACGTCATATTCAAATCTTAAGAATTTAGCGTGCTCTCTTTGCCCTAACCTCAACATCCACGAATCTACCAGAAAATGGGCGTCACAACGATCATATGGCCACAATCGCACGTCTACCGAAATCCCTAAAATGTAACGTCAATCAATAATCACCAAATCAGACCATGATTGCACTTCACCAACAATGCCTAATTCGTGATTCAATTTCAGATTTCTAATGCAAGGATGTCGGGGTCGCAATGCCACGCCCCCGTGGCTCACAATAAACCATGACAACCTCAAGCCCTCTAATTAGAGGCATCAAGTACCACAAATTACACATTCAAAGCATTAAAGAAAAGATACAAGAAACACGTCCTAAAAACAGAGAGGAGAGAAGCCGTTACCTTCTTGGATTTCCTTCCCGTCATGGAAAATTTGAAATGAATGGATGAAGATGAGCGCTCTCGAATCCACTCTGTGTATTCGGTCTTAGATCATCAATCGGATCTCAAGATCGTCTCTAATAGCGGAAGTGACATACATCTTCATCCTCTTCCTTTTCCTCTTCTTTCTCTCTAACCTAAGAGAGAGAGAGTGGCATGGATCAAATGACCCCAAACTAGAATCCAAAATGACCTAAAACAACCAACAAAAGATCCTCTCAGTCGGATCTCAAGGATCTAGATCAAATAGCTCTGAAAAGTGCACTTAAAATCTATTCATAGCCCCATATACGAGTTGGTACATGTCCATGTGTCAGGCCGCGCAGCTCCCAGGATAAAAATCCTCACACTAGTTCAATTCTGGCCTAGTACATGACTGTGGGACGCGACTTGGTCCCAGGCTTTGCAACATGACATGTCTAACTACCCACCAGTTTAAAAAATAGATGAATCTAGTCTTTTATGTCTCAGGAAAACTGGGTCTTGTACATGAATTGGACACAACTTGGTATACGGTCGTGTACCAGGTCATATATAGCCTATTTGGCTCTGAATTAACTCCAAGGAACACTCAACCAACCCCCAATCTCCAAGAGACTTCCTTAAGACTCTTAGGTCTCTCATAACTTGAAAGTGCACAATGTGCCTCTGAGTATTCTCTAGGAGGGGGGGGGGGGGGGGGTGAATAAAGATAAATATTTCTACCCTAACTGTGCACGCAATAAAACTATACTAAGTATTATGCACTCAACAAACCAACACAGAATAAACAAGTACTGTAAATGTTGGGAAAAACCCCTTATATTTAACTCAACAAATTATCTAAAGTGATTTTATCTCTTAGGATTTATTTACCCATTGTATAGTGAGGGTAATTTGGTCACTAGATTTCTTAGGGTATCACACACAACTTGGGTGTCAAGACCAGATCAAGACAAGTAGAATTTGGGTTAAGTTAACAATTGCGTCGAATAGAAATCGACGCAACATCGAATTATTGTCGACGCTACTTAGACTAGAAGTCCAAGCAACTCAACCTTCTGTTGCTACGTCGAAAGGATATTGACGTAGAGGTCATGGTCATGTCGAAGTATCATGAGAAGTCGACGCAGCTTCTACTTCAACTCAATGCAAAAGGAAGTATCTGTCGAAGCCATCTAAAGTTGACGTAACGTCGACTTCAAATCGACGCAGATGATGAAGTTCAGAGTCAAGCCCTCAACTCCACGGTTACGTCGATAAGGTATCGACGCAACATCTACAAGGCAGAGTTCAATCAGAGCAAGAATGAAGTTGAAGCTGCTCTTATAAGAACTCAAAGGTGCGTCGATAAGAAAGAAAGAGAACTCGACACAACGTCGAATACAGTCTGAAAAGGAAACCTTTTCAGCTATCATTTTTGATCTCTCTCTCATGGCCCACAGTGCTCAAGACCATTCTCCAACGGCTCATTTATTGCTACAAATGGAAAGGAGCTTTCAAGAAGACAAGAAAGGTTTCTTGGAATGATATATTACAGTTGGTGGACGGGTCGAGTATTAAAAGAGGAAAGGAAGAGATATTGTCCAATGATATACCTTTTCAGGACATTCTAGAAGAGGAAACAAATTCAAATTAATACAAGGACAATAAATAGGAAGAAGGCCGAGAGAAACACAGAGCATACATTACAATTTCTCACGGCTGTCAATTAGGGCTTCGTCTTTCTTTTTCTTCCTTCTGGAACCCTAAAAGAAAAACAACGGAAGATCTGCTCTCTCTCTCTCTCTCTCTGATCAGAAGAACAAAGGCTGCTTCCCATCACTACTATATAGCAGCCAAATCTCAATTGAAGAAAAGCAGAACAGGATCTGAAGCTCATAATCCTTGCAAAACATCACTATCAAAAGCAAGGATTCAATATTTACAGATCCAGAAAAGAGAAAACTGAAGCACAAGGCTTCACAGAATACTCCTGTAAAAGAGTTTTTAGAATCCCTCTTTCAAAGGATTCAGTGGTTCAAGATCTCCTTACCAAAAGATCTGTGGTTCAAGATCTCCTTATCAAAAGATCTGTGGTTCAAGATCTTCTTATCAAAAGTGATAGTTTGTTAGGATGTAGTATTAGTCACCTAGAGGAGGGGGGGGGGGGGGGGGTGAATAGGTATCTTTTATTTTAAGGCTTTAACCTAGTTGTTTACTGATTTCAGGTTAGTTATATATCAAGCACACAGAAAATACACAATGGTTTATAGAGGTTCCTCAAGACAGGGTGTCTTGAGTAGTCCTCTTTCCCCCTTCACCTTCCTAATAATGAGTTAGATAAGGCCAACAACTCCAAACTCAGCTCAAATAGCTTACAACAAAGATCCCTCAGGATCTCTCAGGTTTTCCCAACCCTACCTCAGGCTCAACAACCCTACCTCAGGCTCAATAGCCCTACCTCAGGCTCAACAGCCCTACCTCTGATCTCACAAAGATCCTACACTCAAGCTGACCTCTCAGCTCTACTTCTCAGGCCAAACAACCCTACACCCTCAAACAAAGATGCCCTAATATCTCAGAACTGTTAAGTTCCTACAGAAGTAATAATAGATGATTACAATCAGAAGATAGAGGAGGTAAAGCCTTGGTCTTTTGTTGCTGAACAACTACTATTGCAGTCTTGAAACAGGGAGGAGAAAAATGGCCTCAACACTGATTCTTCTGATCCTTTCCTTCAGATGATGGATGAGGATCAACTTGTTCTATCTTGAGTTGAACAAGAGGAACAATCTATTCTCTCCTTACAGCTTCAGGAAGCAGGAGATGAAAGCTTTCTTGGTTGCCATCAATGGAACAGTAGTGTCCTGCTTTTTGTGTGTTGGAGAGCTCTTACCAAGCCCTAATTGATTCTTTTATACTCCTCTAGACTCCAATGGCTATCAGATGTCCTCTTGACATAGTCTGAGAGTGATTGGAACATCCTGTCTAGCTTTACAGCGTGTTGCGCCAAAAGCAAACCCACCAGATCATTTGAATCTATCAGCGATTGGGCTGAGACGGCCTGCATTCTTATTGCCTACTTCTGTCCCGTCCTAGTGGATCCGCTGAGATACACAGTTGTCTCAGTGGTTTTCCTTTATCTACAGCTCAGCTGCCCAGACATCTTCTCAGCGGCTCCTGGCCTTGTCTCAGCGGTTCAGCTGAGACTGAGAGCTTGTCTCAGTGGTTTTGGCAGTAACCCACTAAACTATCTTTCCATCTTGGAATAAGCTAACCCTGCATAGTCATGAGATGAACTAGGGTTTATCAAATACAACTTGTACTTAGCATTGAGTGTGATGCTTCTTCAAATCAAGGGAACATTGAGGGTAATATTCCCAACAATCTCCCCCTATTTGAAGAAGACAAAACACCCTCAATGCTAAGGTATATATCAAAATAATTGTTTATCATGTATCTCCACTACATGGCATCAAAGATAGTATCATAACATATAATATTTATGAGACACATAGTATCATAGAATTTATTAATCCACTAATATGATTAATCATGACAATGCATCACAGACTAACATGAACAATAACATAAAGTAAAGTTAAGCTATAGCTCAGATTAGCTTACAATACACAATAATCAATTCAACAATTCATTCATTTGCATTTCAGACTAAGTAATGAGATATTGTTCATTATACATTTAGAAATTCATAATTCTTAAATACATTCATTTAAATTTATCTTTTCTTAGAAGAAGAAGAGCACTCAGCAGTGACAACACCAACTTCTTTTCCTTTATCAGCATTGACTTCAGCAGCAACATCTTTGTTCCCTGCAGCAGTGGTGGTAGTGTCCTTCTTTGCATTTGTTGCTTCAATTTTAGTTATTTTCCTCCTATTTTCTTGTCTTTTAAATATAAGAATGGCTTAGAAATGTACTTTGAAGGCATCCTCCTTGGGTTGTCCTTCCTTACCAGATTGGCTTTGAATACCCTCTCTTTTAGTGTTCCTTTCTAGGTGCTTTATCCATTCTTCAGATGGATAAACCTTATCAATATCTTGCACATAAGTAATGAGGAATTGCTGCATCTGTATATGCTTTATTACTGCTGGGTATGTCTTGCACATACATCTTTTCCATATCCTTTTCATTTCATGTCAAAACAGAAGAACTAGACCAACCCTTATAGATTAGGCATGGTCTCATCAAATACCACATGCATAGACTCTTCTACAAAATGAGTTTTCTTTTTATAAACTCTATAAGCTCTACTATGTGAGCTATAGCCAACAAGAACCCCCACATTATATTTCTCTGCATACTTTGTTGATTGAGATTTTCAATTATTTAATATGTAGCATTTTGAAAGTGGAGGTTAGATCTTAAATTAACTCTAGCGGGGGGGGGGGGGGGGGGGGTGAATAGAGTGTTAAAATTTTTCCCTTAGTTTATATAGCGGAATTAAAATAGTGATATATATATATATGTGTATATTGAGTGAGTAATAAAAACAAACACTAAGAAGGCACACATCACAATCATAGAAAATAAAACAAACACAGAATACACAAGGAGCTATAGTAGTTCCGCAATAAATCTGGGTACGTCTACTCTTCTACCACCCTTGGTAGGAATCCACTAGGATTTTTGATCAGGTGCCCACACACCAAGGGTTTTTTGTTCAGGTGTCCACACACCACCGAGCTTTTGATCAGGTGCTCAAAACCAACTAGATTTTTTGATCAGGTGTCTTGCCACCAATGGGTAAACTTTTGAAGGGAGTTTTAACCCTATACAAGATGGGATAGAGAGGGGTTTAGATGTTCTTCTCTGTCAAGATGCTGAGAGAAGACTCTAGTGGATGTATGTTGAAAAACTCCTCTGTTTGAGATGAAATGTTTGACAGTTGATTGGCTGGAGCTTTCTCTTGAATCAAATGATCTTCCTGTAGCTGATTAAACTGAGAGAACAAGTTCTTCAGTTTGTTGTTGCTCTTTTGAAGATCTGAAAACTTACAGCAAATGACTGAGAGAAGTGTTGATGATGTTCTCAGTATGTAAGTGCTGCTAGAGGAAGGAGATGAAGATCTGTGTAGCTTTTGTTCTTCTGTTCTTCCTGTCTCCTTTTTCTTTCTTTCTTTTCTCTGTACAGTTATTCTTGATATGTTCTGTATGCTTGTTGTCAGTGTGTACACTATGGAAAGAATAATCTGCTGTATATCTTCTTCCTGTTTTCCCTTTTGAAATCTCTGACAGACATTAATTGCAAATCCCTTATATTAAGGAATAAATATATCTGAAAAGATATTTTGAAAACACAAATCTGCTGCGCCGTTTATCTTTTTCCTTTTCCATGGATATGTCCTTTTCCGAGGAATGTCAATGGCTATAATCTTGAAATAATAAAAGGAAATATATTATCCTTACTTATCTGATAGGAAGAGCCATTGCTGTAGTCGATCTGAGTTCAGAGAATGAATAATATAATCTTCTGAAATAAATCTGCTGTATAAGAGAATTTTCGTCGATCTCAAGATTTTTTGTCGAACACAATATTTAGTTCGTCGACCTCAAATGAATCTTGCTGGAAGAATTAATTTTGTTGAGCAGTGGAGAACTTTCGTCGATCTGAAGGTATTCGTCGAACGCAGACTGGATTTTGTCGAACGGAAAGATTCGTCGACCGCTGAGCCTGGATAGATTCGTCGACCGTTGAGCTTGAGCAAAATCGTCGACCGCTGAGCTGTGCAAATTTCGTCGACCGCTGAGCCGGGGTCTGTTCGTCGACCTGCTGAATATTGAGCTGTTCGTCGAATGCAGACTTGAGTTCGTCGAATGCAGCTTTTCGTCGACCGCTAAACCACTGAGACGGGATCGTCGACCACTGAGACTGCTGGATTTTGTCCACCACTGAGATGAGATCGTCGACCTGCTGAGACGAGATCATCGAACGCAGAAAGCAAGCCGTTCGTCGAACGCAGAGAGCAAGTCGTTCGTCGAATGCAGAACGCAAGCCGTTCGTCGAACGCAAAATGCAAGCCGTTCGTCGAACTGCAGAGAGCATGCCATTCGTCGAACGCAAAGAGCAAGCCGTTCTTCGAACAGTAGAATGCAAGCCGTTCATCAAACGCAGAGAGCAAGCCGTTCGTCGAAAGCAGAGAGCATGCCGTTCGTCGAACGCAGAGAGCAGTTTGTCGAACGCAGTATGGAGTTCGTCGAACGCAGAATCTGAAATATTTCTTTAGTTCTAACAGCCTAAACTCTTGACCCATAAACAATACATTGAGGTTAACTTGATCCTAGTCAACAGATAGTGATCCTAGCCCAAATCAGTAATAGGGTTGTTCCAACAATCTCCCCATATTTGGGTTAGGATACTATTTGACAAAAAATTGAAAACAAACAAGAACAACAGTGCATATATATCTGATATATTTTAAATATTTCATCAGATATAAAATAAATAGTACTCTGAGTTTTGAAATTACATTTCAATAAAAACTAATAAAAAAAACCTTTGTCTTTCTCTGAAATCTGACATCTGAATTCTGAATTCTGATCTGAATAATTCTGAATTCTGATTTCTGATTTTGTCTGAACTATATCTGCTATGTTTCAGCTTTCTGAATTTGATCTGAATTGAATCTTTATATTCTGAGTATGTTATCTGCCATATCTGAAATCTGAACCTGAACTGAGCTAAAACAATTACTGCATCTGAATTTGCATTATGTGTAGCTTGTTCAGAAGTCATCTTGCCCTTTCTGAAAGCATCTCCCCCTGAGAGTATCTCCCCCTGAGACTAGAGGTTCTTCAACTTTCTCTCCTTGCATAGTTTATAGAACAACTTCCCCTGAGCAAAACACTGCATCAAATGGAGCTTGTTCATAAAAACTTCTCCCCCTGCCTATTTTCAGGAAGACCTGAAGCTAGAACCCTTGAAGAAGGGACATTTGATGGAGGTAGGGAAGGATGCAATATTGTCATTGCTATTGTTCCTGCACAATAAAATAGAGATCAAGTGCAAAGGGAACTAGAAAGAGAAGCAATTATGTAGGCATTTATATATAATGAAAAAGATTTTGATTATGAGAACATGGTCAGAAATAAAAAGCTTCATCATAACTGGGTTCGACAAAAAATGAGTTTTCGTCGATCTCGGCTTCGACAAACTTGATGACTTCGTCGATCTCCGTTTGACGAAAAGCTTGATTTTCGTCGATCTCAGTTAGATGAAGAGATGGGATAAGTAGAAAACTTAATTTTTTATCAGATTGAGTCTCCATCAATCATTCCTAGCTGATTTATAAAGAAAATATGTTTCTTTTCATCCAAGGGTTTGGTGAAAATATCAGCTCTTTGCAAATCAGTAGAGATGAATTGTAGGAAAATTTTATTTTTATCCACATTATCCCTAAGGAAGTGGTGCTTAATTTCTATGTGTTTAGTCCTACTATGGAGAACTAGATTTTGTGCTATAGATATTGCACTAGTATTGTCATAAAATATAATTGAATTATTTAAGTTGACACCATAGTCTAGGAGCTGATTTTGTATCCACAATATCTGTGAGCAGCAACTGCCTGCAGCTATGTATTCAGCTTTAGCTGTTGATGTAGACACATATGTTTGCTTCTTACAAAACCAAGGCACAAGCCTATCACCAAGAAACTGACAAGTTCCTGATGTGCTTTTCCTGTCTACTCTGCATCCATCATAATCTGAATCTGAGAATCCAGTTAATTCAAATTCAGATGCTGTTGGATACCAAAGTCCTAGATTATGGAAACCTCTTTATATATCTCAAAGTTCTTTTTAATAAAATTAGGTGAGATTCTTTGGGGTTAACTTGAAATCTAGCACAAATACAAGTAGCAAACATTATATCAGGCCTACTTGCTGTTAAATAAAGTAATGAGCCAACAATTGCTCTATATACTTTTTGATCAACAGGTTTCCCTGATTCATCAGCATCAACAACAGCATTAGAGGGCATGGGTGTTTTCATGGTGGAAGAATCAGACATACCAAATCTTTTCACTAATTCCTTAGCATACTTAGATTGGGATATGAAGATTCCATTTGGAGTTTGCTTCACTTGAAGACCAAGGAAGTATGATAACTCACCCATACTACTCGTTTCAAATTTAGATTGCATTAGATTAGAAAATCTTTTGCATAAGTTTGAATCAGTAGAGCCAAAGATAATGTCATCTATATATATTTGAACTAGTAGAGTTTGATTTTTATGTATCCTGAAAAATAAAGTTTTATCTACTATGCCTCTATAGAATTTATTCTCTAAAAAAAAATTAGCTAAGGTCTCATACCATGCTCTGGGAGCTTGTTTGAGACCATAGAGAGCTTTATTAAGATTAAATACAAAAGAGGAGTGAGTTGGAGAGATGAAACCTGTTGGTTGTTCCACATAGACTTCTTCTTTGATTTCTCCATTCAAGAATGCACTATTTACATCCATTTGATAAACCTTGAATTTCTTGTATGCAGCAAATGCAAGGAAGATCCTGATTGCTTCTAACCTTGCAACTGGTGCAAAAGTTTGATCATAGTCTATTCCTTCTTCCTGTGAGTATCCTTGAGCTACTAGTCTAGCTTTGTTTCTTTCAATATTGCCATCTGCATCTAACTTATTCCTGTAGACCCATTTAGTTCCAATGACTGGATAATTCTTTGGTCTAGGAACCAATTCCCAAACTTTGCTTTATCTCAAACTGATTGAGCTCCTCTTGCATAGCAATGATCCAGTTGGGATCTTATTCTGCATCTTATAGGGATTGAGGTTCAATCTGAGAGAGAAAACAAAGTATGCATCATATTCTGATTTGCTTGATGCCTTGTTTGCACACCTGCTGAAATATCACCAATAATTTGAGATATTGGATGATCTCTAACTGTGATGTGATCAACAGTTGGACTGGGTTCAGCAATGATTTCCACTTAGGGAATTTGTTCAGCTGTGATATCCTGTGGAAGATGTTCTGCTGTTATCTGATTTGAACTGTCAGCAAATTCTGGATGATTTTCTTCTTCACTTTCTTCAGCATCCCGCTGTACAGGATTTAGAAATCCTTCTTTCTGTAGAGCTAATTGATCTAGCTGCTCACATAGTGTAGGTACCTGTAGGTTTTCTTTGGTAGAAGAATTCTTCTCCTTGTAAAACATATTAGTTTCATCAAAGGAAACATGCATAGATTCTTCAATTTTAAGAGAAGATTTGTTATAAATCCTATATGCTTTGCTGACTAATGAATAGCCTAAGAAAATTCCTTCTTCAGATTTTGGTTCAAATTTTCTAAGGTATTTCTTGTCATTATTGTGAACAAAACATTTACAACCAAATGCTCTAAAATAGTTAACTTTAGGTTTCTTCCCTTTAAGTAACTCAAAAGGAGTCTTACCCTTAAGTTTGTGTATCAAACTTCTATTCAACACATAATTTGCTGTGCTAACAGCCTCTACCCAAAAAGATAGGGGAAAATTAGCATCTGCAAGTAATGTTCTTGCTGATTCAATTAGAGTTCTATATTTCCTTTCAACTACCCCATTTTGTTGAGGAGTTCTAGGAGCTGAGAAGCAATGCCTGATACCTTCCTTCTCACAGAATTCTTGCATGAGAAGAGACTCAAACTCAGTGCCATGATCACTTCTGATCAATGCAATATGAGTAGAGTACTCAATCTGAATGCTCTTAAGAAAGTCTGTAAGAACTTTAAAGTTATCTGACTTTTCTCTCAAAAAGAACACCCAAGTGAATCTAGAGAAGTCATCTACAATAACTAGAGTGTATAACTTCCCCCCTAAACTCTATGTTGCTATAGGTCCAAAAAGGTCCATATGTAGCAAATATAAGATTCTAGGTGAATCATTTTTAGATAATGATTGAAAACTATTTTTAGTTTGCTTGCCTAGTTGACATGCCCTACAAAGACCTTCTTTCTTGTATGAACCTGATGGTAATCCTCTAACAAGATTGTCCTTAGATAATTTAGCAATGGTCCTAAGGTTTACATGTCCTAATCTCTTATGCCAAAGTTCATTAGGTTTGCTTAATTCATTAAATAAACAGATTTCTGATTTAGATGAATTGAAATTTACTAAATAAATATTACCTTGCGCAATACCTGATAAAACAATAATATTATCAGAAGATTTAATAAGGCATTTTAATTTATTAAAAGTTACCTAATACCCTTCATCACATAATTGACTTATGCTGATGAGGTTGTGCTTCAGTCCCTTGACATAAGCTACCTCTTTGAAGGTGACTTCTCCAATCCTTGACTTTTCCATATCCTTTTGTTTGCCCACAGTTGGAGTCTCCAAATATTATTTTTGGTCTAAGCTTTGCCTTGTAGTTGTTCAGGTTGGCCTTGTTTCCTGTCATATGCTTTGAACAGCCACTATCCAAATACCATTTTTCATTTATTCTTGGACAGTTGTGTACCTGCAAAAATAGAAAAACAATCTATTTGTTCTTGACCCAGACTACCTTGGGTCTTTTTGTATTTCCACAAAAATATGAAATAAAAGACATTTCAGGTTGGTCCTTATAACCTTGTGGATGATATCTCCTTGGAGGTATTATCCATTCAGTGAAAGGATTCTTAGTATGTGAAGAATAAGAATTGTTCAAATTCTCTGTATAGTTTC
Source organism: Dactylorhiza incarnata (assembly GCA_033032865.1). NCBI lineage: Eukaryota > Viridiplantae > Streptophyta > Magnoliopsida > Asparagales > Orchidaceae > Dactylorhiza > Dactylorhiza incarnata. Next base: position 3,030,234 of record JAWHQI010000213.1, read on the forward strand.
TGTTCGACGAACTGGGCTGAGTTCGTCGAGCACCGTTCGATGAATGGATGAGATTTCGTCGAGCGCCGTTCATATAATGACTATATTGAAAATCTGTCTTCAGAGTTCGTCGAGCTCCGTTCGACGAAGTGGATACATTTCGTCGAGCTCCAGTTCGACGAATTCTGCTGAATTCTATTATTCTTAACAACCTTACTTGAAATGTTTTTATTTACATCTACAACCTCTTTGCTCTTAGCAGAGATGAATTTTATAGGTGTAGATAATATGTTCTTCTTAATCAGATGTGGCTCACTTGATGAAACACCCAAGCCCTAGTTTGCTATTAAGTCTAGCATTAACAGTGCTTGTAATGTCCATCAGTTTGATGCTTCTCCCATTTAGGGATTCTTCAAATTTCTTGGCCTCAGAAAGTTTATTCTCAAGGAGAATAGTTTGTTCTCTAGAGGCAGCCAAATCTTTCTTAAGATTTACATTTTCTTCACTTATTTGATTCATTTCAGCTAGCTTATGTCTGAGTGAGATTATTTCTTTCTCAGATTTTATTAAGTCTATTCAAAGAACCTTGAATTCATCTTTGAATCCAGCTGAATTGAAATCAAAGTTAGATATTACCTGATCAGCATCATCTTCTGCTTCTGATTCTGATTCTTCTTCATCAGAATTGTTGGCTGAGGCATTGATTGCCATTATGCAGAAGTTCTTCTCTTCTTCATTATCTTCATCATCACTGGATGATGATGCATTTCCTGACTCACTGCCTGAGTCATAAATGGCCATCAAACATTGGTCATTTTCTTTTGATTCTTCTTCATCATCTGAAGAACTGGATGATTGCTCTGATTCTGTTTCACTCCAGGTTTCTGCTACAAATCCTCTTCCCTTCTTTTTGTACTTGTGGGAGGAAGACTTGCTGGAGTGTCTTCTTTCCTCTTTTTCAATTCTCTTCTCCTTCTACTGATTTTCTGGACAATCTGACAGAATATGTCCAGGTTTCCTACAGCCATAACAAATAATATCTTTAGAATTTTACTTGACATACCTTGGCTTTTCCCTTGATCTGGAGTCCTTCTTTCTGAAATCCTTCTTGGCCATCTTGTAGAACCTTTTGGCTAGAAGGTTCATGAACTCCTCATCTCTTGGAGCTTTTTCTTCTTCTTCAGCTACTTTGAAAGCTATGTTCTTTTCTCTCGTTATTGTTGGAGATGAAGTTGATTGTTCAGCTTCCCTGGATTTGATGAGCTGCTCATAGGATTTGAGCTTGCCCAACAATATTTCAGTAGTAATCTCATTGAGGCTTCTGGCTTCCTTGATTGGCCAGATCCTAGAATCATATGTGCTGGGGAAGCACATTAGGATCTTGTCATTGATCTCAGTGATAGAGATCACTTTATCCAAGGTCTTCAGCTCATTTATTATGAGGCTGAGCCTATTGTACATATCAGCTACTATTTCAGATTCTCCCTTTTTGAAATTCTCATATTGAGAAATAAGATGGGACCTTCTATCCTTCCTTTCATCAGCAGATCCCTCAACCATATTGTTGAGAGAAATCCATATTTCTCTTGCTGAGGTGCATTCCACTACTTTCTGAAAGATGTCTTCAGACATTGTTTGAGCCAGAATGTTCATGACTTTTGCATCAGCAATTCTTTGCTTTTTCTGGGCTTCAGTCCATTCAAGAGGTGGAACAACATTGTTGGTAGTTGTGGTTCCAGCACTTGCTGATGCTGTGGGAGCTGGAGGTCCTGTCAAAATAACATTGAATATTTCTTCATCAATAGAGTTCATATATAACCTAATCCTTGCTTTCCATAGTGCAAACTTACTGAGATTGCACATAGGAGGTCTTGTGCTTGAATACTCTTTGTTTTGTGCCATGAGTTTTTAAAACAAAAATAAATAGAATAAAAACTCTAAAAGAATTTAAGATCTAATTGATCTTTGTGATTCAGGTGTTAGCCTGTAAAGAATCAACAGCCCTCTGATACGAATTGAAAGTGGAGGTTGGATCTTAAATTAACTATAGAGGGGGGGGGGGGGGGGTGAATAGAGTGTTAAAATTTTTCCCTTAGTTTTATAGCGGAATTAAAATAATGATATATATATGTGTGTATATTAAGTGAGTAATAAAAACAAACACTAAGAAGGCACACATCACAATCACAGAAAATAAAACAAACACAGAAGACACAAGGAGCTATAGTAGTTCCCCAATAAATCTGGGTACATCTACTCTTCTACCACCCTTGGTAGGAATCCACTAGGATTTTTGATCAAGTGCCCTCACACCAAGGAGTTTTTGTTCAGGTGTCCACACACCACAGAGCTTTTGATCAGGTGCTCAAAACCAACTAGATGTTTTGATCAGGTGTCTTGCCACCAATGGGTAAACTTTTGAAGGGAGTTTTAACCCTCTACAAGATGGGATAGAGAGGGGTTTAGATGTTCTTCTCTGTCAAGATGCTAAGAGAAGACTCTAGTGGATGTATGTTGAAAAACTCCTCTGTCTGATATGAAATATTTGACAGTTGATTGGCTGGAGCTTTCTCTTGAATCAAATGATGTTCCTGTAGCTGATTAAACTAAGAGAACAAGTTCTTCAGTTTGTTGTTGCTCTTCTGAAGATCTGAAAACTTACAGCAAATGACTGAGAGAAGTGTTGATGATGTTCTCAGTATGTAAGTGCTGCTAGAGGAAGGAGATGAAGATCCTGTGTAGCTTTTGTTCTTCTGTTCTTCCTGTCTCCTTTTCTTTCTTTCTTTTCTCTGTACAATTATTCTTGATATGTTCTGTATGCTTGTTGTCGTGTGTAAACTATGGAAAGAATAATCTGCTGTATATCTTCTTCCTATTTTCCCTTTTGAAATCTCTGACAGACATTAATTGCAAATCCCTTATATTAAGGAATAAATATATCTGAAAAGATATTTTGAAAACACCAATCTGCTGCGCCGTTTATCTTTTTTCCTTTTCCATGGATATGTCCTTTTTCGAGGAATGTCAACGGCTATAATCTTGAAATAATAAAAGGAAATATATTATCCTTACTTATCTGATAGAAAGAGCCGTTGCTATAGTCGATCTGAGTTCAGAGAATGAATAATATAATCTTCTGAAATAAATCCTGCGGTATAGAGAATTTTCTTCGATCTCAAGATTTTTCGTTGAACACAATATTTAGTTCGTCGACCTCAAATGAATCTTGCTGGAAGAATTAATTTTGTTGAGCTGTGGAGAACTTTCGTCGATCTGAAGGTATTCGTCGAACGCAGACTGGAGTTCGTCGAACGGAAGGATTCATCGACCGCTGAGCCTGGATAGATTCTTCGACCGCTGAGCTTGAGCAAAATCGTCGACCGCTGAGCTGAGCAAATTTCATCGACCGCTGAGCCGGGGTCTGTTCGTCGACCGCTGAATATTGAGCTGTTCCTCGAACGCAGACTTGAGTTCGTCGAACGCTGAACCGCTGAGACGGGATCATCGACCGCTGAGACGGCTGGATTTTGTCGACCGCTGAGATGAGATTGTCGACCGCTGAGATGAGATCATCGAACGCAAAAAGCAAGCCATTCGTCGAACGCAGAGAGCAAGCCAGTTCGTCGAACACAGAATGCAAGCCATTCGTCGAACGCAGAACGCAAGCTGTTCGTCGAAAGCAGAGAGCATGTCATTCGTCGAACTGTAGAGAGCAAGCCGTTCGTCAAACGCAGAACTGCAAGCTGTTCAGTCGAACGCAGAGAGCAAGCCGTTCGTCGAACGCAGAGAGCAAGCCGTTCGTCGAACGCAGAGATCATGCCGTTCGTCGAACGCAGAGAACAGTTCATCGAACGCAGAATCTGAAAGATTTCTTTAGTTCTAACAGCCTAAACTCTTGACCCATAAACTATACATTGGGGTCAACTTGATCCTAGGTCAACAGATAGTGATCTTAGCCCAAATCAGTAATAGGGTTGTTCCAATACATTTTGAACCAAAGATTCTCAAGTATGAAATTGTAGGTTGTTTGCCTTTCAGAATCTCCTAGGGAGTAATTTCATGAACCTTATTGATGGAAGCCCTATTAAGAACATAACATGCAATATTGACTGCCTCAGCCCAAAAGTATTCTGGGAGTGAGGAGTCACTAAGCAATGTTCTCCCAGCTTCTATCAAGGTTCTATTCCTCCTCTCAGCCACACCATTTTGTCGTGGATTCCTTAGGGAGGAGAACTCTTGGGTGATACCAAATTCTTGACAAAACCTTGTCATGGCTTGAGATTGAAATTCTGTGCCATGGTCAGTCCTAGTTCTGACCACAACACATTGCAAGTCATTCTGAATAGTCTTGACATGATTTATAAAGACATTCAATGTATCTGATTTCTTCTTAAGGAAGAATACCCATGTATACTTTGAGTGATCATCAACAATCACCAAAGTATACAACTTCCCACCTAGGCTCTGAATTGGCAAAGGACCAAACAAGTCCATGTGCAACAGATATAGACATCTTTCAGTGTCTTTAGAGCCTATACTTTAAAGGTGGCCCTTGTTTGCTTACCCATTTGGCAAGCATGACAGGGACCACTTTTAATACATTTTAAATTTGGACTATTCCTAACAAGGTTAATAGAGAATAGTCTATACATTGTCTTGTAGTTAATGTAGGCAAGTCTCTTGTGCCATTGAACACAAAGAGACTCATTTTCATTGGCTACAAGACACATAGATGAAAAAGAATTACTGCTCTAAAATCTAAGCAATAAACATTCCCACTCCTAGTGCCTGAGAGAATGGTTTCTAAGTCATTAGACTTTTTGATCAAGCATTTGTCATTGTGGAATTCAATGACATAGCCTAGATCATATAGTTGACTTATGCTCACTAAGTTATGTTGCAACCCTTCAACATAAGCTACCCTTGTGATTTAAACTATGCCATTGGAGATCATACCATATCCCTTGGTGATTCCTCTTTCAGATCCACCAAAAATGACTTTAGGTCCATTCTTCACAGTTGTGTAGTCCTGTAGAAGATTTCTGGTTCCTGTCATGTGCTTTGAGCACCCACTGTCCAAGTACCATATTTGGTTGAGGCTGGTACTTGAACTAACCTGCAAGAAGGAGTTTAGTTACCCTTAGGAGCCCAAATAATTTTGGGTCCTAGGTCCTTGTTAGCATGATGAAATGACCTCACACCAGCTGCACCCTTTGCAGGAAGACTCTTCTTTGCACTTGCCACACTGGGATTGTGCCTACAATCTATGGCAAAGTATCCCACTTTACCACAACACAACCATTCATGAATATTGTATCTCCTCTTCTGAACATTTCTTGAGGAGAGAGCATCACTGTGCTTATGTTCATGAGGGGAGACAACAACATTTTTCATGTTCCTTTTAGTAATGATCTGGCTGAATGTTAACCTCTGTACAGTCTTGGCACCCTTTGTCTTAATGGCATCAACTTGTTTTGGCTTGGAGGCCAGGCATGATTGGATGACATCAGACACTTGAGCAATAGGACTTGTCTACATGTTTGACATCAGCCATGTTCTTTGCTGGATAGAACTTGGAAGAGCTAGCTTCTATACTCCTAAATGATGGGGCTGAAGTTCCAAATACAAATGGTCCAGGTTGGACCATTTGAATTTCTTCATGGGGAGCCTTCATGTCACTCATTCCCATACCCTTTCTTCCACTATGGGAAGGAGTGTTTTCCTTCCTATAGGAGCTTCCATTCTTCCAGTGACCATAAATGCTTTCATGATCATATCTGTTAGAAGGAAGCAACATCTTATGAAATGTGGAATGAGGCTTAGCCTTGTCCTTGATCTTTCCTCCACTTCCCGTCTCTTACTTCCATTTTATTGAACCCTAGTCCTCTTCTATTGGTTTGAGAGGAAAAGGTGTCAATACTAGGAAGCATAGATTTGGGCTTGGAGAATTGAGCAACTAGACTCTTTTCTTTCACAAGCTTCTCCTCAAGGTCCTTGATGACCTTGTTCTTTTGGGATATGGTGCTAAAGTGCACAATTGTTATTACCTTTAGATGGCTTATTTGTCTTCACATTTGAGCTACCTTGGAGGGTGACTCAGTACACTCTTTCTTATCCATCTTATGGGAAGCAATTTCTTGGGCTTGCCTCTTGGCCAACTTCTTGCTCTTTTTCAGAGCTTCCAAGAGAGCACCATACTTGTCAATCAATTGATTGACATCTTCCTCAGATTCTGAATCACTTCCACTAATTGATGAAGGTGCTTCAGATTCTGGGCTTGTCTCATAATCAGAAGAGGAGATGGAATGAATCAATACCTGTTCACTATCAGAATTGTTCTGATTGTCTTCCTCATCAGTGATGTCCATGAGGCCTAGCTGAACTTTTGTCCTCTTCATCCTCCTCAATATCACTGTCTGAATGTGATAGAGGGGCCCTGATTCCAACCTTGGCAGTAAGACAATCATTATCTTTTTCTGATGCAAACAACCCAATGTAGGCTTGCTCTTCATCATCTGAATCTGAAGTTGAGGATTCAGATTCACTCCAGCTCTCTCCTTTCTTTGCTAGGAAGGATTTTTCACCCTTCCTATCCTTTTGGTGGTGATGTTTCTTATCTCCCTTTTCCTTCCTTCTGACTGGACAGTCAGCTATGACATGTCTAGGCTTGCTACAACAATCACAAATGATGTTATTTGAAACATGTTTACCAGATTTAGGTTCATACTTGTCACCCTTGGGGTGCTGCCTTTCAGATCTGTTGTGGTCCTTATTGGAGTGTGAGGAGGAGGAGGGCTTGTTTTTCCACTGCTTCCTCCTCATCTTCTTCTTGAACTGCCTTGAGAAGGCAGCAAACTCCTCATCAGATGAAGAGCTGTCAGAAGTGCTGTTCTCAGACTTATTTGATTCAGCACTCCTTCTTGGAGGAGAAACCATCCTTGTCTTGCTCTTCTTGGAGCTGTCAGCCTTGAGAGCCACAGATCTCTCCCTTGCATGAGCCCTTGTTGAAGTGTCCTCTTCCTTTCTTGCAGATAACTGCATCACATAAGAGAGCAGCTTCCCAAACAGTGTATGGGTGGGAGTTTCACAAGCCTTGGCCACTTCCCTGATGTCACGTATTTTTGTGTCTCAGTCTCTAGTTAGAGATCTTAGGAACTTTTCATTGAGCTCATAGTCACTGAACATTCTTTCATAGGTTCTTAGTTCATTGACTATCCTAAAGAACCTTTCATAGCAAATAGAAATGCTTTCTTGGCTCAACTGCCTAAAAGCTTCATATTCTTGGTTGAGGAGTGATTTTCTATCATCCCTCACCTTAGCTGTCCTTTCCATATACACCACCAATGTATCCCACATTTCCTTGGCTTGTTGTGCAGTGCACCAAGTTCTAAAAAGTGGAATCATCAATTGCATTAATAATGATGTTTTGGTCTCTTTTATGCATAGTTAACAATGCAAGTTCATCCTTGGTCAAGTCATTAAAAGCCTTGGACACTCTACTAGTTGGATCTATGGTGGAGGCAGTTTGAAAAGTGAAGGGCCCTTGTTTTACTGTGATGTAAATCCTTGGGTCTGAAGCTTCCATAAATAATCTAACCCTTTGCTTCCATATCCCAAAGTTTTCTTTGTTGCATATGGGCAACTTCATGAATCCCATCTCCTACTACAATCAAGTGGAGGCCATTGGATTGAGATATGACTACTCCTTTATAGGATCTGGTCAGACAGTTATGTCCTTCTTGAACAACCTCCCTCTGATACCACTTGATAGTTTGTTAGGATGTTGTCTTAGTCACCTAGAGGGGGCGGGGGGGGGGGGGGGGGGGGGGGGTGAATAAGTCTCTTTTATTTTTAGGCTTTAACCTAGTTGTTTTCTGATTTCAGGTTAGTTATATATCAAGCACACAGAAAACACATAATGGTTTATAGAGTTTCCTCAAGACAGGGTGCCTTGAGTAGTCCTTTTTCTTCCTTCACCTTTCTAACAATGAGTTAGATAAGGCCAACACCTCCAAACTCAGCTCAAAGAGCTTACAACATAGATCCCTCTGGATCTCTCAGGTTTCCCCAACCCAACCTCAGGCTCAACAACGCTACCTCAGGCTCAATAGCCCCACCTCAGGCTTAACAACCCTACCTCAGATTTCACAAAGATCCTACACTCAAGCTGACCTCTCAGCTCTATTTCTCAGGCCAAACAACCCTACACCCTCAGGCAAAGATGCCCTACAATCTCAGAACTGTTAAGTTCCTACAGAAGTAATAATAGATGATTACAATCAGAAGATAGAAGAGGTCAAGCCTTGGTCTTCTGTTGCTGAACAATTGCTGTTGCAGTCTTGAAACAGGGAGGAGAAAAATGGCCTCAACACTGATTCTTCTGATCCTTTCCTTCAGATGATGGATGAGGATCAACTTGTTCTATCTTGAGTTGAACAAGAGGAACAATCTATTCTCTCTTTGCAGCTTTCAGCAAGCAGGAGATGAAAGCTTTCTTGGCTTCCATCAATGGAACAGTAAGGTCCTGCTTTTTGTGTGTTGGAGAGCTTTTACCAAGCCCTAATTGATTCTTTTATACCCCTCTAGACTCCAATGTCTATCAGATGTCCTCCTGACATAGTATGTGAGTGATTGGAACATCCTTTCTAGCTTTACAGCGTGTTGCTGCCAAAAGCAAACCCGCCAGATCATTTGAATCTGTCTCAGCTGTTGGGCTGAGACGGCCTGCATTCTCAACGACTACTTCTGTCTTGTCCAAGAGGATCCGCTGAGACAGACAGTTGTCTCAGCAGTTTTCCTCTATCTGCAGCTCAGCTGGACCAGACACCTTCTCAGCGGCTCCTGGCCTTGTCTCAACAGTTCAGCTGAGACTGTGAGCTTGTCTTCAGTGGATTTTGGCAGTAACCCACTGAACTATCTTTCCATCTTGGAATAAGCTAACCCTGCATAGTCATGAGATGAACTAGGGTTTATCAAATACAACTTGTACTTAGCATTGAGTGTGATGCTTCTTCAAATCAAGGGAACATTGAGGGTAATATTCCCAACAAAAAGATCTTTGGTTCTAAGAGTCTCCTTATACATAGACTCAGGCACAGATGGTGCATTCCCTACCAGGTGGTAGAAGAGAGGACTACCCACATTTTGGGGAACCTCTATGAAATCTTTTGTGTTTGTGTTGTGCTTTTCTGTGCTGTCCCAATTTTCTTTCTTAGCATTTTTATTTCCTGCAATAATTATTCTGCATGTGTGTTGTTTGTGAGCATAATTCCTTAGTGTGTTTTATTGTCTACACAGTTAGGATAGAAATATTTTAAATCTCTATTCACCCCCTCTAGAGGATTCTCAGAGGCACACTGTGCACTTTCAATTGGTATCAGAGGTAGGTTGATCATTAAAAGGTTAACACCTTGATCAAAAAGACCTCATATTCTTATTTCTTTATTTCAAATATATTTTACAAAGAAAAATGAGTACTAATGATTATGCATCAACAAGACCTCCAATGTGTAATCTAAACAAGTTTACACTCTGGAAGGCCATAATAAAGTTATACATGAACTCCATTGATGAAGACATCTATAATGTTATTCTCACAGGTCCTCTAGCTCCAGTCAGACAAAAGACAGGAGAGTCCTCAACAACAGAGGTTGTCGCAAGAAGTTAGTGGACAGAGGCTGAGAAGAAGGTCAAGTCATGTGATTGCAAGGCTATGAACATTCTGGTTTCAACAATATCAGACTGCAGTTTCCAGAAAGTTGTTGAATGTCAATCAACAAAAGAAATCTATGATTCTCTCACTAGAATGTTGGAAGGAAGCTCAGATGAAAGAAAGGACAGAAAGTCCCTTCTCATATCCCAGTATGAGAACTTTCAGAAGAAAGCTGAAGAATCCGTTGCTGATATGTATGACAAATTCAACATTATCATTAATGAGTTCTGAGGCTTGGACAAGGAGATATCCTTGACTAAAATTAATGATAAAATTCCTTATGTGCTTTCCTAGCTCATGGGATTCAAGGATCTGAGCAATCAGAGAATCCAGATGCCATAGAGAAATCTCTACTGAAGCTTTGCTAGGAAAGCTTAAGTCATATGAGATGCTTCTGAAGAATAGGGCTGAATCAAAAGAAAGAGAGAAAACTCCTGCTCCTATCCAAAGGAGTCTTGCTCTGAAAGCTTCTGAAGGGGAGTCATCCACTCCTGAAGATGAGATGTTCAGTCTCCTGGCTAGGAGATTCAAAAGATGGGTCAAGACAGAAGACTCAAGGAGAAGGGAAAGGGGCTCAAGGCCCAGATTTGATAAAACTCCAAAGAAGGAGAATTATCTGCTTCACTTGCAACAAACCAGGGCATATAGCCCCTGAGTGCCCATAAGAACAAAGGGAAAGAAGCAACAACAAGGATGATAAGAAGAAGAAGAAGTCTTTCAAAGGGAAAGACAAGAAGAAAGCCAAGGGTTTCATTGCTGAAACTTGGAGTGACATCTGAAGCAGAGTTGAGCTCCTCATCATCTGTAACTGATGATGAAGCAGAAGCAGAAGCAACATGCATGATGGCACTGGGAATGCCATCAAATGATGAAGAAGAACAGTAACAATGCTTGATAATTTGGATTTTAATTCTGATGATTTCAAAACCTACTTTAAAGAATTTTGCAATAACTATCTCAAAACTCAAAAGGAATTAGAAGAAAATAGGTAAGAACTAGAGAACCTTAGGAGAGATGATGTCTATCTAAGAAATCAGGACTATAAAGATGAAGTTATTAATAAGGAACCAAAACTGATTAAAATAAGAAGTGAAAACCAAGAATTAAAGGAAGAGCTAGCAAAGGCAAAATCCTTTGAGGACTCACTCAATAGGAGTAGTCAACAGCTCAGAGACATCACAGAAAATCTCTCCATGAGATTTAATCACCTAGGGTTAGGAGCAGACCGATCCACTAGCATATAAATCCCTAGGAAACCTGCCTGGAAAAATCCAGTTAGCTTCATTAGACCTAGTGACTTTGAATCATGTGAGGGTAGTGCAAGAACTAAGGGTCAGGAAGCTAATAAACCAAAGAAACAAATAAGGGTAATAAAACAAATCTCAACATAGAAAAGAAATCTCAAGAGAAGAGTAATGTAGAGAAATTAAACAACCAAAAGGCTAAAGCCAAACCTAGGTTAATAAAACACTCTGCTGACCTTCTGTATTTAGATACCTTATATACCCACTTTAAGTATCAAAATAATAGGTTTGGAAAACCCATTCCTTATCATACAAAAGGATATCATGAAAGACCCTTATATTCTTTCATTGAAGCCAACAATGGTAAAAGCAAAGAGCCCAAGGTAACCAGTGTCCCTTCTAATGTTTGAATTACTTGTGCAGGATTAGGTAGGGTCCCACTCAGGAGAAAATGGAGTGGGATGGAAAATGTAGGTCTTGAATAAGGAACAAAATTCGTCCAAGGGAGTAATTTCTGCCTTGAATCTTCCTTACAGTTCATAGATTTAATATCATAAACCTATTTTCAATAAACAAAACTGCTGGGAAAAACTAGCAAAGATTTTCTAAAGAAAATAGATCTGTTCATTCAGAGGTGCATCGAATAGAAGTCGACGTACCATCAACTTCTACTCGACGCTAGCGTCAAGAAGCACTCAGAGTGGATAATTCGAATAGAATTTGACGTAGCGTCAAGTTCATATCGATGCATGCGTCGACTTATTGATTGCTGGTCAAGGTCGAGATTGCGTTGATTTGAGATCGACGGAGCGCCAACAGGTCTCCGTCGACTTAATAATAACTGAACAATCTCGAAGCAGCATCGAATATGAATCAACTGCAACGTCGATATAACAACACGCGCAGAGTTGCTTCTAGAAGCAGGTTTCAACATATTTTTGCGCGCCAAATATTAATTCTTATCGATGCGGCTTCGACTCAAACCCTAAGTTGCGATGAATCAGATTCTTTTAAGCAACTTCAGCGTCGAATCATTTACGATTTCGAATTTTCCTTTCCTTGCTCTCTTGCTCTCTCATCCTCCAGCTCTCTCGTGTTTTTGTCCCCTCTTTCCTTCTCTTATTTTCTTTGTTCTTTGCATGTACACAATCACAGTAGATAATTGCCCCTCCCAAGGTCAATTTTGGATTTGATGAGGGATTTGTTCAATGCTGGTGCCGAAAGTTTCAAGGATATTCTAGGCCTTTTTAGTCTGCTGGTTTGAATAAAGCTTATTTCTACCAGGTGTAAGATTCTAGATGTAGAACTTACAGAATTCAAGGATAATGTTTCTGTAGCAGATGATGGGTCCCTTCAAGGGATAATTTCTAGACAAGATATCAGTGTATCTAAGGAAATCTCTCCCAAATAGTTAATCTACGCACTGGACTGACTCAGATGAATTGTCAGGAGAAGAGACAAAGAATCTCTTGGAGATAATGCAGTTTAAGAAGGAGAAGCCAATTAATCTCAAAATGATTGATCTGGCAGAAGAATACAGATTCCTAGTTGACATAGTAGGAAAGGTGTTGCTGTGCAAGATATCTACACATGATGCTATACCCAAGTAGCAGCTGCAGATCATGGGCATTCTGGTACTACAGAAGAAGATAAACTGGGGGAAATGCCTCCTAAAGATGATTGGGCACAAATATGCCCACAAAGAGAATTCTTACATGAGGATCATGAGCCAAGTTCTCTTCCACCACCATCCTAGTATGTGCAAATCCAAGGGAGTGCCCATTCCTCCTAGGAAAAAGGCTGAATATAGGTATCTTCTCAAAATGGACAAGACAGATCTTGAAGCCTGGTCAAGCTCCAACTTCACCTCCTTCCTCTCCAACTCCACGGGACACAGTCCCAGATCTCCCTCAGAATGCTATTTCAGCACAACCATTTCCTTAGCAACAACAACAACAACATCAGCAAAACTCTCAATCCATCCTAACTACTTCAGTCCCAGAGCCAACACTTCACATTCCTCAACAACAACCATCCACTATTACCTCAGACTCTCTGGTTGCTCCACCACCACCATCATTAATTCATATATCTCCTGAAACCTACCATACACTCTCTCTATCCAAGAGGACTTACCACAAACACCTCCTCCATCTACCACACCTATCCCTCCAATTGACCTTGAGCAGGTCATATCTAAGGCAGTTGGCTTGGCCTCCATTACTTTTGCTGACCTATTAGCCACTCAAGCCAGAAAGTTTGATAGAAAATATTCCCAAATGGAGGCTGAACTGCTAGACTCTACAAGATCCCTCCAGGGACTCAAGGACTTCATGTTTTCCTCCCTAGTGACCAAGGAATTCTTAACCTCTCTTGCCAGCAAGGTTAAGATGGGGGAGAATATTATGGAGGAAGAAAGGCCAGTCCTAGAGTTGAGTGGCATCAATAAAGGAAATGATGATGCAGCTCCTAAAAAAGTGACCATATTCTAAGGTCCAAATATCCAGGGGGAGCAAGCTTCAGAGAATAAAGAGGAGCATAGAAACGAAAAAGAGCCAGAAAATCAAATGGAAACTGGTAGAAGAACTGCTGTAGATATTCAGGGAGAGCCCCCATCTAATCAGAGGGAGCCTATCCCAGATGTTCAGGATAAAAATCTGCTGGATGAGGTGGCAAAGATTTGCCAAGTAAGCTGCTGATACTGCTGAGCTGAATGCACAAATTCAGGGGGAGCTTCTGAAAGACAATGTTGTTGAAGAAGCAGTCATGTCCCCTGAAGATGATGAGCCTTTACAGATTGCTCCAAGGAAAATTCCAAGCATTTTCTCAAGAAAAATAAAAACTCCTGAGAATGATTAATGACTTCAGGTATTTCTGCTTATATCTTCTGAAGAAAGTCAAATAGAATGTGGTGTGGTGAACAATATTTCTTATTTTATAATGTCTGAAATATTCTGTGATTTCATTCCATTATACTTGTACTATCTATGTTGCCTTGAATGTATTTTCTGATTATGTAAAAGGAATATGTAAAATCACTTTAAACAATATGTAAAATTCGTTAAGATAAATAGAGGGAGATTGTTGGAAAAAACCCCTTGGATTTAACTTAACAAATTATCTAAAATGATTATATCTCTTAGGATTTATTTACCCATTTTATAGTGAGGGTAATTTGGTCACTAGATGTCTTAGGATATCACACACAACTTGGGTGTCAAGACCAGATCAAGACAAGCATAATTTGGGTTAAGTTAACAATTGCGTCGAATAGAAATCGATGCAACATCGAATTGTTGTCGACGCTACTTAGACTAGAAGTCCAAGCAACTCAACCTTCTGTTGAAGTAAATCAAGTCGACGCTACATCGAAAGGATATTGATGTAGAGGCCATGGTCATGTCGAAGTATCATGAGAAGTCGACACAACTTCTACTTCAACTCAATGCAGAAGGAAGTATTTGTCGAAGCCATCTAAAGTTGACGCAACGTCGACTTCAAATCGACGCAGATGATGAAGTTCAGAGTCAAGCCCTCAACTCGACGGTTACGTTCGATAAGGTATCAATGCAACGTCGACAAGCAGAGTTCAACCATAGCAAAAATGAATTCCAAGCTGCTCTTACAAGAACTCGAAGGTGCGTCGATAAGAGAGAAAGAGAACTCGGCGCAACGTCGAATACAGTTTGAAAAGGAAACCTTTTCAGCTATCATTTTTGATCTCTCTCTCATGGCCCACAGTGCTCAAGACCGTTCTCCAATGGCTCATTTATTTCCATAAATGGAAAGGAGCATTTAAGAAGACAACAAATGTTTCTTGGAATGATATATTACAGTTGGTGGATGGGTCGAGTATTAAAAGAGGAAATGAAGAGATATTGTCTGATGATATACCTTTTCAGGACATTCTAGAAGAGGAAACAAATTCAAATTAATACATGGACAATAAATAGGAAGAAGGCAGAGAGAAACACAGAGCATACATTATAATTTCTCACGGCTGTCAATTAGGGCTTCCTCTTTCTTCTTCTTCTTCCTTCTGGAACCCTAAAAGGAAAACAACAGAAGATCTGCTCTCTCTCTCTCTTAGATTAGAAGAACAAAGGCTGCTTCCCATCTCTACTATACAATAGCTAGATCTCAATAGAAGAAAAGCAGAACATGATCCGAAGCTCATAATCCTTGCAAAACATCACTATCAAAAGCAATGATTCATTATTCACAGATCCAGAAAAGAGAAAACTGAAGCACGAGAATTCACAGAATTCTGAGAACAGAATTCTCCCTCTTTCTTTCTCTTCCTCCTTCACTTTCTCTTCACCTGTAAAAGAGTTTTTAGAATCCCTCTTTCAAAGGATTCAGTGGTTCAAGATCTCCTTACCAAAAGATCTATGGTTCAAGATCTCATTATCAAAAGATCCGTGGTTCAAGATCTCCTTATTAAAAGATCTTTGGTTTTAAGAGTCTCCTTATCAAAAGACTTAGGACACAAGTGGTGCATTCCTACCAGGTGGTAGAAGAGAGGACTACCCACATTTTGGGTAACCTCTATAAAATCTTTTGTGTTTGTGTTGTGCTTTTCTGTGCTGTCCTAATTTTCTTTCTTAGCATTTTTATTTCCTGCAATAATTATTCTGCCTGTGTGTTGTTTGTGAGCATAATTCCGTTTTATTGTCTACACAGTTAGGATAGAAATATTTTAAATCTCTATTTACCCCCTCTTTAGAGGATTCTCAGAGGCACACTGTGCACTTTCAGTAAATATAAAATAGAAAGACTGCAAGATATAAACGGGACATCACAGAAAATACAAAACTCAAAAGACACAAGATTTTTATAGTTGTTCCGCAAAATGTGGGTACTCAACTCTTCTACCTCCCTGGTAGGATTGCACAACCTGTGCCCTGAGTCTTTTGATAAGGAGACTTTTAGAACTACTGAGTATTTTGATAAGGAGAGATTTAGAACCACTGAGTCTTTTTATAAGGAGACTCTTAGAACTACTTAATCCTTTGAAATAGGGATTAATAAAACTCTTTACAGTTGGTGAATTAAGAAGAAGAAGAAAGAAAGTATGGAATTCTGTTTCTCAAAATTCTTCAGAAGCTATAAGATACTTCTGTTTATCACAGGATCTGTATTTGATGAACCCTTGCTTATGATTGTGATGATTGCAAGGGTTGTTTTTCTTGATCCTTTTCTCAGAGCAGTTCTGTAAACTAGCTGCTGTAAGTTTGAAGAAGATGAAGTAGCTGTTAAATTTTTTGATTTGAATCGTTTAGGAGTAAGCAGGAGTTGCATCAACTGAGTTATAGCCAAACAACCACAATGCCACACAGCAACACAAGAAACTTTATTGAATCAGCAAACTTCAATTACTAGTGCGAGGTATAAATGGCAAGACATGATTCATAAGAATCACGGAGAAGAGAAGAACAAAACACAAAAAAGCAAAACTAGCGGCTTAACAAAGCAGAGACCGCACAACTCCAAAGATCGCCGGCTTGACCTGAAACCGCGCGAACATAAGACAGGCAAGACCGCAACTCAGAACACCCGGCTTGACCTGTACTGCCAGACCGCCACCTCAGACCGCGCGAACTGGAGCTTATTGAACTGAACGAAGAACAGAGGCTATCGCCAGACCGCAACTCAGATCGCCTAACCGCTAAAGGTCGCCTGATCGCTGAGCTCGCTGCGAACAGCACAAGAACACCATAAACCAGTTCGCAGACAGACTGCTGCAGAACTGTTTATTCAAGCCGCTGGGAATCACACGGGAAGGAGACCGCAACCTGCTGACCGCAAACCTGCGAACACAACAAACAGTCAACTCGCTTCTGAGACCGCCCGACCTCAAAGTTGAGACCGCACGAATTAACCCAGGCTCAGTTCTTACAGTTCTCGTTATAAATGACGGGCCATGCACCCCTATTTATAGGCGGGATAGACGGATGTCGTCACCGCACAGGAGAGGTATAATCACCACCCGTCAGATCGCCAGCGGTCTCACAAGGCAGACCGCGCGATCACACCACTTGGACAACCTTCTGACCAAGACCGCAGATCAGCAGACAGATCGCGCACAAGTCGCGCGAAACACGAGACCGCGCACAAGCCACACGGACACAAGTGTACTCCTCCCTTAGACCACCAGGAGCAAACCAAGAACCATCTGGCCGACTTTAGACAAGTCGCCAGATCGCCAACACAAGCTGCCCGGTCAGGCAGTTACATAAGAACAGACCGCCCGGTCTTCCAACAAAGAAGATAGGCCAACCAAACAGAACAACTCGGGAACAGACCGCAGTAATCAAGAACAGACCGACCAACCAGTAGATCGCCAGAACAGTCCGGTAGAGCCAGACCGGCAGGTCACTAACACAGACTGCGCGGTCTCTGCGGTCACCCAAAATCAGACTGCCCGGTCACCTCCACTTCACTTCAATAATTTCAACACCCCCTTGAAGTGGGAAGTGGAAACTAGCCCGAGTAAATTCCGCAACCGAGAAAACGGTCCCTTCGCCAGCAGCTTTATGAAGATGTCTGCAACATTTTCTGCACTCTGAACATGCTCGATCATAAGAGTTCCTCCCAACACCTTTTCACGAATGAAATGACGCTCAATCTCAATATGCTTGGTCCTCGCGTGACAGACTGGATTATTAACCAGCTTGAGAGCACTCTCATTGTCCCCGCGTAGCATAGTGGGACCTCGAACCTCCTTATGAATGTCCTCCACCAACCTCCTGAGCTAAATGGCTTCCTGAGCTGCCAAGGCCGAAGCCTTGTATTCCGCTTCTGTGGTAGATACGGACACCGAGTCCTGCTTTTTGCTGCACCAAGAAATAGCTATGGGGCCCATCATAAAGACATAACCAGACGTTGATCTCCGATCATCCATGTCTCCCCCGTAGTCAGCATCCATGTATCCATGCAACTATAATCTTGACCCTCTCCTAAATAGGAGACCCAAATCAGAGGTCGACTTCACATATTTTAGAATTCCTTTTGCCGCCAGAAGATCAGGCTTCCAGTGGCTCCGCCATGTACCGACTCACTTTGCCAACTGCATAAGCAATATCAGGCCTCGTGATGGTCAAGTAGATCAAGCTCCCAACCAGAGCTCGGAACATCAACAGATCAGATAGAACTCTTCCCTCATCCTTCTGAAGTTTATGATGCTGTTCCAGAGATATAGAGCTGCTCTTCCCTTCTTCCATGCCGAATTGTAGAACGATCTGCTCCGCATATCCAGCCTGAGAAACAAGCACTCCGCTCTCCCGCCTCTGAACCTCGAGTCCAAGGAAATGGTGAAGCTCACCCAGATCCTTCATCTCGAACCTGATAGCAAGCTCAACTCTCAGCCTAGCTACCACCTCCTTCGAGTTCCCGGTGACAATCATGTCATCCACATACAGCAGAACAATAAACCGAAGCGCCCCCTCCTTCTTGACGAACAAGCTAGAATCAGAGTCTGAAGCAAAGAACCCGCAAAATAGAAGATACTCCGCGATCTTCCCATGCCACGCCCGAGGCGCTTGCTTCAACCCATATAGGGCCTTCTTCAGTTTACAGACGTAGTCTAGATGATCCTCTGAGATGAAACTCGGCGGCTGGATCATGAAGATATCCTTGTCAATCTCTCCGTATAAGAAAGCATTCTTCACATAGAGGTGTCAAATCTCCCATCCACAAGATGCCGCCAAAGCAATAACTAAATCGGACCGAAGTCATCTTTGCCACTGGACTAAACGTCTCATCATAATCTTCACCATACTGCTGTGAGAACCCGCGAGCTACAAGGCGAGCCTTGTATCGCTCGATCGTGCCGTCAGCTTTCTTCTTGAGCTTATAAACCCATTTGCATGTCACAGGGCTAATGCCCTTGGGCCTGGGCACTAGAGACCAAGTCTCATTCTTCTTGAGAGTATCCATCTCCTCTTGCATAGCAATATCCCACTACTTCACGCCTTTGGCTTTCTCAAAGCTCGACGGCTCCCTCTCATCCAAGGGACCAGCAAAGAAACATGAGACGAAGCTCACCAATGTTTCCTCCTGTGTATCGATCTGGTGGCTTGATAGTCCTCTTCGGACCTCCTTAGAGGTGCTCTTGACTAACCACCTCCTCAGCTGCTTCTTCTGTGCAAGCTCCGTCTTCCAGACGAAACTTGGAGCATCGCTCCCCCTGCTTCTAGAACCTGAAGCCTCCATCTCAGAGCTTGACACAGCTGGAGCTCCTGGTGAAACAGGCAACTGTTGGAACACGGTCTTTCGCATCTCCTAGGTTTGAGAATAACAAATCCTATGTGTATTTGATCTTGTGTGTTCAAGTGTGCAGGTTAACATAGTCCACATGACTCAAGGAGCACTCATGATGTCTGCCCCCAAAATTGAGGCCAAAATTCGAACAAGCTCACTAGCGCCGGCGGTAGCGATAGCGCCCGGACGCTAGCATTGATTAGCTCGATTACGGCGGCATTTTTAGAAGGAGCTAGCGCCCGGCGGTAGCTACTAGCGCTGGCGGTAGCATGGCGCACAAGAGGCATAGAGCAAATTGTTGCCACGGATGGGAGATTCGGCCGCTCAAGATCATTCCTAATCCGGGCTAGCAGCCGACGGTAGCGCTAGCGCCGGCGGTAGCGTGAAGGCTATAAATTGGATATTTTGGCTCTGAATTTTTCATCCTCCTCCAATCCCAAACTTCAGAGCTTCGTGCCACAGCAGAGAGAGGAAGATTCAGAGCGATACTCCCACAATTCCATAAAGTCCTTAAGGAGATCCATGGAGAAGATTTCAACACGCGTCATCATCATGACGAAAGGCTGCATCGACTACGATCATACTCTGCGGGCCTTCGTCCACTTCTCCAAGAGATCCACATAGAGGGAGTTTTTATATTATTGTCTTTTCATTTCATATCTTTTCTGTAAATGGTAGTGAAATCGCCTCGTGTTGGCGACTAGGTCTGGGGTAGGACTTAGGGATGAAATTCGCCTCGTGTTGGTGACTAGATCTAGGTTAGGTCTAGGGGGTGCTCGAGGCCTTTCTGGGGATAGATCGGCTAGAGCGGCTTGAGGCCGTATCTGGGGAGAGATCGGCTAAAGCCAACCGGTTCGTGGGGATACGAGTCGGTATAGAAAACTGAAAAAGAATTTTTATTAGTCGCCTCCGATTTCTAGCGTCATAGAAATCAAGTTTTGTAAAACATTATTTGATATTAATAAAGCATATCTCTTTATTATTAGTTTTACTTGATGTCTCTTTATTAATCTTGCAATATTCCGAAGTTTTTCTAAATATAATCTGAAGTTTTTGAAAACCCTTATTCACCCCCCTCTAAGGGCGCCGACCGATCCAACAAGTGGTATCAAAGGGGTTTTATTCCAATCGGCTTAACAACCGGGAATATTGGCGTCTCATGATCTCGCTTCTACTAGTGGGGGAGATTTTTTTGAAGAGGAAAAATCACTTGCACCACCTTTATTTGAAGGAACAAATTATAAAGGATGGAAAATTTTAATGGAAAAATTTATTAAAACTTTAGATATCGAAGTATGGAACTTAGCAATTATAAGACGTGTGGATGAATCAAATAAAAAGGAACTTCATTTAGATGCAAAAGCTAAACATTATCTATTTTGTGGTCTCTCAAATGAAGTTTTCAAAATTGTGTATTGCTTTTCTAGTGCTTATAAAGTATGGAAATTTCTTGAAGAAATGTATGATCTTCCTCTCGCAGGTATGGAACAAACACAGGAGGAAAAGAACGTACATGCATCCATTATCATTCAAGAAGATCTCTCTCAGAGCGAAGCCATGGAGAATATTGAAATAGAAAAGGAGAACAATACACCAAGAGAAAAAGAAGAAGAAATCTTACTTTTGGAAGAGGAGTGCCAAGAAGAAGACAGAGGAACAATATGTTCAAATCCTCCCTCATCCAAAAGCAATGTAAGGAAATCAAATTCTATCTTTTGTACTTCTATCTCTTCATTACAATTGTTACAAAATACTAAGCGCAAAATTAAGAAATTAAAGAATGCTAATAAACTATTGCGCTTAGAAAATAAAAATTTAAAAGCAAAAGTTAAAGTAGTATCAAAATCCGATTTATCTAGCTTTACTCATGTCACTTCAATTGAAAATACAAAATATTGTCTTGATTGTAATGATATTAAAGAAAAATTTAAGGAACTTGAAAAAGAAATTATTTTTATAAGAGAACAAAATAAAAAATTATGTTTAGAAAATTCATCTTTAAAAATTAATTGTGCTAAGTGTAAGGACTATGAATTGAAATAAAAGAGATGGATGAAACATTTGATGAGTTTAGAAATGAGTATCAAAATCATATCGACTCTATTGTCTCCACTCTTAAAAATAGCACAACAGCTTATAATAAAGCTAGGCATAATCTAAAGATAAAGAATGATGAATTAAAATCAAAAATCAACTTGCTTATGAAAATTATAAATACAAATTCAAAACATACAAATTTAGAAAATCAAGCAATATCTAAAAGCAAGTTGAATACAAATATCTTAACTAAATCTAATAATGGGAATAAGAAACAAAATGATTCTTCATATCAAAAACCAAATCATCATTATTTACAAAATCATGTTTCTCCCAACTTAAAATTGAAATTACACAAATTTCCTATAAACGATAATTTAAATTATAATCTTCAAAGGAAAGAAAATCATCATGGAAATTTGATAAATAAGAATAATATTAAGCCAATGTTTGAATGTCGGCCAAAAGTTAAAGATGAAACACAAACTCAAATCAAAAGGGCCCATTCAATCATATCTCCCCAAAAGAAAACACGATGTATTTGGGTACCCAAAGGAACCTGTCACTCCCGGTCCTCTTTGGATACCTAAATCTCTTATTCATTAGTATCCCATCATTTGCATGAAGTAGAAATCAATTAAAATAAAATACACAAATTTCTACTTCATGATGTGCTTTAATGTCTTTTCTATCTTTTTCTTTTTGTGTTCTTTTTAAACTATCATGCCATGGTCATCCTATATAGTATTGGAAATATGATTTTATCTCATAAAGCTTAATGAGTGTATAAATCATTTTTGATCAAAATTCAAAATCATATTTTTATTTTGATGACCTATCTATTATTATTATAAATATCTTATATTATCCATATGAATCAAACTCTAAATTTGTCTATAAGATATTTCAAATTAATTCCGGTTATTAGGCTATTAAGATTCTTAGCCTTCACCAACAAGTGGTTTAGTGAAATAACTTGATCTAAAAGAAAATTCAAGATTTAAATAAAAGCTCAACTTTCAATATGGGTGTCATTGTTCACAACAAAAAATTATATTGTGTTCTCTCCTTGATGTCAAACATGATCTAAACCATCACTATTGTTCACCTATCAAAAAATCACATATATATATTCAAAATGCTTAAGGAAAATCACTAAAATGTGTTGAAAGAAGTTATCTTCATAATGAATATTGAATTCACAAACACCACCATGATCTAGTGATATCTTTTGCTAAACATCTCTAAAATCATAATTCATATCAAGAATCATCTATAAACAACTATCACAAATTATATGATAACAATTGACATTATAATTGTTTACCATGGTTGGTGTTATGGTATATTATGTGTGTATTGTGATTTATTTCTAGTTTAGACCTTTGAATCATTTTGATATCAAATCAAATAAGAATTGTCACTCCATTCTAGGTCTCTAAGTTGAAACATAATCAAACTTTGGTAAAACATTAATCTCAAATTTATCGTACTAACATTATCACCTAAAGAATATTTATATCTATGTTAGGTTTTATATGTCAGGGCATATCCATGTTACTATTTGCGTGAACATTACTCCTTGTTCACCGAAACCATGCATATTTGATTTGTTCAAACATGATATCTTGGGTTTTCATTTCCTATTTTTTTGTTATAAGCACAAGTCTTTAGAAAAGTCAAAGTGAAAACATAAGTAAATATATCTCATGCAATTATTATTTTGTCAAGGTCATATAAGAAATCGCTTACGTTTCATGCAATTTGGACCATCCAAAACATCTCCTAAAAATCTACAACTTCACCATGGGAACTACTACTGGGACACCTAATCAAGACCACCAATCAAAATTTCTAAAATCCTAAAAAATCGTTCACTGTCTCCCGCGCTAGCACTACCGCAGGCGCTAGCGTCCATGTTCATTTTTCTATATTTTTTAAATTTCTAAAAATCCCTTAAAATATATAAATCTATATTTTCTACTTAGTTTTGCACTTATGTGTTTCTTTATTTTTTGAAAAATCAAATACAAAACTTCAAAAACCAAAATTACAAAAAATATGTTTTGTTTTTTCGCTTGTGTTATTTCCTTTATTTAAAGTTCATCTTTATGCAAAAAACAAATATAAAAATTACAAAAGCAAAAATTACAAAAATATGCTTTTATTTGTAAAAATCAACTACAAAAATATAAAACAGAACAAAAACAAGTATCAAAATTATTCTTCTGAACTTAACTTTTATATGTATCTTGCGAAAGGGTGATTTGGGCTATCATCCCATCATATCACCTAGTACCGGGTGAACCTCTCACAAGGTAGCCCTCGGGAAGTCCAAGATCAATTTTATGAGCTCAAACTTTAAATAAAAATTACTCTTTAAAAATATCAAAAATATTGTATGAACTTCATTGAAAATCAAGCATGATTTAATCTATTATTTAGAACTTCTATAATGTTGCAATTTATCTTTTCAAACTACTTTGAACATTGCCTTCATCATGCTTTGATACATCTATTAATATGTGCATAATTTATATTGAAAAAGTTGTGTAGAACTATGCGTAGCATGCCTCTAAGTATGAGTAATGTTTTATGTTTGATAATGATCGCAATTCACTCACTTATTTTGGCATTGTCTACTTATGTGTTTAATCTAAGAATGTTCGTGTATGTTTTGTAATAGTACAATGAATTAAAATTGCACAAGTATCTTACCTACACAACCTTTATTTGCACTTTTAAAAGTTAAGAAAAGTGGTTATCTTTTTCATAAATTATATTGGTTTGCAAAACAAGTGTATTCAGAGAACTTTGTACAAAACAAAATCATAAAATAAAGTGACAAAGATAACTCCACCAAGCACTACTTGAACCTCCTGATAAGTATTAATAAGCGTTGTGAGGTTGAGCACCTTGGAAAGAATAATAAAGTATCTTGTGCAAACCATAACTTTCTTTCAAAATAAAAACCACTTATTCTTAAGTACACCGGATCACAATAAAAATCAATCTTGAAGAATAAAACTATGTGATCCCCCAAGCACTACTTTGCACCCTGATAAATCTTGATGAGCATTGTGTGTGCAGAGCACCTTGGTAGTTGTACATTTTGTCTTTGTGCATTGAAGTGAGTGGAAGTAAAATTATTTGTGTTTTATTGTGCTCTTTACTTTACATATTACTTGTATTTTTGATTAAAACATTTGTTTACTCTATTCAAAATACACTTTTATGCACATCATTATCTTCCATAACACTTCTTCTCATGAGTATTGGATCCTAATGCTAATTCTATACTACTCTTTATTTATGAAATGCACTAGATAACCTAAGCATGCTTTCTACAATGTTTGGTATGCTTTGAAATTGTGAATTAAAGTAACATTGTAGTAATCTCTTTTTGATAAGATTATTTCATGCTTGGTTACTGTATTGTCAAAACAAAAATTTTAAATGCAAAATGATTTACAAAAACATCATCTTTTTGAAATTGAACTCATATATTTTTTATGAACCATCATTGATTACCATAAGATGTTTTTTGTACTTCTATATGTCTTCCGCATCATAACCATATAATTGTTTTACCTTGCACTTTAATACTTATTTAAAATCTTTCATCTTGTGAGGATCATCACTTGAATCTTCATATTCCTTTCTTGCAACAAGTGGTAGACTTGCTTGGTAAACTTTATATTGGTTGAATTTTTTGCTTATAACTCTAATCTATTTCTATTCTAAACACTCCTCCAACAAGTGAAATATTGCTTATAAAAGATCTCTTTTTAACTTAAACACTTATTTAGTATTATGATGTTTCTTTTTCGAAATCTTCCGCAATACTCAAACTCTGAGTCATTCATGAATTCCAATATAGCTATGTGAGTTTTATTTCAAAAATTCAAATAAAAATATAAACCCATATGCTATGATATTTACCATTAGATTTAAATGCTTAATAGTTTCCAATAATTGTTATCCATGACTTCATTTCTCACCATAGCGGTGGCGTAGGGTTGTAGACATTAAATAACCTTATCTCTAGTCATGTCTTGTCCTTAACCGGGGAGGGTTCCAGTGGGGCCTTGCGAGGCACTGGGGGGGAAAGAGTGCTAGGTTAAGTTTTTTGTCTAGTGTTTGCATATGGGATTAACACCCCAACCTACGGCATGTTTGCAGCTCCTCATGCCCATCCGTCACTTAGTGCGGGGCTAGGGTGTTGACATATTGTCTGGGTAGATTGGTTACTTGGAAATCATGATTGTTTTTAGGATTAAAACTCTTATTTAAAGGGGAAATCATTATTTTTTGCTTAAACTCTGATATATAAAAGGGGGAGAACTACAAACAAAAGGGATAAAATAAGTCATAACTCTGATCATTTTCAATGAAAGACAAGTCTAAAACTCCTTATCATTTACTTAAAAAGCTCGATCATGCCTTCTCTTTTATTTACACATTTTTTAGTGCTTTGTTTCCCTACCCACTTTTGCTAATAACAAAGGGGGAGAACTAACATGATAAAATGCAAAAGGGGGAGAGAACTAACAATGATAAATGTAACCCGCTATCATAAACCCAACATGACAAATTCAGTTGATAGCATACATATTAAGGGAGCATTCACATAGGGGGAGCATATATTTAGGGGGAGCAATTCTAAATGCTAAAATCAATAATCATCCTAAAGTCATCACTCTCACACACACACAAGTATAGTCTCATCATGCTTATTTATTAATGCTTTGATTTATCATTAATGGATTTGTTATTATCAAAAGGGGGAGTTTGTTGGAACACGGTCTTCCGCATCTCCTAGGTTTGAGAATAACAAATCCTATGTGTATTTGATCTTGTGTGTTCAAGTGTGCAGGTTAACATAGTCCACATGACTCAAGGAGTACTCATGATGTCTGCCCCCAAAATTGAGGCCAAAATTCGAACAAGCTCACTAGCGCCGGCGGTAGCGATAGTGCCCGGCGCTAGCATTGATTAGCTCAATTCCGACGGCATTTTTAGAAGGAGCTAGCGCCCGGCGGTAGCTACTAGCGCTAGCGGTAGCATGGCGCACAAGAGGCATAGAGCAAATTGTTGCCACGGATGGGAGATTCGGCCGCGCAAGATCATTCCTAATCCGGGCTAGCGTCGGCGGTAGCGCTAGTGCCGACGGTAGCGTGAAGGCTATAAATTGGATGTTTTGGCTCTGAATTCTTCATCCTCCTCCAATCCCAAACTCCAGAGCTTCGTGCCACAGCAGAGAGAGGAAGATTCAGAGCGATACTCCCACAATTCCATAAAGCCTTAAGGAGATCTGTGGAGAAGATTTCAACACGCGTCATCATCGTGACGAAAGGCTGCATCGACTACGATCATACTCTGCGGGCCTTCGTCCACTTCTCCAAGAGATCCACATAGAGGGAGTTTTTATATTATTGTCTTTTCATTTCATATCGTTTCTGTAAACGGTAGTGAAATCGCCTCGTGTTGGCGACTACGTCTGGGGTAGGACTTAGGGCTGAAATTCGCCTCGTGTTGGCGACTAGATCTAGGTTAGGTCTAGGGGGTGCTCGAGGCCTTTCTGGGGATAGATCGGCTAGAGCGGCTTGAGGCCGTATCTGGGGAGAGATCGGCTAAAGCCAACCGGTTCGTGGGGATACGAGTCGGTATAGAAAATGAAAAAGAATTTTATTCGTCGCCTCCGATTTCTAGCGTCATAGAAATCAAGTTTTGTAAAAAATTATTTGATATTAATAAAGCATATCTCTTTATTATTGTTTTACTTGATGTCTCTTTATTAATCTTGCAATATTCTGAAGTTTTTCTAAATATAATCTGAAGTTTTTGAAAACCCTTATTCACCCCCCCTCTAAGGGCGCCGACCGATCCAACAGCAACTCCACTTGAAGATTTCCTGCAGCCTTCCCTGCTTCATCAAACCTGCTCTCCGGTAGCTCAACTCCTGAAATCCCCTTGTAGGAAGTCACCTCATCGAACACCACATCCCGAGATACCACTGATCTCCGTGTCTCAGGATCCATGCATCTCCATCCTTTCTTCCGCTCATCGTACCCAACAAAGACTAGCTTCCTTGCTTTCGCATCTAGCTTTGTCTGAAGAGCATCAGAAATATGCACATAACAGGTTGACCCGAACACCCGAAGGTGTGCAACACTCAGCTTCTCCTTGAACATCAGTTCGTGAGGGGTCTTCATATTGATAGGACTTAGAGGCATCCTGTTGATGACGTAAGCTGCACAAGACATTCCCTCCGCCCAAAAGGACTTTGGGATACTCTTGGCATGAAGCCAGCATTTGCAGGTTTCCGTTAGATGATGTATCTTCCTCTCCGCAATGCCATTTTGCTGTGGAGTATGGGCACAAGTGAGCTCTCTCTGAACACCGTGTTTCCTGCAAAAACTTGAGAACTCACCAGAGGTGAACTCCCCACCATTGTCAGTTCTCAATTTTTTCACCTGCAGGCCTAACCGACCTTCCACCAACTCCTTGAACTCCGCGAACTTCGCAAAGGCTTCCGACTTCTCTTTCAGAAAATACACCCAGACATATATGGTGTAATCGTCAATCAACACCAACATATATATGTTGCCTCCAAGGCTTGGGGTGGCAGTCGGTCCCATCAAATCACCGTGGATGCACTCCAACGACGCTTTGCATCTTGTTTGCGATTTATCAAATGGAAGTCGATGAGACTTACCGAACTGACATCCAGCACAAACATGACCATCTACATAAGAGAACAATCTAGGCAAGCCCTTGACAAGACCCCTTACCGCCATAGCCTTCAATTTGTCCATGCCAACATGCCCCAACCTTTCATGCCAGATAGCCGCGCTATCGTTGGTCTTCATCTTATCAATATAGGTACTTGTCGATAAAACGAACAAGTCCTTCACCCGCATTCCAACATGGATAACATCTCCCTTTATCTCCGGTTGAGTTTTAAGAAACTTCACTTCTGTTGGGCCAAACAGAACGTGATAACCGGCATCTACCACATTGGTCACAGAGAAGAGATTCTTCTTCATACCAAGCACGTGATAAATACTCCTCAATGTGAGTGGACCCTTATCACTGTTCAGGAAAAAAAACCTTCTTGTTCTAATGCATGAACAGAATTATCAGCCGTAATGATAGCATCGTTACCTGAGTAAGGCGCCAAAGAGGAGAATTTTGATTTATCCCCGGTGAGGTGATGTCCACACCCTGAATCAACAATCCAATCCTCTTCGAAGTTGATGGCAGCCAAGGCCTTAACGGGCATCGCCGTCATATTAGCCGAAAGGCTCCTCCCCATCCAGCTTCATCAGACTTTGGCTTCTCCTTCTCCGCTACATGTCCCGACTGAATATTAACCCGACAATCCTTCTTGAAGTGGCCAGTCTTATTACACCTAAAGCATCTTGGCCCCTCTCCCTTCTTCCCATCAGACTTAGAAGCATAACCTCTATCCCGCTGACCTGAAGTAGAGGGTCCATCCTGACCTGGCTTCTTCTTCTCCCACTTCTTCTTCTTCTTTCCAGAGAACAACACATCACTATCTCCCCCAGAGATAGAAGTCCCCACCATCTGTCTTGCCAAACTTTCCTGTGAAGCAAGTAAGTTCTCCAGCTCCAACAGAGATGGTTGATTTGCCCAACCTTGAACTGAAGTCACAAAGGCAAGATACTCCTTCCGCAACTCGCAGATGATATGCCTTTTCAGTTTCGCCTCCGAGATGGGCTCATCAGGGTCCAATGCAGAAATCTCTGCTTTGAGGTTCTTCATCTTGAGAAAGAAGGTAGAAATAGAAAGATCACCTTGAGAGGCCTTCGACAACTATTTTCAAGAAACTGTAGCCGAGCTGCATTCTTCTTATTAAACCGCCCGTCCAAAGACGTCCAAATCTCAGCAGCAGATTTACATCCAATGATGTGATCAAATAGCTCTGGTGAGATAGCCCTCTTGAGTGTGAACTCTGCCTTAGCATTAGTCCTCCTCCAAAGTCTCACCTCTGCCATATTATCTCCTGCTAGAAACACTTCTTGTGTGTCTTCTCCTCCAACTATCTCCCATAGATCCTCGCCAAGTAAGTAACTCTCCATACACGACCTCCACTTCTTGTAGTTAGTCGATGTGAGGAGTTCAATACCAAGCCCTCTTGCGTATCCACCTTCCATGGCAATTTTGTGGTCTCTTCTTCACAAAGACGATGGCAACTCAAGTTGATCACTGCTTATCCACTCCAACAACCTTGCTCTGATACCATATTAAATTTTTTGATTTGAATCATTTAGGAGTAAGCAGGAGTTGCATCAACTGAGTTATAGCCAAACAACCATAATGCCACACAGCAACACACGAAACTTTATTGAATCACAAACTTCATTTACAGTGCGAGGTATACATGGCGAGACATGATTCATAAGAATCACGGAGAAGAGAAGAACAAAACACCAAAAAGCAAAACTGGCGGCTTGACAAAGCAGAGACCGCACAGATCGCACAACTCCAAAGATCGCCGGCTTGACCTGAAACCGCGCGAACAGAAGACAAGCAAGACCGCAACTCAGAACACCCGGCTTGACCTGTACTGCCAGACCGCCACCTCAGACCGCGCGAACTGGAGCTTATTGAACTGAACAAAGAACAGAGGCTGTCGCCAGACCGCAACTCAGATTGCCTAACCGCTGAAGGTCGCCTGATCGCTGAGCTCGCTGCGAACAACACAAGAACACCATAAACCAGTTCGCAGACAGATCGCTGTCGAACTATTTATTCAAGCCGCTGGGAATCACCAAGGAAGGAGACCGCAACCTGCTGAACTCAGATGTCGACGTTGCATCGATTACTTATCGACATAACCGTCGAGTTGAAGACTTGAACTTGAACTACATCTTCTGCGTCGAGTTGAAGTCGAAGTTGTGTCGTCTTCTAAGATAGCTTCGACAGGCTCTTCCTTCTGCATCGAGTTGCTCTCGATGTTGTGTCGACTTGATATACTTTGACAGACATTTTGAGTTGCTTCGACTTTCAGTCAGAGTTACGTCGACATCTAGTCGATGTTGCGTCGACTTCTATTCGACACAAGTATCAATTCAACTGAATTTATGTTTGTCTTTACTTGGTCTTGACACTCTAAGGTGAGTGTGACATCCTAAGACTTATAGTGACCATTTTACCCTTCTATAAAATGTGGGTAATATAACCTAATTTGATGAAATCACTTTAAGTAATTTGTTAGATAAATTACTAGGGTTTTTCCCAATTATATATATACATAGACAATAAAGAATGGAATGGTGAACAGAAGAACATCTGATTGATATAAGTAAGTGTTTATCAGAGTTACCCAAGAAATAGTTTACTTTCTTCCCTAAAGAAAAGTATATAAGGCCTCATAGACCATTCTGAATTTCCTCTCCACATATTTAAAGTTTGCTGGTGTGTCTTTCTCTGTCTAAAACCCAGACCGAAAGACTTTAGCTGAAATCAAGTTGATTTCTTCTAAATCTAGATCATCTGTATCAGGATCTGCATCAGTATCTTCATCAGGATTTGGTATAATGAATGTTCGCTATGGATTTTTAGAAGTTGCAGCTGTCTTGAATACAATCTTCCTTTTCTTTTGATCATGCTGGTCTGCTTTATCCAGATCACATCCAAGACATCCTCTGTGAAGTTTCCCTCTATTATCAATAATTTTTGCTTGAGGAAATGCTGCAACATACTTTGTAGAGTCAAATAGTTTGCTTGGGATTTGAATTGCCTCCTTCAATTGTTCCTTTTCCACAAAATACTTGCTATTCTTTAGTCTTTTAATGAACAACCTTCTCTTCTATTCTATCTCTCTTTGAGAGGCCTCATACTCATATGTATCCCTTTCCCTTATTTCATCTAGGGCTTCATCAAGTGCTGTATTAGTGTATGTTGTCTTTCTATTCTCTGGAATTTCAATCCTCTCATAGGTCTTAATGTAGGATTTGTCTTTCTTGAATTGTTTCCTCTTCTCTTTGGTATATTTTTTCCTCTGTATGGAGGTCTTCCTCTGAAGACTAGTGCTGGAAGAGTTGGAGTGGGTGTTGGGGTAGAATCAATAGGAGGCTGAGCTGGAGGTGAAGGGGATGGAGCATTTTCAAGGACCTGATCATCCACCTTGACTAGAGAAGGGGCTGTTGTAGATTCTTCAGAAGAGACCCTGAATTTTTGTACATCAGGAATGGATAGCTCAGCACCCTCATTGAACTCTTGCAGACTATTCAGATAGGCCTGATCATCTGAGAATAGAGGAATCTTTAAAGCAATCTCCCCCTGAATTGATGACTCCCCCTGTGTTGAAGGCTGGGTCCTTGGAGGAGATAACTCCCCCTATGTTACTAAATCTTGAGAATGTATAAGGAGTTTAGAGGTAATGGCTGGCTCTCCTTTAGAGACAAAAGATAAGGGGGATTGCTGTGGTGTACATTGAATCTTGAGGAGGTCTGCTGGCACACTTCTCCCCCTGCTTTATATCGTTGATCAAGGATATAAAAGCATCAGCAGGCAGTCCTAATGACTGTACTTCTTCATTAAGTGCCTTGATTTGAGCATTGAGATTCTGTATTCTCCAATGTTAAGCATGAAGCTTTCGATAACAACCTGTCAAGAAATCCAGATACAAAGAACTGAATTGAGATTAGCAGAGTATCTAGAGCTAGATCAACTGCTTCTACAATGTCTCTTTGATTTGGAGGAGATGCCATTAATGTCCCGTGAGTACCTGCACTAAACCAGAAAGAAAGACGGAGAAAAGGAAAATGGAGGAGAGCAGTAGGGAGAGAATTCGAAAGCACGAGAGATTCAACGTCTAAGTTGCATCAGAGAAGAGGATTCGTCGCAACTTAGGGTGGAATTTCGCCAGTAGCGCCGACAAGAAATAATATTCAGCGCGCCAAAACATGTCAAGGCAGCTTCTAGAAGTGACTCTGTGTGGGATAATTTGTCAGCGTTCTGTCGATTAGGAATCGACTGTTGGAACATGGTCTTCCGCATCTCCTAGGTTTGAAAATAACAAATCCGACGTGTATTTGATCTTGTAGTGTTTAAGTGTGCAGGAAACAAAGCCATATGACTCAAGTATAACATATGAAGGTTGCCCCCAAATTTGAAGCCATAATTCCAACATGCTTACTAGCGCCGACGGTACACATAGCGCAGGCGCTAGCTCTAATTAGAGCAATTCCGGGAGCATTTTTAGAAGGCGCTAGCGCCAGGCGGTAGCCGCTAGCACAGGCGGTAGCGCGACGCACAAGAGGAATGTCGGAGGGTTGCCATGGAAAGAAAGATACGCACGCGCAAAATAATTCCTAATCTAGGATAGCTCCGATGGTAGCGTTAGCGCAGACACTAGCGGCCTCTCCTATAAAAGGACCCCTCTTCTCTCATTTTCATTGCACAAGTTCAAGAGAGGTTGAGTGCCAAAATTCCAGAGCCATATTCTGCCGAAATCTGATCTGCCACCAAAGTTCCGTGAATTTCTGAAGAAGGATTTCTTCACGCCGGATCCGAACGACGATCGCTTCTACCACGCTTATTCTACAACGGTCTTTCGTCTCAAACTTCAGAAGTTCTTCAAGAGGGAGTTGGTACTCTTTTCATTTTCTATCCCGACTCATATCCCCACAAACCGGTGGCTTTAGCATATCCTTCCCAAGATATGACCTCAAGCCACTCTAGCCAATCCTTCCCCAGATATAGTCTCAAGCACCCCCTAGACCTAACCTAGATCTAGTCGCCAATACGAGGCGAATTTCTCCCTAAGTCCTACTCAGACCTAGTCGCCAACACGAGGTGAATTTATTATTTGCCTTCGATTTCTAGCGTTATAAGAAATCAAATTTTGTAATCCTATATTTCATATTAATAAAATCATGTCTCTATTTTATTTGACTTATTTTATTTGATTTCTCTCTATTTTTAATCTCTCATTATTTCAAGTATATCAAAATATGTTAAAAGTTTTAAAACCCTTATTCACCCCCTCTTAAGGGCGCCTACAGATCCAACGAGTGGTATTAGAGAGGTTTTATTCCAAATGGTCTAACAACTAGGAATAAATGGCGTCTTATGCTCTCGCAGTTTCCGGAAGGTCAGGGTGTTAGTAGTACCACCTCTTTTTACAGGGATAGATTTCAACTACTGGAAAAATAGGATGAGGTGTTTTCTTATGACCATGTATATAGAAGTTTGGAACATGGTAGAAATTTAGTACTCTCCTCCCATAATTGTAGTAGGAGAGGTTACGATTGAAAAACCTAAGGATAGATGGGATGATAGCGATAAACTTAAATGCAAAAATAATGCAAAGGCAATGAACGCTTTATATTGTGCTTTAAATCGAACTGAATTTAATCAAATTTCTGCATGTGTAAATGCTTATGATATTTAGAACCAATTAGAAGTTACTCATGAAGGTACATTACAGGTGAAAATGCAAAGCTATTCCAACTAGAATCGGAATATGAAAAATTCAGGATGGATGCCGAAGAGGACATCAACTCGATGTACACACACTTCATCAAGGATCGTCAACGCTTCAAAAGCTCTTGGAAAGACCTTCTCCGACGGCGACTTTGTTAGAAAGATTCTTCCCTCTCTACCTCCGAGGTTTAATCCAAAGGTGACTGGCCATCTCCGATTCACACAACCTAAGAACGCTCTAGATCGAGAACCTCATTGGGAATCTCAAAACCCATGAGGTTGAACTCCAAATTCAACACGATGAATACAACAAGGAGCCAAAGAAAAAGGTGTTGGCACTAAAGTCAAAGAAGGAGAGCAACATTGATGATGATGATGATGAAGAAGGTCTCTTGGTCAATAACTTCAAAAAATTCATTAGAAATCCAGAAAGAAGGAACACCTTCCGGAAATACTTCCAGAAGGATGCTCGACAAAAAGTGTCTTCCTCTTCATAGAAGAACGAAAAAGGAAGTGAAGACGAAGAAGAAATACCACCACCGAAGTGCTATCTCTGCAGGAGGACCTGACACATTCAAATCCAGTGCCCGAAGTATCAAAAGGAGCAAAAAGAATGATACAAAGGGAAGGAGAAAAGAAAGGGTTGAAAGCCGAAACTTGGGATAATTCTTCCTCTGAAGAATCAAGCGGATCTGAGTCAAGCAGCGAGGATGAAGCAAACTTATTCTTGATGGAAAAAAATGACGATGACGACACCAGTGTTCTTAGTGACACTAAGGTAACTCCTCCCACCTTACGAAGAACTTTATGATGAATTTGTTCTAACCAGCAAAGACTATGATAAAAGTATAAAATATAATATTAATTTAAATCGTGAAAATGAATCTATCATCAAAGAAAATCATAAGCTTACTACAAATTAATTTCTTTTGAAAAGAGAAAGGTTTCTTGCCAAGAGTGTGAACACTC
This sequence comes from Dactylorhiza incarnata, assembly GCA_033032865.1. Lineage (NCBI taxonomy): Eukaryota > Viridiplantae > Streptophyta > Magnoliopsida > Asparagales > Orchidaceae > Dactylorhiza > Dactylorhiza incarnata. Next base: position 3,064,896 of record JAWHQI010000213.1, read on the forward strand.
CTTATATAAGGCAAAAGATCTTGAAATTTCTCTTTCTAAGGCCCTCTCACAAATCAAAACTCTTTCAAGAGAAAAGGGGGACTTAGAGAGAAAACTAAAAATCCTCTCTCTTAAAAATTGAAAATAACAAAAAGGGCTTTGAAAATAAATGTGTCATGCTTGTAAAAGAAAATTCATCTCTTAAAAAACAAACTCATGACCTCAATATAGCCATCAAAAAATTTGGAAATGGTCAAAAATCCCTGGACATGATTTTGGGGAACCATTGTTATGGTTCTGGAAAATTTGGGCTTGGATATCAATGTGACCTCTACCGCCCGGCGCTAGACACTAACGCGAACGGTAGCCCATCTTATAAAAAATCTTTTGTTAAAAAAAAAAACGAAACCTCATCCAGCAAGAGCAATGTAGAAATTCAAAAAAAGGGTCTCAACCCCCTTTATTTCGTGTACAAACTGTCATAGGTTTGGACGCATGTCAAGCTCTTGCAGGAAAATAAAATAGGGATCTTTAAAGCAAATCTGGGTACCTAAGACATCCACTTATTTTATGGGTGGTACCTCTTGGGTATCCAGATCTTTACTCTCATCGTCTTTCTAGATTTGCAGGATGGCTAAGGAAATGAAGGACGTGTGGTACTTGGACTCGGGCTGCTCCAAGCACATGATGGGCAACAAAGCAAAGTTCCTTAGCCTAGAAAAGAAGAAATTAGGGATCGTAACCTTTGGAGATAATGGTAAAGGAAGGATCATGGGAGTCGGTACAGTGGGTAACTGAATCCTTTCTTATCTCTAATGTTCTTTATGTAAAAGAATTACAACATAACTTAATATCTATTAGTCAATTATGTGATAAAGGATTATATGTATTATTTGAGTCATCCATAAATCTTTGCAAAATATTTAATCCTAACACAAAAGATGTTTTAGTAACTGCACCTAGAATTCACAACGTATATATATAGTTTCCTTTCATGATCTTTCCAAATCATCTATAAAATGTTTTATAACTAAAAATGATGAGTTAGAACTATGATATAGACGTTTAGTACACGCTAGTACAAAGCTTATTTAAAATAACCAAAAAGGAATTGATTAGAGGATTGCCTAGATTAAATGGAAATTTATCTTCACTATGTTCTCCATGTCAAAAAGGAAATTATACAAAATCTTCTTTTAAAAGCAAAAACAAAATTTCTACTACAAAACCTTTGCAATTAATTCATATGTGTACAACCCTCACATTTTCCGAGCTGGTGTGACCCGATGCAGTAAGATCGCTAAAGTGAGGGTGGCTGTGACGTGACAAATCGACCCGTTAAGAGGGGTCTGAGGCCATCCGAGGCAAAAGAAGGGGGCGGACGATCCGGTCCGTTCCCCCGCATTCTGCCAAGGCCTAGGGAGGCGAGTGGACCTTGGTCCACTCGCCCGAACCTATGGGGCGAGTGGACCCTCGGTCCACTCGCCGGCCCCTAGGGGGGTGAGTGGACCATGGTCCACTCGCTCGAACTTAGGGGTGAGTGGACCCTCGGTCGACTCGCCGGCCCCTAGGGGGGCGAGTAACCCTTGGTCCACTTGCCCGAACGTAGGGGGCGAGTGGACCCTCGGTCCACTCGCCGGCCACTAGGGGGGCGAGTGGACCTTGGTCCACTCGCCCGAACCTAGGGGTCGAGTGGACCCTCGGTCCACTCAGCCGACACCTAGGGGACGAGTGGACCTTGGTCCACTCGCCCGAACCTAGGGTGGAGAGTGGACCCTCGGTCCACTCACCGGTCCTAGGGGGGGGGGGAGTGGACCGAAGGTCCACTCCCCCGGGCCTGGGGAGGCGCCCAGTCGTAGGGGTGAGGGGGCCTTCGGTCCACTCGTCTGCTCTCTATGTTAAGGGAGAGGTGGACTGTTCAGGTAGGGGGGAGGAAGTAGGCATCACGTCTCCACTCGCCTCCCCCTGTGCTGGTCGTTCAGGTTCATTGTTTGGCTATGGATAACAGATTTTCGGCTATCCGCAACCCACTTTTTGGGAAGTCTATAAATAGACCCCCATGGGCACCTTGGGAAGGGTTGGTCTCCACCCCTCTCCTCGCAGTGTGTCTTGTGAACAAGCACTACCCCCCCCCCCCCCCCCCCCCCCCCCCCCCCTGTCAGGGAAGGTTGACGGTGAGGTGGTCCTTAGTGCCCTCAAAGGTGCCCAGGCTCAGCATTGGCTTGGGAGGGGAAGCTCTCGTTGAACTTCCGGGTGTGTGGTGGGACCTCCACGCTGCAACTTAAGGGGTCTGTTTGTGGACTTAGAAGTTTTCCAATGGTTAGGTTCTTCGGTTCTTAGTGACTGGTCGAGGGTCTCGCTCAGGTTAAATAAGGGTTAGCTGCATCCCCCTTGCGAACGTCGAGACCAGTTCTCTGGTTTCAACATTATGGTGCTGTGAGCATGGAAGCAGCTAGTTCGGAAAGCTCTGGGCAAGTCTCATTGTTGGAAACGATGAGCTGGGGAACTCACCCCTGTCAGCAAGTGCATGAAGAAAGGTGACTTCGAGGAGCTCAGGAAGTCAATCCAGGAAGTCTTGCGGTTTGCACTCCCTCCTCAGGGCCAGTGCTCGACATCACCAACACCTGTGCTCGCCTCGCCATCTTTGATGGAGATAGAGCAAGCATGTCGGCAAGGAAGGGGCCATCCTCAGAAGAAGGCCTGAACCTCCAAGCGCAAGCTCTCTTCAACAGCTCGCCTAGGGCTAGCTGCCCCGAGTGAGGGGGTAGGGAGGATGGCTCCGTCTCAGCAGGAAGGAGGCTGAGTCCCTGTGTCTGATTCAACAAAAGCATGGGGAGACGCAAGGACGCTACGGAGATCAGTTCCAGAGGTAAGTCTCCCACCTCCAGGTTGACCAGGGAAGCAGGAAGGACCAGGAGAAAGAGAAGGAATGAGCAGGCAGAGAAAGTGGAGGAGGTGATAAAAGTGATGGCCGAGATGCATGTGTCCGAGTAGGCGCAAGAAGGCGCGTTGTAATAGATATGTAACCTCCCCGTGTTGAATAAAAAGTAGGTAGAAATAGAACCTTAGGTAAAGCCTCTGGGAAGGTGTTGGATTCCTCTACCTCCAGGTGAAGGTAAGCACCTAGGATGTGGATGGGTACTCCGCCCCCCAATTGGTAATATCCCCGATTAGAGACCATTCTCCGGGCTCAGTCACGCCGGCAGATGGGAGACTCATCGGGTCGACTGATTGGTAATATCTCCGACTAGAGACCATTCTCCGGGCTCAGTCATGCCGACAGATGGAAGACTCATCGGGTCGACTGATTGGTAATATCCTCGACTAGAGACCATTCTCCAGTCTCAATCATGCTGGCAGATGGGAGACTCATCGGGTTGACTGATTGGTAATATCCCTGACTAGAGACCATTCTCCGTGCTCAATCATGCCGGAAGATGGGAGACTCATCGGGTCAACTGATTGGTAATATCCCAGACTAGAGACCATTCTCCGGGCTCAGTCATGCCGGCAGATGGGAGACTCATCAGGTTGACTGATTGGTAATATCCCCGACTAGAGACCATTCTCCGGGCTCAGTCATGCTGGTGGATGGGAGACTCATCGGGTCGACTCGCCACATGAGGAGTGACTTGGGATGGTGTTGGGTTCCTCTGTCTCCAGGTGAAGGTAAGCACCTAGGATGTGGATGAGTACTCCACCCCCATTTGGCAAGATCCCCGACTAGAGACCACTCTCCGGGCTCAGTCATGTCGGCAGATGGGAGACTCATCGGGTCGACTCGCTGCTTGAGTAAGTGACTTGGAGAGATGATGAGCTCCTCTACCTCCAGGTAAGCTAGGCCCCTAGGACGTGGACGGGTATTCAACCTCCAGTTGGTTTGAAGAGTGTTGAGTTCCTCTGCCTCCAGGTAAGCTAGGCCCCTAGGACATAGACGGGTACCCGCCCCCAACTGGTTTGGGAAGGTGCTGGGTTCCTCTGCCTCCAGGCAAGCTAAGCCCCAAGGATGTGGACGGATACTGCGCCCCCAATTAGTTCGGAAAGGTGTTGAACTCCTTTACCTCTAGGTAAGCTAAGCACCTAGGACGTGGATTGGATTTCTGCCTCAGTTGCTTTGATAAGATGGTTGAGTTCCTCTGTCTCCAGGTGAAGATAAGCACCTAGGATGTGGACTAGTTCTCTGCCCCCAGTTGCTTTGGAAAGATGGTTGAATCCCTCCATCCCTCGCTGAGGGTAAGCACCTGGGACGTGGGCTGGTTCATCGTCCAAGGATAGTTCGGGAAACTGTTAGTCCCCCCCCCTCCAGGTGAGCTCAGCTCCCTGGTAGGTGTGGAGTTCCCTCCCCCTCCAGGTGAGCTCGGCTCCCTGATAGGTGTGGGGTTACCTCCCCCTCCAGGTGAGCTCGGCACCCTGGTAGGTGTGGAGTTTCCTCCCCCTCCAGGTGAGCTCGGCTCCCTGATAGGTGTGGAGTTCCCTCCCCCTCCAGGTGAGCTCGACTCCCTGATAGGTGTGGAAGTTCCCTCCCCCTCCAGGTGAGCTCGACTCCCTGGTAGGTGTAAAGTTTCCTCCCCCTCCAGGTGAGCTCGGCTCCCTGATAGGTGTGGATCGGAGTTCCCTACCCCTCCAGGTGAGCTCGGCTCCCTGGTAGGTGTGGAGTTCCCTCCCCCTCCAGGCGAGCTCGGCTCCCTGGTAGGTGTGGAGATTCTTACCCCTCCAGGTGAGCTCAAGCTCCCTGGTAGGTGTGGGTTTCCCTCCTTCCACCTCAGGTCGAGTTCAGCTCGACCAAAGGTGTTGAGTTTTCTTTGACCTCAGGTCAAGTTTAGATCGACCTAAGGTGTTGAGCTTTTTCCACCTCTAGTTGAGCTCGGCTCACAGGAGGGTTGTTAAGTGAAGAAAGGTCCGTCTCCCACCTCAGGTCGAGTTTAGCTCGACCAAAGGTGTTGAGTTTTCTTCCACCTCAGGTCGAGTTCAGCTCGACCAAAGGTGTTGAGTTTTCTTCCACCTCAGGTCAAGTTTAGTTCGACCTAAGGTGTTGAGCTTTCTCCACCTCCAGTTGAGCTCGGCTCACAGGAGGGTTGTTAAGTGGAGAAAGGTTCGTCTTCCGCCTCAAGTCAGGTTCAGCTGAAAAGCTCGGCAGGAGTATCCCATTGGCGGGGCCCTCCGCGGATTTCTCTAAAGTCCCACCTGCTCGTCAAATAGGTGGATTGGAATTTATTTTCGAGCTTGAGACAAGCTCGAAAAGAGCGGGGATTGTGTACAACCCTCATATTTTCCGAGCTGGTGTGACCCGACACAGGTAAGATCGCTATAGTGAGGGTGGCTGTGACGTGACGAATCGACCCGTTAAGAGGGGTCCGAGGCCATCCGAGGCAAAAGAAGGGGGGGGGGGGACGATCTGGTCCGTTCCCCCACATTCCGCCAAGGCCTAGGGGAGGCGAGTGGACCATGGTCCACTCGCCCGGAACTAGGGGGCGAGTGGACCTAGGGGGAGAGTGGACCTTGGTCCACTCACCCAAACCTAGGGGGCGAGTGGACCCTCAGTCCACTCGCCCGAACCTAGGGGGCGAGTGGACCCTCGGTCCACTCGCCGGTCCCTAGGGGGCGAGTGGACCTTAGTCCAATCGCCCGAACCTAGGGGGCGAGTGGACCCACGGTCCACTCGTCGGCCCCTAGGGGGGCGAGTGGAACATGGTCCACTCGCCCAAACCTAGGGTGGCGAGTGGACCCTCAGTCCACTCGCCGGTCCTAGGGGGGAGTGGACCGAAGGTCCACTCCCCCAGGCCTGGAGAGGCGCCCAGTCCCAGGGGCGAGGGGGCCTTCGGTCCACTCGTCTGCTCTCTATGTTAAGGGAGAGGTGGGCTGTTCAGGCAGCGGGGAGAAGTAGGCATCTCGTCTCCACTCGCCTCCCCCTTTACTGGTCGTTCAGGTTCATTGTTGGGCTGCGGATAGCAGATTTTCGACTATCCACAACCCACTTTTTGGGAAGTCTATAAATAGACCCCCATGGGCACCTTGGGAAGGGTTGGTCTCCACCCCTCTCCTCGCGTGTGTCTTGTGAGCAAGCACTACCCCCCCCCCCCCCCCCCCCTGTCAGGGAAGATAGACGGTGAGGTGGTCCTTAGTGCCCTCCAAGGTGCCCAGGCTCAACATTGGCTTGGGAGGGGAAGCTCTCGTTGAACTTCCGGGTGTGTGGTGGGACCTCCACGCTGCAGCTTAATGGGTCCGTTTGTGGACTTAGAAGTTTTCCAAGGGTTAGGTTCTTTCGGTTCTTAGTGACTGGTTGAGGGTCTCGCTCAGGTCAAGTAAGGGTTAGCTGCATCCCCCTTGCGAACGTCGAGACCAGTTCTCTGGTTTCAATAATATGGATCTCTTTGGTCCCGTTAGCACCACAAGTCTTGGTGGTAGAATTTATACTTTTGTTCTAATAGATGATTTCTCAAGACATACTTTGGTTCTAATAGATGAACTAGATTTAAAAATAAAATGCATTCGCTCAGATCTTGGAGGAGAATTTGAAAATGAAAACTTTAAATCTTTTTGCGAATTGTTAGGTATTAATCATAAGTTTCTGCTCCGCCCACACCTCAACAAAATAGTGTTGTAGAAAGAAAGAATATAACAATTCAAGAACTAGCACTTACTATGCTATCTGAGTATAAATTACCTAAGTCCTTTTGGGCCGAAGCCGTAAGCACAGAGAGTCATGGTTCGTCTATCTTTAAATCTCACACCATATGAACTATATTATCAAAAGAAACCTAACGTATCATATTTTAAAGTATTTGGTTGTAAATGTTTTATTCTAAACACAAAAGATGCCTTAGGGAAGTTTGATGAAAAATGTGATGAAGGAATATTTCTTGGATACTCTTCAACTAGTAAAGCTTATAGAATATTTAACAAAAGAACAAGTAAGGTTGAAGAGTCTATTAATGTAAAATTTGATGAATTTGTTCCCTGTGTAGAAAATCTTCCTACAGGTACGGATGATGAACCGTTACCATCTTTGGAGCACGACGAAGAGGAACCTTCCAAGAAGGAGGATGGGGAGGAGGCCAAGGAAGATGAATATGTGCCTCCAAGCATCTTAAACTTCTCAAAGAATCATCCAAAGAAGCTAGTCATTGGGGAACCATCTATTGGGGTAAGAACTCGATCTTCTGTTCATGAAACGTTTTCAAATATATGCTTTGTTTTTGTTGGAACAACCCTATTACTGATTTGGGCTAGGATCACTATCTGTGACTAGGACTCAAGTTGACCCCATTGTATAGTCTAAGGGTCAAGGTCTAAGTGCGTATGAGTAGCTAGAACTTAGGAAAAATTGCAAGTTTCTGTGTTCGACGAACTTCAATCTGCGTTCGACGAACTCCTCTCTACGTTCGATGAATATCATGCTTTAGTTCGACGAACTTGCTCTTCAGCTCGACAAATTCAGTCTTCAATTCAGTTCAGCAGATTTTCTCTCAGTTCGACAAACTCCAGATTCAGTTCAACGAACTCAGCTTTGTGTTTGACGAATTAATTCAGTTCGACGAACTCCAGATTGAGTTCGACAAACTCATCTTTATGTTCGACGAATTAATTCAGTTCGACGAACTCAGCTTTTATTTCGACGAACTCAGCTCTCAGCTCGACGAATTTCTTCTCCATCTTGACAATCTCTGATGGATCAGTTATCTATTTTTCTCTGAACTCAGCTCGACTAATCAGCAACGGATCTATTCTATTATTTGGACTTATTCATTATCAGAAAAGTCAAGATTTGATCTTTCCTTTTATTATTCCTTTCCATTCGCTTCTCTCGAGAAAGTAGCCGTTTGACATATTGGAAAAGGATAATCTTATGGAAAAAAAAAGGAATTAATTATTATTGCTGAATCAGATTGCAGTTCCAAGAAATATCTTTTCAGAATATTATATTCCTTATCCAGAAGATTTGAATTTCAAATCAGTGATATATTGTCTAAGGAAAAGAAAGATCAGGAAGAAGATAGTGAAAGAAAGAATAGAGAAGTATCCGTCGAGAGAGAAAGTAAAAAAAATGTCAAAAAGAATTACAGAGTTCATCCTAAACAGCAGCATTCTCATTCTCTGAGAGCATCAACATTATTCTCTCAGTTTTCAGCTGCTAGTTCTAATCTTCAAAGAGTAACAATAATCTGAGAAACTTTGTCTCTCAGATTCATCTGCTATCAAGGAAGATCTTCTACATCCAAGAGAAAGCTCCGTCCATCCAACTGTCAAGAATTTCTATCAGACAGGGGGGGCTTTACAACACAACAATCCACTAGTCTTCTCTCAGCTTGTTGACAGAGAAGAATTTCATAAACCTTTTTGTTTACCCTTTTTACCTCATCTTGTACAGGGTTCTAACTCCCTTCAAATGTTAAACCTTTGGTGGCAGGGCACCTGATCAAAAACCTGTGTTTTGGTTTGAGCACTTGATCAAAAGCTCAGCGGTGTTTGAGCACCTGATCAAAAATCCCATTGGTGATAGGGCACCTGATCAAAAACCTAGTGGATTCCTATCAAGGGTGGTAGAAGAGTAGATGTACCCAGTTTGATTGGGGAACTAATATAGATCCTTGTGTCTTCTGTGATTGTGTTTTTCTTTTTGTACCGTGCTGTGCTGTGTTTATTATATTTATTTAGCTTTTATACTCACTCTGTTACACATATATATATCACTATTTTAATTCTGCTATAAAATAAGTTAAAACTTTTTAATACTCTATTCACCCCACCTCTAGAGTAAATCTAAGATCTAATACCTCACTTTCAATTGGTATCAGAGGTTGGTTGATTGATTACACAGGCTAACACCTGAATCAAAAGATCAATTAGATCTTAACTTTTTCTAGAGTTTTCTTTTTCTAAAAACTCATGGCACAGAACAAAGAATACTCAAGCACAAGACCTCCTATGTGCAATCTTAATAAGTTTGCATTATGGAAGGCAAGGACCAGATTAGATATGAATTCTATTGATGAGAATATTTTCAATGTTATTTTGACAGGACCCCCTACTCCTACAACAAACAAGTACTGAAGCAGCAACCAACAATAATGCTGTTCCACCTCCTGAGTGGACAGATGCCCAGAAGAAACAAATAAGTGCAGATGCCAAAGCAATGAATATCTTGGCACAGACAATGTCTGATGACATTTTCCAAAAAGTTGTGGAATGCACCTCAGCCAGGGATATCTGGATCTCCCTCAACAATATGGTTGAAGGTTCTGCAGATGAGAGAAAAGACAGAAGAGCTCATCTCATCTCTCAATATGAAAACTTCAAAAAGCGAGAAACTGAAACAGTTGCTGACATGTACAACAGACTCAGCCTCATAATCAATGAGCTGAAGACTCTGGACAAAGTGATCTCAATCACTGAAGTCAAAGATAAGATCCTAATGTTCTTCCCCAGCATATGAGACTCAAGGATCTGGCCATCAAGGAAGCTAGAAGCCTTAATGAGATCTCTACTGAGATCTTGTTAGGCAAGCTAAAATCCTATGAGCAGCTTATAAAGTCCAGAGAAGCTGAACAATCTACCTCCTCTCCAGCCTCCAAGAAGGAGAGAAGCATTGCTTTCCAAGCTACAGAAGAGGAAGATAAAGCTCTAGGAGAAATGGAGTTTATGAGCCTCCTAGCCAAGAGATTTTACAAAGTGTCTAGAAAGGACTTCAGAAAGAAGGATCTCAGATCAAAAGAAAAGCCAAAGTATGACAAATCTAATTCTGAAGAAATAATTTGTTATGGCTGCAGGAAACCTGGACACATTCTACCTGAGTGTCCAGAGAACCAAAAGAAGGACAAAAGAAAAGAGAAAGAAGAAAAGAGGCACTCCAGCAAGCCATCCTCCCACAAACACAAACATAAAGGGAAGTGGCTTTGTAGCTGAAACATGGAGTGATGCAGAGTCAGAGTCATCATCCAGCTCATCTGAAGATGAAAATGATCCAAATAAAAAGGATCAATGCTTGATGGCTGTTTATGACTCATGCAGTGAGTCAGAACATGCATCATCATCCAGTTCCAGTGATGATGAGGATGATGAAGATGAAAGAAACTTCTGCATGATGGCTATCAATGCCTCAGGAAGTAATTTCGATGAATCAGAATCTGATAATGACAGTGATCAGGTAATCTCTACCTTTGATTTTAATTCAAATTATTTCAAAAATGAATTTAAAACTCTTTGTTTGGATTTAATTAAATCTGAGAAGGAAATAATTTCCCTCAGAAATAAGTTGGTTGAAATGAATCAACTGACTGAAGATAATGTCAATCTTAAGAAAGAATTGGCTGCCTCCAAAGAACACATTGTTCTCATTGAGAACAAATTATCTGAGGCTAACAAGTTTGAAGAATCCCTCAATGGGAGAAGCATCAAACTGATGGACATCACAAGAACTGTGAATGCCAAACTAAATGGCAAACTGGGCTTAGGTGCATCATCAAGTTAGCCACATCTCCTTAAGAAAAACATTTTATCTACACCAGTAAAGTTCATCTCTACCAAGAGCAAAGATGCAATAGAAGTAGGTAAGAATACCTCACCAAGGATGTTAAGAATAAAGGAATTAAAAAGAATTCGTTGAACGGAGCTCGACGAAATCACAAGAATTCGTCGAATGGAGATCGACGAACGCGGAAGCCAGACTTTTAGTATAGTTATTATTCGAACAGCGCTCGACGAAATTACTTCAATTCGTCGAATGACGATCGACGAACTCAGCCAAGTTCATCGAATGAAAAACATACTGCATATCTGAAGAATTCTCATTCTAAACATACTAAAAATCCTTTCACTGAGTGGATCCTTCCTCCAAGGAAATATCATCTACAAGGCTATAAGGATCAGACTGAGATTTCTTACTTTTCTGATTTTTGTGGTAAGACAAAAGGACCCAAGATAGTCTGGGTCAGAAACAACTAGTTTAATTTCTGTTGTGCAGGTATAAGGCTATCCAAACATAAAGGAATAGTGGTATTTGGATAGTGGGTGTTCCAAGCACATGAGACGAAACAAGGCCAACCTCTTAACTACAAGGCAAAGCTTGGAACCAAAGTGATTTTTGGAGACTCCAACTGTGGACAAACCAAAGGATATGGAAAAATCGAAGTTGGAGAAGTTACCTTCAAAGAGGTAGCATATGTCAAGGGTCTCAAGCATAACCTCATTAGCATAAGCCAGCTATGTGATGAAGATTATCCGGTAACTTTTAACCATTCCTTATGTCATATTACCAATAATAAAAACATTAATGTGTTATCTGGTATTAGACATGGAAATATTTATTTAGTCAATTTTGACTCTGCCAATTCAGATATTTGTTTATTTAATTCAATAGGTAATACAAATGAATTATGGCATAAAAGGCTAGGACATATTAACCTTAGAACTATCTCTAAGCTCTCCAAGGACAGTCTAGTAAGAGGACTTCCTTCTGGTTCATACAAGAAGGAAGGACTCTGCAAGGGCTTATCAACTAGGAAAGCAAACCAAGAGTAGTTTTAAATCTTTATCCAAGAGTGATTCACCTAGGATTTTGTACATACTGAATTTGGATCTCTTTGGACCCACTACAATACAGAGCTTAGGAGGGAAGCATTACACTTTAGTTATTGTAGACGACTTCTCAAGATTCACTTGGGTGTTCTTTCTTAGGAACAAGTCTGACACCTTCAGTGTTCTGACATACCTTCTCAGGTCCATCAAGATTGAGTACTCTACTCTAGTTGCATTGATCAGAAGTGATCATGGCACTGAGTTTGAATCTCTTCTGATGAGAGAATTCCGTGGAAAAGAAGGGATCATGCAATGTTTCTCTGCTCCTAGAACTCCTCAACAAAATGGGGTAGCTGAAAGGAAAAATAGAACATTAATTGAATCAACAACTACATTGCTTACTGATGCTCACTTGCCACAAATTATGTGTTGAACAGAAGTCTGATACATAAACTTAAGGGTAAAACACCCTATGAATTACTTAAGAATAAAAAGCCTAAGGTTAACTATTTTAAGATTTTTGGCTGTAAATGCTATGTGCATAATAATGATAAGAAATATCTAAGGAAATTTGAAGCAAAAGATGATGAAGGTATATTCCTTGGATACTCTCTTTCTAGTAAAGCATTTAGAGTTCATAAGAAATCAACTCTTAAGATAGAAGAGTCCATGCATGTATCTTTTGATGAAACTAACATATTAAATGTGGAGAGGAACACCACCTCTACCAAAGACATTTTGCAGGTACAATGACAATCTCTCTTCCAAACTTGCATCCTTCCCTACCTCCTCTACACCTGTCCCTTCTTCTAGGGGCCTAGCTTCAGGTCTCCCTGAAACTAGGAAGGGGGAGATGCTTGATGAAGAAGTTCCAGATCATGCAGATCCAGATTCAGTTATGGTGTTTGATATAGCAGATACAGTTTTTGATACAACAGCTCCAGTTTGTGATATAGGAGCAGCTCTAACTATTGATTCTCATATCACAGATTTAGTTCCAGTTATTGCTATAGCTCAAATAAGTAAAGCCAAAGCAGGAGGCAAGGATTTCTCTCAGTATTCTACAATGTCTGATTTTAGAAGACAGGAATTTGAAAGGTACAACTTAAGACACCTATTCAATGCTGAAGATTATTTAAGGTTGCACCCAACAATTGTGGTTCCTCATGCATCATCTCAAACCCTACTGGGAGCTAATGACCTCTATATGAGCAAAAGGGAATTAGAAAACCCAAACAGACAAATCATATTCAAGCCCTCTTCAGAGTAAAGCTCATGTTTATTTGGTTTTGATTATTTCTGCTTACAGTGTAAATCTTCCTAAACTCAGAGTTCTATATATTTTATCTGCTGAAATGATTTAAATTCTGTCAGATATATATGCTCTGTGTTTGTTGTTTGTTTTATTCTATTATTTGTCAAATAGTATCCTAACCCAAATAAGGGGAGATTGTTGGAACAACCCTATTACTGATTTGGGCTAGGATCACTATCTGTGACTAGGACTCAAGTTGACCCAATTGTATAGTCTAAGGGTCAAGGTCTAAGTGTGTCTAAGTAGCTAGAACTTAGGAAAAATTCCAAGTTTCTGTGTTCGATGAACTTCAATCTGCGTTCGACGAACTCCTCTCTACGTTCGACGAATGTCATGCTTTAGTTCGACGAACGTGCTCTTCAGTTCGACGAATTCAGTCTTCCAGCCAGTTCAACAGATTTTCTCTCAGTTCGACAAACTCCAAATTCAATTCGACAACCTCTATATGACCACGTACTATGCTATCTGAGTATAAATTACCTAAGTCCTTTTGGGCCGAAGCCGTAAGCACATCATGTTATGTAATGAATAGAGTCATGCTTCTTCTATCTTTAAATCTCACACCATATGAACTATATTATCAAAAGAAACCTAATGTATCATATTTTAAAGTATTTGGTTATAAATGTTTTATTCTAAACACAAAAGATGCCTTAGGGAAGTTTGATGAAAAATGTGATGAAGGAATATTTCTTGGATACTCTTCAACTAGTAAAGCTTATAGAATATTTAACAAAAGAACAAGTAAGGTTGAAGAGTCTATTAATGTAAAATTTGATGAATTTGTTCCTTGTGAAGAAAAACTTCCTACAGGTACGAATGATGAACCATTACCATCATTTGGAGCACGACGAAGAGGAACCTTCCAAGAAGGAGGAGGAGGAGGAGGCCAAGGAAGATGAATATGTGCCTCCAAGCATCTTAAACTTCTTAAAGAATCATCCAAAGGAGCTAGTCATTGGGGAACCATCTATTGGGGTAAGAACTCAATCTTCTGTTCATGAAACGTTTTCAAATATTTTCTTTGTTTCTATTGGAACAACCCAATTACTAATTTGGGCTAGGATCATTATCTGTGACTAGGACTCAAGTTGACCCCATTGTATAGTCTAAGGGTCAAGGTCTAAGTGTGTCTGAGTTAGCTAGAACTTTGGAAAAATTCCAAGTTTCTGTGTTCGACGAACTTCAATCTGCGTTCGACGAACTCCTCTTTGTGTTCGATGAATATCATGCTTTAGTTTGACGAACTTGCTCTTCAGCTCGACGAATTCAGTCTTCCAGCCTAGTTCAGCAGATTTTCTCTCAGTTCGACAAACTCCAGATTCAGTTCGACGAACTCAGCTTTGTGTTTGAGGAATTAATTCAGTTCGACGAACTCCAGATTCAGTTCGTCGAACTCAGCTTTATGTTCGACGAATTAATTCAGTTCGACGAACTCAGCTTTCATTTTGAACGAACTCAACTCTCAGCTCGACTGAATTTCTTCTCCAGCTTGACAATCTCTAATGGACCAGTTATATATCATTTCTCTGAACTCAGCTCGACTAATCAACAACATATTTATTCTATTATTTGGACTTATTCATTATCAGATAAGTCAAGATTTGATCTTTCCTTTTATTATTCCTTTCCATTCTCTTCTCTCGAGAAAGTAGCCATTTGACATATTGGAAAAAGATACTCTTATGAAAAAAAGGAATTAATTATTATTGCTGAAATCAGATTGCAGTTCAAAGAAATATCTTTTCAGAATATTATATTCCTTATCTAGAAGATTTGAATTTCAAATCAGTGATATATTATCTAAGGAAAAGAAAGACCAGGAAGAAGATAGTGAAAGAAAGAATAGAGAAGTATCAGTCGAGAGAGAAAGTAAAAAAAAAAGTCAAAAAGAATTATAGAGTTCATCATAAACAACAACATTCTCATTCTCTGAGAACATCAACATTATTCTCTCAGTTTTCAGCTGCTAGTTCTAATCTTCAAAGAGCAACAATAATCTGAGAAACTTTGTCTCTCAAATTCATCTGCTATCAAGGAAGATTTTCTACATCTAAGAGAAAGCTCCATCCATCCAACTGTCAAGGATTTCTATCAGACAGGGGGAGATTTACAACACAACAATCCACTAGTATTCTCCCAGCTTGTTGACAGAGAAGAATTTCATAAACCTTTTTGTTTATACTTTTTACCTCATCTTGTACAGGGTTCTAACTCCCTTCAAAAGTTAAACCTTTGGTGGCAGGGCACCTAATCAAAAACCTGTGTTTTGGTTTGAGTACCTGATCAAAAGCTCAGTGGTGTTTGGGCACCTGATCAAAAATCCCATTGGTGATAGGGCACCTGATCAAAAACCTAGTGGATTCCTACTAAGGGTGGTAGAAGAGTAGATGTACCCAGTTTGATTGGGGAACTACTATAGATCCTTGTGTCTTCTGTGATTGTGTTTTTCTTTCTGTACTGTGCTGTGCTGTGTTTATTATATTTGTTTAGCTTTTATACTAACTCTGTTACACACATATATATCACTATTTTAATTCCGCTATAAAATAAGTTAAATCCTTTTAATACTCTATTCACCCCGCTCTAGAGTAAATCTAAGATCTAATACCTCACTTTCAGGTTCCGAAATTGAACCTAAAAACATTTCAACCACTTTAAATGATGAATTTTGGTTTTTGGCTACGAATGAAGAGTTAGATCAATTCGAAAGAAATAAAGTTTGGAACCTAGTACAATGTCCATCTAATCATCCTAGTTGTTGGCGTAAAATGGATTTTTAAAAATAATTTAGATGGTGAATCTAAGATTACAAGAAATAAAGCTCGCTTAGTCGCTCAAGGCTTTTCTCAAATTGAGGGGGTAGATTTTGAAGAAACTTTTGCACCCGTTGCTCTCTTAGAATCTATACGAATATTTTTGGCATTTACGAGTTTTAAAAGGATAAAATTATTTCAAATGAATGTTAAAAGTGCTTTTCTAAATGGGTTTATAAAAGAAGAAGTTTATGTATACAACCCCTAGTTTTATAAATGAAAAATTTCCTAATCATGTTTATAAACTAGAAAAAGTGCTTTATGATTTAAAACAAGCGCCCAGTGCTTGGTATGAAAGACTTAGATCAGTTTTATTAAAGCATGGTCATGTCATGGGAAGTGCCGACAACACACTCTTCATTAAGCATAATAATAATGATTTAATTATTTTACAAATATATGTTGATGATATAATTTTTGGAGCCACTAATAAAGAGTTGTGTAATGAAGTAGTCTTAGTAATGAAAAATGAATTTGAAATTAGCCTTGTAGGAGAGCTTTCTTATTTTCTTAGTTTTCAAATTTCACAATGAAATGATGGTATCTTTATTTGCCAAACAAAATATGTTCATGATATGCTTAAACGATTTGGATTTGAAAATCTTAAACAAGCTTCTACTCCTATGAGTGCCTCTTTAAAATTAGGAAAAGATGAATCTGGAATTTCTATAGATCAAACTTTATATAGAGGTATGATTGGATCTCTTATTTACTTAAGTGCATCTAGACCAGATATAATGTTTTCCGTATGTTTATGTGCTCGCTTTCAAGCCAATCCAAAAGAATCTCATTTAAAAGCGGTAAACATATTTTTAGATATATGTTAGGGTCATCTAAATTAGGATTATGGTACCCACACAATGATTCATTTACACTTCACGGCTTTTCCGATTCGGATTACGCCGGATGTTCACTTGATCGAAAAAGCACTAGTGGTACTTATCACTTTGTAGGACCCTCATTAGTAGCATGGTCTAGTAAAAAACAAGCTTCAGTTGCACTCTCCACCACGGAGGCTGAATACATCGCTCTTGGGAGTTGTTGTGCACAAGCTTTATGGATGAGCCAAACTCTAGAAGATTTTGGTTTTCATTTCAAAAACATTGATCTCAAATGTGACAACAAAAGTGCCATAGATCTTACAAATAATCCCGTACACCACTCTAGATCCAAACACATAGATGTTCGCCATCACTTCATTAGGGTTCATATTAAGAAATAAAATATAAAAGTAAGTTTCATTGGTACGGACTCCCAACTTGCTGACATATTCAGTAAACCTTTTCCCGATGCAAGATTTTGATTACTATGACTTGAATTAGTTGTCCTAGATCTTTTCAGTTAAATCACATTCATAAACACAATCGTTTTATGCATTTTCACCTATCTAAACATGTTCAAATCTTCTGAAATTTCTGCATGAAACTAATCTTTGGACATTTAATCAATATCAAAAATTAGATTTTTCAAAATCCTAAAAAATAGTGTACTGTTTGCCGCGCTAGCGCTAGCGCACCTATCTAATTTTCTGTATTTTTCAATTTTTGAAAAATCCCAAAAATTATGTTCTTTTATTTGTACTACTTATTTTTGCATTTTGCCTTTATTTGTTTTTTGAAAAATTAAAATACCAAATTGCAAAAGCCAAATTACAATAAATATTTGTTTTCTCTTGCTTTCTTTGTTTATTTGCTTGATTTCTATTTAAATATGCAAAAATCAAATACAAAACTATAAAACATAAAAACTATCAAAAATTAATTTTTGAAGTTAACTAAACCAAAATTATTTTTCAAAATCTTGTATGGACTTTATTGTGAAAAACAAGCATGATTTAATCCATCATTTAGACCTTCTACAATGTTGCAATTCATCTTTTCAAACTACTTTGAACATTGTTTTTATCATGCTTTGATATATCTTCTCACTTGTGCATCAATTGTATTGTAAAAGTTGTGTAGAACCAAGCTTAGCATGTCTCTAAGTATGAGTAAATATTTTATGGTTGATAATGATATTTATTCACTCACTTATTTTGGCAAAGTCTACATGTGCTTCTAATCTAAGAATGCTTGCTTGCGTATTGTAATTGTACAATGAATTAAATTTGCACAAGTAACTTACGTACACTATTTTTATTTGCACTTTTAAAAATTAAGAAAAGTGGTTATCCTTTCAAAATTATATTGGTTTACAAAACAAGTGTATTCTGAGATCTTTGTACAAAACAACAAAATCATAAAATAAATTGACAAAGATAACTCCACCAAGCACTACTTGAACCTCCTGATAACTCTTAATAAGCATTGTGAGGTTGAGCACCTTGGAAAGAATAGTAAAGTGTCTTGTGCAAACCGTCTTTTTTCTAAAAACCACTTATTCTTAAGTACACCGGATCACAAAAATCAATTGAAAAAAATAAAGTGTGTGATCCCCAAGCACTACTTTGCACCCCGATAAGTCTTAATGAATATTGTGTGTGCAAAGCACCTTGGTAGTTGTACATTTGTTTTGTGTATTGAAGTGTGTGGAAGTAAAATAATTTGTGTTTTATTGTGCACTTTACTCTACATGTGTCTTGTATTTTTGATTAAATCATTTGCTTACTCTCTTCGAAATACACTTATGTGCACATCATTATCTTGCATAACACTTCTTCTCATGAGTATTGGATCCTAATGCTAATTCTAAACTACTCTTTATATATAAATGTACTAGATAACCTAACACGCTCTCTACAATATTTGGTATGTCTTGAATTTGTGAATTAAAATCACATTGTAGTAGTCTCTTTTTGATATCTTTCTTTCATGCTTAGTTAATTTATTGTAATCTCTAAAGATTTTAAAATAAAAATGATTTAAAAAAAAAAACATCTTTCTCTTTTTGGAATGTAACTCATATTTTTTTGAATAGTCTTGATTACAAAAAGATGTTTCTTGTATTTCTATAAGTCTTCCGCAACATTAATATAATTTTTTTCCTTGCACTTTCATGCTTATATCAAAATCTTAAAATCTCAAATTTCCTTTTTTCAATGAGTGGTAGACTTGCTTGGTAGAATTTATATTGGTTGTTCTAACACACATATCATTTTTATGCTAAGAACTATGTATCATTAATGGATTTCAAAATAGCTATGTGAGTTTTTCAAAAATTCAAATAAAAATATAAACCTATAGACTATGAACTTATCATTAGATTTAAATGCTTAAATGTTTCTAATGATTATTATCCATGATTACATATCTCACCATAGCGAGGGCGTAGGGTTGTAGGCATTAGATAACCTAACCTCTAAGTCATATCTTGTCCATATCCGGGGAGGGTTCCAGTGGGGCCTTGCGAGGCACTGGGGGGAAAGTGTGCTAGGTTGAGTTTTGTCTAGTGTTTGCATATGGGACTAATACCCCAACCTACGATATGTATGCAACTACTTATGACCATCTATCACTTAGTATGAGGCTAGGGTGTAGACATATTGTCTGGGTAGATTGGTTACTTGGAAATCATTACCTTATTATGCTTAAAATTCCTTATCATTACATTTCCTCTAGAAAGCTCGATCACGCCTTATCTTTTACTTAAAAAAATCCCCTGTTTATTTTTCATGCTTCCTTAGCCCACTTTTGCTAATAACAAAAGGGGGGAGAACTAACATAATAAATAATAATCGCTATCAAATAGGAAAACTAACAAAAGGGGGGAGAACTAACATAATAAATAATAATTCGTAAGATGATAGCAATTCTAAATACTAAAATCAACAATTATCCTAAGTCATCATCCGCACACACACACAAGTATGTTTCATCATGCTTATATATTAATGCTCTGATTTATCATTAATGGATTTATTTTTATCAAAAGGGGGAGTTTGTTGGAACATGGTCTTCCGCATCTCCTAGGTTTGAGAATAACAAATCTGATGTGTATTTGATCTTGTGTGTTTTAGTGTGTAGGAAATAAAGCCATATGACTCAAGGATAACATATGAAGGTTGCCCCCAAATTTGAAGCCAGAATTCCAACATGCCCACTAGCGCCGGAGGTTGCACCTAGCGTAGGTGCTAGCTCTGATTAGACAAATTCCAGGAGCATTTTTAGAAGGTTCCAGCGCCAGTCGATAGCCGCTAGCAAATGCAGTAGTGCGACGCACAGCGAGAAATGTCGGAGGGTTGCCTTGGAAAGAAAGATATGCACGCGCAGAATAATTCATAATCTAGGATAGCACCAGAGGTAGCGTTAGCACAGGGTGCTAGCGACCTCTACTACAAGAGGACCCCTCTTCTCTTGTTTTCATTGCACAATTTCAAGAGATGTTGAGTGCCAAAATTCGAGAGCCATATTATGCCGAAATCTGATCTCCCACCAAAGTTTCGTGAATTTTTGAAGGAGGATTTCTTTACGCCGGATCCTAATGACGATCGATTCAATCACGCTTATTCTACATAGGTCTTTTGTCTCCAACTTCAGAAGTTCTTCAAGAGGGAGTTGTTATATTGTTGTTGTTTATTTCACATCTTTTGTTTAGTAAATTTGCCTCATGTTGGCGACTAGGTCTGGGTAGGACTTAGGGAGAAATTCGCCTCTTGTTGGTGACTAGATCTAGGTTAGGTCTAGGGGGTGCTCGAGGCCATATCCAGGGAAGGATTACCTAGAGCGGCTTGAGGCCGTATCCGGGGAAGGATAGGCTAAAGCCACCGGTTCGTGGGGATACGAGTCGGGATAGAAAATGAAAAGAGTTTTTATTATTCGCCTTCGATTTCTAGCATTATAAGAAATCAAATTTTGTAATATTACATTTCCTGTTAATAAAATCATGTCTCTATTTTATTTTACTTGTTTTATTTGATTTCTCTCTATTTTTAATCTCTCATTATTTCAAGTATATCAAAATATATTAAAAGCTTTAAAACCCTTATTCACCCCCTCTAAGGGTGCCTACAGATCCAACATCGACGTGGCGTCAAAAAAATATGACATATATAATGTCGACGGATACGTCGATATGTATTTGACGCTATGTCGAGTGATATTTGAATGATCTATCCCAGGATGCTCTCGAAGCTGACGTTGAGTAGAAGTCGATGGTACGCCGATTTGAATTCGACGCAGCTCTGATTAAACAATTATGTTTTGCTTTTAAATTTTTTACTTTTTTTCCCAGCAATAATTTTCTATGAAAAATTGATCTTTATACATAATAAGTGTGTCCCACAATCTCCATCAAGCATTCCCAGTGCATTGATGAAAAACTTGTGCTTACTTTCATCAAGGGGCTTAGTGAAGATGTCAGCCCTTTGAATATAAGTGGAAATGTATTGAAGACTAATCTTACCCTTCTCTACATTGTCCCTGAGAAAGTGGTGCCTTATCTCTATGTGCTTAGTTGTTCTGTGGAGAACAAGATTGGAAGCTATAGAAATAGCACTAGAGCTGTCACAAAATATTGTGGAGTTGTCAAGGGAAAAGTTGTAGTATAACAACTAATTTTGCATCCACAATATTTGTGAGCAACAACTTCCTGCAGCTATATACTCAGCTTCAGCTGTAGAAGTGGAGACTGTGGTTTGCTTCTTGCTAAACCATGAGATTAGTCTAGCATCCAGAAATTGACATATTCCTGAAGTGCTTTTTCTATCCAGCCTACATCCAGCATAGTCTGCATTTGAATAGCCAACTAGATCAAATACAGAATCTGCTGGATACCACAAGCCAAGTTCAGGTTTACCCTTTAGATATCTAAGTATCCTTTTAACAGAACTCATGTAGGATTCCTTGGGGTCAACCTGAAACCTAACACATATACAAGTAGCAAACATTATGTCTGGTCTACTGGCTGTTAGATAGAGAAGGGAGCCAAAGGCTGCTCTATAAGTCTTCTGATCAAAGGACTTACCCTTTTCATCTCTATCAAAAAGAGCATTGGTAGCCATGAGGGTTTTCATTACAGAGGCATTTTCCATACCAAATCTCTTGATGAGCTTTCTGGTATACTTAGATTGGGATATGAAGATGCCATCTGCAGTCTGCCTTACTTGAAGGCCAAGGAAACAAGATAATTCCCCATGCTACTCATTTCAAACCTAAACTGCATTAGTTGTGCAAACCTTTTGCATAGTGATTGATCTGTTGACCAAAATATAATATCATGGTCTTATACCAATTGAAAGTGCATAGTGTGCCTCTGAGTATTCTTTAGAGGGGGGGGGGGGGGGGTTGAATAGAGATTTAAATATTTCTACCCTAACTGTGTATACAATAAAATTATACTAAGTATTATGCACTCAACAAACCAACAGAGAATAAACAAGTGCTGTAAATATAAAATAGAAAGACTGCAAGATATAAATAGGACATCACAAAAAATGAAAAACTCAAAAGACATAAGATTTTTATAGTGGTTCCCTAAAATATGGGTACTCCACTCTTCTACCTCCCTTGTAGGATTGCACAACCTGTGCCCGAGTCTTTTGATAAGGACACTCTTAGAACCACTGAGTCTTTTGATAAGAAGACTTTTAGAACCACTGAGTCTTTTGATAAGGAGACTCTTAGAACCACTGAATCCTTTGAAAGAGGGATTAATAAAACTCTTTTACAGTTGGTAAATTAAGAAAAAGAGGAAAGAAAGAAAGAATGGAATTCTGTTTCTCAGAATTCTTCATAAGCTATAAGATGCTTCTGTTTATCACAGGATCTGTATTTGATGAACCCTTGCTTATGATTGTGATGATTGCAAGGGTTATTTTTCTTGATCCTTTTCTCAGAGCACTTCTATAAACTAGATGTTGTAAGTTTGAAGAAGATGAAGCAGCTGTGTTCCTATTTTCTTGTCTTTCTCTTAGGGTTGAAGGAGGAAGAAGGAGAACCCCTAATCGACAGACCAAGAATGTGTAATGAATGCTATTGGTTTTCTTCTCTTCTCAGCCTACTTATTTTCCATCCTTGGATTTGAATTTCTTTCTTATTTTGGACAGTCCTGAGAAGGAATTCCTATTGGATATTGTATTTTTCATTCTTTTTTTGTTCTCGACCCGTCTATCACATTTGATTACATTCCAAGAATGTTTTTTCTCTTTTGGAATACTCCATTCCTTTATTGGCAATAAATGAGCCATTGGAGAACTATCTTCAGTATGGTGGACCCTCTTAAAAGGTATTAGAAGGACAAAGAAGAAAGCTTCCTTTTTCTGACTGTATTCGACGCTGCATGGACTTCATCATTCCTCGTATCAATGCACCTCTAAGTTCTTCTAAGAGTAGCTTCGAATTCCTTCTTAGCTCTGGCTAAACTCAGATGTCGACAGTTGTGTCGATTACTTATCAACATAACCGTCGAGTTGAAGACTTGAACTACAACTTCTGCGTTGAGTTGAAGTTGAAGTTGCGTCGACTTCTAAGATAGCTTAAACATGATATTCCTTCTGCATCGAGTTCCTCTCGACGTTGCGTCAACTTGATATACTTCGACAAATAGTTTGAGTTGCTTCGACTTTCAGTTAGAGTTACGTCGACATCTAATCGATGTTGCGTCGACTTCTATTCGATGCAAGTATCAATTCAACTGAATTTGTGTTTGTCTTGACTTGGTCTTGACACTCTAAGGTGAGTGCGACATCCTAAGACATCTAGTGACCATTATACCCTTTCTATACAATGTGGGTAATATAATCTAATTTGATGAAATCACTTTAAGTAATTTGTTAGATAAATTATAAGGGTTTTTCCCAACATAATTTCTTTTATTTCTAATTTTTGGGGTGTCACAACTCCCTCCCCATTAAAATAAATTTCATCCTCGAAATTGTAATATCACTAAATTTAAATTCATACCTGACACAAAGTGTTCTGGATACTCCTCTCACATCGCTTATTCTTGCTCCCAAGAAAACTCGTCACACACGTAATTGTTGCAATGCACTTTCACGAGCTTGGCCCCTTTATTCTGTAGCTTTCAGATCTTCGTATCTTCTATGTAAATCGGACTCACCATGGTCGCCAAATTCTCAATCTCCGACACTGTCGTCGATTCAATCACAATATTAGGCTCTACCAAAGCTGTCCTCAATGCTAAGATGTGAAACACATCATGTCATCCACTAAACTATGTTGATAACTCATATCGATAAGCTGCTTCGCCGATACATTCAATAATCCTTTACGAACCCAAATATCAAGGGCTCAACTTCTTCAAAGGCTAAATCCTTGATACGCCCTTAAATAACTTTATTTTCAAATACAACAAGTCAACAACTACAAACTATGCATTTCTATGACATGTGTTAAAATACTTATCTTGTCGATCCTGAGTGATTTTTATACGCTCATGAATCGTCTCTACTATTTCACAAGCATCAACCAACACTTCTTTTCCCAAATGTTTAGTGTCACCCACCTCTTCCAAAGACATCGGCATCCGAAACCACCTCCCATTTAGTGCTTCATATGGTGTCATCTTAATACTCTCCTAGAAGCTATTATTTTACACAAACTCAACCATGAATAGATTGTCCTCCCACTTCTTTCTGAAATTGTGTGCACACATCCTAAGCATGTCCTCCACACTGTTCTTCATTTTTGTTTGACCATCACTCTGTGGATAAAATGTTGTATTGAACTTAAAGCATTGTTCTCAAACTTTTCTGAACTAATCTCCAATCCTTGGATGTGAAACGTATGTATTTTTCACTGATTATACTCTTTGGAATTCCGCGTAACCTTACAATGTTGTGAACATATAATTCTGCCAATTTGTCAACACCATCATCTTTTCTATTTAGAATGAAGTCAAACACCTTGGTTAGGTGATCCACAATCACCAGAATTGCATCATTCCCATGTTGGGATTAGGGTAAATTTTGAAAAAACATTGAAATATCATCAAACTTCCACTAGAGAATCAGAAGAGGTTGTAGAAACCCATCGGTTCTTTGGCATTCAGCATTCACTAAAGCACAAGTTTGCCCCCCACTCAAAAACAAAGTTACGCATCTATTCATACGAGCCACCGAATGGATTTATTTAAACTCATGTATGCTCAACCCCATATTTGTCGAGTGGACCAGCAGTAAGTACGCAAAAGACGATGTTCGGGAAGAGGGGCGTGTCGCGAATACCCCACCCTGGTAGCTTGCACTCACCCTCCCCATCTTGGGCGAGTCGCAAGAACCCCATGCATGCTAGGTACTCGCCACCCATTCAGCCTACTAGCCGATATTGTCCTCACTTCTAGCCGATATCGGCCTCACTTCTAGCCGATATTGATCTTGTTCCTAGCAAGTCGTGACTACCCAACATCGCTGCGTACTCGCCGCCCCAAGCGAGCACTCCTTGAGTGAAGTGTGCTCGCCCCCCAGGAGGGAATCCCCTTTTTATGATCTTTCATGCTGGCCTACAGTTAGCCATTCCAAACAACGAGATTCCACTGTTGGTAGACCAATTTGAGTTGCTTTTAATGAAACCAAAAGGCGGGATACAGCTGTCCGCAGACCAAAGGGCACCTTTGGAGGGGTGTTGTCACTTGTTTCTCTCTCCTTTGGCTAGCTTTAGTTGGCAAGAGGGTTCATGCTTGCTGCTCATCGTAGTTTTCGGGTGGTTGGTCAGGAATCCTCTAGCGCTCTCCAAGGTACCCAGCTCAGCATTTGTCTTAGAAGGGGAAGCTCATTAACATCTTCTAGGTGTGTGGCGGGACCTCCTCGCTACAGCTCGATGGTCTATTCTTGTTTTCCACTATAAAGAGTAAGGTTCTTTGTACCGAGAGTCTTGTCTAGTGAGCAAGCTTAGTAGAAGTAAGTGCAAGCTATACCCTTGGTCCAAACTCCCCGTTGAACCGTAGTTTCCGGGTTCAGCATTTTTGGTGCGGTGAGCTTGGACCGTAGCTTGTGCGGAAAATCCTGAGTAAAATCCTATGTCCGGAAGCGATGGGCAAGGAGGAGACCTTGGGAGCTTGAACCCTTCAGGCGAGTTCATTAGGAAGAGCGACTTTGATGAGTTCAGGAAGTCAATTTTGGAGACTTTGCACATCTCCCTCACGCCGGCGTGTGAGTGCTCGACTCCCGCAGTCCCCATTCTTGCCTCGCAGGCTTTGGGCGAGGAATCACCAGGCAGGAGACCAGGGAAGGAGGTGCAGGCGGGAGAGGATGAGCGAGCCCTCCATGCGCGGGTGCTATTTCCCAGCCTGCTGAATACAAGATATCGAGGCGAGTATACCAGGTGAGCACTCCCTGCTCGCCAGGTAGTGCCAAGAAGCCTATTCTGCGAGTTGAGCCTCTCAGCTCCAGTTCCATAAGGATTCACGGAGCCAGTGGTATCCTACTACATAGGCAAGAATGATCCCCTCCAACATCTCCAATGGTTTGAGGACATCGTCTCCATCAGGCATATGACAAATGCCTTCAAGTGCAAGTTATTTGCCATCTCTTTTAAAAGAAAGACGAGAGTTTGTTTCCATCAGCTCCCTTCTGGGTCTATCTACAACTTTGAAGATCTGCACCTGAGTTTCCTACTGCAGTTTGCCACATCAAAGAAGAGGAAGAAGGGGGGCGAGGCTCTTTTCCTAGTCCAACAAAGGTCTGAGGAGTTGTTGGGGAGCTACATGGACCGATTCCATGAAGAGGTTCTCTTGGTCCATGAGGTTCTAGTGCACACCTTGCAACTTGACTTCACCCTCCAATTGCGGCAAGGGCTGTTCAAGATGGGACTTACCCGAGTTCCCCCTCTATCCTATGAGGAACCTGTTGGAACATAGTTTTCCGCATCTCTTTGAATTGAGAATAATAAATCCTACTTGTATTTGATCTTGTTTACCATTGTGTTTTTATCCAAAATGTTTGAACAACTATGACACTAGGATGTTGCATTATTGGTCTGGACCTGCTCACAAAATGAAAAGAGGAATATGTTCTAACGCCAGGCATTAGGACTCAACGCTGGGCGTTGAGTCTCATTCCTATCATGATGATTGTGGCAATGAGGAAAGCATTTGTGATTGCAGGCGCTCTTTAGGAATGATCTAACCTAACGCCAGCGTTATCCTCAACGCTATCGTTAGGATTGCCTAAAATGAATGCTTCCTAAAGTGCAGAATCTCATTCCTGTTTTTGAAGATCCGAGCCATCAATACAATTCTATACTGGGTCAATGCTAGGCGTTAGCATTAACGCCGACGTTAGCTTCCTGTCCTATAAATAGATGGATTTCGTCTTCTCCAACTACTGATTGAAGAGAGCCCTATTCCAGCACTTCATAAACTCTTAGAGAGCCGTATTTTTGTAGACCATCATCTCCCACAAAAATTCGAGTGAAGAATTCAAGGAGGACCGGATAACGCTTACGCAACACGAAAAATGCACGCTTCGACTTCGAGAATATTCAGCGAGCCTTCACCAACTCCAGAATTCTTCATAGGGAGTTTTGATTTGTGTTTTGTATTTTATTTGTAACCTTTTCATTATAATCGTGGATTAAATTCGCCTCGTGTTGGCGACTAGGTCTGAGTAGGAATTAGGGAGGAATTCTCCTCGTGTTGGTGACTAGGTCTAAGGAGTAGATCTAGGGGGTGCTCGAGGCCTTTTTTGGGTATAGAAAGGCTAGAGCATCTTGAGGCTGGATCTGGGAAAGATCGGCTAAAGACAACCGGTTCTTGGTGAGAGGAGTCGGTATAGAAAACAATCTTTTTTTTCATATTTTGCCTTTGATTTCTAGCGTCATAGAAATCACCTTTTGTAATCAAATATTATATATGATAATCATGTCTTTTCTTGTTTATTTTAATTAATTTACTACTCTTTACTTTTGATTCACTCTCATTTAAAGAAAACAACAAAAGTTTTATATTAAATAATAAAGTTTTCTAAAACCCTTATTCACCCCCCTCTAAGGGTGCCTCAAGATCCAATAGAACTGATCGAGCGAGTGGAATGGGAGATTGAGGGAGAGACCACCAACAATGCTTTTGTGGCAAAGTTGGCAAAGTGGGACGGAGGAGAAGAGAAGGCATGAGGAGGATCCCATTACCATGAGATGAGAAGAAGGGAAGAGCAGAGGAGACATGGGTTTTAAGTACCGCCCAGTGGGCAGGAGTAGGGGGAACGGTACCAACCACCAGCTAATCAGCCAGTTTGGAGGCCACCAGGAGGATATCTTCAGGGTCATGGAAGAGGATTTTTCCAGGGAAGGGAACCTTTCCAAGGAGGAGTGCAAAACTTTCAGGGAGGGCAGGGATGGTTCAACCCTTTGGGGTAGTGACCCGGTCCGAGACCTTTCCAGCCTCTGCCTTAGCACGCCATGACGTTAGGCCGAGGAGGAAGTAGAGGAAGAAAGAATCGCTAAGGAGGGGAAGAGAGGGGTAGGGTGGCATTGCCATACTGTGACTTCCACCAGGAGGAAGGTCACACAATGACTACCTGCCCCGAGTTCTTAGAAGTAAGAGAAGGAAGGGGGAGGGGGCCGACGGGGCAACACCAACTTTAGAGTGTCATAAGAGGAAAAGAAAGGGCAGAGGTAGAGGTTCGGTGCGAAGACCGGGTCGACATGGGAATCTGAGGAGGGATCGGGGTGATACATGAGGGAGTAAGAATCGAGGCTCCCCAAAAGGGTAGCCTCCATGCATTCTACTTCAACCTCCAGGATGCCACCCCCAAGGAGAAGATCACCTTCACCACCAAGGATATGCCAGAGCATGAAGATCCATTCTGCAATGCACTGGTAATACAAACAGTGATCGAGAACTTCACGGTTTCCAGAATCCTAGTAGACAATGTAAGTTCTGTTTACGTGATCTTCAAGAGGACCTTCGATGAGATGAAGATTGAGGCAATGAGGGTACTCACCTTAGATGGTCCCCTATTCGGATTCTTCGGAGAGAGGTTGGAAGTGGAGGGAGGAGTCGAGCTCCTTGTAACTCTAGGGGGAATGTTAACGAACTATCAGTTCATCATCGTTAATGCCCCAAGTAGCTACAACGCCATCTTCTGATGGCTCCTCATCAATGCCTTCCAGTGCATACCTTCCTCATACCACTAATGCTTAAAGTACATCACGAGATATGTCATGAATGTCAACACCATCACTTGGAAAAAGGAAGTGGAGGAGGTTGACAAGGCAATGGAGGATCAGACCAGGATGGAAGCAGTATAGGAGATCGAGATGAAGGAAGTCCTCACCTAGGGTGGGAGGCCATAGAAGGTGCACGTCAGCGGGAGGCTGAGTGAGGAGGATTAGGAGAAGGTCCGAGAGTGCATCCAGCAGAACATTGAGGTCTTCACATGGAGCGCTGCAGACAAGCCTGGAATCGATGCAGACGTGGTGTGCCATCGCCTCAACCTCAACCCGAGCATCCGCCCCATCTGCCAAAATAAGAGAGCTGTGGTAACCACTCTAGTCGAGCCCATCCGAGAAGAAGTAGGAAAATTGCTGGAAGCAGGTTTTGTATCGGAGATCCAGTACCTAGGCTGGGTCTCTAATGTTGTACTGGTAAAGAAGGGCGATGTGAGATGGAGAATGAGTGTTGACTTTTCTTTGTTAAATAAAACATGTCCCAAGGATTGTTATCCTCTACCTCGAATCAATGTGCTAGTAGACTCAGCCGTTAGTTTCCCTATGATGAGTTTTGTATATGCTTTTTCAGGCTATTATCAGATCTGAATGCACCCTCCAGATGTCAAGGACGTTTCCTTCATCACGGATGATGAATGCTACTATTATAAGATGATGCCCTTTGGTTTGATAAATGCCGGGGCCACATACCAAAGCATGATGGATCGAGTATTCAGGGAGCAGAAGGGGAGAAATTTGGAGGTCTATGTAGATGATTTGTTGGTTAAGAGCAGGGATGTTGGGTCTCACCTCTAGGACCTAGCAGAGACTTTTGCCACCCTGCGAAAATTTAAGATGAGACCTAACCCCCTGAAGTGCATCTTTTGGGCAGGCAGGGGGAAGTTTTTAGGTCATCTTCTCACCCCGACAGGAGTAGAGCCCAATCCCGATAAAGTGAAGGCAATCTTAGATTTGAAGTCTCCTAGGAATGCCAAGTAGCTCCAACGCCTGACAAGGAAGCTGGCAAGATTGAGCAGGTTCCTCTCCCGGGTGGGGGAGATGTGATCACCCTTCTTTAAGGTGTTGCGAGGGAATCAAAAGTTCGAGTGGTCTCCAGAGTGCGAAGAGACTTTTCAATGTTTGAAGAGACAACTCACACAAACCCCGCTACTCCAAGGGACAAGGGAGGGAGAGGATAGCTCTGTACCTAAGAGTGGGAGTTGAGGAGGTAAACTTGGTCCTAGTTCGGGAAGAAGGAAATAGGTAGCTACCCATCAACTATGTCAGCAGGTTCCTGAAGAAGGCAGAACTCAAGTACCCCATTGTTGAAAAATTGGCGTCTGCTTTGATCACCTCAGGCAAGGAAACTTTGACCGAATTTCCAGGCACACTCGATCAAGGTGGTGACCAACCAACCCCTTCACAACATCATGGAAAGGGTGGATCATCCAGGAAGGTTGGAAAAATGGTCGGTGGAATTGAGCGAGTGCGAGATCTTCTTCATACCTCGACTGTCATTGAAAGAACATGCGATTGATGACTTTCTGGCAGAGTATGTGGTTGAGGTGGAAGAGCCTAAGTCTCCCGATCATTTAGCCTGGGAGATTTTGGTGGACGGGGCATCAGGGAGGTACTCCCTAGAAGGGGGAGTGGTCTTGGTAAGTCCACTGGGGACAAAGATCGAGCAAGGGGTTAATTGAATGTGCACAGTGTGCCTCTGAGTATTCTCTAGAGGGGGGATAAAGATTTAAATATTTCTACCCTAACTGTGTATACAATAAAAACTATACTAAGTATTATGCACTCAACAATCCAATGATAGAATAAAGTAAGCACAGATTGCTGAAAAGAAATAAACACAGAAAATTGAAAGAAGAGACAACACAAAAAATCAATACGCAGAAGACACAAGAATTTTTATAGCGGTTCCCCAAAATGTGGGTACTCCACTCTTCTACCTCACTGGTAGGATTGCACAACCTGTGCCTGAGTCTTTTGATAAGGAGACTCTTAGAACCACTGAGTCTTTTGATAAGGAGACTCTTAGAACCACTGAGTCTTTTGATAAAGAGACTCTTAGAACCAGTGAATCCTTTGGAAGAGGGATTAATAAAACTCTTTTACAGTTTGAAGAATAAGGAAAACAAAGAAGGAAGATGAAGAAAAGAATTCTGTTCTCAGAATTCTTTAGAAGCAATTTCTCAAGTTCAGCTTCTATTTTTCTTTCACTGGATCTGTTGATGATGAACCCTTGCTTGATTGTGATGATTTGCAAGAGTTATTTTTTAGATCCTTTTCTCTGAGAGCTGCTTGTAATCTGGCTGCTATAAGATGAAGAAAAAGGAGCAGCTCTGTTCTTATTTTCTTATCTTTCTCTTAGGGTTGAAGGAGGAAAAAGAGGCAACCCTAATCGACAGACAAAGGAATATGTAATGGATGCTGTATCTTTTCTTCTCTTCTCAGCCTACTTATTGTCCATCATTGGATTTGAATTTCTTTCTTATTTTGGACAGTCCTGAGAAGGAATTCTTATTAGATATTTGATTTCTCTTTATTCTTTTGTTCCCGACCCATCTATCACATTTGATTACATTCCAAGAATACTTTTGCTCTTCTTGAATACTCCATTCCTTTATAGGCAATAAACGAGCCATTGGAGAACTGTCTTCAGTATGGTGGACCCTCTGAAAAGGTATTAGAAAGACATAGAAGAAAGTTTTCTTTTTCTAACTGTATTCGACACTGCGTCGACTTTATCATTCCTCATATCCACGCACTTCTGAGTTCTTATAAGAGTAGATTTGAATTCCTTCTTAGCTCTGTCTGAACTCAGATGTCGACGTTGCGTCGATTACTTATCGATGTAACCGTCGAGTTGAAGACTTGAACTATATCTTTTGCATCAAGTTGAAGTCGAAGTTTTGTAATCAAGTTGAAGTCGAAGTTTTGTTGACTTCTGAGATAGCTTCGACAGGCTCTTCCTTATGCATCAAGATCCTTTTGATATTGCGTCGATGCTTGGGAGAACAGAGTGACCATTGGAATAACAGGCAGACCGCGTGTTGAGTTGCGGGTTGGCGACTTGGCAGTTTGCGCGGTCAGCTTTGTTAGCCGAGCGGTTTGGCGGGTTGTGTTTTGTAACAGCCAACTTCTTGTTTGTTGTTTTCTTCTTCTCATTTGGCGTCTGATAAATCTTGTCTCGCCATGATTACCACGCAATGTACAAAAGATAGTTGATGCAAGATTCTTTCTTGTTCCTTCATTGTTTCTGATTTCTGGTGCATGGTATGGTTGAGAGTGTTCCTGCGACGTGGTTCCCATTTTCCGCTTATTCACAAATATTAAAATTTTTAACCAGCGAATGATAGCAAGAAACAAAAAAGGACTCAGTTAATTAGACAAACTACATTTCATTTTATTCTCAAAAGTGTTTACAAGGGGGGGGGGGGATGCTCTCGCCCCACACATGTGGCAATCAAAAATGAAGAAATAAAAAGCGAAAGGACAGTAAGCCTTTAGGGCTGGTCCTTAGACTTCTCACTGAAGGAGCCGTTAATCTCCTCCACGGGGCGGGTGTCATTATCCTCCTGCTGGAGGTCGACCTCTCCCTCGGGCACCTACACCCAAACGAAGAGCTCCGGCAGGACATCGCGAGCAGTGCCCCCCTCGCTCCCTTCCTTCTGCATTCCCGCCCAGCGCAACACCTCGATCGCATGCCTTGCCGCTCCCTGGGCCGTCTCTTGCATCATGAACTCGATCTTATAGTTCGTATATCGATGCCGAGTGCGCGGTTCCCAGGAGGCGGTGAGGCAGCGATCTCTCGCAGGCTCTTAACCTCAACTTGTAGTTCCCTGTTCCGCGCATCATTCTGATTCGCTCGCTCTTTCAAGATGTCCATATTGGCAGTGCTCTGTAAGTAATAAGAAGATAAAAAAGTTAGCTCATGGCGAGAATGCGGGAGGGGAACAACGCGAAAGCGCGGACGTTATCGACAACACTTACCACGTGAACTGGGTGTTCAGTGAAAAGCTTTTGGGAGGCATCCAGTTGCACCAGTAGGGTCTTCACCTCCGCGGAAGCCGCGGCTCGAGTCCTCTACACCACGGAAAGGTTCCACATGAGGAGTATGCCGCGGCGCGACACCATGTGAGAAAACTCTAGGGCGCACAGCTGGGCGTGCGCGGACACATGCGCAAAGACCCAGGGGGACGCATTGTCATAAGCTCTCGCATCCTCCCGGCCATAGAGCGTGAACGCGAGAGCATACGCCTCACAGTTGGAAGTGTCCTGATCCTACCAGGAGGGAAGGAGCAATGAGATAGAGACTTGGTTGGCCGTCTCATCCCAGAACACAAGGGGCTCGCCAGCCTCATCCTTATACCTCTCGCCCAGGCCAAAGTTGTGGTGGTCTATTGGAGTAGGTTTCGCAGAGGACTCAGCCGGAGTGCGGGAGGTCCTGACAACCTTAGCGACGGTGCCCACCATCTCCACTGCGAGCAGGGAGCTTTCCCCAGGGGTCTTGGAGGCCACCTCCTTGCCCTTGGGAGAGGAGGGCTTGAGCCGCTTGGAGGAAGAAGTGTCGGGAGCCCCGTCAGGATTTTGCTTCTTGCTACTAGGCTTGTAGGAGGCATGCGTCTCGCGGCAGGCCTCGACAACAGATTTTGCAAGTGCCAAGGTCGTGTATGGGATTTCCGCGATCCCGTGCGGCGGGTGGAGAGGGAGATCCCGCAGACCTACATTACAAGGGTTAAGTGAAAAAGGAGGAAGAAAAAGGAAGCGGAGGCTAAGGCAGGATCATTTTGCCTTACCCTCTCCCGGCGGAATGGGGGAAGTGAGTCGATGAGCTTCCGCAGGTAGATCACATCCATGACGCTCTTCTGGATGTAAAAGTGGAACTTTATTTCATAACCTCCCAGCGATGGAGGCTGGAAGGTCGACTCGTCCTCCTGCACAGGCACGAGAGGGACGTTGCCAAAATTCCTTATGACGAAGATGAATCGTCGAACCAAGTAATGGTTTTTATTGACTGTGCCGATGACGGTGAAGGGGGGCTGGCTGGAAAAGAAGGCGACCCCAGCTTTTGCTTGGAAGTTGAAGAGTTTGCGGAAGACAGAGAGCGAGAACTCAATCCCCTCCTCGCGCAGGTAGCAGAAGAATGCTACCAGCATTGTAACGGAGTTGGGGTTGAGTTGCGCAGGCACGATGCCAAAGTAGCGTAGGGTCTGGCGCACTTTTGGCCATAGCGGAAGACGAAATCCCACCTCGAAGTGCTCGAGGGGGATAGCGAGAGTATCTGCCGAGAACTGGTTTATGCGGTCTTGGTTCCCCGGACGACGCGCAGTGAAACCCGACAGAACTTAGTCAGCGATGGCCATGTTAAAATTATCCTCCGAGAGGTCACTGTTAAGTTTTTGAAGTGGAAGTGGAATGGTGTTGGGCGGTCTGCAGGTTGGAGACCGCGCGGTCTGCGCGGGTGCTCTAGTCGGTTCTGTCTCAGTCGGTCTGATCTGAGCGGTCTGATCTGGAAGACCGCATGTTTATCCAAGCAGCTCACGCGGGTTGTTCTGGCGACTTGTTCAAGTCGGCCAGATGTTCAGTAGGTCTGACTTCTTGCAGTGCCGGGCGGTCTGACGTATTGTTCTAGTCGGTCTCATTACTGAAGAAGATCTTTGTTATTGCAATATGACTGGGCGGTCTATTTTCTGGAGACCATGGTAACTGCGCATTTTGCGATTACTGTATGGTTTAATAAGGAGTTGTTAGCTTTGCTGAGCTCGGGCGGTCTGTTTTGTGAGACCGCTCGCGATCTGGTGGGCGGTTATTGTATCCCAGTTTGTACGGTGCTGACATCCGTCCACTCACCTATAAATAGGGTTGCATGGACCGTCATTCATAACGAGATCTGTAAGAACCAAAGTTGGCTTGATTGTGCCGGTCTCAATTTGAGGTCGTGCGGTTTGAGATTTTGTCTAACCGGTTTGTGTGTTCGCAGGTTAGCGGCTAACAGCTCGCGGTCAGCTTGTCTCCCTTCTTCCAGTTTTGAATAAACCAGTCTGGGCGGACTGTGTTTAGGTGTTCTTGGATATGCATCGAACTCAGTTGATCAGGCGGTCTTAAGTGGCCAGGCGATCTTGATTTGCGGTCTGCATCAGGAAACATTTTTTTCATTGGCAAGAGTTCGTGGGTTCTTCTGTGATCAAGACCGTGCGGTCTGGGCGATCAAGGAGTGTGGACTGGTTGTCTTTCAGCAATTGAATAAAGCAGCAGGTCGGGAGGTCTGTGGTTGCGGTCTGACAGGTGCGACTTGTGCTCTATTCGCGTGGTCTCAGAGGTTATCCATTTGTACTTGTCTGTTCGCGCGGTCTGGCGGTCTGAAGTTGTCAAGTCGCCAGCAACTTGTTTTTTGTGTTTTGTGCTTCTCTCCTCCGTGATTCTTATGAATCATGTCTCGCCATGTATACCTCGAATTGTAAAGAGATAGTTAATACCATAGCACTATTCGGTCTTCCCATTATCATTGTTGTGCTACACTTGTGGAAAGTTTTGTGAAGTGTTTCCGCATTTTACTTCACCTCCGAACCTCAAGTTTTTTCAACATGGTATCAGAGGGAGGTTGTTGAGGTTTCTGAGCTGATACTTCTCTCGGGTTTCTCAAGTTGGTTAGCCATCAGTGGGATAGCAATGGAAGGAGGATATGCTAGAGGTCTTGGTATTGAGCTCCTTACACAGACTAACTTCAAGAAGTGGAAGTCTTGCATGGAGAGCTATCTTCTTGGCGAGGATTTGTGGGAGGTTGTAGGAGGAGAAGCAAGACAAGCTGTTATTCCTGCTGAAGGGAATGCAGAGCTCGTGAAGGCTTGGAAGAGAACGAATGCTAAGGCGGAGTTCACTCTCAAGAGAGCTATCATTCTGGATTTGTTTGATCACATCATCGGATGTAGATCAGCTGCTGAAATTTGGACAGCCTTGGATGGCTTGTTCAATAAGAAGAATGTAGCTAGGCTACAGTTCTTGGAGAATGAGTTGGCGAAAGCAACTCAGGGAGATCTGTCTATCTCAACGTTCTTCTTGAAGATGAAGAACCTCTGCGCAAAGATATCGGCTTTGGACCCAGATGAGCCAATCTCAGAAGCTAAGCTGAAGGGGCACATAATCCACGGCTTGTGGAGGGAGTATGTGGCCTTTGTTACTTCTGTTCAAGGCTGGGCCAATCAGCCATCGTTGCTGGAGCTGGAGAACTTACTTGCTTCGCAAGAGAGTTTGGCTAAGCAAATGGTTGGGATGTCTGTCTCTGGGGGAGAAGGCGAGGTTCTCATCTCTGGCAAGATGAAGAGATGGGACAATAAGAAGAAGACATCTGGAGATGATGGTCCATATACTTCATATCAGCAGGAGAGGAGCTATGCTCCTAAGCGTGATGGGAAGAAGCAGGAAGGACCTAGATGCTTCAGGTGCAACAAGCTTGGTCATTTCAAAAGGGACTGCAAAGTCAATCTTCAGCCAGGGCATGCTGCAGGGAAGGAGGAGGCTGGTTCCAATTCTGAAGGCAGTTGGGGTGGTGGAGGTGCATTCATGGAGGGCATGTGTGTTCGGGCCATGGCTTCCATCAACTATCAAGATGATTGAATAGTGTACTCTAGGTGTGGTCATCACCTCACCGAGGATGAGTCGAAGTTCTCCTCATTGCAGGCATATACAGGTAATGACGCTATCATTACGGCTGATGATACTGTTCATGCAGTAGAGAAGGAGGGTGTGGTATCTTTGAACGATGATAGAGGTACTCTTACATTGAAGAGTGTCTATCATGTTCCGGGGATGAAGAAAAACCTCTTCTCGGTGACCAATGCGGTGGATGCTGGCTATCACATTCTGTTTGGTCCAACAGAAGTGAAATTTCTCTGAAATGTTTCAGCTGTGAAAGCTGAGGTCACACATGTTGGGAGATGGGTGAAGGACTTGTTTGTTCTTTCAACAAGTTCTTATGTTGACAAGATGAGGGCTAACGACAGCGCTGCTATCTGGCACGAAAGGCTTGGGCATGTTGGGATGGATAAGTTGAAAGATATGGCGGGAAGAGGCCTGGTGAAAGGTCTGCCTAGCTTGTCATCTTTCGGAGAGGGTCATGTTTATGCAGGTTGTCAGTTTGTTAAGGCTTAATGTCTTCCATTTGACAAATCACAAAGCAGATGTAAAAGACCATTGGAGTGTATCCATGGTGATATGTTTGGACCTACCAACACTGCCAGTCTTGGAGGTAGTAGGTATATGCTGATTTTGGTTGATGACTTCACCAGATATACTTGGGTATATTTTCTGAAGGTGAAGTCAGAGGCATTCGAGAGGTTTGTGGAGTTTAAGGAGCTGGTGGAAGGTCGGCTTAACCTGCGGGTCAAGAGGTTCATAACTGACAATGGATGGGGAGTTCACCTCCAAGGCGTTCTTTAACTTCTGTAGGAAGTATGGCATCCAAAGGGAGCTTTCTTGTGCTCACACTCCACAACAGAACGGAGTTGTAGAGCGGAAGATCCGTCATCTGACGGGGACCTGCAAATGTTGGCTTCATGCTAAGAGTATCCCAAAGTCCTTCTGGGCAGAGGAAATGTCTTGTGCGGCCTATGTTATCAACTGGATGACTCTCAATCCCATCAACCTGAAGACCCCTCATGAGTTGATGTTCAAGGAGAAGCCAAGTGTGGAACATTTTCGAGTGTTTGGTTCTACCTGCTATGTGCATGTTCCGGATGCCCTTCGAACGAAACTAGATGCTAAGGCAAGGAAACTAGTCTTCGTCGGTTATGATGGCAGGAAGAAAGGGTGGAGATGCATGGATCCCAAGACACGGAGATATTTGGTCTCTAGGGATGTGGTATTTGAAGAGTTGACGTCATACCAAGGTAGCTCTTCTGTAGAGTTACAAGGAAGCAGGGTAGATGGTGGACCAGTGGAAGCTGCAAGGGAAGTTCTGGTGGAGTTGCCTGTTTCTCCAGGTGCTCCAGGTATTTCTAGCTCTGGGTCAGGTGCTTCAGGTTCTGGAAGCAGGGTGAACGATGCTCCATGTCTACCTGAAAGGAGAGCTAGTCCAGAAGCTACAGTGGAAGAGGTGGTTCAAAGTCAAGCTCTGAGGAGGTCCAAGAGGACCATTATTCCACCTGATCGGTATACGGGCGGGAACTTGGTGAGCTTTGTCTCATGTTTCTTCGTAGGTTCCCTGGATGAGAGAGAGCCATCTTGTTATGAAAATGTCGTTGGATTCAAGGAGTGGGAAGGAGCCATGGATGAAGAGATGGCTGCCATCAGGAAGAATGAGACTTGGGACTTGGTGCCTAAGGTTGAGGGAGTTACTCCGGTGACTTGCAAGTGGGTTTTCAAACTGAAGAAGAAGGATGATGGAAGTATTGAGCGGTACAAGGTTCGCCTTGTAGCTCGAGGTTTCTCTCAGAAGTATGGGGAGGATTATGAAGAAACGTTTAGCCCCGTAGCCAAGATGACTTCGGTCCGAGTGGTGATCGCATTGGCAGCTTGCTAGGGGTGGAAGATTTGGCAACTCGACGTGAAGAACGCTTTCTTATATGGTGAGATTGATAAGGATATCTTCATGGATCAGTCACCTGGTTATGTATCCGAAGAGCACCCAGGATATGTTTGCAAGCTCAAGAAGGCTCTTTACGGCTTGAAGCAAGCGCCTCGGGCATGGTACGACAAGATCGCATAATACCTCAAATTCTACGGATACTTTGCTTCTGATTCAGATTCAAGCTTATTTGTAAAGAAGACGGGGGAGCTTCAGGTCTTGGTGCTGCTGTACGTGGACGATATGATCGTCACGGGGAATTCTGAAGTGGAGGTGGCTAGGCTTCGTGCTGAGCTAGCTATCAGATTCGAGATGATGGAATTGGGTGAGCTCCACCATTTCCTTGGGCTGAAGTGGAGAGGAAAGAGAGCGGGATGCTCGTTTGCCAAAAAGTCTATGTAGATCGAATCATGAAGAGATTCAACATGGAAGGGGGGAAGAGCAGCTCTACTCCACTGGAGGTTGGAGTTCATCTTCAACGAGATGATGGGAAGGTTCTTACCGATCCTTTGGTGTTCCGGGCTTTGGTTGGAAGTTTGATATACTTGACGATCACGAGGCCAGATATTGCTTATGCAGTTGGCAGGGTTAGTCGGTTTATGGCAGAGCCTCGGAAACCTCATCTTGTGGAGGTTAGGAGTATATTGAAGTATGTCAAATCCACATCGGATTTGGGTCTCTTCTACGGGAGAGATTTGGGCTTTTGCTTGCACGGGTACATGGACGCTGATTATGGAGGGGATTCGGATGATCGGAGATCGACGTCTGGATATGTCTTTATGACAGGCTCTACAACTATATCATGGTGCAGCAAGAAGCAGGATTCTGTGTCTGTCTCCACCACAGAAGCGGAGTACAAAGCTTCGGCTTTGGCGGCTCAGGAAGCCATCTGGCTTAGGAGGCTTGTGGAGGACATTCATAGGGAGGTGCGAGGTCCTACTCTGCTACGTGGTGACAATGAGAGTGCTCTCAAACTGGTGAACAATCCAGTTTGTCACGCGCGTACGAAGCACATAGAGATTCATCACAATTTCATTCGTGAGAAGATGTTGGAGGGATCTCTTACTGTGAAGCATGTGTAGAGCAAGGAGAATGTTGCTGACAAATTTACTAAGCCGCTGTCGAAGGGACCATTTAGTCCATTGCGGAGTTTGCTTGGGCTGACTTCCACTTCCCACTTCAAGGGGGGTCTTAAATTTTTGAAGTGGAAGTGGAATGGTGTTGGGCGGTCTGTAGGTTGGAGATTGCAGAGACCGCGCGGTCTGCACTGGTCCTCTGGCCGGTTCTATCTCAGTCGGTCTGATCTGAGCAGTCTGATCTGGGAGACCGCATATTTATCCAAGCAGCTCGCGGGGGTTGTTCTGGCGACTTGTTCAAGTCGTCCAGATGTTCAGTAGGTCTGCCTTCTTGTAGTGACCGGGCGGTCTGACGTATTATTCTAGTCGGTCTGGTTACTGAGGAAGTTCTTTTCTTTTGCAATAAGACCGGGCGGTCTGTTTTTAGGAGACCGTGGTAACAAGGCATTTTGCGATAACTGTATGGTTTAATAAGGAGCTGTTAGCTTTGCTGAGCTCGGGCGGTCTGTTTTGTGAGACCACTCGCGATCTGGTGGGCGGTTATTGTATCCCGGTTTGTGCGGTGACTACATCCGTCTACTCGCCTATAAATAGGGGTGCATGTACAACCCCGATATTCGCCAGGCAAGGAGGCACAGTTTAAGAAGGCAACGGGATGAAGTAATAAGAGAGGAAGTCCTTAGGGCGAAAGACCTCGCGAGAGAGACCGTGGAGAAGTTCGTCTCGGAGGGCTCGCTGAGAGGCGAGCGAAAAGGGTCGGCGAGATAAACACTCGTGGGCAATTTGAGGAAGTTTCCTGAGTTCGACGAACTCTCCCGTGTTCGTCGAGCTCACCTGCGGTCGTCAAACTCACCCCTGTACGGTGAAATCATCATAAGTCGACGAAGTGTTCTATGCTCATTAAATCCAAAGGGACGTTCTCGCAAGAGGAG
Organism: Dactylorhiza incarnata; assembly: GCA_033032865.1. NCBI lineage: Eukaryota > Viridiplantae > Streptophyta > Magnoliopsida > Asparagales > Orchidaceae > Dactylorhiza > Dactylorhiza incarnata. The sequence goes on from JAWHQI010000213.1 coordinate 3,105,142, forward strand.
TCGCGAGATCCAGACCTCGGCAGGTATCTTCAAAAGACTGGGTCAAGCAAGGGCTGGCAAACCAATACCTCGCAGGCCCCTGGCAGAAGAGACCTATGTTCAGTAAAGAGGTGTCCAGCAAAATGTGTTCAGTGCGCGGCAAATTCAATAGGCGATCTCGCAGGAAGGCTCGCGAGTTTAGAGCCTCAGGGTCCGGCGAGCCCAATTATGCATTCGACGAATGTCGAGCGGAGCTCAGCATTCGTCGGATGGCGCCCGATGAACAAAATATATTCTATAGCAGCGCTCGACAAATTACAGCAGGGAAGCAGCGGTCGATGAACCACCCGTCTCAGCGGTCAGCGAACAATTTAACGTTCTGCATTCGTCGAGCTCGTCTGTGATCGGTGAAGTACCCTGTGTTCGACGAAAGGTGTGTTGAGATCGACGAAGTCAGGAGGCGGTCTCGCAGGAAGACTCGCGAGACTGGACCTCGGCAGATACCGCCAGAATGGGCCAGCGAGGTCCTCGCAAGGCCATCGCCTAGGAGAGGCATCGCGAGCAGGGCTCGCGAGAAGGCCCGCGAGAGCTTCGACAGTAAGGTTCTCGCAGTTCCTTTCCCATAGGTTGATAGGGCCAAATTACCCTTTTACCCTTAGTGGTCTGCCTTTAGCCTCTCCAAACAGCGGAGTTTGGCTGTTAGCAGACCCATTTGGGGTGCGGATAGTAAAATCAAAAGGCGGAATCCTGCTATTTGTAGGCCAGATCAGAAAATCTATAAATAAGACCTAAAGGGCACCTTTGGAGGGGACTTCACTTCAGCTTCTCTCTCTTCAGTTTCTCCTTGGCTAGCATTTCCAGAGCTCTCCAAGGTTCCCGAATCTCAGCTTTGGCTTGGGAGGGGAAGCGCTCAACGATCTTCTGGGTTAGTGGAGGGACCTCCTTGCTGTGACTAAGGTCTTAGTCATTTTTCTAGTCTTCAGTCTACCTTCTCCGAGGGATCAGTAAGGGCTAGCTGCCCCCTCATTTCGGTGAGGGCCCCGAGCTCCATAAGAGGCCGAGGATGTAGAGACTGTGGTCCAGGCGAACACCGTTCTCGCAAGCGCAGTCCCCGCGAGCGCGAGTCTGGCGAGAGAGCTCGGGGGGCATGTGGAGCGAGAAAGGATGGCAGAAGGGGGAAGTCCCTTCTGCGAGTTAGTACTTTCTGCACTTGTCCCGGTAGGGTTCGGAGAGTGGGACAGGGTGTACTACAATGGCAAGGATGACCCTGTCCAACATCTCCTGTCTTTTGAGGACTCGGTCTCTATCAGGCCGATGTCAGATTCTTTAAAGTGTCGGCTCTTTGCCGCCACCCTTAAAGAAAAGGCCAGGGGCTGGTTCCATCAGCTCCCTACAGGGTCGATCTACGCCTTTGAAGATTTGCACCGAAGTTTCCTGCTGCGATTCTCGACTTCAAAAAAGAGGAAGAAGGATGCCAAGTCTCTCTTCAAAGTGAAGCAGGAACCCAAGGAGTCATTGGCTCGCTACGCGGATCGGTTCCAGGAAGAAGTGCTGCTCACTCAGGAGATGCCTGGGTTTGCACTCCAGCTCGCCTTCACGGTCAGGCTGAGGGAAAGTTTCTTCAAAATGGCTCTGAAGAGGAAGGCCCCCGTCTCCTACGAGGAGTTAATGGAGAGGGTGGCGGAGGAAATTGAGTGTGAAGAGGCCAACCCAGAACTCACCAAGAGGCTAGCAAAGCTCAGCAAGCCGGAGGTCAGGCAGCAAGTGGTGAGGAGAAGGGAAGAGCCCAGGGCCCCAGAGGGGAATGGAGGCATCATGGCGGAGGAATGCAAGGCCAGGGAAGGGGTTACGCCCCGGGGAGGGGTAACTTCAATGGGGGTCAAGGAAGACCCCATCAGCTGGGATGGAGGCAGGGTCCGAGGCCGATGCCTCCTCCACCCCAGGAATCCATGACAATCAGGTGGGGAAGGGGAGGAAGAGGAAGGAGAGAAGAGGCGTGAGAAGAAGCGGGAGCAGGAAGAAGAAGAAGGAATAGGATGGAGGAGGCTGAGACGGGAGAGGTGACGCTGCCGTATTGTGACTTCCATGATGAGGAAGGTCACGCGATAGCCACCTGCCCAGAGTTCCTGGAGACAAAAAGGGCCCGAGTGCCCGTGCCATGGCAGCAGCAACCGGTGAGGATTGAGGAGGTTGAGCCTCAGGAGGAGGAGGAAAGGTGTAAGGACCGAGCCGATTTGGGGTCCCGAGGAGGGATCAGAGTGATCCATGGGGGGGGGGGGGGGGGGGGGGTAGGGATTGAGGCAACCCAGAAGGTGAGCCTCCATATTATCTACCATTGTAGCGTGGCTTCGACATCCCTAGCCCCGCCCCCGACAAAGAAGATTTCCTAAATCCAGAAGGACATGCCAGGTTATGAGGACCCATTCTGCGATGCGTTGGTCATTCAGACAGCGATCGAGAACTTCACCGTTTCCCGAATCCTGGTGGATAACGGGAGTTCGGTCAATGTCATTTTCAAAAAGGCATTCGATGGGATGGAGGTGGAGGCGCGAAGGGTGTTGGCCTCGGACGGTCCGTTGTTTGGATTCTCCGGAGAAAGAAAAGAAGTGGAAGGGGGAGTAGGACTCCATGTGGTCTTGGGAGGGCAGTCCAGGAACTGCCGCTTTGTCATAGTGGATGTGATAGCTAAAATTTAGGATATAAATAATTTTCTCCAAATTCTACGAACTATAGGCAAGAGCACCTATCGTTCATAGCATAGGATATTCAAAACAAATAAATATCAAGTGTCATATTCCACAGGTCTGTTGATTACTTCTACTCACGCAAATTATTATTATTTTATCGGGAGTAAAATAGAGTTTTTGAAAATAATTAAAAGAAAAGAAACATTTGATCGGGAATCCTTCTTAAGTGAAATGTTTTGTAAATCTAGAATTCAAAAGAAATCGATTTAGACAAACTTGACCGTGGAGGTTCCCAAAATATGATAGAGCCTCTCTCAAGAGAACTACCACCTAACCTTAGGTTGATCGATTAGGACCCCTCGGCCAGTCGAACCCCCTAAGCTTGCTTTATGCGGTGAGCCCCACTATTGGATTTGACTCCAATCCGGAAGATTTGCGTCACCCTCTCTCGAGGAATGCATACAACTCTTTTTACCGATGAGCGATCTACCCGTATTTACGGATCTCTCGATACACTATAATACGGATCAAACATGATTATCATACCCTAGAAATATGAAACCAAAAATTGCAAATCAACGGTAAATCTTAGTTTTCCAAAACTAAACTATGAATAAGAGATTTTGAAATATAAAAGCTTAAGAATTCATCCGACCAAATGCTATGAAAATTAGCTAAACATAATTGAGAAGAAAGATATTTTTATTTCTAAGTAAAGAAAAGTACAATTGCATGTAAAGTAAATCTAAGCTAGGAATTAAAAAGACAAGACATAAAATAAAGTTACACTAAGAAAAATGCAGAAAAACTATACTAGAAATGATCCAAACTAAGCATGGACTGGATTCCCATCACTTTGGCAGCAGCTGGCTTTTATAGGCAGAAAATTGGTGTCACGCCCTTGGTCACGCCCATGACCAAGGGCGTGTAAGCTGCGTAACTGCGTCTTGAAAGCCCGGGAACGTTGGGGAAGAGAAACCGCCAAAATTAATCATCTCGACGGGTCACGGCCTCGGTCACCCCCGTGACCTAGGGCGTGACTTGACCGAATCTGGAAACGGCGCAATCTGGAGTTATTCTGGCAGTTGCGGGAAGGGTAACCCCCTAGGTCATGGCCGTGACATGGATTCACGCCCGTGACAGAGGGCGTGACATGACCGAGTTTGGAAACGGCGCGATCTAGAGTTATTCTGGCAGTTGCGTGAAGGGTCACCCCCTAGGTCATGGCCGTGACATGGAGTCATGCCCGTGACCTATGGCGTGTAGGCTGGAAATGATGTGGCGGCGTGTTCTGGCAGCTGGAAGACGTCTTGGTTGAGTCATGGCCGTGACTTTAATTTTATAAATTCCACTAGCATAAAATAAATCATCCCATATTTAAGCAAAAGTAAAAACTGAGTAATATGACGAATGAAAAGTGCATTGAATTGCTACAAAAATCTTAGAGACATTTTATAATCATATCAATTCAAGTCAAAAATCTATACTCTTACCTAAACAAAAAAAATTTACCCAATTTACTTTCTCGCTACCGTACTAAAAATAAACCTAAGAAGCATGAATCAAAAGGACTTTCATTAGGTGTAACGTTTTGGCTCGGGTTTAAAGGTGCGGAAATCAAAAGATAAACATGAAGTGTTCAAGAACACTTAAACATAAGGGAGAGCTTTGCATGAAATGATGTTGCTAAAAATAATTTTTGATACCCCAAATTATTTTTGATATATAGAATTGGGATCAAAAATAGCTTTTTTTCATAATCTTTTTCACATAATTTTTCAAATATTTTTTCATCAATTTTTTTGTTTGCTTTTTGCTATTTATTTCCTTCTTTTGTATCCATCATGAGATAATTGAAACTTCCACCATCTTCACAAAATGTAGTACACACTAGCAACATTTAAAGCTCAAAATAAATTTGTGTGCAACATTGGTAGGCTATTTGGCTTTGGTGAAAAATAAGTGGAGCTACCAAAAGGAAGGGAAAATGCACAAAGTGGCTATCAATGATTAAACTTCTAAGGTTTGGAATACAAAGGCTCAATCTATTCAATAAAATGCCTTGATCATATTCATGCTTCTAAGTCTATTTTAGCAAAGTATTGAAAAAGTCAAGAGAAGTAAATTCTAGATAGAAAATAAAGAGAATTGACTTTTCATGAAAATGAAAATAACAAGCGTCTAGATCGGTTCGCATCTACTACACTCAACACTAATCAACATTACAAAGATTTTTAGAAAACAAAATAAGGGATGTTAGATTTTATAAAAGTGAAAAGTATAAAAAGATAGCTATGAAAAAGTGCAAATATTCAAGAAAGTTTTTCAAAAATAACATGCTACCTTAATTAGAAACACTGCATGAGTCAACATATTACTCGTGAAACATAGGCAAAATGAAAATTAGAGAAATTTATTCTAACTAAGCAAGTATATAAATGATTAAAAACAAGAAAAGACAAAGTCATGGGGTACTAAAGACAAAAAACAAAAATTAACTCAAATTCTTACATGTTTTTTTCAAAGTCATGGGTATATAAATGTTTTTTTTGGAAAAAGCGCAACATAAAAAATTGATAAGAAATATGAAAATATTTTTTCTTTGTTTTTAAAATAAACATGAAATCCAATATTCCCCCAGACTAGAGGGAAACATTGTCCTCAATGTTTAAAAAAAACTAAGAGAGAAAACAATAAAAGGAAAAGATAAACAAGGGGTGTCTCCCAAGAGCGCTTTTCTTTTTTCCCGTCTTTAAGCTAGACGGTTATTGTTAGGAAAAAGGAAAATAAAAATAAAGGTGCACAGGCAACTCCCTTAATTCACGCTCAGGTGAGCATGCCAAAATCGGTCGCCCGACTACTCCTTCGCTATACTCTTGATTCTTTCGTTGTCCGTTAGCTTGAAATTGTGAATCCAAATTACCTATACATACCTTAGGTAATTTGGATTGTTGGAGATGAGCGGCAAATGGATCGGTGAAGACGTTTGGTTGCAACGGCTCATCCTCTACATGAAAATCGTTCGAAGAAAAAGAATCAAAATTAAGCAGGTCAGAAAATTTTTTACAAGGAGTTTCTTGTGAAAACACATGATTAAGCTCCGGTTGTTCATTTTCAAAAATAAAATTCTTATCCAAAAATTTATTTGAAATTCCAAGTGGACTAAATTCATGGGACACAATATTTTCATGAATTTCACTTTCAAAGTGAATAATTGGCGAGAGAGAAAATTCATGAAAAATAGGAGGAGATTCAGGCGGAGGAGGAGAAGAAACATGTTCTTCATCAATTTCGTCCGGTGTCTCCATGACTCTTTTAAATTCATGGTAAAGAAGTTCTTCTTGAGCTTGGGTATAAATATTTAAATTTTGACAAATAGAATCTGGAGAATACCCATGAGTAGAAGAAAAAGAATTTTGTGGGGTAAAAGAGGAGGAATGAAAATCTTGATTGGCTGAATTTCCTTCATCGCGCCGAAAACTATCCGGGTGATCTTGCCACCATGAATAATTAATATCAGAGCAAGAAGAAATATTATTAGAATCAGAAAAATCATTCGCTATGAAAACTAGATGAATTATTTTCATCAAAGTTTGAATAATTATTTTCATAAATAAACTCAAAATTATTTCCATAAGAAAAATTTTGAGGGTAAAAATTAATATAACAATCCTCACTTCGATGCGGTGCTCCACAAAAATTATAATTAACTTGGCGCTTTCGTGCGGCTTCCAAAAGATTGACTTTATTTTGAAGCTCGGCAACTTTGGAGGCCAATTGAGATAACATTTTTGAAGAAAGAAAATTGAACAACCGTCACTTAATAGAATGAAATTTGAAAATAAATTAAAAAGAGAAATGGGGGCGGAGAAAGAGATTGATAAAAGTAATAAAATTCACGCTTTCAAAATATCAACAAAAATATTTCCCCGGCAACGGCGCCAAAAACTTGATAGCTAAAATTTAAGATATAAATAATTTTCTCCAAATTCTACGAACTATAGGCAAGAGCACCTATCGTTCATAGCATAGGATATTCAAAACAAATAAATATCAAGTGTCGTATTCCACGGGTCTGTTGATTACTTCTACTCACGCAAATTATTATTATTTTATCGGGAGTAAAATAGAGTTTTTGAAAATAATTAAAAGAAAAGAAACATTTGATCGGGAATCCTTCTTAAGTGAAATGTTTTGTAAATCTAGAATTCAAAAGAAATCGATTTAGACAAACTTGACCGTGGAGGTTCCCAAAATATGATAGAGCCTCTCTCGAGAGAACTACCACCTAACCTTAGGTTGATCGATTAAGACCCCTCGGCCAGTCGAACCCCCTAAGCTTGCTTTATGCGGTGAGTCCCACTATTGGATTTGACTCCAATCCGGAAGATTTGCGTCACCCTCTCTCGAGGAATGCATACAACTCTTTTTACCGATGAGTGATCTACCCGTATTTACGGATCTCTCGATACACTATAATACGGATCAAACATGATTATCATACCCTAGAAATATGAAACCAAAAATTGCAAATCAACGGTAAATCTTAGTTTTCCAAAACTAAACTATGAATAAGAGATTTTGAAATATAAAAGCTTAAGAATTCATCCGACCAAATGCTATGAAAATTAGCTAAACATAATTGAGAAGAAAGATATTTTTATTTCTAAGTAAAGAAAAGTACAATTGCATGTAAAGTAAATCTAAGCTAGGAATTAAAAAGACAAGACATAAAATAAAGTTACACTAAGAAAAATGCAGAAAAACTATACTAGAAATGATCCAAACTAAGCATGGACTGGATTCCCATCACTTTGGCAGCAGCTGGCTTTTATAGGAAGAAAATTGGTGAGTCACGCCCTTGGTTACGCCCATGACCAACGACGTGTAAGCTGCGTAACTGCGTCTTGAAATCCCGGGAACATTGGGGAAGAGAAACCGCCAAAATTAATCATCTCGACGGGTCACGGCCTCGGTCACCCCCGTGACCTAGGGCGTGACTTGACCGAATTTGGAAACGGCGTGATCTGGAGTTATTCTGGCAGTTGCGGGAAGGGTAACCCCCTAGGTCATGGCCGTGACATGGAGTCACGCCCGTGACAGAGGGCGTGACATGACCGAGTTTGGAAACGGCGCGATCTGGAGTTATTCTGGCAGTTGCGCGAAGGGTCACCCCCTAGGTCATGGCCGTGACATGGAGTCATGCCCGTGACCTAGGGCATGTAGGCTGGAAATGATGTGGCGGCGTGTTCTGGCAGCTGGAAGACGTCTTGGTTGAGTCATGGCCGTGACTTTAAGTCACGCCCTTGGTCATGGCCGTGACCGAGGGCGTGTAATACTAAATTTGGCTGGCGGCATGATCAGGCAGTTGGAAGATGGCTGGGTTGAGTCATTGCCGTGACTTGAAGTCACGCCCTTGGTCATGGCCGTGACTGAGGGCGTGTACTGAAGATTTTTGCAGACTTGTTCCATTCTTTCCCCTGAACATGGCTGTGAGCTTGAATTTGCTATTAGCATCCCCAAATTACCTGAAAACACAAAATAAAGCGAATTAGATATATATTAAACTAAAATTATATAAAAACTAATTAATTACTACTAAAATACTATATAAAATAACTATAAATAATGCACTATCAAATACCCCCAGACAAAGTATTTTGCTTGTCCCCAAGCAAATACATACGAGCTAGCAAAAATAAAATAAACTAATCAATCAATTTGGCTATGCCGTACACGAGTACGATGCGAAATTAAAGGTAGGAAAACTATGAAAAACAAACTGAAAATTATTACTTAATCTTAGCAAATAATTTTATAAATTCCACTAGCATAAAATAAATCATCCCATATTTAAGCAAAAGTAAAAACTGAGTAATATGACGAATGAAAAGTGCATTGAATTGCTACAAAAATCTTAGAGACATTTTATAATCATATCAATTCAAGTCAAAAATCTATACTCTTACCTAAACAAAAAAAATTTACCCAATTTACTTTCTCGCTACCGTACTAAAAATAAACCTAAGAAGCATGAATCAAAAGGACTTTCATTAGGTGTAACGTTTTGGCTCGGGTTTAAAGGTGTGGAAATCAAAAGATAAACATGAAGGGTTCAAGAACACTTAAACATAAGGGAGAGCTTTGCATGAAATTATGTTGCTAAAAATAATTTTTGATACCCCAAATTATTTTTGATATATAGAATTGGGATCAAAAATAGCTTTTTTTCATAATCTTTTTCACATAATTTTTCAAATATTTTTTCATCAATTTTTTTTGTTTCCTTTTTGCTATTTATTTCCTTCTTTTGTATCCATCATGAGATAATTGAAACTTCCACCATCTTCACAAAATGTAGTACACACTAGTAACATTTAAAGCTCAAAATAAATTTGTGTGCAACATAGGTAGGCTATTTGGCTTTGGTGAAAAATAAGTGGAGCTACCAAAAGGAAGGGAAAATGCACAAAGTGGCTATCAATGATTAAACTTCTAAGGTTTGGAATACAAAGGCTCAATCTATTCAATAAAATGCCTTGATCATATTCATGCTTCTAAGTCTATTTTAGCAAAGTATTGAAAAAGTCAAGAGAAGTAAATTCTAGATAGAAAATAAAGAGAATTGACTTTTCATGAAAATGAAAATAACAAGCGTCTAGATCGGTTCGCACCTACTACACTCAACACTAATCAACATTACAAAGATTTTTAGAAAACAAAATAAGGGATGTTAGATTTTATAAAAGTGAAAAGTATAAAAAGATAGCTATGAAAAAGTGCAAATATTCAAGAAAGTTTTTCAAAAATAACATGCTACCTTAATTAGAAACACTGCATGAGTCAACATATTACTCGTGAAACATAGGCAAAATGAAAATTAGAGAAATTTATTCTAACTAAGCAAGTATATAAATGATTAAAAACAAGAAAAGACAAAGTTATGGGGTACTAAAGACAAAAAACAAAAATTAACTCAAATTCTTACATGTTTTTTTCAAAGTCATGGGTATATAAATGTTTTTTTTTGGAAAAAGCGCAACATAAAAAATTGATAAGAAATATGAAAATATTTTTTCTTTGTTTTTAAAATAAACATGAAATCCAATATTACTAAAATACTATATAAAATTACTATAAATAATGCACTATCAGGATATAAATAATTTTCTCCAACCTTACTATAAATAATGGCGCCAAAAACTTGATAGCTAAAATTTAGGATATAAATAATTTTCTCCAAATTCTACGAACTATAGGCAAGAGCACCTATCGTTCATAGCATAGGATATTCAAAACAAATAAATATCAAGTGTCGTATTCCACGGGTCTGTTGATTACTTCTACTCACGCAAATTATTATTATTTTATCGGGAGTAAAATAGAGTTTTTGAAAATAATTAAAAGAAAAGAAACATTTGATCGGGAATCCTTCTTAAGTGAAATGTTTTGTAAATCTAGAATTCAAAAGAAATCGATTTAGACAAACTTGACCGTGGAGGTTCCCAAAATATGATAGAGCCTCTCTCGAGAGAACTACCACCTAACCTTAGGTTGATCGATTAAGACCCCTCGGCCAGTCGAACCCCCTAAGCTTGCTTTATGCGGTGAGCCCCACTATTGGATTTGACTCCAATCTGGAATATTTGCGTCACCCTCTCTCGAGGAATGCATACAACTCTTTTTACCGATGAGCGATCTACCCGTATTTACGAATCTCTCGATACACTATAATACGGATCAAACATGATTATCATACCCTAGAAATATGAAACCAAAAATTGCAAATCAACGGTAAATCTTAGTTTTCCAAAACTAAACTATGAATAAGAGATTTTGAAATATAAAAGCTTAAGAATTCATCCGACCAAATGCTATGAAAATTAGCTAAACATAATTGAGAAGAAAGATATTTTTATTTCTAAGTAAAGAAAAGTACAATTGCATGTAAAGTAAATCTAAGCTAGGAATTAAAAAGACAAGACATAAAATAAAGTTACACTAAGAAAAATGCAGAAAAACTATACTAGAAATGATCCAAACTAAGCATGGACTGGATTCCCATCACTTTGGCAGCAGCTGGCTTTTATAGGCAGAAAATTGGTGAGTCACGCCCTTGGTCACGCCCAAGACCAAGGGCGTGTAAGCTGCGTAACTACGTCTTGAAAGCCCGGGAACGTTGGGGAAGAGAAACCATCAAAATTAATCATCTCGACGGGTCACGGCCTCGGTCACCCCCGTGACCTAGGGCGTGACTTGACCGAATCTGGAAACGGCACGATCTGGAGTTATTCTGGCAGTTGCGGGAAGGGTAACCCCCTAGGTCATGGCCGTGACATGGAGTCACGCCCGTGACAGAGGGCGTGACATGACCGAGTTTGGAAACGGCGCGATCTGGAGTTATTCTGGCAGTTGCGCGAAGGGTCACCCCCTAGGTCATGGCCGTGACATGGAGTCATGCCCGTGACCTAGGGCGTGTAGGCTGGAAATGATGTGGCGGCGTGTTCTGGCAGCTGGAAGACGTCTTGGTTGAGTCATGGCCGTGACTTTAAGTCACGCCCTTGGTCATGGCCGTGACTGTGGGCGTGTAATACTAAATTTGGCTGGCGGCATGATCAGGCAGTTGGAAGATGTCTGGGTTGAGTCATGGCCGTGACTTGAAGTCACGCCCTTGGTCATGGCCGTGACCGAGGGCGTGTACTGAAGATTTTTGCTGACTTGTTCCATTCTTTCCCCTGAACATGGCTGTGAGCTTGAATTTGCTATTAGCAGCCCCAAATTACCTGAAAACACAAAATAAAGCGAATTAGATATATATTAAACTAAAATTATATAAAAACTAATTAATTACTACTAAAATACTATATAAAATAACTATAAATAATGCACTATCAGGATGCTCCCAGCAGTTATAGTGCCATCTTTGGACGGCCGCTCATCAGTGCGTTCTGCTGTGTCCCCTCCACTTTCCACTAGTGCCTAAAGTTCAATGACGGAGGAGGTCAAGTCCGAAACAGAGGAGACCCGAAGGTAGCAAGGCAATGCTACGTGACGACAGTCAACACCATCTCTTGGATGGGAGAGGCCGAGAGATGGGACCAGGAGGTGGGTGAGCCGGCAGGGCTTGAAGGAGAGGGTCGGAAGGAGGAGATGGAGCAGAGGTCCGAAGAGCCGATGGAGGAAGAAGAGGTAGAGGGTCAGGCCCCGGGGGGGGGGGGGGGAGAAGAGTTGATGGTTGTCGGAGAAAAAGGAAAGGAGGGGGTAGGGTGGAGTTATCCTACTGTGACTTCCACCAGGAGGAGGGTCACGCGACATCCACCTGCCCCGAGTTTTTGGAAATAAGGGAGGCAATGGGTCTAATGCAACAATGACACTAACCGAAGGGGATCGAGGAGGACAGGACCTAGGATGTTGGAGATGAAGAAAGGATATCCCGAGCTAAGTGGTGGCGACCAAAAATGCTTGTACCAGTAAATCCACATAGTGTGATGGTTTGTTTTCATACTTAGTTCCTTTTTCTTGTGTACAATATTATGACTAACAAGGTGACAAGTATTGATGCTGGAATGCCCCAGATCGATTTCGCTCCCGGGCTCTCACTAGACGGGGGGTTTCAGGTTGATCTCTGGAGAGGCTAGCAAGGTGACAAGTATTGATGCTGCAATGCCCCAGATCGATTCCGCTCCCGGGCTCTCACTAGATGGGGGGTTTCGGGTTGATCTCTAGAGAGGCTGGCAAGGTGACAAGTATTGATGCTGGAATGCCCCAGATCGATTCCGCTCTCGGGCTCTCACTAGTGTTGGAACATGGTCTTCCGCATCTCCTAGGTTTGAGAATAACAAATCCTATGTGTATTTGATCTTGTGTGTTTAAGTGTGCAGGATAACAAGTCCACATGACTCAAGGATAACATAAGAATGCTGCGCCAAAATTTGAAGCCAAAATTCCAACATGTCCGCTAGCACCAGCGCTAGCGCTAGCGCAGGCGCTAGCGCGGACTTGAGAAAATCTCGGAAACAATTTTAGAAGGTGCTAGCGCCTGGCGATAGCAGCTAATGCAGGTGGTACAGCTAGCGCAGGCGGTATCTACTAGCGCCGGTGGTAGCTCAAAGCACAAGAGGAAGGCATCCGGCTTGCTTAAAAAGAAGGATTCTCACGCGGAGAATATTGCCTAATCTGGGATAGCGCCGGCGTTAGCGATAGCGCAGGCACTAGCTCCAAGGCTATAAAAAGGACCCCTTGGATCCGTCTTCTTCATCCTCTTCAGATCCAGAATTCCAGAGCTTCGTGCCACAGCATAGAGAGGAAGGTTCAGAGAGATACTCCCACAAATCCATGAAGGCTTAAGGAGATCCGTAGAGAAGATTTCAACACACGTCATCATCATGATGAAAGACCGCATCGACTACGATCATACTCTGCGTCTTCATCTACTTCTCCAAGAGATCCACATAGAGGGAGTTTTTATACTATTGTCTTTTCATTTCATATCTATTCTGTAATCGTTTAGTGAAATTCGCCTCGTGTTGGCGACTAGGTCTGGGTAGGACTTAGGGCTGAAATTCGCCTCGTGTTGGTGACTAGGTCTCGGGTGTAGGTCTAGGGGGTGCTCGAGGCCATATCCGGGGAAGGGTTGGCTAGAGCGGCTTGAGGCCGTATCCGGGGAAGGATCGGCTAAAGCCAACCGGTTCGTGGGGATACGAGTCGGTATAGAAAACAAAAAGAGTCTTTCTATTAGCTTTGATTTCTAGCTTCGATAAGAGATCAAATTTTGTAAAACTTATTTAATATTAATAAAGCTTGTCTCTTTTTTTGTTTTACTTGACTTCTTGTTTTAATATTGCAATATTCCAAAGTTTTTCTAAATAAAATATAAAGTTTTTTTAAAACCCTTATTTACCCCCCCCCCCCTCTAAGGGCGCCTACCGATCCAACAAGTGGTATCAGAGGTAGGTTTTATTCCAATCGTCTTAACAACCAGGAATAATGGCGTCTCATGATCTCACTTCTACTAGTGGGGTAAATTTTTATGAAGAAGGAAAATCACTAGCACCACCTTTATTTGAAGCAAGAAATTTTAAAGGATGGAAAATATTAATGGAAAATTTTCTTAAAGCTTTAGATGAAAAAGTTTGGAATATCACTATTAATAAGCCACCTAGCGTATTAAATAAAAACGAAATGGTTTTAAATGCAAAATTTATGAATAGTCTATTTTGTGCGTTAGATCAAAATATTTCCAAACTCATTCATACTTTTCCTACTGCATACGAGATGTGGAATTTTCTTGAGATAACTTATGATCTTCCTCTTGCAGGTATGGAACAAACACAGGAAGAGAAGGACATACAAGCATCCACCATTATTCAAGAAAATCTTTCTTGTAGCAAAACCATGGAAATCATGGAAATTGACTTAGCCAAAGAGAGCAATTCATCAAGAGAAGATGAAAATTCATCTATAAAGAAGGAAGGCCTAGAAGACGACAAAGGAACGTCATGTTCACATCTTACCTCTTCCAATTGCGCAGTAAGAAAGTCTAATTCTTTATCTTATTTCCATATACAAAAAATTGCTAAACGTAGAATGAAGAAATTAAAAATTGCTAATAAGAGATTATGTTTAGAAAATAAAACTTTGAAAGCAAATGTGAATGAAGAATCCAAAAAGGATGTGTTTGAATCTCAATCATGCTCTTCATTTGAAAACTATACACCTTATTTTGATTATAATAATATTAAAGAAAAATTCAAGGATTTAGAAAAAAGAACTTTTAATTTCAAAAGAACATAACGAAAAATTGATAAACAAAAATAACATTCTCTCTCATAAACTAGAATCTTTAAAATCACTCTTTCAAAAAAGATTAAATAATTTTAAATATCTTATTTCTAGTTTATCAACAAACATGTGTAAGACTTCTACTAGTATATTAAAACATATTAATCATGCACCCAGTAGAATGTTTAATCACACAAACATAATGAATTCTAACCCATATTATATATCTCCCAAATTAAATTCTAATGTGCACAAATTTCCTATGAAATATAATTTCAAAAGTGATTATTATTTTAAACCTAAGTTTAATGAATATGGAAATTTGATGCATAATATTAAATCAAAATATGAATGGAGACCCAAAATAAAAAATGAAACTTTAACTCCACCTAAAAGAATTCATTCATTGTCGTCTCCCCAAAAATTATCACGCTATATTTGGGTACCTAAAGGAACCGTTACACTTGGTTCCTTTTGGATACCAAAATCTCTCATCTACTAGTATCATCCAAATGCATGAAGTAGAATATTTTCAAATTGAAATATACAAATTTTTACTTCATGATTTGCTTTAATGTCTTTTCTATTTTTTCTTTTTTGTTTTCTTTTTAAGTCATCATGGCATGGTCATCTAATATAATATATTGAAATTTTGACTTTGTCCCCTAAAGCCTAAATGAAGTGTGCAAATCAAAGAAAAATCAAAAAGTAAAAGTCAAGTATTTTGCTCTCATTTATAAATGACCAATCTATTACTAGTAAAATCATTACCCATAAATATCATATAGTAGTCATATAAATTGAACTATAAATTTGCTATAAGATATTTCAAATTAAATTCAGTTATTAGGCTACTAAGTTTTTTTGGCCTTCATCAACAAGTGGTTTAGAGGAATAACATGATCTAAAAGAAAGTTCAAGATCTAAATAAAAGATCAACTTTCAATATGGTTGTCTTTGTTCACAACAAAAATCATATTGTGTTCACTCCTTGATGTCAAACATGATCTAAACCATCACTATTGTTCACCTAGCAAAAATCACATATATATTTTGAAAATTCATAATTAAAAGAAACTCACTAAAATGTATTGAAAGAATTTGCCTTCATAATGAATATTGAATTCACATGCACCACTATGATCTATTGATGTCCTTTGCTAAATTCTCTAACATCATATATCATAAGTCATATCAAAAGTCTTCTAAAAACAATTATTTCTATCACAATTATGTGAATTATAATTGATATAATAATTGATGACAATTGATATTATAAACCATGGTTGGTGTATTATATGTGTATTGTGATTTATTCCTAGTTTAGACCTTTGAATCATCTTGATATCAAATCAAATAGAATCGTCACTCCATTCTAGGTCTATAAGTTGAAACATTATCAAACCTTGGTATAACATTAATCTCAAACTTATCATACCAACATTGTCGCCTAAAGAATATTTGTGTCTATGTTAGGCTTTATATGTTTACCAAGATATATAGGCTGGGTATTCTCATCTAGGGCTTATCTATGATATTCTTATGCATGAACATTATCTTTAATCACTAAAATCATGCATATTTGATTTGTTCATTCATGTCCAATCATGCTTACATTTCCTATCATTTTCAAACTACAGTGGTAAATATAAGCCTTAAAAATATTAAAATGGAGATATAATGAAATATATCACTTGCAAAGTTTATTTGGAAAAGTCATATACAAAATCGCTAATGTTTCATGCAATTTGGACTATCTAGATATCTCCTAAAATTCTGAAATTTCTACATGAAACTACTATTTGAACACTTAATCAAGATCAATAATTACAAATTTCAAAATCATCAAAAATTGTGTACTGTTTCCCGCGCTAGCGCTAACGCCGGCGCTAGTGCACCTATGCATTTTTCTGTATTTTTAAAATTTTGAAAAATCCCTAAAAATATATTAATCTGTGTACTATTCATTTCTGCATTTTTGCTTTTATTACATTTTTGAAAAATCAAATACAAAATACAAAAACCAAATTAAAAAAAAATTATATGTTTTGCCTTTGTGTTTTTTGTCATTTGTTTAAATTCTATTTCTAAAAGCAAAAATCAAATACAAAAATATAAAACAAAAAATTATCAAAAATTGTTATTTTTGAACTTAACTTCTTACTTGTATCTTGCGAAAGGGTGATTTGGGCTATCATCCCATCATATCACCTAGTACCGGGCGAACCTCTCACAAGGTAGTCCTCGGGAAGTCCAAGATCAATTTTATGAGTTCAAACTTTAAATAAAAATTATTCTTCAAAAATATCAAAAATATTGTATGGACTTCATTGAAAATCAAGCATGACTTAATCTATTATTTAGAACTTCTATAATGTTGCAATTTATTTTTTCAAACTACTTTGAACATTGCTTTCATCATGCTTTGATATATCTATTAATATGTGCATCAATTATTATGAAAAAGTTGTGTAGAACTAAGCTTAGCATGCCTCTAAGTATGAGTAAATGTTTTATGTTTGATAATGATCGCTATTCACTCACTTATTTTGGCATTGTCTACATATGTGTTTAATCTAAGAATGCTTGTGTATGTTTTGTAATAGTACAATGAATTAAAATTGCACAAGTATCTTACCTACACAACCTTTATTTGCACTTTTAAAAGTTAAGAAAAGTGGTTATCTTTTTCATAAATTATATTGGTTTACAAAACAAGTGTATTCGGAGAACTTTGTACAGAACAACAATCATAAAATAAAGTGACAAAGATAACTCCACCAAGCACTACTTGAACCTCCTGATAAGTCTTAATAAGCGTTGTGAGGTTGAGCACCTTGGAAAGAATAGTAAAGTATCTTGTGCAAACCATAACTTTCTTTCAAAATAAAAACCACTTATTCTTAAGTACACCGGATCACAATAAAAAAACACTATTGAAGAATAAAATTATGTGATCCCCCAAGCACTACTTTGCACCCTGATAAGTCTTAATGAGCATTGTGTGTGCAAAGCACCTTGTTAGTTGTACATTTTTTGTGCATTAAAGTGAGTGGAAGTAAAATTATTTGTGTTTTATTGTGCTCTTTACTTTACATATTACTTGTATTTATGATTAAAACATTTGTTTACTCTATTCAAAATACACTTTTGTGCACATCATTATCCTCCATAACACTTCTTCTCATGAGTATTGGATCCTAATGCAAATTCTATACTACTCTTTATTTATGAAATGCACTAGATAACCTAGCATGCAATATACAATGTTTGGTATGATTTGAAATTATGAATTAAAATAACATTGTAGAAATTTTTTTTGATAACATTATTTCATGCTTGGTTACATTATTGAAGATTTTAATTGAACAATGATTTACAAAAACATCTTCTTTATGAAATTTAACTCATATATCTTTGTATGGATCATCATTACAATTAGATGTTTCTTGTATTTCTATAAGTCTTCCGCATCATCACCATATATTTCTACCTTGCGCTCTCATGCTTATATCAAAGTCTCAAATACCGAAATTCCATTCTTTCAACAAATGGTAGACTTGCTTGGTAGACTTTATATTGTTTGCTTTTAACATGAATTTTTTTTATAAAACTCTGATTTATTTCTATGAAAATATTATTACGCTAAAAATTCTGATTTATGAATGAATTTCAAAATAGCTATGTGAGTGGTTTCATAAATTCAAATAAAAATATAAATCCATAGGCTATGTCATTAGATTTAAAACGCTTATATGTTTCCAGTAATTATTATCCATGACATCATTTCTCACCATAGCGGGGGCGTAGGGTTGTAGACATTAGATAACCTTTATCTCTAGTCATGTCTTGTCCTTAACCGGGGAGGGTTCCAGTGGGGCCTTGCGAGGCACTGGGGGGAAAGAGTGCTAGGTTGAGTTATGTCTAGTGTTTGCATATGGGACTAACACCCCAACCTACAGCATGTATGCAGCTCCTCATGCCCATCCGTCACTTAGTACGGGGATAGGGTGTAGACATATTGTCTGGGTAATTTAGTTACTCGGAAATCATTTACCTTGTATTTGTTTATGCTGCAAACTCTGATTTATGAAAATGTTGTAATAACTCAAACTCTGATCTATTTCAATGAAAAATATTCTAAAACTCCTTATCACTTCCTTCTCTACAAGCTCGATCCTGCTTTTATCTTATTATCAACGTTTTAGTGGTGTCTCCTTACCTGCTTTTGCTAATAACAAAAGGGGGAGAACTAACATGATAAATATTAATCTGCTATCAAACTAAAATGCTTAATTACGATGATAGCCAACATATTAGGAGAACATTCACTTAGGGGGAGCATGTATTTAGGGGGAGCAATTCTAAATGCTAAAATCGTTAATTATCCTAAGTCATCACTCTCACACACACACAAGTATGTTTCATCATGCTTATATATTAATGCTCTGATTTATCATTAATGGATTTGTTATTATCAAAAGGGGGAGTTTGTTGGATCATGGTCTTCCGCATCTCCTAGGTTTGAGAATAACAAATCCTATGTGTATTTGATCTTGTGTGTTTAAGTGTGCAGGATAACAAGTCCACATGACTCAAGGATAATATAAGAATGCTGCGCTAAAATTTGAAGCCAAAATTCCAACATGCCCGCTAGCACCGGCGCCAGCGCTAGCGCGGACTTGAGAAAATCTCGGAAACAATTTTAGAAGGTGCTAGCGCCTGGCGATAGCAACTAACGCAGGCGGTAGTAGCTAGCGCAGGCGGTATCTACTAGCGCCGGTGGTAACTCAAAGCACAAGAGGTTGGCGTCCGGCTTGCTTAAAATGAAGGATTCTCACGCGGAGAATATTGCCTAATCTGGGATAGCGCCGGCGGTAGCGATAAACAGGACCCCTTGGATCCGTCTTCTTCATCCTCTTCAGACCCAGAATTCCAGAGCTTCGTGCCACAACATAGAGAGGAAGGTTCAGAGAGATACTCCCACAAATCCATGAAGGCTTAAGGAGATCCGTAGAGAAGATTTCAACATGCGTCATCATCATGATGAATGACCGCATCGACTATGATCATACTCTGCGTCTTCGTCTACTTCTCCAAGAGATCCACATAGAGGGAGTTTTTATATTATTATCTTTTCATTTCATATCTTTTCTGTAATCGTTTGGTTAAATTTGCCTCGTGTTGGCGACTAGGTCTGGGTAGGACTTAGGGCTTAAATTCTCCTCGTGTTGGCGACTAGGTCTCGGGTGTAGGTCTAGGGGGTGCTTGAGGCCATATCCGGGGAAGGGTTGGCTAGAGCGGCTTGAGGCCGTATCCGGGGAAGGATCGGCTAAAGCCAATCGGTTCGTGGGGATACGAGTCGGTATAGAAAACAAAAAGAGTCTTTCTATTAGCTTTGATTTCTAGCTTCGATAAGAGATCAAGTTTTGTAAAACTTATTTAATATTAATAAAGCTTGTCTTTTTTTTACTTGACTTCTTGTTTTAATATTGCAATATTCCAAAGTTTTTCTAAATAAAATCTAAAGTTTTTTTAAAACCCTTATTCACCCCCCTCTAAGGGCGCCTACAGATCCAACAACTAGACGGGGGGTTTCAAGTTGATCTCTGGAGAGGCTGGCAAGGTGACAAGTATTGATGCTGGAATGCCCCAGATCGATTCCGCTCCCGGGCTCTCACTAGACGGGGGGTTTCAGGTTGATCTATGGAGAGGCTGGCAAGGTGACAAGTATTGATGCTGGAATGCCCCAGATCGATTCCGCTCCTGGGCTCTCACTAGACGGTGGGTTTCAGGTTGATCTCTGGAGAGGCTGGCAAGGTGACAAGTATTGATGCTGGAATGCCCCAGATCGATTCCGCTCCGGGGCTCTCACTAGACGGGGGGTTTCAGGTTGATCTCTGGAGAGGCTGGCAAGGTGACAAGTATTGACACTGTAATGCCCCAGATCGATTCCGCTCCCGGGCTCTCACTAGACGGGGGGTTTCAGGTTGATCTCTGGAGAGGTTGGCAAGGTGACAAGTATCAATACTGGAATGCCTCAGATCAATTCCGCTCCTGGGCTCTCACTAGATGGGAGGTGCAGGTTAATCTCTGGGGAAGTTGGCAAGCAGATGAGTTCTTCATAAGGTCAGGTTGATAAGCCTCAGGTTGGCGAGCCTCAGGCGCTGACCCGGGCCTTCTCGCTCGACGAGAAGAAAGATTTCGCACGATAGTATATGAGTGACGAGAATCAACCCTAAGCACTCCAGGGTATCCGGTGCTCGGCAGAGAGGTCGCCGACACGGCGTGGGAGGCGAGCTCTCGCCGAGAAGGAAAGTACCTTGCAAAACTTAGAGGAAAATGCATATCTAAAGGGTAATAATCCTAAGGCAAATGGCGAAAGGCCAGAGCAGCCAAAAATGTCCTATGCCTATCTATTCGATAACATAATGTGTGAGAACAAACATCACGAGAATAATCTTTGCAAAGACGAATATCGAGGCAAGCGAGAACGAGATATTAACATGAGAAACAATATAGCTGAAAGGGCGAGCACAGTACAAGGCCAAAAACATGCATCTATGCATTTCACGGTTTGATTTACATGAAGCGGCGATCTCACCAGCCCAAAACAAAACAAGAAATAAAACCAAAGATTACAAATATCAAGGATCACTCGCGAACCCTTCCTCGTCATCGCTGCTCTTCACTGGCGGGAGTGGGATGAAGAGCTCCGGGACGATGTCTTCTAGAGTCATGTTGGCCGCATCGGCGAGTAGGAGGCCAGCCGCCTTCATTGTCTGGAAGATATAGCGAGCCGACTCGGTGGACTCCTCACGGATTTCCTCGTCTCGCGCTTGACGCTCTTCCTTCAGGCAGCGGGGAGAAGGGGGAACGACGGCACGGGCGAGCTCACAATTTAGAGCTTTTAGCCCGGCCACCTCGCCCTCCAGGTTCTGGATGCGAGTGTCGGCTCTTCCAGCGGCTTCGACATCCTGTAAGTAAGATAAATTAGGGGAGCGAAATTTCCGAAGGAGAGGAGGGTGACAAGGTCTAGGTAACTCACCACACTGCCCTCTACGGCGTGCAGCTTCTCCCTCAGCTGCGCGTTCTCGGCAAGAAGCCCTTGATAGGCCCTCACGAGCTCCACGTTCTGAAGCTCCAGTTGCAAGCAACGCCTCCCTGTCATATGGGCGAGCTCGGCAGAGCGCAAATGAGACCTCGCTCTCTCGAAAGCGAGAGTCCACGTAGTCTCATCTTGGTAACCCCCGCGTCCTCGCGTCCATAGAGGACGAACGAGAAAACAAAGGCGTGACCGCTGACGGTCTCCTTCTCCACCCAGGTAGGGGGGATGGTGGAAATGTCCGCCCGGTTCGTCTCCGGCTTCCAGTTCACCAAGAGCTCGCTAGTCTCATCCCGGCGCCTCTGGCCGAGACCGAAGTTATAGTGGTTTACGGGGATGGGCGGAGCAGAGGTTCTGGCAGCCCCTGGCTGGGCTCGTCGTCCTCACCTCCCGCGGAGAGGCCGTTAAGGTCGAACTCATCAAAAGTGGCCTCGCCAGGCTCCTTCCCCTTCGAGGAGGCGAGCGAGACCCGGCTCTTCTTATTCTTTTTCTTCAGCGAGGATTTTGGGGGAAGGCCATGGCTACTAGAAGCCCCCGATCTCTTGCGAGAGGATGGCTCACCTGGTGTGATGGCGCCTCGGCAAGCCTCTGCCCCCATGGTGCGAGAGCAAGGGTAGCGTCGGTCTTCCGATTGCGGCGTAGGGGGGATCGAGGGGGAGATCTCGCTCGCCTGAAAAGTGTTGAAACTTCAATAAATACGGGGTTACTTGGAATAACAATAGTTATTGAGTGAGATATTTACCTTCCCCAGCGAGCACTGGAAGCAGTGAGTCGAGGTTGCGGCGGAGATGAACAACCTCGAAGTTCTTCTTACAGAAGAACTGATAAAGGACAACGTCATGTCCTCCGAGAGCGGTGGGCCGATAGGTGGTCTCGCCGTGCTGGACTGGCGAGATCGGGATGTTGCCAAAGTTCCCCCTGACGAGGAGGAACTTTTGGGCCCAGAAGTGGGCCTTGTTGACGGTCTCATCGACTTTAGGACCCGAACCCACGAAGTAGGCGGTCCCATCCTTATAGGCACGGAAGGAGAACAGCTTCCGAAAAATTGGAAGGCTGAACTCAATGCGCTCCTCGCTCAGGTAGCATGTGAAAGCGGTGATCACCGCCATGGCATTAGGGGTAAGCTGACCCGGAACAATGCCGTGATGCTTGAGCACCTGGCGAGCAACAAGAAAACCAGGATTAGTTTATATAATGAGCGAGACTTGACCTGCAGAGAATAAGAAATGAGCGAGAGCGATTATTACCTGGCGAACTTGCTAGGACGGCGCACTGATCACGTCGTTCTTGCTAGGACGGCGCGCCACGAATGGAGGGTTGACGTAGTCGGCTACCGCGGTGAAGTATTCCTCATCTGTCAGGTTGCAATGAAAGAAGCTATGCTCGGCGAAAGCTTTAGCAATCTTTCGCCGACCCTCCGACTCGTTAGCATCGCCACCCATTTCGAAAACCTACGAGAAAGGAAGTAGAGCGAGAACGGGAAGGTGCGAGAGCTCTGAAGTAGAGGAGGAAGAAGGTTGACAGTAAATGCGGTGGTTAACTCAGCTATGACATCCTATTTATAGCAAAATTAAAAGGGCGGGAAGAAGCCCAAGCGCGGGTGAGCGCGGTTAGCCAAAACATCACATCACGACCGCGGGCGAGAAAGGCCTGCGAGGTTAGTACAAGCAACATATTTGCGAGAATAACACAAACAAACATAATGGCGTAAGGGGGGGGGGGTGGCGCCACGAGATACATTTAGCGAGAACGGGGGCTCCCCGCGAGCACAACATAGCATGAAAATGAAACGGACATGTTAGCAGCGAGTGAGAACTAACAAAAAGCCAGTAACAATTATTATCAGACGAAATAAAGCCAATATATAAGTTGCAAGCCATTGCGAGATTGTCTAGAATAGCAACACTCATTAACAAGTAATAAGGGTTCGCGACAACGTAGAAGTTAGCGAGAATCATGGGGAAACCACTTCCACCTACCCCCACCCCGCGACCCAGACCGCGGCGGTACCCTAGAATTATTGTAATCCTCGACCGCGCGGCCCTCCCGATCCATGAGGAAGGCGTAATCCCTCATCCTCGCTATATGCACCTCCGGAGTCGTGACGTTCTCATCGTGATCACGTTGTCTCGCGGCCCGGAGCCTCGCACACTCTTCCATCAAGACATCATGTCTATCCTCGGCGGCCTCTCTGTCCCGTCTCGCCTGCATGTTGAGGTCCATCAGCATCCGACCATGTTTTCTAAGCAACTCAGCTGCTCGTTGTTTTATCGTCTCAGGATCTCGCGGATCCCTTAAGAAGTCTTCCACTTGGTCAGGAAGGGGGGACATCTCGTCGTCGCCCAACTCGGAAGCGGTAGGCGGATTTTCAGAATTCTCTGCGAAATATTATGAAAAGGTTAGATAGCGCGCTTGAGTTCGCGCAGGGCAGGGGGCCGTCAGAATGCTTACCTAGAGGGGGCGTGAAGTCCCAGGGCAGCCCTGGAAGACGTTACCATAGAGGGAGTAGAGAGATTTACCCAGACCAGGAGGGTAGGCTGCGCTGTTGGTCGGAGGGACTTTTGGCGCCACAGAGCCGCCGGTCTCCTCGCTCGTCAGGAGTCGGAACCCTGGCCTATCTATAGTTTTGTCGGGAGGTGGTGGAGATGGAGGCCGTAATGCCTGGCGAGCCAGGGACTTCCGGGGCGAGACTGCAAGAAACAGGGAATGAAGGTCAGATAGTTGACAAAAGGAGGGCTGGCATGCGAGATTAAGGGCGTACCTGTGACATTTTTCCCAGCAAGATTTGTATCCGCTGGCGGACTTTTGCGAGACTCACTAGTAGGTTCGCCAACATCCTCGTTCGGCAAAGCATCTTGCGAGTAGGCATGAATCACAGGCAAACTTATTGACTTAAGCTAGAGGGATAGCTCATACCTTCTTGTGGGGACGGTTATCCGGGGAAGAGTCCAGCAGCACGGCGCCATCCCCAATTCGGCAAGCCTCCTTCGCCTTCTTAGTCTTCGGCGACTGAGCGGGAGGCGGCCGATTCATCAAGGCGGGGACCCTGGTCGTGGAGGGTAGCCCGCCAGCTCCCACAGCCCTCAGGCGAGCCTCAGCTTCTTCAGAAAGCAGCATCTCCTGACAGCTACAGTACGAGACAAAAAGAAAGAAAAGGAAGTGACGACGCACGCCACTGAGGACTCGGGACGATATTTATAGCCCTCAGGGTGGGCCCTAACAAAGATTCCTTACAGATCATCAAGGGGCTGGCGAATACCAGGGGTTGGATGTTTCTTCACGAGCCTAAATAGCCTCGCGAAGAGCGGGGATTGTGTACAACCCCGATATTCGCTAGGCGAGGAGGCACGGTTTAAGAAGGCAACAGGATGAAGTAATAAGAGAGGAAGGCCTTAGGGACAAAGACCTCGCGAGAGAGACCTTGGAGAAGTCCGTCTCGGAGGGCACGCTGAGAGGCGAGCGAAAAGGGTCGGCAAGATAAACGCTCGCGGGCAATTTGAGGAAGTTTCCTGAGTTCGACGAAAGGAATACCGCGTTCGACAAACTCTCCCGTGTTCGTCGAGCTCACCTACGGTCGTCGAACTCACCCCTGTTCGGCGAAATCATCAGAAGTCGACGAAGTGTTTTATGCTCATTAAAGCCAAAGGGATGGTCTCACAAGAGGAGTCGCGAGATCCAGACCTCGACAGGTATCTTCAAAAGACTGGGTCAAGCGAGGTCTGGCAAACCAATACCTCGCAGGCCGCTGGCAGAAGAGACCTATGTTCAGAAAGAGGTGTCCAGCGAAATGTGTTCAGTGCGCGGCAAAGTCAATCGACGATCTCGCAGGAAGGCTCGTGAGTTTAGAGCCTCAGCGTCCGGCGAGCCCAATTCTGCGTTCGACGAATGTCGAACGGAGCTCAGCATTTGTCGGACGGCGCCCAGCGAACAAAATATATTCTATAGCAGCGCTCGACAAATTATAGCAGGGAAGCAGCAGTCGATGAACCGCCCGTCTCAGCGGTTAGCGAACAATTTAACGTTCTGCATTCGTCGAGCTCGTCTATGATCGGCGAAGTGCCCTGCGTTCGACGAAAGGTGTGTTGAGCTCGACAAAGTCAGGAGGCGGTCTCGCAGGAAGGTTCGCGAGACCGGACCTCGGCAGATACCGCCAGAATGGGCCAGCGAGGTCCTCGCAAGGCGATCTCCTTGGAGAGGCATCGCGAGAAGGGCCGCGAGAGCTTCGACAGTAAGGTTCTCGCAGTTCCTTGCCCATAAGTTGATAGGGCCAAATTACCCTTTTACCCTTAGTGGTTTGCCTTTAGCCTCTCCAAACATCGGAGTTTTGCTGTTAGCAGACCCATTTGGGGTGCGTATAGTAAAATCAAAAGGCGGAATCCTGCTGTTTGCAGGCCAGATCAGAAAATCTATAAATAAGACCTAAAGGGCCCCTTTGGAGGGGACTTCACTTCAGCTTCTCTCTCTTCAGGTTCTCCTTGGCTAGCATTTCCAGAGCTGTCCAAGGTGCCCGATTCTCAGCTTTGGCTTGGGAGGGGAAGCGCTCAACGATCTTCCGGGTTAGTGGAGGGACCTCCTCACTGTGACTAAGGTCTTAGTCATTTTTCTAGTCTTCAGTCTACCTTCTCCGAGGGATCAGTAAGGGCTAGCTGCCCCTCATTTCGATGAGGGCCCCGAGCTCCACAAGAGGCCGATGAATCAGTTTCAACAGTGCAGGGCCTGTCATTCATAATGAGATCTGTAAGAACCAAAGTTGGCTTGATTGTGCCGGTCTCAATTTGAGGTCGTGCGGTTTGAGATTTTGTCTGACCGGTTTGTGTGTTCGCAGGTTAGCGGCTAGCAGCTCGCGGTCAGCTTGTCTCCCTTCTTCCAGCTTTGAATAAACCAGTCCGGGCGGACTGTGTTTAGGTGTTCTTGGACTATGCAGCGAACTCAGTTGATCAGGCAGTCTTAAGTGGCCAGACAATCTTGAGTTGCGGTCTGCATCAGGAAGCAGTTTTTTCATTGGCAAGAGTTCGTCGGTTCTTCCGTGATCAAGACCGTGCGGTCTGGGCGATCAAGGAGTGCGAACTGGTTGTCTTTCAGCAGTTGAATAAAGCAGCAGGTCGGGTGGTCTATGGTTGCGGTATGGCAGGTGCGGCTTGTTCTCTGTTTGCGCGGTCTCAGAGGTTATCCGTCTGGACTTGTCTGTTCGCACGGTCTGGCGGTCTGAAGTTGTCAAGTCGCCAGCAGCTTGTTTTTTGTGTTTTGTGCTTCTCTCCTCCATGATTCTTATGAATCATGTCTCGCCATGTATACCTCGAATTGTGAAGAGATAGTTAATACCATAGCGCTATTCGGTCTTCCCATTGTCATTGTTGTGCTACACTTGTGTAAAGTTTTGTGAAGTGTTTCCGCATTTTACTTCACCTCCGGACCTCAAGTTTTTTCAACAGTCGCAGGTCTCGAAATCACGGTTGACGAAAAGCTGGGCACATTTAGCTCTGCCATCGGTCTCTTTCGCCATCGCTAAAGGTGTGGGAAGATCTCGCGGGAGTTATAGAGAAAAGGGTGAGTTGTATAGCGGGAGCAGGAGAAGAGAGAGATGAAAACGTAATAAAAGCAGTGGGTAAGCCGTCTATTTATAGAAAACAATGGAAAGTTATGAAATTATCTAGGCGCGGAGTGCGGATAGCGGTCGTGCTACCCCGACGCCTCGGAACTTGAACCCACCCTCCCACACTCATTCTCCGGCGGGAGAGAGAGTACTACACGCAAGACTCCTTAGGCGAAATCAGTTAAAAATACATCAAAAGAAAAAGGTTCCGCGAGAAGGCATTCAGCAAAGTAATAACACTTTACACAACATTCAAATAATTAAATTGTTTGCGAGACACAACAGGTCTCGACTTGTTCAGTGCTTAAAAGAAAGAAAGGAAATAAGGGTGTGAGAGAGTACAAGGAGCGAGAGTCGGTAGGCTTAGTATTGTACCCACTGCCATCGACCTCGACCTCGCCTTCCTATCCTTGGAGGCACTCGCGGGTAGTAGTATGTGCTCACCGCTGTGAGTTCTTGGTTAACCAAGCGCATTTTATCTCTATCCTGCGTGATGTGCCTCCCAGGAGAGGTCCCCTAGCACCCGCCACCCTGACGCTCCATCTCGCCGATGAGATGGAAGTAATCTCGCTCAAGAACGCCCATCCTGCGCTCAAAAGTTGTCCGCAGTACATCCACTTGGCAGATGAGGTCTCGCTGCATCCAGATGATCTTGTCGAGGACCTCCGTCATTCGCTCCTGCACCGTCCTGGGGTCGGCCGGATCGCCAAAGAAGTCCGACAGGTCTCCAGGGGAAGGGGCGGCAAGATCACTCCCTCATCCTCATATTGAGAGTCCATCGGCGAAACCTCTCGGTAGTCTGTGAGAGCAAACGCTGGATGGGTAGGGTGTAGAAATCCAAGATGAAGGAGAGTTACAGTGCGTAAGATAGCCAACCTGGCACAGGTTCCTTGTCGGGGCGCCGGTTGGAGGGGGTAGGTTGCCTCGCGAATGGCCGACCGAGGGGATGTAATGATTTTCCCCTCCCAGGGAGAATGGGCTCTTGGTTAGCGACAGAAGTGGTGGCTATGTCAACATCCGGGGGAATGCGGTGCTGAACCATCTCGGCAGGATGCTCCTGCTCTAGCACAACGAGATCAGTTGTCTCGCGAGCTGGAGAGGTACGCGGTGACGGAGTTGGTTCTCGCGGTGTTGGTTCCCGCGGAGTTGGTTCCCGCGATGTTGGTTCTCACGATGTAGGTTCCCGCGGAGAAGGAGGAATCCTAGTAGTCCCGAAGGTTGGGGCTGCGAGGGATAAAATAGGTAAGATAGCGAAAAGTCAGATGGTGCAGGAAAGCAGAGCAAATTTACCAGATTCAGGAAGGTCGCGAGAAGGGGGTGGGGTCTCCGATGCAGATTCATGGTTCTTCGATCCCCTCCTGACTGTCTTGGCCCTCTTCGGCCGGTATGGAGAGGTAGGGTCCCTCTTGGAGGTGAGCCAAGGGGCATACCTTGCGGAAAGGGGGAGCCCATCTCCCGCGCCGCGGCAAGATGGTCAATCATTTCCAGCGATATAGGATTCGGCGACGACTTCATGATGGTCACAAATGGCAAAAGCTCAGGAAGGTGAAAAGGAAAGGGACAATAAGGGGAATACGCAAAACAAACTCCACGACATGAGATATATATAGCTAAGTGGAGGGACCCACAAAAAGATTCCCTCCAGGTCAGTATGAGCTCAACAAATACATGGTTGGACTTTCATTCCGAGCGAGTGCCTCTCTCGCAAAGAGCGGGGATTGTGTATAACCCTGTATTTGATGAGTGGGGCCCTGGGCATGAGATGGGCAAAAGAGCAAGGAGGGCATTCGCCCAGGTCAGAGGGCACTCGCATACCACTCACGCGAGAGTAGTGTGGAGGAAATGGCAATCGGTGGAGTAAATGGCGAGACCCTGCTGTCTCGCCCAGAAAATAAAGGACCCCGCGAGTGGCGCCTTCAAGGGCCATTCGCCACAAGAGTGCCCATGGGCCAGGTATGGGGGAAGTCAGGCGAGAGGTGCCTTCATGGGCCACTCACCCAAGGGGGTTTAGGGGTAATATTACCTGAATACCCTTGGTGGTCTGCCTATAGACCTTCAGAACAATGGAGTTTTGCTGTTAGTAGACCAATTTGTGGTGTGTATAGTAAACCAAAAGGCGGGATTAAGCTATTTGCAGACCAGACTAAGAAATCTATATATAGACCTTGAAGGGCACCTTTGGAGAGGATTCAAATTTCAGTTTTCCTCCTCCCTAGGTTCTTTGGTTAGCTCCTCAGGCTCTCCAAGGTGCCCAGCTTCAGCTTTGGCTTGGGACGGGAAGTGCTCTAAGATCTTCCGGGTGTGTGGTGGGACCTCCGTGCTATAGACAAGGGTCCGTGTTTAGCTAGTAGTCTCTGGTTTGTTGCTTCCGCGAGATCAGTAGGTGCTACCTGCCCTTTCTAAGGGGTCCGATCTCCTTGTTGGGGCTAAGTCTTGGTTCCAATTGCGGTCTTTATTGGGAACACTGCCTGCAATATTCCATATTTAAAGAAGTTCCTAAGTCAATGATAAGTACAATTTGTATTTGATATTTATTTGATGTGACATAAGCAGGTTGGGACATGATATATCTCATAAAAAATGTTTGGAGATCAAGCAAAGTCTAAGTTAAATATCGTCATGTATATGACTCTCACATGACGATGTCGTCTTGATCACACGTAGAAGGTAGCAGAAGAAGTCAGTCAAACATTGAAATGACAATAATATGAACACGATGATATTGTCGTGTTAACAAGGTACAAGCGACGATATCATTGTGAGAACTCAAGAAAGTCTGCTGAGGCATATATCATCGTGATAGCAAGGTACACATGATGATATCATTGTAAGAACTCAAATAAAATCAGCTAAGGTATATATCATCGTGACAACAAGCTTAACACACAGATATCTTTGTGAGGACTCAAGAAAAATCAGCAAAGGCAAATATTGTTAAGAGGACTTAAGAAAAGCCAGCTAAGGCATATATCTTCGTGTCAACAAGCTTCATATGATGATATCATAATGAGGACTCAAGAAAAGTCAGCAAGGCATATATCATCGTGACAACAAGCTTCACACAACTATATCGTTGTGAGGACTCAAGAACAGACTGTAAAGGGAGATATCATTGTGAAGGCTCAAGTGAAGCCATCTAAGTTGGTCTTCGTGACAACAAAGTGCACACGATGATATTGTTGCATGAACTAGAGAAAGACCTGCTAAGTCAGTTATCGTTGTTTCAACTATCTTCGCACGTCGATATCGTCTTGACAGGCTCAGATGGCGGGATTTCAAATCGAAGGAGATGACAAAAGCATATGTCAAATCAATTACGTCCGAAAAGCGGTCTGAGACAAAACCTTTTTAGGTTTCGACCATTTGAAGGTTCAGGGCTATAAAAGGATAAGATATGGTTGGATAACCCTAACTCTTGGGCTAATATTGTTGAGAATTCAAAAAGAGAAAAGCTTGTCAGCCGCTGAAAAGCAATAGAACAGTAAAAACAAGTATTTTCCAAAAAAAGAAGAAGAAGAAAAGAAGAAGAAGAAGACAAGCTTCAACAAGAACGCTCTCACTCTTGAGAGCAAGAATAATTCTTTATTCAAGAAAGCTCAGCAGTGATCATGGTACTAAATGATTTTCTGCTGATTGATCAAGTGTTGCTACTCAAGAAGACTTTCTTTCCAGGAACATCTTAGAAGACTCAAGCTGCTTAAAGCTATATTTTTCTGAGTCTATTTGTTGTAAACATCTTCTAATCTCTTCTTGTAAGATCTCCTTGAGATCTGAAGTAGGGAAGTGCTGGCAGCCTGAGTGTAGGGATTGTGAGAAGGCCTGAGTTGTAGGACTTCACTGAAAGTCTGAGGTAGGGTCTGTGAAGACCCGAGGTAGGAAATCTGAGGAAATCTGAGATGTTGGATTTTTATTGGGGATCTGAGTTGTAAGAGTGCTTGCACTCTAATGTGGTGTTGCTGCTGGCACCTGAGGTAGGATTCAGGAGGGAATTTGATGTAGGGGACTTGCTGAGTTCCTGAGTTGTAAGATCTATTTGATGTAATTTTTTGGCAGAGTTGGCCAAATCTAGCACACTGCTAGATAGGTGTGTTGGATCTTGAGGCGACCTTAGAAGGGGGGGGGGTGAATAAGGGTTTTAGAAAACTTTAGGATTTTAAGAAACTTTTGTGATTTTGTAATAAGTAAATTGGAAAAAAAGTAAAGTGTTAGAAATAAGATATGAAATCAATTTTATTTAAAATGAAAAAACATGATTATCATTTAAAAAAATTAATTACAAAATCTGATTTCTATGACGCTAGAAATCAAAGGCGAATATGAAATACTCTTTTCATTTTCTATACCGACTCTTCTCACTAAGAACCAGTTGGCTTTAACCGATCTTCCCCAGATACAACCTCAAGCCGCTCTAGCCTTTCTATCCCCAGAAAAGTCTCGAACACCCCCTAGATCTACTCCCTAGACCTAGTCGTTGTGTGGCGAATTCTGCCTACGCCACTCACAGACCTAGTCGCCAACAATCGTGGAAAATTCCTCCTAAGCCACACACCGACCTAGCCGCCAACAACCGCGGCGAATTCCCTAACTGATTACAAAGATAAAGGTAAATACAAAAGTCAAATATAAAAACTCCCTATGAGGTAATCTGAAGGAGACGATGAAGAATCGCTGAAGATCGTTGAAGTACAAGTGTGTGTTCTGCACATTGAGTTAGCATGTTGATCCAAGCCTCCTTTGATTCCTCATTTTAAAATTTAATGGGAGATCCTTTGTGGTCTGGAAATACGGCCCCCACAAATAATTCATAGTGTTGGAATAGGGCTCCTTGGCATGGCTTGTTGAAGAGAATGAATGCCACCTATTTATAGGACTGAAAGCTAACGCCGATGTTAACGCTAATGCCAAGCGTTGACCCAATATAGAAATAACTTGATGACTCAAATCTTTAAAACATGAAGGAGATTCTGCATATTTAGAAACATTCATTTTAGCCATCCTTAACGCTGTCGTTGATGCTAACGCCTGGCGTTAAGCCAAATCATTCCCAAAATGCTCCTGCAATCATGACAGCTTCCCTCTATGCCATTTTCGTCTTGGTGGGAACAAAAGTCAATGCCGGCGTTAACACCTAACGCCTGGCGTTAGCCTACATTCTTCATTTCATATTGTGAGCAAGTCCAGACCAACAATACAGCATCCTAGTGTCATTTTTGTTCAAACCTGCATGCTAAAAACACAATGGCAAATAAGATCAAATACAAGTATTTGTTATTATCAAATCAAAGGGATGCGAAAAACTGTGTTCCAACAATCTCCTCTTTTGATAATAACAAATCCAATAGAGATAAATCAGATTCATATAAAAGAGATGTGTTTTTAGAAAGATATATGACACTAAGCAACATAGAGATATTAATAAGAATTGTAATTATAGTTCGTTAAATTGTGCTCCTCCTTAGTGTATGCTCCCATAGACTAGATTCATGCTCCCCCTTAAACTAAGGAATCCTAATCATTTTATTCTCCCCCTTTTGTTATTAGCAAAAGTGGTTGGAGTAAAAAAACAATGCTAGAGTAAAGAAGACAAAAGTTGGGACAAACTATGAGAGGAAAAGAGTTTTGTTGTTAAGCATAAAGTAGGTCATGATCGAGCTAAAGAGAGAGTAGCACAACAGAAAAATAATATGATAAGCGTGAGTAATAGCCTTCCTTGTACTTTACCAAGCCATTCTACCACTTGTTAGAAACTAATGAAAAAAAGTTTGAAAGATAACACTTGATGAAAAAAGTGAAAAAGAGTTTGAACGACACAAGTGAAGAAAGGACTTTAAAAATAAGCATGATAAAACATGGTAAAAAATACTTGATCAAATAATGCGGAAAAGGAAGTTAACCAAAAAAATTTATTTTTGTTATGGTTTGACAATTCCAACAATATTTCTAAACTTTTCACGTATAATGAGCATTATCCTTGAAAGTTTTTCACAGCTAATACAAAAGCATGATTTAACATATTAAAAAAGATAATAGCTACAATGTATCTAATTCATAATTCAAGTAAAGAAAACATTGTAGAAATCATGCATTGCAATTTAGTGCTTTTACTTAAGGTTTTAGAGAATTATGTAATTTTGCAAAAGGATCCAATTCTCATGAGTACAAGCTTTATGAAAAACAATGATGTGTGCAAATAGTGTTTTGATAAGAGTATATATTGATATAATCAAAACACATGACATATGTAATGGAATAGTAAAAACAATACTAAGATTGTAATCTTAGATTACTTCCACACATCAATTTTTGAATAATATTTCAAAGCACCATAAGGAGTAAATATACCAAGGTGCTTCTCCCACACAATGCTCATTAAGACTTATCAGGGAGCAAAGTATTGCTTGGGGGATCACATAAGCTTTGTTATAAAATTTTTTATTTTTAGTGATCTGGTGTACAAATAGAAGTAATAAAGAAAATGTGTCTGCACAAGACACTTTACAATTCTTTTCAAGGTGCTCAACCTCACAATGCTCATTAAGACTTATCAGGAGGGTGAGTAGTGCTTGGTGGAGTTATCTTTGACATTTTATTTCATATGTTTTGTAAATTTGGGCCAAAGGTCTCTGAATTCACTTGTTTTTTGCAAACACTAACAATATTGAACTAACACTTCTATTTGTGCAAGAAATTTATTGTTTGAAAGAAGGTGTAGGTAATTTAGACATACAACTTAATATGTTAAAACTATTACACTACACAATCATGCAAGACTAAGATTATGAGCACATGTAGATTACCAAAATAGTGAGTGAATGAATCATTGATTAACATAAAACATTACTCATACTTAGAGGCATGCTAGGAAATCTTACACAATTTTCTATAGACCATTTCATTGCACATAATCAAATTAAGGTAAAGGCATGACAAGATAAAATAATGTTTAGGAAACTTGAAATAAAAATAAGACATTGAAGAAAATCTTTAAGAGTATGCCTAATCAATTTTGACCATTTGTAATGAAACTTCAAAGAGTTTGACTCATGTGAAGTCTTAAGTCAAAACATAATTTTGTAAAAAAAAAATATTTTTCAACAATTTTGGATTATTTGAATTTTTTGTTGTTTTGAATTTTTGGAATAAAGACAAATTAAGGAAAGAAGACAAGTTCAAATAAGAGAAAACAATCAGTGAAAATGAATGAGAAAAATACGAGAAGATTTTTAGAAAAAACAGAATGAAAATTGGGCCAAAAAGCTAACGCACAACGTTAACTTCTTAACGCCCAAACAGACTACTGTTTTCTAAGTTTTTTGAAAAAATTCTTTGAAATTGAGCGTATGTATATAGACATTCTTAGTGTAGAAATTTCCGAGAAATTGAAGATGATTTCAAGGTTATTTAAGCATGTTTTTGGTAGTTTTAAAATGGTATTTTATTTTGTTATGATATTTGATTTTTCCTGTGACAGAAGTGTGAATAATATGTAGACATATATATATATATATATAAAGAGCTATACAAATGAATAGGCAATATCAATATTCAAAAATAGGGAAAGTGGTCTAACGCCAGGCATTATACTCATCGCTGGCGTTGACCCTACTTTATATAAATACCCCAAATCCCGAGTTCTTTCCTTATTTCCTTCATTTCGAGCCATATTTCTGCTAGTTTCACTGACAACCCCCTTCTTAGATGAAGGTATATTTTTTCTTCTTCTTTTATTTTTAATTAAATCCTTTATCTAACCTTAATTAGTATTCTTTTGAATTGTTGAAGTGTTTCATAATAGTAGTTGGTGGATCTAGGATTTTGAGATCTACGGTTTTGGTTTTTGAGTTATAGAGTTAGATTTTTGAGATTTTTACTAAAGATGATATTTTTCTTTGAATTTTTAGGAGTTTTGAGTTTTATTGATGATTTCCCTTTATTCTTCACTTATTATGAAATTTTCCAAGTTCTAAGAGTCAGTGAAGATCAACATTGTGTACTGGAGATGATAGAAAATCTGGCAGCATGCGCCAGACATTAACAGTAACGTTCGGCGTTGATATAATGGTTTTTTTTGTTGATTTTTTGTCGTATGTTAATGTGCAGGTTATGGCTGCTTCCAGTTCTCATGGGGTTTGTGCCAGAAAATCTTCTTCCCGTACACCACCTGAGTCTTATCAATCTTATGTGGGAATAGAGAAGGCATTAGTTGGTGTAGGGATGGTGTTGCAGATAGACCTCCCTTGTCATGCACATATACAGATTCTCCGGGCTGCATCAAGGGTATTATTAGTGATTCCTGATGATTGTTTTTCTACAGACTTTTTCGCGAGTTCTATAACAATCTGTTTGATCCGTCGGAGACAGAACTCAACGGAGGAGTGATGTCGAGGATGCACTATGAAGTTTTCCAGATCACTCATGAAGATTTGAGGAATGAGTTTGGGTTAGTGGAGAGTGAGAATCGACTTGATATGGTGGAAAAGTATTGGTCTGAGCGAGACTGGAAAACAAGTGAATTTGGTTTTGCATGGGAAAGATAGTAGAGAGAAGATTACCGATGTTTCTTCAATAAGGGAATACATATTCATAATTCAGGATATTTTGTTTCACACAATAATGTTGAAGTCCCGAGATACTGAGAAGATCACTACTCAGCTTAGTATTGTGACTTATCATATTTCACAGGAAGAGGTATTTGATGTGGCAGATCTTTTAATTTCATAGATTCGGTATACGTTTAAGTTGAAGGATCAGAGAAGGTCTCGTCTTAACACTATTCGCTTAGGTGGACTCATACAATGGGTGGTGATGGAGAAGTATCAATACATAACCATACAGAATTATATTAATGATCTTGTCTCGTAGCTTTATTCAACTTCAACCATTCAAGTTCCTCGACCACGAGATGTACCATCATCTTCTCGATCACCCCTTCGATGAGGAGTCTTGCTCCTGTGAGATGATTCGAGAGCATCAGGAGTCATTTGAAGATTTCAGGGAGAACGTGACACGCCATATGTCACAGATGGAGAGGATGATGCGGTATATGATCAAGGCCCTGAAGTTTAAGCCGATATCGGTAGAAGAGAGGGAGTGGGACGTTCCCGTGGAGGAACCGCCACGCCACTCGACTCGCCGTGCTCGAAGGTCAAG
Organism: Dactylorhiza incarnata; assembly: GCA_033032865.1. Taxonomy (NCBI): domain Eukaryota; kingdom Viridiplantae; phylum Streptophyta; class Magnoliopsida; order Asparagales; family Orchidaceae; genus Dactylorhiza; species Dactylorhiza incarnata. The sequence continues at coordinate 3,141,437 of JAWHQI010000213.1, forward strand.
GGATCAAGCAAGATCCAGTACTGAGGGGACAGATTCTATCAGTGAGAGTAGAGAGTTTCCTTTTATGTAATAATACTAGTCTTAAATTTGGACAATTAAGTCTAACGCTGGCGTTAACACTTGCGCCCGACATTAGCAGTTATCATGATTTTTAGCTTTTTCTGAGTTTTATTTATTTTGTGAACTGTTTCTTTGCTGTATTTTGGTATTGTTCAGATTTTCATAGTTATGATTTTATTGGTTTAATATGTCTCCACACAACCTTTGGTGGATTTAATCATGTTAAATTATTTTTTATAAGGATATGAGCTTACAAAAAGAAAACTTCAAAATGGCTTATTTTAAAAATGTATTAGCTTAACAATTTTAGTATTCAAGTTATTTAATGAATGAAATTATAAAGATAAGATAAAACGGTATTGATAGGTATTTATATGACTTTTTATTTATTTTTTATTTAATTTATCAATTGATCATTGGGTTTATTAGATAGATTGATATTTTAAGATATATATGAAATTAATCATAGTATTTTGGGTAAAGACAATAAAATAGAAGGAGTTTTAAGTATATCATGAAGAAGATTATTGGTTGTTCATTTTCATTTGGGTCTTCTTCATGTGATTATATAATACCTAATGACAAGGAGATTTAGGTATCCAAAGAGGACCAAGTGGGATGGTTCCTTTGGGTACCCAAATACATCGAGTTTGCTTTTGGGAAGACAAGGATGAGTGGACCCTTCCATTTGACATTAGTGTGTCATTCTTACGTATGGGTCTCCATTCATACCTTGGTAAGGCATTAATTTTATCTTGCAAATTTCCATTGTTATTTACTTGAATATTTAGATAAAAATGACTTTTGTATTTATTGTTTAAGGAAAATTTATTTGCATTTAAACGTATGTTGGGAAAAACATTATGTTGTAAATAATAATGATGATGTTTTGGAATTTCTTTTACAAGTTTTTGTTGTTTTGTATTCCCTAAGTTTTGCTTAGATAACTTATGAAAATTCATATCTAACTTGTTTTTGAATTTTGCTTGATATTGTGAATGTATGTTTTGAGAATTTTTCTTTATGATTTCCTTAAGCGAGTTGATTTTAGTTTCTAATTTAACTTTGAGATTATGTCTTACTTTATTATAAGCAATTGTGTTATTTTTAAGAGTGGTGGCAATAGAATCAATGTGTGTTTGATAGTTATTTCTTAATTCCTCAAATGTTTCATCCATCTCTTTAATTTCAATTTATAATTTTTACACATAGCACAATTACTTTTAAAAGATGAATTTTCTAAGCTTAATCATTAATTTCGGTCTTTTACAAAAATAAGCTCCTTTTCAAGTTTCTTGTAATTTTCTTTTAATTCATTATATTTGATACAAGGTGAAGCGGTTTTAATTAAAGAGCAAGAATGAGAGTCATCAAGCACATCAATTTTTGTTTCTACATTAGATATAGATTTTAATCTTTTATTTTCTAAACGTAATTTTGAATTAGCAATTTTCAATTTCTTAATTTTGCGCTTAGTAACTTTTAGCAATTGTAAAGTAGAAATAGAATTACAAATAAGAAAGGATTTTGATTTCCTTACAACGCTTGTGGAGGAGGCGAGATTTGAACATATAGTTCTTTTGTCATCTTCATCTTCCTCTTCCAAACAGGAGTTTCCATCATCCCTTCTGCTTGATGTGCCTTCCATGGATCCATCATGTGAGGAGCTTTCTTGAATACTTACGCATGCATGCATATTCTCCAGCTCTTGTGATTGTTCCATACCTATAGAAGGAGAATCATAAGTTCTTTCAAGAAAATTCCAAATCTCATATGCGGTAGGTAAAGTATAAATAAGTTTGAAAGTATTTTGATCTAACGCACAAAATAGACTATTTATAGATTTTACATTTAAAATCATTTTATTTCTAATTAATACACTAGGTGGCTTTTGAATAGTAATATTCCAAACTTTCTCATCTAAAGCTTTAAGAAAATTTTTCATTAATATTTTCCACCCTTTATAATTTTTGCCCATAAATAAAGGTGGTGCTAAAGATTATTCATTTAATAAAAAATCATCCCTTCTAGTGGACGAGGTCATGAAGCGCCAATATTCCTGGTTGTGAAGCCGTTTTGGAATAACCTGTCTCTGATACCACTTGTTGGATCTTGAGGCGCCCATAGAGGGATGGGGGGGTGGGGGGAGGGGTGAATAAGGGTTTTAGAAAATTTTTGTGATTTGTAATAAGTAAATTGGAACAAAAGTAAAGTGCTAGAAATAAGATATGAAATCAATTTTATTTAACATGAAAAGACATGATTATCATTTATAAAATTTGAGTACAAAATCTGATTTCTATGACGCTAGAAATCAAAGGCGAATATGAAATACTCTATTCGTTTTCTATATCGACTCTTCTCACTAAGAACCGATTGGTTTTAGCCAATCTTTCCTCAGATACGGTCGTAAGCCGCTCTAGCCTTTCTATCCCCAGAAAGGCCTTGAGCACCCCCTAGATCTACTCCCTAGACCTAGTCGCTGTGTGGCAAATTCCCCCTAAGCCACACATGGACCTAGTCACCAACAACTGCGGCAAATTCCCCCTAAGCCGCACACGGACCTAGTCGCCAACAACCGCGGCGAATTCCCTAACCGTTTACAAAGATAAAGGTAAATAAAAAAGACAAATATAAAAACTTCCTATGAGGTAATCTGAAGGAGATGACAAAGAATTGTTGAAGATCGTTGAAGTCCAAGTGTGCATTCGCATTGAGTTAGCGTGTTCATCCAAGCCTCCTTTGATTACTCTTTTTGAAATTTAATGGGAGATCCTTTGTGGTCTAGAAATACGTCCCTCACAAATAATTCAGAGTGCTGGAATAGGGCTCCTTGGCATGGCTTGTTAAAGAGAACGAATGCCATCTCTTTATTGGACTGGAATCTAACGCCGACGTTAAGGCTAATGCGAGCCATTGACCCAATATAGAAATAACTTGATGGCTGCGATATTCAAAACAGGAAGAAGATTCTGCATCTTTGGAAACATACATTTTAGGCAACCTTAACGCTGGACGATGATGCTAATGCCCGACGTTAAGCCAAATCATTCCCAAAATGCTCCTGCAATCAAAGTAGCTTCCTTCCATGCCATTTTTGTCTTGGTGGGAACAAAAGTCAATGTCGGCGTTAAGACCTAACGCTTGACGTTAGCCCACATTCTTCATTTTAGTTTGTGAGCAAGTCCAGACCAACAATACAACATCCTAGTGTCATTTTTGTTTAAACCTACATGCTAAAAACACAATGGAAAACAAGATCAAATACAAGTATGATTTGTTATTCTTAAATCAAAGGGATGCGAAAAACCAGTGTTCCAACAAGATGAAGGGGGACAATGGAGTACCCATCATCTGGTGACCACTATAAATACTTGTGTGCTTTTCTATGTTGTTTGTTTTTATTTCTCTGAGCTAAAATCATCAACAACTCAAAAGAGACCAAAATATCTTGAAGCAACTATTCACCCCCTATAGGTGATTAAACTACAGATCAAACATTCAATCTTCTTCGTGGCCATGACTTTCTTAAGCTACTTCCATGAGCCGGAAGGGGATGGAGGTTCGATATCCACCATAACCCTCTTCCCCTTGACGCTGCTGGACTTGGGCTTGCCCAGGTTGCTGGCGCAGGCTTCCGCGGCACCCCTCACAAAGTCAAGCGAGAAGGATAACTTCACACCACCCGCATTTGGAGAGTTTAGAGTAATTAGACCCTCGCCTATAAATTGGTCTAAATAATGCAAGTAGAAGCATACCTTCCCCTGTGCCACCGGGGGAGAGAGTCGAGATGTCGTCGCAAATAGGCGATCTCGAAGTTCTTCTCGATGAAGAATTTGTAGAACTCTGCCATTTCTCCATCCACGCGAGGAGCACGATAGACGAATTCGCTCTTCTGGAGGGGCGCTTATGAGATGTTGCCGAAGTTCCCCTTCACAAAGAGGAACATATCGTTCTAGTGGTGGACTTTATTGAGGGTCTCTAAGACTTTGAACTGCTAGCGGGTCAGAAAGGCGACTCCATCTGAGGTCTCCCTGTAGATAAACAACTTACAGGAAGGCCATACAGATGAACTCTAACCTCTCCTGACGCATATAAGTAAGCGAACGCCACGAGCATAGCAATCACATTCATATTAACCTGCGCAGGAACTATCCTAAAGTATTTGAGGAATTGCTTTACCTCAGGCCACAAGGGGAGGCGAAGCCCAACTTTGAAGTGGGAGAGAGGGAAGGCGAGCTCGTCCTCATAGAATGAGTTGATGGCTTCACATTCCCTTGGGCAGGGAGCCGAGTACCCCTTCGGTAGGAAAGCGACCTCGAACCCGAGGCGATTCCTCCTCCGACACTTTTCCCTTGGGAAAGAGGTGGTCGACAAAATTAGCAACACAATTCCCTTGCCCATTAGAAGGGTCAGAAGATTTGGCAATCTTTAGAAGGATTGGCGAGTAGAATGAGCGAGTCGAAGGGGAAAGGAAAGAAAGAGGGAAATTAATGTGGTAGATGGCACGGAAAGAAACGGGGGGTTGGTATTTATAGAAAAAGGGGGTGAGGGAGGTCTCACAATTAATGATGAGGCCCGCTCACCCCACACCCACTCACCCTTACCCGCACATGAAGTCTCCATAGATTATCTTGACGAGTAAGCGTGAGCGCTCTTATTATGCAAATCTTAACATCGGAGAATGATAAAGAAAACAACACATGCAAACCATACCAAGTGAAGAGAAAGTATGAATCCCCGACATGTGTGGTTAAGTACAGAGAGATAATAATGTTCACATAGAAAAAAGAAATAGTAGTGAGTCGGTTACAGAGAAAACTCGATTGCGAGCGAGTTGGATACGCAGAGGATTTCACCTTCGGGGACCCCGACCGCTCATCCGCATCCTTGGACCTCGCCTCACAAGGGCATACTCGCGGGCCGATACGATCTTCTGTTGAAGGTCGAGCGCGTAATACTCGAATCGCCAAAAGTGATCCTCCAACGACGTCGCGACGTCCCCTACGAGTCGCTGCACCTCTTCTACAAGCAAAGTGAAGTCTCCCTCATGGCTTCCATTTGTTGTTCCAAAGCGAGGATATGAGGGAAGGGATCATTGCCAGCTGAAGCCCTCTCCTCCTGAATCTCGCGAAGCATTTAGCCATGCTTCCGCAGGATGCCTGCCACTTGACCCTTCATCTCGACAGCATTAGAGGGGTCGCCCAGGAACTCGTCGATCATGTCGGGAGAAGGTGGTGCTGAGTAGATATCCGCATAATCAAACTCGTCAGATTTTAGGCTGTCAACATCTAGGGAAAGGCGAAAGGTTAGTGCTGAGTCAAAAAATGAAGAGGCACGAATGAACACCCTTACCAAGCAAATCCTCCGTAGCCTTCCCCTCACGATGCGGGGTAGGTGATGAGCGAAACTATATCCGCAAACGATAACGGCAAGTGTACCGTATCGAATGTAGTATAGGTTATAAAACCAAGGTCGTATAAAAATCCGGGCGTGTTGACTACTCTTACTAAAAAAATCTCTATTGTTCTATCAAAAACTACTTTGATTTGGTTGCAAAAAGAAAAGTAACTTAACTTGAAAATTATAACTATTAAAGAGAGGGTGGACAAACTTTAGAGAAATGGATGAATAAAACAACACTAAATTTTATTAATTCAAAAGAGGAATTACAACTATTGAAAGAGAAATTACAAGTGCAAGAAAAGTAAAACTAGATTACCCAAAACAGGAGAAATAGTGCAGAAAATGGAGGCTTCCACTCCAAAAACAAGGTCCCTGATCATCTGGAGGAGTTGCCCTTTTATAGCTGAAAATTTGGTGTTACACGCCCTTGGTCACGCCCATGACCAAGGGGTGTGTAGGGGGCGTGATCGGTGCTGGCGGAGAAGGCACCATCTGGCTTCAATACAGGCGTTACGGACGTGTCACGCCCTAGGTCACGCCCGTGACCTGGTGTGTGTAATCTTTAAAACTCGCTGCTGGCGGGAAGCTTCGGCGGGAAATTGGCGCGGGAAGAGTCACGCCCGTGTACAGGATGTCATGCCTCAAATGTCACGCCCATGACTTGATGTCACGCCCGTGACCGGGGGGGGGGGCGTGTAATTTTAATTGACGTGGCATCTGGATCTGGATGCTTGTGGCGGGTCGCGGCCGTGACATTGGGTCACGCCCTTGGTCACGCCCGTGACCTGGGGCGTGTACTTGGCGATTTCTTCACGGAATGACTCCGGAGTGGCGGAAACAGTTCTGGAACACTTCGTACGTTACACGCCCATGGCTCACGCCCGTGACCTGAGGCGTGTAATTGTACTTTTTGCTCCAAAGGTCCAGAAAACCTGAAAACACAAAATAAACTTAAGTTAGCTTATGGAATTAAAATAGGAAAGGTTTATATGATATAATTTATATAAAAGACATAATTTCATATTAAAATAATAATAAAACTATACTAAAAGATGAGTAAATAAATTACTCATCAAACACCCCCATACTTGCTCATTGCTCGTCCCGAGCAAACCACTTCTCATAAGGGTAGGAAAAATTAATGCTAGAAAGAAATATGAAAGCTAGAGAGTAAAATGCGAAGTTCTATGCTGACATGCGTAAATGTTTTAGTAAAAAAACGTTCTTGGCATAAATACTAATTTATGAAATATTCAAACTGCGTTATAATTATTTATTATTACTTTTAAAATGAGTCGACGGTCAATCAAAAAGTCATGTAAAGGGAGAAAATAGCATGATTGCTGAGATTTAAATTACTAGACTTGAACGCTCGGGGTGGCCTCCAAAGAAATCCATCAATGTCGACGGCCATAGGCTTGCCCGTTTGCACCTTCTCCACTACACTTCATACTAAATCAACTCTATGGATCTTTAGGACTTAAACAGGGTATATATTAAGGCTTGGGTTTAAGGGAGAGGTAAACAATGATAAACATGAAGGCGCATTCCACTTAAACAAAAAGTTTTGAGCTAAATTAATGACTACCACAAAATAAGGAAGCTTTACCCCCATACTCATATTTTTCTACGGGAAACACTCTCATTCTTTTTTTTCTTATATATATATATTTTTTCTTTTATATCACGAATCTTCATAATTGGGATCATTCCAGGTATGCATGTGCATATCTAGGCCGCATATCATTATGAGATTATTGCATTTTGATATAACCTTCATTTCTTTTGAATTGATACCCATACTTTTTTCTTCATTCAATCATACCTAAATAAATTTATTCAAAAAATTTAGCTCAAAATTTCAAGTGTTCAATTGGGTTTTTGGCTCTTTAGCTTTGGTGTCAAAATGATGAGGGCGGTTCAAATAAAGGTGTAAGACTCAAAATTGTGTGATCAATGGTAGTAATTCTAGGTTGAGTGCAAATGCTCAAACTATCCAAAGAAAGGCCTAAATCATTTCCGTAAAGTTAATTTTGACTAAAGTGCACATGTTTCGAAAATAGCTTGGGGCAAGTTCTAGACATCGAGAAAGGACACCCTTTTGTTCAATTCGAGTAATAGATTTCTAACAATCTTCTACACACTCACCTAAACTATTTTTGGATAAGACCGGATTCGAATTAAAAGTAAAATAAATTATTACTACGCAAATTAATAAAACATAAATTTAGATTTATGCCAAGAAATTAAATTTACACAAACCCTACTCAAATACAAGCATATGACTAAGAGCACTACATGAGTCAACAATTTTACTCAAAAGTTTCAAAAAAAACTATTCTTGCACAAACAATTCTTAGTCAAAATGAAAAATGAGTCTACTTTAGGACTACAAATTAGCAAGTTGGGATGTTTTGACAAGCTAAACAAAAAGGACATTTCCTAAAATATATATATTATTTTTTTATAAATTTTTTTTTTATTCTTGGACTTCCCAAGATCTACCCGGTGAAGGGTTTGCAAGGTACTAGAGCCTGTGATGGGAATTCAAGCCCAAAGCGTCTTTTCCAAGAAATTTAATTTTGATTTTCTAATTTTTTTTTCTTTTAAAAAAAAACTAAGCTATATTAAATCAGGAAAAACGCACCCCCATACTTAAAGTTAAACATTGTCCTCAATGTTTAGAACTAAGTAAGAAGATAAAAACAGGAATTAAACTTTTTATTTTATTTTTATTTTTTTAAGAAAATGAGATAAATTAAACAACAAAAAGAAAGAAAAATAAATAAGTGACTAAACGGTGAAGAGGGCTTCCCTGATCGGTAGACGAGGTTGCCGGACAGAGAATAAACCTGCAAAATTAAGTTAAACAAAACAAACAAAAAAAAATAAAGTTGGGTTGCCTCCCAAAAGCGCTTTGTTTACCGTCGCGTAACTTAACTAAGTAGCGTTCTACAAGTTTGTGGGTTAAGCGTTTCAATTTTGTCGGGCGCTGGGTCGCCGGAATGATATAATTTCAATCGGTGTCCGTTAACTTTCGAAAGGCCTTAATCCGGGTGTTCTATTAGCACGGTCCCATATGGTCAAACCTCTTTTACAACAAAAGGGTCGGACCATCGGGATTTTAATTTGCCCGGAAAAGTTTTAATCTAGAATTATATAAAAGGACTAAGTCTCCCGGTGAAAAAGATTTTGGAAATTTTATTTTTTTGTCATGGTAATACTTAGTGCGCTTCTTGTAAAATTTATTATTTTCATAGGCGTTTGCGCGCCATTCCTCTAATTCATTAAGTTGAAATTTTCGTTGATCGGAGGCTAAGTTCAAATCTAAGTTTAAAAATTTTAGCGCCCAGAATGCGCGATGTTCTAATTCTACCGGTAAATGGCACGCTTTTCCATAGACTAATCGATACGGTGTACATCCGATGGTGGTTTTGTGTGCTGTCCGATAGGCCCATAGTGCGTCGTCTAATTTTAGCGATCAATCCTTCCTATTAACGGATATAGTTTTTTCTAAAATTCTTTTTAGTTCGCGATTCACCACCTCTACTTGGCCATTTGCTTGTGGGTGGTAGGCGGTAGATAGCTTGTGGGTAACTTCATACTTTGCTAAAATTTTAGCAAGTTGGTTGTTACAGAAATGTGTGCCCCGATCATTAATTAGTGCTCGGGGTGTGCCAAATCGCGAAAATAATTTTTTTTAAAAATTAATGACGACTCTCGCGTCGTTAGTGGGGAAAGTTTGTGCGTCCGCCCACCTTGACACGTAATCGACCGCAACAAGAATATATTTATTATTTAAAGAAGAGGGTAAAGGACCTACGAAATCTATTCCCCATAAATCAAAAATTTCGCATTCAAAAAATATATTTTGGGGCATTTCGTCCCGGTTAGAAATAATACCTGACCGCCGACAGCTATCGCATTTACTCACAATGGTGTGAGCATCTTTGAATAAGGTGGGCCAGTAGAAGCCCGCCTCAAGCACCTTCCTTGTGGTCCGGTTTGCTTGATAGTGACCACCGGTTGGTCCTTCGTGGTAGTGCCGCAAAATTTGGACGCCTTCTTCGCCCGAAATGCACCGTCTTACCACTTGGTCTGCGCAGACACGAAATAAAAAGGGGTCCTCCCAAAAATAATTTTTCAAGTCCGAAGAGAATTTCTTCTTTTGCTGACTTGAAAAATCTTTTGGTAGGACCCGGGCCACTAAATTGTTGGCCAAATCCGCGTACCAAGGGGTGGAAGAAGTCGTTACCTTTTCGATGGCGAGGAGGAGCTCTTCAGGGAATTTATCATCTATCTCGGCCTCCACTAGTGCTCCTGCTGTCGGGTTCTCCAGTCTTGAGAGGTGGTCGGCCGCCAAGTTCTCCGTTCCTTTCTTGTCTCGGATCTCCAAATCGAATTCTTGCAAGAGTAGGATCCATCTCAATAGTCGGGGCTTGGCGTCCCCTTTTTCTAGCAAGTATCGGATTGCAGAGTGATCTGTAAAAACAATAATTTTTGATAGCGTTATGTACGAACGAAATTTATCAAAAGCAAAAACGATCGCTAGAAGTTCTTTTTTCGTCGTTGTATAATTAGCTTGGGCGGATGTAAGCGTTTTGCTTGCGTAATAAATTGGGTGAAAGTATTTATTCACCCTTTGGCCCAAGACCGCACCTACGGCAAAATCGCTTGCATCGCACTTGATTTCGAACGGAAGAGACCAATCTGGTGAAATTAAAATAGGCGATTTGATAAGTTCGTTTTTAATTTTTATGAACGCCTTAGAACATTCTTCATCAAAGATAAACGTGGTTTCTTTTTCTAAAAGATGCGTTAACGGTTTTGTAATTTTTGAAAAATCTTTAATAAACCGTCTATAGAAACCCGCATGTCCTAAAAAACTCCAAATAGATTTAATATTAGTAGGCGGAGGGAGTTTTTCTATAACTTCGATCTTGGCCCTATCGACCTCGATCTCTTTACTAGAAACCTTATGTCCCAGGACTAATCCCTCACAGACCATAAAATGGCACTTCTCTCAGTTGAGTGCCAGATTCGTGTCATCGCAGCGTTGAAGAACACGATCAAGATTTTTCAGACAATTTTTAAAGGAATCGCCATAAACTGAAAAATCGTCCATGAAAACTTCCATGACGTCCTCAACTAATTCATTAAAAACTGTCAGCATACATTTTTGAAATGTAGCTGGCGCATTGCAAATCCCAAACGACATTCTTCGATATGCGAAGGTGCAGAACGTGCAAGTGAAGGTGGTTTTCTCTTGGTCTTCAGGCGCAATTGGGATTTGGAAATATCCCTAAAGACCATCAAGAAAACAATAGTGCGAGTGTCCGGATAAACGTTCTAAAATTTGGTCAATGAAGGGCAGCGGAAAATGATCCTTGCGGGTAGCATCATTTAATTTCCTATAATCGATGCATACCCGCCAACCCGTAACAGTGCGGGTTGGGATTAACTCGTTATTTTCGTTTTCAACTACTGTGATTCCGCCCTTCTTAGGCACGACTTGCACCAGGCTAACCCAAGTGCTATCAGAAATTGGGTAAATAATTCCCGCGTCTAATAATTTTATAATTTCGGCCTTAACGACGTCCTTTATATTAGGATTTAAGCGTCGTTGAGGCTGAATAGTGCCGCGAGAATTATTTTCAAGATTTATTTTATGCGTGCAGAATGAGGGATTTATACACTTTATATCAGAAATTTGCCACGCAATTGCGTGATGGTGGTTATTTAAAATTTTAAATAATTCGGAAATTTCCGAATCATTAAGCGCAGAAGAAATAATTACGGGTAATTTTGAATTTTCTTCTAAAAATACATATTTTAGATGATCCGGTAGTTGTTTTAATTCTAGACTCGGCGGCTCTTCATAAGATGTTTTGATTTTAAAAATATTTAAATTTGTTTGTTCAAAATCTTCCTGCCGGGTTGTTTCTTCAAGACATAATAAAGTTTGTGACTCTGGATTTTCATTAAAAGGGGAATTTATTTCTGCAAAAGTTGATAAGTTTTCTTCAAAATTTGATTCTAAAATAAAACAAGAATCATCGTTAGTAATTGCATTTCTCATTGATTGATTAATATTGAAAATAACTTTCTCTTCTCCAACTCGCAGGAGAATGTTTCCGTTACTTACATCTATTATAGCTCGAGCGGTGGCCAGGAAAGGTTGGCAAAGTATTAGGGGTACTTCGGCGTCTTCTTCAATATCGAGGATGACAAAGTCTACCGGGAAGATAAACTTGTCAACCTTTACTAACACATCTTCAATGACCCATATTGGGTATTTAACTGACCGATCCGCTAGTTGGATGCTTATATTAGTTGGGCTTGGGTTGCCCAAACCAACTTTTTGAAATAAGGCAAAAGGCATTAACTTTATACTAGCCCCTAGATCGGCCAAGGCGTGCTTGATTGATAAATTACCAAACATACACGGGATGGAGAACCGTCCCGGGTCGTTCAATTTTTGTGGTAATTTATTTAATAAAGCCGCCGAACACTCTGCGTTTAAAGAAACACGCGAAAAATTTTCAAGTTTCTTTTTATTTGAAAGTAATTCTTTTAAAAATTTCGCGTACTTTGGCATTTGAGCAATTGCTTCGCAAAATGGTACATTTATTTGGATTTGTTTTAAAATTTCAATAAATTTTTTATATTGCTCCTCATTGCGCTCATCTTTTAATTTCTAAGGATAAGGAATAGAAGGATTTTTAAATATGCGCGGAGCTAAAGCAGCAGACGGTAAAGCAGGTGAAGAAATAACTTGCGGGGGAGAAGATGAAACATTTACCTCGGGCTCGACCAATTTTGAAGAAGTTACCTCCTTTTCGTTGCGGAGTGTGATTGCGTTAGCGCTCTCCCGCGGATTGGGCTCAGAGTTGCCCGGGAGTGCTCCTTGCTGGCGTTCGGAGAACATTTTTGCGAGCTGCCCAATTTGATTTTCCAAATTTTTGACCGATCCGGTGAGATTCCGGATATTGGACTCATTGGAGATACTTGGTGAAGACCTCTTCAAGCGGAGAGGGCTTGTGTGGTGGTGGAGCAAATCCGGGGGGATTCACTTGTGGGGGGCGTTGAGCATGATTGGGGTTGCTCCATGAAAAATTTGGGTGGTTCCTTAAACCCGGATTATAACTATTGTTAAATGCAAGATTATTATTCGGGTTATAAGGAGGGCGATAAGAGTTCCCCATATAATCAACTTGCTCAGGAATGAAATTATTATTAAAATTATTAAAATTATTATTAGCCCAATTTGTGGCGGAGGAAGCAGTCATCTCCGCCACATAATGTTTTGTGAGCATTTCTACTTGTTGCGCTAAGTTAGGGGTGGCCTCGACTTCAAAAAGTCTGGTCGGCTTATTAGGGCGCGACCGTGGCGCATTCCACTGGTAGGCATTCATGGTCATCTCCTCAAAAAGCTCTTGAGCAGCTTCGGGGGTTTTATTATTAAGAGTTCCCCCTACGGCCGCATCAATCATCTGCCTCGTTTGGAGATTTAAACCATTGTAGAAAGTTTGAATTTGTTGCCACAAAGGAAGGGCATGATGAGGACATCTCCGCAAAAGTTCCTTGAAAGGCTCCCATGTGTCGTAGAGAGACTCCGATTCGATTTGCATGAACGAGAGAATGTCCGTACGTAATTTAGCGGACTTTGTCGGAGGAAAATACTTCGTTAAGAATTTCTCCATCATCTCGGCCCACGTAGTAATGGAACCTCTAGGAAGAGATCCCAACCATTGCTTGGCCTTAGTCCGCAAAGAAAAAGGAAATAAGCGTAAACAGATGGCATCATCGGTGACACCATTTATCTTAAATGTATCGCAAATTTCCAAAAAAATTAAGTAAATGTAAATTAGGATCTTCATCCGGTAAACCATCGAAAATGACGGTTTGTTGTACCATCTGAATGATGCTTGTTTTAATTTCAAAATTATTATTCGCCACAGCCGGGCGAATAATGCTAGATTGTGTACCCTCCCAATTTGGTCTCGCATAATAGAACATGGTCCGTAGCGGGGCCTCATTATGGATGGGATCACCCATTATTTCCTCGTTAGTTTCTCCGGCCGACTCTTCGCGAATTATAGGCAGATCACTAAATCGGAGACGCCGCCGCAATGTGCGCTCGATTTCCGGATCAAATCCAAATTCAAAATTAGCTGGAGAGTTGTGTCGGGTCATAAACCAAGAAGAAAAGAAAAGAGAGAAAGAGGTGAGAGAGAAAAACAAAGCAAAAATTTAGATAAATATATTTATAATATATAATTTTTATATTTTTTTATTTGTTGATTTAAAATTAGTCCTGGACTTCCCAAGATCTACCCGGTGAAGGGTTTGCAAGGTACTAGAGGCTATGATGGGAATTTAAGCCCAAAGCGTCCTTTCCAGGAATTTAGTTACACCTTGAATGATAAAAAAAATAAGAGAAGAAAGGAAGCGATAAAACCAATAGATATTCTCTTTCGAAATATCAACTCAGATCCCCGGCAACGGCGCCAAAAACTTGATGAGCGAAACTATATCCGCAAACGATAACGGCAAGTGTACGGTATCGAATGTAGTATAGGTTATAAAACCAAGGTCGTATAAAAATCCGGGCGCGTTGATTACTCTTACTCAAGAAGATCTCTATTGTTCTATCAAAAAGTACTTTGGTTTGGTTGCAAAAAGAAAAGTAACTTAGCTTGAAAATTATAACTATTAAAGAGAGGGTGGACAAACTTTAGAGAAATGGATGAATAAAACAACACTAAATTTTATTAATTCAAAAGAGGAATTACAACTATTGAAAGAGAAATTGCAAGTGCAAGAAAAAGTAAAACTAGATTACCCAAAACAGGAGAAATAATGCAGAAAATGGAGGCTTCCACTCCAAAAATAAGGTCCCTGATCATTTGGAGGAGCTGCCCTTTTATAGCTGAAAATTTGGTGTTACACGCCCTTGGTCACGCCCATGACCAAGGGGTGTGTAGGGGGCGAGATCGGTGCTGGCGGAGAAGGCGCCGTCTGGCTTCAATACAGGCGTTACGGACGTGTCACGCCCTAGGTCACGCCCGTGACCTGGGGTTTGTAATCTTTAAAACTCGCTGCTGGCGGGAAGCTTCGGCAGGAAATTGGAGTGGGAAGAGTCACGCCCGTGTACAGGATGTCACGCCTCAAATGTCACGACCGTGACCGGGGGGGCGTGTAATTTTAATTGACGTGGCATCTGGTTCTGGATGCTTGTGGCGGGCCACGGCCGTGACAATTGGGTCACGCCTTTGGTCACGCCCGTGACCTGGGGCGTGTACTTGGCAATTTCTTCACGGAACGACTCCGGAGTGGCGAAAACAGTTCTGGAACACTTCGTAGGTTACACGCCCATGGGTCACGCCCGTGACCTAGGGCGTGTAATTGTACTTTTTGCTCCAAATGTCCAGAAAACCTGAAAACACAAAATAAACTTAAGTTAGCTTATGGAATTAAAATAGGAAAGGTTTATATGATATAATTTTGATAAAAGACATAATTTCATATTAAAATAATAATAAAATTATACTAAAAGTTGAGTAAATAAATTACTCATCAAACACCCCTATACTTGCTCATTGCTCGTCCCGAGCAAACCACTTCTCATAAGGGTAGAAAAAATTAATGCTAGAAAGAAATATGAAAGCTATAGAGTAAAATGCGAAGTTCTATGCTGACATGCGTAAATATTTTAGTAAAAAGATGTTCTTGGCATAAATACTAATTTACGAAATATTCAAACTGCGTTATAATTATTTATTATTACTTTTAAAATGAGTCGACGGTCAATCAAAAAGTATTGTAAAGGGAGAAAATAGCGTGATTGCTGAGATTTAAATTACTAGACTTGAACGCTCGGGGTGGCCTCCAAAGAAATCCATCAATGTCGACGGCCATAGGCTTGCCCGTTTGCACCTTCTCCACTACACTTCATACTAAATCAACTCTATGGGTCTTTAGGACTTAAATAGGGTATATATTAAGGCTTGGGTTTAAGGGAGAGGTAAACAATGATAAACATGAAGATGCATTCCACTTAAACAAAAAGTTTTGAGCTAAATTAATGACTACCACAAAATAAGGAAACTTTACCCACATACTCATATTTTTCTATGGGAAACAAGTTTTTGGCAACGGCGCCAAAAACATGATGAGCGAAACTATATCCGCAAACGATAACGGCAAGTGTACCATATCGAATGTAGTATAGGTTATAAAACCAAGGTCGTATAAAAATCCGGGCGTGTTGATTACTCTTACTCAAGAAGATCTCTATTGTTCTATCAAAAAGTACTTTGATTTGGTTGCAAAAAGAAAAGTAACTTAACTTGAAAATTATAACAATTAAAGAGAGGGTGGACAAACTTTAGAGAAATGGATGAATAAAACAACACTAAATTTTATTAATTCAAAAGAGGAATTACAACTATTGAAAGGGAAATTACAAGTGCAAGAAAAATTAAAACTAGATTACCCAAAACAGGAGAAATAATGCAGAAAATGGAGGCTTCCACTCCAAAGACAAGGTCCTTGATCATTTGGAGGAGCTGCCCTTTTATAGCTAAAAATTTGGTGTTATACGCCCTTGGTCACGCCCGTGACCAAGGGGCGTGTAGGGGGTGTGATCGGTGCTGGCGGAGAAGGCGCCGTCTGGCTTCAATACAGGCGTTACGGACGTGTCACGCCCTAGGTCACACCCATGACCTGGGGCATGTAATCTTTAAAACTCGCTGCTGGCGGGAAGCTTTGGCGGGAAATTGGCGCGGGAAGAGTCACGCCCGTGTACAGGATGTCACGCCTCAAATGTCATGCCCTTGACTTGATGTCACGCCCTTGACCGGGGGGCGTGTAATTTTAATTGACGTGGAATCTGGCTCTAGATGCTTGTCACGGGTCGTGGCCGTGACATTGGGTCACGCCCTTGGTCACGCCCGTGACCTGGGGCGTGAACTTGGCGATTTCTTCACGGAACGACTCCGGAGTGGCGGAAACAGTTCTGGAACACTTCGTAGGTTACACGCCCATGGGTCACGCCCGTGACCTGGGGCGTGTAATTGTACTTTTTGCTCCAAATGTCCAGAAAACCTGAAAATACAAAATTAACTTAAGTTAGCTTATGGAATTAAAATAGGAATGGTTTATATGATATAATTTAGATAAAAGACATAATTTCATATTAAAATAATAGTAAAACTATACTAAAAGATGAGTAAATAAATTACTCATCAGTAGGATCGTGGTCATGATGGGTGAGGAAACTTGGCCTCCCGCAAAAGGGGCATAAGGTAGGGAGTACCAAAGACTTCTACTTGCAGAATAGCCTTGTCAGAACCCCGCTTTTCAAGAGTTACGACGACACCATCAACAGTGTTGTTGGGAAATGTGCCCTCAATGCTCCTAGATTTGAAGAATGAACACAAGTATAGATAAGCAAAGTTGTTTTTGCTATTATGTTTAAGTTCATAATGTGACAGATATATCAATGCAACATTCCTAGAATCAAGACTATAAAAGAAGTAAAAATCATCTTAGTCAAAAATCGTCTTGAGGCTTACCTGAAATATTGTTGAGACAGAAGTATATCGTTGAGGCAGTCTCGACGATATCATCTTGAAGAAACTCTATCGTTTAGATGACTAAGTTAAATTGTGCAGATAGAAGTCTCGACGATATCGTCTTGAAGCATCCATATTGATTTAAAGATTAAAGATAAATCATGTAGACAGAAGCATCTCGATGATATCGTCTAGAAGGACCTATATCGTCTATATAGCTATGATAAGTTGGGAAGGTAGAAGTATATCGATGATATCTTCATGAAGAACATATATCATCTTGATGACCAAGACGATATTGCCTTGATGAAATTTTGTCGTCTTGACAGTTGCAGAGGTGCATTTAGTGTGCATACCTTTCTTGGACATTGCTCTACAGGGAATATGCACGCCGCTTATCTTGCCCACTAATCAAGGAGTATTTAATGATATATTCTCTGCATAATAGCCGCTGCACAGCCATTAATGAAAAAGTCCAAATACTTCCAATTGTGCAAGTTCCAAAATGGCAAATCATTTATGATGTTTTATTCCGCCGTTTCAAATTATATTCCTTACTGGCCAATTACTTATGGAATAAGATTTATTCGAGGGCCTATATGCAAAATTGCAGATGAATATAAATGGAGAGATTTTCAAATTCAAAAAACTCTCTCTCTCTGATGAGTCCCAATTATATACACTTTTATGGACTCATCTGAGCCGATTTTCTAGTCAAAGCACTACACTTTAGACTTGTTTTCGTTCATATTTGATAGTCATCTATTATTCCACTCCAAGTGCACTTCTAGGCCCGATTTGGTGTAATTTCTTGTTTATCTTCTTTTTTTTTGCTTTCATGCATTGTTAAGTGCCACTTTCAGTGGTTTGATTGGTGTTTATGCTGGAATAGGAGTCGTGCATGTGTTCCCGGTACAAATCTGTACAGGTACACTGCGCACGATCACTGGTTCTATTGCGCACAAACACTGGTCGTACGCTGCTGATCGTGCGCACTTAATCCCTAAAATCTGAGTTCTGTCTACGATAGTGCCCACGACCACTGACAATAGTGCGCACAATCACTGATCGTGCGCCACTGATCGTGCACTTTATTATTTTCTGTAAAGTTTTGTCTTGCAGGTTTTCGGGCACAGTGTGCACGACCACCAACTTCCACTGTGCACGACCTCTGGTCGTGCTTCACTGATCGTGCGCCCTGTTTTCTATAAATACACAGTCCGCGAAATTAGGTCGGACGACACTTCCGCTCCGCCGTTTTCCGCTATTTTCGCAGGTTTCCGCCCCTTTTGGCCTCCTCCATCATCCTCAATCTCCAAGGAGAGGGATCTAGCCCTAAATCCACCATTATCCAAGCAAAAGGAAGCTTGGTCGTGCGGCCAGATCGTAACACGAAGAAGACGGGCCATTGGAAGGTAGTGACAGCCTTCTCTACCCCGGACGCAGTTGAGGACCGAGCTTGGACGCGGATTGACAACCCAGCGATTCCAACCGTGAATCTTCAACAAGGCTTCGGATTTGGTCGATTCCTTGCTTTCTCCCCTTTTATTTTGATGATTGTATAAGCTAGATTTCTTATATTTTGATGATGTGCACTATAAACCATGGTTTGTAATGTCTATTTCATTTTTATGAAATTAACTTGTTTATATGTGTGAATAAGGTGCGCCACCAAATCCACTCCACCCTCCACTTCATTCCGCTAGCCTACTCGCCCATTTCGTATGCCTACTCTTCCATCCACCTAGTGAAGCATGGCATAGCGACCCGTGTAATCCATTCGCCTCACGAAGCAGTGCGCTCAAGGCCTGCATAGTTCGATTCCGCACTTACCACTCCATCCGCTTGCCTACTCGTCCATTCGCCCTTGCGAAGTAGTGCGTTCAAGTCCTACATAGTTTCCATCCCGCCTAGCGAAGCAGTGCGCTCAAGGCCTGAATAGGAGTAGTTGAGTAGTTGTTTTCTTATATTTTCCACAATCCAAATCGCCCCCTTTTCCGCAATCCATCCGACCTAAAGGTCTTCGATCTCAAGTCCTTCCTCATTAGTTAACTCCAACTTACTGTGTTCCTTAGAGATTCGATACTTGGGGATTCACTCCCACATTTTATATTATTTAAACGATCGGTACACTGTCATTTCGTGCCGAAATCTTGCTACCGCCTATAGCGGTGTGCTTAGATTTGCGCATCAAGTTTTTGGCGCCGTTGCCGGGGAACACATTCGTGTGAGTTTTCTGGAGAGGGAGAATCTGAGAGAGAAGCCCTTCCGTTTGTAAATTGCATCCTTTTGTTTTATTTCTTCGTATTCTATTTTACTGTTTTATATTAGGTTGTTTTAGTAATTATTGTTGGGTGTAGTGTTTTGCAAAATAGTGTTCTTCTTTTTAAATCGAGTTATCTTCATGCAATGTGGGCTTCACTTAATGTTCGTTGTCGTTGGTGTGGAGATGTCTCTCATGCTAGTGATAGATGTCCAAAGGGAGATAATAGCTCTAACACTCAAGGCTCGGTATATGGAGCACCGACTTCGTCTGGTACCCCATATGGTGTGCGTAAGTCCCATGGCTATTCTTCTGAGCCTTTACCGGCATACTTCTTTTTGGCTTCAGCACCTACTGTGCCAAAGAAGCCCGCAAGGCAGTGCTTGTTTTGTCAGAGCACAGATCATGCTTTGAAGGATTGTGCTGCTTAACTTCGCCAATTGGACGAGGATGATGAGCCGGATATCCGGATCATCCCGACTCCTAACTCTGGCGGCATACCTTCTGTTGGATCGGTCGGCGCCCTTAGAGGGGGGGGGGGGGTGAATAAGGGTTTTCAAAAACTTTAGATTATATTTAAAAACTTTGAATTATTGCGAGATTAAAGACATGAAATAAGTGAAGTAAAACAAAAAAGAGACAAGCTTTATTAATGATAAATAAGTTTTACAAAACTTGATCTCGATGATGCTAGAGATCGGAGGCGAATAATAAAAAAGCTCTTTTTGTTTTCTATCCCGACTCGCTTCACCACGAACCGGTGGCCCTAGCCTTATCCTCCTCGGATTCGGCCTCAAGACGCTCTAGCCAATCCTTCCCCGGATGTGGCCTCGAGCACCCCCTAGAACTAGCCTAGATCTAGTCGCCAACACGAGGCGAATTTCAGCCCTAAGTCTACCCCAGACCTAGTCGCCAACACGAGGCGATTTCACTACCGTTTACAATGATAAAAGAGAAATATAATAACAAAACCTCCCTTAAGATGAACTTCTGAAGTAGGAGATGAAGATCCGCTGTATAATCAGCATTTGTTGAAGCGGACTTCGTCTGGATTCGGCGTGATGGAATTCTCCTTCAGAAATTGGCAGAGCTTCGCTGGGACCTCAAATTTCGGCTAAGACAAGCCTCTGGAATTCTAGTACTCTCTCTATGAGGTGTATGCAATAGGTGTGTCGAAAACAAGAGAAGAGGGGGTCCTTTTATAGCCCAAGCGCTACCGCCGGCGCTAGCCCGGATTAGGAAACATTTTGCGCGGCAGGATCTTCAATCCGTGGCAACATTTTGCTTTATGCCTCTTATGCGCCATGCTACCGCCATCGCTATCTGCTACCGCCTGGCGTTAGCTCTTTCTAAAAACACAGCCGAAATCGTGCTAATCAACGCTAGCGTCGGGCGCTATCGCTACCGCCGACGCTAGTGAGCCTTTTCGAATTTTGGCCTCAATTTTGGGGGCAGTCATCAAGAGTACTCCTTGAGTCATATGGACTATGTAAACCTGCACACTTTGAACACACAAGATCAAATACACATAGGATTTGTTATTCTCAAACCTAGGAGATGCGGAAGACCATGTTCCAACAAACTCCCCCTTTTGATGATAACAAATCCATTAATGATAAATCAAAGCATTAATAAATAAACATGATGAAACTATACTTGTGTGTGTGTGTGCGAGTGATGACCTAGGATAATTATTGATTTTAGCATTTAGAATTGCTCCCCCTAAATACGTGCTCCCCCTAAGTGAATGTTCCCCTAATATGTAAGCTATCATCTTAATTTGTCATGTTGGGTTTATGATAGCGGGTTATATTTATCATGTTAGTTCTCCCCCTTTGTTATTAGCAAAAGTGGGTAGGGAAAACAAAACACCAAAGAATTTGTAAATAGAAGAGAAGGCATGATCGAGCTTTTTAAGTAAATGATAAGGAGGCTTAGAATTGTTTCTCATTGAAATAGATCAGAGTTATAAGCATTACAAAATTTTTCAGAGTTTTTAGCATAAAAGATTTTTATGTTAGAAGTAACCAATAAAAAGTGTTCCACGGAAATCTATCACTGAATGAAAGATAGGAATTTTTAAGAATACGTGATGATGCAAAGAATACAAGATATTAAGTAAGCATGAAAGCGCAAGGTAAAAACACTTATATGGTTAAGATGCGGAAGACTTATAGCAATACAAAAAACATCAAATAGTAATGATAATCCAAAAAAAATGAGTTAAAGTTCACAAAAGATGATGTTTTTGTAAATCATTTTGTAGTTTTAAATTTGATAATAACCAAGCATGAAAGAATGTTTATCAAAAAAATACTACAATGTTACTTTAATTCATAATTCCAAAAACATACAAAACATTGTAGAACACATGCTAGGTTATCTAGTGCATTTCATAAATAAAAAGTAATATAGAATTACCATTAGGATCCAATACTCATGAGAAGAAGTGTTATGGAAGATAATGATGTGCACATAAGTGTAATTTTGAGGAGAGTAAACAAATGTTTTAATCAAAAATGCAAGTAATATGTAAAGTAAGAAGCACAATACAACAAAAATAAGATTACTTCCACACACTTTAATGCACAAAAAAAATGTACAACTACCAAGGTGCTTTGCACACACAATGCTCATCAAGACTTATTAGGGTGCAAAGTAGTGCTTGGGGGATCACATATTTTATTTTGAATTTTGAGACTAGTGATCCAGTGTACTTAAGAGAAAGTGGTTTTTCTTATTTTTGAAAGAAAGATTTGATTTGCACAAGACGCTTTATTATTCTTTCCAAGGTGCTCAACCTCACAATGCTCATTAAGACTTATCAGGAGGTTCAAGTAGTGCTTGTTGGAGTTATCTGTCATTTATTTTATAATTTTGTTTTGTACAAAGTTCTCCGAATACACTTGTTTTGCAAATCAATAGATTTTATGAGAAAGAAAATATAACCACTTTTCTTAATTTTTAAGAGTGCAAAAGAAGGAGTGTAGGTAAGATACTTGTGCAATTTTAATCCATTGTACTAATACAAAACATACACAAGTATTCTTAGATTAAACACATATGTAGACAATGCCAAAAAGGGTGAGTGAATAAATATCATTATCAAACATAAAACATTTACTCATACTTAGAGGCGTGCAAAGCTTGATCCTACACAACTTTTAAACTATAATTGATGCACATTTGAATAGATATATCAAAGCATGAAGAAAGACAATGTCCAAAGTAGTTTGAAAAGAAAAATTGCAACATTGTAGAATTTCTAAATAGTAGATTAAATCATGCTTGATTTTTCACAAAAAAATCATAGAGTTTTTTTTGATAGTTTTAAAGTTTTATATTTTTGTATTTGATTTTAGCAAATAAAAGCATATTTTTGTAATTTTTGCTTTTGTAAATTTTATATTTGATTTTTGCATAAAGATGAACTTTAAACAAAGGAAACAACATAAGCGAAAAAGAAAAGCATTTTTTTTTGTAATTTGGTTTTTGTAGTTTTGTATTTGATTTTTCAAAAAATAAAGAAACACAAAAGTGCAAAACTAAGCAGAAAATATAGATTTATATATTTTAAGGGATTTTTAGAAATTTAAAAAATACAAAAAAATGAACATGGACGCTAGCGCCTGCGGTAGCGCTAGCGCGGGAGATAGTGAACGATTTTGTAGGATTTTGGAAATTTTGATTGGTGGTCTTGATTAGGTGTCCCAATAGTAGTTTCATGCTGAAAGTGCAGATTTTTAGGAGATGTTTTTGATGGTTAAAAGTGAAGAAGCTTGTATTTGTGAGCATGTTTTAACTTGTAAGATCTAGCACACCTAACTCAAGTCGTAATAAATGAAATCGTGCATCGGGAAGAGGTTTAGTGAATATGTCAGCGAGTTGAGAGTCTGTCCCAATGAAGCGTACTTTTACATTTTCTTTCTTAATGTGATCCCTAATGAAATGATGACGAACGTCGATGTGTTTGGATCTAGAATGGTGTACAGGATTATATGTGAGGTCTATTGCACTTTTGTTGTCACATTTAAGATCTATGTTCTTGAGATGAAATCCAAAGTCCTCTAGTGTTTGGCTCATCCATAATGCTTGTGCACAACAACTACCAAGTGCGATATATTCGGCCTCCGTGGTGGAGAGTGCAACCGAAGATTGTTTTCTACTAGACCAGGCAATTAAAGAGGGTCCTAAAAAGTGAGACGTACCGCTAGTGCTTTTTCTATCTAGTGAGCACCCGGCATAGTCCGAATCGGAATAGCCGTGGAGTGTGAAAGAGTCATTATGTGGGTACCATAATCCTAGTTTATATGACCCTATTAGATAACGAAAAATACATTTTACCGCTTTTAAATGAGATTCTTTTGGATCGGCTTGAAAGCGAGCACATAAACATACGGCAAACATTATATCTGGTCTAAATGCACTTAAATAAAGAAGAGAGCCTATCATTCCTCTATATAGCGTTTGATCAATAGAAATTCCAGATTCATCTTTTCCTAGTTTTAAAGAAGCACTCATAGGAGTAGAAGCTTGTTTAAGATTTTCAAATCCAAATCGTTTAAGCATATCGTGAACATATTTTGATTGACACAGAAAAATACCATCAGTTCTTTGTGAAATTTGAAAACCAAGAAAATATGATAGTTCTCCTACAAGACTCATTTCAAATTCATTTTTCATTATTAAGACTACTTCATTACACAACTCTTCATTAGTGGCTCCAAAAATGATGTCATCAACATATATTTGTAGAATAATTAATTCGTTATTTTTATGCTTAATGAAGAGTGTGTTGTCTGCACTTCCCATAACATAACCGTGCTCTAACAAAAACGATGTAAGACGATCATACCAGGCACGGGGCGCTTGTTTTAAACCATAAAGCGCTTTTTCTAATTTGTAAACATGATTTGGAAATCTTTCATTTATGAAACTGGGGGGTTGTTCTACATAAACTTCTTCTTTAATAAACCCATTTAAAAAAGCACTTTTAACATCCATTTGAAATAATTTTATTCTTTTAAAACTCTCAAATGCCAAAAATATTCGTATAGATTCTAAGCGAGCCACGGGTCCAAAAGTTTTTTCAAAATCCATCCCCTCGATTTGTGAATAGCCTTGAGAAACTAAGCGTGCTTTATTTCTTACAATCCTAGATTCACCATCTAGCTTATTTTTAAAAATCCATTTTACGCCAATAATTGAATGATTAGATGGTCTTTCTACTAAATTCCAAACTTTATTTCTTTCAAATTGTCCTAACTCTTCATTCATTGCAAAAACCAAAATTCGTCATTTAAAGCAGTGGAAATGTTTTTAGGTTCAATTTCAGGCACAAAGCAAATATTTGAAAATGTTTCATGAAGAGAGGACCGAGTTCTTACCCCAGTAGAAGGTTCCCCAATGATTAGCTCCTTTGGATGATTTTTGGAGAAGTTTAGAATGCTTGGAGGTACATATTCATCTTCTTTTGACTTCTCCTCATCTTCTTTGGATGGTTCTTCTTCGTCGTGCTCCAAGGATGGCAAAGGTTCATCATCGGTACCTGTAGGGAGCTTTTCTGCACATGGAACAAACTCATCAAATCTGACATTAATTGACTCTTCAACCTTGCTTGATCTTTTATTAAATATTCTATATGCTTTACTAGTTGAAGAATAACCAAGAAATATTCCTTCATCGCATTTTTCGTCAAATTTTCCTAAAGAATCTTTTGTATTAAGAATGAAGCATTTACATCCAAAAACTCTAAAATACGATACGATAGGTTTCTTTTGATAGTAGAGTTCATATGGTGTGAGAGTTAATGATGGGCGAAGCATAACTCTATTCATTACATAGCATGCAGTGCTTGCGGCTTCTGCCCAAAAATACTTAGGTAATTTATATTCAGATAGCATTGTGCGTGCAAGTTCTTATATTGTCCTATTTTTCCGTTCTACAACACCGTTTTGTTGAGGTGTGCGTGGAGCAGAGAACTCATGCTTAATACCTAACATGTCACAAAAAGATTTAAAATTTTCATTTTCAAATTCACCTCCATGATCTGAGTGAATGCATTTTATTTTTAAATCTAATTCATTTTGAATGCGAGTACATAATTTTGAAAATTTGCAAAACACATCAGATTTGGAGGAGAGAAATAAAGGCCAACAATATCTAGAATAGTCATCTATGAGAACATAAGTGTATAATCTACCACCAAGACTCGCAGTGTTAACGGGACCAAAAAGATCCATATGAATTAATTGCAGAGGTTTTGATGTAGAAATTTCGTTTTTCCTTTTAAAAGATGTCTTAGTAAATTTGCCTTTTTGGCATGGAGAGCATAATGAAGATAAATTTCCATTCAACTTAGGCAATCCTCTAATCAGTTCTCTTTTTGCTAGTTTTAAGATAAGCTTTGTACTAGCGTGGCCTAAGCGTCTATGCCATAATTCTAATTCATCATTTTTCGTTATAAAACATTTTATAGAAGATTTAGAAAGTTCATGAAATGAAACTATGTAAACATTATGAATTCTAGGTGCAGTTAATAACACATATTTTGTTTTAGGATTAACAATCTTGCAAAGGTTAGTGGAAGATTCAAAAAGTACGTCTAAACCTTTATCACACAGTTGACTTATAGATATTAGGTTATGTTTTAATCCTTTCACATAAAGCACATTTGATATAAGAAAAGATGCGTTACCCACTGTACCAACTCCCATGATCCTTCCTTTGCCGTTATCGCCAAACGTTACTATTCCTCCTTTCTTCTTTTCTAGGCTAAGGAATTTTGCTTTATTGCCCGTCATGTGTTTGGAGCAGCCTGAGTCCAAATACCACACGTCTTCTGTTTCCTTAGCCTTCCTGCAAATCTAGAAAGAGGATGAGATCGAGTAAAGGCCCAGATACCCAAGAGGTACCACCCATAGAGTAAGTGGATTTCTTAGGTGCCCAGATTTGTTTTAATGATCGTTGATTAATTATATTCCTGCAAGAGCCAGACGTGTGTCCAAATTTAAGACAATTAGCACACGAAATAAAGGGGGTTGAGACCCTTTTCTGAGTTTCTATGTTGCCCTTGCTAGATGATGTTTGTACATTAGAAAAACTAGATGAATTTTTAACTTTAGAGCTACCGCCGGCGTTAGTAGCTAGCGTCGGGCGGTAGTGTTCACTTTTATATCCGAGTCCGATTTTTCCAGACCCAAAGCATTGATTACCCAGAAGCATATCCAGGGATTTTTGACAAATACCGAATTTGGTTATGGCTAAATTGAGATTTTGATTTTGTTTTTTAAGAGATGTATTTTCTTAAACAATCATAACACATTTGTTTTCAAATCCTTTTTTGTTCTTTTCAATTTGTAATATAGAAGTTTTCAATTTTCTCTCTAAGTCCCCTTTTTCTTTTACAATGATTTTGTTTTGTGAAAGGGCATTAGAGAGAGAAACTTCAACTTCTTTTATCATAAATAAAGAGTGCTCACATTCTTGACCTGAAACTTTTCTTTTTTCAAGAGAGACTAATTTTTTTGTGAGCTTACGATTTTCTTTTATAATAGATTCATTTTCATGATTTAATAAAACAAATTTATCATAAAGTTCTTCAAAGGTAGGAGGAGATACCTGAATGTCGCTAAGAACACTGGTGTCGTCATCGTCGCTTTTGGCCATTAAGCACAAGTTTGCTTCCTCCTCGCTACTTGACTCAGAACCATTTGACTCTTCAGAGGAAGAGTCATCCCAAGTAGCGGCCTTCAGCACTTTCTTCTTTTCTTTTGCTTTCTTTTGTTCTTTCCGTTCCTTTTGGTATTTTGGGCACTGGCTCCGAATGTGCCCGGTTTTTCTGCAGTGATAGCATTCTGGAGGCGGCCTTTCTTCTTCGTCATCGCTTCCTTTTTCTTTCTTCGATGAAGAGGAGGATCCCTTTCGTCGAGTATCTTTTTGGAAGAATTTTCGGAATGTGTTCCTTCTCTCTGGATTTCTGATGAACTTCTTGAAATTCTTCACCAGGAGTCCTTCTTCATCATCATCGTCCTCTTCGATGCACTCCTTCTTTGATGTCAGCGCCAACGCCTTTTTCTTTGGCTCCTTGTTGTATTCGTCATGTTGAATTTGTAGTTCTACCTCATGGGTTTTGAGATTCCCAATGAGATTCTCGATCTGGAGCGTTCTTAAGTTGTGCGACTCTGAGATGGCTGTCACCTTCGGATTGAACCTTGGAGGTAAGGAACGAAGAATTTTCCTCACCAAGTCCCCGTCGGAGTAGGTCTTTCCAAGCGCCTTTGATGCGTTGACAATCTTTGTGAAGTGAGTGTACATTGAGTTGATGTCCTCTTCCGTGTGCATCCTACATTTTTCGTATTCAGATTCCAGTTAAAACAGCTTGGCATCTTTCACCTGCGGTGTACCTTAGTGAGTAACTTCCAATTGATTCCAAATATCATAAGCAGTTGTGCATGTAGAAATTTTATTAAACTCAGTCCCATTTAAAGCGCAATATAAAGCGTTCATTGCTTTAGCATTATTTTTACACCTTAGTTTATCGTTGTCATCCCATTTATCTTTAGGTTTTGCTAATGTCGCCTCTCCTACTACAGTTGTAGGCGGAGAGTACCGTACTTCTACCATGTTCCATACTTCTACATCCATGGTCATAAGAAAACACATCATTCGATTTTTCCAGTAGTTAAAATCTGACCCAGTAAAGAGAGGTGGTCGACTAACCCCTTGACCCTCAGGAAAAGCGATATCATGAGACGCCATTGTTCCCGGTTGTTAAGCCGATTGGAACAAAACCCCTCTGATACCACTTGTTGGATCGGTCGGCGCCCTTAGAGGGGGGGGGGGGGGGGGTGAATAAGGGTTTTCAAAAACTTTAGATTATATTTAAAAACTTTGAATTATTGCGAGATTAAAGACATGAAATAAGTGAAGTAAAAGAAAAAAGCGACAAGCTTTATTAATGATAAATAAGTTTTACAAAACTTGATCTCGATGACGCTAGAGATCGGAGGCGAATAATAAAAAATCTCTTTTTGTTTTCTATCCCGACTCGCTTCCCCATGAACCGGTAGCCCTAGCCTTATCCTCCTCGGATTCGGCCTCAAGCCTCTCTAGCCAATCCTTCCCCGGATGTGGCCTCGAGCACCCCCTAGAACTAGCCTAGATCTAGTCGCCAACACGAGGCAAATTTCATCCCTAAGTCTACCCCAGACCTAGTCGCCAACACGAGGCAATTTCACTACCGTTTACAATGATAAAAGAGAAATATAATAACAAAACCTCCCTTAAGATGAACTTCTGAAGTAGGAGACGAAGATCCGCTGTAGAATCAGCGTTTGTTGAAGCGGACTTCGTTTGGATTTGGCGTGATGGAATTCTCCTTCAGAAATTGGCAGAGCTTCGCTGGGACCTCAAATTTCGTCTAAGACAAGCCTCTGGAATTCTAGTACTCTCTCTCTGAGGTGTATGCAATAGGTGTGTCGAAAACAAGAGGAGAGGGGGTCCTTTTATAGCCCAAGCGCTACCGCCGGCGCTAGCGCTAGCCCGGATTAGGAAACGTTTTGCGCGGCAGGATCTTCAATCCGTGGCAACATTTTGCTTTATGCCTCTTATGCGCCATGCTACCGCCAGCGCTATCTGCTGCCACCTGGCGTTAGCTCTTTCTAAAAACACAGCCGGAATTGTGCTAATCAACGCTAGCGTCGGGCGCTATCGCTACCGCCGGCGCTAGTGAGCCTTTTCGAATTTTGGCCTCAATTTTGGGTGCAGTCATCAAGAGTACTCCTTGAGTCATATGGACTATGTAAACCTGCACACTTTGAACACACAAGATCAAATACACATAGGATTTGTTATTCTCAAACCTAGGAGATGCGGAAGACCATGTTCCAACACCTTCAACATCTGGTTATGTGTCCGTGTCACCTTCACATTTTGAAGGGTATGGCATGGACACAGTCACCAGATGTATGGTTGATCTAGGCACTGACATTACTGAGCCTATCCCCCCTGTGCATCCATCACCATGCGTGGATTCAATTCTTTGTGAGGAATCGGTGCTTGACTTTTATCTGAGCACTTTTCCTCCCCCTGTTATGCATACTACAGTCATCTCTGACGACATTCTTTATGATGTGTCACAAGATGAGGCTGGCGATCTAAGTATTATGCCTGTTCCTATGGAGGAGGACAACCTTCTAGGTGAAGAGTAGTTTTCCTCAGCACCGGTGGAGGAAGTCCAAATCTTAAGCCTGGCCACTGTTGATCCCGCCGAACCTTGTATCATTGATGACAATGCTGACATTATTTTACTTTCCCAACATGATGGGAGTGAGACCGGGATCACTCCCCCGATTGATTTTTATTTATGTTCTTCTTCTTGTTTATTTCTTGATCCCCTTTCTCTATCTGAGCCTGTGCAGGTTGAGTCTTCATAGGTACCCCAGGAGGACTTGGAGCATGATGCTCAAGTCAAGATGAGAGCATCCTCTTATGTGAGGAGGTTGATCCCCCCTCCGTAGAGGAAGATCTGTTCATTGCCTTCTCCTACTGCTGCCTCCCTGGAGATGACAACTTGCTGGGAAAGGATTTATTTTGTGGTGAGACGAGTGAGGACCAGCCTTCCTCCTCTTCTTACTTCCTATTTCCTCTACCTGTGTTAAGCAGGTATTATTATTTAGGTAGGGGAGTAACTCTTTTATCGCCATATCGGTACCCGCTACCGACACGCATATTAGAATAGTTACCTGTGCACTTTTCTTTTTATAGACCCATTAGCTAGATCTGTTTTACGTTTAGAATAAGTCATGCTGGGAGGACAATAACCCCAGTAGTTATCTTACCTTTTCCTGCATTTTTAGTTTCATCTAGTTTAGTTTAGTTAGTTGTATTTCATTTTGCTTTGTACATTTTCTTTTGTTTTTGCGGAGCTCACCCCTGCAGGTCCTTTTCTAGATGGCGGATGATGCAGCTTTTTCTTGGTTTACATGCCAATCTTCTGGTATGCTCACTACTAAGCATTGGGTACTCTCTTTCCCTAGACTTCATTTTGAATTTCATGGTTATATCTTGTGATGGATTGTTTAGAGTAAGTCTGGTGGAGAGCTGCTTCTCGTTACCCACTATGCACGCACATGTTGCATTGCATACTAGAACTAACTTTATCTCATTTATTTAGTATTACTCATCATTACCGCACACCACAGCACCCACTTGAGCGCGTACTCATCTGTATGCATGCTCTGAGTTGAATTTAATTCTTCTGCATATTTGGGAAAGTCTAGGTGATGGCTTAGGACTATGTAGCGGAGTAAAATGTTGACTCCAGTAGTGCTCCTAGTCGAGTGCTCGGTTGCATAGAAATTTGTGTAGATTAGACCTCTTTTTATACTTATGGTTTTATATTTTTTTATTAGTGTAAATGTTGTTTACTCTACTTAAATGGTGAACCCGGTGTGAATCAAATGGTAGCATATGGATGTGTGTAAACGATCGTTAGACTCATATTGCTTGAGTCGGGAAAAAGGAGAATCTTTCTCGGTGGCTAGAACTTGCCCCAAGCGATTCTTAAAACATTGGCATAGGATAGTTCTAGTGCGTGAGAATGATGTAGGCCGTATTTTGGCCCAGTTGAGCCTTTGTGCCATTCCTGATAACGTCTACCCTTGCTAGCCCCTTTGTGCCTACCCCATTCTTTTGGTTTAGCTCCACTATTGTTCACCAAAGCCTAAACTCCAATCCTAGTCGCACGCCCACATGCAAGCACTTTGTCTAAATTTTAAATTGGTGGTGTTGATTGTGGAAATACATTGAAAGTATGAATGTGCATCTTTGAAAATTTGCTGAAATCACTAAAGAAAGAAAAAGAGAAAAAATAATAAGAAAAAGATTTGAAAAGAAATAAAAAAGGAAAATGAAAGAGTTTAATTGAAAATTTTGTGAAATTTGTACTTGGGAGTTGGCGGCGCACACACCCATGCATCCAAGTCTAAGTCTGGGGGTGTGGTGCATCCGCGTGTTTTGTGGCTGCTTGGATAGTGCTTTGCACTTGCTCATTTGGGTTTAAGTGTGATCAGCCTTCGTGTTTATCTTTGTTTACCTCACCATAACTCAAGCCCCATTTAAAACCTAAAGTCCTATCGACTCACGCTATGAACCAATCTAGTGTCGTGGAGAGAATGTGACCGGGCGAGCCTATGGTCACTGACACCGATGGATTTCGGTGGAGTTTTTCCTGCACCCCAATCTTGAGCAATGCTCATCTCAGCGCTTAGTTTACTTTCTCCGAATGCGTGACCGGATGATTCACCATTTTGAGAAGTTGTTATATGCTTTTACTCTTTTAGAAACCTATAAACTGTTTGCATAATGAGAAATCGTCTCTATTAATTTTTTATGCACGTGAGCATGTGACTTCGCATGGTACTCTGTATTGTAATTTTAAGTCATCTACTTTTCTTTCCCCATTTGCTTAGAATTGGTTTGCTCGGGACGCGCAATCAGGTAAGTCTGGGGGTGTGATGAGTCCCAATTATATACATTTTTATGGACTCATCTGGGCCGATTTTCTTGTCAAAGCACTACACTTTAGACTTGTTTTCATTCAAATTTGATAGTCATCTATTATTCCATGCTAAGTGCACTTCTAGGCCCGATTTGGTGTAAGTTCTTGTTTATCTTTTTTTTTGCTTTCATGCATTGTTAAGTGCCACTTTCAGTGGTTTGATTGGTGTTTATGCTGGAACAGGAGTCGTGCAGGTGTTCCCGGTACAAATCTGTATAGGTACACTGCGCACGATCACTGGTTCTCTTGTGCACGACCACTGGTCGTGCGCCACTGATCGTGCGCATTTAACCCCTAAAATCTGAGTTCTATCTACGATAGTGCGCATGACCACTGACAATAATGCGCACGATCAATGATCATGCGCCACTGATCGTGCGCTTTATTATTTTCTGTAAAGTTTTGTCTTGCAGGTTTTCGGGCACAGTGCGCACGACCACCAACTTCTAGTGCGCACGACCACTGGTCGTGCGCCACTGATCGTGCGCCACTGATCGTGCGCCATGACCACTGAGAAAGAAGCTTGGTCGTGCGGCTGGATCGCGACACGAAGAAGACGGGCCATTGGAAGTTAGTGACAGCATTCTCTACCCCAGACGCAGTTGAGGACCGAGCTTGGACGCGGATTGACAACCTAGTGATTCCAACCGTGAATCTTCAACAAGGCTTCGGATTGGGTCGATTCCTTGCTTTCTCCCCTTTTATTTTGATGATTGTGTAGGCTACATTTCTTATATTTTGATGATGTGCACTATAAACCATGGTTTGTAATGTCTATTTCATTTTTATGAAATTAACTTGTTTATATGTGTGAATGAGGTGCGCCACCAAATCCACTCCACCCTCCACTTCATTCCGCTAGCCTACTCGCCCATTCCGTATGCCTACTCTTCCATCCGCCTAGTGAAGCGTGGCATAGTGGCCCGTGTAATCCATTCCCCTCACGAAGCAGTGCGCTCAAGGCCTGCACAGTTCGATTCCGCACTTACCACTCCATCCGCTTGCCTACCGTCCATCTGCCGTTGCGAAGTAGTGCGTTCAAGGCCTATGTAGTTTCCATCCCGCCTAGCAAAGCAGTGCGCTCAAGGCCTGCATAGGAGTAGTTGAGTAGTTGTTTTCTTTTATTTTCCACAATCCAAATCACCCCCCTTTTCCGCAATCCATCCGACCTAAATGACTTCGATCTCAAGTCCTTCCTCAATAGTTAACTCCACCTTACTGTGTTCCTTAGAGATTCGATACTTGGGATTCACTCCCACATTTTATATTACTTGAACGATCGGTACATTGTCGTTTCATGCCGTAATCTTGCTACCGCCTATAGCGGTGTGCTAAGATCTGCGCATCACTCTCTTATTCTCACACTTACACAGATTGAAAACAAAAAAAGGGAAAAAGGTCTATAGAAGAAGTCTTCATCACTTTGCTGAAAAGATCAAGAAAGAATCTTCTTCCTGTGCAACACAAGTTCATCTGATATTCATCAAGAGGAAGATTCTTAAGAAAGCTCCAAGATTCAAAGTCTGTTAGGCTTACATCTGCAAGAAGAAGAAGACTATACATCAACAAGCTT
Source organism: Dactylorhiza incarnata (assembly GCA_033032865.1). NCBI lineage: Eukaryota > Viridiplantae > Streptophyta > Magnoliopsida > Asparagales > Orchidaceae > Dactylorhiza > Dactylorhiza incarnata. Next base: position 3,174,880 of record JAWHQI010000213.1, read on the forward strand.
TATCTTTGAAGCCTTCTCTTCGGAAATAGAAAAGCAATTTCGTTACATTGTAGGGTTCTGTGTGAGCCTGAGCCTGTAGCATCTTGGATAAGATTTGAGTTGGTGTAGGACTTGTAAAGTCTAAGGTGTTTGTAGGATTTTTGTAATCTGAGTTGGTAAGGTTCTTCCAACCTGAGTGTAGGCTTTCTGGATGAGAACTGAGGTAGGATGGAAGAGTAGGCATACGGAATGAGTGTGGGCATAATGCCTACTCTTCCATCCGCCCATTCCGTATGCCTACACTCTGGTTCCGTGATGAGTCCTCATCATATACACTTTTATGGACTCATCTGGGCCGTTTAGTTAGTCATTTCACTGCACTTTAGCCCTGTTTTAGTTCATATTTGATATCCCATGCTAGGTGCACCTTTTGGCCCATTTTGGTGTGATTTCATGTTGATTTTCATTAGTAGTTTTCATGCATTGTTCGGTGCCACTTTTAGTGGCCGGATTGGTGGTTGTACGCTAGAACAGGAGTCGTGCAGGTGTTTCCGGTGCAATTCTGCACAGGAACACTGCGCACGATCACTGGTTCTATTGCGCACGACCACTGGTCGTGCGCCACTGATCGTGTGCACTTAACGCCTTTTTCACGAGTTCTGTTTGGTGCAGTGCGCACGACCACCAATGCCAGTGCGCACGACCACCGGTCGTGCGCCACTGCTCGTGCGCATTGACCATTAAATTTCTGAGTTCTGTTTCATCTATTGCGCACGACCACTGACGCTAGTGCGCACGACCATCGGTCGTGCGCCACTGGTCGTGCGAACATGTTATTTTATAATTTCTGTCTTTGCAGGTTCCGTCCAGGCAGAGCGCACGATCACCGAATGCTAGTGCGCACGACCACTGGTCGTGCGCCAATGACCGTGCGCACTGTTTAATTCCAGCGCCTATAAATTCCCTGCTCGCGATTTTAGGTCATCATCGATCGCTTCCAGCCGCCGTTTTCCGCCCGATTCCGCCCGATTTCGCCCCTCCACCGTCGCCCACCATATAGAGGTGCTCCGGGCTTGCTCTTCACGCCTATCTTGAGCCGGAGTTTCCTCTCGGCCTCCTCCTTCATCCAAGAGCTCCAAAGGAAGACCTAGCCGCTATCTCCATCGAGCAAGAGGAAGTTGGCAACCTCCACCGGATCGTGACACGAAGAAGACGGGTCCATTGGAGAGTAGTGACAGCTCTCTCTACCCCGGACGTAGTTGTGGACCGAGCTTGGACGCAGATTGACAACCCGGCGATTCCAACCGTGAATCTTCAACGAGCCTTCGGATTCGGTCGATTTCTTGCCTTGTTCTCCTTTTATTGATTGTTGTAATAGCTAGATCTATGTATGTTGATGAAGTTGCACTTGAACTAGTTTGTATTTCCATATATTTCTTGTATTTGTGAAATGCTTGTTATTTGAGTTGCTTGAGGAGCGCCACCATCCATTTTCCATCCCACTATCGTGTCCGGTGCCGCACTAGCAATTGCTAGTGGCGTGCTTGTCGAAGAGGTGCTTGCGACCCTCATTCCGTTAGCCTACTCGTCCACCCGCCTACCGAAGCGTGGCATCGCGGCCCGTATTCCATCCCGCCTAACGAAGCAGCGCGCTCAAGGCCTGCATAGTTCGATCCGTCTGCCTACTCGTCCATCCGCCCTTGCGACGCAGCGCGCTCAAGGCCTGCCTAGTCTCCATCCCGCCAAGCGAAGCATTGCATAGCGGCATTGCATAGGAGTAGTTTATAGTATTTTCTTTTATTTTCCAAAAGCCCAATCACCCCGTTTCCGCATTCCATCCGACTCAAGGACTTCGATCTCAAGTCCTTCCTCGAACGTTAACTCCACCTTACTGTGTTCCTTGAGAGATTCGATACTTGGGGATTTACTTCCTCATATTATTACTTGACAACGACCGGTTCACTGCCGTTCGGATCGCAGTCTCGCTACCGCCTATAGCGGTGTGTGAGATTTGCGCATCAAGTTTTTGGCGCCGTTGCCGGGGAACACAGTCGTGTGAGTTTTCTGGAGAGGGAGAACCTGATAGAGAAGCCCTTCCATTTGTAAATCGCATTTCTTTGTTTTATTTCTTTTTACTCCATTTTCCTGTTTATATTAGGTTGCTTTAGTAATTTTTGTTAGGTGCAGTATTTTGCACAATAGCACTTTTATTTTGAATCGTATTATCTTCACACTATGTGGGCACATCTTAATTTCCGTTGCCGTTGGTGTGGAGCTACTTCCCACTCTAGTGTTGAATGCCCTACGGAGAATAGTAGGCATAATTCCTCTCGCCCAGCATATAGAGCATCGACTCCGTCTGATACTCCATATGGTGCGCGTAAGTCTTATGGCTACTCTGCTGAGCCATTACCGTCATACTTCTTTTCGGCTCCAGCTCCCGCTGTGCCAAAGAAGCCTGCTAGGCAGTGCCAGTTTTGTCAGAGCACAGATCACGCCCTGAAGGAATGTGCTGCTTTTCGTCGCAAATGGGATGAGGATGATGAGCCGGATATCCGGATCGTCCCAACTCCTAACTCTGGCGGCACACCTTCAACATCCGGTTATGTGTCTTTGTCACCTTCACATTTTGAAGGGTATGGCATGGATACGGTCACCGGATGTGCGGCTGATCTATGCACCGACATTGCTGAGCCAATTCTCCATGTGCCTCCACCACTTCTAGTGGATTCGATTCTTTGTGAGGAATCGGTGCTCGACTTTTATCCGAGCACTATTCCTCTCCCTGTTGTGCATACTACACTCGTCTCTGACGACATTGTTGATGATGTGTCGCAGGAGGAGACGGTTGATCTTAGTATTGTGCCTATTCCTATGGAGGAGGACAACCTTCTAGGTGAAGAGGAGTTTTCCTCAGCACCGGTGGAGGAAGTCCAAATCTCTAGCTTGGCCACTATTGATCCCGCCGAATCTTGTAGCATTGATGACAATGCTAACATTATTTTACTTCCCCAACCTGATGGGAGTGAGACCGGGACCACTCCCCCGATTGATGTTTATTTATGTCCTTCGTCTTCTTTATTTCTTGACCCCCCTTCTTCATCCGAGCTTGTGCAGGTTGAGTCCTCACAGGTTCCCCAGGAGGACTTGGAGCTTCTTGCCCGAGTCAACGATGATTGCATCCTTATATGCGAGGAGGTTGACCCCTCCTCCATTAAGGAAGCCTCATTCGTTGCCTTCTCCTCCTGCGGACCTGCTGTGGACGATACCTTGCTAGGCAAGGATATTTTTGGTAAGATGAGTGAGGACCAGGCCTCCTCCTCTTCTTACTTTCTTTTCCCTCTACCTGTGATGGGCAGGTTTTATTTATATGTAGGTAGAGGGGTGACTGCTCTATCTCCGTATCGGTACCAGCTACCGACACGCATATTAGAACAGTTACCTGTCCACTTTTCTTTTCATAGGCCCATTAGCTAGAACTGTACAAATGCCAAATAAGTCGTGCTGGGATGACAATAACCCCAGTAGTTATCTTCCTTTTCTGCATTTCTATTTTTATCTAATCATGTTTAGTTAGTAGTATTTTCTTTTCAGTTTTCTATTTTCTTCTGTTTTTGCGGAGCTGCCCCCTGCAGGTATCTTTTCTGGATGACGGACGCTGCAGCTTAGTCCAGGTTTTCACGCCAATCTTCTGGTGTGCTCATTTCTGAGCACTGGGTACTCTCTTTCCCTAGCATTATTCTGAATTTTATAGCTGCATTTTGCGCATATTGTTTAGTTTAAGTCTGGGGGGGAGTGTACCGAGTGTTCACTACACGTGTACACGTTTTTGCATATCAGAAGTGTATTTTTATTATTGCATACACCACAACACCCACTTGAGCGCGTACTCATCTGTTTGTTCGCTCTGCTGTGAATTTAATTCTTCCGCTTATTTGGAAAAATCTAGGTGATGGTTTAGAATTATGTAGCAGAGTAAAATGTTGACTCTAGTAGTGCTCCTAGTCGAGTGCTCGGTTGCATAGAATTTCGTGTAGAGTAGATTTCTTTTCATGCTATGGTTTTATATTTTTCTTATTAGTGTAAATGTTGTTTACTCTACTCAAATGGTGAATCCAGTGGAATCAAACGGTAGCATAGGGATGTGTGTAAACGATCGCTAGACTCGTATTGCTTGAGTCGGGAGAAAGGAGAATCTTTCTCGGTGGCTAGAACTTGCCCCAAGCGATTCTTGAAGCATGAGTATACGGTTAGTCAATTGTGTGAATGTGATATAGGCCATCATTTTGGCCCGGTTGAGCCTTTGTGCCTATCCCTACCGCTATATCCTCGCTAGCCCAGTTGTGCCTACCCGTTCTTTGATTCAGCCCCACTTTTATTTCACCAAAGTCCAAAAGCCAATCCTAGTCGCACACCCAAATCTGAGCTTTAGCTGTTTATTACTTTCATGAGTTGGGTTGTTGATGTGATATTATATTTGTGAAGATGTGGATGTGTCCTATTGTTTATTTGCTGAATATGATAAGAAAAGAAAAAAAAATGAAATGTGAAAAAGAAGTTAAAAAGAAAGGAAAGAGAAGGAGTGTTTAATTGAAAATCTTTATGTATAGATTTCTGTTTGGGAGTAGGCGGTGCACGCACCCATGTTGTTAAGTTCAAGTCTGGGGGTGTTGTGTACCCGCGTGTTTGTGTGGCGAATGAGGATTGTATCCTGCATTAGCTCATTTGGGTTTAGTGCTTGAGCCGTCGTTTTTATCTTTGTTTATCCTCACCTAAACCCAAGCCCCAATTAAAACCTAAAGTCCTATTGATTCACGCATTTGAGTCAAACCAGTGCCGTGGAGAGAATGTGACCGGGCAAGCTTATGGTCACCGACACTGATGGATTTCAGTGAAGTTTGTCCCGTATCCCGATCTTGGTCAATGCTCGTCTCAGCGTTTAGTTTACTTTCTCCGTATGCATGACCGGATGATTCACCGTTGTTCACCATTTTGAGTAGTTGTAATATGCTTTTACTCTTTTAGAAATTTATAAACTGTTTGTATAATCAGTAGTCTTTTCTACTAATTCTCTTATGCACGTGAGCATGCGACTTCGCATGGTACTTTGCATTGTAATGTTAAGCCATCTACTTTTCTTTCCCTGTTCGCTTAGAATTCGTTTGCTCGGGACGCGCAAACAGTTAAGTCTGGGGGTGTGATGAGTCCTCATCATATACACTTTTATGGACTCATCTAGGCCGTTTAGTTAGTCATTTCACTGCACTTTAGCCCTGTTTTAGTTCATATTTGATATCCCATGCTAGGTGCACCTTTTGGCCCATTTTGGTGTGATTTCATGTTGATTTTCATTAGTAGTTTTCATGCATTGTTCGGTGCCACTTTTAGTGGCCGGATTGGTGGTTGTACGCTAGAACAGGAGTCGTGCAGGTGTTTCCGGTGCAATTCTGCACAGGAACACTGCGCACGATCACTGGTTCTATTGCGCACGACCACTGGTCGTGCGCCACTGATCGTGTGCACTTAACGCCTTTTTCACGAGTTCTGTTTGGTGCAGTGCGCACGACCACCAATGCCAGTGCGCACGACCACCGGTCGTGCGCCACTGCTCGTGCGCATTGACCATTAAATTTCTGAGTTCTGTTTCATCTATTGCGCACGACCACTGACGCTAGTGCGCACGACCATCGGTCGTGCGCCACTGGTCGTGCGAACATGTTATTTTATAATTTCTGTCTTTGCAGGTTCCGTCCAGGCAGAGCGCACGATCACCGAATGCTAGTGCGCACGACCACTGGTCGTGCGCCAATGACCGTGCGCACTGTTTAATTCCAGCGCCTATAAATTCCCTGCTCGCGATTTTAGGTCATCATCGATCGCTTCCAGCCGCCGTTTTCCGCCCGATTCCGCCCGATTTCGCCCCTCCACCGTCGCCCACCATATAGAGGTGCTCCGGGCTTGCTCTTCACGCCTATCTTGAGCCGGAGTTTCCTCTCGGCCTCCTCCTTCATCCAAGAGCTCCAAAGGAAGACCTAGCCGCTATCTCCATCGAGCAAGAGGAAGTTGGCAACCTCCACCGGATCGTGACACGAAGAAGACGGGTCCATTGGAGAGTAGTGACAGCTCTCTCTACCCCGGACGTAGTTGTGGACCGAGCTTGGACGCGGATTGACAACCCGGCGATTCCAACCGTGAATCTTCAACGAGCCTTCAGATTCGGTCGATTTCTTGCCTTGTTCTCCTTTTATTGATTGTTGTAATAGCTAGATCTATGTATGTTGATGAAGTTGCACTTGAACTAGTTTGTATTTCCATATATTTCTTGTATTTGTGAAATGCTTGTTATTTGAGTTGCTTGAGGAGCGCCACCATCCATTTTCCATCCCACTATCGTGTCCGGTGCCGCACTAGTAATTGCTAGTGGCGTGCTTGTCGAAGAGGTGCTTGCGACCCTCATTCCGTTAGCCTACTCGTCCACCCGCCTACCGAAGCGTGGCATCGCGGCCCGTATTCCATCCCGCCTAACGAAGCAGCGCGCTCAAGGCCTGCATAGTTCGATCCGTCTGCCTACTCGTCCATCCGCCCTTGCGACGCAGCGCGCTCAAGGCCTGCCTAGTCTCCATCCCGCCAAGCGAAGCATTGCATAGCGGCATTGCATAGGAGTAGTTTATAGTATTTTCTTTTATTTTCCAAAAGCCCAATCACCCCGTTTCCGCATTCCATCCGACTCAAGGACTTCGATCTCAAGTCCTTCCTCGAACGTTAACTCCACCTTACTGTGTTCCTTGAGAGATTCGATACTTGGGGATTTACTTCCTCATATTATTACTTGACAACGACCGGTTCACTGCCGTTCGGATCGCAGTCTCGCTACCGCCTATAGCGGTGTGTGAGATTTGCGCATCATTCCGCATAGTGGTTCCCTTCACCCTCTAGTTCAATAAGAGAAGACAAATCTGGAACCAGACATAAGTCTGACAGGTATGATTCAAAACTAAATAAACAAGTTTCTTCTAACATTGTTTGATATAGCTGCAAGAAGCCTGGACACATCATTGATGAATGTCCATTCAAAAGAAAAGAGAAGACTGAAGAGAGGAAGCACTCAAAGAGCAGGAAGGTGGAGAAGAGATTTGTGGTCAAGAAAGTGAGAACACTCAGTGACAGTAACACTGAGTCATCCTCATCAGAATCAGACAGCCATATGGCAGCAATGGATTTTACAGATGAAGGAAGCTGTGATGAAACCCATCATGACCAGGTAATTCCTAAAGCCTCTCCAATTATATCTGACATAGATTCAGATGTTTGCTCCTCTTCAACTGTAAGAGAAGCTGACTCTGAGTATATTGAGAAATTTGGTGCCCTACTTGAAGCTCTTAAGAAAGAAAAAGCACTCTGTAAGGCTCAATCAGCTGAGATCATCTCCTTGAATGATAAAAGAGATGAGTTACTTGAGAAAGTTAATGAACTAACTCAAGAGAACGCCAAATTATCAATCTCCACATTGATCACTAGCACTTTAATAGAAGTAATTAAACACAAAAATAATAAAATCAAAGAGTTGGATGATAAGCTCCTAGTGGAAAGGAAAATTGTGGCCGTTATTACAAGCCACAAAAAGTCCTTCCCTTGATTGATAGCTTTTCTCAAACCAGTAAGAAAGGTTTAGGCTATACTCAAGGTGAAGCTAATGGGAAATCTTCTCAAGGAAAGTCCATTTTCAGTAAAGTGATCAAACCTACAAATTCATATGATCACAACAGTGTCTATGGGTATAAAGAGAGTAAGAAGACAGATGGTGTCTTAAGCTCCCTTCCACCTGGATAAGCAAAAGACAAACTTTCCTTGGGAAGAGTGCACTATCAGCACCCCAAAAGAATTTTCCTGTGAAAGCCTCCAGAAATTCTCATGTTGGGGGAAGTTCTTCATCCCCAAAGAAGGGAGGGTTAGCTGTCAAGCAACAAATTAACCAAGTAATACCCGACATAATAAGAAAATATAGATACAACATATTTGACTGTTGGTGTTGTGGAAAGGTAGGGCATTTTGCCTTAGATTGTTGGTTTAATCCAACTGTTCAGATTGACCCCCACATGAGAATCAGAAAGCAAGCTATTAATCTCCATACAAGCACCTTGTACCCAAGAAGGCATGGGTTCCTAAGAAAGTGTAGTTGTTTTGCAGGTATGTCCAAAGATCACCAAGACTCCTGTGTGGTATTTGTACAATGGTTGTTCCATGCATATCACTGGAACTAGAATCCTCTTGAAGGAGTTTGCACCTACAGAAGTTCGACCCAAAGTCAAATTTGGTGGATCTGACAGAGATGTAGTCAAAGGCTATGGTAAGATTACAAATGGTGGTATCACTATCACAAGGGTAGCTTATGTTGATGGGTTACAACATAACCTTATAAGTATAAGTCAACTATGTGACTTGGGATATACAATGGATTTCCACAAGGATAAGTGTCTGATTAAAGATTCTAAGAATGTTGAATCTATTTTAACAGGCACTAGGAGTGGTAATATTTATTGCTTGAATTTCATTTGCATTAGAAAAGATGAATCTGTATGTCTTGTAGCAAATGATGGAGTGTATGCTTGTGCGAAGTGGCACAAAAGACTAGCCCACATTAACTGCAAGTCTCTTGAGAAATTAGTGTCAGAAAATTTGGTAAGAGATGGTCCTAAGTTGGATTGTTCAGGAATGTGTCTTTGTCATGCATGCCAAATGGGCAAACAAATATGGACTGCATTCAAAAGCATACAGGACAAACAATCCACTAGGTTTTTGTACCTACTACACCTGGACCTATTTGGCCCTATAACAGTTCACAACTTAGGAGATATGGCTTATACTTTAGTTATTATTGATGATCACTCTAGGTTTGCCTAGGTGTTCTTTCTTAAACACAAGTCTGATACCATAGACACATTCAAGAATTTTGTCAGATAGATTCAGAATGAAATAAACAGCTCGGTGGTCAAAATCAAAAGTGACCATGTGACTAAATTTCAATCTAATTTAATAACCAAGTTTTGTGAAGAAGAATGTATCTTACAAGAGTTTCCATCTCCCATAACTCCACAAAAAATGGAGTTGCTGAGAGGAAAAATAGAACACTCATTGAGGCTAGTAGAACTATGCTAAGTGACTCCTCACTTCCAGAGTATCTCTGGGCTAAGGCAGTTAATACTGCATGTCATGTGAAGAATAGAGCACTCATCAACATGAACCATAATATGACTCCTTATGAGCTGGTTAAAGGGAAAAAGCCAACACTAGCTTACTTCAGAATTTTTGGAAGTAAATGTTATGTGCAGAAGAATAAGAAACATTACATTACCAAATTCTCTGAAAAGAGCTATGAAAGCATCTTTGTAGGATATAGAAAACATAGCAAAGCCTACATAGTCTTCAATAAGAATGCTCTTTCAATTGAAGAATCTATTCATGTAATTTTTGATGAGAGCAGCATGCTGCATAACCCTCTATCTAGTTCATGCAGTGCAGGGATTGAAGCTGGATTGGAAACATTGAAAATCAGAGAAGAAAAAACTACTGAGAAGGAGGAACCTTCCCCTCGGAACTCTATTCCAGAAAGAGAAGAAGAAACTGCTAAAGATCAAAATTCTCAAAATAACAATAATGAAGCAGTAGCTGAAGAGATTATTATTGTAGAAGAACCTCCAAGAGTGCTGCCCACATCAATGAGACACTTACGAGATCATCTAGCAGACTAAATTATTGGTGAGCTAATTCATGGAATTAGAACTAGAAGAAATGCTCTAAATGAAAGCTTGCATCTCAGCTTCCTGTCACAACTAGGTCCTGATAGTTTATTAGGATGTAGTCTTAATCACCTAGAGGGGGGGGGGGGGGTTAATAGGTCTTTTTTCTTTTAAGCTTTAGCCTAGCTGTTTTTTGAGTTAATGTTAGTAATAAATCAAGCACACAGAAAACACAAAAGCATTTATATAGGTTCCTCAAGACAGGGTGTCTTGAGTAGTCCTCTTTCCTCCTTCACCTTTCTAACAATGAGTTAGACAAGGCCAACTCCTCCAATCTCAGCTCCAAGAGCTTACAACTCAGATCTCTCAGGATCTCTCAGGATTTCCCAACCCCTACCTCAGGCTCAACAGCCCTACCACAAGCACAGCAGCCCTACCAACTCAAACCTCTCAATAAGTCCTACCTCAGATCTCAATTGAGATCCTACACTCAAGCTGAACTCTCAACTCTGCATTCAGGCCCAGTGGCCCTACACCCTCAGGCAAAGTGCCCTACAAACTCAGAACAATTATGTTGCTACATAAGTTATAAAAGAAGCTTACAACAGAAGATAAAATAATTAGATCTTTCAGCCTTTGGTCTCTTATTGCAAATTAATTGCAGTATCAGTCTTGAAATAGGGAACAGTTCAGTCTTTAATCCTGCCCCTTTCTGATCCTTCTCTTTAGTAGATGAATGAGGATCAATTTGCTCTTCTTGAATCACTCAGGTAGAGCAAACTTTCTCTTCTTGTAGCTTCAGGAAGCAGGAAGAGAAATGTTCTTGACAGCCGTCAATGAAATAGGAGAGGTAAGTTCTTTTTGACAAAAGCTCTCTTTTTTAAAAGACCTAAGTTGTTCTTGTATACACCTCCAGTCTTCAACAACTTTCAAATGGCCTCTGACAAAGTATGGAGGTGATTGGATCACCTTATCTTGCTTTTCTGCAATTTACGCTAAAAGCAAAACCTGCCAACACATTTGAATTTGTCTCAGCGGTTGGGCTGAGACAGCTTCTAGTCTCAGCAGCTATTTCAGTCCCATCTCAGCGGATCCGTTGAGACAGATAATTGTCTCAGCAATTTTCCTCAATCTGCAGCTCAGCAGGCCCAGACTCCTTCTCAGCGGCTCCTGGCCTTGTCTCAGCGATTCAGCTGAGACAGAGAACTCATCTCAGTGGTTTTGGCAGTAAGCCACTGAACTTATTCCACACCTTGGAATAGCCTAACTCTGCATAGTCATGAGGTAAAATAGGGTTTATCAAATACAACTTGTACATAGAATTGAGTGTGATGCTTCTTCAAATCAAGGGAACATTGAGGGTAATATTCCCAACAATCTCCCCCATTTGAAGAAGACAGAGCATCCCCAATGCTAAGGTACATAACAAATAAATACTTATCATGTAACTTCATTACATAGCTTTCAACATAACATAATCATGTTAACATTTTTATGACATTAAAGATAATGTCATAACAGATAATAATCAAGACAAACATAATGCAAATATAGTTTATCAACCCAATAATGTGATTACGTAATTATTTCAAGGCATCACAGAATATCTTAAGCAATAAAACAGAATAATATTAAGCTATGATTGCGATTAGCTTACAACATAAAGTAATAGATTCAACAACTCACTCATTTTCATTTCAGATATAGTGTTGAGACATTGTTCAAGTTACATTAAGATATTCATAAAACTTAGATACATTCACTTAAGTTTTTCTCTTTTTAGAAGAAGTTGAGCATCCAGCATGGTCAACAATAGTTTCTTTCCCTTTTTCTGAGGCCTCTTTTCAGCATTTGCTGCTTCTAATTCAGCTATCTTCTTCCTGTTTTCTTGCCTTCTGAAGTACAGATATGGCTTTGGAATGTACCTTGATGGCATCCTTCTTGGATTATCCTTTCTTACCAGATTCTCTTTAAATATTTTATCCCATTTTAAGTTTCTTTTTAAATGTTTTATCCATTCTTCAAAGGGATGGATTTATCAATATCTTTGCAGACTTGTCCATGGTTTATCCATGCATTTAGAATTATGCTCTTGGAGTCTTCACTCCAGTATTCAAAATCTGGATCTTTGGTCTGTTCATCCCTCTACTTAGCCATAAACTCTTCAGCTAGCATAGTGTGTTCTCTCTCTCTCTCTTTTCTTTGTCAGTCTTGCATTCTGGGCAATTTTGTCTTGTTTAGAGAAATCCCAATCTTCTACTCTTTGCCTGTCCAGGAGGGGAAGGTTTAAGGCTAGCCTTGTTACTTGCAAAACCTCGAGGGCTAGCTCAGAGTTTGTGATAGTATTGTTATCCTCCCCCTTTCTGGCTTCTTCATATATCTTCTGATTTATGTCTTGTTGAGCAGCAGTTAATGAGCCAGAAATTGTTTGGAAAACATTTTCAATATCAGCCTTTAGCTTATCCTTGTTTCTATCAGCCTCACCATTCAGCTGCATGGCAGTGGAGTACATATATTCTTGTATATTGGTTGGGGCTTTTTCTATGACCTCGTCTGTCTTGCTGACATAGTTCTTGACATATCTCATATTCTGCTCAGACAGTGGATGGTGTTTGTCCATTGATCTTAGAATTGTATTCTAAGAAACCACTAACTTCTCTGCCAGATCAAACCACTTTATCATGTGTCTATTAAGGATTGCAGTGTCTTCTTTGATCTCCTTGACCTCGGCCATTACTTCAGTTTTCATAGTGAGGATAAAGTGATCTATATATTCTTTTACTATAGAAGTTGACCTATCTACATAATCCTTCATAGATGTTAGATGAGTATCTAACATGATTTGAATGGCATTGAGAATGCTCTCATTGGACTGTGAGGAGATGGTGGTTGAAGCTTGATGTTCAATGATTAGAGGTTGTTTATCCTGAATGTCAACTGCTGGATGCTCCCCCTATGCATGATGATCCTCTCCTTCAATAGATTTGGCTGCAAGATTAGTGTGATCAGGAGCTCCATCATCATCATCATCATTAGCAACATCATCCTCATCATCATCAGCAGATTTGTCTTGATCTGATGACTCCAAGAAATGTAGTACATCATCTTGACCAACTAAAGGAGCATCAGATTGTCTGTGACCTAGTGAATCCCAGAGAACTGGTTCATTATCAGGATTACGACGAATTCTTCTTTCAAGATTTAAGATGATAATGTCAATCTTACTTTGCATGTCCTCAGGAGAAGGCACTTTGTCCTCATCAATCCTGTGAGAGACAGCTTCACCATCATTGTAATCATTAGCAACATCCATTAAAGATGTTTCTTGTTGTTGCTCCCCCTCAGATAGGGCATCCATCTGGCCTTGAGGATCTAAAGTTTATATTATTGATGAGTCATTAGTGATTAACTAATAGATTGGTTAAGATTAGATAACATTATTAGTAATGTGGAGTTTAAGAATTAATTACCAGGGGCGCTATCTATCTCTAAGACATTTGGATGGACAGGCTCAGCAGGAGTCTTGTCATCCATATGAGCATCCTTTTCAGGACTGCTGTGAGATCCAAGATCAGCACCAGCATCCTCATTCTTATCAGATTGTCTGACCCAGAACTTGAAATAACCATTCTTGGCTTATTGGTTGATTTGGATTTCTTTTTCTCCTTCTCCTTTGCCTCAGGGGCTATCTCATGGGGAGCACCCTTGTGAACCTATCTAGGGTTTTTATATTCATTCTCTTCAGGTAGTGGATATTTGATCCTTTTACTCCCATGTACTTCTCAGGATAGGTTTGGATTAGATAGAGGGAGAGAATTCTCCCCATATTAGGTGCTTGCAGACATTCCTTAATTCTTTGAAAAATAACTTCTCCCCAGGATGTTTTCCTTGTCAGAATGATTCTTGTCATAAGGTCAAACATATATTGGGAGATTGTGTCATGAGACCCAGACTTGCAGAGAATTGCTTTTCCCACTATATCTGACAGAAGTTTGCCTCTTTGATTGAAGAATTTTCTTTTCAATGATCCAATCTTGGCATCACTGTACTCAGCTCACTTCAGAGCCTTTTTCTTATCCTTGTTAGAAATTTCTTCCTCCTCATCCTGAATGCATGAGGGAATTTGTAAGGCTTTCTCTATTTTTGCTGAGGAGATTTTCACTCTTTCTCCTCCTATCTTATACTTTAAGGAGGACTTGGAAGAAGATAACTTTGCATTGTTGAACCATTCCAGAACTTCAGTTCTGAGAATGAGAGTTGGTTCAGAAAGAAAATACTCCATACCTTGGGCTTCCAGGAGTTGAATCACTCCCTTTATCTCTTCTAGAGCATGGGAAAATCCATTCCTTACAATCTCTTAACCCTCTAGAAGATCCTTTGAACTCTTTGGCGCCATATTTGCTGTAGAAGAAGACGCTGAGATGGAAGGGAATATGATTCATCTTGGAGGCTAGGGAGGAAAGGTTGTGTATCTTTCTTTATTTAACAATTATCTATTTATATAGCCTTGATTTATGTATTGATTACCCCTAATAATTAAAGTTTAGTGAACTTATTATTTTATTGGAATTTAAATTATTTGAGGTTGCATTTAGACAAACTGTTGAAGGACTAGCCCGTCTCAGTGGAACAACTGAGACGGTGACCTAAACCGCTGGGACAGAGCATTGCCGCTGGGACAATTTAGCTGTCTCAGCGGTTCAACTGAGATTTTTCCCACAGGTTCAGCTAAAACAATCTCTTCTGTTTAGCTGACCTTACTACCTAATCATTAATCCACTTGAGATTTGATTGTTCTATGACCTAACCATGTCAGTAAGAGTATTGATGTGACAACATTTTAAATCATAATATAACATGCAAAATATCATAGATGACTGATAGAAGGAAAAATTTGTCACTATTCAATATTTAACATACCTAGTTCAATCTTGAAAGCAATAAATTTAGACTCATCTAATGGCTTTGTAAAGATATCAGCAACTTGATTGTCAGTGGGGACAAATTCAAGGCAGATATCTTTACATTCAACATGTTCTCTAATAAAATGATATCTTATCTCATGTGCTTAGTCCTGCTATGAGATACAGGATCCTTAGCAATAGAGATAGCACTGGATGAGTCACAATATAGAGGAGACTCACTTACCTTGAGGTTGTAGTCCTCTAAATGATGTTGTATCCACAAAAGTTGTGAACAATAACTACCTACAACAATATATTCAGACTCAGCAGTAGAGATTGCCACACTGGTCTGCTTCTTGCTGCTCCATAACATCAACCTCCTTCCTAGGAACTGACAAGTACCACTTGTGCTTTTCCTGTCTTCTTTACATCCTGCAAAATCTGCATCTGAAATTCCAGTCAGTTCAAAATCATTGTTCTTAGGGTACCAAAGGCCAAAATGTAGGCTGCCTTTAAGGTATCTCAAAATCCTCTTTGCAGCTGAGTAGTGTGATTCCTTAGGGCATGCCTGGTACCTAGCACAAACACATATATCATACATAATATCTTATCTACTAACAGTTAAATATAATAGGGATCCAATAATGCACTTGTACATAGATTCATCAAAGGCCTTGCCCTTCTCATCCTTGTCCAGGGAAATGTTGGAGCCCATGGGAGTTTTCATGGTGGAAGCTGATTCCATCCCAAACTTCTTGATAAGCTCCCTAGTGTACTTAGTCTGAGAGATGAATATTCCCTCATCAGCCTGTTTCACTTGGAGGCCTAAAAAGTACTTGAGCTCTCCCATACTGCTCATCTCAAACTCCCCCTACATAAGGTTGGCAAACCTTTTGCAGAGGTTGTCATTAGTAGACCCAAATATTATGTCATCAACATATATTTGGACTAGGAGACACTTGCCCCTTGTTTCCCTAAGAAACAATGTAATATCTATCTTTCCCCTCAAGAACTTGTTCTTGATGAGAAAACAAGACAAGATCTCATACCAAGCCCTAGGGGCTTGCTTTAGACCATATAGAGCTTTCCTAAGTAAATACACATGACAAGAGAGGGTTGGATGCACAAAACCTTATGGTTGTTCAACATATACCTCTTCCTTCAAGTCACCATTGAGGAAGGCTGATTTGATATGCATCTGGTATACTTTTAACCCCGTGTGGCAGCATAGGCAAGGAATATCCTAATTGCTTCTAACCTTGCAACTGGGGCAAAGGTTTGATCAAAGTCTATACCCTCTTCTTATCTATATCCTTTGGCTACTAATCTAGCCTTGTTTTTGATGATGATTCCATTTTCATCCAACTTATTTGGTGCCAATGATGTTGTGTCCTTGAGGCTTTGGCACCAACTACCATACCTTGCATCTCTTGAATTGAAGAAGTTCTTCTTGCATGGCTTGGATCCAGAATGTATCCTGATTGGCCTTTTCAAACTTCTTGGGCTTCATTTGAGAGGAAGTTCAGGAATAGAGCTTCATTGTGAGCCCTGCTTCTGGTTAGTACACCTTGGTTTTGATCTCCAATGATTTGTTCTCTTGGATGATCCCTTAAGTGTCTTGTTGCTGCAGGCAATCGATACTCTATTTGTTGTATTTCTTCTACTGGTTCAGCAGTATCTTCAGCAGCCTGCACCTCTTCATCTTCAGGAATTGCAGCATCTGTATAGACTTTGTTACTGTTGGATGGATCTTATACATACATCTTTTCCATTGCCTTTTCACTTCTTGTCAAAATAGAAGAACTAGACCAACCCTTATGGATTATGCTGGTCTCATCAAACACCACATGCATAGACTCTTCTACAATATGAGTTTTCTCGTTATAAACTCTATAAGCTCTACTATGTGAGCTGTAGGCAACCAGAACTCCCACATTTCATTTTTCTGCAAACTTTGTTAATTGAGATTTTTCATTGTTTAAAATGTAGTATTTTGAACCAAAGATTCTGAAGTATGAAATTGTTGGTTGTTTGCCCTTCATAATATCTTAGGGGGTAATTCTATGAACCTTATTGATGGAAGCTCTATTGAGAACATAACAAGCTGTATTAACTACCTCAGCCCAGAAATATTCTGGGAGGGAGGAGTCACTAAGCAATGTTCTCCCAGCTTCTATCAAGGTCCTATTCCTCCTCTCAGCCACACCATTTTTCTGTGGAGTCCTTGGGGAGGAGTACTCTTGGGTGACACCAAATTCTTGACAAAACCTTGTCATGGCTTCAGATTGAAATTTTGTGCCATGGTCAGTTCTAGTCCTGACCACAATACATTGTAAGCCATTCTAGATTGCCTTGACATGGTTTATAAAGACATTTAAAGCATCATATTTCTTCTTAAGAAAGAATACCCATGTATATTTTGAGTGATCATCAACAATCACCAAAGTATACAACTTCCCACCTAGGCTCTGAATTAGCAAAGGACCAAACAAGTCCATGTGTAATAGATATAGACATCTTTTAGTGTCTTTGTAGCCAATACTTTTAAAGGTGGCCCTTGTTTGCTTACCCATTTGTCAAGCATGACAGGGACAACTTTTAATACATTTCAAGTTTGGATTATTCCTAACAAGGTTTTTAGAGAATAGTCTATACATTGCCTTGTAGTTAATGTGGGCAAGTCTCTTGTGCCATTGAACACAAAGAGACTCACTTTCATTAGCCATAAGACATACAGATGATAGAGAATTATTGCATATAAAATCTAAACAATAAACATTCCCACTCCTAGTTCCTGAGAGAATGGTCTCTAAGTCATTAGACTTTTGGATCAAGCACTTGTCATTGTGGAATTCAATGACATAGCCTAAGTTACATAGTTGACTTATGCTTACAAAGTTGTGTTGCAACCCTTTGACATAATCTACCCTTGTGATAAAAACTATGCCATTGGAGATCATACCATATTCTTTGGTGATTCCCTTTTCAGATCCACCAAAGATGACTTTAGGTCCATTCTTCACAGTTGTGTAGTACTGTAGAAGATTTCTGGTACCTGTCAAGTGCCTTGAATACCCATTGTCCAAGTACCATATTTGTTTAAGATTGGTACTTGAACTAACCTAAGAGAAGGAATTTAGTTACCCTTAGGAGCCCAAATAATTTTGGGCCCTAGGTCCTTGTTAGCATGATAAGATGATCTAACATCTACTGCACCCTTTGCAGGAAGGCTCTTCTTTGCACTTGGCACATTAAGATTATGCCAACAGTCTTTGGCAAAGTGTCCCACCTTAGCACAGTACCAACATTCATGAATGTTGCATCTCCTCTTCTGAACATGTATTAAGGAAGGAGCATTTATATGCTTGTGTTCAGGAGGGGAGAAAGCAACAGTTTTCTATGAACCTTATTGATGGAAGCTCTATTGAGAACATAACAAACAGTATTAACTACCTCAGCCCAGAAATATTCTGGGAGAGAGGAGTCACTAAGCAATGTTCTCACAGCTTCTATCAAGGTCCTTGGGGAGGAGTACTCTTGGGTGATACCAAATTCTTGACAAAACCTTGTCATGGATTCAGATTGAAATTATGTGCCATGGTCAGTTCTAGTCCTGACCACAATTCATTGTAAGCCATTCTGGATCGCCTTGACATGGTTTATAAAGACATTTAAAGTATCATATTTCTTCTTAAGGAAGAATACCCATGTATATTTTGAGTGATCATCAACAATCACCAAAGTATACAACTTCCCACCTAGGCTCTGAATTGGCAAAGGACCAAACAAGTCCATGTGCAATAGATATAGACTTCTTTAATTGTCTTTGGAGCCAATACTTTTAAAGGTGGCCCTTGTTTGCTTACCCATTTGGCAAGCATGTCAGGGACCACTTTTAATACATTTTAAGTTTGGACTATTCCTAACAAGTTTTATAGAGAATAGTCTATACATTGTCTTGTAGTTAATGTGGGCAAGTCTCTTGTGTCATTGAACACAAATAGACTCACTTTCATTAGCCATAAGACATACAGATGATAGAGAATTATTGCATATAAAATCTAAACAATAAACATTCCCACTCCTAGTGCCTGAGAGAATGGTCTCTAAGTCATTAGACTTTTTGATCAAGCACTTGTCATTGTGGAATTCAATGACATAGCCTAAGTTACATAGTTGACTTATGCTTGCAAGGTTGTGTTGCAACCCTTCAACATAATCTACCCTTGTGATAAAACTATGCCATTGGAGATCATACCATATCCTTTGGTGATTCCCTTTTCAGATCCACCAAAGATGACTTTAGGTCCATTCTTCACAGCTGTGTAGTCCTATAGAAGACTTCTGGTACCTATCATGTGCCTTGAATACCCATTGTCCAAGTACCATATTTGTTTAAGATTGGTACTTGAACTAACCTGAAAGAAGGAATTTAGTTACCCTTAGGAGCCCAAATAATTTTGGGTCCTAGGTCGTTGTTAGCATGATAAGATGATCTCACACCTGCTGTACCCTTTGCAGGAAGGCTCTTCTTTGCACTTGTCACATTAAGATTGTGCCAACAGTCTATGGAAAAGTGTCCCACCTTACCAAAGTACCAACATTCATGAATGTTTTATCTCCTTTTCTTAACATATCTTGAGGAAGGAGCATTTATATGCTTGTGTTCATGAGGGGAGAAAGCAACAGTTTTCTTGTTCCTTTCAGCGGTGATCTGGTTGAATGTTAATCCGTGGGAAGTCTTGGCACCCTTTGTCTTAATGGAATCAACTTGCTTTGGCTTGGGAGCTAGGAAAGATTGGATGGCATCAGACACTGAGCAGCAAGGCTTGTCTACAGATTTGACAGCAGTCATATTCTTTGCTGGAATGAACTTGGAAGAGCTAGCTTCCTTACTCTTGAATGATGGAGCTGAGGTACCAAATACAAATGGTCCAGGTTGGGCCATTTGAATTTCTTCATGGGGGTGCCTTCGTAGAACTCATTCCCATGCCCTTTCTTCTACTATGGGAAGGAGTGTTTTCCTTCCCATAGGAGCTTCCATTCTTGCAGGGATCATACATACTGTCATGGTCTTACCTGTTAGAGAGAAGTAATACCTTTTGAAAGGTGGTATGAGGCTTGGCCTTATCCTTTCTCTTTTCTCCACTCCCTTCTCCTACTTCCATTTTATTGAACCCTAGTCCTATTCTATTGGTTTGAGAGGAAAAGGTGTCAATAATGGGAAGCACTGATTTGGGCTTCGAGAATTGAGCCACTAGGCTCTTTTCTCTGAGAAGCTTCTCCTCAAGGTCCTTAATGACCTTGTTCTGTAGGGATATGGTGCTTAAGTGAACTATTATTATCCCCTTTAGATGGCTTATCTCTCTACACATTTGCGCCACCAGGGTAGGTGACTCAGTGCACTCTGTCTCAACCAACTTAAGGGAAGCAATTTCTTGGGCTTTCCTCTTGGCCAGCTTCTTGCTCTTTTTCAGAGCTTCTAGGAGAGCTCCATACCTGTCAATCAATTGATTGACATCTTCCTCAGATTCCAAATCAATTCCACTCTTGATGAAGGTGCTTCAGATTATGGGCTTGTCTCATAATCAGAAGAAGAGATGGAATGAATCAGTACCTGTTCACTGTCAGAATTGTTCTGACTTTCTTCCTCATCAGTGATGGACATCAGGCCTAGCTGATCTTTGTCCTCTTCATCCTCCTCAATGTCACTGTCTTAATGTGATAAAGGGGCCCTGATTCCAATCTTGGCAGCAGGAAAATCTTTATCCTTTTTTGCTACAAACATCCCAATGTAAGCTTCCTCTTCTTCATCTGAATCTGAAGTTGAGGATTCAGATTCACTGCAGCTCTTTCCTTTCTTTGCTAGGAAGGATTTTTCACCTTTCCTTTCCTTTTGGTGATAATTTTTCTTATCACCTTTCTCCTTTATCTTGACTAGACAGTCAGCAATGACATGTCCAGGCTTGCTGCAGCAATAACATATGATATTATTTGAAACATGTTTACCATATTTAGATTCATACATGCACCCTTGGTGTGCAGTTTTTCAGATCTGTTGTGATCCCTTTTGGAATGTGAGGAGGAGGAGGGCTTGTTCTTCCACTGCTTCCTCCTCATCATCTTCTTGAACTGCCTTGAGAAGGCAACAAACTCCTCATCAGATGAAGAACTGTCTGAGGTGTTGTTCTCAGACTTCTCAGATTCAGCAATCCTTCTTGGAGGAGACACCATCCTGGCTTTGCTCTTCTTGGAACTGTCAGCTTTGAGAGAAACAACTCTCTCCCTTGCATGATCCCTGGTAGAAGTGTCATCTTCCTTACTTGCAGACAATTGCATCTCATAAGAGAGCAGCTTCCCAAACAAACTATGGGTATGAGTTTCACCCAGCTTGGCCACTTCCCTTATGGCACATATTTTTGTGTCACAGTATCTAGTTAGAGATCTTAGGAACTTGTCATTTAGCTCATAGTCGATGAATACCCTTTCATAGATTCTTATTTTATTAACTATCCTGAAGAACCTTTCATAACAGATGGAAATGCTTTCTTGGCTCAGCTACCTGAAAGCTTCGTATTCTTGATTGAGGAGTGATTTTCTATCATCCCTCACCCTCAGCTGTCCCTTTCATATACACCACAAGTGTATCCCACATCTCCTTGGCTGTTGTGCAGTGCACCAAGTTCTGAAAGGTGGAGTCATCAATTGCATTAACAATGATATTTTGGGCTCTTTTGTCCATTGTGAATAATACAAGTTCATCCTTGGTTAAGTCATTAAAAGCCTTGGCCACTCTCCTAGTTGGATCAATGGTGGAGGTTGTCTGAAAGGTGAAAGGTCTCTGCTTCACAGTGATGTAGATCATTGGGTCTGATGCTTCCATGAACAGCCTTACCCTTTGCTTCCATATGCCAAAGTTTTCTTTGTTGCATATGGGCAACTTCATAGACCCCATCTCCTTCTGCAATCCAGTGGAGGCCATTGGATTCAGATATGACTACTCCTTTGTAGGATCTGGTCAGACAGTTATGTCCTTCTTGACCAACCTCGCTCTGATACCACTTGATAGTTTATTAGGATGTAGTCTTTATCACCTAGAGGGGGGAGGGTGAATGTCTCTTTTCTTTTAAGCTTTAGCCTAGCTATTTTCTGAGTTAATGCAAAGTAATAAATCAAGCACACTGAAAACACACAAGCATTTATAGAGGTTCCTCAAGACAGGGTGTCTTGAGTAGTCCTCTTCCCCCTTCACCATTCTAAAAATGAGTTAGACAAGGCCAACTCCTCCAATCTCACCTCCAAGAGCTTACAACTCAGATCCCTTAAGATCTCTCAGGTTTTCCCAAACCCTACCTCAGGCTCAACAGCCCTACCTCAGGCACAGCAACCCTACCAACTCAGTCCTATTAAGAAGTCCTAACTCAGATCTCAACTGAGATCCTACACTCAAGCTGAACTATCAGCTTTACACTCAGGCCCAACAGCCCTACACCCTCAGGCAAAGTGCCCTACAAACTCAGAACAATTATGTTCCTACAGAAGTTATAAAAGAAGCTTACAACAGAAGATGAAATAATTAGATCTTTCAGCCTTTGGTCTTCTGTTGCAGATTAACTACAGTAGTAGTCTTGAAATAGGGAACAATTCAATGCTTCAATCCCGCCCCTTTCTGATCCTTCGCTTCAGTAGATGAATGCGAATCAACTTGCTCTTCTTGAATCACTCAGGTAGAGCAAACTTTCTCTTCTTGTAGCTTCAGAAAGCAGGAAGAGAAATCTTCTTGACAGCCATCAATGAAATAGTAGAGGTAAGTTCTTTTTGCCAAAAGCTCTTTTTTAAAGCCCTAAGTTGTTCTTTTATACACCTCCAGTCTTCAACGGATGTCAGATGGCCTCTGACAAAGTATGGAGGTGATTGGAGCACCTTATCTTGCTTTTCTGCAACTTGCGCCAAAAGCAAAACCCGCCAGCACATTTGAATCTTTCTCAGCGGTTGGGCTAAGATAGCTTCCAGTCTCAGTAGCTACTTCAGTCTCGTCTCAACGGATCCGCTGAGACGGATAGTTTTCTCAACGGTTTTCCTCTATCTGTAGCTCAACAGGCCCAGACTCCTTCTCAACAGCTCCTGGCCTTGTCTCAGCAGTTCAGCTGAGACCGAGAACTCATCTCAACAATTTTGGCGGTAAGCCACTGAACTTATTCCATACCTTGTAATAGCCTAGCGCTGCATAGTCATGAGGTAAAATAGGGTTTATCAAATACAACTTGTACTTAGCATTGAGTGTGATACTTCTTCAAATCAAGGGAACATTGAGGGAAATATTCCCAACAGGACCAAAGAAGTTTGAAGATGCAAACTAAGACCAATTCTGGGTTATGGCAATGCAAGAAGAGCTCAACCAATTTAAAAGATGCAAGGTCTGGAAGCTTGTCCCAATGACACAAGGGCAAAATGGCATTGAGACCAAGTGTGTTTACAAAAATAAGATGAATGAAGCTGGAGTAATCATAAAGAACAAGGCTAGATTGGTAGCCCAAGGATATAGGAAGGAAGTAGGAATAGACTTTGACCAGACATTTGCTCCTGTAGCTAGATTGGAGGCAATCAGACTCTTCTTAGCCTATGCAGCATTCAAAGTCGTTAAAGTCTACCAAATGGATGTCAAATCATCCATTCTGAATGGAGACCTGAAGGAGGAAGTATATGTAGCACAACCACCAGGTTTTATCTCTCCTACCTATACTGATCATGATTATTTTCTCAATAAAGCCTTATATGGTTTGAAACAGGCTCCAATGGCCTGATATGAGATACTCTCATCTTTTCTTCTTGAAAACAAGTTCTCAAGAGGAAAGATAGATACAACTTTATTTTTGAGAGAGTTGAAGGGCCAGATACTTTTGGTCCAAATATATGTTGATGACATCATATTTGGATCAACTGATGGGAATCTTGCAAGAAATTTGCCATGCTCATGTAAAGCAATTTGAGATGAGCAGTATAGGAGAGCTAACATATTTCTTCTTAGGTCTCTAAGTAAAGCAATCTGAGGAAGGAATATTCATTTCTCAGACCAAATTTACGTTGGAGATCATATAGAAATTTGGAATGGAGAACTCTACCCCTATGAGAACTCCTGTGGGATCAAATGTCTCTCTAGATAAGGATGAAAAGGGGAAACCCTATAATGAGTCCATGTATAGAAGCATAATTGGCTCTTTGCTCTACCTTACTGCTAGTAGGCCAGATATTATGTTTGTCACATGTGTCTGTGCAAGGTATCAAGTTAACCCCAAAGAATCTCACAACTCAGCAGTCAAGAGAATATTGAGATATCTAAAAGGTACTCCCAATCTAGGACTCTGGTATCCTAAGTCAGATGATTTTGAGCTTTTTGGATACTCTAATGCTGACTATGCTGGATGCAAGGAGGATAGAAAAAGCACTTCAGGGACTTGTCAGTTCTTGGGGAGAAGCTTGCGTCCTGGAGTAGCAAAAAGAAAAATAGCATTGCTATCTCCACAGCTGTATCAGAGTTTATTTCTGTTGGTAGTTGTTGTGCACAACTCTTATGGATTCAACACCAATTACAGGATTACAACTTACAAATTAGGAGAACATCTCTCTTCTTAGATTCCTCTAGTGCCATTTCTATTGCTAAAAATCCTGTGACACATAGTAGAACAAATTATATTGAGATTAGATATCATTTCATCAGGGAGCATGTTGAAAAGCAAGACATTTGCCTAGAGTATGTCAGTACAGACAGGCAAATAATAGACATTTTTACCAAGCCCCTTGATGTGTCTAAGTTCAATTAGTTCAAAATTGAATTGGGAATGCTAAGTTCTTAAAATTGGCATGTTGAATTCCATATATCCCTTATAGTAGTAATTAAATTATGGCGTCGACTAACAATGGGATGGATATCTCATTAGGTCCACCTTAAAGTAGACTAATGTGTTTGGTTTTGAAAGACAACAACAACAAGTTCAACTCTCATACTCTGACCAGTATGAGAGATACTGGTGGACCCCACAATGCCTTTCTGCAGCTTGCGCCACGGGAAGAACTCGCAATCTGCGTTCGATGAATTCGCCACACTGCATTCGACGAACTCGTCAAACTCTACGTTCGACGAACTCACCATACTTTGCATTCAACGAACTCGTCATACTCTGCGTTCGACGAACTCCCCAAACTCTGCATTCGACAACCTTCATTCTTCGTTCGACGAACACGCCAAGTCTCAGCGCTTTCTTCTGTCCCGTATATGCGTTCGACGAACTGAGTTCTGCATTCGACGGACTGAGTTCTGCGTTCGACGAACACGCCAAGTTTCAGCTGTTTCTTTTGTCTCATCTCAGCGTTCGACGAACTGAGTTCTGCATTCGACGAACTGAGTTCTGCTTTCGAAGAACACGCCAAGTCTCAGCTGTTTCTTCTGTCTCGTCTCACCGTTCGATGAACAATATTCTTCGTTCGACGAATTCCATTATGCATTCGACGAACTTCATTCTGCGTTCAACAAACACGCCAAGTTTCTTCTATCTTCAGCTCAGCTTGCCCAGATGCCTTCTCAACGGCTCCTGGTCTTGTCTCAGCGGTTCAGCTGATACAGTTAGGCCTTCTCAGCTGATTTAAGCAGCACACCATTGAATCTATTCCATTGTATGGAATATCATCTCCCTGTACAATACTTAGACAAACTAGAATGTATCAAATACAATATGTCCTTAGCATTGTGAGTGATGCCTCTTCAAATCAAGGGAATATTGAGGGCAATATTCCCAACAATCTCCCCCTATTTGAAGAAGGCAGAACATTCCCAATGCTAAGGCAGAACATTCCCAATGCTAAGGTCGAACTCAAAGTCGACATTCGTCGAACTCAGGAAAGAGTTCATCGAACTCAGGAAAGAGTTCGTCGAACCCAGATTTTTCCCAGTTGTTTAAGGGCAACCTGAAGCTCAGCTGAAATAGATTGTTCTGATTAAGCTGATCAACTTTCTTTAAAATCAATAGGAGGAGAGATACTTACCTTGAGGATGTAGTCCTCTAATTGATGTTGAATTCACAATGGTTGTGCACAACAGCTTCCTGCAGCAATGTACTCCGACTCAGCTGTGGATGTGGCCACACTGGTCTGCTTATTGTTGCACCATGATGTCAACCTCCTTCCTGTCATGTGCCTTAAGCACCCATTGTCCAAGTACCAAATTTGATTGAGGCTGGTACTTGAACTATCTTTTAGCTCCCCCTTGACCAGTGCATCTTGGAATGTGGTGAGATTTTTCTTAGTCCAGAGTTGATCCCGAAGCACTTATTGTCCATTAGCCTTGTTTGCTTTTTATTGGCCAAATGGACTACCCTGCAAGACAGATTTTAATATCCCTTAGGAACCCAAGGTGACTTGGGTCCTAGGTTCTTGTTAGCATAATAAAGAATTCTTCTACTCACCTCAGCCCTTCTAGGAGGTCTCTCCTTTGCACTAGGCACACTGGGGTTGTGCCAACAGTCAATGGCAAAGTGTCCCACTTTGCCACAGCACCAACATTCATGGATGTTATACCTTCTTTTCTGAACTCTTCTTGAGGTTAGTGGAGAATCACAATGTCTATGTTTAGTAGAGAAGGCAGCAGCATTCTTCCAATCTCTCTCAGCCAAGAGCTGGCTAGCTAATCTAGTATAATTATTTCTTCTTGACTTTATCTGTTTGTCAACAACAGATGTCAGCTTGGTAGCTGACATGGTGTTGATGGCATCATATATGATCAAAGTGAGAGTTGATTATACTGGTGCTACCAGCCTGCTTCTTATCTAAAGGAGATTGGGAAGGTGTTGCTCCTTTATCCTTGAAGGTGGGGACTGAGGCACCAAACACAAATGTTCCATGATGGGCCATTTGGATTTCCTCATGGGGAGCCTTCAATGCACTCATCCCCATGCCCTTTCACCTCCCATAGTTAGGAGCATTTCCCAAGCTATTGGAGCTTCCTTTCATCCAATGACCATGTACACTGTCCTGGTCATGCTTATTAGAGGGAAGTACTACCTTCTGAAAGGTGGTATGAGGCTCAGCTTTAGTTTTTCCCTTTTCTCCATTCCCAGCATCTAATGCCCCTTCATTGAAACCCAATCCCCTCCTATTTCCATAGGAGGAGAAGGTGTCAATGA
This sequence comes from Dactylorhiza incarnata, assembly GCA_033032865.1. Lineage (NCBI taxonomy): Eukaryota > Viridiplantae > Streptophyta > Magnoliopsida > Asparagales > Orchidaceae > Dactylorhiza > Dactylorhiza incarnata. Next base: position 3,201,676 of record JAWHQI010000213.1, read on the forward strand.
TGGGCAGAATAGTTTTGGGCTTAGAGAATTGAGCCACTAAGCTTCTTTCTTTAAGAAGATCATTCTCAAGCTTCCTAATGAGTTCTTCCCTTTGGTTTCTTTCAACATGAAGCTTGCCTATGATTTTCTTGAGCTCACAGGAGTTGGTGCCCTCATTGTGGGACATACCCATTTCCTCATTCATCTCAGCCTTAATGGGTCTGAGTGTTTCTAGCTCCTTAGCTTGCTTCCTAACAAGCTTCTTGCTCTTTCTCAGAGCAGCCATGAGATCACCAAACTATTCTATTAGATCAGCATGGTTCTTATTGTTGCAAGATGAGCAGTCTTCTGCATCATCTTCAGAAGATGAGTAATCATCTGATGCACTCTTGGTTTTCTTAATTGAAGCAGGTAGTAAAGGTGTGTTAGTGATGCATACCTGATCATGATGTGATTCATCATGATTTTCTTCATCTGATAGATCCATTAACCCAAAGACTTCCTCATCCTTAGATTCACAGTCTGTGAGAGTCAAAGGTGCTCTTATCCTTTCTCTGGCTACAGAGCATTCTTCATCATCTGATTTTAAGGCCATTAGGCCATTATATTCTTCAATATCTTCATCCACCTCATCATCACTATCAGAGTGAGATAGAGGGACCCTGATTGCAATTCTCTCAGCAACAGGTTCTTCAACAGCAACCATCCCAATAAGGGCTTCTTCCTTTTCAGATTCTGATGAGCTGGAGTCTGATTCACTCCATCTCCTTTCCTTCTTAGCTAGAAAGGATTTTTCTCCTTTCTTGCCTCTTGGCTGATGAGCCTTCTTCTCAGCCTTCTCTTTTCTCTTGACTGGGCAGTCAGCAATGACATACCCTGGCTTGCTGCAGCAATAACAAACAACTTTAGAGGAATTAAATTTAGAGTTGGATCCATACCTGTCATTCCTGGAGTGATGCTTTGACTCCTTGCTGTCCTCCTAATTGTGATATGAGGAGGAGGGCTTGTTCTTCCATTTCTTCCTCTTCATTATCTTCTTGAATTACCTTAAAAATGCAGCAAACTCTTCATCAGAGGAAGAGCTATCTGAGGTGCTGGTTTTAGATTCAGCACTTCTCCTTGGAGGAGACACCATCCTGCCCTTGCTTATCTTGGAGTTGTCAGCTTTGAGAGCTATAAATTTCTCCTTTGCCTGAGCCCTTGTTGAGGTGTCCTCTTCCTTTCTTGCAGACAGCTGCATCTCATAAGAAAGCGGCTTTCCAAACAGTGTGTGAGTGGGGGTCTCACCAAGCTTGGCCACTTCCCTGATTGCACAGATTTTTGTGTCCCAGTCCCTTGTTAGAGATCTAAGGAACTTATCATTCAGCTCATAGTTGGTGAATACTCTCCCATAGGTTCTCAGCTCATTGACTATTCTGAAGAACCTCTCATAGCATATGGAGATGCTCTCCTGGCTCTGCTGCCTGAAGGCTTCATACTCTTGGTTAAGGAGTGACTTTCTATCATCCCTTACTTCAGCTGTCCCTTCCATATATACTACTAATGTGTCCCACATTTCCTTGGCAGTAGTGTAGTGTACCAAGTTTTGAAATGTGGAATCATCAGTAGCATTCACTATGATGTTCTGGGCTCTTTTGTCCACGGTGAACAATTCAAGTTCATCCTTGGTCAAGTCATTAAATACCTTGGCCACTCTTCTTGTTGGATCTATAGTGGAGGCAGTGTGAAAGGTGAAGGGTCCTTCTTCAACTGTAATGAAAATCCTTGGATCAGATGCTTCCATAAACAGTCTAATCCTTTGATTCCATATGCCAAAGTTTTCTTTGTTGCATATGGGCAACTTCAAGGATCCCATTTACTTCTTCAATCCAGAGGAGGCCATTGGATTGTGATTTGACTATACCTTAATAGGATCTGGTCAGATAGTTATGTCCTTCTTGACCAACCTCCCTCTAATATCACTTGTAAGTTTATAAAGGTTGTAGTCTAAATCACCTAAAGGGGGGGGTGAATAGGTCTTTTGACTTTTACTTGATTGATTTAGATGTTTAAAGTTATTCTAAGCAAGTAATCAAGCACACCCAGACAACACACAAGTATTTATAGTGGTTCCCCAAGACTGGGTGTCTATGGGTAATCCACTTTCCCCCTTCACCCTTCTAACATTGTGTTAGACAGGGCCAACTCCTCCAAACTCGGCTCCAAGAGCTTACAACACAGATCCCTCGGGATCTCTCAGGTTTTCTCCAAACCCTACCTCAGGCACAACAACCCTACCTCAGATCAGCCACTGATCCTACAACTCAGACCACAGCAGGTCCTACAGTCTCAGGCCCAAACAGCCCTACCTCAGAGGAATCCACCTCCTACAACTCAGACCCCTTCCAGGTCCTACCTCAGAGGAATCCTCCTCCTACAGCTCAGGCAATAATGCCCTACAACTCAGGCTAAACATCCCTACAAGCTCAGGCCTTCATCCCTACAAACTCAGGCCAACAAGCCCTACAATCTCAGGCAAATAGCCCTACAAACTCCGAACCCAAAGGTTCCTACAAAAGAAATAATGATCTTTACAAATAGAAGGAAGAAAGGTCAAGCCTGGTTCTTCTTCTTCTTCTTAGCTGTTGTTGCAGACTTGAACCAGGGAGCAGAAGTTCAACTCCAACTAGTTCTTCTTGATCAGCCCTTCAGATGAGGGACTGGATCTACTACTCTATCTTGAAATGAATCAAGATGAGCTATCTCTTTTCTCCTTCCAGCCTTATGTGAGTTCAGTTGTTGGCTGTCGTCAATAAAACAGTTATGTTCTTGATTTTGCGTGCTGGAGATCTCGCAGTGGTTCTTTCTCAACCCTAATTTATCCCTTTATACATCCCCGACCTTCAACGGCTCTCAGTCGTCCTTCTAACCAGTATGGGAGAGACTGGTGGACCCCACAATGCCTTTCTGCAGCTTGCGCCATGGGCATAACTTGCAATCAGCATTCGACAAACTCGCCATACTGTGTTCGACGAACTCGTCAAACTCTGCATTCGACGAACTCGCCATACTCTGCGACAAACTCATCATACTCTGCATTCGACGAACTCGCCAAACTCTGTGTTCGACGACCTTCATTCTTCGTTCGATGAACACGACAAATCTCAGCGCTTACTTCTGTCCCGTCTCAGCATTTGACGAACTAAGTTCTGCGTTCGACGAACTGAGTTCTGCGTTCGACGAACACGCCAAGTCTCAGTTGTTTCTTCTGTCTTGTCTCAGCGTTCGATGAACTGAGTTCTGTGTTCGACAAACTGAGTTCTGCGTTCGACGAACACACCAAGTCTCAGCTGTTTCTTCTATCTCGTCTCACCATTCGACGAACAATATTCTTCGTTCGACGAACTCCATTCTACGTTCGACGAACTTCATTCTGCGTTCGACAAACACGCCAAGTTTCTTCTATCCTCAGTTCAGCTTGCCCAGATGCCTTCTCAGCGGCTCCTGGTCTTGTCTCAGCGGTTCAGCTGATACAGTGAGGCCATCTCAGCTGATTTAAACAGCACACTTTTGAATCTATTCCATTGTATGGAATATCATCTCCCTGTACAATACTTAGACAAACTAGAATGTATCAAATACAATATGTCCTTAGCATTATGAGTGATGCCTCTTCAAATCAAGGGAAAATTGAGGGCAATATTCCCAACAAGGAGGTAGGTGAACCCTGTTGGATCGATAAGCGCCCTTAGGGGGGTGAATAAGGGAATAAAATTCTTTTTGTAATATTAAGCAATTTACTATATTGTTTTAAAGTTAACAAAAGAGCAAAATAACAATTTAGCAAAAAGTAATTTCCAATAATAAAATTTACGCCAAATGAGAGAAATTATGTAAACACAAATAGAGACATGATTGTATTATATGAATAAGTGTTTACATAAATTTGATTTCAATATCAATAGAAATCGGAGGCGTACAATTGTTAATAATTTTTCCTTTTCTATACCGATTTGTATCCCCACAAACCGGTTGGCTTTAGCCTATCCTTCCCCGGTTATGGCCTCAAGCCGCTCTAGCCAATCCTTCCCCGGATATGGCCTCGAGCACCCCTAGATGTAATATCCTAGACCTAGTCTCCAACTCACGTGGCGAATTACCCCCTAAGCCGCGCAAGGACCTAGTCGCTAACACAAAGTGATTTTTACTACAAAAATTACAATAATGAAATAAATAAATAACAAGAACTCCCTCTATGAGATTTCTAAAGTTGAGGATGAAGGATCGTTGTAGCATAAGCGAGGTTGAAGCGTTCGTTCTTCAGATGCAGCATGGGGGCTTCCTTCTCCAGAAATCTTCTTTGGCTTTGAGTGGGAGATGAACTTTCGGCAGAGTAACAACTCTGGAATTTTGGCACAAGTAATCTCTCTGGAAGCTCTAGGCAAAACGAGAGAGAAGCCATCATTTTATAGAACATGGAGATAGCGCCTGCGGTAGCTCCTAACGCCTGTGGTAGCGTTCGTGTGGAGGCGGTTACAAAACCGCCGACGGCGTGGCGTTGTACACGAACTTGAGCTAGCACCAGGCGGTAGCGCTAGTGCTGGCGATAGCGCTAGTGCCTACGTTAACCCCTAGCGCTGGCGGTAGTGCTTTAGTTCAGTTTGTTGGTTCCAAGCTTCTTTCTACCTGTGGAGTATTGCACCTATAGTTCCTGCACACTATAAACACACGACAAGCATGATCAAATACAATTTGGGATTTATTATTCTCAAACAAAGGGATGTGACACACATGTCCAACAATCTCCCCCTTTTGATAATAACAAATCCTCTTAGCAAGAAATCAACAAAGGTGTTTATGGTATATGATAAGCATGAGAATAGTGAATACTCCCCCTATCTTAATGTTCCCCCTACATAAATGCAATTTATATTTTACTCCCCCTAAATTACAAGAATTAGTCTCCCCTTAATCTTCTAGATTTCTCCTCTAGATTTCTTCAATTAATCTCCCCCTTTTGGTATTATCAAAAGAAGGTGGGGTGAGGGTAGTAAGGAGGCACTCTTTATAAATGATAAAGCATGATCGAGCTTTTGAAATATAGATAATGATAAAGAGTTTAAGCATAGAATATATAAGAAATTTCAAATAAAAAGATAATAGTTGTAAGAAATTGGAAGATTATAAGAAACATCTTTTTGTAAGCATGAAAAGCATAAGTAAAAATATGATTTTAAGTTCAAAATTGAAAGATGTTTTAACCTTTTTGAAATCTCAAAGTTTTTCATAAAGATACCAAGCATGAAATGAACATATCAAAAAAAATATACTACAATGTTACTTAATTTCAAGTTTAAGGGATACCAAACATTGTAGAGATCATGCTAGGTTATCTAGTTCATTTCTTACATAAAGAGTAGCATAGATAAAGTATTAGAATCCAATACTCATGAGAAGAAGTGTTATGAAAGATAATGAAGTGCACATAAGTGTATTTTGAGCAATGTTAACAAATAATTTAAATCACAAAATACAAGACATATGTAGAGTAAAGTGCACAATAAAACACAAGTATATTAACTTTCACACACTTTAATGCACATAATTTTTAACAAAGTGGTGTAATAACTAAGGTTTGCACAAGACACTTTACTATTCTTTCCAAAGTACTCAACCTCACAATGCTTATGAAGACTTATCAGGAGGTTCAAGTAGTGCTTGTGGGAGTTATATTTGTCTATTTTTTGTTCACTTTTGTGAGACAATATTCTCTGAATACACTTGTTTTGCAAACCCAACATAATAAAATTTTTAAACCACTTTTCTTAATTTTTAAGTGCAATTCAAATGTAGTGTAGATAATAAACTTATGCAAATTTTAATTCATTATACAATTACAATACACAAGCAAACATTTTTAGATTTAAACACACATGTACATTACCAAACATAAGTGAGTGTAAAAATATCATTATCAATCACAATACATTTACTCATACTTAGAGGCATGCTAAGCTTGGTTCTACACATATTTTTAAATACAATTGATGCACTTTAAATAGATATATCAAGGCATGATAAACAAAACAATATTCATAGTAATATGAAGAAACAAGTTTTAACATTGTAGATAATTCTAAATAATAGAATTCATACATGCTTGATATTAACAATAAAGATCATACATTTTTTTTGTTGTTTTGAAAAATTTTAATGAAAGAAAAAACACAAAAACATATTTTTGTATTTTTGAATTTTGAAGTTTTGTAGTTGATTTTTCATAATATAAATAAATCAAAAATAACAAAAGTCAGAAATACAAAAACTTAGTAGTATATATAAACTAACATATTTTTATTGATTTTTAGAAATTTTGAAAAACAGAAAAATCAAACACCCACGCTAGCGCCGGCGCTAGTGCTAGCGCTGAAAACAGTAAGTGATTTTTTGAGAATTTTAAATTTTCATTTTTTGATCTTGATTAAGAGTCCTTAGAGTAGTCTTATACAGAAATTTTGTAATTTATGGAGATGTCTTGATTGCTCAAATTGCATAAAACTTTAGCATTTTTCAAATAACTTATTCTAAAATGTCTAAGACTCTTAATTCCAACCTTAACATTTGAAACCTTGCATCGGGAAGAGGTTTAGTGAATATATCAGCAAGTTGAGAGTCCGTGCCAATGAAACTTATCCTAACATTTTTCTTTTTAATGTGATCCCTTATGAAATGATGCGCACATCTATATGTTTGGATCTAGAATGATGTACCAGATTATTTGTAAGATCAATGGCACTTTTGTTGTCACATTTTAATTCAATATGTTTTAGATGAACACCAAAGTCCTCTAGAGTTTAGCTCATCCATAGTGCTTGTGCACAACAACTCCCTAATGCAATGTATTCGGCCTCCGTGGTGGAGAGTGCAACCAAATTTTGTTTCCTACTAGACCATGCAACTAATGAAGGTCCTAGAAAATGACAAGTACCACTAGTGTTTTTCTATGAAGTGAGCATCCAGCGTAGTCCGAATTGGAGTAGCCGTGAAGTGTAAATGATTTATTGTGCCGGTACCATAATCCTAATCTAGATGACCCAATTAGATATCTAAAAATACGTTTTACTGCTTTAAATGAGATTATTTTGGATTGGCTTGAAATCGAGCACATAAGCATACGAAAAACATAATATCGGGTCTAGTTGCACTTAGATAAAGTAGTGATCCTATCATACCCCTATATAAAGTTTGATCTATAGAAATTCCCGATTCATCTTTTCCTAATTTTAGTGATGCACTCATAGGAGTAGAAGCTTGTTTAAGGTTTTCAAATCCAAAGCGTTTAAGCATATCAAAGGCATATTTAGTTTGACATATAAAAATACCATCATTTCTTTGTGATATTTGAAAACCAAGGAAATAAGAAAGTTCTCCTACTAGACTCATTTCAAATTCATTTTTCATCACTAAAATAACTTCATTACACTACTCTTCATTAGTAGGTCCAAAAATAATATCATAAACATATATTTGTAAAATAATCATATCATCATTATTGTGCTTAATGAAGAGAGTATTATCCGCACTTCCCATAATATAACCGTGCTTTAATAAAAATGATGTAAGTCTTTCATACCATGCACGGGGCGCTTGTTTTAAACCATAAAGCGCTTTTTCTATTTTATAAACATGATTTGGAAATTTTTCACTAATAAAACCGGAGGGTTGTTCAACATAAACTTCTTATTTTACAAACCTATTTAGAAAAGCACTTTTCACATCCATTTGAAATAGTTTTATTCTTTTAAAACTTGCAAATGCTAGAAAAATTCTTATAGACTCTAATCTAGCAACGGGTGCAAAAGATTCATCAAAATCTATCCCCTCGATTTGTGAATATCCTTGTGCTACTAAGCGTGACTTATTTCTAATGATTCTAGACTCACCATCTAATTTATTTTTATAAATCCATTTTACACCTACAACTGGGTGACTAGATGGTCTTTCTACTAATTTCCAAACATTATGTAGCTCAAATTGTTCTAACTCTTTATTCATAGCTAAAAACCAAAATTCATCATTTAAAGCAGTTGAAACGTTTTTTGGTTCAATTTCGGAAACAAAACAAATATTTGAATAATATTCATGAAGAGAAGAGCAAGTTCTTACCCCCAATGGATGGTTCACCAATTATTAATTCCCGTGGATGATCCTTTGTGAATTTCAAGGCACTTGGAGGCACATATTCATCTTCCTTGGCCTCCTCTTCTTCTTCTTTGGAAGGTTCCTCGTCACCATGCTCCAAAGGATGTAAGTGATCATCCTCTTTGCCTGCGGAAAGTTTTTCTATACAAGGAACATGTTCATCAAATTTCACATTAATTGATTCTTCAACTTTTCTAGTTCTTTTATTAAAAATTCTATAAGCTTTATTATTTGAAGAATATCCAAGAAAAGTTCCTTCATCACATTTTTCATCAAATTTCCCAAGCTATCTTTAGTATTTAAAATGAAACATTTACAACCAAAAACTTTGAAGTAAGATACGTTAGGCTTATTTTGAAAATAGAGTTCATATGGTGTGAGATTAAGAGATGGGCGAAGCATGATTCTATTTATAACATAACATGATGTATTTATGGCATCGACCCAAAAGGACTTAGGCAATTTATATTCACATAACATATGGCGTGCTAGTTCTTGAAGTGTCCTATTCTTTCTTTCTACAACACCATTTTGTTGTGGTGTGCGTGGTGCGGAGAATTCATGTTTTATGCCTAACATATCACAAAAAGAATGAATTTATCATTTTCAAATTCTCCTCCATGATCCGAGCGAATGCATTTAATTTTTAAATCACTTTCATTTTGAATACGAGTACATAATTTTGAAAATTCGCTAAATGCATCGGATTTGGATGAGAGAAATATTGTCCAACAATATCTTGAAAAATCATCTACTAAAACATATGTATATAATCTACCACCAAGACTTGCGGTGCTAACGGGACCAAAAAGATCCATATGAATTAATTGCAAGGGTCTTGAAGTAGAAATAATATTTTTACTTTGAAAGAGGATTTTCTAATTTTACCTTTTTGACAAGGTGAACATAGTGAAGGTAAATTCCCATTTAATCCAGGCAATCCTCTAATTAAATCTCTTTTGGCAAGTTTTACAATAAGTTGTGTGCTAGCATGTCCTAGCCTTCTATGCCAAAGTTCTAATTCATCATTTTTTATGATAAAACATTTTATAGATGATTTAGAAAGATCATGAAAAGAAATATATAAACATTATGTATTCTTGGTGTAGTTAGTAAAATATCTTTTGTAGTAAGATTAGATATTTTGCGTAGATTAGTGGAAGATTCAAATAAAACATTTAATCCTTTATAGCATAATTGACTAATAAAAATAAGATTGTGTTTTAGCCCTTTCACATAAAGAACATTAGATGAAGTAAAGGATTCGTTATCAACTGTACCAATACCCATGATCCTTCCTTTTTCGTTATCACCAAATGTCACGATCCCTCCCGTCTTCTTTTCTAGGCTAAGGAACTTTGCTTTATTGCCCTTCATGTGCTTGGAGCATCCAGAATCCAAGTACCACTTGTCTTCATTTTCCTTAGTCTGCCTACACAACTAGAAAGAAGATGAGAGTAAAGATCTGGATACCCAAGTGGTACCACCCATAGAATAAGTGGAAGCCTTAGGTACCCAGATTTGCTTTAAAGTAGATTGTTTTAATTTCCTGCAAGAACTAGATGTGTGACCAAACCTATAACAGTTGGCACACGTAATAAAGGGGGTTGAGACCTTTTTCTGGAATTTTTCTTGCTGGAAAGAATCGAATTTACAGAAGAAAAATATTTTGCAAAAGAAATCTTTGGATTTTTGTATGAGGTGATAGCGTCGGCGTTAGTGGCTAGCGCCGGGCGGTAGCCCTCACCTTGATATCTGAGCCCAAATTTTCTAGAACCATAGTACTGATTCCCTAAAATCTTATCCAGATATTTTTCGCCCATTCCAAATCTTTTAATGGCCATGGTGAGATCATGAACTTGTGCTTTAAGTGAAGAATTTTCTTTCACAAGCATGACACCTATTTTGAAAACCTTTTTTATTATTTTTTATTTGCAAAAGAGAGGCTTCTAATTTCCTTTCTAATTCCCTCTTCTCTTTTGTAAGAGTTTTGGCATGAGAGAGGGCTTTAGAAAGTGACTCTTCAATATCTTTTGCCATTTTAGTGGAGTGATCACACTCTTGGCAAGAAACCTTTCTCTTTTCAAAAACAATTAATTTCTTGGAAAGCTTTTGATTTTCTTTAATTAGAGATTCATTTTCATGATTCAATAAAACATTATCTTTCATATATTTATCAAAAGCTTTGCAAATTTCAAGAAATTCATTAAAGAGTTCATCATAAGTGGGAGGAGTTAACTTAGTGTCGCTAAGAACACTGGTGTCGTCGTTGTCATTTTCTTGTCCCATGAGGCACATGTTTGCTTCCTCATCTTTGCTTGATGAAGACCTGCTTGATCCTTCGGAGGAGGAGGTGTCATCCCAAGTTTTAGCTTTTAACACCTTCCTCTTTTCATTCCCTTTGTGCTTCTTGTCCTTTTTCTCCTTCAAAAACTCTGGGCACTAGCTCCGAATATGCCTGGTCTTCCTGCAATGATAGCATTCCGGTGACGGTCTTTCTTCTTCATCGTCACTCTCCTTTTCCTTCTTCGAAGATGACCCTTTCGATCTTCCTTCCTTTTGGAAATATTTCCGGAAGGTGTTTCTCCTTTCCAGATTCCTCGTGAACTTTCAGAAGTTCTTTACCAAAAGGCTTTCTTCATCTTCATCCTCATCCTTTTGGCACTCCTTCTATGATTTTAGTGCCAATGCTTTCTTCTTTGGCTCCTTGTTGTATTCATCATGTTGGATCTTGAGTTCTACCTCATGGGTTTTGAGATTCCCAACGAGGCTCTCAACTTGGAGCGTTCTTAGATTGTGTGACTCCGAGATAGCCATCACCTTTGGATTGAATTTTGGAGGAAGGGATCAAAGAATCTTTCGGACCAAGTCGCCATTGGAGAAGTTATTTCCAAGAACTTTGGAGGCATTGACGATCTTGGTGAAGCGTGTGTACATGGCATCAACATCTTCACTTTCATCCATCCGGAACTTTTCATATTCTAACTCCAGTTGGAAAAGCTTTGAATCTTTAACCTGCGATGTACCTTCATGAGTAATTTCCAAATGATTCCAAATATCATATGCAGTAGTACTTGCGGAAATTCTATTAAATTCATTTCTATCTAATGCACAAAATAAAACAGTCATGTCCTTGGTGTTATTTTTGCATTAAGTTTATCCCTATCATACCATTTATCTTTTGGTTTTTCTAATGTTATCTCTCCAACTACATTTGTAGGAGGAGAGTATTCCTCTTCTACCATATCCCATACCTCAATATCTAGGGTCATAAGAAAACATCTCATCCAATTTTTTTAATAATTATAATCTGACCCAGTAAATAGTGGAGGTCTACTAATTCCCTGACTCTCAGAAAAAGAGAGATCATAAGACGTCATTATTCCTGGTATTTAAACCGTTTGGAATAACCTACGCTCTGATACCACTTGTTGGATCGTTAAGCGCCCTTAGAGGGGAGTAAATAAGGGAATACAATTCTTTTTGTAATATTAAGCAATTTACTATATTGTTTTAAAGTTAACAAAAGAGCAAAATAACAATTTAGGAAAAAGTAATTTCCAATAATAAAATTTACGCCAAATAAGAGAAATCAAGTAAACATAAATAGAGACATGATTGTATTATATGAATAAGTGGTTACATAAATTTGATTTCAATATCGCTAGAAATCGGAGGCGTACAAATGTTAATAATTTTTCCTTTTCTATACCGACTTGTATCCCCACAAACCGGTTGGCTTTAGCCTATCCTTCCCCAGATATGGCCTCAAGCCGCTCTAGCCAATCCTTCCCCAGATATGGCCTTGAGCACCCCCTAGATCTAATCTCCTAGACCTAGTTGCCAACTCACGTGGTGAATTACCCCCTAAGCCGCGCAAGGAACTAGTCGCAAACACAAGGCGATTTTTACTACAAAATTTACAATAATGAAATAAAGTAAATAACAAGAACTCCCTCTATGAGATTTCTGAAGTTGAGGATGAAGGATCACTGTAGCATAAGAGAGGTTGAAGCGATCGTTCTTCGGATGCAGCGTGGGGGCTTCCTTATCCAGAAATCTTCTTTGGATTTGAGTGGGAGATGAACTTTCGGCAGAGTAACAGTTCTGGAATTTTGGCACAGGTAATCTCTCTGGAAGCTCTAGGCAAAATGAGAGAGAAGCCGTCATTTTATAGAACATGGAGATAGCGCTTGCGGTAGCTCCTAACGCCTGTCATAGCATTCGTGTGGAGGCGGTTACAAAACCGTCGGTGGCGTAGCGTTGTGCATGAACTTGAGCTAGAGCCAGGCGGTAGCGCTAGCGCTAGCGATAGCGCTAGCGGCTGTAGTAACCTCTAGCACTGCCGGTAGAGCTTAAGTTCAGTTTGTTGGTTCCAAGCTGCTTTCTACCTGTGGAGTATTGCACTTATAGTTCCTGCACACTATAAATACACGACAAGCAAGATCAAATACAATTTGGGATTTGTTTTTCTCAAACAAAGGTATGTGACACACATGTCCAACAAACCCTCCTCCCATAGAGATGATATCCCCAAAAGCCCTGATCAATGCCCACAAGTTTCTCAAAAGCCTCGTGCACATGTTGAGGGGGAGACATTAAAAGATGATAGTACAGTCCTTGAAAGTGGCCCAGAACCTCATGAAGAGGTGAATCGGGAGGAAATTATGATTATTGCTAATGAGGTAGTATTGAACGCTGAAGAAGGTAGGTCTGGGAATAGTCCTATAAATTATTTAGAAGGTCAAGAAGTTCATGAAGAAGAAGAAATTTCAGAAAGATCTCAGAAAGGATTTCTGAATTATGATGTGCATCAAAGTGCTTCTAATGGTGAATGTGAGCACCCCTCTGTCATGACCTCACAAATGCACGGGGAGCCATCTATTCAAGTTATTTTGCAGCCTTCACCACCAAGAATAGAGAATGATCAGCCCTCTTCTATTACACCAACTCTCACAACCCCATCTTCTGAGTTTATGTCCCAAATAGAGACTCTACTTGACAGACAAAGAGCACAATTTGAAGCATATGTGGATAATGCTGTCTAGAGTTGTAAAGATGACCTGTATGCCAGAATCAATGGTCTGCAGGAGGAAATACAGCATGTGAACTATCAAAATGCAAATATTTACAACATTGCTGCAAATGTTGTCTTCAATACTGGTGATCAAATAACACATATTAATGAAGCCATCTTGCTCATTGGTCAACAACTCAACATTATTCTGGACAAAATGAATGTATTAAGGGTTAATCTACAAACTATCATTCAAAATCAGGATGTGGCCTTTACTGATTTAGAAGACGCTGTTAATACTAATCTTCAAAGAATCTCAGCCAGTGCTCAAGTCTCTAAGGAACTGGTGGATAATGTTGGTGAGACTCTACTGCATCAACTTAAAGTCACCTAGGATCATCTCCCCTCTCTCCTAAATCAATCTCTCAGAACTTCCCAGGGCACACTCATGTATGCAATTGGAAATTCGAATGCTCTCCTCTCTAAACAACTAAAGTCCTCCCAAGCCTCTCTTTCTAAGGAAATATTTGCAGAAGCCAAAAAGGGGAGATTTTATCAAGACATCATGCCTTGTGGCTATCAAATAAAGTAAGGTTATATATGGGTCGTGATACAATAGATTATGGAATACCATATCAACATCCTCTCCCAGAAGGTAGTGGTATTCATGAAGAACTTTTAGATGTGCAAGTAGTAGAAGACCTCTCAGAGCATCATCTATAACCTGAAATCTATCAAGAGTATTTTGTTGAAGAGCCATCCAGTGGCAGTGGGCAAGTTAAAAAGGGAAAGAGACATCATGTGGATAATGAAGAGCAAGAGGCCAATAGAAAGAGAATGGAAGAAGTTAAAAAGAATCCAAACTTTGAAGAATGATGCCCATGCTCAAGGGACATTATCTTAAATACTTGAGCACTATATCAGCATGGTAAAAATGATAGAGGTCAATTCTATAGTTCAGAGGAATGACAAAAATATGAGTTAGCTAAAGCAGGCAGAAGGGATTATTGGACAAAAGTTAGAATGAGAGATCCTTCAGTGCAGAATACTACGCATGCCCCTCTCAGATATCACCCCAAGCCATATAGATACTTTGAAAGGAAAAAAGCTAAAGCAGGTTGATGCTGAGAAGTCCAAGAAGGCTGAAGCTGAGAAGAAATGGAAGGATAGATCATCTTCTAAAGGTAAATCTGTCCAAGAGGAATGATGAGGAATATGGAATTTATGAAAACTATATGCATAATTCTATGTTTATCATTCGTGTCTGATTTATATTCATGTTTTAGACATTTTTTGGTGATCCTGTTAATTGCCCTAATTCTATATAATGATCTTTATTGAGTATATTTATCGGTAAAACTTATCTATAATTATAAGTTCGGGCTTCTTCAAATAGGGGGAAATTGTTGGGAAATGTGCCCTCAATGTTACTAGATTTGAAGAAGGAACACAAGTATAGATAAGCAAAGTTGTTTTTGATATTATGTTTAAGTTCATGATGTGACAGATATATCAATGCTACATTCCTAGAATCAAGACTATAACAGAAGTAAAAATCATCTAAGTCAAAAATCATCTTGAGGATTAGCTTAAATATCGTTGAGACAAAAGTGTATCATTGAGATAGTCTCGACGATATTGTCTTGAGGAAACTCAATCGTTGAGATGACTAAAATCGTGCAGACAGAAGTCTCGCCGATATCGTCTTGAAGCAGCCATATTGATTTGAAGATTAAAGATAAATCGTGTAGACAGAAGCATCTCGACGATATCATATAGAAGGAGCTATATCCTCTATATAGCTATGATAAGTTGGGAAGGCAGAAGTATATCGACGATATCATCTTGAAGAGCATATATCGTCATGATGATCAAGATGATATCGTCTTGAAGAAAGTTTGTCGTCTTGACAGTTGCAGAGGTGTATTTAATGTGCATACATTTCTTGGAAATTGCTCTACAAAAAATATGCAAGCCACTTATCTTGCCCACTAATCAAAAAGAATTTAATGATATATTCTCTGCATAATAGTCATTGCATAGCCATTAATGATAAATTCCAAATACTTCCAATTGTGCAAGTTCCAAAATTGCAAATCATTTATGATAGTTTATTGTGTTGTTTCAAATTATATTCCTTACTAACCAATTACTTATGGAATAAGATTTATTGAGGGCCTATATGCAAAATTGCAGAGGAATATAAATAGAAAGATTTTCAAATTCAAAAAGCTCTCTCTCTCTCTCTCTTATTCTCACACTTACACAGATTGAAAACAGAAAAAGAGAAAAAAGTCTAAAGAAGAAATCTTCATCACTATGCTGAAAAGATCAAGAAAGAATCTTCTTCCTATGCAACACAAGTTCATTCGATATTCATCAAAAGGAAGATTCTTAAGAAAGCTCCAAGATTCAAAGTGTGTTCAGCTTACATCTGCAAGAAGAAGACTATAGAGCAACAAACTTTATCTTTGAAGCCTTCTCTTCAAAAATAAAAAATAAAAATATTTCATTACTCTGTAGGGTTCTGTGTGAGCCTGTAGGATCTTGGATAATATCTGAGTTGGTGTAGGACTTGTAAAGTCTAAGGTGTTTGTAGGGTTTAAGTAATCTGAGTTGGTAAGGTTCTTGTAACCTGAGTGTAGGCATTCTGGGTGAGAGCTGAGGTAGGATCCTTTGTGGGTCTAAGTTGTAAGATCTTCTGTATTGGATAGAGATCTAAGTTTTTGGAGAAGTTGCCTCGTCTAGCACACTGCTAGATAGGTGAGAGGGATAGTGGATAACCTCTTGATACATTGTCTTGAATGGAACCACTCTAAATTTTGTGTACTTTCTATGTTTGATTGTGTGTTGTACTAGATAGATTTTAAAGAGTCAAATAACTTTGAAAACACCTAATCACCCTCTCTAGGTGTATTATAGACAACCCAAATCTTTCAAGTATTCACTAGGACGATGGTCATTTTGGCAAACTCCTGGGTCAGGTGTCGAGTAGTTGACTTCGGTCGTGGAGGGGTAGGCGCGAGGTCCATATAATTGGGTACTACAAGGATAAACATGATTATTTATTCCCACGAGGTGTGAGACGAGTGTGAAGAATAACGTTCACTTACCAGGAACAAGGACGATATCAGGGCTAGCCTAGTTGCTCGCTCCCTCTTGCTCGTTGACCAACTGATCACCCACACTGCCCTCAGTGGCAAAGTTGACCTACGAAACCCTTGGCTCAAGATTGGCGTGACATCGTGAAAGTTGTTATAGGAGAGTAAATTAAAGGAAAGGCTCACATCTGGTCTGAAACTCCAAGGCTTAGGCTGAACCCGGGTTGTGATCTGAGCCCGGTCGGGGTCGTTCCCTCTCCCACGGACTCTCTCCTTGCTTTTTTAGCAATGCATTTTTCTACGCGCCTCGGCGTAAGTCGTGAGGAGTGCTCGGTGATGAGTCCCAACAATCCAGCGGAGGTCGACTCACCCTTTTTCTTAGCTGCGACGAGGCGAGCCTGGAACTCTTGGGAGAGCGGCATTATGTTGGTCAACCGAGAAAAAGCAAAAGAAGAGAAGAATGGGTTGGGGGCATTCCATGAAACCCCCCTCCCCCATCCCTCCTGGTATTTATATCCCTGGTGGGGCCCTCTAAAATATTCTCTCTGAATTCAAGGCACTCGGGGTTGAACTATCTTTCTGAGCTTGAAGCAAACTCGCAAAGAGCAGGGATTGTGTGCAACTCTGTATTTGTCGAGGGGACCAGCAAAGAGTACGCAAAATAGGACGCTCTGGAAGAGGGGCGTGCCGCGAATATCCCACCCTGGTAGCTTGCACTCACCCTCCCCATCTTGGGCGAGTCGCGAGAACACCATGCATGCTGGGTACTTGCCCACCCACCTAGCCGATATTGGCATTGCTTCTAGCCGATATCGGCCTCGCTTCTAGCTGATATTGATCTTGTTTCTAGCATTTTGCGAGAACCCAACATTGCTGGGTACTCGCTGCCCAGGCGAGCACGCATTGAGTACCCAACATCGCCCTCCAACATGAAGGCCGCAAAAGACGTCTTTCTATATTCGGAGGTCATTATCTCCTCCAACAATTCCTTAATCCTCACTAACCAATCATCTCCATCGGTCGGTGTGTCGACTCCCTTGAAGATAGGAGGATGGAAGACCAATAAGTATTTTAGTTGGTGGTCTCTCTGTCCACCGGCATGCTCTCATATTGTCTTAATACACCCCAATACTCCTTCTGGTGTGAAGGGATCCACACTAGGCACTACTCTAGTGGCTTGAGTTTCCAATACTGCATTCGAAATCATTATGCAAAAATCTGCGGGAGACATGTTCGGGAGGTCTGGAGCAGTTTTTCTACTGTCCGCGAGCTTCTTTCAAGCTATCCTTTTGGATGGTAGAGAATGGGTTTATTAAATTTAGCTTTATTACCTTGGTGTTGGAAATGTGCATAGAATGTATCTAAATACAATAAATCTGCAGAATGTCTAATGATTATACTTTTGACTTTAGCCTTTTGATTGAAATTTATTGGTTTCTCTAAATTTTTTTCCCTAGAGGTCTCTTCTCACTATTAGAATTTGTTTTATTAAATACGGTGAGCTTTTTAAGGGTTATTGTTATCTAGAGTTTCTATTAATGGTCTGGTCTCAGTTATTTGAAAGTCACTAGGTCTAACAAAAGTGACTGGATTTTTCCAGACAGGTCTACTAGGGACTTCTATGCTAGTGGATGGATCTGCTCCTAATCCAAGGTGCTTAAATCTCATAGAGAGATTTTGTGTAATATCTTTGAGTTTTTGACTCCTACCATTAAGTGAGTCTTCAAAGACTTTTGCCTTTGTAAGCTCTTCTTGTAAAGCTAAATTTTCATTAGTTAGTTTAGTTAGTTCTGATTCCTTTTTACAAATTTGATTTCTCAAAACCTAATTTATAGAATACAAATCATCCTTTTTAACGTCTTCTAACTCTTCCTTAACTATTTCTATTTTTTTTTGAACTTTAAGATAATAATTACAAAATTCCTTAAAGCTATTTTAAATTCTTTTGAATTAAATTCAAAGTTATCAAAGAGACTTACTTGATCTCCTTCATCATCTTAGAAGACCTCCAATGCCATCAGGCAGACAGCTTGAGCAGCAGTTTCTTCATCACTCTCTGATGAGGAGCTTGAGTCAGATTCTATGTCACTTCAAGTTTAAGCAATGAAACCTTGACCATTCTTCTTATCCTTCCTCCTAAAGGATTTCTTCTTGTGCTCCTTCTTGTTGCTTTTGTCCCTTTGCTCTTTAAGATATTCTGGTGCAATAATGTGCCTAGGATTTTTTCAAGAAAAACAAATTATTTCCTGTTTAGGAGTTTTGTCAAACCTTGGTTTGATTGAACTCCACTCCATTATTCTGGAGTCTTCTGTCTTGACCCATATTCTGAATCTCTTGGCCAAGAGGTTGAACATCTCTTCCTCAGAGGTGGAAGGATCTCCTTCAGCAACCTTTAGAGCAATTGTCCTCTCTTTAGGAGTTGAGACCTTTTCTCTGGCTTCAGTCTCAACTCTACTTTTTTGAAGTAGCTCATAGGATTTGAGCTTGCCAAGTAGAGCATATGTAGATATCTCTCTGTGGCATCGGGACTCTCTAATGACCCGGATCCTTGAATCCCAAGTGCTTGGGAACCAAATAAGGAGTTTATCACTGATCTCTGTCAATGATATCTCTTTGTCTAATCCTTTGAGCTCATTTATGATCGGGCTGAACCAATCATACATCTCAGCCACATTCTCTTCAGTTTTTTTTGAAAGTTCTCATATTGGGATATGAGAAGGGACTTATTGTCCTTTCTTTCATAAGAACTTCCTTCTACCAATCTGGTAAGAGATTCTCAGATCTCTTTTGTTGTGTTGCAGTCAGCCACTTTTTGGAAAATATCGTCAGACATTGTTGTGATGAATAGTAGAATACATGTATTTTAATATAGTTTTTAACATTATTTTAGGTAATATTATACATATTTCATGTATAATATTAAATAAAATTGCTTGTTTTATGTAATGTATATAAATATATATCAATATGAAAAAAGGAGCTATTTAAGTATGAAACAATATAGAAAATATGTAAAAATATTCTTTGTAAATATATTTATCTAAGTATAAAATTTTGAAATTATTTATTTCTATGTACATATAAATAACTAAATGAATAAAATCATAACTAGTAAATAAAGATGCATATATAAGTAAAAGTAATATATATGTAAATATAATAAATAAAAATAATATATAAATATATAAGTAAAAATAAATATATGTAAATATAATAAGTATAATAAATAATGATATATTTATATGTAAATATGATGTAAAAAATAATAATACAAATATATATATATATGTATAATAATATAGTAGTATAGTATAATAATAACATAGTAACAATAATGTATATATTATAAATATAATGAAACATATATATATATGTATAATAAATGTATAAAAATAATAGTAAAGCTTTCATAACTAAAATTAGATTTTAATGCTTTCATAACTTAGATTTATTGCTTTCATAAGTAGATTTATCGCTTTCATATTTAAAATTTTATCGTTTTCATAGCTTAGCTTTATTGCTTTCTTTAATTTCAGTCATTTAAATTCCTGTAGAGTGCGTGAGTTTTTCATTTAGTGCGTCCTTTTTCTTTTTGTCGCTTTTCTTGGTTTTTGCTAAACGCACACCAAGCCCGCGATTATTATTATTTATTGCTTTCTAAATTATTGCAAACTTAAAAATCAATCGATCTTTTCGATAAAACAATAGCCGTAGCTCGAAGTAACTCTACTCGACGGGACCCAGGACTAAATACGACCTTGATATGATTTTTATCATATATACTACACGCGATAGGTGTGCTTGCCTCCTATTTCGAATTTTTATCTATCATGTTGATACCAGAATATTTATGGCTTTGGCATCACATGCCTTTATCTTCTTTTCTGCATCTGTCTATTCAGCTCTAGGGACAACTTCTTATGTCACTGTCCCATTGGCATCCTTTCTGACAGGTGCTGGGGGACCTAAAATAATGACATTAAAAATGTCTTCATCAATAGAGTTCATGTATTACTTTATTCCGTACTTCTAGAGTGTCAACTTATTAAAATTACACACTGATGGTCTTGTTGATGCATAGTCCTTAGAACTCATTTTTCTAAAAATAGTTTTAAAATATAGAAATATGTGAGAGGAGATATTTTGATCATGGTGTTAGCCTTTTTAAGATCAACCTCACTCTGATACCAATTGAAAGTGCACACTGTAACCTCCGAGTATTCTCTAGAGGGGGTGAATATATATTTAAAACTTTTATCCTAAATATGCACACACAATAAAACTTCTGACAACTATGCAATCAGCAAATCCAATCTAGAATAAAATAAATGCAGAGTGCAGAAATAATAAATGGGGACAACACAAAAAATCGCAAACACAGAGTAGACAAGATTTATAGTGGTTCCCCAAAATGTGGGTAATACACTCTTCTACCACCTTGGTAGGAATGCTTTATAAGTTCCTGATTCTTTCGATAAGGAGACTCTCAGAACCAGTCACTAAGTCTTTTGATAAGGAGACTCTTAGAACCACTAACTGAGTTTTTTGATAAGGAGACTCTTAGAACCACTGAGTCTTTTGATAAGGAGACTCTTAGAACCACTAAATCCTTTGGAGAGGGATTCTAAGGACTCTTTATATAGTTACAGAATAACTGAAGAAGATAAGAAGAGGAAGAAGATGATGTAGAATTGTTTCTTCTGTTGATGTTCTTCAGGATCTGTTTTGAATGAACCCTTACTTTAGATAGAAATGAATGCAAGGGTTGTGAGATTGTGATCCTGAGAATCTCTCTGTACTCTTGAAGGCTTTCTGTTGTGGATGTAGAAGAAGAAGAAGAAGAAGAAGAGTCTTTGTGTATTCCTGTACAGAGATGTTCTTCTTTCCCAAACTTCCACTCAAAATGGACAATGACTGCAACAAACCACCGTGACTATTACACTCTGCCTTCACTCTCTGGCATGCCTCATAGTGCGTGAAAAAATGTGTTACATCCATCTTCATTCCTGCCCAGAACATAGCCCTCTACAAATCTATATACATCTTGGCATACCCTGGATGCACTGAATATTTGGTGCAGTGAGCCTCTCTCAGTATATCCTCCCAGATCCCACCTCCCGCGGGAATATATAGTCTGCCATGAAAATGAATGAGGTCATCCTTCAGTGTGTATTTCTTAGAAGATCCATCCTCGACAGTTCAGGATATTGGGGCTAATGCAGCATCCTTCCCCTGCTAATCTCAGATCTGATCATGGATATCATAAACAATGCTCATCATAGCTAAATACTTCGCATAGACCTCAAGGCAAGCTCTGTACATAATGGCAATGTGCATCTTCTCGAGCATCTGGACCAACTTCATGGACATCAATTGGGAATCTGGGCTGGAAGCAGGTGCTCTCCTACTCAGCACATCAGTCGCTGAGTTCGCCTTCCTAGGGTGGTAGTTTAGTGTAAATTCATAGTCGTATAAGAACTCTAACCAACGTCGCTGCCTCAGATTTAGATCTTTCTGTGTGTGTGTATACTTAAGGTTCTTATGATCTGAAAATATCTCACAGTGAAATCCGTATAAATAGTGCCTCCAAATTTTCAAGGCGAAGACCACATCTCCTAGTTCCAAGTTATGCACCGGGTAGTTCACTTCATGCTTCTTCAGCTGCCTAGAAGCATAAGAAATCACATGCCCGTGTTGCATCAGTACTGCTCCCATGCCCTGGTATGAGGCATCAGTATAAATCTGAAATCCTTCCTTCCCATATGGAAGGGAAAGGATTTGTGCGAAGGTAAGGCGATCCTTCAGCTCCTTGAATGCAGCCTTACACTTGGGTGTCATACAAAAGACACATCCTTCTTGGTCAGAGCGGTGAGAGGAAGAGCAATCTTCGAGAACCCCTCGACAAACTTGCAGTAGTACCCATCAAGTACTAAGAAACTATGCACATCCGCTGCAAACTTCAAAGGATGCCACTCCTTTACTGCATTCACCTTGGTAGGGTCCACTATTAATCCCACCCCACTGATAACATGGCCCAGGTAAGCGACCTCTCAGAGCCAGAACTGGCACTTACTAAACTTGGCGAACAGGAGGTGCTCTCTCAGTTTCTCCATCACCAATGTCAGATGTTGTATGTGCTCCTCCTCTGACCTTGAATAAACCAAAATGTCATTTGTGAACGATCATGAAGACGTCCAGGTATGGCTCGAACACCCAGTTAATCATACTCATGAATGAGAAGGAGGAGTTTGTGAGTATGAATGGCATCACAGTGAACTCATACAACCCATATCTCGAGCTGAAAGGTGTCTTTGGGATATCCTCCTCTTATATACGTAGTTGATAGTTACCGGATTTCAAATCCTGATTAGAGAACACATGGGCCCCCAGAATCTGATCAAATAGCTCTTCGATCCTTGGTTGTGGGTAAGTGTTCTGCACTGTTAGTCGGTTGATCTCCCGGTAGTCAATGCAAAGACGCAATGGACCATCTTTCTTCTTCACAAATAACATGGGGGATCCCCATGGTGATGAATTTTGGTGAACGAATCCTGAATCGACTAGTTCGTGTAGCAGCATCCAATACTTTGCTAGCTCTTTTGGGGCCATCCGATACCGGACCCGATAAATAGGCTTGGCTCCCGGTATCAGTTTTATTTGAAAGTCTACATCCCTGTGCGAGGTTAGCCGAGGCATCTTTTCCAAAAATACATCGGGAAAGTTCCGAACCACCAGCACATCAGAGACACTAGTCTCCATCTCCTTCAGCTCAAAACAAATCATATAAACATCGTCTCCCTGCTCATGGCCTATGATGGCTTGAATGGAATATATCATGATTCAGGATACGGATCTAATACCTTGGAAAATGATCTCGGAATCCCCATGTATCAAAGTGATCCGCTTCGCCATGCATTTGATCCTTGCATGATGCCAATGCAGTCACGTCATGCTTAGTATAAGATCAAAGTCTAGAATCTTCAATACCGTTGCCGGTGTATCAAATAGCTTTCCGCCGATGGAAACCTCTATATTGCACTTGGCAGAGGATAGTAACTCTGAGCCATCCAGAAGGCACACTCTCCTAGTAATTCCTATGAAATGTTGCACACCATCGAGATCTTTCACGAATTCCTCTGAAACGAATGAGTGGTTGGCACCAGTATCAAACAGAGTGTGGGCGAATTTTCCGCTAATGGTCATGATGCCTAAGAGGTTTTAGAATTACATAGTTATTTGTCTGAGGTTTACTAAACTGTTATCAAATAACCAATGACATGTCATTATATAAAAATGGAATTTAAATTGTATAGTTACCTGTGATGACATCATATGAATCCTGCTCTTGAGCTAAATCCAATGCATATACCTGCTCCTGTGTAGGTCTGGGGCTCCAACCTTGTTGTCCTCAGCCTCATCCTCACCCTCGCTGAGCTGCTGGGGAAGCCACAGGATGATTCGGGGCATCCCAGGGTACCTGCGGGAAATAACTCTGAATATGGCCCGACTAGTGGCAATAGTAGCAATTCCCATGGAAGGCCTCTCTTGGTCGCTGAGGTGCCTGACCCTGATGTGGTGGGGGCAATGCTAGTCGTCGAGCTGGATTCTCCATCCTGAAGTTTGAACAAAAATGTTATCCACCTCTCATGTAGTCTACACCTCTGCCCCTGGTTGGCGGTCTCTTCCTACTGGTCCCCGCTTCCATTACATCCTCTGTCAGCCTCTTTCCTCCACTCTGGACCCCAAGGTGGTCCACTTCACTCTTGGGTGCCTCAATGATCCGAGTGAGGCTAGAATTAGATACGAAAGAAGGGCCTGCCTGAGAGGGCCTCGTAGACCCCTATAAAACCTCTTGGTGTATCCCTAATCATCCAAGGCAAACGTGCCTGCAAATATGGCCAGATGCGAGTACTCCCGCTGATACTCTGATACTGACCTAGTTCCCTGCTTTAGCTGCACTGCCCTCTCCTCAATCTCGTCATGTGTAGTGGGAGGAACAAAATATTCCAAAAATGCGTTAGAGAACTCATCCCAGCTGATGTCAGTATAGGCACGTACCTCGAAAGTAGAGCCCATGAGGGACTTCCACCACCTCTTGGCATGTGAATCCAAGGCAAAGATTGCCAAGGTAACTGCCATGTTGGATAGGCATCGGATCCCTGCCAGCAACTCCTATATCGTGTCGAGCCACTCCTCTGTACGAACTGTTGACTTTGTCCCGTGAAAGATAAGTGGGGAAAGACCTAGAAAGGCACTCAACCAGTTTGACCCCAGGTTTTGCTATTGCTCCGGAGCTTACTGGGATCTAAAAGCTTCCAAAATTGCAGTCAAGGTTTGCCTTAGCTTTGGTTGTTGGAAGGCAGTAGCATTCGGAGGAAGGTGAATACCCATCGCTGGTTCGGAATGCGTCGGAATCTACACGTAAGGATATGAATTTTGGATTAGGTTGTCAATTTATAGGAAATGGTGGAAAAACATAATGTGAATCACACATGGGCACACCACTACTTCCTCTACTTCAGTTTATCCTCAAACTGAATGATCAAGCATGGTGGCCAAGTGGTTTACTGGACTTCTTTATGTCAGGATTGATTACAAGTTGATATGATTTGTAAGACCCCCCCCCCCCCCCCCCCCCCCCCCCCCTCTGCGAATTGGACACGGTCGAGGGGAGTCATATGCCCAGAATAGCCGCCTTGCAGTAGTGCCAGCACTCGGGCTAACCTCCACCACTAAACGTCTATTCTGCCGTCTATTCCCAAAGATCGCATGTCAACCCATCAATAAATTAAATACAAGAGTCCATGATATACAGAAAAGTATAATAGTCCGCGAAGTATATAAATAAAATAGGAAGCGACAAGAGCTCCTTAATATATCAGAGTACAAATATAAAGAGAGGTTACATCAAGAACTCTCAAAATCTCACATCGGTAACAGAAGGAAGTGATGGTAATGGTTGTGTCGTGGTGTCAGACGTTGCCTTCCTGGATTGGCTTTCCTCTTGCATGGTGTGTTGTTGTTGTGTGTACTCTTAAAATGAGTGGCACGATAACCATTAGTCAAAAAGACTAAGTGGCTTCACATCCTCTCCCCCGGAGACTCTTAGGCACCGAGCGGACGAAGGGGAAAAGGAGGCTACAATATATTCAGCAATAAGTAATGTAAGACAAGGTGACCTGTCGGTGTTCTTAATCTAGCAGTTAATATAAGAACAGTATAGTAAGTGAGCAGGTATAAGCATCAAATCAAATCATATAGTATGTAGTAAAGAGCACACCTATAGCAGGCTAATATGGCTACTAAATTTAACTTAACTTATAAAAATGCCCATATAAGTTTATAAGTTAAGGGACTTTCATAATAATAAGTAACTCATCGTATAAAAGTGTCCATACAAGTTTATATGATGAGGATATTTATACGGTGCAATGCAATGTATGAATGTATGATGACTCATTCATGATTTACTCATGCACTCTGATTTGTTATATCGACATAGACCTTTAGTTCCCTCTTTTTGAGGGTAGCTAACCTCGCAGGCACCTCTCGTTGCGACCAAACGGAGATAGTGGAATGGGCTTCTCCGCTACTAGGTGGATGAAAGAATATAGGTATGGTAACTAATTCACCTAGAGGGGGGTGAATAGGTCTTTTGAGTTTTACTCGATAATTATGGCCTGTTAAAACTATTCTAATCAGAGAATCAAGCAATATAGAAAGCACACAAGTATGTATAGAGGTTCCTCAAGACAGGGTGTCTTGAGTAGTCTTCTTTCCCCCTTCACCTTTCTAACAATGTGTTAGAAAAGGCCAACTCCTCCAATCTCGGCTCAAAGAGCTTACAACTCAGATCCCTCAGGATATCTCAGGTTTTCCCAAACCCTACCTCAGGCTAAGCAGCCCTACAACTCAGATCAGCTCCTGATCCTACAACTCAGACCTCAGCAGGTCCTACAACTCAGGCTCAACAACCCTATAGCTCAGGCTAAACAGCCCTACCTCAGATCTTCACAGATCCTACAACTCAGAGCTATCACCAGCTCCTACCTCAGGCACTGCTGCCCTACAAACTCAGAGGAATACACCTCCTACAGCTCAGACCACCTCCTGGTCCTACCTCAGGCAACAAGCCTTACTCCTCAGGCTAAACATCCCTACTCCTCAGGCTAAACAGCCATATACTCTCAGGAAAACCATCCCTACAAGCTCAGGCCAACAAGCCCTACACACTCAGGCAGATGCCCTACAAACTCAGGCAAAAAGCCTTACAGAAAAAGATGGTTTAGAAATATTCTACAGCAGATATACTCTCATTTAGATCATGCACAGTCCGTGCTTTCCTGTAGCTGAAAATGTTGATAACAGCTACCACTTGATCTTCCTCTTCAATAGAAGGATGGAAGACCACCTTGCCCCTTCTGGTGGAGGAGCTATCTTCTTCTCTCAGTTTCTTCTTCTTTCTCAGTGAGCACGAAGAAAGACGAGAGTAGCAGCCGTCAATGGCGAAAATAGATTTTTCAAGCAATCGACCGGGTGTTTAGAAAATACCCTAACTCTTTCTTTTATACTTCTTTTATCTTCAACGGCTCTAATTTGATCTCCCAAGAAGTACGGGAGACATTGGTGGTCCCCTGTAGCTTTTCTGCAATTGGCCCTAGCCGCAGGTCCCGCCGCCCTACTTATCTGAAGAGAAGGTCTGCGTTCGACAAACGCGCTACACTCTGCGCTTGACGAACCCGCTGCATCCTGCGTTCGACGATCTTGCCAAGCTCTGCGTTCGATGATCTGCCTTGTCTCTGCGTTTGACGATCTGTCTTGTCTCTGCGTTCGACGATCTGCCTTGTCTCTGCGTTCGACGAACGACACTCTGCGTTCGACGAACATGCCAATTATCAGTTGTTTCTTCTCTCTCATCTCAGCGGTCGACGAACTGTATTCTGCATTCGACGAACACGCCCTTTGCTTTCTCAGCGGCTCCTTCTCTGGACTCATCTCAGCGGTCGACGAACTTGGTTCTGTGTTCGATGAACGACACTCTGCGTTCGACGAACAGCACTCTGCGTTCGACGAATCTTATCAGCTGAGACAATTTCTTCTATCTACTTCGGAGAATATTTCTCCTAACTTTAGGTCTTGATTAACCCTTTCTCTTGAGTCGCTTAAGCCTGTTTAACTTACACAAACAAAGCTTTATCAAATACAATATTCACTTAGTATTGGAAGTGATGCCTCTTCAAATCAAGGGAACATTGAGGGCAAAATTCCCAACAATCTCCCCCTATTTGAAGAAGGCAGAACATCCCCAATGCTAAGGTACATAGCCAACAAAAACATATCATGATACCACATGAAGGACATATTATTTAAATGTTCTATAATATAATCATGATAACATAGCTAACAACTTCATGATACAGTATTGCTTAAGCTAACAACTTCATGACTCATTATATAAAGCTTTGACTAGCTTAGAGGGATGTCAGCATGACGTCAGATCCTCAACGGCTTTAGTATTTAACAAGGCGTCGAGACATGGTCATCGTCTCGACATGGCTTAGCTTGTTGTAGATGTATCAACGGTGTTGATTGATGTTCCTTGGTTCGACGTATTCTTGACTTAATCTCACATCGTTAGTCAGTGACCTTACCGTTGAGACAGCAACCATAGGTCGACGCTTTTTGGTCACAGGCGTCGAGCGATGTGTGGTGGCTCGACGCTTGTGGACCTGGATGAACTCATCTCCCCCTTATTAACTCAGATTGAGTAGCATATCATGATAACTAACTTAGAGGGCTAACACTACTTTGGTCTTAATTAGCAGCTAGCATTCCATCTCCTATTTGCATCTAGCAAGACCATATTTGGTCTTAGCATTGGCCATCTCCCCCTTTCTGGGTTCTTCAACCTCTTTCCCATTAGGGAATAGGATTCTTCAACCTCTACACTTATCTGGATACTTCTAACAAATCCTAAGATAGATTAGAAGGCATTTTCCAAATCCTCTTTTATGACAGCCTACATCCTTTCTGACCTACTGAGCATTAGCTATCTCCCCCTCAACTTATAGCCAACTCCCCCTCAATTTGAGCAGGAGCTTGCTCCCCCTTAATTGGAGTACCTGTATTTACCCAAACATTTCCCTGCTGATTAAAAGAAAAACTGGAATTTCAGCTGATCCAGATGTTTCTGATCCAGGTGATCACTTTAATCTATTCTACAATTAACAACTTAGGGTGATTGTTTATCCTATCAGTGGATTATGCCTATTGAAGGAAGATCAATTCAGATATTAATTTATCATAACATTATATTTTTCTGATAAATTGAACAGATAAGGTATTAGCAGTTTAATATAGAGAATATATATTCATAAATGTACTCATTCTAAATTCAACATGCCTAAGTCAATTTTAAAAGAATTAAACTTGTCCTCATCAAACCTTTTAGGCTCTACCTGTGACAGAAAACTGAGGAACAAGCCCTCATTGTGAGCCCTGCTCCTAGTTGTCACACCTTGCTGAACATTCACTATTATCTGCTTTATGGGATGATTCCTTAGATGTCTAGTAGTTGCAGTCATTCTGTTCTCTTCTTGATGTGCTGTTACTGTAGGTTCAGCAGTTTCTTCATCAAGGTTGACTTCTACCTCTTCAGGGATGGTAGCATCAGAAATAGTTTTGCTGCAGCTGGGAGTGTCTTGTCTTGGCATCTCTTCACAAGAGGGTAGAACTTTCATGGTGTCAGTTACCCTGATGACCTCTTCTTCATCTTGAGCTTTTGCTCTTACAGCATCTGGGTTGTGCTCCCCCTCACTAGTACACCCACCTCCTTCTCCATAGAGAGAGCAATGCTCCCCCTCACCTAGGGCATACATATGTGAAAAAATCTTGAGGATTTATTCCTCTACTTTATGTTGACTTCATTATGTCAACCTCCTGTGTGTCATGTGCCATTGGCACTCACTGTTCAAGTACCAAATAATGATGGGGCTGGTGCTTGAACTATCCTGCAAAATAGAGTTTAATGTCCCTTAGGAGCCCAAGATGACTTGGGTCCTAGGTTCTGGTTAGCATAATGAGATGGCCTTACACTAGCTTCACCCTTTGCAGGAAGGCCCTTCTTTGCATTAGGTACATTGAGATTGTACCAACAATCTATGGAAAAGTGTCCCACTTTACCACAACACCAACATTCATGAATGTTGTATCTTCTCTTCTGAACATTTCTTGAGAGTTGTGCAACACAGTCCTCATGTTCAGGAGTAGATACAACAACATTCTTCCTGTTCCTTTCAGCAATGATTTGACTGAAAGTCAATCTATGTGTTGTCTTGTTGTTCTTTGTCCCGATGTCATCAGCTTGCTTTGGCTTGGCAGCCATACAATATCTGATTGCATCTAACACTGAACAACAATCCTTGTCCATAGATTGGACAGCAATAATTTTCTTTGCTGAAACAGATTTGGAAGAGCTGGCACCCTGATTCTTGAGTGAGGGGGCTGAGGTACCAAATACAAAAGGTCCAGATTAGGCCAATTGAATTTCCTCATGGGGAGCCTTCATGGCACTTAATCCCATGCCCTTTCTTTCATTATAGGATGGAGTATTTTCCTTCCTATAAGAGCTTCCATTCCTCCAGTGACCACTAATGATTTCATGGTCATACATGTTGGAAGAAAGCAATCCCCTTTGAAAGGTGGAATGAGGCTTAGCCTTACCCATGCTCTTTTCTCCACTCCCTTCACCTGTCTCAATCTTATTGATACCTGGTCCTCTTCTGTGGGATTGAGAGGAGAAGGAGACAATAATGGGTATCACAGTTTTAGGCTTGGATAATTGAGCCACAAGGCTTCTTTCCTTCACAAGCTTCTCCTCAAGATCCTTGATGATCTTGTCCTTCAGGGAAATAGTGCTCATTTGAGCACTTGTCATACCCTTTAAATGACTTATTTGTCTACTCATCTGGGCCACCAGGGAGATAGGTCCAGTGTAGTCACCTTCAGTCTTCTTAAGGGAGGCAATTTCCAGGGCTTGCCTCTTGGCAAGCTTCTTGCTCTCTTTCAGAGCAATAACCAAGGAATCATATTTGTCAATCAATTGATTGACATCTACCTCGGCTTCTGAAACACTTTCATCATGTGATGGCTATGCTTCAGATTCTTGACATACATCATGATCAGAAATAGAAGTGGAATGGATTGATACCTGATCATTGTCAAACATATTCTGACTGCCTTCCTCATCAGTGAGGGCCATAAGGCCTAGCAGAACATAGTCTTCTTCATCCTCCTCTTCATCACTATCTGAGTGTGATAGAGGGGCCCTGATTCCAACCTTTGTAGCTGGGCAATCTTCATCTTCTTCTGCTGCAAATTCTTCAACAGCAACCAGCCCAATAAAGGCTTCTTCCTTTTCAGATTCAGATGAGCTGGAGTCTGATTCACTCCAGCTCCTTTCCTTCTTAGCTAGAAAGGATTTTTCTCCTTTATTTCCCTTTGGCTGATGACCCTTCTTCGCATCCTTCTCTTTTCTCTTGACTGGGCAGTTAGTAATGACATGCCCTAGTTTGCTGCAGCAATAGCATACAACTTTAGAGGAATTAAATTTAGAGTTAGAGCCATACCTATCATTCCTGGAGTGATGCTTTGACTCCTTGCTATCCTCATTTTTGTGATATGAGGAATAGGGCTTGTTATTCCATTGCCTCCTCTTCATCATCTTTTTGAATTGCCTCAAGAAGGAAGAAAACTTTTCATTAGAGGAAGAGCAATCAGAGGTGCTGGTTTCTGATTCAGCACTTCTCCTTCGAGGAGACACCAACCTGCCCTGGCTTCTCTTGGAGCTGTCAGCTTTGAGAGCTACTGAATTCTCCCTTGCTTGAGCCCTTGAATAGGTGTCCTCTTCCTTCCTTGCAGACAGCTGCTTCTCATAGGTGAGCAGCTTCCCAAACAGTGTGTGAGTTGGGGTTTCTCCAAGCATTGCCCTTCCCTGATTGCACAGATTTTTGTGTCCCAATCCCTAGTTAGAGATCTAAGGAACTTGTCATTCAGCTCATAATCAGAGAACACCCTCTCATAGGTTCTTAGTTCATTTACTATCCTAAAGAACCTTTCATAGCACATGGAGATGTTCTCCTGGCTCTGCTGTCTGAAGGCTTCATACTCCTAATTGAGGAGTGGCTTTCTATCATCCCTCACTTCAGCTGTTCCTTCCATATATACAACCAATGTGTCCCACATTTCCTTGGCAGTTGAGCAGTGTACCAAGTTCTGAAATGTAGTGTCATTAATTGCATTAACAATTACGTTCTGGGCCCTTTTGTCCATAGTGTATAGTGCAATTTCATCATTGGTCAGCTCAGAAAATACCTTGAGTACTTTTGTAGTAGGGTCAATAGTGGAGGCCTTATCAAAGGTATAAGGACCATTTTTTACTGTTACATAGATCCTTGGGTCTGAAGCTTCCATGAACAGCATCACCCTTTGCTTCCATATGCCAAAGTTTTCTTTGGAGCATATGGGCAACTTCATTGACTCCAACTCTTTCTTCATTCCACTAGAGGCCATCTGATTTTGAATCAGCAATACCTAATTAGGAACTGGTCAGGCTGTTAAGTCCTTCTTGACCAACCTCGCTCTGATACCACTTGAAAGAATATAGGTATGCTAACTAATTCACCTAGAGGGGGGGGTGAATAGGTTGTTTGAGTTTTACTTGATAATTATGGCCTGTTAAAACTATTCTAATCAGATAATCAAGCAACACAGAATGCACACAAGTAGCCCTACTCCTCAGGCTAAACAACCCTACAATCTCAGGAAAACCAGCCCTATAAGCTCAGGCCAACAAGCGCTACACACTCAGGCAGATGCCCTACAAACTCAGGCAAAAAGCCATACAGAAAAAGATGGTTTAGAAATATTCTACAGCAGATATACTCTCCTGTAGATCCTGCACAGCCCATGCTTTCCTGTAGCTGAAGATGTTGATAACAGCTACCACTTGATCTTCCTCTTCAATAGAAGGATGGAAGACCACCTTGCCCCTTCTGGTGGAGGAGCTATCTTCTTCTCTCAGTTTCTTCTTCTTCTTTCTCAGTGAGCAGGAAGAAAGACGAGAGCAGTAGCCGTCAATGGCGAAAATAGATTTTTCAAGCAATCGGTCGGGTGTTTAGAAAATACCCTAACTCTTTCTTTTATACTTCTTTTATCTTCAACGGCTATAATTTGATCTCCCAAGAAGTATGGGAGACATTGGTGGTTCCCTGTAGCTTTTCTGCAACTTGCCCTAGCTGCAGGTTCCGCCGCCCTACTTATCTGTAGAGAAGGTCTGCGTTCGACAAACGCGTTATACTTTGCGCTCGACGAACCCGCTGCATCCTGCGTTCGACGATCTTGCCAAGCTCTGCGTTCGACGATCTGTCTTGTCTCTGTGTTCGACGATCTGCCTTGTCTCTACGTTCGACGATCTGCCTTGTCTCTGCGATCGACGAACGACGCTCTGCGTTCGACGAACACGCCAATTATCAACTGTTTCTTCTATCTCGTCTCAGCGGTCGACGAAATGTATTCTGTGTTCGACGAATGGCTCTCTGCGTTCGACGAACACGCCCTTTGCTTTCTCAGCGTCTCCTTCTCTGGACTCGTCTCAGCGGTCGACGAACTTGGTTCTGCGTTCGACGAACGGCACTCTGCGTTCGACGAATCTTATCAGCTGAGACAATTTCTTCTATCTACTTAGGAGAAGATTTCTCCTAACTTTAGGTCTTGATTAACCCTTTCTCTTGAGTCACTTAAGCATGTTTAACTTACACAAACAAAGCTTTATCAAATACAATATGTACTTAGTATTGGAAGTGATGCCTCTTCAAATCAAGGGAACATTTAGGGCAATATTCCCAACAGTGGATATGCACACTACCAGACCTAGGCCTTGTGTACGCCTCGACTCTAAGAACCATACAATAAAGAACATGCGTACTCTTGCTCGTTACAACCAGCTAAGTCTTAA
This sequence comes from Dactylorhiza incarnata, assembly GCA_033032865.1. Lineage (NCBI taxonomy): Eukaryota > Viridiplantae > Streptophyta > Magnoliopsida > Asparagales > Orchidaceae > Dactylorhiza > Dactylorhiza incarnata. The sequence goes on from JAWHQI010000213.1 coordinate 3,234,968, forward strand.
TGGTTGTCGTAGGGGCCATCAAGGAAACAAGTCCATCAGGCCACTTCCTATCTAGCCTAGAGTCTATCTGTAACACCCCAAAACTTCTTGTGCTGCGAGCTAGCCAAAATCCAGCTATTTCTATGTATTAGTCTAAGGTTATAGCCGAATTCGTCTAATGGATATAGCCAAATTTGTCTAATGTATATAGCTGATTAGTCTAAGGTTATAGCCGAATTCGTCTAATGGGTATAGCCGAATTCGTCTAATGTATATAGCCGATTAGTCTAAGGTTATAGCCGAATTCGTCTAATGGGTATAGCCGAATTCGTATAATGTATATAGCTGAATAGTCTAAGGTTATAGCCGAATTCGTCTAATGGGTATAGCCGAATTCGTCGAATGTATATAGCCGAATAGTCTAATGGGTATAGCCGAATTTGTCTATTGTATATAGCCGAATCTGCCTTAGCATTCGTCGAACGCAGGTTTAGCCGTTCGGCGAATGCAGGCTTAGCAGCCGTTCGGCGAATGCAGGCTTAGCAGTCGTTCGTCGAATGCAGGCCGCCGTTCGTCGAACACAGGCCACCGTTCGTCGAACGCAGGCCGCCGTTCGTCGAACGCAGGCCGTCGTTCGTCGAACGCAGGCCGCCGTTCGTCGAACGCAGGCCGTCGTTCATCGAACGCTGCTTTGTTAGCCGTTCGTCGAACGCAGCATTTCAGCCGTTCGTCGAACGCAGGTTTAGCCGTTCGTCGAACGCAGGTTTGTTAGCCATTCGTCGAACGCAGGCTTTTTAGCATTCGGCGAACGCAGTCTTAAAGCTATTCGTCGAACGCAGGCAGAATCGGCGGTTTGCGATTTAACAGACCCGTGACTTCTTGATCGTGGCCGTCAAATCCAGGGCTTTAAATCCAAGGGCTGGGATTTATTTCTGGGTTATCTTAGGGTTGTCCAGAGGGGTATATATATATCCTCTTTTTCTTAAGTCTTATTCTCTTCCAGCGTGAAAAAGACAGGAGCCGAGGAAAAACAGCGACAGCGAGGAAGAAGGAGACATTTTTTGCCATTGCCGGAGCTTCAGAGCTCCGAATCGCGAGCCGTTTTCAGATCTGGAAAGAGCAGCCCGTTGCGGTTCTTTCTATCCGAGTGAAATCCCAGATCTGTGGCAAAGAAGAAAGCTCCAAGGGTAACGATCCTTCCTCCCGGTCTTACGACGTGTTTTGTCCTCTCATTCCTTTTTCTATGCTTGCATGAGGAATCCCTTTCACCAAATGGGTGAAGTGTAGGATTTCCTCCAGTTCTTCGGAACTCCGGGTCGATTGTGTCCGTCCCCGACATATTACCTTTAGAAATCCAGTAGTCGTGTGGATTTAGGCATTTTGTGTGAAGCCTATTCGTGGTCGTGAGCCCAGATCGGTGATGCTTGGATTGCGACGTTGCATTTAGGTTAAGCCTAGAATGCGTGACGGAGAATGTCTCCGTGAGATCTTGTATTGTATTGCGGGACTTGAGTTTTAGGTGCCTTTTGAGAGCCTAATGAAAGCCCCGTGCTTGGGTGGTTGAATGCAAACCTTCGCCACTAGATTTGAAGAGGAGTGGTCGTGCACCTCCTTCTTAGTTGTCATTTGCGAAATCTAAGTCCGTGTGCAAGGATTAGATGCATAGCTTAATTATGTGGGCACTTGATGTGCTAAACCCTTACGGGCCGAGGTGAAGCCGTACCCGCGTCGTGCGATAGATCGCGAAGGTTAGAGCACGGGCAAAGCTGAACCGAACCCGTTTCCATGCAGACCGGTGAGAGGTCCATACCTCATGTAAGCCGTGTGATCATGGGAGAGGTCGTGGAAGGTGTTTTACCTAGACCAACCAAAAGCTCTTTTTCCACACCTAAGGCTATGTCCTTAGGGTGGAGTGTTTGTGATGAATGAATGTTATGTTAGCCTCATGCGGTTGCTTAGGCGGTTGTGGGGAACCTTCGGGTGAACCCAACTAACATCATGTGCACACCTAGGTTCCCTTTTTCTTGATGCTCAACCTAGAAGATTGATTGTGCTTGAAACCTCACCTTGTGTAGTGTAGTTTGCACTTTCTTTATATTATTACATGTTGCATGTACGGCTTGCTTGCAGGTTAGCGGTGACACGCCCCTGAGCCGGCTAGATGGCTGGGGGTTGGAATCATTACGCGGTTTGTGGTCAGCTCATAGCTGACCCTCGTTTACCTCTTATTGGATGTTGGTTGCAGGTGCAGGTGAGCCTAGCGGGAAATAGCGGGCGGTGACCCTTTTGCTGTGTTGGCCCTTGAAGGCCAACCTCTTTTCTGCTTTACATGTATTGTCGGCCTGCGTGCCGATGTATGTTTTTGAGTTTCTATACATTTGATAAATGTAAGGCCTTAAGGCCGTAACTCTATTTGTTTCATTCCTGGGATAGTGGACAATTCCAAAAGATGTTTAATCCAAATGCTTCTACTTACATTTTTTTATACTCTCGTGTAGTTGTTGTTCTTTTCTATTTATCACCTTATAATGCCTAGCTAGTGTGTATAGTATGGTGTGGGGTCCCGGCCGGACCTACTGTTATATTATTTGTACTGGCAGGGTGTTACAATTTGGTATCAGACTTAGGGCGGCGATCCGTAGTTTAGCGAATTCGGGATGAATTCCTTTTAAGGGGTGGTGCGCACGGGATGTGCATTCACCTAAAACGACAAAAAACTAATATGAATGTCCACTTAGGAATGGAAAAACATACTTATTTGCAGAACCTGATCATTCCATGATTATTGTTTGCTATGTTTTCAGTCACTAAGTTGTGTATTGCGCGATTATAGGTGACTAGGAGTGTTGTGGGGCAGTCTCGACCCCGTAACACTGCTGAAAGTAGTGCGTCGGCTGAGGTGTCAGCGACCACTCCTCCTGCTGAGATGATCGGGTTAATCGCTGAAGCGGTCTTAGCAATGATCAACAATCAACCTCAAAGGCTTGCACAGCCTGCTATGCCTACTCCGGATGTGGCCCCGGTGGCAGCTGCCGCAGTGGAACTTGCAGTGGAATCGAGGGTGGAGATCCTTGTACCGATGGCTGCAGTGGAACCTGTGGTGGAGCCAAGGGTGGAACGTCGAGTTGAGCGAGTAGTTGTTGCGTGAGCGCGTGATCAACAACTTCAGCACTTTCTAAGTTTCCATCCTCCAACCTTTTCGGGGACTTGATCCCCAACGGAGGCGGAGGACTGGCTATCAACAGTTAGAAAAACTCTAAAGGCGACAACAACGGAAGAGGATATGATGGTCACCCTAGACACCTTCCTCCTTAACGGAGAAGCGGAGCTTTGGTGGGCCGAGCAGGAAGCGCATAAGTTTGAAGGTAAGGATATTACCGAGATCACTTTGGCGGAGTTCTCTAGTCGATTCTTCAGAGATATATTCCCTCTACCCAACACATTGCGTTGCAGAACTAGTTCTTGAAGTTAACTCAAGGCGGTAGCTCGGTGGACGAGTACTTGCACGAGTTCGCTAGATTGGGCCGCTATGCGGGGTTTTTGGTGGAAGATGAGGAAATGAAGACGAACAAGTTTTATGAAGGTCTTCGGGATGAGTTAAGGTTGATCCTTGCAGGCCCAATGACGTTTGGCTTCCATGTGATGGTGCAAAGCGCCAGATCTCTGGAGTTGGACATGAAGAGAGTGCAAGAAAAGGGCGTGTCAAAGAAACCTGAATTTCATGCGCCGACCTCTCAATCCAAATCTGAGTTCAGGAGGAACAAAAGGAAGTTCAAGTCTGTGGAACCAACTTGCTCAAATGTGATGGGAGCTACGACTACACGTGGTCCAATTACATGTTTCACTTGCGGAAAGGTGGGACACAAAGCACGCATGTGTCACAGTGGTCCCCCGAGGCCAGAGAACCGAGCGATGGACTATGCTCGTGCTGCGGGTCATGCGGAAAAGGGCAAAGCTGCGGAGTCTGCTGCTTCCCAGCATATTCCGACCCAACCGAGAGTTTACTCGCTTGGCCAGCAAGAATCCATACGACAAACTGATGTCGTCACAGGTATGAATTAGAAGTTAGCTTTAACAGCTATTTATGATTGATACTGTTGTGCGACTTTATGTTTGATTTGTGTGCAATTAGGTTTCGTCCTAATTTTCAATTATCCGGCGAGAGCTCTATTTGATACGGGTGCATCACACTCTTTTCTGTCTGAGGACTTCGTGGTGCGAATCAGAGTGCCGTCTTGTAACGCCCCTGATTTTTCGGTAATTATTTAATTCGGTGATGGCGTGTTTTTGACGTCGGGGCGTTACTTTTAACGTTGAGTTAGCGGCGCGTCGCCGTTTACGCGTTTTCGCGTCCGTTTGGGTCAAGTCGACCAAATTTTGCGACGACCCGGAATTGGAAAATTTTACGTTAGGAAATTAGATTATTTAATTTTAGACTTCCCCGTCAAGTTTCGTCGCGATCCGAGCCATTTTGGAGGCCCGACGCATTTTAGAAGTTTTGTATGTATTTAAAGTTCGTCGTAACTTCGGTCATTTATATCTCTGAGAGCGGCACGTCGGATTTTGATTCCAACTTCGCCGTTGGATTCGTAGCGCCGCCGTTCACCTTAGGCGTAATTTTTGTTGGGTTCGGCGTTCGTTTAATTTTTAGTGATAATATAATATTATTATTATTATTATAAAATTTCATATATATATATATATATATATATATATATATATATGTATATACGAAGCATTCCATTTGCTTCATTCTTCGATCACCGTTCGAAGCATTTCATTTGCTTCATTTGTCGATCACCGTTCGAAGCATTCCATTTGCTTCATTTTTCGATCACCGTTCGAAGCATTCCATTTGCTTCATCCGTCGATCACCCCCCCTCCTTGTCGTTCGACGAATGATAAAATTATAATATTATTATTATTATAATTGTATATATATACATGCGCCGTTCGACAAATTAGCCTCCGCTCGTCAAACCAGTTTCAGCCTCCGCTCGACAACCCAGCTTCTGCCCCGTTCGAAAAATTTAAGCAGCGTCGTTCGACAAATTTAAGCAGCGCCGTTCGACAAATTTAAGCAGCGCCGTTCGATGAATCCGGCCGTTCGTCAAATCTGTCCTGCTCGACAAATCTTTCCGTTCGTCTTTAGCCCCTTCTATTATTAATAATAATAATGATATTATTATTATTATTATTATTATTATACGTTATGTTGCATAAAAAGAAAACGAACCCAGCCCCTTTCTTCTTCCTCATTCTGTCCGAACCAGAGAGAAAAAATGAGCGACGGGGGCGGCGTTTTCTTGAATCTTCCGGTCGCCGCCGACGGAGGTCCGGTGGTCAAAATCGCGACCCGAGCATAGATTCGGAAAGCTCTCGACGAGAGCTTCGTCCTCGTGGTAATTTCCTTCCGTTTCGTGAAACTTTTTCGTTAGGTTTTTTGTGCCCTAACCTCTTTTAGCCCGATCTCTTGTAGATCTTGACTCCTCCCGCCTTCTCTTACCCCGATCTACAACGTGGAGCGATTCGGAAAGATTTTCCAGCAAAACCTAAGGCAAGTGGTGATCTTGCTCTTTCTCTTTGCTAAAACCCTTTTTTCCCGCCTTTGCTTCCAGTTTTTGGTATTATGCAGAGTTATATCATCTGCTTCACTTTTGCCTTTTTCCCTTCTTCTCAATATAATTTTGCTCATCTTGTTAACAAAAAAAATGCTACCCTATGTTCTGATGGGCTTCGCCCCCTTTTCCTTTGAAAGAAATATGAAAAATGAGAATATGTTGGAGGTCGTACACGATGTTGGCGGTGCCACCGGTGCGATGCTCTTTTTAATATAATAATTCTGTTGGAGGTCGTACACGATGTTGGCGGTGCCACCGATGCGGTGCTCTGAGGGTCGTGACGATGTGTGATGGAATTATCCCCGCACGGCTTCTCCTTTTTCTGATGAGCTAATCAGTCTCTATAATTCTGAACAAGAGTAACATGATTAATAATTTGGAAGTTGATGGTTATCTGCTTGTGGCGAGTTTTGACCTTGCCTGTTTTCACACATTCGTTTGGTGAGTGTTTTTCTGCTGAATATCTGTTACATTTGTTGTTTCTTTTCTTGTTGATTATCATGTTTCCTTTTTCCTGATGATTATTTATGGCTAGTGTTGTCGTCACTAATCCTTGCAGCTTCTGTTTCCCTCCGGTCTCGCGGAGGTTTGCTTACTTTCTTGTTTTCTGCACCACTTGTAACTTGCTTCTGAGGTGTTCTTTCTTTGAATGCCTCAGGTTCTGGGCAGTAGCAGGTGTTAGTGCGGAGTTGCTTTAGTTGCCGTCTTCTGACTCTCTTGAGGTAGGGTATTCTATGGACTTGTCGGCCCATGGGTTCGTGTCAGGTGTTGACGCCTGTGGTGTCATGTGGTTAGACTTTTGTTTCTCTGTTGCTGTTACCTGTTGTTTACTTTTGAACACTTGTTCTGGAATAGTTAGATGTGGGTTGGCTTATAGCCCCATTGCTTAGATATGCTAAGGTAATTATACCATTGCATATCATGATTTGAAATGTTAATCTCACTACTTTCTGCGCGTGATAAATCTACTTTTATATATAGTAAATCCACACATTCGATCATGCATGGTGCACCTCACTTGGTCTTCATGTACACTTAGGTCACTAAGTAATTAAATCAAGAATTTTTCCGCTGCGTAAAACTATATTTTAAAAGCATGGACTAGTTGATCCACCTAGCCGAGGGACGCGGCTTGTTAATTTTCTGCATAAATTATATTTGAATCACCTTGTGTTAATAAAAATAATTGCTTGAACTGCGAAGAAGGATGAGTTGTCTTAATGTCAGTAGGCGTCCCCTATGTGACGTGGCATCACAACGCGTAGCTTTCCCTACTCTGATAGCATTTTAAATATTAGGAAAATGCGGGTTGTGACAGTTGGTATCAGAGCTAGGTTCTGTGAAAAAGGTAGTTGGGTGGTTTGGCGTGCGAGTCAAACGACCGCTATCCTAAGCAGAACCTCATAAGATTATTTCATTGTATACACACACCGATATGTCATCAGTATGTCTTGACCGAAGCATGGTCACTACACTCATAGCATGATAATAAGTATACGGGGCATATTATGTAGTATGAGATGCATAATATGTGTTCGTATATGGATCCACCATAGGTGGCAACATATGACGGTTATGTAGTATGGGATGCATAACCACCATTACATGGATACCCATTAGCACGTTTTCTTTTTTCGATACATGTAATGTTATGTAGTATGGGATGCATAACATTACATGTGTACGCCGCTCATAACATGCATTAAGGCCTCTTTCTAGAATGCATAGCACTGCATGCATTCATATCATCGCATAAACATGCGTGCCAAGTTAAAGACATACCAGATGACATATGTACACACATGATTTGAAAAGAAATTTAAATGTTCATGCACTCATGTCATAGCACAAGAGTCAATAGGATGATGGTGCATCATCCTAAGTTTAATCATTGCATCATTTCATGAAATTCCAGAGCAAGGTAACAGCAATAGCAAGTCATTTTCTTTCCTGTTCCGAATTGATCCGGGATATTTCCGAGTCTGTTTGGCTTAAGCGTCTTAAGCTTATTTCTGATTGGATGTCCATCTACCTTGTAGAAATGTCTCGTAGGAGAGCGACGCGGTCGAGTTTGCTAGCTTAGGGGTCTTAAGCTAGGTCTTGATGAGTCGCTGTTTGTATTTGTAGAAGATGACCCTGAAGCATTTTGCAATGGGGGTGATTTCCCAGTTTGAGGGTGAGTCTTCGGATTCTCATATCGAAGCGATACTAGATGAACTGCGTCAGAGCATTGAAACAATTTCAAGGCAGGTGTTTGTAATGCAAACGCAGTTGCAGGCATTGCTTACTGCCACCTTGAGGCAGCAGCCTGGTGTGCAGTTTCCTGTGTTGGTTGAATACCAGAGTGAGATCGGTAAATCGAATAGATTCGCTTCTGAGTTGATAGCTGCTGAGGAGTGCAGGGTCAGAAATTTCTTGTGTGATCCTCAAGGTAACATCCAACAGTTTGTTAACGCCTACCAATCCGAGACTGATACGAAAACAGTTGAAGCTGCCTTGAAGTTTGAGGTTATTGTAAATGCCAAATATCGCGGTATGTTCTCGTTATAGGAAAAGAGAAAGGTTGGGGATGGAGAAAGCCTATGGGCATCGGGCCCCACCCCCAAGGAAAGGACGGGAGAAAGCGTGTAGTTTCTGTGGCCGGTCAGGTCGTTCCCTCGGAAAATGTTTCAAGAAACTAGAAGCTCAGAGGCAGCAACGGGTAATCATAATTCAAGACGCACCTAAAAGTGATTTGGGTTGCACTACAAGTAATAAAGAGCGACTCGATGAGATCCGATGTCAGATGAAGGGAAGGATAAACTGATCGTGGTGAGCGAGGGAGAAGCTTAGTCTTCAACCCTGGTGATCTTAGGTTAGATTCTGATTCAGTTAATAGTTCCTCGCTATCTCGATTTCCGTTCAGCTGGCTATGCGTGCGATTTTTAGGGAAGTTAAGATAATTAACCGATGGGCACGCGTTCTTTTGATTTTGGTGTTATCCACTTGTTCGTGGCTAGGATCTTTGTAATGTCATTTCTTGACTCCCGATCGAGTTAGTGATTTGTTTCGTGCTAAGTTTTCCCTCGGGTGACTCGGTGGTGTTGAACCATTCCTTGGGTTTGATTTCTATAGTATGTCGATTGAAAGTGCCAGATTTGGAAGATGTTAGTATGATTTCTTGGGCTTGGATTGGAGATCTAGTTTGGCGTTGTAGACCGGTGTGAGGATAAGCGCCTGGACTTCTCCTTGGATATTGACCAACCCTTGAGTGTTGGATTCCCGTATCAAGATTCTCCGGTTATTTCTGCGGTTCGTGCTCGTCAATCCTTAGAGTCTGGCAGCGAGTCTTTTCTCGTCTCTGTTTCTGTTCTAGAAAAATGCTCTCGTTGTGCCGCGCTTTCTGTTGTGTGAGAGCTTCAAATGTTTCTCCGGCTAGTCTTCTCGGTCTTCCTCTTGAGAAAAAGGCGGAGTTTGTTTTAAGGTCTTGAGCCAGATACTTGTCTTTTGGCGAGGGCACCTTGCCGCATGGCCCTGCGTGAGCTAGAAGAATGTTTCTAGAAGATTATGAGCAAATTGAGCATAGTTGAATGAGGTGACTTTCGAGATAAATGTTCATCACCTCGAATAGATGATTTGCTTAATCAGTTGCGAGATGGATTCGTGTTCTCAGAGATCGGCCTCCGTATAGACTTTGTCTGTAAAGGATCAGTGAGTCGGATGTTCCATGGACTGCCTGTTCGTTCCCGTTATGGGCTTTACTTTGAGATCTTAGTGGTGACCTTTGATTTAGCTAATGTCTCCTCTGCCTTCATGAATTCGATGAATATAATGTTAACAGAATTTTCAGACCATCTTGTGGCCGTCCTTAGAAGTGGTGTTGATACACTCTAAGAGTGCAGAGGATCGTGCTGAGCATTTGTGATTGGGTGCGGTCTACGTTGTGAGAGCGCAAGTTCGTTTGTCAAGATGAGCAAGTACAAGTTTTGGATGTCTTTAGTTACCTATTTGGGTCATGTTATTAATGAGGACGAGTTTTCAACGGACCCAGTATAGATCGTTGAGTGATTGATTGGGAAGAGATTTACAACATCCGAGAGAATAGGGAATTTTGTAGGGTTGGCAGGATAATATAGAAGGCTTGTGTAATGATTCCTGTGATTATTTGCGTCTTGGTTAGGTTTATGTGGGAGAATCCAATTTTTTGTTCGAGGTGACTAGTGCGAAGGAGCCTTTCAGGAATTGAAGAGAAGATTGAGCACTGCTCCAGCTTTGGATCATATCTACCGAAGGAGTGGTGCACTGTTTATGTGGATGATAAGTTGTACGTTGAGCCTAGGTATGTCTCGAAAAAAAAGAAGGTGATCGCATATGGTTTGAGGTAATCGAAGATTCATGAAGCGAATTTTCATGCGCGTGATTTGGAATTTACCCCAGTAATCTAGGTATTGAGCCTTGGAGATTATTTTGGTACGACGTATTGTGTAAGGTTTACGGACCATAAGAATTGAAGCATATCTTCGCTCAGAAGGAGTTGATTCTACGCCAGAGAAAATGAATAAAATATATTACGAATTCTGTCATTGGCATTCGTTACCACTCGGATTCCACTATGATGTATAGAAATTTGAAACATATTGTTCGCTGGTATTAGTTTAGTTATGGGTTTGATGAGGTTTTTCCGAAGACACAAATTGTGTGAGCTATCGGGAATAAATGGATAAAATATGTTCTTAAGTTTGGAGTCAGATCGAAACCCCAGGATTTGTTTTGTTATGTCGCGTATGTAGATGAGTTTGGTAGAAGCTTCAGGGTCTGAATGTTAATCCGATCGTGGAAGATATGATCAGATGTTACACATTGGGGCATGGTGGAGCTTGGGATAAGCGTCTTGGATTGATGGAATTTGCCTACAATAACAGTTATCAGGAAAGTGTTGTTATTGGCAATCTCACTATTCATTGCTTGTTGTTTGGATTAAGCTCTAGGAAATTTCATCTATTAGCTCCAGGAAATTTCATTCATTAGAAAAATTCATCATTTTGGGGTATGGAGGCTGGTTGGGTTTATGCTCTAGGAATTATATTCGTTAGAAGTATCACAATCTTGGGTTATAGTGGTTGTTTGGAATTTACATACATAAACCTCGTCATTTTGGAATGTGTTGGCTGTTGGTGGTGGTTGGTTTACCCTTCCTGAAATTTTATACTTAAAGTTATGCTCGGGGGCTGCTATGCTTAATCAGTTAGGAGTTTAAGTCTCTATTTGGGAGGCGTAGCCGGACTCCCTTATTTTGGGCCGAGGTTGTTGAGAGTCCGTTGTTAGGCCCAGAAGCTTTGGAAGAGATGAGCGTTGTTGTGACTCATATCCGCGAGAAGCTTCGCATTGCTCAGGAGCGGAATGAGGAGTATGCTAATCGGAGAAGGATGGATCTGAAGTTCGTTGTTGGGGACTTGGTGTTCTTGAAAGTTTCTCTGATGCCGGGCGTTAAGAGATTTGGAAGGAACCACAAGTTGGACCCCCGGTATGTGGGACCTTTCCAGGTTGTTGAGCGCGTCGGAGTGTCAGCTTTAGATTGGGTTTACCTGCTTCCTTCCCTAATGTTCATGATGTGTTTCATGTGAGTTAGTTAAGGAAGTGTGTCCGCAGTAATCGTCAAGTTCTCGATTCGGTGCCTCAGATTCAGCCCATTTTGTCTTATGTTGAGGAGTCTGTCCGTATTTTGGAGACCCAAGAGCGGGTGTTGCGGAGGAGATCTATTCCCATGGTAAAAGTTCTTTGGCGGAATCATGATGTCAAGAGCGCAACATGGGAGCTAGAGTCAGCTATGCGGACATCTCCTCCTCACCTTTTCAATTAATTAGCTCAGGTAAATCTTCTTTCCTGTACCATTTATCTTTCCATTTTATTAGCTCAGCTGGATCTCCCTTCCTGCACCATTTAATTATCAATCTTAAATTTCCTTTCCTGTACCATCATCTATCTTAACGTTGTGGTAAATCTCATTTTCTGCTCTTACGTCAAGTTTCGGGACGAAACTTTCTTTTAGGGGGAGTGGCTGTAACGCCCCTGATTTTTCGGTAATTATTTAATTCGGTGATGACGTGTTTTTGACGTCGGGGCGTTACTTTTAACGTCGAGTTAGCGGCGCGTCGCCGTTTGCGCATTTTCGCGTACGTTTGGGTCAAGTCGACCAAATTTTGCGACGACCCGGAATTGGAAAATTTTACGTTAGGAAATTAGATTATTTAATTTTAGACTTGTCCGTCAAGTTTCGTCGCGATCCGAGCCATTTGGGAGGCCCGGCGCATTTTAGAAGTTTTGTATATATTTAAAGTTTGCCGTAACTTCGGCCATTTATATCTCTGAGAGCGGCACGTCGGATTTTGATTCCAACTTCGTCGTTGGATTCGTAGCGCCGCCGTTCACCTTAGGCGTAATTTTCGTTGGGTTCGGCGTTCGTTTAATTTTTAGTGAAAATATAATATTAATATTATTATTATTATAAAATTTCATATATATATATATATATATTTATATATATACACGAAGCATTCCATTTGCTTCATTCGTCGATCACCATTCTAAGCATTCCATTTGCTTCATTTGTCGATCACCGTTCGAAGCATTCCATTTGCTTCATTTTTCGATCACCGTTCGAAGCATTCCATTTGCTTCATCCGTCGATCACCCCCCTCCTTGTCGTTCGACGAATGATAAAATAATAATAATAATATTATTATTATGTATATATATACATGCGCCGTTCGACAAATTAGCCTCAGCTCGTCAAACCAGTTTCAGCCTCCGCTCGACAAACCAACTTCTACCCCGTTCGACAAATTTAAGCAGCGTCGTCCGATGAATCCGGCCGTTCGTCAAATCTGTCCTGCTCGACAAATCTTTCCGTTCGTCTTTAGCCCCTTCTATTATTAATAATAATAATGATATTATTATTATTATTATTATTATTATTATTATTATTATTAATATAATACGTTATGTTGCATAAAAAGAAAACGAACCCAGCCCTTTTCTTCTTCCTCATTGTGTCCGAACCAGAGAAAAAAAACGAGCGACGGGGGCGGCGTTTTCTTGAATCTTCCGGTCGCCGCCGACGGAGCTCCGGTGGTCAAAATCGCGAGTCGAGCATTGATTCGGAAAGCTCTCGACGAGAGCTTCGTCCTCGTGGTAATTTCCTTCCGTTTCGTGAAACTTTTTCGTTGGGTCTTTTATGCCCTAACCTCTTTTAGCCCGATCTCTTTTAGATCTTGACTCCTCCCGCCTTCCCTCACCCCGATCTACAACGTGGAGCGATTCGAAAAGTTTTTCCAGCAAAACCTAAGGCAAGTGGTGATCTTGCTCTTTCTCTTTGCTAAAACCCATTTTCCCGCCTTTGCTTCCAGTTTTTAGTATTATGCAGAGTTATATCATCTGCTTCACTTTTGCCTTTTTTCCTTCTTCTCAATATAATTTTGCTCATCTTGTTAACAAAAAAAAATGCTACCTTATGTTCTGATGGGCTTTGCCCCCTTTTCCTTTGAAAGAGATATGAAAAATGTGAATCTGTGGAGGTCGTACACGATGTTGGCGGTGCCACCGGTGCGATGCTCTTTTTAATATAATAATTCTGTTGGAGGTAGTACACGATGTTGGCAGTGCCACCGGTGCGGTGCTCTGAGGGTCGTGACGATGTGTGATGGAATTATCCCCGCACGGCTTCTCCTTTTTCTGATGAGCTGATCAGTCTCTATAATTCTGAACAAGAGTAACATGATTAATAATTTGAAAGTTGATGGTTATCTGCTTGTAGCGAGTTTTGACCTTGCCCGTTTTCACACCTTCGTTTGGTGAGTGTTTTTCTGCTGAATATCAGTTACTTTTGCTGTTTTTTTTTCCTGTTGATTATCATGTTTCCTTTTTCCTGATGATTATTTATGGCTAGTGCTGTCGTCACTAATCCTTGCAGCTTCTGTTTCCCTCCAATCTTGCGGAGGTTTGCTTACTTTCTTGTTTTCTGCACCACTTGTAACTTGCTTCTGAGGTGTTCTTTCTTTGAATGCCTCGGGTTCTGGGCAGTAGCAGGTGTTAGTGCAGAGTTGCTTTAGTTGTCGTCTTCTGACTCTCTTGAGGTAGGGTATTCTGTGGACTTGTTGGCACATGGGTTCATGTCAGGTGTTGACGCCCGTGGTGTCCTGTGGTTATACTTTTGTTTCTCTGCTGCTATTACTTGTTGTTTACTTTTGAACACTTGTTCTGGAATAGTTGGATGTGGGTTGGCTTATAGCCCCTTGCTTAGATATGCTAAGGTAATTGTAGCATTGCATATCATGATTTGAAATGTTAATCTCACTACTTTCTGCGCGTGATAAATCTACTTTTATATATAGTAAATCCACACATTCGATCATGCATAGTGCACCTCACTTGGTCTTCATGTACACTTAGGCCACTAAGTAATTAAATCAAGTATTTTTCCGCTGCGTAAAACAATATTTTAAAAGCGTGGACTAGTTGATCCACCTAGCCGAGGGACGCGGCTTGTTAATTTTCTGCATAAATTATATTTGAATCGCCTTGTGTTAATAAAAATAATTGCTTGAACTGCGAAGAAGGATGAGTTGCCTTAACGTCAGTAGGCGTCCCCTACGTGACGTGCCATCACAACGCGTAGCTTTCCCTACTCTGATAGCATTTTAAATGTTGGGAAAATGTGGGTTGTGACACGTCTACCTTAGTGGAGGATAGATTGGAAGTAGTGCTACCCAATGGATCTCGCATGGGTGCGGATAGGAAGAGTCGTGTGAAGGTGTGGATTGGAAATCAAGACTTCGACTTGGAAGCATAGTTATTACCGCTAGCTGAATTTGACATGATCTTCGGCATGGACTGGCTCTCGGAGCAGCGAGCATGCATTGATTGCAATTCAAAGGAGATCACTCTGGGAAAGAACACCGGAGACGAAACCACGTTCGCGGGTATGCGAGGAGCGAGCAAGACGCTGATGTCTGCTCTCCAGGTGGTTAAGGCGGTGAGAAAGGGCGCGGAGTTGTTCTTCACTTTGTTGGAGACTTCAGAGCCAAAGCGTCGTTTAAGTGATGTCCCAGTTGTAGCGGAATATGGCTATGTGTTTCCTAACGAACTCCCTGGGGCTCCGCCTCAGCGAGAGATTGATTTCTGTACTGAGCTGGTGCCAGTGCCAAGCCTGTAGCACGCTCACCGTACCGAATAGCGCCAAAGGAATTGGCAGAGTTGAAGGTTCAGTTGCAAGAGCTACTAGAGCAAGGTTATGTACGTCCAAGTTCTTCACCTTGGAGTGCACTGGTCCTCTTTGTGAAAAAGAAGGACGGGAGCTTGCGTCTATGTATTGACTATCGAGAGCTGAATAAGCTGACCGAGAAGAACTGTTTTCCGATTTCTAGAATCGACGACTTATTCGACCAACTGGTTGGGTCGACGGTATACTCTAAGCTAGACTTAAGGTCCGGCTACTATCAGCTTCGTATTCGGGAGTGTGACATCCTAAAGACAGTGTTCACTACCCGCTTTGGGCACTATGAGTTCACGGTTATGACGTTCGGTATGTCTAATGCACCGTCGGTATTCATGGACTTAATGAACAGAACGTTCCGAGAGTATTTGGATCAATTTGTGATCGTCTTCATCGATGACATTTTGGTATACTCTCAGTCGGAAGAGGAGCATGCAGAGCATCTGCGCGCAGTTTTGAGCACCTTGAGGAGGAATCAGCTATATGCCAAGTTCTCCAAGTGTGAGTTTTTGTTATTGTCAGTAGCATTCCTGGGTCATGTTGTTAGTGGAGAAGGAATAGCAGTCGATCCTTCAAAGATAGAGGCGATCCAAGCATGGCCTGTGTTGAAAAATGTA
The DNA here is from genome assembly GCA_033032865.1 of Dactylorhiza incarnata. Taxonomy (NCBI): domain Eukaryota; kingdom Viridiplantae; phylum Streptophyta; class Magnoliopsida; order Asparagales; family Orchidaceae; genus Dactylorhiza; species Dactylorhiza incarnata. Next base: position 3,250,435 of record JAWHQI010000213.1, read on the forward strand.
GCGGAAGTCCGAAGTTTCTTAGGACTTGCCGGCTATTATAGGCGCTTTGTGGAAAACTTCTCGAGGATTGCACTTCCTCTCACTAAACTGACCAGGAAAGATCATAAGTTCGTTTGGTCGCCCGAGTGCGCACGAGCTTTTGAGGAGCTGAAGAGCCGTCTGACCACGGCGCCCATTCTATGCTCGCCATATGGGATAGAAGGTTACAAAATATATAGTGACGCCTCGGGGAGTGGCTTGGGTTGCGTTCTAGTGCAGTTCGGAAATGTAATTGCCTATGGCTCCCGTCAGTTAAAGGTACATGAGAGGAACTACCCGGTCCATGATTTGGAGCTAGCGGCCATGGTATTTGCTCTTAAACTTTGGAGGCACTACTTGTATGGCGTGAAGATCGACATCTTTACGGACCACAAAAGCCTCAAGTACCTGCTTGATCAGAAGGAGTTGAATATGCGACAAAGGAGGTGGATGGAGTTCCTTGGGGACTACACCTTCGACATTCGATACACTCCTGGGAAAGGAAATGTGGTTGCGGACGCTTTGAGTCGTCGGGCTCCTGCACAGGCAAACTGAACTTTGATGCATGATGAGCGTCTAATCCGGGAGCTAGAAGCCTTGGAGATCGTTTGTGTTGATAGAAGAGCGTCTCCTTCAGCATGTTTGAACTGGACGGAGGTTCAATACAACCTGGCCGGTCGAGTTCGACAAGATTTGGAGCTGGATTCGAGCATGAAGCGATATAAAGCGGAGACCGTGAATGGGTCAAACGCTGATTTCTCCTTCGAAGATGATCTTATGTGGAAAAATGGCAGATTGTGCGTCCCAAATGTTGGTACATTGCGGGCGGAATTGATGTACGAGGCTCACTATACCAAGTACTCGATCCTCCCTGGGAGCACAAAGATGTACATGGATATGAAGAAGATCTTTTGGTGGCCAGGAATGAAGAAAGACATTGCACTCTACGTGGCCAAGTGTCAGACTTGCGTGTTGGTGAAGGCTGAATGTCAAAGACCTGGTGGGTTTCTAAAGTCTTTACCGATCCCAGAATGGAAGTTCGACGATATTTCGATGGATTTCGTGCACGGATTGCCGAAATTGCAACATGGAAACGACGTCATCTGGGTGATCGTAGATCGATTGACGAAAGTTTCGGCACTTTATTCCGAACCGGAAAGACGACTCCGTGGAAAAGTTAGCAAAGTTATGCGTTGATAATATCGTAAGGTTGCACGCAGTTCCCCGTAGCATCGTGAGAGATCGTGATGGGCGGTTCACATCAACCGATTGGAGGCTGATTCATCAATTTTTGGGTACCAAGCTAAAATTTAGCACGACCTTCCACCCGCAAACGAATGGACAGACCAAAAGGACCAATAGGACGATGGAAGACATGCTAAGGATGTGCACCCTAGACTTCGGAAAGAAATGGGAAGATTATCTTTATATGATTGAGTTTGCCTACAATAACAGCTACCAAGCAAGTATAAAGATGACACCTTTCGAGGCTCTTTATGGTAGAAAATGTCGTACACCGTTGGCTTGGGCTGAAACGGGCGACACGAAGTTGTTGAAACGCAAGGACGTGGATGAAGCAAATACATCAATCCAGGAAATACGAGAGCGGATGCTCATTGCCCAAGATAGGCAGGCAAAGTATTACAATGCAAATCACCGGAACATCGAGTTCACCGTTGGTGATTGGGTTTACTCAAAGATCAAACCGTTCAAAAGAGTATCGAGGATCCGACGCTTGAAAAAGCTAAGTCCGAGATACTTAGGACCGTTCGAGATCTTGGAGCGCATTGGTGAAGCTGCCTACCGACTTGCTCTATCTTCGGAGCTGAGCGGGCTGCATGATGTATTTCATATCTCTGTGTTGTGGAAGGCTGTCAAAGAGCCTAGTCTTGTTGTTGCGGTCAGTGAAGTGTCGGTAGATGGTGGGGTAACGACGGAAGTCAAGCCCATTCGCATCGAAGACACGGAAGTAAAGCAGTTGCGGAACAAATCCGATCGGATGGTCAAGGTCCGTTGGAATAATTGCGGAAGAGAGGAACTCTCTTGGGAAAGAGAGCAAACAATGCTTGTGGAGTACCCGGAGCTTTTTCTCTCGGGTTTAATTTAAATTTTGTTGCTATTATTTTCGTAATTTCGGGACGAAATTCTTTTAAGGGAGGTGGTGTTGTAACACCCCAAAACTTCTTGTGCTGCGAGCTAGCCGAAATCCGGCTATTTCTATGTATTAGTCTAAGGTTATAGCTGAATTCATCTAATGGGTATAGCCGAATTCGTCTAATGTATATAGCAGATTAGACTAAGGTTATAGCCGAATTTGTCTAATGGGTATAGCTGAATTCGTCTAATGTATATAGCCGATTATTCTAAGGTTATAGCCGAATTCGTCTAATGGGTATAGTCGAATTCGTCTAATGTATATAGCCAAATAGTCTAAGGTTATAGCCGAATTCGTCTAATGGGTATAGCCAAATTCGTCTAATGTATATAGCCGAATAGTCTAATGGGTATAGCTGAATTCGTCTATTGTATATAGCCGAATCTTCCTTAGCATTCGTCGAACGCAGGTTTAGCCGTTCGTCGAACGCAGGCTTAGCAGCCGTTCGTCGAACGCAGGCCGCCGTTCGTCGAACGCAGGCTGCCGTTTGTCGAACAAAGGCTTAGCAGCCGTTCGTCGAACGCAGGCCGCCGTTCGTCGAACGCAAGTTTGTTAGCCGTTAGTCGAACACAGCAATTCAGTCATTCGTCGAACGCAAGTTTAGCCGTTTGTCGAACGCAGGTTTGTTAGCCATTCGTCGAACGCATGCTTTTTAGCATTCGTCAAATGCAGTCTTAAAGCTATTCGTCGAACGCAGGCAGAATCAGCGATTTGCGATTTAACAGACCCGTGACTTCTTGATCGTGGTCGTCAAATCCAGGGCTTTAAATCCAAGGGCTGGGATTTATTTCTGGGTTATCTTAGGGTTGTCCAGAGGGGTATATATATATCCTCTTTATCTTAAGTCTTATTCTCTTCCAGCGTGAAAAAGACGGGAGCCGAAGAAAAACAGCGACAACGAGGAAGAAGAAGGAGACGTTTTCTGCCATTGTCGGGGCTTCGGAGCTCCGAATCGCGAGCCGTTTTCAGATCTGGAAAGAGTAGCCCGTTGCGGTTCTTTCTATCCGTGTGAAATCCCAGATCTATGGCAAAGAAGAAAGCTCCAAGGGTAACGATCCTTCCTCCCGGTCTTAGGACGTGTTTTGTCCTCTCATTCCTTTTTCTATGCTTGCATGAGGAATCCCTTTCACCAAATGGGTGAAGTGTATGATTTCCTCCAGTTCTTCGGAACTCCGGGTCGATTGTGTCCGTCCCCGGCATATTGCATTTAGAAATCCGGTAGTCGTGCGGATTTAGGCATTTTGTGTGAAGCCTATTCATGGCCGTGAGCCCGGATCGGTGATGCTTGGATTGCGACGTTGCATTTAGGTTAAGCCTAGAATGCGTGTCGGAGAATGTCTCCATGAGATCTTCTATTGTGTTGCGGGACTTGAGTTTTAGGTGCCTTTTGAGAGCCTAACGAAAGCCCCATGCTTGGGTGGTTGATTGCAAACCTTCGCCACTATATTTGAAGAGGAGTGGTCTTGGACCTCCTTCTTAGTTATCATTTGTAAAGTCTAAGTCCGCGTGAAAGGATTAGATGAGTAGCTTAATTATGTGGGCACTTGATGTGCTAAACCCTTACGGGCCGAGGTGAAGTCGTACCCGCGTCGTGCGATAGATCGCGACGGTTAGAGCACGGGCAAAGCTGAACCGAACCCGTTTCCATGCAGATCGGTGAGAGGTCCATACCTCATGTAAGCGGTGTGATCATGGGAGAGGTCATGGAAGGTGTCTTACCTAGACCGACCAAAAGCTCTTTTTCCCCACCTAAGGCTATGTCCTTAGGGTGGAGTGTTTGTGATGAATGGATGTTATGTTAGCCTCATGCGGTTGCTTAGGCGGTTGTGGGGAACCTTAAGGTGAACCCAACCAACATCATGTGCATACCTAGGTTCCCTTTTTCTTGATCCTCAACCTTGAAGATTGATTGTGCTTGAAACCTCACCTTGTGTAGTGTAGTTTGCACTTTCTTTATATTATTACATGTTGTATGTACGGCTTGCTTGCAGGTTAGCGGTGACACGCCCCTGAGCCAGCTAGATGGCCGGGGGGTGGGATCGTTACGCGGTTTGTGGTCAGCTCATAGCTGAACCTCGTTTACCTCATATTGGATGTTGGTTGCAGGTGCAGGTGAGCCTAGCGGGAAGTAGCGGGCGGTGGTCCTTTTGCTGTGTTGGCCCTTGAAGGCCAGCCTCTTTTCTGCTTTACATGTATTGTCGGCCTGCATGCCGATGTATGTTTTTGAGTTTCTATAGATTTGATAAATGTAAGGCCTTAAGGCCGTAACTCTATTTGTTTCATTCCTGGGATAGTGGACAATTCTAAAAGATGTTTAATCCAAATGCTTCCGCTTACATTTTTTTTATACTCTCGTGTAGTTGTTGTTCTTTTCTGTTTATCACCTTATAATGCCTAGCTAGTGTGTATAGTATGGCGCGGGGTCCCGGCCGGACCTACTGTTATATTATTAACCTGGGCATTCAGCTCAGTTTTCACTGCAGCCACTCTTGACTCCATTCTTTGCTCACTGGCCTGGATCTCCTGAGTCAATGCAACTCTTGTTGCATACAACTCATCCCTTATCTGAGCAGAGACATCATGGACCTTTTCAGCAACTTTCTCTTTCATAGACAACATCTGACCCTCAATCATGGTTTGTATTGAGTTTAGCAGGTCAGATGTGTCCGGAACAGCAACTGGCTTTTCCTGGGCCAATTCCTTTTCAACCACCTCTTCAGCTCTACTATGAGCAATATCCCTTCCATCATTAGGGATCTGCTCCCCCTAAGATGGGGCATTAGGTGTACCTTGAAGATTGGGGGGGGGGGGGGGTTAGTTCCTGTTGATGTTCCTCCCCACTAGCATACCCACCTCCACCTTCATAGGCAGGGCTATGCTCCTCCTCACTTGGGGCATCCATAGATGGAGAATTTTGTCTAAGGTCACCTGAAAAATGATTGATGAGTTAAACACCTAGACTATACTATTGATACAGAGGAGAGGCCTAACTGAAATCCTAATTTACCATGGATAGGTGAATTGGGTAATTCATCTTCAGCTTGAGGAACAGCTGGATCAGTATTCATCTGAGTTGGCTCAGGATTGGGTTCAACTCTTCCTTGGGGCTGCTCATCCCTTCTTGTCCTGGGAATATCTTCATTATCTATATTCATTGGGCTGCTGGCAGATCTAAGGTCAGACCCATGAATGTCCTCATTGTCAGACCATCTAATTTTGAGGATGTATCAGATTTCTGCTGGGATGACTTTTTTCTTCTTTTCCTTTGCCACAGATGGCTGGCTCATAGGGAGCACTCTGGAGAATCTATCCAGAGTCTTAATGTCCATTCTTTTGAGATAATGGAGATTTGACCCCTTTGAATTTGCAAAAGTCTCGGAATAACTATTCTGTAGGTACAGAGATAGTATCCTTCCCATATTGGGGGCATGTAGACATTCCTTCATCCTTTGAAAAACAACTTCTCCCCATGAGGTTTTCTTGGACAAAATTATCCTAGTCATTAATTCAAACATGAACTGTGATACAGTGTCATGTGAACCTGGCTTGCATAGGATGGCTTTGCCCACTATGTCAGACAACAGCTTCCCCTGTTGATTGAAGAACTTCCTCCTTAGACAACTAGTTTTAGCACCACTGTACCCTGTCCATTTTAGGGCAGTCTGCTTATCCTTTTCAAATATCTCCTCCTCTTCATTTTTACTGCAGGGAGTTAATTTTAGTCCCTTCTCCAGCCTTTTGGCCGTTATCTTTATCTTCTCAGCTCCTATCTTGGACTTCAGGATGGTTTTGGAAGGAGATAATTTGACATTGCTGAACCATTCCAGAACTTCAGTTCTGAGAATGCAGCAGGGTTCAGACAGCATATGCTCCAGACCTTGAGCTTCCATCAAATGAATCACTTGTCTTATTTCTTCTGAGGCATGAGAGAATCCATCTCTGACGATTTTATAGCCCTCCAGGAGATCTTTTGAACTTTTTGGCGCCATGGAAGCAGAAAATCGAGGCACTGAGACGGGAGAGAAGATGAATCGTCTCGGCAGCTAAGGGTTTGACTTTGTGGTGTGTTTTAAGTCACAGTGTATCTATTTATAGGGTTTCAGTTTCGTTTTTATTAACCCTAGGTTTTTAGACTTAATTACCTTATTGTGTTAAGGAATTTTGGGTTAATTAAGGATTGATTATAAGATTTTATATTGAACATACCCCTCTCAGCAGTTCAGCTGAGACGGAGACCTAGGCCGCTGGGACAGTGAACTGTCAACCACTGGGACAGGTTGCTAGTCTCAGCGGTTCAACTGGGATTTTTCCCAGCTGATTCAGCTGAACATGCTTCTGCAGTTTAGCTGATCATAAGGTTTAGACCTAATGTAGATATTTTGGCTGAAGAATTGTCCTAGTCATGTCACTAAGTTGTAGTGTATAATAATGTAAAGTTTTATAATTCACAATTCAAAATCAACAATAGTGACAGCTATTACTCATACATTTAGGACTATTCCATACTAAGCATGCCAAGATCAATTTTGAAAGCATTGAATTTAGATTCATCCAGTGGCTTTGTAAAGATATCAGCTACTTGTTTGTCAGTGGGGACAAATTCAAGACACATATCTTTACATTCTACACGTTCTCTAATAAAATGATATCTAATCTCTATATGCTTAGTCCTGCTATGAGAGACAGGATTTTTAGCAATAGAGATTGCACTGGATGAATCACAATACAAAGGAGATTCCCTTACCTTGAGGTTGTAATCCTCCAACTGATGCTGTGTCCAAAGGAGTTGTGCACAACAGCTACCTACAACAATGTATTCATACTCAGCTGTGGATATTGCCACACTAGTTTGTTTCTTGCTGCTCCAAGATATCAATCTTCTCCCTAGGAATTGACAAGTACCACTTGTACTCTTCCTGTCTTCTTTGCAACCTGCAAATCTGCATCTGAAAAGTTTGTTAGTTCAAAGTCATTGTTCTTAGGGTACCAAAGGCCAAGATGCAAGCTGCCCTTAAGGTATCTCAAAATCCTCTTCACAGAGGTGTAGTGAGATTCCTTAGGACAGGCTTGATACCTAGCACAAACACATGTAGAATACATAATGTCTGGCCTACTAGCAGTCAAGTACAATAGGGATCCAATGATGCATCTATACATGGACTCATCAAAGGCCTTTCCCTTTTCATCCTTGTCTAATGATACATTAGACCCCATTGGTGTTTTCATGGTGGAGGCTGATTCCATCCCAAATTTCTTGATGAGCTCCTTAGTGTACTTGGTCTGGGAGATGAAAATTCCATCATTAGACTGTTTCACTTGGAGCCCAAGGAAATATTTGAGCTCACCCATACTGCTCATTTCAAACTCCCCCTGCATTAGATTTGCAAATCTCTTACAGAGGTTGTCATCAGTAGACCCAAAGATTATGTCATCAACATAAATTTGGACTAAGAGACACTTGCCCCTTGTTTCCCTAAGAAACAATTTGCTATCAATCTTTCCCCTCATGAACTTGTTCTTGAGGAGAAAGTTGGACAAAGTCTCATACCAAGCTCTTGGAGCTTGCTTGAGACCATATAATGATTTCCTAAGAAAGTAAACATGAGAAGTTAGGGTTGGATGCACAAAACCTGGAGGTTGTTCAACATATACCTCTTCCTTCAAGTCTCCATTGAGGAAGGCTGATTTGACATCCATCTGGTAGACTTTGAACCCCTTGTGGGCAGCATAGGCAAGGAATAGCCTAATTGCTTCCAACCTTGCAACTGGTGCAAAGGTTTGATCAAAGTCTATACCTTCCTCTTGCCTGTATCCTTTGGCTACTAATTTGGCCTTGTTCTTGATGATTGTACCATTCTCATCAAGCTTGTTCCTGTATACCAATTTAGTGCCAATCACATTGTGTCCCTGAGGTCTTGCCACCAGCTTCCAAACTTTGCATCTCTTGAATTGTAGGAGCTCTTCTTGCATGGCTTCAATCCAGAAGGTGTCTTGATTGGCCTCTTCAAACTTCTTGGGCTCCATTTGAGAAAGGAAGCTCAAGAATAGTGCTTCATTATGAGCTCTGCTTCTTGTCAATATGCCTTGGGTATGATCTCCAATTATTAGATCTCTTGGATGATCTCTCAGGTGCCTTGCAGCAGCTGTAAGAGGGTCCTATGGTGGCTGTGGTTGTTCCACTGGTTCAGCTGTGACTTCACCATCTTGTACCTCTTCTTCTTCAGGAATTGCAGCAACTGTTTGTGTTTTGCTACTGCTGGGCTTGTCTTGGACAGTCAGCTCATGCAACCCTTCTTCATTTCCTGTCAAAATAGAAGAGCTAGACCATTCTTTGTAGAGAAGGCTGGTCTCATCAAACACAACATGCATAGATTCTTCTACAACATGGGTTTTCTTGTTATAAACTCTATAAGCTCTACTATGTGAGCTATACCCAACAAGAACCCCCACATTGCATTTTTCTGCAAACTTTGTTAATTGAGATTTTCCATTATTTAGAATGTAGCATTTGCAACCAAAGATTCTAAAGTAAGAAATTATAGGTTGTTTGCCTTTCAGAATCTCATAAGGGGTTTTCCCATGAACCTTATTGATGGAGGCTCTATTGAGAACATAACAGGCTGTATTGACTGCCTCAGCCTAGAAGTATTCTGGGAGTGAGGAGTCACTAAGCAATGTTCTCCCAGCTTCTATCAAGGTCCTATTCCTCCTCTCAGCCACACCATTTTGCTGTGGAGTCCTTGGGGAGGAGAACTCTTGGGTGATACCAAATTCTTGACAAAATTTTGTCATGGCTTCAGATTGAAATTCTGTGCCATGGTCAGTTCTTGTCCTGATCACAGTACATAGTAGATCATTCTGAATAGCCTTGACATAATTTATAAAGACATGTAGGGTATCTGACTTCTTCTTAAGGAAGAATACCCATGTATACTTTGAATGATCATCTACAATTACCAAGGTATGCAACTTCCTACCTAGGCTCTGAATTGGCAAAGGACCAAACAAGTCCATGTGCAATAGGTATAAACACCTCTCAGTATCCTTGGAGCCAATACTTTTAAAGATGGTCCTAGTTTGCTTACCCATTTGGCAAGCATGACAGGGACCACTTTTAACAAATTTTAGTTTAGGACTATTTATAACAAGGTTTTTAGAAAATAATCTATACATTGTCTTATAGTTAATATGGGCAAGTCTCTTGTGCCATTGGACACAAAGAGACTCACTTTCATTAGCTACAAGACACACAGAAGAGATAGAATAATTGCAAATGAAGTCTAAGCAATAAACATTTCCACTCCTAGTGCCTGAGAGAATGGTCTCCAATTCATTAGACTTTTTGATCAAGCACATGTCATTGTGGAATTCAATGACATAACCTAAGTCACATAGTTGGCTTATGCTTACAAGGTTGTGTTGCAACCCTTCAACATAAGCTACCCTTGTGATTGAGACTATGCCATTTGAAATCATACCATATCTTTTGGTGACTACCTTTTCAAATCCACCAAAGATAACTTTGGGTCCATTCTTCACTGGATGGTAATCCTTTAGAAGATCCTTAGTTCCTGTCATGTGCCTTGAGAACCCACTGTCCAAGTACCATATTTGGTTGAGACTGGTACTTGAACTAACCTGCAACACAAAATTTAATGTACCTTAGGATCCCAACTGACTTTGGGTCCTAGGTTCATGTTAACACCATAGGGAATATTCCTAGAAAGGGCTGGTTTGGCTCGAGGTTCAATCCTTGCCTTTGGCACATTGGGGTTGTGCCAACAATCAATTGCAAAGTGGGAGACACCAACACTCATGAATGTTGTATCTTCTCTTCTGAGCATTTCTTGAGGATTGTGCAGCACAGTCCTTATGTTCAGGAATAGATACAACAGCATTCTTCCTGTTCCTCTCAGCAATGATTTGACTGAATTTCATTCTATGTGCTGTCTTGATGCTCTTTGTCCTGATGGAATCATCTTGCAATGACTTGGAAGCCATACAAGATTTGATGGCATCTGACACTGAGCACTCAGACATGTTTACAGATTTGGCAGCAGTCATTTTCTTGACTGATTCAACCTTAGAAGGGCTTGCCTTCTTGTTCATGAATGATGTGGCTGAAGTACCAAAAACAAATGGTCCATGTTGGGACATTTGAATATCCTCATGGGGATCCTTCATGGCACTCAATCCCATTCCCTTTCTTCCACTATATGAAAGAGCATTTTCCTTCCTATAACACCTCTCATTCTTCCAGTGACCATAAATGCTTTCATGGTCATACCTGTTGGAGAGAAGTATCACCTTTTGAAAGGTGGGTTGAGGCTTAGCCTTCTCCTTGCTCTTTACTCCACTCCCTTCTCCTACTTCCATTTTATTGAATCCTAACCCTCTCCTATTGGTTTGAAAGGAGAAGGTGTCAATAATAGGTAGCACAGATTTGGGCTTGGAGAATTGAGCCACCAACATCCTCTCCTAGAGGAGCTTTTCTTCAAGATCCTTAATGATCTTGTTCTTGTGGATTATGGTGCCCACATGGATGATTGACATTACCTTTAGCTTGCCAATCTCCTTGCTCATTAGAGCTAGCTGGGTAGCATGCTCAATGCACTCAGATTTTGATTGCATTAGGGAAGAAATTTCTTGGGCTTGCCTCTTGGCTAGCTTTTTGATCCTTTTCAGAGCTTCCAGGAGTGCACCATACCTATCAATCAATTGATTGACATACTCCTCAGAATCTGATTCACTTCCAACTTTAGATGGAGGAGATTCAGATTCTGGACCTGTTTCATGATCAGAAGAAGAAGAAATGCAATGTATCAATACCTGCTCATGTTCTGAATTGCTGTGGCTGTCCTCATTTTCAGTTATAGCCATCAGCCCATGGTCTTCTAGAGTGACCTCATCCTCCTCTACATCACTATCTGAATGTGATAGAGGGGCCCTGATTCCTCTCCTGGCAGCAGGACAGTCTTCTTCCTCCTGATCAGCAAACAGCCCCAAGTAGGCTTCCTCCTCACCATCTGAATCTGAAGATGAAGATTCAGATTCACTCCAGCTCTTGCCTTTATTAGCTAGGAAAGATTTTTCTCCCTTCCTCTCCTTCTGGTGATGAGGCTTCTTGTCACCTCTTTCCTTTCTCTTGACTGGACAGTCAGCAATGACATGTCCAGGCTTACTACAGCAATAGCAAATTATGTTAGTTGAAACATGTTTACTAGATTTAGAGAATACCTGTCCCCTTTGGGATGTTGCCTCTCAGATCTGTGATGATCCTTCTTGGGATGAGAAGAGGAGGAAGGTTTGTTCTTCCATTGTTTCCTCTTGATCATCTTCTTGAACTACCTTGTGAAGGCATCAAACTCCTCATCTGAAGAGGAGCTGTCTGAATTGCAGCTCCCAGATTTCTCAAATTCAGCAACCTTTCTTGGAGGTGACTGCACTCTACCCTTGTTCTTCTTAGAGCTTTCAGATTTGAGAGCGACTGATCTCTCCCTTCTGTGAGCCCTGGAGGAAGTGTCCTCCTCCTTTCTTGCAGAAAGCTGCATCTCATATGAGAGCAGTTTCCCAAACAGTGTATGGGTAGGGGTTTCTCCAAGCCTTGCTCCTTCCCTGATTGCACATATTTTAGAGTCTCAATCTCTGGTTAGAGATCTAAGGAACTTGTCATTGAGTTCATAATCTGTGAACACCCTTCCATAGGTTCTTAGTTCATTTACAATCCTAAAGAATCTTTCATAGCATATGGAGATATTCTCCTGGCTCAGCTGTCTGAAGGCTTCATACTCCTGATTGAGGAGTGACTTTCTATCATCCCTCACTTCAGCTGTTCCCTCCATATAAACAACCAATGTGTCCCACATTTCCTTGGCAGTTTGGCAGTGTACCAAGTTCTGAAATGTAGTGTCATCAATGACATTTACTATTATGTTTTGGGCTCTCTTGTCCATAGTGTACAATGCTATCTTATCATTGGTCAGCTCAGAAAATAACTTAAGTACTTTTCTAGTAGGGTCAATAGTGGAGACTTTCTCAAAGGTATAAGGACCATTTTTGACAGTCAAGAAGATCCTTGGGTCTGAGGCTTCCATGAATAGCCTTACCCTTTGCTTCCATATACCAAAGATTTCATTGGAGCAAATGGGCAACTTCATTGACCCCAACTCCTTCTTCATTCCACTGTTGGCCATTGGATTTCAGATTTGACTACCCCTGTATAGGATCTGATCAGACTGTTAAGTCCTTTTGAACAACCTCGCTTTGATACCACTTGATAGTTTATATAGGTGTAGTCAATAATACCTAGAGGGGGGGGGTGAATAGGTTTTACTTATTTTCTTTATATAATCCTAATGTATCTGGCTGCAGAAAACTCAATCACAGAAAGCACCCAAGGATTTATAGAGGTTCCTCAAGACAGGGTGTCTTGAGTAGTCATCTTTCCCCCTTCACCTTTCTAACAGTGAGTTAGACAAGACCACAAACTCCAATCTCAGCTCCTTGAGGTTACACCATAAGTTCCTCAGAACTTCTCAGATCAAGAGTGATCCTACCTCAGGCACAACATCCTTACACTCAGGCTCATCAGCCTTACACCTCAGGCACAGCAGCCCTACACCTCAGGCACACCAGCCCTACACTCAGGCTCAACAACCCTACAGCTCAGAGTTCTGTAACTCATACCACTCAGAAATCACACAGATTTCCTACCTCAGACCTATCAAGAAGTCCTACCACTCAAGCTGTCAACACAGCTTTACACACAGGCTCAACATCCTTTCACTCAGGCAACAATGCCTTACAAAGATATAAGAGAGTTTGTAATAAATACAGAAGACAAAAGGTTTACTCTCAGGTCTTCTGATTTCTTTCTTCAGATCTGAAAGACAGCAGCTTCAGATTTGAATTACCTTGATCTTCTCCTTCAGCAAAGTAGAAGATCAACTCGCTCTTCTTGAGTTGGTACAGGAAGAGCTAACTAATCTCCTTCAGAAGATTAACTCCAGCTTCAGAGAACAACTTCAACTGGCTGGAACGTGAATGCTCGATTGCGGCTTGCAGCAAAAGCTTTTCAATGGAACAGTGCTTGTTGTTGTGCCCTAGCTTTTGCTTTTATACCTCCAGAAGGCTTCAACGGCTATTTCGATCCTCCTGACACAGTATGGGGCAGATTGGAGTTGCTTTTCCCTTTTTATTTTCGCTTGCGCCAAAAGCAGATCCCGTCAGCGCATTTGAATCTGTCTCAGCGGTTGGGCTGAGACAGCTTCCAGTCTCAGTGGTTGCTCCAGTCTCCTTCTCAGTGGATCCGCTGAGACGACTCCTCATCTCAGCGGTTTTGACCCTTCGTCTCAGCGGTTCTGCTGAGACAGATCTTTATCTCCTTGTAGATGATTTCTTCTCATCTAAGGGCATGTTTGGCCCTTCCTTTTGAGTCACCTGTGCCTGTATATCCTACACAAGTATAGCTTTGTTAAATACAATATGTCCTTAGCATTGAGAGTGATGCCTCTCCAAATCAAGGTAATATTGAGGGCAATATACCCAACAGTGTTTATCTTGGGATATTGTGGTCAAATCTCCTCGCCATGAGGTGAAACCTTGGCCACTGGTTTAGGGTCACTCTAAACACCCCCATGAGTGGTTTGGGGTGGTGCAGAGGTGGATATGCCATAGGACCCTAGTTTTGCCCCTTGGGATGCAGATAGAGCTTTGTGAAGAACATGTGGTCAAAAGCTATAGAATGGCCATGGAACCTAGGAGATATGTTCATGGGATGTATTTATGCCCTAGGGAATTTTGAGAGAATTTGAGGAGAAATTATTCCCCCTAAATTAGGTCATAACCCCTTTAGGTAAACTTCTTTTAAGAGATATTTCCATGCACAAATGATCTTGGATGGTGATGAAACTTTGGTAGTGCCTTTATAATCATATGATGGACCTCTAGTAAATTTTGTGTAATTAATTAGGTGATTTAACCAGTACTTCATTCTCAAGACACCTATTTTGTCTTAGTCTTAAGAAAAATAATTAAGGGTCTAAAACTCTCTGGAAAAATGTGCTTCACCAGTACTTCACTCTCGACCTCCTCCGCCACCCTCTCCATCAACTCTTTGTAGGAGACGGGGGGCTTTCCTCTTTAGATCCATCTTGAAGAAACCCTCATTCAGCCCCAACGTGAAGGCGAGCTGAAGGGCAAATTCGGGCATCTCCACGCTCACCGCACCAAAATGTTGAAACCGATTTCTCGATCTCTTGCGAAGCTCGGGCCCTCAACAAGTTGAGGTGCAGCTAGCCCTTACTAGTCCCTCGGAAGGAGCATACTGGAGACCCGGAAACTTACTAAGACCTTAGTCGCAGCGAGGAGGTCCCACCACAAACCCGGAAGATCGTTGTGCGCTTCCCCTCCCAAGCCAAAGCTGAGACTTGGGCAACTTGGAGAGCTAGAGAGCTAAACCAAAGCAACCGAGGGAAGAAAAAGCTCAGAGAACTGAGATTGGAGTCCTCTCCCAAGGTGCCCTTTAAGGTCTACTTATAGTTTTTTTCATGGTCTATCAATAGCGGAATTTCACCTTTTGATTTTACTAAACGCACCCCCATTTGGCCTGTTAACAGCCAAATTCAGCTTTTTGGAGAGGCTACCTGCAGACCACCAGGGGCAAAGGAGTAATTTCACCTCTTTAGCCTATGGATAAGTGGCCTATAAGAATATCATTCGCGAGAGCTCCCGCGAGTCTCCTCGTGAGGACGGCTCGCAAAAAGCCCCTTATAGGCGAGGACTCTGCGAAGACCTCGCTCGCGCCTCTTCTGGCGACATCCACCGAGGTCGGGTCTCGCATTTCCTCATACGAGCTCCTCTCGGCCTTGTGTAGATCTGCTGAACCGGCTGGGTGGCTGAGTTAGCCGGGTTGAGAAGCCAGTTTGTCGAACTGAGACGTGACGCGAGTTCGTCGAACGGCAGAGCCCGTTCGTCAAACGGAGAACTGATTTCGTCGAACGCCGTTTGAAGCTCATCGAACACGAAGACTTAGAAGAAATGCGGCTCGTCCACCTTCTCGCGAGCCGACCTTGAGGCTCGGGCTCGCAGGGACATGACTCATGCCCCTTCCTACGAGTGGCCCTTGAAGCTCTAGCTCGCCTTCTACCGGCGACATCTACCGGTGTCGGGTCTCGCATACCTTCCTGCGAGCTCCTCTCGGCCTTGTGAGGGTGCCAAACTGGATGGAAGGTTGAGCTCGCTGAGCTGAGCTGCAGATGGACCTCCAAGGACCTGGCTCGCCTTCTTTGCTACTTCCACATATAGGATTTGAAACCCCCTTTTAGGCGAGTGCTCTGCGAAGACCTCGCTCACGCCTCTTCTGGCGACATCCATCGAGGCTGGGTCTCGCACTTACTCCTGCGAGCTCTCCCGCTGAGGCTGGGCTGGGAGCCGCTGAGAAGGTGCTTGAGCCCGCTGAGACAATCGCTTGTCTCAGCGGGTCTGCTGGGACGGGGCAAAAATAGCTGCGGAGATGGCCGACCTTCCCAGCCTAGCCGCTGAGATGATTTCGTCGGGGCTGAAACACGGCGTTCGTCGAACTAAGAACAGCTTTCGTCGAACTCAAATTGAAGTTCATCGGTCTCAATGGGAGCTCGTCGAACTGAACGACGAGTTCGCCGATAGCGAAGATCTGGCTCGCCCGCCCTCCTATGAGTGGACCGCGATAACCCGGCTCGCCCACTTCGACTCGCCCGCTTCCTTGCGGGCCTATGACGAGTGCTCGGCTCGCTCGCCTTCCTGCGAGCTCCTCTCCGCCTGTTAATTTCCTGCATCTTTTCCTACCTCCTGGCGAATATCGGGGTTGTACACAATCCCCGCTCTTTGCGAGATTATTCGAAGCTCGCAAAGAATCATCCAACCCCGGATGTTCGCCGGTGACTGTTGATTTGTCTGGAATCTTTTCCGTGGGTCCCACCCCATATCTATAAATATTGCTCGGGCCGAGGTGGCGCACCATTAATCTTCCTTATTCTGCCGATTACTGTACCTGCCCGAGAATGCCTCTTTCTAAAGATCTCCTGGCCCGCCTGAGGGCATCCAAGGAGGGCGAGATATCCACTATGGCCAACCCCGCCTCCTGGATGTCTCGCCAGACCCCTCCGCCTGCGCCTGCAATAAAAAAGGAGAAGCCGGTCCGCATACCCCCAGGGGGGGGGGGGGGGGGGGGGGGGGGGGGGGGGACAAAACCGTACTACTGGACTCTTCTCCTGACGATCGGCCTGCTGAAAAGGTAATCTTCTCGCTTAACTATTCCTTTGGTTCCTCTAAACCTCGCCTGACTGCAGGACATGCCTCCTATCGATCAGGACGCGGGCGGAGGCTTAACCGATACCCGCCTCGATCCTCCAGTGAGGACTGATCTTGTTAACAGAGAAACTGCCGGTAAGTGCCTCGCTCCCCCAAAACTAGATTTTCTATCGGGTGGCTCTCATTTTTCCTTCTTACAGCTTCTCCCCGCGCGACTCAGGGTCGCCCAAACTCGCGACCCCGGACGCCGGTCCCTCCCGACAAGACCATTAACACCACTGGATTCAATCTTTTGAAGGGGGAGGGTTCTGGTGGCTCGCGCCCAGCCCCGACGGCTCATGCCGACGATGCGACGCGGCACGGTGGTCATGGGAAATCCGCCTCGCTCCCCTTCGCGACTCTCTTCCAGGATCGGCCTACAACTTCTCGCCCGCTTATAGGTAATTATTTCTGCCGCATTTGTTGAGCCGTCACTCTCCGTGCTAGTCTCTCTAACGGCCAACTATGTCTGGATTTGCTTCGCAGGTGACTCCGAGAATCTCCCCTCCAACTCTGACTTTGGGGAGGAAGAGTTGTTGCCTCTCCCTTTGCCGGAGAAGATGGATGACTTCCTGGGCGACCCGGAGATCCCGAGGCCATGAAGAAGCGGACCTCAGAATTGTTTCAGAAGCAAGGGTGGATGCTGCGAGATCTCCACCTCCAAGCAAGGAGGGACCAGGAAGTCGCCGAGGAGCGGCATGCCGCTTTGTCGGATGAGTGCGCGCGGCTCCGCGCCGAGCTGCCAGAAGGCATTGGCGTGACGACTAGGCCTAAAAATTAAAAACCGAAACCGCAAAAAACCGCAACACCGCACCGCACCGCACCGATTTTGAACCGCACCGAACGGTTTGGTTGTGGTGCGGTTTTGGTTATTGGAAAACCGCATGGTTTGCGGTGCGGTTCGGTTTTTGCCTTGACAAAACTGAATAAACTGTACCGCACCGCAATGATTATAAGTATAATATAATTTTAATATTATTTCAATATCTTACAAATATATTGAAAATTTTCATTTATGTATTTTAATTAGTTTTTATTTTACTATTTTAGCTTTCATGTACTGTATTGATTATAAGTATATTAACTATTTGTATTGATTATTTACTGTATTGAACCCGTGAATCATGAAAATTGAAATACTGAAATCGAACCCCTAATCTAGTATTCGGTATTCCTGGGCCCATTGCCGCTGCATCTCTACTTTCTCAATTCTCATGTTGCACGCGGCTTGCCTTTTAAAATTTCATGCTGATTCAAATGGTGATTAGCAAATTGTAATTCCGATGGATGGTAATTCCAGTCAGTCTTTCCTTTTATATTTCAGTGCCCTTTTCTTTATGCTTTTGAGTGAACAAAATAATTTTATCTTTCTTGTTTGGTTGATGAGATAAATTCTCTTTGGTTGATGAAATAAATTTACTTTGAAATTGTCGACGCAAACAGGCAAAGTGCAGATCTAATAAATTCTTTTATATTCCATCTTTCATAATCTGATCATCTTATTCACTTGTAGGATTTTCATGAAATAAAGAAATAAATAATTATAGGATACAATTTATTATATTTTGTTCTCTTGTATATTTTAAGTATGAGAAGATGTTGCTATGTAATTAACCGAGCATAATATTTCTATGAATAGTCCATGTACTATTTGATAAGTTTTGATAACTGTGCAAAAACCGAAACCGCACAGCAAAAACCGACTCCAAACCGCACCAATGTCAAACCGCACCACACGGTTTTGGTGCGGTGCGGTTTTGTTCGGTCCAAAACCGACCCCCTTTGGTGCGGTTGTGGTTTGGTCTCAAACCGCACCAAACCGCACCAGTTTCAGGCCTAGTGACGACAACCTCCCCCGGGACACACGTCGCGCTGGTGAATGATTATACCTGCCTGATCCAGCGCGAGGCTCGCTCGCTTACTACGTATCATTACCCTAGGATCCCGCCAAGGTCTGGAGTGCGAGGTCGTGGCCGGTGGAAATGGCTACGCTACTAGCCTCGCCCGCACTCATTTATAGGCTCGGCGAACCCCTCCGTATCTTTTGAAAATTTGTTTTAATTTCACCGGACCATCTCTCAAACATTTCTTCTTTCGCTATTAACAATTCCTCGCCCGCTCCTGGGGATCTTGCGAACTTACCGGTTGTAATGTATTTCCTTGTGATGCTCGCTCTTTTATTTCAATTTTTCTTGTCGTTTCCGCATGAAAATTTCGCTTATGCTAATTCTGTAAATAGGTCTCGCTTGCTAATGTGTCTGATATTTCATTGCGTTCTCGCGCCATACGAGGTTTTTGTCTAACCGCACCCCTGCCGCTTCAACTTCTTTCCCGCGCTTTTTATCTTTCTATAAATAGGTTCCGGCACTAATCCCACCTACCGCATTTAACTCTAGCCCTTCTTCCTTCTCTGTTTGCGAGATCTCGCATTCTCTTCTCCGCGCTTTCTTTCTCTTTCGCAGATTTCGTCGATGGTGGGGGATGCCAGCGAGGCTGAGGGTCGCCTGAAGTGCGCCCAGGCCTTCACCGACCATACCTTCTATCACAACAACCTGACTGAAGAGGAGTACCTCACTGCCGTCGCCGACTTTGTCCCGCCTGCGTTCTCCGCTCGCTGTCCTGGCGAGGATGACGTGATCAACGCCCCCCTGACGGATGAGCTCTCTCTCCCGATAGCCCACTTCGGGGTCGGCCTGCGCCTTCCTCTCTGGCCAGAGGTCCGCCAGGTATACGCCAATCTAGCTTACCTTACTCTAGGGCTTCTCACTCTCGCTCTCCTATTCCAATCTCGCCATTTTCCTCGCCAGGTGCTCAAACATTATGGCGTGGTCTTGGGTTAGCTGACCCCCAACGCCATGGCGGTCATTGTCGCGTTTGCACGTTACATGCGAGAAGAGTGCATCGAATTCAGCCTTCCGGTCTTTCGAAAGCTATTTTTCTTCCGAGCCTACAAAGAGGGCACCGCATACTTCGTGGGTTCGGGGTTCAAGGTCAACGAGACCGTTAATAAGAGCCACTACTGGGCTCAAAAGTTTATCTTTGTCAAAGGGAGCTTAGGCAATATTCCCTTCTCGCCTATCCAGTATGGCGAGAGCACCTATCGCCCCTCGCCTCTCGGCGGGCATGACGCCGCCCTATTCCAGTTCTTCAACAAGAAGAATTTCGAAGTGGCCCACCTCCGCCGAAACGTCGACTCCCTGCCACTAGTGCTCCCCGGGGAGGGTATGAATCGCGTTTGTTCGTCTTTTCTTAAAATTCTCACCGAACATTTTTTAATCGCTGTACTTACAGGCGAGCGAGATCTCCCCGTCCATCCCCCTTACGCGAGCGACCGGTCATTTTCTGCGGACCTTTCCCTCGCTAGAATGGGAGCAGACGCCTGCCGCGAGACTCCCCGTTCTGCTGCCCTGCCTACCAAGGAGAGGGGCGAGTCCCCTAGTCAGAATGACTCCTCGCAGCCCTCTCAAAAGAAGAGCAAGAAGAATCCTCCCCCATTTGAGTAGGGAAAAGGGCACGCCGAGGCTTCCCCGGGGGAGATCCTGCCGGCCGACTTCCCCGAAGAAGGGGTGTTTAATGAGCCGGTTGAGAAGGCCGCCCGGATCCCCTCCTTGCCAGTGCTGATAAATCACTGGAACTTCGGTCTCGGCCAGAAGTGTTGGAACATGGTCTTCCGCATCTCCTAGGTTTGAGAATAACAAATCCTATGTGTATTTGATCTTGTGTGTTTAAGTGTGCAGGAAAATAAAGTCCATATGACTCAAGGATTACATAAGAAGGTTGCCCCCAAATTTGAGCCTTCAAATCCAACACTCCTTCTAGCACCGGCGGTATCACCTAGTGCTGGCGCTAGCGCTAAGGAACCGCTGAGAAGAAACCAAACCGCTGAGAAGAAACCAGACCGCTGAGATGAAACCGCTGAGATGGAACCGCTGAGACGAAACCGCTGGGATGGAAAACCACTGAGATGCAAACTGGCGCTCGACGAACTGCTTACTCTACCGCGACGCACAAGTACTAGCGCTGGCGCTAGCTTTCGCTCGACGAACTGTAAGCTGCGTTCGACGAAAATTCGATCGATGAAAAGAATGCTTAAGCGCAATTCCGGGATCACATATAGAAGGAGATAGCGCCTGGCGGTATCCGATAGCGCAGGCGGTAGCGCGGAGCATAGAAGGCAAGGGAGAAATGTTTCCTCAGATTGAAGATTCTGCCGCGCAGAATCTGTCCTAAAATGGGATAGCGCCGACGGTAACACTAGCGCAGGCGCTAGCGCTATGGCTATAAAAAGGACCCCTTGGCTCCGTCTTCCTCATCCTCTTCAGATCCAAAATTCCCGAGCTTCGTGCCACAACATAGAGAGGAAGGTTCAGAGAGATACTCCCACAAATCCATAAAGGCTTAAGGACATCCGTGGAGAAGATTTCAACACGCATCATCATCATGATGAAAGACCGCATCGACTACAATCATACTCTGCGTCTTCGTCAACTTCTCCAAGAGATCCACATATAGGGAGTTTTATATTATTGTCTTTGTATTTCACATCTTTTCTTTTAAATCGTGTAGTAATTTCTCCTTGTGTTGGCCACTAGGTCTGGGTAGGACTTAGGGCAGAAATTCGCCTCGTGTTGGCGACTAGGTCTCGGGTGTAGGTCTAGGGGGTGCTCGAGGCCATATCCGGGGAAGGGTTGGCTAGAGCGGCTTGAGGCCGTATTCGGGAAAGGATCAGCTGAAGCCAACCGGTTCGTGGGGATACAAGTCGGTATAGAAAACAAAAAGAGTCTTTCATATTTTGCTTTGATTTCTAGCGTCATTGAAATCAAAATTTTGTAATCAATCTTATTAATAATAATCATGTCTCTCTTTGTGTAATAAAATTGATTTGTTCTTCATTTCTCTAAATTGTTTTTTATCCTCTCCTTTATTATAAAACAATTTAGATCTTTAAACAAAATCACTATTTTGATTTCTTATCATAAGCAAGTATTTAAAATATAATATAAGTTTTTAAAAACCCTTATTCACCCCCCCCCCCCCGCTCTAAGGGCGCCTACTGATCCAACAAGTGGTATCAGAGCCAGGTTATTCCAAATCGGCTTAACAACCGGGAATAATGGCGTCTCATGATCTCACTTCTATTAGTGGGGCAAATTTTTATGAAGAAGAAAAATCACTAGCACCACCTTTATTTAAAGGGACAAATTATAAATGGTGGAAAATTTTAATGGAAAGGTTTATTAAAACTTTAGATATCGAAGCATGGAATCTAGCAATAGTAAGACCAGCAGATGAATCAAATAAAAAGGAACGTCATCTAAATGCAAAAGCCAAACACTATTTATTTTGTGGTCTATCAAATGAAGTTTTCAAATTAATATATTATTTTTCTAGTGCATACAAAGTATGGAAATTTCTTGAAGAAATGTATGATCTTCCTCTCGCAGGTATGGAACAAACACAGGAGGAGAAGGACATACAAGCATCCACCATCATTCAAGAAGATCTCTCTCATTGCAAAACCATGGAGATCATGGAAATCAACTTAGAAAAAGAAAGCAATACATCAAGAGAAAAAGGAGATGAAAATTCATCTATGATGGAGGAAGGCCTAAAAGATGACAAAGGAACTTCATGCTCACATTCTGCCTCTTTCAATAGCGCTGTAAGAAAGTCTAATTATTCCTCTTGTGTGACAACTTCTATCTCTAGTTTCAATATACTAAAAATGGCTAAGCGCAAAATTAAGAAATTTAAAGATGCTAATAAACATTTGCGCTTAGAAAATAAAAATTTAAAGGAGAAAATTAATGAACAATCAAATTCAAATTTATCTAGTTCTATCCATGGTTCCTTAGTTGAAAACACTACACCTTGTGTAGAATATAATGAATTAAAAGAAAAACACAAGGAACTTGAAAAGGAACTTCTTTTTATAAAAGAACAAAATGAAAGATTATGTTTAGAAAATTCATCCTTGAAAAATGATTGTGCTAAGTGTAAGGATTACAAAATTGAAATTAAAGAGATGGATGAAACATTTGATGAATATAGAAATGACTATCAAAATCATATTGATTCAATTATTTTCACTCTTAAAAATAGCACAATCTCTTATAATAAAGCTAGACAAAATTTGAAATTGAAGAATGATGAATTAAAATAAAAAATCAACTTTCTTATGAAAATGGTAAATACAAATTCTCAATATCAAACTATATCTAAGAACAAGTTGAATATGAATATGAACATCTTACCTAATTTTAAAAATGGGAGTAAGGAACATAAAGGATTTGTAAATCAAAACCACCATAATTTACAATATCATGTTTCTCCCAACCTAAAATTAAATGCAAACAAATTTCCTTCAAATTATAAATTCAAAAACCTCTTTGATCCAAATATTCAAGTAAATGATTATGGAAATTTGAAAACTAAAAATAATGTTTTGCTAAATCATCATGGAAATTTGAAAACTAAAAATAATGTTAAACCAAGATTTGAATGGAGACCCATACTTAAGAATGACGCACTAATGTCAAAAGAAAGGGTCCATCCATCCTTGTCTCCCCAAAAGTCAACACGCTATATTTGGGTACCCAAAGGAACCATCCCACTTGGTCCTCTTTGGATACCTAAATCTCTTATTCATTAGTATCCAATCATTTGCATGAAGTAGAAATATACTAAAAATGAAATATCATTATTCTACTTCATGATATGTCTAACCTTTTTCTTACTTTTGTTTATTTTCTTTTCTTTAAGCCACCATGATATGATCACTTTATATAACTTGTGATATGACTCTCACATATTAAACCAAAATTCATAAATAAATCAAATTGAATAAAGTTGAATAAAAAGTCATATTATTTCTCAAGTGATCTACTTATCCTTTTTATTTCTATCCTTCTAAATCCATTTCCTAAAAGTCTTATAAAATTTGAAAAACTAAATTTGTTATATGATATTATTAAGACTAAATGAAATAAGTGTCAAAATGGATTTAAAAGGTGTATTTTAGGGTATTAGACTAAATTTATAAAATGCAAAAGGTATTTAATATATTTGCGTCATTTTTGATTACCCCTGGTATGGTTAATCATAAATCTTGTCAAATCGGAATTAAAAAATTTGCATGAATATTATGTCACTTATTTATGATCATTTCACTCATGCATATGTTGTGCAAAACTCAAGAATTAAGGTTTAATAAATATTAAACTTTAATGAATATGAAACCCATGCACTAAAATTTTAACTTCTGCAACTTTTTGCGATTTCTTCTCATCTCATCACTTCATTAGACAAGCCTTACATTGCACAAACATAATTAAGAAAAATCGGAAGCAAAATCGAAGAAAATCTAGGCCATATGATTAAAATAAGCACTCTCTGTGAGTTAACGCAGGCGCTAGGATCTAACGCCGGCGCTAGCTCAAGTATCTGATTTTAAGTAATTTTAAAATTCTGAAAAATCAATAAAAATATATTATTTTATATGTACTACTCATTTTTGCAATTCTGCCTGTACTTGTTTTTGAAAAATTAAAATAAAAATTTACAAAAGCCAAATTACAAAAAAAATATTTTTTTTGTCTTTGGATATTTGTTTGAATTCTTTTCCTATATGCAAAAATCAAATACAAAAATATAAAACAAAAACAAGTATCAAAAATTGTTATTTTGAACTTAACTTTTCTATTTACATTTATCTTACGAAAGGGTGATTTGGGCTATCATCCCATCATATAACCTAGTACCGGGCTAACCTCTCACAGGGTAGACCTCGGGAAGTCCAAGATCAAATTATAAGAGTTCAAACTTTAAATTAAAATTATTTCGCAAAAATATAAAAAATACTGTATGGACTTTCCTGTGAAAATCAAGCATGATTTAATCTAAAATTTAGAACTTCTATAATGTTGCAATTTATCTTTTCAAACTACTTTGAACATTGTTTTCATCATGCTTTGATATATCTATTAATATGTGCATCAATTATATTGTAAAACTTGTGTAGAACTACGCTTAACATGCATCTAAGTATGAGTAAATGTTTTATGTTTGATAATGATCTTTATTCACTCACTTATTTTTGGCATTGTCTACATATGTGTTTAATCTAAGAATGCTTGTGTATGTTTTGTATTAGTACAATGAATTAAAATTGCACAAGTATATCTTACCTACAATACTTTTATTTGCACTTTTTAAAGTTACGAAAAGTGGTTATGATTTCATAAATTATATTGGTTTGCAAAACAAGTGTATTCGGAGAACTTTGTACAAAACAAAAATCATAAAATAAAATGGCAAAGATAACTCCATCAAGCACTACTTGAACCTCCTGATAAGTCCTAATAAGCGTTGTGAGGTTGAGCACCTTGGAAAGAATAGTAAAGTATCTTGTGCAAACCATATCTTTCTTTCAAAATAAAAACCACTTACTCTTAAGTACACTGGATCACTAGTCTCAACATTAAAATAAAATAAAATATGTGATCCCCCAAGCACTACTTTGCACCCTGATAAGTCTTAATAAGCATTGTGTGTGCAAAGCACCTTGGTAGTTGTACATTTTTTGTGCATTGAAGTGTGTGGAAGTAAAATTATTTGTGTTTTATTGTGCTCTTTACTTTACATATTTCTTGTATTTTTGATTAAAACATGAAAGTGCACAGTTAACCTCACTAGAATTCTCCAGAGGGGGGGGGGGGTGAATAGAGATTAAAAATATTTTGTGGATTTATATATATATATATATATATATATATTTGTAGTGATCACAGATTAGTGCTTCCCACACACCAACAAGAATTAAACAAGTAAAGAAAATAAATGCAAGAAGAAAAATCACAGCACAACACAAAGAAATATAGTGGTTCCCCAAACCTTGGGTAGTCCACTCTTCTACCCCCTTGGTAGGAATTCATTATCTTGCACTGAGTCTTTTGTTAAGGAGACTCTTAGAACCACCCCGAGTCTTTTGATAAGGAGACTCTTAGAACCAACTGAGTCTTTTGAAAAGGAGACTCTTAGAACCAGTACAACTAAATTTTTGAAGAGAGATTCTAAAAACTCTTTTACAATATGTGAAAGTGAAATAAGAAAAAGAAGAAGAAGTATTTAAGACAAGAAAGAATCTTCTTCCTAGCAAGAAGATTGGAAGCACAAGAAGTAGTGAATGAAATCTCTCTTCTATAGTGAGAAGGAGATTGTAGGACTTTTCTCTCTTTTATGAGAGCTATCAGAGTTTGCAGCAGAATGGCTTCAGAAGCAGGAGAAGATGGAAGCTTGATGGTTGCTGCAGGACTATTTCTCAATTCTCTTTCTTTTTACTTGGGAGCTCTTCCTCTTTTTCAAATGTAAAAATGGTGGATCACTTGTCATATTCTCCGCCGACCTCCTTGTTATTTTATAGCTCTGTCATTCAAATAATACTATAGGAGGATAATTGATTAGCAGACAGAGAAATAGAAAGATAGAAATATTTCCATAATAATTATATCAATAGAAGGAAAGAATTCATTCTAATTTCAAATAATGTCCATATTGGTTTTAATCAAATTAGCCAAGAATCCATTAGAGGAAAAGAATGATTCAGAACGGCTATAAAGAATAAATTGATTCCATATAAATCAGATCTATAAGAGAAGGAAAGAAATCTTTCAATTTTTGAATTAAACATAGAAATCGACGTGCGTCGATTGCTATTCGACGTAAGCGTCGAATTCGTCCTGGCTGGACGTCGAGAGAAGAATAAGTAAAGTGCGTAGACTAAGGTGCGTCGACTTCTCAAGATGCGTCGACTAGAAGTCAGAGCTACGTCGACATAGGATACGTCGAATTCTTCTTAAAGTTACTTCGACTCATTCTGAAAGGAACGTCGACACCACTTCGACGTTGCGTTGAACACTATTCGACGCATATTTACTTAACCTTGATTTTTCTTTCTTAGAATTCATATTCAACTCATTTTCAGGGGTTAAGAGAAATCATTTTCCCAACAATCTCCCCCTATTTGTCTTAACCCTATTTAGAGAGAAATTGTATCAGCATATTGATCAATAACAGCAAAGCATAAGTAGAAGAAAAATTAGAAGAGGAAATCTTATAAACAAACTTCATGTTCAGATCAATCAGTATTCAACCATAAATATATCAGTCATTGTTTTCTGGTGAATACAACTGAACGTCCTCCACCAACCTCCTGAGCCAAACAGCTTCCTGAGCTGCCAAGTCCGAAGCCTTGTATTCCGCTTCTGTTGTCGATACGGACACCGAGTCCTGCTTTTTGCTATACCAAGAGATAGCTGTGGGGCCCGTCATAAAGACATAACCAGATGTTGATCTCTGATCATCCATGTCTCCCCCATAATCAGCATCCATGTATCCTAGCAACTCCAAGCTTGACCCTCTCCTGAATAAGAGACCCAAATCAGAGGTCGACTTCACATACTTCAATATACCTTTTGCCGCTAGAAGATGAGGTTTCCGTGGCTCCGCCATGTACTGACTCACTTTGCCAACTGCATAAGCAATATCAGGCCTCGTGATGGTCAAATAAATCAAGCTCCCCACCAGAGCTCGGAACACCAATGGATCAGATATAACTCTTCCCTCATCCTTCTGAAGTTTATGATGTTGTTCCAGAGGTATAGAGCTGCTCTTCCCTTCCTCCATGCCAAATCGTTGAATGATCCGCTCCGCATAACCGGCCTGAGAAACGAGCACTCCGCTCTCCCGCCTCTGAACCTCGAGTCCAAGGAAATGGTGAAGCTCATCCAGATCCTTCATCTCGAACCTGATAGCAAGCTCAGCTCTCAGCCTTGCTAACGCCTCCTTTGAGTTCCCGGTGACAATCATGTCATCCACATACAATAGCACAATAACCCGAAGCGCCCCTCCTTCTTGAAGAACAAGCTAGAATCAGTATCTGAAGCAAAGAACCCGCATAATAGAAGATACTCCGCGATGTTCCCATACCACGCCCGAGGCACTTGCTTCAAACCATATAGGGCCTTCTTCAATTTACAGACGTAGTCCGGACGATCCTCCGAAATGAAACCCGACGGCTGGATCATGAAGATATCCTTGTCGATCTCGCTGTATAAGAAGGCATTCTTAACGTCGAGCTGCCAAATCTCCCATCCACTGGATGCCGCCAAAGCAATAACAAATCGAACAGAGGTCATCTTTGCCACTGGACTAAACGTCTCCTCATAATCTTCTCCGTACTGCTGTGAGAACCCGCGAGCTACAAGGCGAGCCTTGTATCGCTCGATCGTGCCGTCAGCTTTCTTCTTGAGCTTGTAAACCCATTTGCATGTTACAGGGGTAATGCCCTTAGGCCTGGGCACTAGAGACCAAGTCTCATTCTTCTTGAGAGCATCCATCTCTTCTTGCATAGCAATATCTCACTGCTTCACGCCTTTGGCTTTCTCAAAGCTCGACGGCTCCCTTTCATCCAAGGGACCAGCGAAGAAACATGAGACAAAGCTCACCATGTTTCCTCCTGTGTATCGATCCGGTGGGTTGATAGTCCTCTTCGACCTCCTAAGAGGTTGCACCTGACTAGCCACCTCCTCAGCTGCTTCTTCTGTGCAATCTCCTCTTCCAGATGAACTTGGAGCATCGCTCCCCCTGCTTCCAGAACCTGAAGCCTCCATCTCAGAGCTTGACACAATTGGAGCTCCTGGTGAAACAGGCAACTCCACTTGAAGATTTCCCGCAGCCTTCCTTGCTTCATCAACCCTGCCCTCCGGTAGTTCAACCACTGAACTCCCCTTGTAGGAAGTCACTTCATCGAACACCACATCCCGAGATACCACTGATCTCCGTGTCTCAGGATCCATGCATCTCCATCCTTTCTTCCGCTCATCATACCCAACAAAGACTAGCTTCCTTGCTTTCGCATCTAGCTTTGTCCGAAGAGCATCAGGAATATGCACATAACAAGTTGACCCGAACACCCGAAGGTGAGCAACACTCGGTTTCTCCTTGAACATCAGTTCGTGAGGGGTCTTCATGTTGATAGGACTTAGAGGCATCCTGTTGATGACGTAAGCCGCACAAGACATTCCCTCCGCCCAAAAGGACTTTGGGATACTCTTGGCATGAAGCCAGCATTTGCAAGTTTCCGTCAGATGACGGATCTTCCTTTCCGCAACGCCATTCTGCTGTGGAGTATGGGCACAAGTGAGCTCTCTCCGAACGCCGTGTTTCCTGCAAAAACTTGAGAACTCACCAGAGGTGAACTCCCCACCATTATCAGTTCTCAATTTTTTCACCCGCAGGCTTAACCGACCTTCCACCAGCTCCTTGAACTCCACAAACTTCGCAAAGGCTTCCGACTTTTCTTTCAGAAAATACACCCAGACATATTTGGTGTAATCGTCAATCAACACCAACGTATATTTATTGCCTCCAAGGCTTGGGGTGGCTGTCGGTCCCATCAAATCACCGTGGATGCATTCCAACGGCGCTTTGCATCTAGTTTGCGATTTATCAAATGGAAGTCGATGAGACTTGCAAACTGACATCCAGCACAAACATGACCGTCTCCATAAGAGGACAAGCTAGGCAAGCCCTTGACAAGGCCCCTTACCACCATAGCTTTCAACTTTTCCATGCCAACATGCCCCAACCTTTCATGCCAGATAGCCGCGCTATCATTGGTCCTCATCTTATCAACATAGGTACTTGTCGATAACACGAACAAGTCCTTCACCCTCTTTCCAATATGGATAACATCTCCCCTGATCTCCGGTTGAGTTTTAAGAAACTTCACTTCTGTTGGGCCAAACAGAACGTGATAACTGGCATCGATCGCATTGGTCACAGAGAAGAGATTCTTCTTCATACCAAGCACGTGCTAAACACTCCTCAATGTGAGTGGACCCTTATCACTGCTCAGGGAGACAACACCTTCTTGTTCGACTGCATGAACAAAATTATCAGCCGTAATGATAGCATCGTTACCTGAGTAAGGCGCCAAAGAAGAGAATTTTGATTCATCCCCGGTGAGATGATGTCCACACCCTGAATCAACAATCCAATCCTCTTCGAAGTTGATGGCAGCCAAGGACTTAACGTGCATCGCCGTCAAATTGGACGCAAAGGCTCCTCCCCATCCAGCTTCATCTGCCTTTGGCTTCTCCTTCTCTGCTACATGTCCCGACTGAAGATTAACCCGGCAATCCTTCTTGAAGTGGGTGGTCTTATTACACCTGAAGCACCTTGGTCCATCTCCCTTCTTCTTCCCATCAGACTTAGGAGCATAACCCCTATCCTGCTGACCTGAAGTAGAGGGTCCATCATAACCCGGCTTCTTCTTCTCCCACTTCTTCTTCTTCTTCCCAGAGAACAACACATCACTATCTCCCCCAGAGATAGAAGTCCCCGCCATCTATCTTGCCAAACTTTCATGCGAAGCAAGTAAGTTCTCCAGCTCGAACAGAGATGGTTGATTTGCCCAACCTTGAACTGAAGTCACAAAGGCAAGATACTCCTTCCGCAACCCGCGGATGATATGCCTCTTCAGTTTTGCCTCCGAGATGGGCTCATTAGGGTCCAATGTATAAATCTCTGTTGTGAGGTTCTTCATCTTGAGAAAGAAAGTAGAAATCGAAAGATCACATTGAGAGGCTCTCGCCAACTCATTTTCAAGAAACTGTAGCCGAGCTATATTCTTCTTATTGAACAGTCCATCCAAGGACGTCCAAATCTCAGCAGCAGATTTACATCTAATGATGTGATCAAACAGATCTGCTGAAATAGCCCTCTTGAGTGTGAACTCTGCCTTAGCATTAGTCCTCCTCCAAAGTCTCACCTCCGCCATATTATCTCCTGCTGGAAACACTTCTTGTGTGTCTTCTCCTCCAACTATCTCCCATAGATCCTCGCCAAGTAAATATCTCTCCATACACGACCTCCACTTCTTATAGTTAGTCGATGTAAGGAGTTCAATACCAAGCCCTCTTGCGTATCCGCCTTCCATGGCAATCTATGTGGTCTCTTCTTCACAAAGACGATGGCAACTCAAGTTGATCACTGCTTATCCACTCCAAGAACCTCCCTCTGATACCATGTTAAATTTTTTGAAATTGGACCGTTTAGGAGTAAGCAGGAGTTGTATCAACTGAGTTATAGCCAAACAACCACAATGCCACACAGAAACACAAGAAACTTTATTGAATCACAATCTTCAATTACAGTGCGAGGTATACAGGGCAATACATGATTCATAAGAATCACGGAGGCGAGAAGAACAAAACACACCAAAAACAAAGCTGGCGGCTAGACAAGCTGAGACCGCACAAGCCGCACCACTCCAGAACTCGCCCGGTTTTCCCTGAGATCGCACGAACAGAAACTGGACAGACTGCCAGCACTGCAAGACAGCACCTCAGACCGCACGAACTGGAGCTTTATTGGAACAAAGAACTGAAACTGTCACCAGACCGCAACTCAGATCGCCTAACCATTGAAGGTCGCCTGATCGCTGAGCTCGCTACGAATAGCACAAGAGAGAACATAAACCAGCTCGCAGACAGACCGCTGCCGAGCTGTTTATTCAAGCCGCTGGGAATCACCAAGGAAGAAGACCGCAACCGGCTGATCGCAAACCTGCGAACACAACAAACAGTCAGCTCGCTTCCGAGACCGCCCGACCTCAAAGTGAGACTGCACGAATTAACCGAGGCTCAGTTCTTACAGTTCTCGTTAGGAATGACGGGCCCTGCACCTCTATTTATAGGCGGGTAGACGGATGTCGTCACCGCACAGAAGAGATACAATCACCACCCGTCAGATTGCCAGCGGTCTCACAAGACAAACCGCGCGATCACAACACTTGGACAATGCCCTGTCCAAGACCGCAGATCAGCAAGCAGATCGCGCACAAGCCGCGCGAACATGAGACCGCGCACAAGCCGTGCGGTCTCAACAATGCTCCTTCCTTAGACCACCAGGAGCTAGCTAAGAACCATCTGTCTGACTTCAGACAAGTCGCCAGATCGCCAGAACAGGTCGCCCGGACAGATGGTTACATCAGCACAAACCACCCGGTCTTCCAACAAAGAAGACAGGCCAACCAAGCAGAACAACTCAGGAACAGACCGCAGCGAACAAGAACAAACCGGCCAACCAGCAGACCACCAGAACAGAACGGCAAAGCCAGACCGGCAGATAACATACACAAGCCTCGCGGTCCCCGCGGTCTCCCAATACCAGACCGCCCGGTCTCCTCCACTACACTTCAAAATTTCAACACTTTCCCCATTTCTTCCTCTCCTACCACCATCAACTCCTCCGCCCCTCCTCCCGGGGCCTCCTCTTCTTTCTCTCCCTCTTCCCCCTCCTCCGCCCTGGGCCCCTCAATGAGCCCTTTCTGGGCATGAACTATTCCTTCATCCATCCTCCCTTCCAACCTCTCCTCCTCTTCGGCCTCACCCAACTATTCCATCACCTTATCCCACTCCTCTGCTTCTTACATCCAAGATATGGTGTTGATGGCAGTCACATAGCACTGCCTCGCCACCTTGGGGTCTCCCCGGACCCAGATCTGGATTCCACCTGTACTGAACTTGAGGCACTGGTGGAAGGTAGATGGGACGCATCAAAATGCGCTGATAAGAGGCCGTCCGAAGATGGCGTTGTAGCTGCTAGGGGCATCCACTATCACGAAGCGGCAGTTCCGTGACTGTACCCCCAAGGTCACATGGAGTCCCACTCCGCCTTCCACTTCCTTCCTTTCCCCCGAAAACCCAAACAGAGGGCCATCCGAGGCTAACACCCTTCTGTCCTCCACCTTCATCTCGTCGAACGCCCTTTTGAAGATGACGTTGACCGAGCTCCCATTGTCCATGAGAATTCGGGACACCGTGAAGTTCTCGATGGCGGTTTGGATGACCAAAGCATTGCAGAAAGGGTCCTCATGACCCGTCATGTCCTTCTAAGAGAAAGTGATTTTTTCTGCTGGGGGTGGAGCCGTGGATGTCGAAGCCACGCTCCGACGGTAGATGGTATGGAGGCTCGCCTTGCAGGTTGCCTCTATCTCTACTCCCCCGTGGATCACTCTGATCCCTCCTCGGGTCCCCAAGTCGACCCTGTCCTCACACCTCTCCTCCTCATCCTCCCGAGGTGGGACCTCCTCGATCCTTACCTGCGGCTGCTGTCGCGGAGCCGGCATTATGGCCCTCTTTGTCTCTAAGAATTCGGGGCAGGTGGCCGTTGCGTGACCTTCCTCATCATGGAAGTCACAATATAGCAACGCCACCTCTCCCCTCTCGACCTCCGCCGCCCTATTTCCTCTTCTCCTTCCCGCTCCCGCTTCCACTCCTTCTTTCCTTCCTCTTCCTCCTCTTCCTCGTCTGATTGCCATAGCCTGCTGGGGAGGGGGAGGCATCTGCCTCAGACCCTGCCTCCATCCTAACTGTTGGGGTCTTCCTTGCCCTCCATAAACGTTACCCCCTCCTGGGGCGTAGCCTCTTCCCTGTCCTTGCATCCCCCCGCCATGTTGCCTCCATCCCCCTTTCGGTGCCCTGGGCTCTTCCCTTCTCCGCACCTCCTGCTGCTTGACCTCTGGCTCACTGAACTTCGCTAGCCTCTTGGTGAGCTCCGGATTGGCCTCCTCACTCTCGACCTCCTCCGCCACCCTCTCCATCAACTCTTCGTAGGAGACAGGGGCTTTCCTCTTTTGATCCATCTTGAAGAAACTCTCCTTCAGCCCCAACGTGAAGGCGAGCTGAAGGGCAAATCTGGGCATCTCCACGCTCAATGCACCAAAATGTTGAAACTGATTTCTCGATCTCTTGCGAAGCTCGGGCCCTCAACAAGTTGAGGGGCAGCTAGCCCTTACTAGTCCCTCGGAAAGAGCAGACTAGAGACCCGGAAACTGACGAAGACCTTAGTAGCAGCGAGGAGGTCCCACCACAAACCTGGAAGATCGTTGAGCGCTTCCCCTCCCAAGCCAAAGCTGAGACTTGGGCACCTTGGAGAGCTAGAGAGCTAAACCAAAGCAACCGAGGGAAGAAGAATCTCAGAGAACTGAATTGGATTCCTCTCCCAAGGTGCCCTTTAAGGTCAATTTATAGTTTTTGTTCATGCTCTGTCAATAGCGGAATTCCGCCTTTTGATTTTACTAAACGCACCCCCATTTGGCCTGCTAACAGCCAAACTCCGCTGTTTGGAGAGGCTACCTGCAGACCACCAGGGGCAGAGGAGTAATTTCACCTCTTTAGCCTATGGATAAGTGGCCTATGAGAATATCATTCGCGAGAGCTCCCGCGAGTCTCCTCGCGAGGACGGCTCGCAAAAAGCCTCTTATAGGCGAGGACTTTGCGAAGACCTCGCTCGCGCCTCTTCTGGCGACATCAACCGAGGCCGGGTCTCGCACTTCCTCCTGCGAGCTCCCCTCGGCCTTGTGTAGATCTGCTGAACCGACTGGGTGGCTGAGTTAGCCGGGTTGATAAGCCAGATCGTCGAACGGAGATGTGACGCGATTTCGTCGAACGACGGAGCTCGTTCGTCGAACGGAGAACTGATTTTGTCGAACACCGTTTGAAGCTCGTCGAACACGAAGACTTAGAAGAAATGCGGCTCGTCCGCCTTCTCGCTCTTCTCTTCATGAGTTTGTTCCTTCTCGCTCTTCTCTTAATGTAAAATTTGATGAGTTTGTTCCTTGTGTAGAAAAACTTTTCGCAGGCAACGAGGATGATCTATTACCACCTTTGGAGCATGGTGACAATGAACCTTCCAAAGAAGAAGAAGAGGAGGCCAAGAAAGATGAATATATACCTCCAAGCATTTTAAAATTCACAAAGGATCATCCACGGGAACTTATAATTGGTGAACCATCCATCGGGGTAAGAACTCGCTCTTCTCTTCATGAATCTTTTTCAAATATTTGTTTTGTTTCCGAAATAGAACCAAGAACTGTTTCTGCTGCTTTAAATGATGAATTTTGGTTTTTGGCTATGAATGAAGAGTTAGAACAATTTGAGCGGCATAATGTTTGGAAATTGGTTGAAAGACCATCTAATCACCCGGTTGTAGGTGTAAAATGGATTTTTAAAAATAAATTAGATGGTGAGTCAAGAATCTCATGAAATAAAGCACGATTATTAGCACAAGGATATTCTCAAATCGAAGGGATAGATTTTGACGAATCTTTTGCACCCGTTGCTAAATTAGAGTCTATAAGAATTTTTCTAGCATTTGCAAGCTTTAAAAGAATAAAACTATTTCAAATGGATGTGAAAAGTGCTTTTCTAAACGGGTTTGTAAAAGAAGAAGTTTATGTTGAACAACCCCCCGGTTTTATTAGTGAAAAATTTCCAACTCATGTTTATAAACTAGAGAAAGCGCTTTATGGTTTAAAACAAGCGCCCCGTGCATGGTATGAAAGACTTACATCATTTTTATTAAAGCACAGTTATATTATGGGAAGTGCGGATAATACTCTATTCATTAAGCACAACAATGATGATATAATTATTTTACAAATATATGTTGATGATATTATTTTTGGATCTACTAATGAAGAGATGTGTAAAGAAGTTATTTTAGTGATGAAAAATGAATTTAAAATGAGTCTTGTAGGAGAACTTTCTTATTTCCTTGGTTTTCAAATATCACAGAATTGATGGTATCTTTGTATGTCAAACTAAATATGTCCATGATATGCTTAAACATTTTGGATTTGAAAACCTTAAACATGCTTCTACACCAATGAGTGCATCACTAAAATTAGGAAAAGATGAATCAGGAATTTCTATAGATCAAACTTTATATAGAGGTATGATAGGATCTCTACTTTATCTAAGTGCCACTAGACCCGATATTATGTTTGTCGTATGCTTATGTGCTCGATTTCAAGCCAATCCAAAAGAATCTCATTTAAAAGCAGTAAAACGAATTTTTAGATATCTCATTGGGTCATCTAGATTAGGATTATGATACCTGCACAATAACTCGTTTACACTTCACGGCTACTCCGATTCGGACTATGCCGGTTGTTCACTTGCTAGAAAAAGCACTAGTGGTACTTGTCATTTTCTAGGACCTTCATTAGATGCATGGTCTAGTAGGAAACAAAACTCGGTTGCACTATCCACCATGGAGGCCGAATACATTGCATTAGGGAGTTGTTGTGCACAAGCACTATGGATGAGCCAAACTTTAGAGGACTTTGGTTTTCATCTATAACTTATTGAATTAAAATGTGACAACAAAAGTGCCATTGATCTCACAAATAATCCGGTACACCACTCTAGATCCAAGCATATAGATGTGCGTCATCATTTCATAAGGGATCACATTAAAAAGGAAAATGTAAGGATTAGTTTCATTGGCACAGACTCTCAACTTGCTGATATATTTACTAAACCTCTTCCCGATGCAAGGTTTCAAATGTTAAGGTTGGAATTAGGAGTCTTAGACATCTTAGGATGAATAACATGTAAAATGCTAATGTTTTATGCAATTTGAGCAATCAAGACATCTCTGAATATTATACAATTTCTGCATAAGACTACTCTTAAGACCCCTAATCAATATCGAAAATAATAATATTAAATTTTTTAAAAAATCGTGTACTGTTTGCCGCGCTATCACTAGCGCCGGCGCTAGCGTGGGTTTGTGATTTTTCTGTTTTTTAAAATTTCTAAAAATCAACAAAAATATGTTAGTTTATATGTACAAATTTATTTTTGTTTCTGTCTATTTTATTTTTGTTTTATTTGCATTATGAAAAATCAACTACAAAAATTCAAAATTCAAAAATACAAAAATATGTTTCTGTGATTTTTCTGTTTTTATTTCATTAAAATTTTTTCAAAATAAAAAAAACTGTATGATCTTTATTGCCAATATCAAGCATGTATGAAATCTATTATTTAGAATTATTTACAATGTTAAAATTTATTCCTTGAAATTACTATGAACATTGTTTTGTTTATCATGCTTTGATATATCTATTAAAAGTGCATCAATTATATTGAAAAATGTGTAGAACCAAGCTTAGCATGCCTCTAAGTATGAGTAAATGTTTTATGATTGATAATGATACATTTCACTCACTTATTTTGGTAATTAACATGTGTGTTTAAATCTAAAATGCTTGCTTGTGTGTTGTAATTGTACAATGAATTAAAACTTGCATAAGTTTATTGCCTACACTACATTTGAATTGCACTTATGAAATTTAGAAAAGTGGTTAAGTTAAAAAATTTTGGGTTTTCAAAACAAGTGTATTCGGAGAATGTTGTCTCACAAATGTGAACAAAAAAATTATATATGTAGACAACTATAACTCCACCAAGCACTACTTGAATCTCCTGATAAGTCTTCATAAGCATTGTGAGGTTGAGCACCTTGGAAAGAATAGTAAAGTATCTTGTGCAACCCTTGATTAATACACCACTTTTTATAAAAATAGTGACCATTAAAGTGTGTGAAAGTAATATACTTGTGTTTTATTGTGCACTTTACTTTACATATTTCTTGTATTTTGTTGATTTAAATCAATTGTTAACATTGCCCAAAATACACTTATGTGCACATCATTATCTTTCATAACACTTCTTCTCATGAGTATTGGATTCTAATGCTTTATCTATACTACTCTTTATATAAAAAATGCACTAGATAACCTAGCATGATCTCTACAATGTTTTGGTATCTCTTGAACTTAAAATTAAGTAACATTGTAGTATAATCTCTCTTTGATATGTTCATTTCATGTCTGGTATCTTTATGAAAAACTTTGAGATTTCAAAGGTTAAAACATCTTTCAATCTTGAACTAAAACTCATATTTTTTTTACTTATGCTTTTCATGTTTACAAAAAGATGTTTATTATAATCTTCCGCTTGCTTACAACTCTTATCTTTTTATTTGAAATCTCTTATATATACTATGCTTAAACTCTTTATCCTTTCATATATTACAAAAGCTCGATCATGATTTATAACTAGCCTAAAGAATGCCTCCTTACTACCCTCACCCCACCTTCTTTTGATAATACCAAAAGGGGGAGATTAATTGAAGAAATCTATATAGGAGATATATAGAAGATTAAGGGGAGAATAAATTCATGTAATCTATCATTTAGGGGGAGTAAAATATAAATTGCATTTATGTAGGGGGAGCATTAAGATAGGGGGAGTATGCACATTATCATGCTTATCATATACTATAGTTGCACTATCATCTTGCTTATCCTATACTATAAACACTATTGTTGATTTCTTGCTAAGTGGATTTGTTATTATCAAAAGGGGGAGATTGTTGGACATGTGTGTCACATCCCTTTGTTTGAGAATAACAAATCCCAAATTGTATTTGATCTTGCTTGTCGTGTGTTTATAGTGTGCAGGAACTATAGGTGCAATACTCCATAGGTAGAAAGCAGCTGAATTCAAAAATCTGGAAGAATGCGCTACCGCAAGGCGCTAGCTCAGGTTCCGTTCGACGAACTTCGAGCTGCGTTTGACGAAATTTTCGTTTGACAAATATTTCCGTTCGACGAACTTCGAGCTCCGTTCGACAAAAATTTTGTTCGACGAATTTCGTTCGACAAAAATTTCGTTCGACAAAAATTTCTGTTCGACGAACTTCGAGCTCCGTTCGACGAAAATTTCGTTCAACGAATTCCGTCGACGAAAGTTTGTTCTGCCACGACGACCGACGGTTTCGCAACCGCTACCTCCAGCGCTAGTGCTACCTCCTGGCGCTATATCAAGTTTGTGCACAGCGCCACACCGCCGATGGTTTTCGCAACCGCTCCACACGAATGCTACAGCAGGCGCTAGGAGCTACCGTAGGCGCTATATTCAAGTTCTATAAAATGATGGGCCCTCTCTCGTTTTGAGCGAGTGCTTCCAGAGAGATTACTTGTGCCAAATTTCCAGAGCTGCTACTCTGCCGAAAGTTCATCTCCCACTCAAATTCAAAGAGGATTTCTGGAGGAGGACAACGTCACGCTACATCCGAAGGACGATCGCTTCGACCTTGCTTATACTACAACGATCCTTCATCTCCGACTTCAGAAGATCTCATATAGGGAGTTTTATTAATTGTTATCATTATTTTCATTCCATACTTTTTGTAACCGTTTAGAGAATTCGCCTTGTGTTGGCGACTAGGTCTGGGTAGGACTTAGGGAGGAATTCGCCTTGTGTTGGCGACTAGGTCTGGGTAGGACTTTGGGGGAAATTCGCCTTGTGTTGGCGACTAGTTCTAGGTGATTAGATCTAGGGGGCTCGAGGCCATATCCGGGGAAGGATTGGCTAGAGCGGCTTGAGGCCTTATCCGAGGAAGGATAGGCTAAAGCCAACCGGTTTGTGGGGATACAAGTTGGTATAGAAAAGGAAAAATTGTATTACTTTATACGCCTCCGATTTCAAGCGATATTGAAATCAATTTATGTAAACACATGAAAGTGCACAGTTAATCCTCACTAGAGTTCTTTAGAGGGGGGGTGAATAGAGATTTAAAATATTTTGTGCAAAGTTAATATATATGTGTATGATCATAGATTAGAGCTTCCCACACACCAACAAGAATTAGACAAGTAACTAAAGTAAATGCAAGAGAGAAAATCACAGCACAACACAAGAAAATATAGTGGTTCCCCAAACTTTGGGTAGTCCACTCTTCTACCCCCTTGGTAGGAATTCACTATCTTGTACTGAGTCTTTTGATAAGGAGACTCTTAGAACCACCCTGAGTCTTTTGACAAGGAGACTCTTAGAACCAACTGAGTCTTTTGACAAGGAGACTCTTAGAACCAGTACACTGAATTTTTTGAAGAGAGATTCTAAAAACTCTTTTACAATATATAAGTAAGAAAGAAAGAAAGTAAGAAACAATAATGAATCTTCTTCCTAGCAAGAAGATTGGAAGCACAAGAAGTGAATTAAATCTTTCTTCTATAGAGAGAAGAAGATTTGTAGCCTATCTCTCTTTTAGTGAGAGCAATCAGATTTTGCAGCAATGAGCAGAAGAAGAAATGGTTGAATATTGCTGCAGAGCTTTTTCTCAATATCTCTCTTTTCTTTTGGGAGCTTTTCCTCTATATCAAATATGTGTGGTAGATCACTCAACTGCATTTCCTGCCGACCTCCTCTTTATTTTATAGCTC
The DNA here is from genome assembly GCA_033032865.1 of Dactylorhiza incarnata. NCBI lineage: Eukaryota > Viridiplantae > Streptophyta > Magnoliopsida > Asparagales > Orchidaceae > Dactylorhiza > Dactylorhiza incarnata. The sequence continues at coordinate 3,290,082 of JAWHQI010000213.1, forward strand.
TGTGTAATAAGATAGCACTATAGGAGAGGAATTAATTAGCAGCTAGAGATTTAGGAGGAGAGAAATATTTCCATAGCTGATATAACATAAATGGAGAATATTAATTCAGATTTCAAATAATATCCAAAATAGAGTTAGTCACATTTTAGCCAAGAATCAAATAGAAAGAGAATGATTCAGAACGGCTATAAATATTTACTTTATTCCATATAAATTAGATCTACTGAAAGAAGGAAAGAGATCTGCGCATATTTATATCTGTCATATAAATCGACGTGCGTCGATTACTATTCGACGTAGCGTCGAATTCATCCTGGCTGGACGTCGAGAGAAGAATAAGGAAGGTGCGTCGACTAAGGTGCGTCGACTTCTTTATATGCGTCGACTAGAAATAAGAGTAGCGTCGACAACACATACGTCGAAATCTTCCTAAAGTTCGACATATCCTGAAGAAAACGTCGACTTTATTTCGACGTTGCGTCGAATACTATTCGACGCATATTTACTTCGTCTTGTTTTTCATAAAACTCTTACTTTAACTCATTTCTAGGGGTTAAGAGAAATCATTTCCCCAACAATCTCCCCCTATTTGTCTTAACCCTTTTTAGAGAGAAATTGTATTCGCATAAAATCAACTCAGCACATAATTTGTAAGGATAAGAGATATATTGAGTAACCAAAAAGAGATTAGGAAAAGAAAGCATATGTCAAGTATTTGTCTTTCACAAGAATTAAACTAGAAACTTCTTTTTGTACATGAAGTTGACAAAAGCAGAATAAAGTTTCCTAGATAAGTCATGAATGGCATCAAAAATGTATCCCCTAGCTCTATCAGGTCTTTCTTGAACATTCCTGATGATTGTATGCAGTCTTTCCAAGAGTTTATCACCATCAGGGATAGTGTCATTTATGGAGTAGCCTTTGCTGAGGATGATTGCTGCCTTTTCATCAATCATCTCAATTGTAATGTTCTGAATTTTCTTTTCAGTAGGCTTGATCTCAGGTGGTTCCTTGTTATCAACCTTGGGCCTATATTTTGCTTTTGTTTCTGATTGCTGCTTCTTAGGACTCTCAGCCATTTTTACTTTCCCTTTCCAGGAATCTAGCTTTGCAGGTCTTGCTGGCTTTTTGTAGGGAATGTATGTATCTTCTGTACATCCTATACCCTTCTTGTTCTTTTGACCCTTATCCAGGATAATCCCTGCCTGAGGATTTTTCTTTTGATAAGCTTCAATATCAAACAACTTATTTGGAATTTTGATAGAAGATTCAACAAGGATTTGTTCCTTAGTCATTCCCTTGTTAATCTTTTCCATCCAAGCTTTCCTTTTATCTTCAGCATCTTTCATGGCTGCTTCAAATTCATACAGATCTCTTTTTGTCATTTCTTCATGCCTCTTCTCCATGTCAGGATCATAGTAATCCTTTACAGGATTAGAAGGAATGGGTACCTTCTCAAACCTTTTTATTTCTTCAACTGCCTTTCTATATTTCTTTTCTTTTGCATATTCTTTTCTTTGTTCTTTGGAGAAGTTTTGCCGGTGGGGAATGGCTTCTCTTTTCCTTTTCATCTGTCCTTCTGTACTTTGCCTAGGTATCATCTGTTTGGTGGATTTTGTTATTTGGGGAGGAAGAGGTAGTTGAGGAGAAGGTAGAGAGGAAGGAAGAGTTTTCTCTTTGGGTGGAGAAGGAGCTATTTTGAGAAGAGTTCTTAGATGGTCTGTAGTAGAGGGAGGTAGAGTGGACTCTTTGGAGGGATGATTGTCTTCTCCAAGCTTTATTGCAGGGATATCCTCAAGCAGAGGTGTCTTAAGCTTGATATAACTGGCATAGAAACTAGGGGAATGATGCTGATATTCCTCTTCACAGAAGGGTGCATTAATCCACATTTGGCCATTCCAATCATCTGAGATGGCTGCTTCTTCCTCCCCCTGAATTTCTGGGATCTTTGATATAGGAATCTCCACCTGATTGTATGGATCTTCAACTCTGAATGCTGAGTCCACAGCATGCTCCCCTTCAGATTTGTAAGAGGAGGATTCACCAAAATGTTTGATGAAGGTATAGTCAGAGTGATTTGAGAGGAGTGGAACCTATAATGAAAGAGGTTGATGTAATCTATAATGTGTAGAATTGAAAAAGAATTTAATCCTGAGCTTTTAAGAGAGATAGATGACCTGATAAGAAGGGTTTCTGGAGCAACTCTCCCCCTGGTTTACATCCTTCATAAAGGATTTAAACCCCTCTGGCGACAGAGGCCGTTCTTGAATGAGAGCATTCAGCTCAGGAAGAAAAGAAGAGAGGGTTTCGAGTTTGACTGCACAGGTGTTGATCAGGGCAGCGCATTCATTGGCGAAGTTATTCAGACGAGTCTGGAAATCACCTACTAATCGTTCAAGAGCATCATTCATCTGTTTGATGAGGGCCGAGTGATCAGAAGGTGGTGCCATTGTTGCAGAGAAAGAGAGACAAAGGTAGAAGACGAAGTTTTGGCGGGTTTTAGAAGAGTATATTGTTATGAAATAAGTAGCATTATTTAAAAGGAGATGAAACATCGAGAAAGGAAACAGAAATCAAGGTATATTAGGTAATCCAATCGTCAAAAAGAGGAAGGGAGGATTCGATTCCAATTGTAGGTAGAAGTCGACGGTACGTCGAATGAATGTCGACCTATGCGTCGATATAAAGTCGACGCTACGTGGAGATTTGTCCACGAAGCCATATGTCGACGTGTTCATAGCCCTGCGTTGATATCAATTCGACGGAGCGTCGATAGGTTATCGATGTATCTTTGCAGGGAAGAAATCAACGCCAGCGTCGAGTTCTTCTCAAGGGTGCGTCGATAAATATTTAAACACTTTCTTAGATTTCCTCATTTCTTTTAGGCTTCCCAACAAAAGTAGTTACAGACTACCATCAAGCATTCCTAAGGTGTTGATGAAATAGTTATGCTTGGTTTCATCTAAAGGTTTTGTAAGAATGTCTGCTCTTTGATTGTCTGTGGGAATATATTCTAAGGTTATTTTACCCTTCTCAACATTGTCTCTAAGGAAGTGATGTCTGATCTCTATATGTTTGGTCCTACTATGAAGGACTGGGTTGGATGCTATGGAAATAGCACTAGAGCTATCACAATAGATCTTAGAGTTATGTATTTCCAATTTGCAATCAAGTAGTTGATTTTGCATCCATAGGATTTGTGAACAACAGCTCCCAGCAGCTATATATTCAGCTTCAGCTGTTGAGGTTGAGACTGAGGTTTGTTTCTTACTAAACCATGAGATTAATCTGTCACCTAGGAATTGGCAGGTGCCAGATGTGCTTTTTCTATCAACCCTACATCCAGCATAATCTGCATCTGAGAAACCTATTAGTTCAAAGTTTGTTTCTGCTGAGTACCTTAGTCCTAGTTCAGGTGTTCCTTTTAGATATCTAAGAATCCTTTTGACAGAGGTGAGATGGGATTCCTTTGGATCAACTTGGAATCTAGCACATATGCAAGTGGCAAACATGATATCAGGTCTACTAGCTGTTAGATATAGAAGAGATCATATGATTGCCCTATAAGTCTTTTGATCTACTGATTTTCCTTTATCATCTTTTTCTATAATGGCATTAGTTGCCATGGGTGTTTTCATGGTAGATGCTGACTCCATACCAAATTTTTTGATTAGTTCTTTAGTATATTTTGATTGGGAGATAAAAATTCCTTCACTACTTTGTTTTACTTGGAGTCCTAGGAAATAAGAGAGTTCACCCATACTACTCATCTCAAATTTGGATTGCATAAGATTAGCAAATTTTTTACATAGTTTAGGATGGGTTGAACTAAAGATAATGTCATCTACATATATTTGAACAAGGAGGAGTTGGTTTTTATGAGTTCTTGTAAATAGTGTCTTGTCTACTTTGCCTCTTTCAAAGGAGTTTTCTAAAAGAAAATTTGATAGAGTTTCATACCAAGCTCTAGGAGCCTGCTTAAGACCATATAAAGCTTTGTTAAGTCTATAAACAAAGTTAGGAAAAGAGGGATTAGCAAAACCTGGTGGTTGTTCCACATATACCTCTTCTTGCAGATCTCCATTTAGAAAAGCACTCTTGACATCCATTTGATAAACTTTCATCTTCATGAAAGCTGCATAGGCAAGAAAGAGCCTGATTGCCTCTAATCTGGCTACTGGAGCAAAGGTCTGGTTGTAGTCTATCCCTTCTTCTTGTCTATATCCTTGTGCTACAAGTCTTGCCTTGTTTCTCACAATTACTCCAGTGGAGTCTAGTTTATTCCTGTATACCCATTTTGTACCAATTACAGGGTAGTTTCTTGGTCTTTCAACTAGGTTACATACCTTGTTTCTCTCAAACTGGCCTAATTCTTCTTGCATGGCCATAATCCAGTGAGGATCACAATTGGCTTCTTCAAATTTCTTTGGTTCAACCTGTGATAGAAAGCATTGGAGCATCATCCCATTTGAGACCTGATGTCTTGTTCTTACTCCTGTGTTGAGATCTCCAATTACTTGAGCTTGTGGATGATCTTTCAAATTGATTCCTGTTCTGCTTGAATTTGTCAGATGTTCTTCTTCTTCATTCTCAATGGGATCATTGTTCAATTGTTCTTCCTGAACCATGTCCTCTTGTGGAAGTGGGTCTTGAATGCTCTTTTCTGAGGTTTCTTGTTTAGACTCTTCACTTGGTTCTTCTAACTGATTTTCCTTTCCTTTATCTAGAGCTAGTTGCTCAAGCTGGGTTTCTATATTGTTATTTTCCTGTGGGAAAGAACTGGTGGAAGTCTCCTCCCCCTTAAGCAGTATGTTAGTTTCATCAAATACAATATGCATAGATTCTTCAATTTTAAGAGTTCTTTTGTTATAGCACCTATAGGCTTTACTAGATGCTGAATATCCTAGAAATATTCCATCATCAGATTTCTTGTCAAACTTGGCAAGATGATCTTTTCCATTATTTAGGATAAAGCAAGCACATCCAAAGATCTTAAAATATTTAACTATGGGTGTTTTTCCTTTCAAGAGCTCATATGGAGTTTTTGATTTAGTTTTGTGTATTAGGCTTCTATTTAGTACATAGTTGGCAGTGTTGACTGCTTCAGCCTAGAAAGTTTTTGGCAAACCTGATTCTATAAGTAATGTCCTTCCTGATTCTATTAATGTTCTATTCTTTCTTTCAGCCACTCCATTTTGCTGAGGAGTTCTAGGGGCTGTAAAACTTTGTTTGATACCTAATTCTTCACAGAAACCACTCATAAACTGATTTTCAAATTCAGCCCCATGATCACTTCTGATTATGGGTACCTGACTATTGAGTTCAGATTGAATTTGTTTTATGAATTTTGAGAAAGTCTGATGGGTTTCAGACTTAGCCCTTAGAAAGAATACCCAGCTGAATCTAGAGAAGTCATCTATAATGACTAAGGTATAGGATTTTCCTCCTAAGCTCTGAGTGGATATGGGACCAAAACGATCCATGTGTAGCAAGTGAAGGATCCTTGGAGAGTCATCCTTACCAATTGGTTTGAAGGATGATTTGGTTTGTTTTCCTAGTTGGCAAGGTCTGCATGGAGAATCCTTAGAGTATCTACCCTTTGGTAAGCCTCTAACTAGGTTATCTTTTGCTAGTTTACTAATTGTTTTGTAGTTTAAATGACCTAGTCTCCTATGCCATAATTCACTTTTATCAATAATATTATTGAATAAACAGACTTCTGTGGGTGAAGAACTAAATTCCACTACATATACTTTTCCTTTTCTAATTCCTTTAAGTACTGTGGCACCAGTCTTGATATCAATAATATGGCAGAATAGTGTGGTGAATTTTACCTCATACTTACCATTATCACATATCTGACTTATACTTATCAGATTGTGCTTTAGTCCTTTGACTACTGCCACATTCTTGAAGGTGACTTTCCCTTCATTGAAATCTCCAAAGCCCTTGGTTTGGCCACAGCTAGAGTCTCCAAAGGTTACTGATGGTCCAAGTCTGTCCTCAAAGTTGATTAATAGGTTTTTGCATCCTGTCATGTGCATGGAGCATCCACTATCCAAGTACCACACAAGCCTGGAGATGTGATACATCTGCACATAAAATTTCAAATATTAGTTTGAACCCTGCTCAGCTGGGGTCCCTTCCTATAATCAGTGAAAGAACTAATGAAGGAATAAGTAGGTTTTATAGGATATCCTTCCTCCTTTTGGGGCATTGGTCTATCATACCAATCTGTTTTGGTAATGTCACAAAAATGGTGTTCATAATAAAAGGAAAGGGAGGGAGACTTTTTGAACAGAGAGACATTTCTGTCAGATTGATTGCGTCGATATGAATTCGACGTATGTTTAAGGTTGTGTTGATATGGAGTCGACGCTTTCTTTATTCTGTGTTTATTTTCAGTCGAAGTATAAGAAGAGTTGCGTTGAGTGAAAGTCGACGTATTTTGGTGTAAGCGTCGATTAGAAATTGACGCACGTTGATAAGAGTTCGACGCGTGTTCAAAATTTTTGTGAGGATTCTTTCCTAAGATTCCTTTATTTATGATGGGATTAGGTTTATTGAGAATAGTGGTTATTTCTTGACTTACTTGTGATCTTGCTTCTGCTAGATGATTCTCCCTAGTGAAGTGAATGGGATGTTTCCAGACAGGTTTGCTGGATGATTGAGATTTAGAAGCTTCATTAGTTTTTAGTTTTAATTGACTAGATCTATTAGTGAGATTCTCAGAAATATTTTTGATCTTCTGACATTTTCCATTTAGAGAGTCCTCAAAGACTTTAGCCTTTGCTAGCTCTTTTCTTAGTGTTAGATTTTCTAAATGGATTTTGCTTAGGTTTTCCTCTGAGAGTTCTAGATTGAGTTTATAATTTTTATGGTGTGTATTTACCTATTTTAGATTTTTTAATTCCATCCTTAATTCTTTTACTTCCTTTTCAGATTTGATTAGATCTAAACAGAATTCTTTGAAATCTTGTTTGAAATCAGTAGAGGAGAAATCTATATTATCAAGTATATTTACCATAGATGTATCATCAAGCTTCTCAGTGGCCATCAGACATGTTTCTTCTTGCTTGACCTCTTCTTGATCATTATCTGATGAGGTATTTTCTTCAAATTCTGAATCACTCCAGGATTGAGCAATGAATCCTCTTTCTTTCTTTTTCTTCTTTGGATCTGTTCTTTTCAGATCTTTCTTGCTGCTGTTCTCCTTGGGACATTCAGGAGCAATGTGTCCAGGTTTCCTGCAAGTGTAACAGATAATCTCTTTAGTGGGTGTTTTGTTATACCTGGTTTTTGAGTCTCTTCTTCTGGATCCTTCTGTTTTGATCCACTTCTTGAACTTTCTAGCCAGCAAGCTGATTAGCTCCTCATCATTAGTGGATGATTCACCTTCAATAGCCTTCAATGCAATACTCTTTTCTCTTGAGAGTGGAGATGCCTTTTCTTTCTCAGCTCTGGTTTTCAATAGTTGTTCATAGGATTTTAATTTACCCAATAGAACATCTGTTGATATTTCTTTTTGACTTCTGGAGTCTTTAATTGGCCAGATCCTTGAATCCCAAGAGCTGGGAAAGCAAGTCAGCAATTTATCATTTATCTCAGTGAGAGATATGTCCTTTTTAAGTGATCTCAATTCATTGACTATGAGGCTGAATCTTGAGTACATGTCAGCAACACTTTCACTTTCTTTCTTTTGGAAGTTTTCATATTGGGAGATCAGTAATGCCTTTCTATCATTTTTCTCATCAGCACTTCCCTCTACCATTTTGGTGAGAGCTTCACATACTTCCTTAGCTGACTCACAATCAGCAATCTTTTGGAAAATTTCATCTGAGAGGGTTGAGACTAGAATATTCATAGCTTTGGCATCATGTCCTTGGGCTTTCTTCTCATCCTCTGTCCATTCAGCTCTTGGAACAAGTGTTTCAGTCACTTTTCCACTTGAGTCCTTCCTGAATGGCTTGGGGGGACCTGTCAAGATAATATTAAACAATTCATCATCAATAGAGTTTAAATAAATTCTAACTCTTGTCTTCCAAAGTGCAAACTTTTCAAGGTTGCAAATTGGTGGTCTGGTGGAAGCATAATCTTTGATTTGTGCCATGTGAAAAATAGTTTTGAAAATATATATATATAAGAGGTAGGATCTTTTTGATCAAGGAGTTATCCTTTTTAGATCAACCTACCTCTGATACCAATTGAAAGTGCACAGTTAATCCTCACTAGAGTTCTCTAGAGGGGGGGTGAATAGAGATTTAAAATATTTTGTGCAAAGTTAATATATATATATGTGTATGATCATAGATTAGAGCTTCCCACACACCAACAAGAATTAGACAAGTAACTAAAGTAAATGCAAGAGAGAAAGTCACAGCACAACACAAGAAAATATAGTGGTTCCCCAAACTTTGGGTAGTCCACTCTTCTACCCCCTTGGTAGGAATTCACTATCTTGTACTGAGTCTTTTGATAAGGAGACTCTTAGAACCACCCTGAGTCTTTTGACAAGGAGACTCTTAGAACCAACTGAGTCTTTTGACAAGGAGACTCTTAGAACCAGTACACTGAATTTTTTGAAGAGAGATTCTAAAAACTCTTTTACAATATATAAGTAAGAAAGAAAGAAAGTAAGAAACAATAATGAATCTTCTTCCTAGCAAGAAGATTGGAAGCACAAGAAGTGAATTAAATCTTTCTTCTATAGAGAGAAGAAGATTTGTAGCCTATCTCTCTTTTAGTGAGAGCAATCAGATTTTGCAGCAGTGAGCAGAAGAAGAAATGGTTGAATATTGCTGCAGAGCTTTTTCTCAATATCTCTCTTTTCTTTTGGGAGCTTTTCCTCTATATCAAATATGTGTGGTAGATCACTCAACTGCATTTCCTGCCGACCTCCTCCTTATTTTATAGCTCTGTGTAATAAGATAGCACAATAGGAGAGGAATTAATTAGCAGCCAGAGATTTAGGAGGAGAGAAATATTTCCATAGCAGATATAACATAAATGGAGAATATTAATTCAGATTTCAAATAATATCCAAAATAGAGTTAGTCACATTTTAGCCAAGAATAAAATAGAAAGAGAATTATTCAGAACGGCTATAAATATTTACTTTATTCCATATAAATTAGATCTACTGAAAGAAGGAAAGAGATCTGCGCATATTTAAATCTGCCATATAAATCGACGTGCGTCGATTACTATTCGACGTAAGCGTCGAATTCATCCTGGCTGGACGTCGAGAGAAGAATAAGGAAGGTGCGTCGACTAAGGTGCGTCGACTTCTTTATATGCGTCGACTAGAAATAAGAGTAGCGTCGACAACACATACGTCGAAATCTTCCTAAAGTTACTTCAACATATCCTGAAGAAAACGTCGACTTTATTTCGACGTTGCGTCGAATACTATTCGACGCATATTTACTTAGTCTTGTTTTTCATAAAACTCTTACTTTAACTCATTTCTAGGGGTTAAGAGAAATCATTTCCCCAACAACACATTTTCTATATAATATATCATGTCTCTTTCTGTGTTTACTTGATTTATATCATTTGGCATAATTATAAAATTGCAAATTACAATTGTTTCCTCCTTTAAGTTAAATTGTATAAAATTATAAAAAAGATTTTTTATTCCCTTATTCACCCCCCCCCCCCTCTAAGGGCGCCATTTGATCCAACACTTGGCGGTTGCCGAGGACTTGGACCGCTTGTAAGGAGAAGAATCGGGAGACATTTCAGACTTCTACTTCTGTCGCTGGGCTTGGAGGAGCCCGGATCTTTGCAGCGGGCTTCGGCGGCGGACCGTGCAAAAGCCAGGGAGGCACTAGGGGTTCCCTCATTCGCATGCGGCGAATGTAGGGGAGATATTGCACCCTTGCATCAAGTTGACTAAGTAAGAAAAAGTAGATAAAAAAGGTAAGCGTGAGCTAGGGTTGAAACAGTTCGCCTTACCATCTCTTGACATGACTAGGGAGAGTGCATCGACATTCTTCCACAGATGAATGACATCCATGCCATGCCCCATAATGAACTGATGGAGCTTAGCCTTATGACCTCCCAACGTCGGAGGCTTGAAGGTCGACTCGACCTCCTGCACTGGCACGAGAAGGGTGTTGCCGAAGTTCCTGGTGACAAAGCTGAAGCGTCGAACCCATTCCTGGTTCTTATTGGCGGTACCGGTGTCCTGGAGCGGATGTTGGCCGGAGAAGAGGGCGACTCCTCTCTTCGCCTGAAAGTTGAACAACTTGCAGAAAACGGGTAGGATGAATTCGATCCTCTCCCCGCGAAGGTAGCAGGCGAATGATACCAGCATGACAATGGAGTTGGGGTTGAGTTGTGAGGGAACAACGTCAAAGTAGCGGAAGGTATGGTGCAGCTCCGGCCAGAGAGGAAGGAGGAACCCCACTTCGAATTGCTCTAGGGAATGGTGAGAGTGTCCCGCAAAAACTGGTTGATTCGATCGCGATCCCCAGGGCGGCGTGCGATGAACCATGGCACGACGTAGTCCGCGATCGCCATTGTGAACTCGTCTTATGACAATCACAGGTAGGGAAGTCGTGGTTAGCGAATGCCTGAGCGCACCTAGCCCTGCCATCAGGTTCAACCACCATTGCGCAGGGGTTGAAGTTGGGTGACGCGAGAAATCTGGAGAGAGGTGCAAGTGCAAGTGCGAGAGCGAGAAATAGAAGAAGGAAGCTGGAATGAAAGTTATAAATACGGTGGGTGGGTCTGGCTATTTATAGAAAAAATAAGGAAATCGATAAGTTTCCTAGGCATGGGGGTGTGGGTAGTGACCGCGCTACCACGATGCCTCAGGATTTGAGCTAGCCCCACCTTCACCCCACTCGCCGACAGGTGGCGAGGGATGCACACAAAGTCCTCTTCAGGAAGGCGGGAGCAAGATAAGGCACATCAAAACCAAAACATTATGCGAGACAACATTCGGCAAAAATAAGAAAAATCTTGCGGAATAGACATATGTTTAACAGTTAAGACAACAAGATCGTTCACAAGACAAGGCCGATCTCGACATTCATTACAAAAAAGAAAAAATTATTATTCGGGGCAAGGGGAATACAGGGGGTGAGTGTGTTGGGAATATTGCCCTCAATATTCCCTTGATTTGAAGAGGCATCACTCACAATTCTAAGGACATATTGCATTTGAAACATTCTAGTTTGTCTCAAGTATTGTACAGGGAGATGATATTCCATACAATGGAATAGATTCAAAGGTGTGTTGTTTAAATCTGCTGAGAAGGCCTCACTGTATCAGCTGAACCGCTGAGACAAGACCAGGAGCCGCTGAGAAGGCATCTGGGCAAGCTGAGCTGAAGATAGAAGAAACTTGGCGTGTTCGTCGAACGCAGAATGAAGTTTGTCGAATGCAGAATGGAGTTCGTCGAACGAAGAATGGAGTTCGTCGAACGAAGAATGCTGTTCGTCGAACGCAGAGACGGGACAGAAGGAACCGCCGAGACTTGGCGTGTTCGTCGAACGCAGTTTGACGAGTTCGTCGAACGCAGATTGCTGTTCATCGAACGCAGAACTTATCTGCAGATCAAGTTGAATCCGCTGAGAAGAGGAAGCCATCTCAGCCCAACCGCTGAGACAGTTCAAACGTGACATGGCGAGTTCTGCGGATGGCGCAAGCTGCAGAAAAGCATTGTGGGGTCCACCAACCACTCCCATATTAGTCGGAAGGACGGCTAAGAGCCGTTGAAGGTTGGGGATGTATAAAAGAAGAAGTTAGGGCACTTTGGAAAAGTGTTGGTCGAGTGCGAAAACAAATTTACTATTCCATTGACGGCCAGAGTTCTCGTCTTTCTCCTCCTGCTCACTGAACAAGCAAGAAGAATCAGAGAGAAAAAGAAAGCTCCTCTATAAGAAGGAGCAAGGTGATCTTCCATGCTTCAACTAAAGAGGAAGATCAGTTTGTAGCTGCCATCAATATCTCCAGCTATAAGATAGCACAATCTGTGCAGGAACTACAGGAGACTTCTTCTCTGTGTTGTCTGCTGTAGTAAGCTTCAAATACTCTTTTACTGTAGGGCTATTGCCTGAGTTTGTATGGCTATTTGCCTGAGATTGTAGGGCTTGTTGGCCTGAGTTTGTAGGGCTGAAGGCCTGAGCTTGTAGGTCGGTTTAGCCTGAGTTGTATTGCATTATTGGCTGAGTTGTAGGAGGAGGATTCCTCTGAGGTTGGACCTGGAAGGGGTCTGAGTTGTAGGAGGTGGATTCCTCTGAGGTAGGGATGTTTAGGCTTGAGTTTGTAGGACCTGATGTGGTCTGAGTTGTAGGATCAGTGGATGATCTGAGGTGGGGCTGCTGAGCCTGAGGTAGGGCTTGGGAAAACCTAAGAGATCCGGAGGGATCTGTGCTGTAAGCTATTCTAGCTGAGTTTGGAGGAGTTGGCCCTATCTAACACACTGTTAGAAGGGTGAAGGGGGAAAGTGGACTACCCATAGACACACTGTCTTGGGGAACCACTATAAACACTTGTGTGTTTTCTGTGTGTGCTTGATTACTTGCTTAGAATAACTTTAAACATCTAAATCAGACAAGTAAAAATCAAAAGACCTATTCACCCCCCTCTAGGTGAATTAGATCATATACCTATATAATCTTTCAAGTGGTATCAGAGGTAGGTTGGTCATAAAGGGCTTAACTGCCTGACCAGATCCTACATAGGTATTATTAAATCTGAATCCAATGGCTTCAAGTGGAGTTCAGAAGGAAATGGGTTCAATGAAGCTCCCTAAATGCAAAATGGAAACCTTTGGCATCTGGAAATAAAGGGTTAGGCTGTTCATGGAAGCTTCAGACCCTAGAATCTATATCACTGTTCAGGAAGGCCCCTTCATTATCACAAAGCCCTCCATCATTGATCCTACTAGGCTGGTAGGCAAGCCTTACACTGAAATGATAAGGGATGAGATAACATTGGCTACAATGGATAAAAGTGCTCAAAATATCATTGTCAATGCTATTGATGATTCAACTTTCCAAAACTTGGTGCACTGTGATACTGCAAAGGAGATGTGGGATACATTGATTGTGTACATGGAAGGGACTGAGGAAGTGAGGAATGATAGGAAATCCCTTCTCAATCAGGAGTATGAAGCCTTTAGGCAACAAAATCAGGAATGCATAGCTGACTGCTATGAAAGATTTTTCAGAATAGTTAATGAGTTGAGGACCTATGCAAGGATCTTCACTCATTATGAGTTGAATGATAAATTCCTAAGATCTCTAACTAGAGACTGGGATACCAAAATCTGTGCCATCAGGGAAGTGGCAAAGCTGAGTGAAACTCCTCCTCACACTCTGTTTGGAAAGTTGCTCTCATATGAGATGCAACTATCTGCTAGAAAGGAAGAGGACACCTCCTCCAGGCCTCATGCTAGGGAGAAGTCTGTGGCCCTCAAGGCTGATGGGTCCAAGAAGAGCAAGACAAGAATTCTGATACCTTTTTTTTCTCTCTCTTTGAAAGAGAGAAGAAAGAGAAGAAAGCTCTTTCTTTCTTTTCGATTCAACCTTGGGCGGACGTTTTCGAAGAGTCCCGCGAGTAATTCTACTTTGAGGAATTACCCGTTATCCTATCGAAGGATAGAAGTAACGGACTCTTTCTCTTTCGAAATATCGAGGATTACTCCTCGGCCGCGTCCTCTGAAGGCTAAATGAAAAGATTGAAAAAGGGCTTTATGTTGAAATTAAAATTGAAAGCTTTTTGAAAATATTGTTGCAACAATTTTTTGAGTAGTTGCAACAATTCTTTAAGAGCGTTTTAAAACTTCTTTTACCTTGAGCTAGTTGCAACAACCAAAGAGGTGTTGCAACAAATTTTTTAGTGTTTTTAAAAGAGAGTTTTAAAAAGTGCTTTAGAGAGAAAGCTTTTGGGTTTATGTAATTATCCGGACTAAAATCAATAAAGGCAAGTGGACCTTATCGATAGTAGTATAGGATATTTCTTTTGAAATATCAAGGTCGTATTTTTCCAAGGTCGTATCGATTACTTCTACTTCTTAGGAACGCGCTATTATTTTATCGAAAAGAGTTTGAAATTGATTTTTATGATTTTATAGAAAAGTTAGTGATGAAAATGATAACTATCGCGGGCTTGGTGTGCGTTTAGCAAAAAACCAAGAAAAGCGATGAAAAGAAAAAGAACGAAAACGTTAATTTAAAAAGTAGTTTTGCTTAGAATTTTTTAGGGTTTTATAAAACGATAATGATAACTACGGCGATAATAAGCACTTGAGCGGGTAGCGGAATTAAGCAAAAAGCAATTATATTAAAAACAAAAGACGCACTAATTGAAAACGCACACACTCTACAGAATTAAAATGAAAGCTGTAAATTGCAGAAATTAAAGAAATGCGATCCCTACCCAAATAGGTAGAGGGGAAATAAATGCGTGAGCAAGTCCTATCCAAACGGATAGGCGGGAAATAAATGCGTGAGCAAGTCCTATCCAAACGGATAGGCGGGAAATAAATGCGTGAGCAAGTCCTATCCAAACGGATAGGCGGGAAATAAATGCGTGACGGAAATGGAAACTATTCGATTACAAAAAAAAACGCAAACTTTATACTCATACACACACCCACTCTACGTTAATGAAATCTAATTAAAATAAAACAAATCTAAACTCATACACTCACACACACAACAATAATGAAACTAAGTTAAAAAGAAAAGAAAATCTACTCTCATACACACACACACTTACAAAAAAGCAAAAAGAAAGTAAAAAGAACAAATGAAAACAAAATAAAACAAAAAACTAATTAACCTCCTACACTCACACACACTAATATGAAATCATCTAAAAATTACAACAAAACTAAAAACAAGAAAATTACACTCATACACACACACACCCAAATTAAAATGACAACTTAACAAAAATTACAAAATTACATAAAACTAAAAATAAAAATAAAAAGAACAAAAAGAGAACACACACACACTAAAACAAAGAGAGACAATAAATACAAAACAAGCTTAATTTATTTCCATCAAAAAAGGGGTTACAAAACTAGAGAGAGAAAGTGCAAAATTACAAAAATTACAAAACACCAAAAATCAGCAAAATGGAACAAAACCTTAAGAGAAGCTCCCAAAATTTTGAACCCTTGCACTCAGCTGAATCTGGCTATTTATAGAAAAAAATTTTGGATTACACGCCCTCGGACACGGTCGTGTCTGAGCACGTGACATGGCTTGGGGTGCGAATAGCCAGAACAGCTGGATCTAAGCCGGTATCTGGAAGGCTTGACCGGCGACTTGGAAGTACACGGGCGTGTTCCAGGGAACACGGGCGTGTTTGATGTCGGCATTGTGCTGTCGGCTGCTGGGCGTGACGGGCGGCGTATCCTTTGTTCTTCTAGAAGGAATTGAGGGTCACGGGCGTGTCTGAAATGTCACGGCCGTGACTTTGATTTTTTGGATGAAATGCTTCAAGTGGCTGGAATCTAGGATGGATATCCAACACGGGCGTGACCATGGTACACGGCCTCGGTCACGGGCGTGACCGAGGGCGTGACTTGATGTTTGAGTTGGAAAAAGAACAGAGAAAAGAAAATGTTAGGGATTAGTGAACACGCCCTTGGACACGGGCGTGACCTAGGGCGTGACTTAACAAAATTACAAAAACTTTACAAAATGAAAATAAAACTAAGTTAAAAACAAAAAATAACAAAAACAAACATTTTATTCATTAATTTACATATATTATTTAGAAATCTAATTAAAATTATACTAAAAATTATATAGAAAAATGCGTATATTTACTATTCATCAAACACCCCCATACTTAAGCTTTTGCTATTCCAGAGCAAAAGTAAGGGATACCTATAAGACGTTTAATAAAATTTCTAATTTACTAAAGTTTTTATTAAATCAAAAGTAAGATCGAAATAAATTTAGGGTATTTAAAGAGGTAAGTCCAAAACTATGAAAGTAATTTAAAAAGAGCGAAAAATTTTTAGCGAGACTTCTAAAGTTAGCTAAATAGCGTCGATTATTGCAGTCTTTGGTACCTTTTAATTAGAATAGAATTATATAAAACTTTAACCTTTTTAAGAAAGTTTTTAAGAATAAATAAAGCCTACTAATTATGCTCTCTCAAACTTTTTTAAATTAAAATCTAGGTACAATTTTATTGGCTAAGGGGTAGTGGAAAAAGGTAGCCTTGGCAAAAAGAAGAGTGCTTGGATTTAGGGGTGATGGATTGTATCCTCTCACCCCACCTTTTTGGTGGCTTTGCTAAGATTCCCAGCGTTGGTTTACACGGGATAATTGAAATCTTTTCTAAACTTAACCCAATGCCCATGTTTACGGAATTATTAAATTTTTTATTCCCATTGACACGGGATTTCTTTTAACAATATTGGGTGCCTGTGTTTACGGAATCTCTTTATTCCCATTGACACAGGATTTCTTTTAAAACTCCTACTTTTATTATTTTTATGCCAAGCTAAGGGGTGTTTATAAGGGGGGTTTCAAGAGAAATTCTAGATTAATAAAAAAGATTTTTGAGAGCAAGTTTAGTAGATTAAAAACATTCCTAAAGTTTCACAAGTTTAGAGTTAGAATAATTGAATCTAAAGATGGTTTGCCAATATAATACAAAAAGGAATCTATTTAGGGTAAACCCGAGGTAGTGCTAAAAATTCTGTTCTCAAATTAAATTAAGATCGCAAGATTTTCTTTACTACTGAAAATTCCTCGATTTAAATTTTTCAAACTATGAAATAAACAAAATTGTTTTAGCAAATCAAAAATAATGAAAAACGCTTAAAGATAAAACTAACCTAGCCTTGGAAATAACAAAAAGCTAAGTAGGGGTTTTATTTTATTTTTGGATTTTTGATAAGTTTTTCATCATTTTTTTTTTGAAGTTTTTTAAGATATGGTATATTTTTTTTTATTTTTGATTTTTCATAACAAAATACATATATAAATACTAAAAAAAAGGAAGACAAAAATTAAGAAAAGTAAAAATACATACAAAATATTTTTGATTTGATTTTTTTTTTTTCTAAGAAAATTTTTTTCATCATATATTTTTTTGATTTTTTATTTTGTTAAAAATATGTACATTAATAGAAAAAAAAAAGGAAAAGAAAAGAGAGAAGGAAAAACATTTTTGGTGTTATGACAAAATGAATTTTGTTATAACAAATTTTTAAGTACATTTTTCATCATTTTTTTGGATTTTGATTTATTATTATAAATAAGGATTTTTATATACAAATAAAAGACATAAACATAAAACATTTATATAAATTTTTTTTTTTGTGTTTTTAAATTTTTTTCTAAGTAAATTAAATATTTTTTTGGATTTTTTCTAATATGGGAGGGGCAAAAATAATTACAAAAAGAGAGAAAACACGCCCCCATACTTAAAACCAACATTGTCCTCAATGTTGAAGGTAAGTGTGAGGAACGTGAATATTTACAAAAAAAGGATGAAGATTTTAATTACAAAATAGAAAAAAAATATATACAAGGATAGTTACAAAAAAAAACTCCACGAATATATACAAAATTGTTTTTTTTTTTTTTGGGTTGTTTTAGTTTTTCGAAATGTACAAAACATGAATACAAGAAGTAAAAAAACATATATTTTTTGGTATGATAAAAATAAATTTTTATCATCTTTTTATGTTATTATTTATATTATATGTATATTTTTTTTTGTTTTGGTTTTAATTTTAAAATATGCATGTTTTAAAATATATCTAAATTTTAAGAAAGATAAAATAAGGTAAAATAAAGAAAAGGCTTTAAGATAAAAACCAAGGAAGAAAGAAGAGAAATAAAAAGGTAAAAGCAACGGGGTTTTCTCGTTTTGAAATATCGACAAAAATCCTCTCTCGGGTCTGTCGAGTAATCCTACTTTGAGAAACTTCCTATTGTCTTATCTTAAAATTCCCAAAATTCTTTTTGATTTTTGTTTTAAAGTTTTTGCATTATTTTATTTTGTTTTATGTTTCTTTTTTGAAAAAGAATGATAATTTAAAATATGCATAATTATTAATATTATTATTTTTTTTTTCATTTTGTTTTTTTATTTTTTATTTATTATTATTATTTATTATTATTATTTTTGTTTAAGTTTTTATTTTATTTTTTTAATGAAAATTTATTTCATCATTTTTTTTTGTTTTATAAAAAAAAGGAGCGTAATTGGATAAATATAGGGGTGCCTCCCACGAGCGCTTTGTTTACCGTCTCGTAGCTTGACGCGTTGGCGGGGTACGATCTTTTTAGAGGTGGGGGAGGGGTATGGAATTTAACTTCCCTCCCAGTTGATCCCCCGCGTGGTAGAGTTTTAGTCGGTGACCGTTAACTTTTAAGTCGCCTTTTTCCGGGTGGGTGATAAGGACGGTCCCGTATGGCCAAACCTCTTTCACTTGAAAGGGGCCGGACCAACGGGATTTTAGTTTCCCCGGAAAAAGACGAAGACGTGAGTTATATAGGAGGACGAGATCGCCCGGCGCAAATGATTTTGGAAATTTAATTTTTCGGTCGTGGTAAAATTTCGAGCGTTCCTTATAAAATTTATTACTCTCGTAAGCGTTCGCACGCCATTCATCGAGATCATTTAATTGGAATTTCCGATTTTCGGCGGTTAAATTATGATCGAGATTTAAGAGTTTTAACGCCCAAAAAGCGCGGTGCTCTAATTCTACGGGCAAATGGCACGCCTTGCCGTAGACTAATCGATAAGGCGTACAACCGATTGCGGTCTTGTACGCCGTACGATATGCCCACAGCGCGTCGTCTAATTTAAGTGCCCAATCCTTCCTATTAGTTGAAACGGTTTTTTCTAATATGCGTTTGATTTCCCGATTTACTACCTCCACTTGGCCGCTCGTTTGGGGGTGATAGGCGGTGGCGAGCTTATGCGTGACGCCATATTTGGTTAATATTTTTGCAAACTGGGCGTTGCAAAAGTGCGTACCCCTATCACTAACTATCGCACGGGGCGTACCGAAGCGAGAAAATAATTTTTTAAGAAAGTTGACGACGACTCTCGCATCGTTGGTGGGGAGAGCTTGCGCTTCCGCCCACCTAGATACGTAGTCGACCGCCACTAAAATGTAGCGATTATTATATGAAGGAGGTAGGGGGCCTACGAAATCTATCCCCCATAAATCGAAAATCTCGCATTCTAAATAAAAATTTTGGGGCATCTCGTCTCGACGAGAGATGTTACCTGACCGTTGACAGCTATCGCATGCGCTCACAAAAGTGTGAGCGTCTTTGAAGAGAGCGGGCCAATAAAAGCCCGCCTCCAGCGCCTTCTGCGCGGTCCGGTTGGCTTGATAATGCCCCCCGGCCGGCCCTTCGTGGCAGTGCCGCAAAATTTGCGCACCCTCCTCGCTCGAAACGCATCTCCGCACGACTTGGTCCGCGCAGATGCGAAATAAGAAAGGGTCCTCCCAAAAGTAATTTTTCAAATCAGAAAAGAATTTCTTCTTTTGCTATTTTGAAAAGTCTTTCGGGAGCACCCGCGCAACTAAATAGTTGGCGTAGTCTGCGAACCAAGGCGAGGGAGAAGTTTTTAAATTATTTAAAGCTAAAAGACACTCCTCGGGAAATCGATCATCGATTTCCGGTTCGAAGAGCGCTTCCGCGATTGGGTGTTCTAAACGAGAAAGGTGGTCGGCCGCTAAATTTTTGGCCCCCTTCTTATCGCGGATCTCTAAATCAAATTCTTGTAATAGGAGGATCCATCGAAGAAGGCGGGGCTTAGCGTCCATTTTTTCTAATAAATATTTTAGGGCGGAGTTGTCGGTAAATATTATAATTTTAGAAAGCGTGACGTAGGGCCTAAACTTATCTATGGCGAAGACGACGGCAAGGAGTTCCTTTTCCGTTGTCGTGTAATTAGCCTGTGCGGCCATGAGCGTGCGGGACGCATAGTAGATAGGATGAAAATATTTATTAACGCGTTGGCCTAATACGGCCCCTACCGCTATATCACTCGCGTCGCACATAATCTCAAACGGAAGGGTCCAATCGGGCGCCACCAGAATGGGAGAATGAATAAGTTTATTTTTTATTGCATTGAATGCCTCTACGCACGCGTTATCAAAAATAAATGGAGATTCCTTCTCCAGGAGGTGGGTTAGCGGTTTTGTTATTTTGGAAAAGTTTTGAATAAACTGCCTATAGAAACCCGCGTGGCCAAGAAAACTACGGATTGATTTTATATTTGAGGGCGCGGGGAGTTTTTCAATTATTTCGACCTTGGCCTTGTCGACCTCCATCCCTCTTTCAGAAATTTTGTGCCCGAGAACTAAGCCTTCTCGAACCATAAAATTACACTTTTCCCAGTTTAAAACCAGGTTCGTGTCTTCGCATCGTTGGAGGACTCGATCTAAATTTTGGAGGCAATTTTGGAAGGAGCTTCCAAAAACTGAGAAGTCATCCATAAAGACTTCCATAATATCCTCTACGAGCTCTCCAAAGATCGCCATCATACATCGTTGAAATGTAGCTGGCGCGTTGCAGAGGCCGAATGGCATCCTTCGGTACGCGAAGGTACCGAAGGGGCACGTAAAGGTTGTTTTCTCCTGGTCTTCGGGGGAGATAGGAATTTGTAAAAATCCCGATAGACCATCGAGAAAACAATAATAAGGATGACCCGATAGTCGCTCCAAAATTTGATCGATAAACGGTAACGGAAAGTGGTCTTTGCGGGTGGCATCATTTAATTTTCGGTAATCGATGCACACCCTCCAACCCGTAACAGTACGAGTTGGAATTAATTCGTTATATTGATTTGCCACTACCGTTATACCGCCCTTTTTAGGCACGACATGAATGAGACTAACCCACGTGCTGTTTGATATAGGGTAGATAATCCCCGCATCCATTAATTTTATTACTTCAGCCTTAACGACCTCCCGCATATTTGGGTTTAGTCGCCGCTGAGGCTGGATGGTTTTGCGGGAATTATCTTCTAAGAATATTTTGTGTGTGAAAAAAGAGGGATTTATCCCCCTAATATCGGAAATCTGCCATGCAATTGCATGGCGATGCGTGGACAAAACTTTAACTAATTCGGAGGTTTCCGAATCAGATAAAGAAGATGAAATAATAACCGGGAGTTTTAATTCCGCGGCGAGAAAAGCGTATTTTAGATGGTCGGGGAGTGGCTTAAGCTCCAAGACCGGGGGTTCTTCGTAAGAAGTTGTTATTTTTAAATTTTTAGAATTAAAAGATTCGAAAGGCGAATCTGGCGGTAGCTCGTCCAAAGGGGAGAGGTCCGCCAAATCCGGTTCGTCAAAATTTAAAGCGAGTAATTCATATAGCGAAGAACACTCATCCTCGAACGCGGATTCTAAGTGAAAGCAAGAATCATCGTTCGATAAAGAATTTCGCATTGAGGGATTAATAAGAAGGGTAACTTCGTCGTCCCCTACCCGAAGGAGGAGGCGACCGTTACTCACATCAATTAATGCGCGGGAGGTCGCGAGGAAAGGGCGACCGAGGATAATTGGTACCTCGGCGTCCTCCTCGATGTTGAGGATGACGAAGTCTACCGGGAAGATAAACTTGTTAACCTTGACCAGAACGTCCTCCACTACCCCGATAGGATATTTTATCGAGCGATCCGCGAGTTGGATGCTCATTTTCGTTGGGGTGGGAACTCCCAAATCGAGTTTTTTAAAGAGGGAGAAGGGCATCAAATTGATGCTCGCTCCCAGGTCCGCTAGGGCGTACTTTATTAATAAATTGCCGAATAGGCACGGGATGGAAAACCTTCCCGGGTCGTTTAGTTTTGGCGGCAATTTATTAAGTAGGACCGCCGAGCATTCCGCATTTAAGGAAACACGCGAAATACCCTCGAGCTTCTTTTTATTAGAAAGGAGCTCCTTAAGGTATTTCGCGTATTTCGGCATCTGAGAGAGTGCCTCGCAGAAGGGGATGTTAATTTGAATTTGTTTAAAAATTTGTAAAAACTTTTTGTAATGTTCGTCCTCCTTCTCTTTATTAAATTTTGCGGGGTACGGAATTTGCGGGCTCGAGACGCCCGGCGCTAATATTTTTTCCGTATCTACTAAAATAAAAGACGAGGGTGCAGGGGTCGGAGGCGAAACAGTTACCTGATGCTCAACCCGCAATGGGGAGTTGACCTCCTTGCCGCTGCGTAAGGTAATGGCGTGGGCATTTTCACGCGGGTTCTGCTCTGAGTTCCCAGGTAGTGCTCCAAGTGGCCGCTCGGAGACCATTTTTGCAAGCTGTCCAACCTGCATTTCTAAATTTTTTAGCGATCCGGTTATATTCCGGATATTTGCGTCGTTGGAAGCCATGTATTTTGCAAAAATCTCCTCGAGCGGAGAAGGTTTTGGAGGAGGAGGCGCAAAACCCTGCTGAAATCCTTGGGGATATCCATACGGAAATCCTTGCGGGATCGCAGGTGGAGGGCGTTGCGCATTATTAGGGTTACTCCAGGAGAAGTTCGGGTGGCTCCTCCAACCCGGGTTATAGTTATTACTATATGGGTTGAAGGGCGCCCGCACTTGATTGCCCACGTAATCCACCGATTCCTCGCTTAAATTATTGTTATTATTAATATTATTATTAAGATTATTATTATTAAGATTATTAAAATTATTATTATTATTATTTGGATTATTAAAATTATTAGTATTATTATTATTAGGATTATTAGCCCAAGCGGGAGTGGAGGAGGAAGCAGTCATCTCCGCCACTTGCTTACTTAGCCGCTCTACCTGCGAGGCTAAATGAGTAGTGGCATCCACTTCGAAAATACCAGCCGGTTTAGGAGGACGCGACCTTGGCACATTCCATTGGTACGCGTTCATGGCCATTTCTTCGATCAGAGCTTGAGCGGCCTCCGGGGTTTTGCTGTTTAACGTTCCCCCGGCGGCTGCGTCGATCATCTGTCTCGTTGAGAAATTCAAGCCGTTATAGAACGTTTGTACCTGAAGTCAAGTTGGTAGCGCGTGATGAGGACACCTACGCAAATATTCTTTAAAACGTTCCCAAGTCTCGTAGAGAGACTCGGAATCGAATTGAATGAAGGATGCGATATCGGTGCGTAATTTAGCGGTTTTTGACGGAGGAAAATATTTAGTTAGAAAATTCTCCGTCAATTCGGCCCACGTGGTTATGGACCCTCTCGGAAGAGAAGTCAACCACAATTTCGCCTTTGTCCGCAGGGAAAAGGGAAATAAGCGCAAGCGAATGGCGTCATCGCTGACGCCATTAATCTTGAAGGTGTCGCAAATTTCTAAAAAATTATTAAGGTGTTGGTTTGGGTCCTCATCTGGCAAACCGTCGAACTGAATCGACTGTTGTACCATTTGAATTATACTGGATTTGATTTCGAAATTATTATTAGCTACCGCGGGGCGGGTGACGCTCGATCCTGTATCCTCTAAATTTGGCCTAGCATAATAGGCCATGGTCCTCGGTGGGGCCGCATTTAGATTAGGATCGCCCATCACGCCTATATGTATATCGCCGACGGATTCTTCGGGAGCTATTTGTAGATTTTGATTACGAGATCGGCGGCGCTCGAGAAGCGTGCGCTCGATTTCGGGATCAAAAGGTAAAATTGGATTATCTGAAGATTCTCCTCGGGTCATACACTATTCTTTAATTAATTTTTTTTGGAAGAAAGAGTTTTCTTGTTTTTCTTTTTATAGATTTTTTTTTTTTTGATGTTTTTGTTTTAGAAATATTTTTACAAAGATGAAAAAGAAAGGAAAATAAGTAAAAGAGAATAATATATTTTTTTTGGGTTTTTCTTTACTCAAGTAAAATATATAAATATATATTTTTTTTTTTTGGGTTTAATTTTTTTTTGTGGGGCTTTTATATGAAAATATATGTAGCTATATTCGAAAATATATGTAAAAAAGGAAAATTGAAAAATATATGTATATTTTTTTTTTCTTTACTTAGATAGTATATTTATTTTTTTTGGTTTTTTAGATAGAAAAAGAGATGAAATATAAGATAAAATTAATAACGTTTCCTATTTCAAAATAACGACACAAGTCCCCGGCAACGGCGCCAAAAACTTGATACGTTTTTTTTTTCTCTCTCTCTCTTTGAAAGAGAGAAGAAAGAGAAGAAAGAGAAGAAAGCTCTTTCTTTCTTTTCGATTCAACCTTGGGCGGACGTTTTCGAAGAGTCCCGCGAGTAATTCTACTTTGAGGAATTACCCGTTATCCTATCGAAGGATAGAAGTAACGGACTCTTTCTCTTTCGAAATATCGAGGATTACTCCTCGGCCGCGTCCTCTGAAGGCTAAATGAAAAGATTGAAAAAGGGCTTTATGTTGAAATTAAAATTGAAAGCTTTTTGAAAATATTGTTGCAACAATTTTTTGAGTAGTTGCAACAATTCTTTAAGAGCGTTTTAAAACTTCTTTTACCTTGAGCTAGTTGCAACAACCAAAGAGGTGTTGCAACAAATTTTTTAGTGTTTTTAAAAGAGAGTTTTAAAAAGTGCTTTAGAGAGAAAGCTTTTGGGTTTATGTAATTATCCGGACTAAAATCAATAAAGGCAAGTGGACCTTATCGATAGTAGTATAGGATATTTCTTTTGAAATATCAAGGTCGTATTTTTCCCAGGTCGTATCGATTATTTCTACTTCTTAGGAACGCGCTATTATTTTATCGAAAAGAGTTTGAAATTGATTTTTATGATTTTATAGAAAAGTTAGTGACGAAAATGATAACTATCGCGGGCTTGGTGTGCGTTTAGCAAAAAACCAAGAAAAGCGATGAAAAGAAAAAGAACGAAAACGTTAATTTAAAAAGTAGTTTTGCTTAGAATTTTTTAGGGTTTTATAAAACGATAATGATAACTACGGCGATAATAAGCGATTGAGCGGGTAGCGGAATTAAGCAAAAAGCAATTATATTAAAAACAAAAGACGCACTAATTGAAAACGCACACACTCTACAGAATTAAAATGAAAGCTGTAAATTGCAGAAATTAAAGAAATGCGATCCCTACCCAAATAGGTAGAGGGGAAATAAATGCGTGAGCAAGTCCTATCCAAACGGATAGGCGGGAAATAAATGCGTGAGCAAGTCCTATCCAAACGGATAGGCGGGAAATAAATGCGTGACGGAAATGGAAACTTTCGATTACAAAAAAAAACGCAAACTTTATACTCATACACACACCCACTCTACGTTAATGAAATCTAATTAAAATAAAACAAATCTAAACTCATACACTCACACACACAACAATAATGAAACTAAGTTAAAAAGAAAAGAAAATCTACTCTCATACACACACACACACTTACAAAAAAGCAAAAAGAAAGTAAAAAGAACAAATGAAAACAAAACAAAACAAAAAACTAATTAACCTCCTACACTCACACACACTAATATGAAATCATCTAAAAATTACAACAAAACTAAAAACAAGAAAATTACACTCATACACACACACACCCAAATTAAAATGACAACTTAACAAAAATTACAAAATTACATAAAACTAAAAATAAAAATAAAAAGAACAAAAAGAGAACACACACACACTAAAACAAAGAGAGACAATAAATACAAAACAAGCTTAATTTATTTCCATCAAAAAAGGGGTTACAAAACTAGAGAGAGAAAGTGCAAAATTACAAAAATTACAAAACACCAAAAATCAGCAAAATGGAACAAAACCTTAAGAGAAGCTCCCAAAATTTTGAACCCTTGCACTCAGCTGAATCTGGCTATTTATAGAAAAAAATTTTGGATTACACGCCCTCGGACACGGGCGTGTCTGAGGGCGTGATATGGCTTGGGGTGCGAATAGCCAGAACAGCTGGATCTAAGCCGGTATCTGGAAGGCTTGACCGGCGACTTGGAAGTACATGGGCGTGTTCCAGGGAGCACGAGCGTGTTCGATGTCGGCATTGTGTTGTCGGCTGCTGGGCGTGACGGGCGGCGTGTCCTTTGTTCTTCTGGAAGGAATTGAGGGTCACGGGCGTGTCTGAAATGTCACGGCCGTGACTTTGATTTTTTGGATGAAATGCTTCAAGTGGCTGGAATCTGGGATGGATATCCAACACGGGCGTGACCATGGTACACGGCCTCGGTCACGGGCGTGACCGAGGGCGTGGCTTGATGTTTGAGTTGGAAAAAGAACAGAGAAAAGAAAATGTTAGGGACTAGTGAACACGCCCTTGGACACGGGCGTGACCTAGGGCGTGACTTAACAAAATTACAAAAACTTTACAAAATGAAAATAAAACTAAGTTAAAAACAAAAAATAACAAAAACAAACATTTTATTCATTAATTTACATATATTATTTAGAAATCTAATTAAAATTATACTAAAAATTATATAGAAAAATGCGTATATTTACTATTCATCAAATTCCTACCCCTCCAAGAAGGGCTGCTGACTCAGACAATTCAGATCACTGCTCATCTGAAAACAGCTCTTCTGATGAGGAATTTGCTGCCTTCTCAAGGCAATTCAAAAAGATGATGAGAAGGAAGCAGTGGAAGAATAAGTCTTCCTCCTCCTCACATCCTAGGAAGGATTCAAGCAGAGCAGACAGGCAGCACCCAAAGGGGACAGGTATGACTCTAAACATGTTAAACATGGTTCAACTAATGTAATTTGTTATTGCTGTAGTAAGCCTGGACATGTCATTGCTGACTGTCCAGTCAAAAGGAAGGATAATGGTGATAAGAAGCACCATCATCAAAAGGATAGGAAGGGTGAAAAATCCTTCCTAGCAAAGAAAGGAAAAAGCTGGAGTGAATCTGAGTCATCTTCCTCAGATTCAGATGAAGAAAAAGAAGCCTACATTGGGCTGTTTGCTGCTGAGGAAGATGAGGACTTTCCTGCAGCAAAGGTGGGCATAAGGGCCCCTCTATCACATTTAGATAGTGATATGGAGGTGGATGAAGATGCTGAAGAATACATTGGCCTAATGGCCCTAACATCAGATGATGAAGGCTGTCAGGACACACCTGACCAGGTACCTACTTCTTCCTCTCTCCCTAAGGATGAATCTAGCCCAGAATCTGGAGCACCTTCATCAATTGATGGAAGTGATTCAGAAGCTGAAATGGATGTCAATCAATTGAATGACAAGTATGATGCTCTAGTTATTTCTCTGAAAGAGAGCAAGAAGCTTGTCAAAAGCCAAGTCCTAGAGATTGACTCACTTAAAAAGGCTGAAAGAAATAGTTCTGAGTCTTCTACTTTGGTGGCTCAGATGAGTAGAGAAGTAAGCAAACTCAAGGCGACAATTATTGTCCATTTGAGCTCTATTTCTCTAAAGAACAAGATCATCAAGGATCTTGAGGAGAAGCTTGTGAAAGAAAGAAACCTAGTGGCTCAATCCTCCAAGCCTAAATCTGTGCTCCCTATTATTGACGTCTTCTCTTCTCAATCCAATAGGAGAGGACTAGGATTCAATAAAATGGAAGTAGGAGAAGGGAGTGGAGAAAAGAGCAGGGGTAAGGCTAAGCCTCAAACCACCTTTCAAAAGGTATTACTTCCTTCCAATAGGTATGACCATGAAAACATGTATGGTCACTGGAAGAATGGAAGTAACTATAGGAAGGAAAACAATCCTTCCCATAGTGGAAGAAAGGGAATGGGATTGAGTGCCATGAAGGCTCCCCATGAGGAAATTCAAATGGCCCAACCTGGACCTTTTGTATTTGGTACCTCAGCCCCCTCATTCAAGAATCAGGGTGCCAGCTCTTCCAAATCTATTTCAGCAAAGAAAATTGTTGTTGTCCAATCTATGGACAAGACTGGTTGCTCAGTGTCAGATGCCATCAGATCTTGTATGGCTGACAAGCCAAAGAAAGTTGATGCCATCAGGACAAAGAGCATCAAGATAGCACATAGATTGGCATTCAGTCAAATCATTGCTGAGAGAAACAGGAAGACTGCAACTGTCTCCCCTCCTGAACACTGGCACAGTAATGCTAATTTCTCGAGAAATGTTCAGAAGAGAAGATATAATATTCATGAATGTTGGTACTGTGGTAAGGTGGGACACTTTGTCATAGATTGTTGGCACAATCCCAATGTGCCATGTGCAAAGATGAGCTTTCCTGCAAAAGCTGCAGCAGGGTTGAAGCCTTTTTATTCTAACAAAGACCTAGGACCCAAAATTGCTTGGGCTCCTAAGGGTAATTAAATTCTTTCATGCAGGTTAGTTCAAATACCAGCCTTGGGAAGATTTGGTATTTGGACAGTGGGTACTCAAGACATATGACAGTCACCAAGGGTTTACTGCAGGAATACAAAGCGGTGAAGAATGGACCCAAAGTCATCATTGGAGGTTCAGAGAAGGGATTCACCAGAGGTTATGGTATGATCACAAATGGCATAGTCTCCATCACTAAAGTGGCTTATGTTGAAGGGTTGCAACACAACCTTGTTAGCATAAGCCAACTGTGTGATCTTGGCTATGTCATTGAATTCCACAATGATAAGTGCCTAATTAAAAAGTCTAATGACTTGGAAACCATACTCTCAGGCACTAGGAGTGGAAATGTTTATTGTTTAGATTTTATATGCAAATCATCTTCCTCTCCTGTGTGTCTTGTGGCAAATGAGAGTGAGTCTCTATGTGTTCAATGGCACAAGAGACTTGCCCACATCAAATACAAGACAATGCATAGACTATTCTCTAAGAACTTGGTTAGAAATAGTCCTAATTTAAAATGTGTTAAAAATGGCCCATGTCATGCTTGTCAAATGGGCAAGCAAACAAGGGCCACTTTTAAAAGTATTGGCTCCAAAGACACTAAGAGATGCCTTTATTTATTGCATATGGACTTGTTTGGTCCTATGCCAATTCAAAGCTTAGGAGGGAAGCTGTATAGCTTAGTGATTGTTGATGATCACTCAAGATATATATGGGTATTTTTTCTTAAAAAGAAATCAGATACTCTAAATGTCTTTATAAGCCATGTCAAGGCCATTCATAATGATTTGCAATGTTTTGTGGTCAGAACTAGGTCTGACCATGGCACAGAGTTTCAATCCGAAGCCATGATAAGGTTCGGTCAAGAACTAGGTATCACCCAAGAGTTTTCCTCCCCAAGGACCCCACAACAAAATGGGGTGGCTGAGAGGAGGAATAGAACATTGATTGAAGCTGGGAGAACATTGCTTAGTGACTCTTCACTCCCAAAATATTTCTGGGCTGAAGCAGTCAAGACTGCCTGTTATGTTCTCAATAGAGCTTCCATCAATAAAGTTCATGGAATTACCCCCTATGAGATTCTGAAAGGCAAACGACCATCAATTTCATATTTTAGGATCTTTGGATCTAAATGCTACATTTTAAATAATGGAAAATCTCAATTAACCAAGTTTGCTGAAAAATGCTACTTGGGGGTTCGTGTTGGCTATAGCTCACATAGTAGAGCCTATAGAGTATACAACAAGAAAACCCATGTTGTTGAAGAGTCCATGCATGTGGTGTTTGATGAGACCAGCCTAATTTATAAGGGCTGGTCCAGTTCTTCTGTTTTGCCAGGAAGTGAAAGAGACATGGAAGAACTATCTATATAAGAATCATCCAGCAGCAGTAAAGCACATACTGATGCAGCAATTCCAGAAGAAGTAGAGGAGCAGGATGCTGAAGAAGTTGCTGACCCAGTGGAAGAAATTCAGCATGTAGAGGAGAGACTGCCTGTAGCTACAAGACATCTAAGGGATCATCCCTTGGAGCAGATTATTAGGAATATTCAACAAGGTGTGACAACAAGAAGCAGGACTCAAAATGAGGCCTTGTTCCTCAGTTTCCTGTCACAAGTAGAGCCTAAGAAGTTTGAAGAGGCCAACTTGGATCCATTCTGGATTCAGGCAATGCAGGAAGAACTTTTGAAATTCAAGAGATGCAAAGTATGGAAGTTGGTGCCAAGACCACAGGGACACAACATCATTGGCACCAAATGGATCTTCAGAAACAAGATGGATGAAAATGGGACAATCATCAAGAACAAGGCAAGGCTTGTTGCAAAGGGGTATAAGCAAGAGGAAGGAATAGACTTTGACCAAACCTTTGCCCCAGTTGCAAGGTTGGAGGCCATAAGACTATTCCTTGCATATGTAACCCATAAAGGATTCAAAGTGTACCAGATGGATGTCAAATCAACATTCCTAAATGGAAATCTGAAAGAGGAAGTCTATGTAGAGCAGCCATCAGGTTTTGTCCATCCTACTCTTAAATCTCATGTTTATCTACTTAGGAAAGCTCTATATGGTCTTAAGCAAGCCCCCAGGGCTTGGTATGAGACATTGTCTATCTTTCTCATCAAGAACAAGTTCTTGAGGGGAAAGATAGATAGCACATTGTTTCTTAGGGAAACAAGGGGCAAGATTCTCCTAGTCCAAATATATGTTGATGACATAATATTTGGGTCCACTGATGACAACCTCTGCACAAGGTTTGCCAACCTAATGCAGGGGGAGTTTGAGATGAGCAGCATGGGAGAATTAAAGTACTTCTTAGGCCTCCAAGTGAGACAGTCTGATGATGGGATATTTATCTCTCAGACAAAGTACACTAGGGAGCTAATAAAGAAGTTTGGAATGGAGTCAGCTTCCACCATGAAAACTCCCACGGGGTCCAACATTTCCCCGGACAAGGATGAGAAGGGCAAGGCCATTGATGAATCCATGTACAGGTGCATCATTGGATCCCTGTTATATCTGACTGCTAGTAGACCAGATATTATGTATGCTACATGTGTGTGTGTGCTAGGTACCAGGCATGTCCTAAGGAATCTCACTACACAGCTGCAAAGAGGATTCTGAGATACCTTAAAGGAAACCTACATCTTGGCCTTTGGTACCCTAAGAACAATGATTTTGAACTAACTGGATTTTCAGATGCAGATTTTGCAGGCTGCAAAGAAGATAGGAAAAGCACAAGTGGCACCTGTCAGTTCCTAGGAAGAAGATTGATCTCTTGGAGCAGCAAAAAGCAAACCAGTGTGGCCATATCCACAGCTGAGTCAGAGTACATTGTTGCAGGAAGCTGTTGTGCATAGCTATTGTGGATTCAACACCAGCTAGAGGACTACAACCTCAAGGTAAGTAAATCTCCTCTTTATTGTGACTCATCCAGTGTTATCTCTATTGCTAAGAATCCTGTCTCTCACAGCAGGACTAAGCACATAGAGACAAGGTATCATTTTATGAGAGAGCATGTTGAATGTAAAGATATCTGCCTTGAATTTGTCCCCACTGACAGTCAAGTGGCTGATATCTTCACTAAGCCATTGGATGAGGCCAAGTTTAATGCTTTCAAGATTGAACTAGGAATGTTAAATGTAGAATAGTACTCACATTGAGGGGGAGCTAGAAAGGGTTGTTCAAAATGAACAAGATCAGTTATTAAAGATAATAGTTCTCAAATTGAGGGGGAGCCTGGTAACTAGCACACACACATGTATGGTACCTAGGACATAGGGGGTAAAATAGTTGGCAAATGCTGTAGATGCTGCCTCCCAATCCCTAGAGGGTAAAAGAGTTGAAGAAACCAGAAAGGGGGAGATGGCCAATGCTAAGATCATCTCAGAGTAAGCTTTGAGTGGATTGCCCTCTGAGCAATGTTATCATTTTCATGATATGTTTTTGTTGGCCATGTACCTTAGTATTGGGAATGTTCTGCCTTCTTCAAATAGGGGGAGATTGTTGGGAATATTGCCCTCAATATTCCCTTGATTTGAAGAGGCATCACTCACAATGCTAAGGACATATTGTATTTGATACATTCTAGTTTGTCTCAAGTATTGTGCAGGGAGATGATATTCCATACAATGGAATAGATTCAAAGGTGTGTTGTTTAAATCAGCTGAGAAGGCCTCACTGTATCAGCTGAACCGCTGAGACAAGACTAGGAGCCGCTGAGAAGGCATCTGGGCAAGCTGAGCTGAAGATAGAAGAAACTTGGCGTATTCGTCGAACGCAGAATGAAGTTCATCGAACGCAGAATGAAGTTCGTCGAATGAAGAATGGAGTTCGTCGAACGAAGAATGTTGTTCGTCGAATGCAGAGATGGGACAGAAGGAACCGCTGAGACTTGGCGTGTTCGTCGAATGAAGAATGGAGTTCGTCTAACGAAAATTGTTGTTCGTCGAACACAGGAACTTCTCTGCAGATCAAGTTGAATCTGCTGAGAAGAGGAAGCCATCTCAGCCCAACCGCTGAGACAGTTCAAACGTGACATGGCGAGTTCTACGGATGGCGCAAGCTGCAAAAAAGCATTGTGGGGTCCACCAACCACTCCCATATCAGTCGGAAGGACGGCTAAGTGCCGTTGAAGGTTGGGGATGTTTAAAAGAAGAAGTTAGGGCACTTTGGAAAAGTGCTGGTCGAGTGCGAAAACAAATTTACTATTCCATTGACGGCCAGAGTTCTCATCTTTCTCCTCATGCTCACTAAACAAGCAAGAAGAATCAGAGAGAAAAAGAAAGCTCATCTACAAGAAGGAGCAAGGAGATCTTCCATCCTTCAACTGAAGAGGAAGATCAGTTTGTAGCTGCCATCAACATCTCCAGCTACAAGATAGCACAATCTGTGCAGGAACTACATGAGACTTTTTCTCTGTGTTGTCTGCTGTAGTAAGCTTCAAATACTCTTTTACTGTAGGTCTATTGCCTGAGTTTGTATGGCTATTTGCCTGAGATTGTAGGGCTTGTTGGCCTGAGTTTGTAGGGATGAAGGCCTGAGCTTGTAGGGCTGTTTAGCCTGAGTTGTAGGGAATTATTGCCTGAGCTGTAGGAGGAGGATTCCTCTGAGGTAGGACCTAGAAGGGGTCTGAGTTGTAGGAGGTGGATCCCTCTGAGGTAGGGTTGTTTAGGCCTGAGTTTGTAGGACCTATTGTGGTCTGAGTTGTAGGATCAGTGGCTGATCTGAGGTAGGGCTGCTGAGCCTGAGGTAGGGTTTGGGAAAACCTGAGAGATCCTGAGGGATCTGTGTTGTAAGCTATTTTAGCTGAGTTTAGAGGAGTTGGCTCTGTCTAACACACTGTTAGAAGGGTGAAGGGGGAAAGTGGACTACCCATAGACACACTGTCTTGGGGAACCACTATAAGCACTTGTGTGTTTTTTGTGTGTGCTTGATTACTTGCTTAGAATAACTTTAAACATCTAAATCAGACAAGTAAAAATCAAAAGACCTATTCACCCCTCCCCCCCCCCCCCCTCTAGGTGAATTATATCATATACCTATATAATCTTTCAGAGTGTCGGTAGGCTCGGTATTGAATCCATTGCCATCGACCCCGACCTCGCTGTTGGAACATGGTTTTCCGCATCCCTTTGATTTGAGGATAATAAATCATGTTTGTATTTGATCGTGGTTGCCATTGTATTTTTAGCATGCAGGGTTGAACAGATATGACACTGGGATGCTTCATTAATTGTCTGGACCTGCCCACAAGATGAAATGAGGAAAATGATCTAATGCCAGGCGTTAGGACTTAACGTCAGCGTTGACACTCGATGATATGGCTTGTCGCTGAGATGATCAATGATATGACTTTCCACTGAGATAATGTAAGTGGTATAACGCCAGAAGATTGGTCTTAATGCTGGGCATTGACTCTCGTTTCCATCACGATGATTATGGCAAGGAGGGAAGCAGCCATAATTGCAGGAGCTCTTTAGGAATGATCTGACCTAATGCCAGCGTTAGCCTCAATGCCAGCGTTAGGTTTGTCTAAAATGAATGTTTCCTAAAGTACATAATATCCTTTCAATTTTGAAGATCCGAGCCATCAAAACAATTCTATACTGGGTCAACGCCAAACGTTAGCCTCAACGCCGGTGTTAGCGTCCAGTCCTATAAATAGGTGGATTTCATCTTCTTCAATGATGGATGCTAATGATCCATGTTGTTTATGGGGTGTCTACTTTATTACCTAGAGGGGGGGGGGGGGGTGAATAGGTTTTTCAAATTTATTTCTTCCCCTTTATGATGTTGTTGGTTTCTGATTAATGGATCTATAAAATAAAGAGCAAAACACAGAAAGCACACAACGATCTATAGAGGTTCCTCAAGACCGAGTGTCTTGAGTAGTCCTCTCTCCCTCTACGCCTACCCAGCAGTGTTCTAGGCTCGGCAAACTCTGCTAAAATCTTCAGGCCCTCAAGCCTTACAACACGGACCCGCAAGTCCTAACAGCCTAGGCCCGCAAGCCCCTACTGCCCCCGAGCCCGCAACCTCGACACTTAGGCCCTCAAGCCCTACAATACGTACCCGCAAGTCCCAACAGCCTAGGCCCGCAAGCCCCTGCCCCCGATCCCTCAAGCTCGACAAATTGCACCCGCAAGCGCACTGCCCTGGCCCTCAAGCCTCACAGCTCTCCAGCCCTCAAGCTAGACAAATTGGCCCGCAAGCCTTACAAGAAAATACAGTAATACATTCATTCTTCTGCCTGATGAAGATCGGCACCTTAGCCTGATGATGATTAGCTTCTTACGATTGAAGAAGATTCTTCTGATTCAGATCTTTGATAGCGCAGTTCTTCTTCAATCTCTATTTTTTGCCTGATGTTGAACGGCGACTTCTCAGTCAGTGAAGATGACTGATTCTTCTGAGAATGCTTCAATCTTGTTCTCTTTCTTCTCCGCTGAATATACTGTTCTATTGAAGAGCAGCGGGATTCTTTTTCTTGCACAGCAAGCTTCTTTCTTTCTGATCTTTTTCCTCTTTTTTTGTTAGGGCAACCTCTTATCTCTTTTATAAGACTGCGAGGTCCCCAACGGTCTTCTGAAAAAGTGCCTTAAGCGTTAGATGCTCCTTTCCTTAAGATCACGTGCTGATTAGACAATCAAGCGGCAGCATTAATTGCTGACATCACGTCCGTAAGATTTGAATTCTGTCTTGAAGATACTTGCTTCATTACAACGACAAGCTATCTCTGACTATGTCGTCGCGTTCTTCCTTCTTGCATCATGTCATCGTGATCACATTGTTCTCTCGACGACATGGGTTCTTTACGACGATGTTTGTTCTTTATCGACGACACGGCCACTTTGGTGAAGTCGACGATACTACGTCTTCTCTGCGTTCGATGATCTTGCTTCTGCGTTCGACGAACACGCCGAATCCCAGGGCTCGTCGATCTTCCTTCTGAGCTCGACGATCTTCCTTCTGCGTTCGACGAACATGCCAAATCTCAGCGGTCGTCGATCTTCCTTCTGAGCTCGACGATCTTCCTTCTGCGTTCGACGAATAGCATTCTGCGATCGATGAACTTGCCATCCTTCGTTCGACGACTGGCATTCTTCGTTCGACGATCTTGCTATGTCTCAGCGATCGACAAACATGCTACTTCTCAGCGGTTGCTTTGCTCATCATCACGACGACAAGCATATTTTGTCGACGATGTCTCCTATTCTTCTCGACGACATAGTACTTCGTGAAGTCATTAAAGTATATAACATATTTTCGATCTCTGCAAGCATAAACTAGATGGAATATTAAATACAACTTGCATTTATCATTGAGCTGAGCTCTTCTTCAAATCAGGATGTTGCAGGGCACTGTTCCCAACAATCTCCCCCTATTTGAAGAAGTCATAACCCACTCAGTGATAAATGTCATTCACATAATAGACTTTAACATTTGAGCAGATAAACATGTAAGGATAACATTTCAGCAAAATTGAGTAAACACAGAATCTTGGCCATTTTATAAATAGTGCCAAATGTTTTCAAAAGTTTTGACATTTCTACATGTAGCCCCCCCCCCCCCTAAGGTTTTAGCCATCTATTTATCTGGTGCTCTTATATCAGCATCGCCCTTTGCTTTCTTGCTACTTACTTTCTGCTTCTTATCAGCTTGCTCTTCAGTAGGCTCATCATAGTATAGAGGAGGAAGATTCATCGCTTCCTGGATAGTGTTTGAGGTCCAGATGACATGATTACTGCTGGCCTGTATCACTGATTTCTCCACCTTTATGACTTCTTCAGATATCCCCCTTTGGAGATTCTTCTCAGAGGCCAAAATCTTGTTTTTGAGCATGTGAATTCCTCCTTTCAAGTGAATTTTGGTTTCAAGAAGGTGACTGTCTAGATCTTTACTTTGTTGATCTATGCTTTCTGTGATCACAGTCTTGTGTTCAGTCATCCTTTTGGTGGACGCAATGTAGGCCTTTTCTATGCTTTTGATAATTAATGATTGATTAGTCCCTAGGTTGGATAAACCTTTGTGAGAATAGGCAGTGAGTTCCTGTAGACTTTTCACATCATTTCTTAGGGTTGTTGTTTCAGCTGACAGTTCCCTTCTTAGATTACTGATAGCAGAAGTGACATAGCTTTCCAGTTTTAATCTTTGCTCTTCCAGGAGCATCTTTATTTGAGATAAGAGTAAGGGCTTCTCTTGTCTATTCTCTGGAGATGAGTTCTCTTGTTCCTTTCCTTCATTCCCTTCCATTATTGGAGATAGAGATTTGCCTATTGGTGAGTAGCTTGGCTCACCCTCCTTCTCAGGACCTTGCTGATCATTGACAGTTTCTTGGTTGTCCTCTTGCATTGTTGATTCAGAATAATCAGCATCCTCAGCCCCAATGATCTTTTGGATCACTGTTTCTACTTGAGTAGGGACCTCACTGTTTTTCTCCCCCTCAGTTTCAGCACTTCTTGGATCTGTTCCTACAGATGGAGGTGAGTTGTTCCCTGACTTACTCTCTTCAGATGAGCTTTCTCCCTTCCTCTTTGCATCTTCCGCAGTTTTTGACTTTGTGGGAGGCTTAGTCAGAGTTTTCTCCCATCTTGCAAGGATTTTGATGTCCATTCTTTTCATGTGATGTATTTTTACTCCATAGCTTTTGTTGAAGCTTTCAGGGTAGGTTTGTAGAAGGTACAATGATAGAATTTGTTGCAACCTTAGTTTTGATTTGAGTTAGGATCCACCTTTAGTGTCTAAGTTTATTTCATAATATATCTTATAACTTAAAAAAATCCTATTAAGAAAGAAGGCTGAAAAGATATAATTAAATAGGCTAAAAGAAATATATATATATAGAATAATATATATATATAATATACTAAGAAATATATATATATAATAAGCTAAAATATACATATATTTAATAAGCTAAAAATACATATATTTAATAGGCAGAAAATAAGAGAGAAATTAAATTTACATATATTCTCTGCGTTCGACGAACGGCTATCTGCATTCGACGAATGGCGCCCTGCGATTAACGAATGTCGTGCATTCTGCGCTCGACGAAATCCAGCGGTTCAGCTCTTGACGATCCCGTCTCAGCGGTTCAGCGCTCGACGATCCCGTCTCAGCGGTTCAGCGCTCGACGCCTTTACTCAAGCTCAGCGATCGACGCTTTTACTCAAGCTCAGCGCTCGACGCTTTCATCCAGGCTCAGCGATCGACGAAATCCTGCGTTCGACGAACGGCCATCTGCGTTCGACGAACAGCTGAACACTTCAGCGGTCGACGAAATCATCTAAGCTCAGCGGTCGACGAATCCTTCCGTTCGACGAACCCGAGTCTGCGTTCGACGAATATTCAGCAGAAGTTCAGTACAGTGAATTTAATGATCAGGTCGATGAATCAAATGATGAGCTCGATGAACTCGAAGCTCAGCTCGACGAATTTCTGCAGCATTATTTTTATATCATTAAATATTACTTATATGCTATCAGACATTATTAAAGCAATATTTTATTTAATCTATTTTATATATTGCTATATATATTGCTGATCTGACATTACAGCGTGCAAGCATTAAATGATGTAGTCGTTGCAGCAAGCCAAACACGGCAAGTTATCTGCTCGAGGATTTGGGAAATGAAAGAGACATTACTCCTTTCCTCTTTGGTCGGCAAGAATTCAAATCACCCAGGAAAGAGGACAACTTCCATATACGACAGCAGGAGACATCTCTTTATATAGCAGATAAATATACAGCAGCTTATATACAGTTGTTTGATCTCGACAGATCATATATAGTTTATATATTGCTGTACAGATTTTATATATACGGAATATATTAACATTGCTGTACAGATAATAGAGAACAGCAGCTAGCAGCAGAAGATGATATAATAGCTAGTGGCAGAAACAACAACATAGAAGATAATATATTTGCTGTACAGGAAAAGAGAAGAAGAAGAGAAACAGAGGAGCAAAAAGAAGAAGCTGATCAATATATTATATCTTTTTTTGCTTAACCCTTTTTTTGCAGATCATCCATATCCTGAGACACCAAACCAATATTACTTGCTCAGGATCAAAACTGCAAGAAGAAGAAGAAGTGTTATTGCAATCAAGAGAAGGAGCTCCATCCACAAGCTGTCATCAAACTACATCAGACAGGGGGAGCTCTCTTCAACATCTTCATCAAGAGTCTTCTCAGCATAAGAGAAGAACAATAAATCTTTTCTGTTTTCTTTTATTCCTTCCCACCTTGTAAAGGGTTAAAACTCCCTTCAAAAGTTTACTCCCGGTGACAGGCCACCTTAGCAAAAACCTGCATCTTGGTTTATAAGCACCTGATCAAAAGCTTATAGGTGAATTGGGCACCTGATCAAACCTCGATTGGTGTGTGGACACCTTATCAAAATCACCTTGGTGTGAGGGCACCTTATCAACAACCTCTAGTGGATTCATACAAGTGGGTAGAATAGTAGATGTACCCAGTTGAGGGGAACTACTATATTTTCTTGTGTCATCTGGATGTGCTTGTTTGTTTTGTTTTATTTTCTTATTTGTTGTGCTGTGATATTTATGCTCATTAACTGTTTGATTTTATCTCTCAATCAGCAAACTCATATATATATATATCATTTACTTTGAAAGTAAAAAATTAAGCATGACCTTTTAACATATAATAAGAACTAAGACTCTCCTTTCAATTGGTATCAAAGGAGGTTGATTTTTCACACAGGCTAACACCTGAAATCACAAAGATCACTTCGTTCTTATTTTGTTTTGAAAAAGGTTTTTCCAAATGACACATTCAGATTTTACTTTTTCAGATCCACCTTTATGTAATTTGGATAGATTTGAGTTATGGCAAGTTAGAATTAAACTATATATGAATGCCATTGATGAAGATATTTACAAATCTGTTTTGACAGGAACCTCATCTTCAACTTCTTCATCTGATGATCAAGAAAAGTTGACAAGTACTAATGCCATGGCCATGGGGATATTGGCTAAATCAATGTCAACAGACATTTTTCTCAAAGTGGCCAATTGCACTTCAGCAAAGGGCATCTGGAACTCCCTCTCAAGGATGGTAAATGAACCATCTTCTTCCTCTTCCACTAACATCATTTTTGATGCAGAACCATCATTCAGTCTAACTGAAGAAGAAGACAAGGAAGAACAAAAAGTCAAAGCTTTTTGCATGTTGGCAATATATGGCTCAAATTATATCTCAGATGCAGAATCTCAACCAGAAAAGGTAAAAGAGGTATCTTCTATTCCTAACTTTACCTCTGATCCATTCAGATCTGTTCTCACATCACCTTGTGCAGGTTTAAAAATTTCTGAAAACAGAATCAGTAAAAAGCTATTAATAAACAAATTAATTTCTGATAAAATTAAAGAAGATTTTAAAATAACAGCAGAACAATTTATTTGTTTAGAAAATAAGTTAATTAAGGCTGATAAGTTTAAACAGACTTTTACAGAAAAAGAAATTATGCATGTTCAACAAAATCAGCTTAAATTTTCAAATTTATATTTTAATGAAATAAAAATGCCAACATACCTATCTATAAGGCAATTTTGTTTTAACAGTTTAATGTTTTACTTAAATTATAATTAAATTAAACAACAATTATAATGATTCTTTTGAATTTTTATATCTCAAAAACAAGTCAGATAGACTTCACATTCTTCCAGATTTTCTCCTAAAATCATGTTGAGCATTCTACTCAGATTGCATAAATCAGAAATGATCAAAGCACTAAGTGTGAGTCTCTTCTGATTAAGGGGATTCTATAGAAAGAAGCTATCAGGCTATGTATTTTTGATTTTAAAATTCTTAGAATCTAATTAAAAGCTAGCAATTCACATATTAAAATTCCTATTTAAATCAAAATTTAGGAAAATCAGAATTGCCCAAATATTTTTAATGAAGAAAAAATTATGATAAAATAATCTCTAACCCTTAAGCTTTAAAGACTTTTTATGCTTAGGAATCCTAAACCAAATAGGGGGAGATTGTTAGAACCTAGTCTTTATTTGGATTAGGATCCCAACTCAAATAGGGGGAGATTGTTGGAACCTTAGTTTTGATTTGAGTTAGGATCCACCTTTAGTGTTTAAGTTTATTTCATAATATATCTTATAACTTAGAACAAATCCTATTAAGAAAGAAGGCTGAAAAGATATAATTAAATAGGCTAAAAGAAATATATATATATATAAAGAATAATATATATATAATATACTAAGAAATATATATATATATATATATATATATATATATAATAGGCTGAAATATACATATATTTAATAAGCTAAAAATACATATAATTAATAGGCAGAAAATAAGAGAGAAATTAAATTTACATATATTCTCTGCGTTCGACGAACGGCTATCTGCGTTCGATGAACGGCGCCCTGCGATAGACGAATGGCGTGCATTTCGCGCTCGATGAAATCCAGCGGTCCAGTGCTCAACGATCCCGCCTCAGCAGTTCAGCGCTCGACGATCCCGTCTCAGCGGTTCAGCGCTCGAAGCCTTTACTCAAGCTCAGCGCTCGATGCTTTTACTCAAGCTCAGCACTCGACGCTTTCATCCAGACTCAGCGGTTGACGAAATCCTGCGTTCGACAAACGGCCATCTGCGTTCGACGAACAGCTCAACACTTCAGCGGTCGACGAAATCATCCAAGCTCAGCGGTCGACGAATACTTTCGTTCGACGAACCCAAGTCTGCGTTCGACAAATATTCAGGAGAAGTTCAGAACAGTGAATTTAATGATCAGGTCGACGAATCAAATGATGATCTCGACGAACTCAAAGCTCAGCTCGACGAATTTCTGCAGCATTATTTTTATATCATTAAATATTACTTATATGCTGTCAGACTTTATTAAAGCAATATTTTATTTATTCTATTTTATATATTGCTATATATATTGCTGATCTGACATTACAGCGTGCAAGCATTAAATGATATAGTCGTTGGCAGCAAAGCATTAATTACTGTAGCCATTGCAGCAAACCAAACACGGCAAGTTATCTGCTCGAGGATCTGGGAAATGAAAGAGACATTACTCCTTTCCTCTTTGGTCGGCAAGAATTCAAATCAGCCAGGAAAGAGGACAACTTCCATATACGACAGCAGGAGACATCTCTTTATACAGCAGATAAATATACAGCAGTTTATATACAGCTGTTTGATCTCGACAGATCATATATATAGTTTATATATTGCTGTACAGATTTTATATATACAGAATATATTAACATTGTTGTACAGATAATAGAGAACATCAGCTAGCAGCAGAAGATGATATAATAGCTAGCGGCAGAAACAGCAACATAGAAGATAATATATTTGCTGTACAGGAAAAAAAGAAGAAGAAGAAGAAGAGAAACAGAGGAGCAAAAAGAAGAAGCTGATCAATATATTATATCTTCTTTTTGCTTAACTCTTTTTTTGCAGATCATCCATATCCTGAGACACCAAACCAATATTACTTGCTCAGGATCACAACTGCAAGAAGAAGAAGAAGTGTTATTGCAATCAAGAGAAGGAGCTCCATCCATAAGCTGTCATCAAACTACATCAGACAGGGGGAGCTCTCTTCAACATCTTCATCAAGAGTCTTCTCAGCATAAGAGAAGAACAATAAATCTTTTCTGTTTTCTTTTATTCCTTCCCACCTTGTAAAGGGTTAAAACTCCCTTCAAAAGTTTACTCCCGGTGTCAGACCGCCTTAGCAAAAACCTGCATCTTGGTTTATAAGCACCTGATCAAAAGCTTATAGGTGAATTGGGCACCTGATCAAACCTCCATTGGTGTGTGGACACCTTATCAAAATCACCTTGGTGTAAGGGCACCTTATCAACAACCTCCAGTGGATTCCTACCAGTGGGTAGAAGAGTAGATGTACCTAGTTGAGGGGAACTACTATATTTCCTTGTGTCATCTGGATGTGCTTGTTTGTTTTGTTTTATTTTCTTATTTGCTGTGCTGTGACATTTATGCTCACTAACTGTTTGATTTTATCTCTCAATCAGCAAACTCATATATATATATATATCATTTACTTTGAAAGTAAAAAAATTAAGCAAGACCATTTAACATATAATAAGAACTAAGACTCTCCTTTCAGAATTCTTCCAAGATTTAGAGCTTGAAAGCTTTCTTGTATCCTCTTAAAGATGTGCTGACCCCAGTTGGTCCTTTTACTAAGTATTATCCTTGCCATTAATTCAAACATAGGCTTGGATATTCTATCATGCGACCCAACCTTGCAGAGGAGAGCTTTACCTACTATATCGGCCACCAGTTTTCCTTGTTGATTCAGGTTCTTCCTTTCTATGGACCCATGGGTCTTGCTCGAATGCCCGCACCATGCCAGAGCCTTGTCAAGGTCTTCCTGGGTGACCTCTTCATCGGCTTCCCCCTTTGCGAAAGTCGGCAACTGAAGTGCCCTAGCCAATCTCTTAGGATTTACTTTGACCTTTGTCTCGTTGATTAAGCTATTCACGGACGTTCCTTTTGAGTTACCTTTGGCATTTGAGTAGAACTCCACCACTTCCCTTTTGAAAATCACTGTTGGTTCGGAGAGGACAAATTCCAGGCCGACGATGTCCAGTAGCTTAATGACATCTTGAACTTCTTCTGGTCCTTCCATGAAGCCATTCCTTACCACTTCACTTCCTTCGAAAAGGAATCCTTCCTTCTTTGGCGGCATTTCTTACGTGTTCCAGGAGGGTTTCAACACGATCTACTCGTTCACTCTCAGAGGGCATGGAGAACACGACGACTTTTTAGGGCTAATGTAGAGAATGAATTAATTTTCGAAACATGTGATCTTATTTATACTCTCATAATTGGAAGTCGAAGTGTCATTTAAATGTCTAATCAACTCGAATTTAGCTGTAGACATTGTGCTTAGGTCTAATTAAGAGACCGCTGATGATTAGATATCATCGTGATGCAGATCTTTCGACGATACGAATCATCATTTCGATGATATGGTTTTTGAAAATTACTTTTACAATATTAGATGAAGATGAGTTTAAACATTACCATGGTTACCTTCACCTTAGCCTCTAAGTCTCCTTGAGCTAGTGTCTCTCCCTCGATAGAACGTCCACTTATTTTTACTTCTAGCTTCCCCTAGATTAGTGCACCTTGGTATGTGGTAAGCTTTTCTTAGTCCAGAGCTGAGCCTGAAGCACTTACTGTCCATTAGCCTTGTTTGCTTTTTAATGGCTAAATGGACTACCCTGCAAGATAGATTTAAAATCCCTTAGGAACCCAAGGTGACTTGGGTCCTAAGTTCTTATTAGTATAATAGGAAATCCCTCTACTCACAGCATCCCTTCTAGGAGGTCTCTCCTTTGCATTAAGCACACTAGGGTTGTGCCAACAGTCGATGGCAAAGTGTCCCACTTTGCCACAACACCAACATTCATAGATGTTGTACCTTCTTTTCTGAACAATTTTTGAAGTATGTTCAGTAGAGAAGGCAACAACATTCTTCCTATCTCTCTCAGCCAAGAGCTGACTAGTTGCTCTAGTATCATTGTTTCTTCTTGATTTTATCTGTTTGTCAGCAACAGATGTCAGCTTGGTAGCTGACAGTGTGTTGATGGCATCAGATATGTTCAAGTGAGAATTGATCATACTGGGGCTACTAGTTTGCTTCTTATCTAGAAGTGATTGAGAAAATATTGCACCTTTATCCTTGAGAGTCGGGGCTGGGACACGAAATACAAATGGTCCATGATGTGCCATTTGAATTTCCTCATTGGGAGCCTTTAATGAACTCATCCCCATGCCCTTTCTCTTCCCATAATCAGGAGCTTTTTCATGACTAGTGGAGCTTCCATTCATCCAGTGACCATGGACACTGTCCTGATCATACCTATTTGAGGGAAGCACTACCTTCTGAAAGGTGGTATGAGGCTCTGCTTTAGTTTTGCCCCTTTCTCCATTCCCAGCATCTATTGCCCCTTCATTGTAACCCAATCCCCTCCTATTTCCATAGGAGGAGAAGGTGTCAATGATGGGCAGTACAGTTTTGGGCTTAGAGAATTGAGCCACTAAGCATCTTTCCTTAAGAAGGTCATTCTTAAGTTTCTTGATAAGTTCTTCCCTTCGGCTTCTTTCATCATAAAGCTTTTCTATGATTTTTTTGAGCTCATTTGGATCGGTGTACTTGCTATAGGACATTCCCAGCTTCCTATCCGATTCAACCTTAAAAAATCTGAGAGATTCTAGCTCCATAGCTTGTTCCTTAACAAGCCTTTTGCTCTTTCTCAGAGCCTCCAAGAGATCACCAAACTGTTCTAATAGATCAGTATGATTCTTATTGTTGCAGGATGAGCAGTCTTTTGCATCATCTTCAGATGATGAACAATCACCTGATGCACTCTTGGTCTTCTTAAATGAAAATGAAGCAGGTAGTAAAGGTGTGTGAGTGGTGCATACCTGATCATGATGCGATTCATCATGATTTTCTTCATCTGATAGAGCCATCAACCCATGAACCTCTTCATCCTCAGAATCACAATATGTAGGAGACAGGGGTTCTCTTATCCTTTCTCCTGCTCCAGAGCATTCATCATCTTCTGATTCA
The DNA here is from genome assembly GCA_033032865.1 of Dactylorhiza incarnata. Taxonomy (NCBI): domain Eukaryota; kingdom Viridiplantae; phylum Streptophyta; class Magnoliopsida; order Asparagales; family Orchidaceae; genus Dactylorhiza; species Dactylorhiza incarnata. Next base: position 3,334,905 of record JAWHQI010000213.1, read on the forward strand.
TCGTCTGAAGTAGTCATTTGTGCTCTGATGCATACCTCTTTATGAGAGGTCTCTTCTTCAAGGTCTTCCCCTGATCCTTCCATGAGGACTTCTAAGAGGTCCCACATGTCCTTTGTTGTTGTGCAACGACTCAGTCTCTGGTGTGTTGCTAGATCTACTGCACCAGCTAGAATGCTTCTTGCTTCTTTGTCCAAGCTGGCAAGAAGAGTCTCCTCTTTTAACATCGTCATGGAGGGACCTTTTTGAACAACCAAGAACATTCTTGGATCCATTGACTCCATGAATATTCTTGCTCTAACTTTCCAAATGGCAAAGTTCTCCCTGGAATAGATAGCTATTCTTGACTCCATAGCTTTGACACTTGGACACCCAATGGCAGATCTGTTCAAGCTGTTAAGCTTTTATTTGAACAACCTCGCTTTGATACCACTTGTTGTTTATGGGGTGTCTACTTTATCACCTAGAGGGGGTGAATAGGTTTTTCAAATTTATTTCTTCCCCTTTATGATGTTGTTGGTTTCTGATTAATGGATCTATAAAATAAAGAGCAAAACACAGAAAGCACACAACGATCTATAGAGGTTCCTCAAGACTGGGTGTCTTGAGTAGTCCTCTCTCACTATATGCCTACCCAGCAGTGTGCTAGGCTCGACAAACTCTGCAAAAATCTTCAGGCCCTCAAGCCTTACAACATGGACTCGCAAGTCCCAACATCCTAGGCCCGCAAGCCCCTACTGCCCCGAGCCCGCAAGCTCGACACTCGGGCCCTCAAGCCCTACATCGCAGACCCGCAAGTCCCAACAGCCTAGGCCGGCAAGCCCCTACTGCCCCCGAGCCCTCAATCTCAACAAATTGCACCCGCAAGCTCACTGCCCTAGCCCTCAAGCCTCACAGCTCTCCAGCCCTCAAGCTAGACAAATTGGCCCGCAAGCCTTATAAGAAAATACAATAATACAATCGTTCTTCCGCCTGATGAAGATCGGCATCTTAGCCTGATGATGATTGGCTTCTTACGATTGAAGAAGATTCTTCTGATTCAGATCTTTGATAGCGCAGTTCTTCTTCAATCTCTACTTTTTACCTGATGTTGAACGGCGACTTCTCAGTCAGTGAAGATGACTGATTCTTTTGAGAACGCTTCAATCTTGTTCTCTTTCTTCTCCGTTGAATATACTGTTCTATTGAAGAGCGGTGGGATTCTTTTTCTCGTTCTTTTTCTTGCACAGCAAGCTTCTTTCTTTCTGACCTTTTTCCTCTCTTTTTTTTGTTAGGGCAACCTCTTATCTCTTTTATAAGACTGCGAGGTCCCCAACGGTCTTCTGAAAAAGTGCCTTAAGTGTCAGACGCTCGTTTTCTTAAGAGCACGCGCTGATTAGACAATCAGGCGGTGGCATTAATTGATGACATCACGTCCGTAAGATTTGAATTCTGTCTTGAAGATACTTACTTCAGTACAACGACAAGCTATCTCTTACTATGTCGTCGCGTTCTTCCTTCTTGCATCATGTCATCATGATCACATTGTTCTCTCGACGACATGCATTCTTTACGATGATGTTTGTTCTTTCTCGACGACACGACCACTTTGGTGAAGTCGACGATACTGCGTCTTCTCTGCGTTCGCCGTTCTTGCTTCTGCGTTTGACGAACATGCCAAATCCCAGCGGTCGTCAATCTTCCTTATGAGCTCGACGATCTTCCTTCTGCGTTCGACGAACACGCCAAATCTCAGCGCTCGATGATCTTCCTTCTGCGTTCGACGAATAGCATTCTGCGATCGACGAACTTGCCATCCTTCGTTCGACAACCGACATTCTTCATTCGACGATCTTGCTATGTCTCAGCGATCGACGAACACACTACTTCTCAGCGGTTGCTTTGTTCATCATCACGATGACAAGCATATTTTGTCGACGATGTCTCCTATTCTTCTCGACGACATAGTACTTCGTGAAGTCATTAAAGTATATGACATATTTTCGATCTTTGCAAGCATAAACTAGATGGAATATTAAATACAACTTGCATTTATCATTGAGCTGAGCTCTTCTTCAAATCAGGAACATTGCAGGGCACTGTTCCCAACAATCCCTATTCTAGCACTCTGAATTATTTGTGAGGGCCATATTCTTAGACCACAAAGGATCTCCCACTCAATTTCAAAAGGAGGTGTTGGAAATTGTATTCACAATTACCTTGATTTGTGAGAAGTCACCCTTAAACTAAGATTGAATTGCTTTTGTATTTGATATGCTTTTCTAGTATTGTCTTGCAGATTATCATTGCTAAGTGTAAATCAATGTCAGGTCACAATGGGTCTGCAAACACAGTTTCATACAATGTAATTCCTCATTATATGAAACATGGTGATGACTCATGTGTGATCTCTCTATTGGGGTACACTTCATTTTCAAGACTATTGAAGACTTTGGAGTGCGGTTGCAGCAAGTGTTCAAGAGAAGAAAAGAAAATTTCTGAAAACAATTTCTCTAAGGATATGTTTCGAGAGATCATGCATGTCTCGAGAGTTCTGGCAGGTCTCGAGAGGCAAGTTCTTTTGATTTCGGTAATTCTGTTCTGAATGTCTCGAGAGATAAAGCATGTCTCGAGAAGTCCTTAAGACCGAAATTTCCGCCATGTTTCGAGAGATCCGTCAGTTCTCGATACATTAGCCTTTTGTTCTTTCAACCTCAGTTCTCGAGAGATCCGTTAGTTCTCGAGAGAACCCTTATGTCTCGAGAATTCTGTCCGTTAATTTCTATTCTCTTTTCTCTGTTCTTATCATTTCGTAAACGCTCCTTCCCGATCCTAACGGCTATATTGAGTGTGTTTAAGGTCGATTTAGCCCTTAATCATTGCCCTCTATATATAGGATTGCTCTTGGGTTGTTTACAACAAGTTTTCGAATCATTCTAAACCCTAATTTCTCTCCCGATCAAAAAGAATGAGAAAAGCGCCGCCTCGCCGTCGCCTACGATTGAAGATCGATCTACTCATTTGAGTTGCTGATTTCTATCAAAGAAGGATTCGATCGATCCGTGTTCTGATTCTACAACCTCTATTGGATCGTTTCGGATTGCCAAAGACAGATTTGAAGGATCGTTGTTCTTCCTCTTCGTTCTCAAAAGCCATTCTAGAAGAAGGAAGAAAACGCCTCTGTTATTCAGATCTGGTATCTTATCGTTCAAAACCTTTTATAATCTATTGTAGGAGTTGTTATCTCCGAGCTGTAGGAGAGGTTGTTCTCCGAGTTGTAGGAGAAGTTTTTCTCCGAGTTGTAAGAGAGGTTCTCTCTGAGATTGTAGGAGTTTGACTCTGAGTTTGTAGGATCATTCTGATCCAAGATTTAGTGAGTAGTCAAGTCTAGCTGTGGTGCTAGATTGGCGAGGCCGGCAGTGGAGTACGCAAGTACGGGGAACCACTATAAATTCCTGGTGTTATCTGTGGCTGTGATCTATTTTGTGTGCTGTGCTTTACGTTTAATTTTTAATTCCGCAAAAGACGTAGAGATCACCTATTCACTTCCCTCTAGGTGATTTAGGTAGGCAACTAGATACTTCAATTGGTATCAGAGGGTCGCTGTTCGTTGCTAGGTTAACACCTTGAACAGGGTCCATCCTTCTAGTTGCTAGCAAGCCATGGATAGAGTCAAGGAATCCTCTCTGAAACTGCCCATCTGCACTAAGGCCAACTTTCTTATGTGGAAGGAAAGAGTCCGTTTTTATATGGAAGCTGCAGATCCCAGAATCTTCCAAGTCGTGGAAGAAGGTCCCCATGTGCCAATGACCGTTTCGTCAACAAATCCTACTGTTCAAATACCTAAGAAAATGATGGATTTGACTAAGGATGAGATAGCTCTTATTGCTCTTGACAAGAAGGCTAAGAGCATAATTGCTAGTGCAGTGGATGACTCCATGTTGCAAAACTTAATCCACTGCAAATCAGCCAAAGAGATGTGGACATCCTTAATTGTTCTAATGGAAGGTACTGACGAGGTAAGAGAAGATAGAAGGTCTCTACTTAATCAAGAGTACGAGGCGTTTAAGCAGAATAAGAAGGAGTGCATTGCTGATGCGTACGAAAGATTCTTCAAGATAGTCAATGGTTTGAGGAACTACGACAGGGAGTTCACAAACGGTGAACTAAATGACAAATTCTTGCGTTCCCTAACGAAAGACTGGGATAGCAAGATTGTTGCTATTAGAGAGTTTGGAAAACTGCCAAGTCTAGAACCTCAAAATCTATTCGGGAAGCTGTTGTCTCATGAACTGCAAATGAACATCCGAAAGTCTGAAGAGGATGTAAATCGAGCTTCAAGCAAAGAAAGAACCTTAGCCTTGAAGGCAGAGAGTTCAAAGAAGAGCAAATCCATGATACCGATCAGAGAAAAAGGATCTGATAATGAAGAAGAATCGGAAGCCAGCTCCTCCTGTTCCGAACTGTCTGATGGGGAGTTCTCTTTGATTTCCCGTCAGTTTAAGAAACTGCTGAACAAACGAAGGCACATGAACAACAAGTCGTCTTCCTCGGATCATAAACATTCTCGTCGTGATGGCGACTATCACAGGAAGGGCTCAAGCAATAATGACAGGTACAAATCGAAACAGAACAAACATTTTTCTTCTGACATTATTTGCTACTGCTGTAATAAGCCAGGGCACATAATTGCTGAGTGTCCCTACAAGAAGAAAGAAGGTGGAAGAAAAGAAGACAAGAAATCCACTCACGAAAAGAAGAAATCAGATAGAAATTTCGTCGCTAAGAAAGCCAAAACTCTGAGCGACAGTAACTCCGATGAGTCGAGTGATGAAGAAGAAGCTTACTTCGGCCTGATGGCCATGTCTGATGATGAAGAAGCACCCCCGTACACCGGAAAGGTAAATGATCACACTATCCTATCTGATTCTGATTATGCTTCGGCTGAACAAAAGGATAACCCCACAGACGATGAATCTGAGCTCATGTCTCAATATACCAAAATGCTCCAAAGCTTTGACAAGTGCCGAAAGATTGTCAAAACTCAGGGTAAGGAGATCATGGCTCTCAAGGAGGTGGAATCTAACTTGAGAAAAGAAGTTGAACTTTCTTCTCTCAAAGAGGAAGTCCAAGCCTTGAAAGATAAGATCAAAAGCACGGAAGAGACTCTTGCCCTGAGAGATCATTCGATAAAAGTCTTGGAGGAACAGCTTGCGGCTGAGAAGAAGTTGGTTGAAGCATTCTCTCAACCTAAAACTGTTCTGCCAATTATTGGTACTTTTACCACTAAGGCAAAAGGAAGCGGTATAGGGCATGAAGCTAGTACTAGCAATTCTTCTAAAAACACAATTGCTAAGAAGAATGGTTTGGTTGCTAAGAAAGCTACCACCAAAGAAAAAGGGAAAGCTCATCAAGAGCATGTAGCATTCAAGAGAGTTATATTCCCTACGAATGCTTATGATATGGAGAGTTCCTATGGTCATTTCACACGACCAATTCCTTTTACGCCTGTGAATGATCATAAGGAATGGGCTCCTCCCCGAAACTTTGGTGATAGTGCTTTTCAAGCACCTTATCAAGAGATTAATCGGAAAGGGTACGGTCCATTTGTTCATGGTCCGAGCGCTAAGAAAGCACCAAAAGTGAAGGCTGTTGCACCAAAGCCGAAGAAGACAGTACCACCTTGTGTGTGCTGCACCCATGAGGCTTCCTCATCTAGAAGGACTGCTCCTGCAAGAGCCAACGTTCAAAAAGTTAAGCAGGAGAGTGTAAAAAGAAGGTACAACAGATTCGACTGTTGGTGCTGCGGCAAAATTGGTCACTTTGTTGTTGATTGTTGGTTCAACACAACGTATACTAGGAGACCCCAAGTGAACATTGCAAGGCAGACCACTCGCAATGTTAACATTCATCGTGGTGCTCAACTGACAAGGGACCAAGGACCCAAATCTGTTTGGGCTCCTAAGGCAAAATAATATGTTTTTGCAGGTATGTCCAAAGGCCAATAAAAATCCTATCTGGTACTTGGACAGTGGATGCTCTCGGCATATGACCGGGACAAGAAGCCTTTTGCAAAACTACATTCCAGTTGCGAACGGTCCAAAAGTTATTTTTGGCGGTTCAGACAGAGGAATAACTAAAGGCTATGGTATGATTTCTAATGGTAATGTATCGTTTTCCGATGTAGCCTATGTGGAAGGATTACAACATAATCTGATAAGCATAAGTCAACTTTGTGATAAAGGATACATTGTTGATTTTCATAAAGATAAGTGTTTGATAAAGTCGGCTGAAAATCATGAAACGATTTTATCAGGCATTCGCTGTAGAAACATATTTTGTTTAAATTTTCTTTGTATATCATCTTCTACACCTGTGTGTCTTTTAGCCAAAGATAGTGCATCTCTTGTTGACCAATGGCATAAGAGATTAGCACATATAAATCTCAAAACTATTAATAAATTGTTTTCTCAAAACTTAGTGCGCGATGCACCAGATGTTAAGTGCGTTAAAGATAGACCTTGTCATGCATGTGTAAAAGGCAAGCAAACAAGGGCTACCTTTAAGAGCATTATTGGCAAAGATTCAACCAGGTGTTTGTACCTGCTCCATATGGATTTGTTTGGTCCTTTGCAAATTAGGAGTTTAGGAGGAAAGTCTTACACATTGGTTATTGTAGATGATTACTCTCGTTTTGCCTGGGTATTCTTTCTGAAACACAAGTCAGATACCTTTGACACTTTTACTAGCTTTGTCAGGCAAGTCCAGAATGAATTTAACTGTTCGGTGGTCAAAATCAGAAGTGACCATGGTACAGAATTTGAATCCGGAGCCATGACAGAATTCTGTGAAAGCCTTGGTATCTCTCATGAGTTTTCCTCTCCTCGAACTCCACAACAAAATGGAGTAGCTGAGAGAAAGAATAGAACACTTATTGAGGCTTGCAGAACCATGTTGAGTGACTCTTCACTACCTGAATATTTCTGGGCTGAAGCTGTTAATACTGCATGCCATGTGCAAAACAGAGCACTCATAAACAAAAACCATGAAAAGACTCCTTATGAACTTCTAAAGGGCAAGAAACTAACCATTTCTTATTTTCGAATCTTTGGTAGTAAATGCTTTGTGCTAAACAATGGAAAGCATTACAAAACTAAGTTTAGTGAAAAGAGCTTTGAAGGTACTTTTGTAGGTTATAGTAGCCATAGTAGGGCATATAGAGTTTTTAATAAGAAAACCCTAGTGGTAGAAGAATCTATTAATGTTGTATTTGATGAGACGAGCATGCTACAAGGCAGCTCCTCTAGCATTTCTTCTGTAGACACAGGTTCAAAGCTGCAGGACTTAAGCTTGGATCAGCCAGTTGAAGAAAATTCTCAACACTTCATCAAGATTCCCCCAATAACTACCTATGAAGAAGATCATCCTGATGAAGAGCCAATCCAAGTGGAGGAAGATACTCCAACAGTAGAAGAAACTCCTATTGGTCCAAATCATGCAAGGAACCTCGGGCTACGACACATGAGGGATCATCCAGTTGATCAAATCATAGGAGATCCTCATGAAGGAATAAGAACAAGACGAGGTACCATTAACGAGAATATGCATTTGAGTTTTCTTTCGCAGGTCGAACCAAAGAAATTCCAAGAGGCAAATGAAGATCCATCTTGGATAATTGCTATGGAAGAAGAATTAAATCAATTCAAACGCTGTAAGGTATGGACACTTGTTCCAAAACCCAAAGACAAAAATGTCATTGGAACAAAGTGGGTGTATAGAAACAAGCTGGATGAAGAAGGAACAATCATAAAGAACAAAGCCAGACTTGTAGCTAAAGGATACAGACAAGAGGAAGGTATCGACTTCGATCAGACGTACGCTCCAGTAGCAAGGCTCGAAGCGATCAGACTCTTCCTTGCTTATGCTGCTTTCAAGGGTTTCACCGTATATCAAATGGATGTCAAATCCGCGTTCCTAAACGGAGACATTAAAGAGGAAGTATACGTTGAACAACCCCCAGGTTTTGTTAATCCTGATCATCCCAATCATGTTTATTTATTACAAAAAGCTTTATATGGTTTGAAACAAGCTCCTCGAGCTTGGTATGAGACGCTATCTAACTTTCTTCTTGAGAACAAGTTCACAAGAGGAAAGATAGATAAAACATTATTTCTTAGAGAAGTAAAAGGCAAGATTTTGCTAGTGCAAATCTATGTCGATGACATCATATTTGGTTCTACGGACAATAACCTCTGCAAAAAGTTCTCTAAACTTATGCAAGGGAAATTTGAAATGAGCAGTATGGGTGAGCTGAAATATTTCTTAGGACTTCAAGTGAAACAGTCTGAAGATGGAATCTTCATTTCTCAGACAAAGTTCACTAAGGAGTTGATTAAGAAATTTGGAATGGAGAATGCAACCTCTATGAGGACTCCAATGAGCTCAGCTACGTCTCTAGACAAGGATGAGAAAGGGAAACCTTTTGATGAAACCAAGTACATAAGCATAATTGGCTCTTTGCTCTACCTTACTGCCAGTAGACCTGATATAATGTTCTCTACATGTGTATGTGCTAGATATCAGGTGAACTCTAAGGAATCTCATTACACTGCTGCAAAGCGAATTTTGAGATACCTTAAAGGCACACCAAATCTTGGCTTATGGTACCCAAGAAGTAATGATAGCGAACTAATTGGTTTTTCAGATGCAGACTTTGCAGGTAGCAAAGACGACAGAAAAAGCACTTCCGGGACGTGCCAATTCCTCGGAAGGAGACTTATTTCCTGGAGTAGCAAGAAGCAGAATTGTGTTGCAATATCAACCGCCGAGTCGGAATACATTTTTGCTGGCAGTTGTTGCGCACAACTTCTATGGATAAAGAATCAACTTCAAGACTACAACATGAAGATCAAAGACATTCCTATGTTTTGCGACTCTTCCAGTGCAATTGCTATCGCAAATAATCCAGTCTCTCACAGTCGGACAAAGCACATCGAGCTACGATATCACTTTATCCGGGAGCATGTGGAGATGGGTGACATAAATCTGAGTTATGTTCCCACGGACAAGCAAGTTGCATACATATTCACGAAGCCACTGGATGAGACTAAGTTCTCCTTCTTCAAGACGGAACTTGGAATGCTCAACATGGAGTAATGATCAAATCAAGCAAAACCATGAAGACATGTAGATTACAAAAATTCAGAACTTTTCCTGAAAACTTCAGGCTTATATCTCGAGAACTACATGTTGTCTCGGGAACTTTCTTTTTTCTCGAAACATAAATCACTTTAAGTCTCGACAACATCCAAAGAACTTCTGGGATTTCTCGAGACAGGCTGGTTTTCTCGAGACAAGTTCAAGATCTCGAGATATGGTGATGTCTCGAGATACGGGTTATCACTCGAGACATCAATGAAGGAAATAACTTGCTGAAACTCCTGAGTTCTCGAGACATAACCGATGTCTCGAGACATAGTTTTTTTTTAAGAACTCCAAACGTCAGGTACGCGCTGTTCATTCGTCTAATTTTCTTCAAAATGCCACTTTAACGTCAAATCAAAATTATATATATATAAGAAATCGAAAACTTGATGTTCACGAAATCCATTTCCGAGACTTCCCCAACCTTTCGACTTTCTCTCGAGCGGCGACAGTCTGCGACAGGTCTCTGTGCTTCGGTGGTTCTCGGTGGTTCTCGATTCTTCATCTTCTCCGTTCGACAGTTCTCTACCTCTTGCTTCAATGGCTCCTACTCCTCATCCAAAGATTGGCGTCGGGAATGAGGTTGTTCGCTCAGGTATCGCCAGTCTATCCGATGACTTCAAGAATCTGTTTTGCTTTCTTGATGCCGCCGGTCTTGCTTTCGTTCTTGAGCATCCTTGCCGGGTGCTGTTTGATGAGGTTGAAGAGTTCTTTATCAATGTGAAACCTATCAAGGAAGGGAGAATGTTGGTTTCATTCGTCAAGGGCATTAAGATAAAAATCTCACCTAAGACCCTCGTGAAGTACTTGCATTTATCTGAGCTTGTTACTGAAGAGGTGCTAGATGACAATGACTGGTTGAGAACAGCAAGGTACTGTGGTCTGGATTCAGATTTTTCTGCAGTTAAGAGGCATAAGATGAATGATGCGGGGAAGCTCCTGGTGGACATTATCTTAAAGGTTCTATTCTGCAAGACAGGCACACAAGGGCATGTGTCTGAAGAGACTTTTCTGTTGATGGTTGGAATTGTGTCAGGGAAAAAGAGAGATTGGGGCACAATCTTATTCTCCAATATTAAGGCTTGCATTAATTCTCCAAAATTTGCCCGGATCATCTCATTGTTCCTGAATCAGTTCAACCCAGCTATCTTTGACATGTCCAAAGGTACAGTTATCCATCATCTCAAGAAGATCGATGTCCTCTCCATGCAGAGATGGGACATTCGAATCAAGAAGCCGGGAGTGGCTAGTGCTACTTCTGAGGGGGAGACTCATCAGTCTGCAGTTGCAAGTGAAGCAGAAATTCTAATTCCATCTTCTGAAGGTCAGGTACCCAAAGTTACATCTTCTCCTCCTCCTCCACGGATTCGCTCTAAAGCTTCAGGTCGAGCCAAGCTACCAATCCATTCCAAAGCCAAAGGTCAGCCCTCATCAGCTCCAACAGAACTCATTCCATTAGTGACATAGTCAGATCCTTCAGATTCTATTCCATCACCCTCTCATGTTCACATTCCTTATTCAGTTCCATCACCACCACCTCCTTCTCCATCAGTTATTGAAGCAGAAACTTCTTTAGCAAATGAGATAGTTTCAGCTATCCTAAAGAATATTCAACAAGAAATATCTGAAGTGCACAGTCCTAGTGGCCAAAAGGCAGGGTCTGGTGCTGATTTTGTTTTTGAAGACGATGATGATGATTCCGTTCATGAATTATCACCTCCCCTAGTACATGTTGAGGGGGAGTCAGAGTTAGATACAACCAAGAATGCTCCAGATGAGCTAGGTTGTGAAGAAGACAATGTGGTTCACTCTCTTGAGATTGAAGAGCTCCCTGATGTTGTTCCTGCTGCTGCCCCTGCTGTTACTCTTCCTTCTTCTCATCCTTCCCCTCCAATCCTTGATGCAGATTCTCTTCTGGGAAAGATTGAAGCTATGCTCAAGAAGTAGAGTGAACAGTTTGAGAACTCTTTGACAACTGTTCACAGGAAGATTGCCTCAGTTGAAAGTGATCTTGGTAGGGAGTTAGCTAAAATCAAATCAAATTATGAAAATCTCTCTGAATTGATGAGCCTAGGGAGCAAGCAAATTGAACATGCAACTGAAGGTATAGGCACAGTGTTGGCTCAGACTATTACAATGACAAAGCTTCAAGACTCATTGTTTGACAAGGCTGAAGCAAATACATTCCGGATTGTTGATGAAGTCAGAAATTTCAAAGATGATACTCTCCAAACCCTATCTGTAGAAGTCAGAAAGGGGGAGGAAATTATAATGGAAAGAATGACAGATTTAGTGAAAAGCTCTGTGTCCGCTATTCAAAGCTCGTGGAAATCACAGTTTGATCAGTTCTCTTCCAGGGTGCTGAAGCAAATTGCTGATATTAATGCTTATTCCTTCAAAACAGCAACGTGGCTTCATAATCAAATTTTTCCTGAGTTAGAAATTGATCCAGATGTTCCTGTTCCTCAGTTTTCTCCAAGGCCAGAAGAACTACTTGAGAAGGCTCCTTTAGTTGAAGATCAATCAGATAGGGCAGGGACCAAAAGAAAAAGAAAACATGGTGAAGGTCCCTCTGCGAGTAGATCTGTTCCGAGTTCTAGCTCTGCAGGCCATAGCAAAGCTCAGGTTGAGAAGGCTCTACCAGAAATCTGGATTCCAGTCTCAAAAGACATAATTCTTGAATCCTATAAGTTAGTCCATGAAGGCAAAATGAATAGATCTGAATGCTACAGCTCTCTTGAATGGGAAAAACATAAGACAGCTCAAAGGAAGAGAAGAATTCATTTCAGGGCATTTGGTTATAATAATTCTGATGCTCCGGATCCACCTCCGTTTTACCATCCCAAGCCTTATGCTTATTTCTCCAGACAAGAAGAAAAGAGGAAAAGGAGTTCTTGAAGGATAATGCTGATGCTGACAAGACATATTTTGCTTTGGTTCTGATTTTGTGAACATCAAGTCTTCTTAACAATTCAATTTAGACATATATATATATAATTGTTGATTTGATGTTCTCTACTTGTTCATTTTCATATTATTGTGTAGTGTAGCATATTTATTCTATATTGCTGTAATTCCACTTAGTATATAGGGTTCTGACTTCTACAAATAGGGGGAGATTGTTGGAAATTGTATTCACAATTACCTTGATTTGTGAGAAGTCACCCTTAAACTAAGATTGAATTGCTTTTGTATTTGATATGTTTTTCTAGTATTTTCTTGCAGATTATCATTGCTAAGTGTAAATCAATGTCAGGTCACAATGGGTCTGCAAACACAGTTTCATACAATGTAATTCCTCATTATATGAAACATGGTGATGACTCATGTGTGATCTCTCTATTGGGGTACACTTCATTTTCAAGACTATTGAAGACTTTGGAGTGCGGTTGCAGCAAGTGTTCAAGAGAAGAAAAGAAAATTTCTGAAAACAATTTCTCTAAGGATATGTTTCGAGAGATCATGCATGTCTCGAGAGTTCTGGCATGTCTCGAGAGGCAAGTTCTTTTGATTTCGGTAATTCTGTTCTGAATGTCTCGAGAGATAAAGCATGTCTCGAGAAGTCCTTAAGACCAAAATTTCCGTCATGTTTCGAGAGATCCGTCAGTTCTCGATACATTAGCCTTTTGTTCTTTCAACCTCAGTTCTCGAGAGATCCGTTAGTTCTCAAGAGAACCCTTATGTCTCGAGAATTCTGTCCGTTAATTTCTATTCTCTTTTCTCTGTTCTTATCGTTTCGTAAACGCTCCTTCCCGATCCTAACGGATATATTGAGTGTGTTTAAGGTCGATTTAGCCCTTAATCATTGCCCTCTATATATAGGATTGCTCTTGGGTTGTTTACAACAAGTTTTCGAATCATTCTAAACCCTAATTTCTCTCCCGATCAAAAAGAACGAGAAAAGCCCCGCCTCGCCGTCGCCTACGATTGAAGATCGATCTACTCATTTGAGTTGCTGATTTCTATCAAAGAAGGATTCGATCGATCCGTGTTCTGATTCTACAACCTCTATTGGATCGTTTCGGATTGCCAAAGACAGATTTGAAGGATCGTTGTTCTTCCTCTTCGTTCTCAAAAGCCATTTTAGAAGATGGAAGAAAACGCCTCTGTTATTCAGATCTGGTATCTTATCGTTCAAAACCTTTTATCATCTATTGTAGGAGTTGTTATCTCCGAGCTGTAGGAGAGGTTGTTCTCCGAGTTGTAGGAGAAGTTTTTCTCCGAGTTGTAAGAGAGGTTCTCTCTGAGATTGTAGGAGTTTGACTCCGAGTTTGTAGGATCATTCTGATCCGAGATTTAGTGAGTAGTCAAGTCTAGCTGTGGTGCTATATTGGCGAGGCCGGCAGTGGAGTACCCAAGTACGGGGAACCACTATAAATTCCTGGTGTTATCTGTGGCTGTGATCTATTTTGTGTGCTGTGCTTTACGTTTAATTTTTAATTCCGCAAAAGACGTAGAGATCACCTATTCACCCCCCTCTAGGTGATTTAGGTAGGCAACTAGATACTTCAGGAGGAATCAAAGGAGACTTGGATCAACACGCTAACTCAACGCGAAGAACGCACGCTTGGACTTCAACGATCTTCAACGAATCTTCGTCGTCTCCCTCAGATTACCATATAGGGAGTTTTTATATTTGTCTTTTATATTTATCTTTGTAATCGGTTCGTGAATTTGCCTCGTGTTGACGACTAGGTCTAGGTAGGACTTAGGGAGGAAATCGCCTCGTGTTGACGACTGGGTCTAGGGAGTAGATTTAGGGGGTGCTCGAGGCCTTTTTGGGGATAGAAGGGCTAGAGCGGCTTGAGGCCGTATCTGGGGAGAGAACGGCTAAAGCCAATCGGTTCTTAATGAGAAGAGTCGGTATATAAAACGAAAAGAGTATTTCATATTTCGCCTTCGATTTTTAGAGTCATAGAAATTAGATTTTATAATCAATTTTATAAATGATAATCATGTCTTTTCTTGTTTAATAAAATTGATTCCATTTCTAATTTCTATCTCTTTACTTTTTGATTTAACTTACTTCTAATAAAATATCTAAAGTTTTCTATAAAAGATTAAAGTTTTCTAAAACCCTTATTCACCCCCCCCCCTTTAAGGGCACCTCAAGATCCAACACTCGCCTCCCCGTCCTCGGTGGCACTCGCGGGTTGTAGTATGCACTTATGACAGTGTGTTCTTAATTGACCAAGTGCATTTGGTCCCTTGCCCGTGCGATGTGCCTCTCGGAGGAAGTCACCTCGCACTCGGCTCCCTGCTGCTCCATCTCCACGATGAGGTGCGAGTAGTCCCTTTCAAGGGTGCCCAACCAGCGCTCAAAAGCTACCCGTTGTCCGTCCACCTGACTGGCAAGGTCTCGTTGCATCCAGATAAGCTTGCCTAGAACCTCCGTCGCCCTCTCCTTCATCGTCCTAAGGTCTGCGGGATCGCCGAGAAAGTCTGAAAGGTTGCTGGGAGAGGGGGGCGGCGAGATTACCTCCTCCTCAAAGTTAGGGTCCATCGGTGAGGCCTCTCGGTAGCCTGCGGGAGGGAAAGTTTGATAGTCTTATTCAGTAGTTCAAATGAATAGGGTCAAAGCGAATGAAATGACTAACCTGGTATAAGTTCTTCACCTTGGCGCTAGCAAGAGGAGCTAGGTTGCCCTGCGAATGGCTAGTCGAAGGGATGAAGCGATTTCCCCTTTCTAGGGCAAGAAGGTACCTAATTGGCAGCAGAAATGGTGGCTAGGTCGGCGACATGAGACTTGTGGCCGGGGCCCTCCCTGCCGAGTGTTCCAGCTGTGGCGTGAAGAGAGCCGTGATCTCGCGAGCTGGAGAGTTTCGCAGTATTGGGGAAAGTACCATAGTCCCGAGAGTAGGTGCTGCGGGAGACAGGGTAAGCAAGACGGCGAAAGATAGAGAAGCAGGCGAGAAGGTAATAAACAGCTTACCAGGTTCAAGCAGGGTTCCGCCAAGACTAGCGGGAAGGTCAGAATCCTGAGCCGGCGTGACCTCCTTAGGGGCAGGCGGGAGCGCTGTGGTAACCGTCAGGTCTGTCTCAAGACCATCCCTCGTCGTCGGCGTCTCCTGCGAGTGGTCAGAATCATTGCAATATTGAGTCACCAGAATTTTTGACAAGACAAGAAAAATCGGATTACCTTGGTAAGGTTGTCTGGAGGATTGCTAGAAGGGGGCGGAGTGCTTGATGCGTACTCGGTCACCATTCGGTCCCTCCAAACCGCCTTGGCCCTCTTCTGCCGATAGGGTGAGGTTGGATCCCTCTTCGACGAGAGCCATGGGGCATATCGAGTAGATTTAGAGGTAATCGTCTCTTGCGCGGCGGTGAGACGATCCAACAGTTCTTGAGAGAGCGGTCTCGGTGACGACCTCATGTACGCCATTAGGATAGCGAGAGCTCAGAGGGAAAAAGCGGAAAATAGAAGTAAGTGGAAAAAGGGCACTCTCAACGCTGCGACCTGAGATATATATAACACAGAGGAGAGGCCCACCAAAAGATTCCATCTAGGTCAGCAAGCACTCACTGAATACTAGGGGTTGGACTGTTCTTTCCGAGCGTGGATCTCGCTTGCAAAGAGTGGGGATTGTGTATAACCCCATATTCGTCGAGTGGGCCCCCAGGCCCCAGACGGTCAAAAGGATGAGCAAAGTAAACAAGTCAAGAGGGGCATTCGCCCAAGTCAGGAGAGGCAGGCAAGCTTCGGGGCGAGTGCAAGCCTCATTCGCTAAAGCACTCACCCCCCTAGGAGTTTGGATGCGCGAACCGCCAGGCGACCGAGGGGAGGAATCCCACCCACCCAGGAGGCCAAGGATCCGGCGAGTGGTGCCTCCATAGACCACTTGCCTTGTAAGATCTAGAGAATCTGATGTACGGAAAGTCTGGCGAATGGTGCTTTCATGGACCACTCGCCTAGTGGGGCCAAGAGATAAAATTACCTAGATACCCTTTGGGGACTGCCAATAGCCCTTCAGAACAGCAGAGTTTGGCTATTAGCAGACCAGTCTGGCGTGCGTTTAGTAAAACCAAAAGGCGGAATGGAGCTATTTGCAGACCAGAGTAAAAAAACTATAAATAGACCCTTAAGGGCACCTTGGAGGAGATTCGATCTTTCGGGGCTCTCCTCCTCTGGTTAGTTTTAGTTGGCTCTTAGTGCCATCCAAGGTGCCTAGTTGAGCATCGGTTTAGGAGGGGAAACTCTCTAAGATTTTTCGGATGTGTGGCGGGATCTCCTCGCTACAGCTTTGAGTCTATTCATTTTTCTTCATCAATAGTCAAGTGAGCCGGTAAGGGAGAAGTAAGTGTAAGCTACAACTCCCTATGAGTCTGAACTCTTCTAGAGACCGGTTGATGGTTTCAACATCAAGCATTACTCTACATATCGCACGTAAAAACTTTAGATCATCTATCTTGCCCGATACTGCTCAACATTAATGAAAATATCGTTACTCGTCAAACTAAATGGGAGACTCGATGTGCACTACTTAACTCATGTATAAGAGAGTGCAATATATGAGAAATCCGCTTATTTTCTATAGTTCTTATATACATGATTATACTAGATGCATTACTCAATTCATCGGATGCACTATGAAATTCATGTCTACGAGAGTGCGAGAGATGAAAATTCTAGTTATTTTTGCGCTTAGACGTCATCCAGGTTGAGAAAACATAACAACAAAATGAATCTCTCCTAAGATGAGAGTTAGATAAAAAAACACATTATTTGGTCTGCAAATAGAGGAGAATCTTCGTCTCTGTTACATTAAAAACATCACTATTTACTAGTCATTTTCTTGCATAAATTTCGGTTGGTCTGCAAATAGCATAAATTTTGGTTGGTCTGCATAAATTTCAGTTGGTATTTTTGGCGTGAGGGTGCAATGTGCCGCCTATAATATTTTTGGTGTAAGCATTATTTTTGGCCGCCTGTAATATTTCATTATATGAGGGACCATAATACCCCTCATCTTTTAATTATCATATTTAATATAAAAGGAAATGGTGCGAGGGTGTGCCATCTTAAAATTTGGGCATTGATATTCATACCCCTTAAATAGCTATTTGCAGCCCACTTATATTTGTACCCATATTGGATGTTAGTACCCTTAGTGGATATTTGTACCCAATCAAATTTTTAAAAAAAAAATGAACAAATAGTTAAAAGTTAATTTGTTAAATGTCGGATACATTATTTCATTCTATTGCAATACGCAAAATTCATATTTCATTCCAAACTGAACGGAAGTTAAATGTCCGATACATGATTTATAGCTAAGAACAAATTAAAATTTCTAATGTTAATGAAGATTTCAAGAAAAATACCTTCAAAAATTAACACCAACTAAAATAGCAAGCATAATATGTGATTCGGAGAGATGAAAACATAACAAATAAATTTTTACATTTAGGAAATCAAATATTATGAAACTAAAATAACAAGCACGAATATTATAGCCATGGAATGATAAGAAAATACTCACAATGGGGCTATGAGAGAGTTGAGAGGATGATTTCGAAACATACAAAATAATTTTCATGAAGCTTTGAGCATTCTAGAGTTTTAGGGTAGAAAAAAATTGAGAAAAAATTAAAAAAAACCTCACCGGAGATGAAGGAGGTAGTCCTAATGGTGGAAAAGAGAGGAAATCCCCACGTTTTAGGGCCGGAAATCAACTTGGCGGCCGACGGAAGGGGGGCAGGCGAGCGGCGGAAGGGGGACAGGCGAGCGGCAGACTGTGCGATGCGGGAACAGGAGGGAGACCGATCGGCTGCTCTAAAAAAATCGGGAGTTAGGAGTGGGTACAATTAGGTTTTTTTTATGCTTTAATAATACCTCATATTTGAAGATAAATGGGTAAAAATAGCCATTTAAGGAGTATGAATATCAATGCCCTAAAATTTTTAAAGGGTGCAAAGTGCAAAAAAGAAAAAGCTGAGGTGCAAAGTGCGAAGAAGTCTCATTTAGAGGATGCAAAGTGCCAAAAATCTCCAAAATAATGCATATTTTTGTTTTTCACACATTTATCTTTTTCTTGAGCTATAAATTATAATGTTTTTTTATTGAAAAGCGCTTTATGGCAACAATTACAATTTTTTAGAAATGCTATGGAAAACGATGCCACTTGTCCAGTTATAAACAACTATTCGACTTTTTCTACAAAATGCAAAACCACGTAACCTCTTGGCCGTTACAGTGACGGCGAAAAGGGTCCGCCTTTTGTGGTGCAGTAATCTCATCGACGCTGCGCCGTCGGGGTCTTCCTCCACGGCTCCAGAATCGAGTCGCGGTAACGCGAGGGCAGCACCAGTGTTCTTCCACGCTTCGATCGAGTGATCGGCTCTTCCGTCTTCTCGTATTCCTTGAACCCAACAGCTGCAGCCGAGCTCGTCCTCGCCCTTTTCGATCTATGCATCTCGCAGGAGCTGCTCCTCTTCCTTCTCACCGCATTGGATGCCGGATGTGGCAGGGACGGAGTCATCGCCGACGCCTTCCCATAAACCTCACCACCCACATGATTCCAGCCCTCGCTCGAGACCACTAGGGCGGCATCCAAGAGGAGGTCGATGTAACCCTCGCCGCTGCACTCCATTCCTTTCTTGACGCTCGCTTCAGCTTTTCCGCCGGCGATTTCTTCATCCGAGATTTTCGTGGATCTTCGCTCAATGGGCTTGATCTCAGGAGAGCACTCGCCTTCATAACTCTTACCCGCAGCAGCAAAATCATCAGAGGCGCAGTCGGAATCGAAGACGGTGTACGCCCCGTTGGAATCGAAGACGCCGCTGTGCGCGGTAGAATTTTGGTCATCCACTCCAGTCGCCTGTAGTCTGAGCCCCAATCTAAGATCCAGATCGACAGCTTCGTCCTCCATCGGCATCGTTGATATCTCTTTAACATCAGGGCAGGCTCCGGTACCTAAGTGCGAAACCTCCGTGAAGGGCGGAAGAGGAACGGTAACGATTATATTGATTATCTTCGCAAGGCCTGCCTGCGCCGTGGAGGTGCCTGCGCGGACAGGCATGAAGGGAAAACGACGGTTGCGCGGAGGAGTAGACGACATTGGCGACGATATGAAGCTAGCCTCACAATCTCCCTTCTTCCTTTACGCCGGCGCTGCTTCTCCCTCTCGCTCTCTCTGTATTTTTTTTTTTACTTGGAGGTCTCTTAAGAAATGCATTTATGGTAACCATATTCCCAAATATTTCCATAATTATCTTCTAAATGATGTCCAACGCAATCATAACTAATACCCTAGCTCTCTAACCAGATTCCCAAATGTTTCTTTCTCTATATATAATTTAGGTGATTGTTATCCGCACTGCAGTTTTGTGTTGAACATTTTTCCTAAAAATGCATGTACAAGACGTATTTCCAAAAATTCGCTATAGTTACGCACATAGTTCAATCAGAGCGGCAATACGTCTTGTGCGTGCATTTTTAGGAAAAGTGTTCAACACGAAAGTTGTAGATCTCGATGAGATCTACAACTTTTGTGTTGATCACTTTTCCTAAAAATGCATGTACAAGACGTATTTCCAAAAGGCGCGTAATAACTCATACAAAAAAAGCGCGGATATCCAAAACTGCAGTGCGGATAACAATCACCATAATTTAAGGCAATTGTTAACCGCACCCTTAAATTGGCTATTCACACCCAATTTTAAGGGTTTCTTTTAGGGCTTCGTAAAACGCTAGCCCCACTCTCCCTTTTTGCGATTTACTCTCTCGCCGCACTGCACAATCCATCTTTGCGATTCCGTAATCTCGCACTCGCCGTTGCTGGAGGTCGCCTCGCCGTCGCTGGAGCCCGCCGCACTCGCCTCCGGTATTTCACGGTTCACTCTGTCTCGCCTCGCCCTTGCTGTAACCTCGCCTTTGCTTCGTCGCCGTCGCAGAGCCAGAGAAGCCAGAGACACATCCGACGGCAAGGTTTGGATGTTAGATTCATTAGCTTAACCAGAGCCAGAGACACATCCGGCGGCAAGGTTTGGATGTTAGATTCATTAGCTTAATATAGTAAGGCATTTGATTTGCTTCATGAGGCATCGATGGAATTTCTTAACCCTAAATTTCCAGAAAACTGATTTAGTAAAATTAAGCAAAATTATTCATCTCATTGTAGTGCTCAACCCATCTACAATGAGATTTTGCAGGTGTTAAACTCATCTACAGTGAATAATTTTGAATTAATTTTTATGGTTTGGATGTCAAATAATAATTGATTTTGCAGTAATACTATTGAACACATATTAATTTACTGTATGTTGTGGATGTTTAGTGTAAAATCAAAACTGCATTGCTAATTTAGTGCATTCCATCATTTTTTTGTAGGTTTAAATTTTGTGCGAGAGAAGAAATGTCGGATATGACGAACGATCACAAACAATCTTGTTTGATTGTGCATGGTATGAAATATACTGTACAACTCCGTATTCGCCGAGTGGTCCCACCCCAGACTCAAGGTCGCCAGAAGGAGAAACGGGTGGTGCAAGTAAGCATTCGCATAGGCTGAAGGGGGCTTTCGCCCGAAGAGCTGAGAAAGCACTCGCTGGCGAGAAGGCTCTGGAGTGTGGATAGACAGGCGATTGGGGGTCAAAGCCCCGCTAGCTTGGGGGATCAGGAAGAGGCGAGCGGAGCCTCTGCGGACCACTCGCCCATTGTAAGTGAATGGTGCCTTCACGGACCACTCGTCCGGGGAGGCGAGTGGTGCCCTCAGGGATCACTCGCACAAGGGGATCTGACGGGGAAATGACCCAGATATCCCTTGTGGGCTGCCAATAGCTCCTCAGAAAAATGGAGTTAGGCTGTTAGCAGACCAATTTGGGGTGCGGTTAGCAAAACCAAATGGAAGATTCATGCTATTTGCAGATCAGCCTAGAAAAATATATAAATAGACCCTTAAGGGCAACTTGGGGGGGGGGGGGGGGGGGGGGGGGGGGGGGGGGGACGGGATCAATTTTTTAGCTCTATCCTCCTAGGCAACTTTTGGTTGGCTGCCAGTGCCCTCCAAGGTGCCCGGCTGAGCATTGGTTTGGGAGGGGAAGCTCTCTTAAGATCTTCCAGGTGTGTGGCGGGACCTCCTCGCTACAGCCTTGGGTCAGTTCAAGATTTTCCGTCCACCGTCAAGAGAGTTTAGTGAGGGAGAAGTAGGCACCGGCTACACCCCTCTGTGGGTCCGAACTTAAGAGACTGGTTGCCGGTTTTAACATTTTGGTGCGGTGAGCGTGGATTGTAGCCAGTGCAAGAAAATCTCAAGCTGAGCTCGATGACAGGAGATGGAGGAAACGGTTCCGACCCAGGCCACTCGCAGCCACCAGCGACGATGGAATGGCTGGAGATGTTCGAGAAGTTCAAGCGAGAGGTCATGCAGACCGTGCAGGTAGCTTTTGCCGGGAGGGGTGAGTGCGAGACACCCGTGGATCCGATGGTTCCGCCCCTGCAGATCGGCGAGAATGCTCCGGGCCAGCGGCTTGGGAAGGAAGTCACGGCGGAAACAAGCGCGCGAGAACTCCCCGGGCGACAGTTGTTCAGCTCCCCGGTGAGTGCAGAAGTGTGCGAGTTGGCCCCGCGCGAGAGGACCACTCGCCGAGCAGGGAAAGGGAGCCCCTTCTGCGAGTTGATCTGTAAGACCCCCCTCCCGCACCAGGAGAGTTCCCGGATCTTATGCCAAGAACCGCCGCCTTACGGTAACGCTAACACACGAGTTAGCCGCTTCCGCAAGATGTTGATCCTGCCGGCAAGAACGATCAACTAGGCCAACAAGAATAAGAAGAAAATAAATAAACAAGTTCACAATCACACACATCTGTATAAATATATCTAAATGTAAACTGTTCATCAATGAGTACAATAAATGAAAGAGTATGAGGGCTTATGCCCGGTACATATCCAAAGTAGAACAAAATCTCACTCTCTCACTCTACATCTATGAGGAAGCTAAACAAACTCTCAAATCTTCAAGCACCTGTCTCGTAGTAGATGTACTGCGCGTCTTCTGCTCCTCAGATCCTGCCATCATGTCATGTCTGGCCGTGTTGGTGCTCCATCTCCTCGAACTCCTACGGTCACAACCGACCGTTAGTCATAAAGAATAAGCCAATTTTGTCCCCGTCTCCCCCCACGACTCCTAGGCACCGAGCGGGAGGAAGAAGCAGAGGACAACAAAGTGGTGTAAACAAAAGCAGGTGACAGGGAAATCTAAGCTAGCAAGTATATATATAGCAGTATAAACAAGTAAGCAGTAAAGAGCAGTAAAAGAAGTAAGTAGTAAGCAGTGCGCGCAGGTATAACAAACAAGTAAATAATTCTACATTACCATCACATGAGTACCTTAACTTATATGAATGCCCATACAAACTTATAAGTTAAGATTTCTGGAATTGTAACTTATCATATAAAAGAGTCCATACTAATTTATATGATAAGGGTCTGCAGTTATGTTCTAGGTTTACATATGATATGATATGCATGCTATGTTATGATTCATAAAAGTGCAACTCACCCACACGACTCTGTGATCACAGACTTTTAGTTCCCAATTTTTGGAGTTAGTTACACTCTCAGGTACCACCGTTGTGGCTACGGCAGCAGTGGAGCGGGCAACTCCACTTCCTAGGTTAGTATACATACTACTAAACCTAGACCCTTTGTACGCCTCTGTACACGTCCTAGGTGCACTCTAGAGTCTTGCGTACTCTTTGCTGGAACATACCAGTCTTAAAGGCTGGGTCTGCGTCCAGTTGGGGATCGTCCTCCAGACCGCAGTATAAACAACCTACTGGCCCCTCAACATCACACCCGCCTAAGTCAACGTATTACCGTCGGTGTGACGACCGGCCCGTACCGAAGACCCGCCACTAATTTGTTCTTATGCACATGAAATTTATCACCACCCGAGCCTCCAGCTCGCAGGACCAACCTGTCCTGATATACAACCTCCCGAGCCTCCAGCTCGCAGGACCATCTCGTCCTGATATACTATGTCCCGAGCCTCCAGCTCGCAGGACTAACTCATCCTGATATACAACTTCCCGAGCCTCCAGCTCGTAGGACAATCTCGACCTGATATACTATGTCCCGAGCCTCCAGCTCGCAGTACTAATTCGTCCTGATATACAACTTCCCATCCCTTAACTCGGGATGAAGTTTACCATATCTCTTATTCATTTAGTTAGACTAATCTTGTCTAATTATTGTATACTTAGAAGTTTAGGGTGAATCCTGGACTTCCCGAGGTTTACCCGGTGAAGGGCTCGCAGCGGTACTAGGGAATGCAATGGGCTGAAACCCAAATCCCCCCATTCCAAGACAATTGCTTTTATTGGTGGCTACCCTATTCTAAAATTCCACCCTCTCATTACACTTTATAACTTAGGTGTTTTCACGTCTTATGTTTCACCTCACTCCTAAGCAACCGTTCTTTTGAATGGTGCTCAACTCTAGTAATTCTTCGTCCTCTAAGTGGTTTATACTCATATCTTGTTATAATCCAAATCTCACTGATTTCCTAAGTGATTTTGTTGACATAATCATCATATTGAATTTTCTCTATCCGCAGACCACGACATATAACTAACTTAGATTCCTATGATAGAACCTTGGTCAAATCACTTCCAAATGACTTCTAATTTTTATCATAAGTTCAAGATTGATATAATAAGAGATGATCAGAATCTAAGCAGGTTTCATGTAATTTTGACTTCTATAGAATTCATTTAATCAATTGTTATCATCTAAAATGCAAAGGGGTATCATGCTAGTGAATTCAAACTTGCTAAATATTCTTCCAGAGGTGATATTTGACATAATAATAAGATTCCCAATGTTTCATAATTTTCCAGCAGATATAAACCCATAATTTCTATTTATCATTAAATGGTTAACAAAATGACTTTGTACATCAAGTACTAGATCTTGACTTCCTAAAATTCTGAGAAAATTACAGTGGCACTATAATAGCATAAAAACACTAATTCCAGAAGATCATGATTTTACAGCAAGTTTAAACCCATAATTTCTATTTATCATTAAAGGGGTTATAAAATGACTTTGTACAACAAGTACCAAATCTTGACTTTCTAAAATTCTGAGAAAATTATAGTGGCACTATAATAGCATAAAAACTCTAATTCCAGAAGATCGTAATTTTCCAGCAAATTTAATCCCATAATTTCTATTTATCATTAATGGGGTGATAAAATGACTTTGTACAACAAGTACCAAATCTTGACTTCCTAAAATTCTGGGAAAATTACAGTGGCACTATAATAGCATAAAAACTCTAATTCCAGAAGATCATAATTTTCCAGAAATTTAAACCCATAATTTCTATTTATCATTAAAGGGGTGATAAAATGACTTTGTACAACCAGTACCAGATCTTGACTTCCTACAATTCTGAGAAAATTACAGTAGCACCATAATAGCATAAAAACTCTAATTCCAGAAGATCATAATTTTCCAGCAAATTTAAACCCATAATTTCTATTTATCATTAAAGGGGTGATAAAATGACTTTGTACAACAAGTACCAAATCTTTACTTTCTAAAATTCTGAGAAAATTATAGTGGAACCATAATAGCATAAAAACTCTAATTCCAGAAGATCATAATTTTCCAGCAAATTTAAACCCATGATTTCTATTTATCATTTAAGGGGCGATAAAATGACTTTGTACAACAAGTACCAAATCTTGACTTCCTAAAATTCTGAGAAAATTTCAGTGGCACTATAATAGCATAAAATCTCTAATTCCAGAAGATCATAATTTATCTCCAAGTTCTAGTCATAAAATTTTCATAAATGCATAAGTGTGACATATGGCAAAATAATCAAATCATGAGATTCTTAATGCTAGAAGTCCTAAGATTTTCTAATGTGATACATTAAACCATAATTTGGGTGGGTGCAAAGTTTCAGAAGTTAAAACCAAGCCATTGGGGCTAATTTCACAAAATACCAATTTTTGCTATTGGCACACCTATTCCCTTATAGGTAGAGACATGCAAGAAGAAATTACCCTACATGCAGAGGTCCAAATGTTCTCAAAATTTAACCCTAGACTAATGTTGTCTAATTAGACATGATCCCCAAATTTGGGGTCATTTGGAGTTATATATCTCCAAATATTTCATTTATTTGATTTTCAGTGTTTTGAACAAAACTATAAAACAATTGTCTCCATAAATTCTGATATTTAAACCTAAGCTATGATAAGGCACATGCATGCATGGTCAAAATCCCAAGTCCATAAGACTTATATTTTAGAGTGTGCACGCTAATTAATTTCTGGTTTATGTTTTGACCAGTCTCACTAAAATGAGTACCGTGGGTCCTGCATTGATCCAAATGGCCTGATTTAAATTTCAAATGAAAGTAGACATCAAGGCCTACAAAATCTATCTCACGCAATATTTCCTAAAAAGGCCTCGAAGGGCCTTAAAATCGGGCATGAAAAATTTATATAAAAGTGTGACAAATTATTTAATTAAAGAAATGTGGTCTGCATATAACAGATCAGCCCAGATCCAACGGCTCTCCATCATCTCCTACCTCCAGCCGACGGTCTGGATTTGCCCGACCTGGGACTTCTTCTCCGGCCATTTCCTGTCCGCTGGGCCACTTCCCTGGCCGGACACCGCCACCACCACCTCCGTTGAGGTGGTGGCTATCTGCCGGCGGTGGTTCGGCCGCCGGAGGTGGCGGTTTCCGGCGATCCGAGCATGGAAAAATCCATGGAAAAATAGCATTTTCCTCACTTTGAATCCGGCTCTGTTGAGCTAGATACCTCTCCTAAATGATCTAAGAGACTAGCACAGAGGGAGAGGGGGAGAAACCGGACCTCAATGGAGCTTGACGGCGGCGACGACGGCGGTTGGCCATGAATCTTCTCTTCTCCGGCGAGCTTGCTCAAAACCTCAATTCTCCACCATTTGCAATGATCCCAGGCTCGATTTCAAGTGATCTCCACCTTCTGAAGCTAATGGAAAGGTCCAAATGAGCTGGGGAGGGCCGTATAAGGAGGTTTGAAGAGGGGGAGCTCGGGTTCACCTTGGTTGCTCCTCCTTGCTGCCAAGTGGCACCTCCCTTGGTGGAAAAACGGTAGGAATTGATGTGTTGGGATCAGATATGGCCATGGGCAGAAGGGAGGAGGGCCACATGGCAAGCTCTCCACAATTTCCTCCTTGTCTTCACTTGAAATTGGGGGAAAACCAAGAATGACCCTTTGCATGTTATTCCTTTCAAATTTCAGGGGGCATGGCTGGTAATTGCACCCTTGGGCTGCTGGGTGGGCTTGGTTTGAGGCCTTAGCCCAATTGGATTTGGTTTGGGCTTTCAATTTCTCCATTTAGGCTTAAAGTTGACCATGGTTGAACTTGATGTTGACTTAGTCAATTGGGTTGGTTGACTGGACCAAGATGTTGATCTTGGGTCTCTTAACACCTCCCAATGTTGATTGGGTCATGATGATGCCCCAATTGGGCTAATTTAACCAATATGTGTGATTTTGACCAAAATTGGGGAAAGTTGACTTTGGTCAATTTGGTCAAATTGATGATCTCTTGATGGGGCTTTTGATTCAATTAGGTCCCCCATGATGTTCTAAGACTAGGGGTGAATTCAATTTGATGTTTTGAGGGTGAATTGAGTCTATTGGGGAAGGATTGGCTTATGTTGACCTAAGTTTGACTTTAGTCAAATTGGACCAATTGTTGACCCCATGATGGGGCTTTTGGGTCCATATCACTCCTTAAATGGTTTACCATCTTGTGGTAGGGTCAATTTGGTCATATGAGTATGAATTGAACCCTATTGAGTTGAATTGGGCTATATTGACCTAGATTTGACTTTGGTCCACTTGGCTAAATTGGTTGACCAATTGATGAGACTTTTGGTCAATTATGTCTCTTTTGGGTTTAGGGACATGGTGGTGGGGTTAATTCACAAGTGCAAGTTCAATTTGAGCTAATTTGACCTAAGTTGACCTGCCTCCTATAGTGGATCACGTGTGAGTTCACTCAACTCAGTGCATCCCAAGGTCACCACCAAGCTCAAACTCACATAACTCACCACATGTCCTACCCTAATTGAAGTTAAGGGGTCTAGTAGGAAATGGGATGTTACATGATCCTCGCGACCCCAGTGTCAGAGGGGTTCCGAGGTCCGGAGATGTCCTACTTTACCGGCAAAGATGACCCAGTCCTGCACCTGCAATGGTTTGAGGACATGGTCTCGATTCTTCCGATGACAGATGCCTTCCAGTGTCGGCTCTTCGTCACCACACTGAAGGAGAAGGCGAAGGACTGGTTCCACCAGCTCCCTGTAGGTTCTATCTACGTCTTTGAGGACCTACGCAGGAGCTTCAGGTTGCGTTTCTCCACGTCAAAGAAGAGAAAGTAGGACGCGGAGGCGCTCTTCCAGATCAGACAGGGGCCAGGGGAGTCGCTGGCCCATTATGTTGACAAGTTCCAAGAAGAGGTCTTGCAGGTCCAGAAAGTCACGGGGTTCACCCTCCAGCTAGCCTTCATAGTGGGGCTGCGTGAGGGGTTCTTCAAAATGGGTCTGAAGCGGAAGCCCCCACTTTCCTTTGTGGAGCTGATGGAGCAGGCGGCGGAAGAGATTGAGGGCGAGGCCTCAAACTCGGAGTTCGCGAAAAGGTTGGCAAAGTTGAGCGAGCCAGAGGAGAAACAGCCGGAGAGAAGAAGAAGGGACGATCCCAGGGGCCAAGAGTTCCGGGGGGTAGCAGCGGGATTGGGGGCATCAGGAGCCCAACAACCGGCTGGCTTGGAGGCCCCAGGAGGGACCAGCGAGAGATCAGGAGAGGCGCCATCAGATGAGGGGGAGGGGAGAGCCAACCATCCTGGATGGAGGCAGGGTTAGAGACTCCCTCACCCCCCTCGGGAGCAAGCGATGGAAGTAGGCCGAGGAAGAGGAGGAAGAGGAAGAGGAGGAAGAGGAAGAGGGGGCAGGGTGGCGTTGCCCTATTGTGACTTCCATCAGGAGGAAGGTCACGCACCAGTCACCTGCCCAGAATTTTTGGAGTTGAGGGGGGAGGTCAGCCGTAGCAGCGGCCCGTGAGGATTGAAGAAGTGCTACCCAGAGAGGGGGAGGACAGATGCGAAGATAGGGCCGTCGTAGGGGCAAGAGGAGGGATTGGGGTGATCCATGGTGGGGTGGGGATAGAGGCTACTCGCAAGAGGAGCTTCCAGGCGATGTTCAGAAGGAGCGTCGCGTCGACCTCCCACACCCCACCCCCTCGGAGAAGCTCACCTTCTCCTCGGAGGATATACCAGACTTCGAAGACCCGTTCTGTGACGCCTTGGTGATCCAGACGGCGATTAAAAACTTCACAGTCTCCCGGATCTTGGTCGACAAGGGGAGTTCGGTGAATGTTATCTTCAAGAAGGCCTTCGATGCGTTGGAGGTGGAACCGAAGAGGGTGCATGTTGGATCGGTAGGCGCCCTTAGAGGGGGGGGGGGAGGGGGGGTGAATAAGGGTTTTAAAAACTTATAATATATTTTGAATAACTTTGAAAAAGATTTGATTATTAAACTAGAGAAGATCAAGACAAATCAAGTAAAGTAAAAGTAAAAACATGATTTTATTAACTTGAGAAGCATGATTACAAAACATGATCTCTTATCGAAGCTAGAAATCAAAGCTAATAGAAAGACTCTTTTTGTTTTCTATACCGACTCGTATCCCCACGAACCAGTTGGCTTTAGCCGATCCTTCCCCGGATACGGCCTCAAGCCGCTCTAGCCAACCCTTCCCCGGATATGGCCTCGAGCACCCCCTAGACCTACACCCGAGACCTAGTCGCCAACACGAGGCAAATTTCAGCCCTAAGTCCTACCCAGACCTAGTCGCCAACACGAGGCGAATTTACTACACGATTACAAGAGAAGATGTGAAATAAAAAGACAATAATAAAAACTCCCTCTATGTAGATCTCTTGGAGAAGTAGACGAAGACGCAGAGTATGATCGTAGTCGATGCGGTCTTTCGTCACGATGATGGTGCGTGTTGAAATCTTCTCCACGGATCTCCTTTAGTCTTTGTGGATTTGTGGGAGTATATCTCTGAACCTTCCTCTCTCTGTTGTAGCACGAAGCTCTGGAATTCTGGATCTCTAGAGGCTTAGGAAGTCAGAGCCAAGATGTCCTTTTTATAGCCTTGGAGCTAGCGCCTGCGCTATCGCTACCGCCGACGCTATCCTAGTTTAGGAAATATTCTTCGCGTGAGAATCCTTCATTTTAAGCAAGCCGGCCGCCTTCCTCTATTGCTTTGCGCTATCGCCGGCGCTATCAGCTACAGCCGACGCTATCCCAAATTAGGACATGTTTTGCGCGGCAGAATCTTCAATCCGAGGAAACAATTTTTCCTTGCCTTCTGTGTGCGTCGCTACCGCCTGCGCTATCGGCTACTGCCATGCGCTATCTCCTTCCATATGTGCTCCTGGAATTGCGCTATCATCGCTAGCGCCAGACGCTACGTGCTACCGCCAGCGCTAGTGGGAGTACTGTCTTCTGTTTTCATTCGTCGGAATTCGTCGGGAGTTCTCGAGAACATTCGACGAATTGACTTAGCCGCACATTTTCCTTCACAAGTCTGCCTTTTTGACTTCTGTCAGCGTTCGTCGATATTCGTCGGGAGTTCACGAGAACATTTGACGAATAGACTTAGCCGCATAAATTTCTTCTTCAAACTAGAAATTTGGCTTCTGTCTAGATTCATCGAGATTCATCGGAACTTCATGTGACATCTCGACGAATTGACTTAGCGCCTGCGCTAGTACTACCGCCAGCGCTAGTGGAAGATTATGATTTGATGGCTCAACTTTGGGGGCAACCTTCTTATGTAATCCTTGAGTCATGTGGACTTTGTTATCCTGCACACTTAAACACACAAGATCAAATACACATAGGTTTTGTTATTCTCAAACCTAGGAGATGCGGAAGACCATGTTCCAACAAACTCCCCCTTTTGATAATAATAAAACCATTAATGATAAATCAGAGCATTAATATATATAAGCATGAAGAAACATACTTGTGTGTGTGTGAGAGTGATGACTTAGGATAATGAACAATTTTGGCATTTAGAATTGCTCCCCCTAAATACATGCTCCCCCTAAGTGAATGCTCCCCTAATATGTAAGCTATCATCTTAATTAAGCATTATATTTTGATAGCAGATTATATTTATCATGTTAGTTCTCCCCCTTTTGTTATTAGCAAAAGCGGGTAAGGAGATACCACTTAAAAGTTGATAATTAGATAAAAGCATGATCGAGCTTGTAGAGAATGAAATGAGAAGGAGTTGTAGAATTCTTTTCATTGAAATTGATCAGAGTTTGAGTATCAAAATATTTTCATAAATCAGAGTTTGTAGCATAAACAAAATGTAATGATTTCCAAGTAACTAAACTACCTAGACAATATGTCTACACCCTAGCCCCGTACTAAGTGACGGATGGGCATGAGGAGCTGCATACATGCCGTAGGTTGGGGTGTTAGTCCCATATGCAAACACTAGACACAACTTAACCTAGCACTCTTTCCCCCCAGTGCCTCGCAAGGCCCCACTGGAACCCTCCCCGATTAAGGACAAGACATGACTAGAGATAAAGGTTATCTAATGTCTACAACCCTACGCCCCCGCTATGGTGAGAAATGAAGTCATGGATAATAATTATTGGAAACATATAAGCGTTTTAGATCTAATGACATAGCCCATGGAGTTATATTTTTATTTGAATTTATGAAAAACACTCTCATAGCTATTTTGAAGTCCATTAATAAATCAGAGTTTTAGCGTAATAACATTTTCATAGAAATAAATCAGAGGTTTATAGCAAAAAGATTCATGTTAAAAGCAACTAATATAAAGTTTACCAAGCAAGTCTACCACTTGTTGCAAGAGAGGAATTTGAAGATTCAAGTGATGATGCACACAAAATGAAAGACTTTAAATAGGCATGAAAGCGCAAGGTAAAACAATTATATGGTTATGATGTGGAAGACTTATTGAAATACAAGAACATCTTATTGTAATCAATGATGATCCATAAAAAGATATAAGAGTTAAATTTCAAAAAGAAGATGTTTTTGTAAATCATTTTTCAATTAAAATCTTTAAGCTTGATAATGAAGTAACCAAGCATGAAATAATGTTATCAAAAAGAGATTACTACAATGTTACTTTAATTCACAATTTCAAAACATACCAAACATTGTAGAAAGCATGCTAGGTTATCTAGTGCATTTCATAAGTAAAGAATAGTATAAAATTAGCATTAGGATCCAATACTCATGAGAAGAAGTGTTATGGAAGATAATGATGTGTACATAAGTGTATTCTTTAGTAGAGTAAACACATGTTTTAATCAAAAATACAAGTGATATGTAAAGTAAGAGCACAATAAAACACAAATAATTTTACTTCCACAAACTTCAATGCACAAAAAAATGTACAACTACCCAGGTGCTTTGCACACACAATGCTCATTAAGACTTATCAGGGTGCAAAGTAGTGCTTGGGGGATCACATAATTTTATTCTTCAAGATTGATTTTTATTGTGATCCGGTGTACTTAAGAATAAGTGGTCTTTATTTTTAATTAAAGTTATGGTTTGCACAAGATACTTTACTATTCTTTCCAAGGTGCTTAACCTCACAACGCTTATTAAGACTTATCAGGAGGTTCAGGTAGTGCTTGGCGGAGTTATCTTTGTCACTTTATTTTATGATATTTGTTTTGTACAAAGTTCTCCGAATACACTTATTTTGCAAACCAATATAATTTATAAAAACATAACCACTTTTCTTAACTTTTAAAGTGCAAACAAAGGTTGTGTAGGTAAGATACTTGTGTAATTTTAATTTATTGTACTATTACAAAACATACACAAGCATTCTTAGATTAAACACATAAGTAGACAATGCCAAAATAAGTGAGTGAATAAAGATCATTATCAAACATAAAACATTTACTCATACTTAGAGGCATGCTACGCATAGTTCTACACAACTTTTACAATATAATTGATGCACATATTAATAGATGTATCAAAGCATGATGAAAACACTGTTCAAAGTAGTTTGAAAAGATAAATTTCAACATTATAGAAGTTCTAAATAATAGATTAAATCATGCTTGATTTTCTCAATGATGTCCATACAGTATTTTTGATATTTTTGAAGAATAATTTTTAGTTAAAGTTTGAACTTATAAAATTGATCTTGGACTTCCCGAGGACAACCTAGTGAGAGGTTCGCCCGGTACTAGGTGATATGATGGGATGATAGCCCAAATCACCCTTTCGCAAGATACAAGTAAATAGTTAAGTTCAAAAATAACAATTTTTGATATTTTTTTGTTTTATATTTTTGTATTTGATTTTTGCTTTTAGAAATAAAATTTAAACAAATGACAAAAAAAACACAAGGGCAAAACATATAATTTTTTTGTAATTTGGCTTTGGTATTTTTGTATTTGATTTTTCAAAAACAAGTACAAGCAGAATTGCAAAAATGAGTAGTACATATAAAATAATATATTTTTATTTATTTTTCAGAATTTTAAAATTTCCGAAAATCGAAGACTCGAGCTAGCGCCGACGTTAGGTCCTAGCGCCCGCGTTAGCTCACAGAGAGTGCTTATTTTAATCATATGGCCTAGATTTTCTTTGATTTGGCTTCTGATTTTTCTTAATTATGTTTTTGCAATGTAAGGCCTGTCAAATGAAGTGATGAGATGAGAAGAAATCGCAAAAAGTTGCGGAAGTTAAAATTAGTACATGAGTTTCATCTTCATTAGGGTTTCATATTTATTAAACCTTAATTATTGAGTTTTGCACAACATATGCATGAGTGAATTAATCATAAATAAGTGAAATAATATTCATGCAATTTTTTAATTCCGATTTAAATATGATTATGATTAAACATACTTGGGGTAATTGAAAATGACGCAAATATATTAACTACCTAAGCAAAACTTGCGCATTTTATAGATTTAGCCTAATACCCCTAAAATACACCTTTTAAATCCATTTTGACACTTATTTCATTTAGTCTTAATAATATCATATAACAAATTTAGTTTTTCAAATTTTATAAGACTTTTAGGAAATGGATTTAGAAGGATAGAAATAAAAAGGATAAGTAGATCACTTGAAAAATGACATGACTGTTATTCAATTTTATTCAATTTAATTTATTTATGAATTTTGGTTTAATATGAGAGAGTCATATCACAAGTCATATAAAGTGATCAAATCATGATGGTTCAACAAAAATAAAAACAAACAACAAAAAAAGAAATTAAGCATATCATGAAGTAGATAATTGATATTTTATTTTTAGTTGATTTATACTTCATGCAAATAATTGGATACTAATGAATGAGAGATTTAGGTATCCAAAGAGGACCGGGTGTGACGATTCCTTTGGGTACCCAAATACATCGTGTTTGCTTTTGAGGAGATGGAAGTGAATGAGCCCTTTTGAGTGGAGTTTGTGTTTCATCTTTAACTTTGGGTCTCCATTCAAATCTTGGTTTAACATTATTTTTAGTTTTCAAATTTCCATAATCATTTACTTGAACATTTGGATTAAAAAGGTTTTTGAATTTATAATTTGAAGGAAATTTGTTTGTATTTAATTTTAGGTTGGGAGAAACATGATTTTGTAAATTATGATGATTTTGATTTTGATTTACAAATCCTTTATGTTCCTTACTCCCATTTTTAAACTTAGGTAAGATGTTCATATTCATATTCAACTTGTTTTTAGATATAGTTTGATATTGTGAATTTGTATTTACAATTTTCATAAGCAAGTTGATTTTTGATTTTAATTCATCATTTTTAATCTTTAAATTATGTCTAGCTTTATTATAGGCGATTGTGCTATTTTTAAGAGTTGAAACAATTGAATCTATATGATCTTGATAGTTATTTCTATATTCATCAAATGTTTCATCCATCTCTTTAATTTCAATTTTATATTCTTTACACTTAGCACAATCATTTTTCAAAGATGAATTTTCTAAACATAATTTTTTATTTTGTTCTTTTATCAAAAGAAGTTCCTTTTCAAGTTCCTTGCATTTTTCTTTTAAGTCATCAAATTCCATACAAGGTGTAGTGTTTTCAACTAAAGAACCATGGATAGAACTAGATAAATTTAAATTTGATTGTTCATTAATTTTTGCCTTTAAATTTTTATTTTCTAAGTGCAAATGTTTATTAGCATCTTTTAATTTCTTAATTTTGCGCTTTGTAGTTTGAAGCAATTGTAATGTAGAAATAGAAGTACAAAAATTGGATTTGATTTCCTTACATTGCTTTCGGGAGAGGCACGATTTGAGCATATCGTTTCTTTAACATCTTTTTGGCACTCCTCTTCCGAAGACAATACTTCTTCTATTCCATTAGATGTGTGCTCCATTGATCCGTCATGAGAGGAGCATTCTTGAAGACTTGTGCAAGCTTGCATATTCTTCGGTTCTTGCGATTGTTCCATACCTGTAGAAGGAGAATCATACATTTCTTCAAGAAATTTCCATACTTTGTATGCACTGGAAAAATAATATATTAATTTAAAAATATCTTGAGATAAAGCACAAAAAATATAATGCATAGCTTTTGCATTTAGGTGACGCTCTTGTTTATTTGATTCGTACGCTGGTCTAACTATTGCTATATCCCATGCATTGATATCTAAACTTTTAATAAATCTTTCCATTAATAATTTCCACCCTTTATAATTTCTCCCTTCGAATAAGGGTGGTTTAGGAGATTTTTCTTCTTCATAAAAATTTACCCCACTAGTAGAAGCGAGATCATGAGACGCCATTATTCCCGGTTGTTAAGCCGATTTGGAATAACCTCGCTCTGATACCACTTGTTGGATCGGTAGGCGCCCTTAGAGGGGGGGGTGAATAAGGGTTTTAAAAACTTATAATATATTTTGAATAACTTTGAAAAAGCTTTGATTATTAAACTAGAGAAGATCAAGACAAATCAAGTAAAGTAAAAGTAAGACATGATTTTATTAACATGAGAAGCATGATTACAAAACTTGATCTCTTATCGAAGCTAGAAATCAAAGCTAATAGAAAGACTCTTTTTGTTTTCTATACCGACTCGTATCCCCACGAACTGGTTGGCTTTAGCCGATCCTTCCCCGGATACGGTCTCAAGCCGCTCTAGCCAACCCTTCCTCGGATATGGCCTCGAACACCCCCTAAACCTACACCCGAGACCTAGTCACCAACACGAGGCAAATTTCAGCCCTAAGTCCTACCCAGACCTAGTCGCCAACACGAGGCGAATTTACTACACGATTACAAGAGAAGATGTGAAATAAAAAGACAATAATAAAAACTCCCTCTATGTAGATCTCTTGGAGAAGTAGACGAAGACGCAGAGTATGATCGTAGTCGATGCGGTCTTTCGTCACGATAATGATGCGTGTTGAAATCTTCTCCACGGATCTCCTTTAGTCTTTATGGATTTGTGGGAGTATATCTCTGAACTTTCCTCTCTCTGTTGTAGCACGAAGCTTTGGAATTCTGGATCTCTAGAGGCTTAGGAAGTCGGAGCCAAGATGTCCTTTTTATAGCCTTGGAGCTAGCTCCTGCTCTATCGCTACCTCCTGCGCTACCCCAGTTTAGGAAATATTCTTCACGTGAGAATCCTTCATTTTAAGCAAGCCGACCGCCTTCCTCTATGGCTTTGCGCTATCGCCGACGCTATCAGCTACCGCCGGCGCTATCCCAAATTAGGACATGTTTTGCGCGGCAGAATCTTCAATCTGAGGAAACAATTTTCCCTTGCCTTCTGTGTGCGTCGCTACCGCCTGCGCTATCGGCTACCGCCAGGCGCTATCTCCTTCCATATGTGCTCCCGGAATTGCGCTATCATCGCTAGCGCCAGGCGCTACGTGCTACCGCCAGCGCTAGTGGGAGTACTGTCTTCTGTTTTCATTCGTCGGAATTCATCGAGAGTTCTCGAGAACATTCGACGAATTGACTTAGCCGCACAATTTCCTTCACAAGTCTACCTTTTTGACTTCTGTCTGCGTTCATCGATATTCGTCGGGAGTTCACGAGAACATTCGACGAATAGACTTAGCCGCAGAAATTTCTTCTTCAAACTAGAAATTTGGCTTCTGTCTAAATTCGTCGAGATTCATCGGAACTTCACGAGACATATCGACGAATTGACTTGGCGCCTGCGCTAGTACTACCGTCAGTTCTAGTGGATGATTTGGATTTGATGGCTCAACTTTGGGGGCAACCTTCTTATGTAATCCTTGAGTCATGTGGACTTTGTTATCCTGCACACTTAAACACATAAGATCAAATACACATAGGTTTTGTTATTCTCAAACCTAGGAGATGCGGAAGACCATGTTCCAACAGTGCAAGCCTCAGATGGACCCCTGTTTGGGTTTTCACGGGAAAGGAAGGAGGTCGAGGGAGGAGTCGGCCTA
Organism: Dactylorhiza incarnata; assembly: GCA_033032865.1. Lineage (NCBI taxonomy): Eukaryota > Viridiplantae > Streptophyta > Magnoliopsida > Asparagales > Orchidaceae > Dactylorhiza > Dactylorhiza incarnata. The sequence continues at coordinate 3,371,589 of JAWHQI010000213.1, forward strand.
CAGGTGACATTGGGAGGGGTCCCCAGGGACTGCCGGTTCGTCATAGTGGACGCTCCGAGCAACTACAATGCCATATTCGGATGCCCTCTCATCAGCACCTTCCGATGCGTCCCCTCATCCTTCCATCAGTGTTTGAAGTTCTACAGCGGAGGAGTTCAGGTCCGGATCCAGTGGGATGCAAAAGTGGCGAGGCAGTGTTATGTGGATGCCGTCAACACCGTCACCTGGATGGCAGAAGCTGAAAGGATGAATAGAGAGATGAAGAGGCCGGAGGGGCCAGAAGGAGAGGAGAAGGAGGGAGAAGGAGAGAGCAGCACCCAAGGGGATAAGAGGGTGGAGGCTCAGGAAGAACGTGCCGAGCCGATGGAGGAGGACGTTGCGGAAGGAGGGGAGATCATGGCCGAAGAAAGGGGGGAAAGGGGGCGGATGGTAAGAGCCAACCCGGCTTGAGGTGGCAGAAGAAGTTGTCGAGATGGAGGTCACCACCATGGAGGGGAGAGTGGAAAAGGTGCAGATCAGCGGGGGCCTTGGCCCGGAGGATAGGACAAGGATGCTAGAATGCATCTAGAGGAAAGTGGACATCTTCGCATGGAGCACGACAGACATGCCAGGCATCGATGCAGACATGGCCTGCCACCGACTCAACCTGGAGCCAGGGGCCCGCCCCATCCGACAGAAAAGGAGGGCCATCGCCGACAAACTGGAGGGGCCGATCCGCGAGGAGGTGGAGAAGCTCCTCAAAGCAGGTTTTGTATCAGAGATCCAGTACCCAGGCTGGGTCTCCAATGTCGTCATGGTGAAGAAGGGCGATGGCCGCTTTCGTATGTGTATCGATTTTTCTCTATTAAATAAAGCATGCCCTAAGGATTGTTATCCCCTGCCTCGAATCGACGCGCTGGTTGACTCAGCCGTCGGTTTTCCTGTAATGTCTTTCTTAGATGCTTTTTCAGGTTATCATCAGATTAGGATGCATCCCCCGGACGTCAAAGACGTCTCCTTTATCACAAGAGAGGGGTGTTATAGCTATAAGATGATGCCGTTCGGGCTAAAGAATGCAGGGGCGACATACCAAAGAATGATGGACCGGGTCTTCCGGGAGCAAAGGGGAAGGAACTTGGAGGTTTATGTAGATGACCTCATGGTGAAAAGCAAGAGCGTGAGCTCTCTCCTCCAGGACCTCCAGGAGACCTTCGCCACCCTGTGCAAGTACAAGATGCGGATTCGGGGCCAGCAAGGGGAAGTTCCTGGGTCACCTTCTTACCCCCTCAGGGGTGGAACGTAACCCGGACAAAGTAAAAGCCATAATGGAGTTGGGCTCGCCTCGAAACGCAAAGGAAGTTCAGCGCCTAACCGGGAAGCTCGCATGGTTGAGTAGGTTTCTCTCCCGGGCTGGAGAAAATGCTCCCCCTTCTTCAAGGTGTTGCGAGGCAATCAGAAGTTCGAATGGACGGAGGAATACGAGGGAGCCTTCCAGGCCCTGAAAAGCCAACTCACCAAGGCACCACTGCTCTAAGGTCCTAAGGAAGGAGAGGATCTAACCCTGTATTTGGGGGTTGGGTCTGAAGCCGTGAGCTCAGTCTTGATCTGAGAGGAAGGAAGGAAGCAGCTTCCCATTTACTACGTAAGCAGAGTTTTGAAGAAGGCAGAGCTCCGATACCCGATTTTGGAGAAACTAGCTTTCGCCCTGGTCATCTCGGCCAGGAAGCTCAGGCCATACTTCCAGGCCCATTCAATCCAGGTAGTGACTGACCACCCCCTCCGCAAAATCTTCGAAGGGGTAGAGCACTCGGGGAGGCTCGCGAAGTGGTCGGTGGAGGTAAGTTAGTTCGATATCTCCTTCGTCCCGCGGCTGTCAATGAAAGCTCAAGCGGTAGCAGATTTCATGGCGGACTATATGGTCGAAATGGAAGAGGAGAAAGCTCTTCACCACCTCCCCTGGAAGCTGTTGGTCGATGGGGCATCATGCAAGAGCTCCTTGGGAGGAGGGGTAGTATTGGAAAGCCCTCACAGAGTAAAAATTGAGCAGATGCTAGTAATACATTTCCCCATCACCAATAACCAGGAGGAATATGAGGCAGTGATTGCTGGCCTACGTCTGGCCCAGGAGTTGGGGGTCCATGACGTGGAAGTCCTCACCGAATTGATGGTCATAGCCTCGCAGATCAGGGGTGAGTTCGAAGCAAGGGAGCCCACACTCATGAGGTATCAGAGCAAAGTAAGGCGCCTCATCGGGGCATTCAAAACCTTCTCCATCAGGCACGTACCAAGGGAAGAGAGTGCCCCGGCGAATCGGTTGGCTAAGTCAGGCCCTCTGGCCGGAGGGACCTTGACAGATCTGTTTTGCCCTTCAATTGAGGAAGGGGAACTCATGGATATCGAGTAACGACCCTCGTGGAAGGATCCCTTCATGACTTTCCTAGCAACGGGCAAGTTTCCGGAAGAAGTTCTGGATCAAAGGCGCTTTCGGTACAAGTCCGCCTACTACGTGCTTCATGAAGGGGACTTGTATCGGAAGACTCTCTCAGGATTCTTGGCACGATGCATTTTTGAGGCAGAGGTCCCGAGGGTCCTGTAGGAAATTCATTCTGGCGAATGCGGTGGTCATTCGGGGAGCAGCATATTGGAAGCAAGGGTAATGAGGCAGGGGTACTTCTGGCCAACTCTGAGCAAGGACGCGCCAGAGTTCACCAAGAAGTGCCAAAAATGTCAGCTGTTCGCTCCACTTCAACTCATATAGGCTCAGAGGCTTAGGAGCATCACAGCACCTTGGCCCTTCGTCATATGGGGAATGGACCTGGTAGGGCCTTTTCCTCAGGCCAGCGGACAGAGAAGGCTCCTCCTGGTCATAATCGACTACTTCTCAAAGTGGTTGGAGGTTAAGGCGTTGGCTAGGTAACCTCCCAGATCATCCGCAACTTCATATGGGGGGAGATCATATGTCGACACGGACTCCCACAAGCCATAGTCACGGATAATGGCCCGCAATTCTCCAGTGAGGAGTTTATCAGTTTTTATAGCCAGTTGGGGATAGATCTCAGATTCACATCCGTTCACCACCCCAGGATAAACGGGCAGGTGGAGGCAACAAACAAGATCATAGTAAACTTACTCAAGAAGAAGGTAGAGAAATTGAAAGGTAATTGGGTGGAGCAACTCCCGTCGGTCCTATGGGCTCTAAGGACTACCCCCAGCACCGCCACGGGCGAAACCCCCTTCAAGCTCTCTCACAGCTGCGAGGCCGTCATCCCTATGGAATTCGAAGTCAAGACGCCACGGGTAAGGGCCGCATCAGATGGTGATGAAGAATGGAGAGCGGGAAACGAGGAGGAGTTGCGGCTCTCCCTAGATCTTATTGAGGAGGCCCGAGATCTCGCGCCATTCGCCAAGAGGAAGTCAAACAACGGATGGCCAAGTACTTCGACAAACACATCAGGGTCAAGCAATTCGAGAAAGGAGACCTCGTGTTAAAAAAGGTCGATGCGGCCGGAAGGTCTGCCGCAGTAGGTAAGCTCAATCCCAATTGGGAGGGGCCCTACGTAGTGGAAGAAGAATTGAAATCAGAGGGATACCACCTCCAAAATTTGGAGGGCGAGTCCCTCAGTCACACATGGAGTGGTGACGAACTAAAACATTTTTATTCCTAAGACCATGTAATAAGAATACTTGTGCTTTGAAATTCCATTTTTCATATATATATGAGCATAGTGCAATCGTTTCCATGAGAATTGTGAAAAAATCTCGAAGGTTGGCCCTGAGCAGACCCGTTGTCCAGGCCATCACCTAGCTGGCAGGGCCGAAGGCTCACTCGGTGGCAGGTTCTGAAGGTTCAAAGGTTTGGCCCCGAGCAGACCCGCTGCCCAGGCTCTCACCTAGCTGGCAGGGTCGAAGGCTCACTCGATGGTAGGTTCTAAAGGTTCAAAGGTTAGGCCCTAAGCAGACCCGCTGTCCAGGCTCTCACCTAGCTAGCAGGGCGGAAGGCTCACTCGGTGGTAGGTTCTAAAGGTTCAAAGGTTAGGCCCCGAGCAGACCCGCTGTCTAGGCTCTCGCCTAGCTGGCAGGGCCTAAGGATCACTTGGTGGCAGGTTCTAAAGGTTCAAAGGTTAGCCCCGAGCAGACCAGCTATCCAGGCTCTCATCTAGCTGGCAGGGCCGAAGGATCACTTGGTGGCAGGTTCTAAAGGTTCAAAGGTTAGGCCCCGAGCAGACACGCTGTCCAGGCTCTCACCTAGGTGGAAGGGCCGAAGGCTAACTCGGTGGCAGGTTCTAAAGTTTCAAAGGTTAGGCCCCGAGCAGACCCGCTGTCCAAGCTCTCACCTAGCTGGCTGGGCCAAAGGCTCACTCGGTGGCAGGTTCTGAAGGTTCAAAGGTTAGGCCCCGAGCAGACCCGCTGCCCAGGCTCTCACCTAGCTGGCAGGGCCGAAGGCTCACTCGGTGGCAGGTTCTAAAGGTTCGAAGGTTAGGCCCGGAGCAGACCCGCTGTACAGGCTCTCACCTAGCTGGCAGGGCCGAAGGCTCAATCGGTGGCAGGTTCTAAAGGTTCGAAGGTTAGGCCCCAAGCAGACCCGCTGTCCAGGCTCTCACCTAGCTGGCAGGGCCGAAGGCTCACTCGGTGGCAGGTTCTAAAGGTTCAAAGGTTAGGCCCGGAGCAGACCCGCTGTCCAGGCACTCACCTAGCTGGCAGGGCCGAAGGCTCACTCGGTGGCAGGTTCTAAAGGTTCAAAGGTTAGGCCCCAAGCAGACCCGCTGTTCAGGCTCTCACCTAGCTGGCAGGGCCGAAGGCTCACTCGGTGGCAGGTTCTAAAGGTTCTAAGGTTAGGCCCCGAGCAGACCCGCTGTCCAGGCTCTCACCTAGCTGGCAGGGCCGAAGGCTCACTCAGTGGCAGGTTTTAAAGGTTCGAAGGTTAGGCCCCGAGCAGACCCGCTGTCGATGCTCTCACCTAGCTGGCAGGGCTGAAGGCTCACTCGGTGCCAGGTTCTAAAGGTTCGAAGGTTAGGCCCCGAGCAGACCCACTGTCCAGGCTCTCACCTAGCTGGCAGGGTCGTAGGCTCACTCGGTGGCAGGTTCTAAAGGTTTGAAGGTTTGGCCCCAAGCAGACCCGCTGTCCAGGTTCTCACCTAGCTGGCAGGGGCGAAGGCTCACTCGGTGGCAGGTTCTAAAGGTTTGAAGGTTAGGCCCCGAGCAGACCCGCTGTCCAGGCACTCACCTAGCTGGTAGGGCCGAAGGCTCACTCAGTGGCAGGTTCTAAAGGTTCGAAGGTTAGGCCCCAAGCAGACCTGCTGTCCAGGCTCTCACCTAGCTGGCAGGGCCGAAGGCTCACTCGGTGGCAGGTTCTAAAGGTTCGAAGGTTAGGCCCCGAGAAGACCCGCTGTCCAGGCTCTCACCTAGCTGGCAGGGCCGAAGGCTCACTCGGTGGCAGGTTCTAAAGGTTCGAAGGTTAGGCCCCGAGCAGACCCGCTGTTGAGGCTCTCACCTAGCTGGCAGGGCCGAAGGCTCACTCAGTGGCAGGTTCTAAAGGTTCGAAGGTTAGGCCCCGAGCAGACCCGCTGTCCAGGCTCTCACCTAGCTGGCAGGGCCGAAGGCTCACTCGGTGGCAGGTTCTAAAGGTTCTAAGGTTAGCCCCCGAGCAGACCCGCTGTCCAGGATCTCACCTAGCTAGCAGTGCCGAAGGCTCACTCGGTGGCAGGTTCTAAAGGTTCAAAGGTTAGGCCCCGAGCAGACCCGCTGTCCAGGCTCTCACCTAGCTGGAAGGGTCGAAGGCTCACTCGGTGGCAGGTTCTATAGGTTCAAAGGTTAGGCCCCAAGCCGACCCGCTGTTCAGGCTCTCATGTAGCTGGCAGGGCCGAAGACTCACTCGGTGGCAGGTCCTAAAGGATTCAAAGATTGGCTAAGTAAGAAAGAAAAGTTCAAGGCGAAAAATTAAGAGGGGACAAGTCTGGATATGAGATCAGTGAATAGGGCCCATCTCTGGAACACTCGCTAACAAATAATACAGATAAACGTCGACACTCGGCCGGCGAAGTGCGCGGCGAAAACTCCAGCCTATCTAAGGGTCGCGAGACGCCACATGAGGGATGGGCGAAAACCACACCAAGCCGAGTGGCCCGCCTCTCACTTGACGTTGACTCATGCGATACGACCGCCCCTGGCGAGTGATCCAGGGGTGAGGGGGGCGAGTGTAACAGCCCGCCATTTGCCAGCATAGGCGAGATGGGACAGGTTCCCTCCATAATTCGCCGAGCGGCCGCAACAATCGTGCAACGACGCAACGTCCTAAAGAGCCTAGCAAGACACGAAAACGTAATTGAGAAGCAATCGCAAATAAAGGCCAGCATTAACAAAAAAGGGAGAGGGGGTCCCGCCCCCGATATATTTCAAAACAAGTGCTTGGAATAAAGGTTAATCATAAAGTACATTTTTTAGGGATTCCTAGGGCTACCGCCGGAAAGTCCGCGGCTCGCGTCTGAATCAACGAGGATGGTCTCATCTTTCCGCAGAGGGTCCTCATCTTCGGGGATGGGAACTGGCACGAAGATGTCCGGCATGACCTGACGGGCAGAAAACATCTCGGCTCCTTCCTTCAGGTATCCGACATCGCGAAGTACCTGCAGCGTATGCTCCGCGTCATCTTGCACACTCTCCTGCAGTAGCTCCTCAAACTCATAATCGGAGTAAAAATGTTTCTTACTCCCTTCCCCAAGGGTCAAGGCCGTCGCGTCTCGCAAGCACTGGACCTCGACTTTAGACTCCCGAACTTCATCCTCTAGTCCAGCCACTCGCACGCGGAGCATTGCGGCGCTGGTAGTGTCCTGCGAAAAGGGAGATGATAAGACGGGGAGAAGAAAAGCGAAAAAATAAACGCTTTCGGGAAATCGCGTACCTCCCGAACGGGGCGACTGGCAAGAAGGGTCTCGACAGCCTCCAACTTGAGCTTCAGCTCCAAGACCTCGGCGGAAGCGAGGGATCGAGTAGTCTCCACGTCGCTAAGATTCCACGCGAGGTTGACGCTGCGGCGCGAAGACATATGTGCGAGCTTGAAGGCTCGGAGGAGTGCTCGCGAGGTCTCGTGAGCGAGCTCCTGGGTCTTTTCGGCATCAAAGACATCTGCGTCGTCTCTGCCGTAGAGAGCGTAGCCGATGGCGTGGGCTTCACCGCTGGCGACCTCGGTCTCGATCTAGGAAGAATGGAGGGTGGAGAGCGATACCCTGTTTGCATTCCTGTCCCACTGAACGAACGGGGCTCCTATGGGGTCCACAAACTTTTCACCGTGCGCAAAATTTTGATGATCCCTGGGCAGCGGCTTCGAACGAATCTCCTTCTGCGGAGCCGAGGTCCCAGCCGGAGCATTCATGGCAGGAGCCACGACCAAGGTTCCCTTACCCTTTACGGGTGGGGGGGGGGGGGTCCTTCTCCTTCGCGGAGGGGGATGTTTTATCCTTCGCGGAGGTAGGGGTTTTCGATTTCTTAGACGAAGAGGCGGGAAGGGGAGCATCCGGCCTCCGCTTTTGGCCGCCAAACTTAGAGGATTCCAGGTCCTCCCGACAGAGCTCTGCGGCGGCCCGCACAGTAGACAGGGAGGGTCCCAATGCCGTCCCCGCCGGATGAGGGGGATGGAGCGGGAAGTCGCGCACACCTGCATCCATAAGAAGTTCACTCAACGGGAAAGTGAGGGGGAGAGGCGAGTTTGAGCACACCGAAACCACCCAAACTTACCCTCGCCCGGAGGAATAGGCGGGAGCGAGTTGACGTTTTGCCGGAGATAAACAACGTCCATCCCGTGCTCCAAGATATACTGATGAAGCTTGGCCACGTGACCGCCCAGCGGCGGGGGTTTGAAGGTCGACTCCTCCTCTTGCACCAACGCGAAGAGAACGTTGCTGAAGTTCCTGCAGACGAAGACAAAGCTGCGAGTCCAATCATGGTTCTTGTTTGCTAGACCGGCCACCTTGAGCGGATTCTGGCCCGAGAACAAAGCCGTCCCGCTCTTCGCCCGGAAGGTGAAGAGCTTGCGGAAGACGGGTAGGCTAAACTCTATCCCCTCCTCGCGCAGGTAGCAGGCGAACCCCACCAACATGGCAATGGAGTTTGGATTGAGCTGGGCGGGGATGAATCCAAAGTAGTGGAGCGTCTGACGAAGCTCTGGTCAGATGGGGAGGCGGAAGCCCACCTCAAAGTGCTCCAGCGGAATCGCGAGGACGCCCGGGGTGAAAATATTGATGAGGTCGTCTGACCCGGGGCGGGTTGCGGAAAAGGCCGGCGGGATGTAGTCTGCGACGGTGGTCATATATTCCTCTTCGATAAGATCGCAGGGGTCAAAATCCTGCTGAGCAAACGCATTCGCGCATTTGCCCCTGCCATCCGGCTCGCCACCCATCTTGCGAGAGCAAGGAAAATCTGAGGTCACACGGATGAGAGAAGGGCGAGTGCTTGAGAGAGGATAGAGATGGGTGGTCAAAGTGAAACGTAATAAATGAAGTTGGTAGAGTCAACTATTTATAGAAAAGTGAAAACTCGGGGGATTTCCTAAGCAGCGGGTGTGCGGATAGTGACCGCGCTTCTCCGATGCCTCGAAACCCGCGCCAAGACTTCTCGCCCGTTAGTGGCGAAGGCAAGATGAATGGTCGCCCGGCGGGAAGTAAGACAGCTAAAAGTCATTAGATGGCGCGCGAGACGCCAACATTCGGCGGAAGTGCAAGAAGTTATAAGAAACCAAGGCGGAATAGAAAGGAAAAAGAGCCATTCGCAGAACGCAGTCAGAAAATTATTACAGAATCAAAAGAGTTTAGTAATGTCTTTGCGAAACACTAGCAGTGGAGCCAAGGGAGCGAGTGTCGGTAGGCTAATGCTCGAGCCAATGCCATCAACCCCGACCTCGCGTCCCCGCCACCGAAGGCATTCATGGGTTATAATAAGTGTTCATAGAGGTGATTTCTCGGTTGGCCAAATGCAGTTGGTCCCTGGATCGCGCAGCGTGCCTCCCGGGAGAAAGTTTCCCATCCTCATCGCCCAGGCGCTCCACCTCAGCAAGGAGACGCGCACAGTCTCGGCGGAGAGACTTTAGCTCGCGCCTTGTGTCAATCCGCTGCCCGTCTAGCTGTCCTGCGAGGTCTTGCTGCATGAAGATGAGCTTGCCAAGCACCTCCTTCATTCACTCCTTCATGGTCTGGGCGTCGGAAGGGTCACCTAGAAAATCTGAAAGCTCCCCAGAGGAAGGAGGCGGCGAGACCATCCCTTCTCCTCCCTCATAGTAGGATCCCATAGGGGAGGCCTCCCGATGACCTGCGGAAACAAAAATGTTGGTCTTGATAGGTAAAAGGATCACATCAGAGCGGGTGAGCTCATTAACCCGGCACGCTGCTTGGGAGGGGGGAGCATGGATGGCTGCCCCTTGAATAAGCTAGTGGAAGGATGCAGAGACTTCCCCCTCCTGGGGCGGTAGGGCACCTGGTTGACGACTGCATGAGTACGACCAAGGTCTCAGCCCGGAGATCCCCCGTGCCCATTCGGGGAGACAGGAGTTCCCTGGCGAAGGGGAGAGCGGCGAGGGGTGGAAGGCCGTTCTGTGGTATCAGGATTAAGGGCTGCGAGAAGTAGCGATCAGAGGCAAGAAATATGCGGAAAAATTACAACTATTTACCAATTACCAGTTTGCAGCAGGGTCTCACCCCGAGTGTTCAAGGGAGCAAGGCTCTCGTCAGGAGGGGGTCTCGCATCATCAGGCGGTGGCATTGCTATTTTCATCAGATCGGTCCCGTGATCTTTCGCGGGAGCCGATGCCTCCTGCGAATGGTCAGCACCGTGGTAATGATGCTATCTCGAGGGTCAGCAGGGGGATCAAAGGAAATGAGAGTACCTGCATCTACATATCAGGAGGAGGGTTATTTGTCGGATGAGGGGACTCCGAGGCGGACTTGCCCTGCACTGGTCCCGCCGAACCGCCAAGGTTCTGCTAGAGAGGAAGGGAGAATTACGGTCCTTCTTCGAAGAGCGCCAAGGGGCGAATCGTGCATCTTTAGGGGCATTTTCTCCTGGGCCACGGCCAGGCTGTCCAGCATCTCTTGCGAGATTGGTTTCGGGGATGGTCTCATGAAAGCCATCTCAAGGCGGCGAAATCTCAAAATGTAGGAGGAATTTATGCCATAGGAAAGAGAACGCTCCGGAGAAAATGCCCGGCGCAGGGACATATATAGCACAGCGGTGGGACACAGAAAGATTCTGTCCAGATCAGCAGGACACTCCTTGAATACCGGGTTGGACTGTTCTTTCCGAGCGTAAGGTCCCCTCGCAAAGAGCGGGGATTGTGTATAACCCTGCATTCGCCGAGTGGTCCCACCGCAGACTCAAGGTTGCCAGAAAGAGAAATGGGTGGTGCAAGTAAGCATTCGCATAGGCCGAAGTAGGGGGCTTTCGCCCGAAGAGCTGAGGAAGCACTCGCTGGCGAGAAGGCTCTGGAGTGTGGCTAGACAGGCGATTGGGGGTCGAAGCCCCGCTAGCTTGGGGGATCAGGAAGAGGCGAGCAGAGCCTCCGCGGACCACTCGCCCATAGTAAGCGAATGGTGCCTTCACGGACCACTCGTCCGGGGAGGCGAGTGGTGCCCTCAGGGATCACTGGCACAAGGGGATCTAAAGGGGAAATGACCCAGATACCCCTTGTGGGCTGCCAATAGCTCCTCAGAACAGCGGAGTTAGGCTGTTAGCAGACAAATTTGGGTTGCGGTTAGCAAAACCAAATGGCGGATTCATGCTATTTGCAGACCAGCCTAGAAAATCTATAAATAGACCGTTAAGGGCACCTTGGAGGGGACGAGATCTTTTTTTTAGCTCTCTCCTCCTAGGCAAGTTTTGGTTGTCTGCCAGTGCCCTCCAAGGTGCCCGACTGAGCATTGGTTTGGGAGGGGAAGCTCTCTTAAGATCTTCCGGGTGTGTGGTGGGACCTCCTCGCTACAGCCTTGGGTCAGTTCAAGATTTTCCATCCACTGTCAAGAGAGTTTAGTGAGGGAGAAGTAGGCACCGGCTACACCCCCCTATGGGTCCGAACTCAAGAGACCGGTTGCCGGTTTCAACATATACCACATATTAAGTAATTTAATTTAGTTATGTTGTTTAAATTATTATTGCCCTTATTTATTAGTCTTTCTTGTTTGTTGGACATGTAGACCCAAATATTGCAAATGTCGAAAAAGTTCACAAGTTTGATGTTGATGTCAGCGCACACTTTGAAACCAATATTATTTTTAGTTCAAAGGAAGACTTAGTTGATTGGGCTCGTCATGTTGGAAAAACATTGGCTATGTTGTTACTATAAACGCATCAGATAGGGTTGTTGGCCGGCTAAAACCTCGTGTGTTGTTAGGTTGTGATAGAAGTGGCCACTATCGGGATAATCAAAACAGAAAGGGTTGGGTGAAGAAGGAAATCCATAGATCATCCTCCAAACGTTGTGGATGTTTATTTTCCTTAAAGGGACAAAAGGAAGCAAATGTTGAAGAATGGAAACTTCAGGTCATTTGTGGTGTACACAACCATGAAAGAGTACATTTGGAAGTGCATGCATATGTAGGTAGATTAGACGTCCATGAGGAACAACTAGTCGAACAGATTTATAGTGCAGGTGTTAAACTACAGTGGTTCAACTATCAAAGGTGCAAAGTTTGACATATTTTCCATTTCATTCTTCAATGCCGGAGGTACCAACACTTATATGCATTGGTTTTTTTGAATAATAATCACTTCATTCGGCTAGTCTTGAATGCTTGCTCTCCGATGCCACACATTGTTCCTTCATGGATGAGATATCATGAACAAGTGGCGGAAAATTGGAGACTTCATTACAACCATCGGTTGCAAGAACCACCACCAGCAATGGGACCAAACATATTACTAACAGTGGATAATTGATAATGAAAAAGGTATGAAAAATATTTTCATAAAAATTTTGTCACTATAACTTTATTTCAAAGTGTAATGTAAAAATTATTAATATTAATTTTTCTATTCATCTTTGCAGGGTAAAAGAATGGCTTGAAGCAATAAAAATTTTGGATGCAATCATAGCTTGTTTTGAATGCTAACTTTGTTCTTATGGACTCTAAAACAATGACAATGATTTATGTTTTAATGGTGTTTTGTGAAGTTAATTTATATCAATGTATTAGTAGTGATATTGTTTACAATTCATGAATTTTGTATTTTTCATAAAAATTGGTTTGCGGATATCAATTTTGTTTGTGGATAGTCATTTTGAAAATCACTGGTTTGCGGATAGCCAAAAGTACATCTTGTACATGCATTTTTAGGAAAAGTGTTCAACACGAAAGTTGTAGATCTCGTCAAAATCTACAAATTTCGTGTTGGACAATTTTCCTAAAAATGCATGTACAAGGCGTATTTCCAAAAGGCGTGAAAAATTAGGAGAAAGTGCGGTGCGACTAGCCAAAACTGCGGTGCTAATAACAACGCCCTTATCTAATCATCCAGGTTAAATATGTTTCTTGTTATATGGACAATTAAGTTATGCATAGATATGGAATGACGTTTCACATTTATTTGATCATAAATAGTGGCATTAATGCTTTGCTATATATAGTTTATGGGCCCCAGTGTATCTCTACACCCAGGTCATATGACATAATTATTACAAGTAACAACTACAACAGGTAGAAGATATGCTAACTTCAGAACTCGATAAACAAACTGAAAATGATCATGCTTTTTTGTCTCCACCATTTTTCTTAAGAGTTCACTAATTCCTTTTACTTGAGAAAATGTGTTCGTTGATCGCATATCCATAATATACATAACCAATTGACCTTCAAGTACCTGCAAATCTAATGGACTGAAATCACAAGGATAGAATTCTTCCAGACGAATCAATTTTTACTTAGTAAAAGAAGCAAATTGATCACTTGAACCGAGACATAAAACACAAATAAGCAGCTCAGTATTTACTTCATTGAAACGATCATTCAACTAATTTAATACCCAATTAATTACTTTATTAAATAGCTCAACCCAAAAATGATTAAGATTTGTGTTATCTTTCCCATTACGCCTTGATCTTCCAGGTTGAACAAATTTATTACCCATATTAGTTATACATATACAATGCTTTGAACTTATAAGTTATAACTTATGATTAAATAAGATAAAATCCATTACATAAAATCCATCAAATACGATAAAATCCCATACAAACATACATTTATGAACTTATACCTGATTAGCTGATTGGTTGATTGTTGAAAGTCCGAAATCCTAAATCCAATCCACCGAAAGATGAATATATCAGTGCAGCAGAGTACAATAATGCAGTGCAGATTGTGGAGTGTTAATCTTTCCAAATTCCTGATGGCTGATTACTGAAAAATGCAAAGCCTTGAGTGTTACATGTAACTCATTTGAAAGATTTTAGTGTTGAAAGCTTTGATCAGGGCAAGGCAGAGAGGCACATGTCTTATAAGTTATCCAACAATAAATTCAAAACAACAAAACAAGAATTGAAGCTCTCGTGAATCGTGATTCGTCTGGCAGAATAGTAAAAGCTTACACAATGTTGCGGTGTTGCCTGTTGGCTTCACCAGAGAAAGTGCGGTTAAGGCTATCACGAATCGAGAATCGCGATTCCGTCGGCACCGACATCTCTCACGAATCGTGATTTTGTGAAGTACGGAGAACAAGGCAGAGACCAGAGAGGGTTAGTGAATAAGGCAGAGAGGGTTCATGATTTCGGCAGTGACGTCGACGCGTCATGAGTCATTTCCGTTGCAACTCAGCGTTGGCGGCGTGAGTTTCATCAGGAGAAATTAGGGCAAGGCAGAGAGGTTCAGTCGTTTGAGCGAAATCAGGGATTGAGATTTGAGCGGAAATCACGATATTAACTTAAGCCGCACACAAAAAAATGGGTGCAAGCTAGCTGCATATTTCAACACACAAATAGTTCCCTAGGTGTGCCTAAATTAATCCTAAATGTATATGGTTAGACCCAAATCAATACCTTTAATTTATTTCAACACCCAAATAGTTCCCTAGGTGTGCCCGTGAACTATTCCGCCCCTGTACCTTATGAATTGAAAAGTCCTCCATTGTTAAGATTAGGGTGTTGACGATGACCTAAGCCGAACAAAGATGTCAAACAACTGCTGTTATAAAGGAGATGACATGTAAGAAGATAAAGATTAAGATGATGTTTTCATGGATCTGTACATCCATATGATAGACATCAAGCATAAGTTGCATATGTAAAGCTTGTATAAATACTTATCTTGTAAGTCAAGCCACCGCTTGATATGGCGATAACAGGCCGAGACCTGTAAAACTTTAAATATGCTGAATATAGAACATTACACTAAAATCTTGAGTGTTGTGACTATTCTGCTACTGAAATTTACTTCTTATTTAATCCTCAGTTCTATCTTAAAATATCACCGGTATTTGTCAAGTGATATAGACATCATCGTAGTTTATGACAACATAATCAAAGCTTATGACAACTACTTTTTCACTTTCTCAAACCTCTATCCACATATTCTATGGTGATAAATATGATTTCTAGAGCATTCATATGAGAGCCATTTTTATTTCTCAAGGCTTATGGGGTATTGTCTCCAATGGGCCCACACCTTCCATAACAAGTAAAATCTCTGAGATCCCAACTGAATTAAAAACTATAAGAAGATGAAAAACAGAAAGATGCACGAGCAATTTGCATGATCTTTCAAGGGGTATCATAAGCTATCTTCCCACGTGTTATGGGCGCTGAGACAGCCAAAGCTGCTTGGGATACATTAAGAGAAGAATTCAAAGGTGATGAGAAAGTAGTGGCTTTAAAACTACAAAATGCTTGGAAAGACTTTGAAAACCTCTCGATGAAAACCGGAGAAAAAGTGGAGGACTTACTTGCCAGAACATTGCACATTATGAATCAAATATGAAGTTGTGGGGACACAATTCATGATAGTAAGATAGTACCAAAACTATTACGAAGTTTACCTCCATGCTTTTACTCAATAGTCACAGGTATCGAAGAGTCAAAAAAATCTGAAAACTCTTCCGTTAGCTTCCCTCATGGTGTTGATACAAAAATTGTACCTCCAAAACTCACACTAGAAAAGGATAGGGAAACCTATGATGTGCAGGTTACTTGAGACGAAAGATGCCAGAGGAAAGACCTCTGACAGGAAAAAACTTTTTTAGTTAATCTCAAGAGAGGTTACAAGATGGAAGTCTAGACAGGCCAGAGGAAGAGGTAAATAAGTGACATAATTCGAGACCACTTACACAAGTTGTAAGCTGGAGCCTCGAAGCCAGAATTCCCTTTTCAGGTACCCCTACACCTCTATTTATAGACATGGAGGCTGCCTAAATGGGCAGATCCAAAATTTAAGGGCTGCCCAGGATACAGGAGAGTCAGGGCAGTGGTAAGGGGTGTTAGTAGCAAAAAAGAGAGAAAAGGATCAGACCGTCCGGTTTGCCGGTCTCAACTTTTCCTGACTGCATGGGCTATAGGTGAGAAAACTAGTGGAAGCTGGCGACCTAGGCGGTCTCTGAAAACTGAGACCGCTAGGAAGGGTCATTCTGATTGGAGAGAAGAGGTCACAGATTTTCGGGCAAACATGATCCCCGCACATTTTCAAGTTTCGCTGGAACTTTAGAAATGTTTACTTTGACCGCTGAGACCATGACCGCCATAAATGCGAGGGAATCTATAAATACGGCTTGAGGGCTCCAGGATTCAGAAGCTTCTGGAAATAATTGCGAGCTATTTTTTAAGCGGTCACCACTCTTGAGTTCGAAACAAAATCGGAGATGGTGAGCGTTCTGGACCGGATCTCTAAGCGATATCCCAAGGTGTCTTCGCCGAAAATGAAGAAGAAGGATGTTGGAACCTTAGTTTTGATTTGAGTTAGGATCCACCTTTAGTGTCTAAGTTTGTATCATAATATATCTTATAACTTAGATCATATCCTATTAAGGTAGAAGGCTGAAAAGAATATATATGTATAAAGAATATACTAAGAAATATAAATATATATATATATATATTTAATTGGCTGAAAAATAAGAGAAGAATTAAATTTACATAAGTTCTTTGTGTTCGACGAATGGCTACCTGCGTTCGACGAACGGCGCTCTGCGCTCGACAAATGGTATTCATTCTGCGCTCGACGAAATCCAGCCATCTCAGCGGTCGACGAAGATCTCCTATCTCAGCGGTCCATGATCCCGTATTAGCGGTTCAGCGGTCGACACTTTTTACTCAAGCTCAGCGGTCGACGCTTTTACTCGTCTCAGCGGTTGACGAAATCTTCCGTTCAATGAACTCAAGTCTGCGTTCGACGAACAACTTAATATTCAGCGGTCGACGATCCAGCCCATCTCAGCGGTCGGCGAATCCTTCCGTTCGACGAACTCAAGTCTGCGTTCGACGAATATTCAGCAGATGTTCATAACAGTGAATTAAATGTTCAGGTCGACGAATCAAATGATGAGCTCGATGAACTTGAAGCTCAGCTCGACGAAATATTTTCAGTATTATATTTCTTATTCTCAGCTCGACTAATATGCTGTCAGACTTTATTAAAGCAATATTTATTATTTATATATATATATATATATATTGCTGATCTGACATTACAGCCGTGCAAGCATTAAATGTTCTAACCGTTGGCAGAAGCAATAAATGTTGTAGCCATTGCAACAAGCAAAAGAAGGAAATTGTTCTGCTCAAGGATCTGGGAAACAAAAGATATATTATTTCTTTCCTCTTTAGTCGGCAAGGATTCAAATCAGCCGAACTGCTCTCCAGATTAAATATACAGAGTAGAGAAGAAAGAAAAAAGAGAACAGCTAGCAGCAAGGAAGATAGAACATATTGATGTACAGAACATATACATATTATATTTTGCTGTACAGGAAAAGAAAGAAGAAGAGAAACATAAGAGCAAAAAAAAGAAGCAGATTCAAATATTATATTATCTTCTTTTTGCCTAACTCTTCTATTGCAGATCATCTACAACCTGAGACACCAAATCAATATCATTTGCTCAGGATCAAAACTGTAAGAAGAAGAGTATTTGCAATCAAGAGAAGAAGCTTCCACAAGCTGTCATCTAATCTAAATCAGACAGGGGGAGCTTTCTTCAACAACATCATCAAGATCCAACTCAACTACCCATCAGGATCTTCAAGTGTCTTCTCAGCAAAGAGAAGAACAACATATCTTTTCTGTTTTCTTTTATTCCTTCCCATCTTGTAAAGGGTTATAACTCCCTTCAAAAGTTAACTCCCGGTGACAGGCCACCTTAGCAAAAACCTACATCTTGGTTTATAAGCACCTGCTCAAAATCTTATAGGTGACTTGGGCACCTGATCAAACCTCCATTGGTGTGTGGACACCTGAACAAAAACACTTTGGTGTGAGGGCACCTTATCAACAACCTCCAGTGGATTCTTACCAGTGGGTAGAAGAGTAGATGTACCCAGGTTGTTGGGGAACTACTATATATCTTGTGTCATCTGGATGCTTGTTGGTTTACCTTGCTTTGTTTATGTTTTTATTTCTGTTTTGCTGTGCTCTGATTACTTTGCCTTCTAGGTGTTTGTTTTTATTACTCACCCAACACTTATATTTATATATATCATTACTTTGAAGTAAAACTTAAACAAGAGCCTTTTAATATTAATTAAGAACTAAAACATTCCACTTTCAAAGGAAACCGCCAGCTCCAGGAAGACGCTAGTGGTCAAACCTTATACAGAGATTGTAAAGGTGGAAGCAGCGAAGGGGATCGCCAATGCTCTTGAAAAACAGCCAATTATACTGTCTGGGGACGCGATCTTGATGGCCTCAAAAGGTGCAGGCTTGCCGGCCACTTCTTATGGACCCCCTACACTTGAACTTCCAGATGTGTGTATTTCTTTTGACTGCCATAAATTTGAGGAAGCTCCCAGGCAGGCCGCTGGACAGGCTAGAGAGACCATATCTGCTGATATTATAAAAACTCGACTGCAGGAATAGGCGGCATCAGTTCGTAAATTAAGGCTGCAGATCGCAGACAAGCATGAAGCTGCAACTGGAACCAAAAGAAAAAACACAAGTCCTTCCAGCAAAGTTAGCAAGAAAAGAAAGAATGGAGAGAGTAAAACTGTGATAAAAAAGGGGCAGTCTCACTCTCTGAAGATGTGAATCCGTTACTTCCTGAAAAGGCTTCTGAGAAGGCAAGGAGACAAAATGATCTTCCTTTTCCCTCTGCGGTTTCCCTTTCTTCTTGATGGGTGGGGGGGGGGGGGGGACCCAAAGTTGATTGCTTATCTAGATTGTAATTCTTTTAACGGCCTTGCTCGCCTGATCTCGCAGGTGGTCGATCCTTTCGAGACTGAGAGCCTTCGAGAGGCCACCGAGGAGCAAAATAGGAAGATCGCGGAAGAGGCAATCAGGAAAAGAACGGAGGCAGAGAGAAAATAGAGGGAAGAGAAGGAAAAGAAAGAGGAGGAGGATAAAGCGATGCAGATCGCTACTGAACAGAAGGAAGAGGAGGAAAAGAGGGCAGCACAGATCGCTGCCGAGAAGGAAAAGGAAGAGGAGGCGAAAGCAGCACAGATTGCTGCTGATAAGAAAAAAGAAGAAGAAAGGTCGATGTAGATCACCGCAGAAAAAGAGAAGGAGAAGAAAATAAGAAGAAGAAGAAGAAGAAGAAGAAGAAGAAGAAGGCTATAGAGGAGGGAGGATGTGAGATAGAAAGAATTCGACAGATTAAGAAAGAGAAGACCGCGCTGACCAGTGGTCTGAAAATTACCTCTGCCGACCAGGATGCTCTACTGGACAAAGCAGCGATAGATCGCACCATAATGGTCATCGCCCTGTGAACTGGTAAGGCGGATCCAGTCGTAAGACTGCTTGAATTCTTTCAATTACTTATTCCTCGATCTAGGTCTCCAAAAGAGCGGCGTGAGGTTGTCATTATTGAAACATATGACATCCTCGTTAGCAATGTCGAATTAAAAAGAAGGCGAAAAGAGGGAGAGAGGTCGCAGAAGAGGGAAATGGAAAGGATGAATCTTGAGCGCTTTAGGGGGTCAGACCACCTTTTGCTGACCGCAGACCCTGCGGTCGCAAAAGATATTGAGAATAACTTACGCAACAGCAGTCTTGATTTCTTTTCGAGTATTTTTCCTTGCGCGAGCTCTTTTATTTTTGATTTGTTTAAGGATAGACTAGTTGTTCTTCGTTTCTGTCCACAGATGTTGATGAGACTGATGTAACTCTTGAAGAGAGAGAAATTTAGCAGGAAACACTGATTTTTCCTCCTCAGCTCGCTGATGTCCTCAAATATATGTTTAAGGATGTCAGAGCAATGCGAGCTCGGGAGCAGGCTCTCGAGGATCAAATCTGGGTGTTGACCGTTGGTTTTGATGAAAAGCTGCTAGCCAAGGAAAAGCAAGCCAGCGAGGAAAGTGAATTAAAGGTTGCCGACCTTACCAGGGTGCTTCGGCGTGCAGAGCGATATGCTGATTATTACAAAGGGTAGTCCACTGCGCTAGCCGCTAAGGTCGCTTCTTTTAGTGTTGGCTCTGCTCCCATGATGATGAAGCCAAGGACTTCTGTCGGTCACCCAGAAGAAAGGCCGACCTCAGAAATTACGGTTATCCATATCGGGCAGGTAGACAGGGAGATCGCTAAAATTCATCGCGCTGCAATGTCAGCAAATTAAAGCTTGATGACCGCTCTGTCCGCTGTTAATGAAATGCAAGATGTCGCGGTCTTCATAGGAAGAAAACGTCAGCCTAGAAGATAAATTCTGTTTTAAATTTCAGGCGCTCTTTGAGACAATCAATTATGAACAATTTGGCTATGTAATATATATATATTGTGACAATTTGACTTTTATTTTATGCGATCTCTTTAATTGTTGAGATGCCGGTCTCTTTCTTATTCCTGTTATTTCGGTGTTGCTTATTTGATGATTATTGCGATCTCTATTCTTTGAGATCAAAGCTATTGTATGTTTTATTTTAATTCTCGGGCAGGTTTAGCGGTCTGGCGCACTTCCTAGGCGGTCTCATAAAATGTAATGATTACTATATCGCCCTTCCTTCCTTATAAATAGCTGGCTTTAATTTCTTCATTCTATGCTTTTTTTGAATGCACCCGAAACACCGATCTCAGCAAACTCTGTTAATGGTGTCCGTCCGAGCTTCTTCTGCTGAATTTTTCCTAACTGTCGATCACAAGCCTTCTAGGATTTCGAAGGATGAATACCTATCTTTTCTAGCGAAGCATATGCTACAAAATCAGATCGTGGTGAGACCGCCAACGGAGGATGAAGGATTAAGTTTTGGGGAAGAGAATAAGTATATTATCTATATCGATCACTTTGAATATGGCCTGAAGTTTCCTCTTCCTTGGGAAATCCTGGAAGTGATGGAATACTATGGATTTGTGCTCGCCCAGTAGCCTCCCAAATCCATCGGTCTCATGAACGTTTTTGTAAATTACTTTAGATCGGAGAGAATCAAATTTTCCACGGCTCTCTTCCGTGCGACCTTCACCGTGAAGTCGCTGAAAGAAGGGCAGAAAAAAGAAGAATTTAAAGGACTAGTGTATTTTTTGTGTAATGGAATAAAAGTCTTGAATCTTCCCAACAAGGTCCCTTTCTGGACTGAGAGGTACTTAGTTTTTGAGGGCGATCTTGGTGGTCTCAACAACCAACCATCTCCGCGGGTAGAAAAGGTTTTCAGAAAATTGAAGATTTTCTCAGAAGGCGGGCTTGAGATCTTGGCCTTCCTGGAGGGCAAGCGCCTCGATCTTATTCATTATCTGGCGATCTGGCCTCAGATCTCCGCGGTCTCTCCAGAAGAGAGTAAGCAATTTCACTTGCGGTCTCCTGTGGTCTCACCATAATTTCTTTTTCTATTTTTTCTAACTATTTTCTTTTCAGTGGCCTTCATCGTTCCCACGGATGACCCTGTGGCGCCAGCTAAAGTACTTACCCAAAGGGAGCAAAGGAAGAAGCGAGACCATGAACGTGAGATCACGAGGTTCAGTGGTGAATCTGAGACCGCCAACGAACCATTTCCTTTGCTCGGCTATTCGAAGAAGATGAAGGATACCAAAGGAAAGACCCTTCTCAAGTGGGCGCAAAAGGAAAAAATGTGAAGGTTTCAACCGATCTTTCTCCCAGGGGTAGAAAGATGACGCGCCATGCCTTCGCGGTCACTGCTACTCTTTATGGAAAAAGCAACGCCAGGGAGGACAATATCATTGAGACCGACTTGCTCCCTTATATATGCGCCCAGGCGACCGCTAGGAGCGTGGTCTTAAACCACCATATGGGGCGATCTCTGCGAGGTGCCCTGAGAGATATCGAACATCTGCAGGAAGAGTTAAATGTAAAGCTATTTTACCTGAAATTTCCATTTTTCCTTTCTTGTGACCGCGCGATCTGACCATTTTTTCTCTTGCAGCAATCAAACAGAGCTGCATATGATGCAGTGAATCAAGATTTCCAGAATGCATTGATGCATCATGTGAAAGAGACCGCAGATCAGACAATCTCAGAGCTTCGTGCTCGCGGCATTCTCACTGATGAGTTTAAAGAAGTTAAATTTGCTGATCTCTTCCCCGACGCTGCAAGAGTTATAGATGAACAGTCGATCACTTCGCTGCAGAAGAAGGAGAAGAAGATGTTGATATTGAGGGAGATGAAGTGAGTGGAAGCCAGTACATTGAAGGTGATGATATAAGCTCTACTGCTGGCTCAAGTTCTGGCTCTAAAATCTCTCCTGGGAATTCAGAAGAATCTTCAGAGGAAACTAGCTCTTCTTCATCAGACGAGCGTTCTCCGAAGAGATCAAAAAGCAAATAGATTTTGTAACTGTTCGTTTTTCTTATGCGGTCACCGGTATTGAGACCAATCGATCAATTTAACCAAAATCTAATATATAATTAGAAATTTGGCATACCTTTTTCTTTTGTGGATGAATGTTTATATTATTTACTAGTGTCGATCATTATCTTTTTGCGAGCGGTCTGATTTCATCATTTGCGGTCAAACGCATCTCAGCGATAATTATCTCAGCAATAATCTTCGTCTTAACGGTCTAGACTGTACGAGATAGAGATAGCATTCGATCTCAATGCTTTAGGTCTTGTTGAACTCGAATAAACAATCATGTAAGAAAATGTTGCATAATAGTTGGAGGATTTGACAATCAATAATAGCAGTCTCGTAATTGTTAAACCACCTGAAGCATGACGAGAATTTGTTGGAGTTCATGATAACTCAACTGTGTGAGATCGCTTGTCATATGGCGATCTCAAGCTTTTAAGATCTTCGGAAATAAAAGATTACAATCCATAAATGTTGGTTCCCGAATAACCTTTAACAAGAATAAAAGATGCGATCTTCAATAATTCAGACCGCTCCTTCCTTGGATGGTATTTAGATAGAAATGATCCTGTTAAAGAAAATGACCCGCGATCTCTTATTTTTCAGATCGTTATAGAAGGTAGCTCTGTGGCCTTCTTATTGTCAGGCCGATCAATATGAGCTGATATTAGCAAAGTTATAAATGATCCTGCTTTCTTAAGACAAGGATTTAGAGAAAACCTGGCGGCGATCTCAAATTTTCCAGACCGCCTTTCCATAGATTGGAATCATAAACATACCATAATGTTTTAGATTACTTGAGAATTTTGCAAGGTTTTGAAGATCCTTAGGCGGCGGTCTCAATTGCTCTAGACCGCCCCATTCCCAAGATAATCCAACACTTCGAGACCGGCGGCCTCCACAGGCCTCAGACCGCTTTTTCAATATAAAAGGCTTTAAAAGGTATAATCTGTAATGATTTAAGGGGCAGGTGCGGCTACGCCAACATTGCTTTCCTCAAGAGATCACTAAGGTTGTAATCACCATAAACAGAGAGGGAGAGAAGAGAGGCAAACAACTCTAAATGATCAAAAGGGCAAGTGTGGTTATGCCGCGGAGGCTTTACCGACATTGCTTTCCTCAAAAGATCATTAAAGATGTAACACCCTAGCTACTCAAGGGCCCTGAAAACGGCCATAGATGCAACCGACCTCCTCTTGGCTATCCTTGCACCAATGAGTATTCATAGGTTACAAGGCATGATGATCCATTGGGCAGGTGTGGTTATGCCGCGGAGGCCATACCGACATTGCTTTCCCTGAAAGATCTTCAAGGTTGTAACGATATCCTGAAATGCATAACATGACTGATCATTCACCCATACCTCCCTTGATGCAGAGGTGTGTCAAATGTTAGCAAGGACCCGACATCCTAAAGTTCCTCCGCACGAGCTTGGCAAGCTACTACTACACAAGTGCGAAATCTCCCCGCTACCTGTGGTCATGGTAGATTTACACCTCAAGCTTCAAGTCGTGGGGGCAGCAAGTAGGATCCATTAATATCTCGTTTAGTATGATCTTTAGCGTTTGCTAGTCAGTCAATATATCCTTTATACGTTCTTTCTGATATACGTAATGTAAGAGGTTACAACTACATCATAGTACTTGCAAAAACGAAGGAAAGAGAAAGACGGGAAAGAAAAATTTTTAAGAAAAGAAATGTTTGAGGTCATTTCCACTCCAAGTGTGAGATAGATCTTCCCCTTCATAAGTTTGGATAAGATAAGCTCCATTCCTGAGCGCTTCTTTTACAATAATTGACCCTGTCCAATTTGGGTTTAGCTTTCCAACCGAGCTAGATCTTGCTGCTGCTTCAACCTTCTTGAGGACAAGATCACCAACAACAAATTCTTTAACTCGAACATTTTTGTTGAATATTTGGCCATTCTCATTTTTACTTCTTCTTGTCTGATGATTGTTTTATCCCATAACTCCTCATTGAGATCAAGGCTGCATCTCAACTCTTCATCATTTCCTTCCATCCAACTTTCTTCATGTTGTTGAGATAGTAAAACTCGTGGACTTTTAAATTCAAACTCGACGGGAATGAGAGCTTTCGAGCCATGAGATAGCTTGAAGGGAGTTTCTCCGGTAACTGAGGTTGGAGTCGTCCTCAGATCCCACAATATCGAAGGTAATTGCTTTGCCCAATTGCCTCTGAGATTTTCAACTTTCTTCTTCAAAAGGTTGATTATGAGTTTATTGGCAGCTTCTACCTGACCATTACTTCGAGGATGATGCACGAAAGCGAATTGCAACTCAGTGCCAATTTGATCACAAAAAATTATAAGACTTGAGTTGTTGAATTATGGATCATTATCTGTGATAATTGCCATGGGAATTCCATGCCTACATACTATCTCCCCCAGACAAAATTCTTCACAACTTGAGTAGTAGTTTTAGCTAGCTCCTTTGCCTCGATCCATTTGCTGAAATAATCGATCATCACAAGAATGAGCCTTCACTGCCCACTAGCTAAGGGAAAGGGTCCGATCAAATCAATTCCCCAAACCGCAAATGGCCATGGTATGGCTATTCGCTTAAGTTGTTGAGCTGGTTGATGCTGAAGAGGAGCGAACTTCTGGCATTGAACACACTTTTTTGCAAATTTCTCTGCATCTTTCCTCTTTTGAGGCCAGAAATAACCTTGTCTTAGAATCCTCTTTTTAAGGTTCTAGCTCCAGAGTGATTGTCGCATTCTCCCGAATGAACTTCTCGAAGAATAATAGGAATTTCCTCTTCAGAGCACATCTTACCAAAGGCTAGAGAAACGTTCTCCTGCAGAGCATTCCTGCAACAAGATAATAATTAGTTGCCTTTAACTTAAATCTCTCTTTATCTTTTACCGCTGAATGAAATTCTCTACTTGAGAGATAGAGAACATGAGGATCCATCCAGGATGGTTGTCGATCAATCAACATGATGTCTCCTTCTTCCATAGCTGGATGAAATAATTCTGATGTAGTTCCTCCCGAGGGGAGACCGAATTTGGCTAACTCGTCAGCTTCCATGTTTCCTTTCCTTGGAATGTGCTGAATAGTGAAGCTTTTGAACTTTCCTATCTCAATCTTCACCAACGCTTGATATTGCTTTAAAATAGACTCTCTGGTTTCGTAGGTTCCATTCACTTGAGACGACATCACCAGAGAATTAGTTTTAACTTGGACATCCTTGATCCCTAGCTCTCTTGTAAATCTAAGACCGACGAGCAAGGCTTCATACTTCGCCTGATTGTTTGTTGTTGGGAAGTGAAACTTGAGAGGTTGATCCAATCTAACCCCATTGGGATTAATCAACACAACTCCAGCTCCTGATGAATTTCTCCTGGAAGCTCCATCCACGCAGATCATCCAAGCTAAAGGTTTTCCAACCTCTTTTTCAGAGCTAACTTCCTTGGCATCAATCATAAAATCTGCTAACACTTGAGCTTTGATCGCCACTCTAGGAATATTGGAGATATCGAACTCGCTAAGCTCTATTGCCCACTTTGCCAATCTACCTGAATGCTCTGATTTTTCCAACACGCTCTTCAATGGAATATCAGTGACAACCTGAATGGAATGAGCTTGAAAATAAGGCCTTAACCTTCGTGCTGAGACCACAAGCATTAAAGCCAACTTTTCAAGGATTTGGTACCGAGCTTCCGCATCCTTCAAGAATTTACTCACATAGTAAACTAGATATTGCTTTTTCTTTTCTTCTCTTACCAGCACAGATCTGATAGCATCAGAATCGCCTCCAAGATACAAAAATAGATCTTCTCCCTCTCTCGAGCTCAGAAGTAAAGGGGCAGACATTAGATGCTTTTTGAGAAGATCAAATGCATCATCACACTCCTTTTTCCATTCAAACTTAGCTCCTCCACAGAGAGTTTTAAAGAATGGAGCACCTTATCCCCTGAGTGGGAGATGAAACGGCTCAAGCCTGCCATCCTCCCACCCAGCTGCTGAACTTCCTTAGGGTTCTTAGGAGGTGACATTTCTAGGATAGCTTTCACTTTATCGGGATTTGGCTCTAGCCCTCCCGGAGTAATGTGATGGCCAAAAAACTTTCCTTTGCTAGCCCCAAAAACGCATTTCAAAGGGTTCAACCTCATATTGAAGGTTCGGAGAGTTACAAATGTTTCATTCAAGTCATTAAGATGAGCTGGGAAAAGCTTGCTTTTTATTAGAAGGTCATCGACGTAGACCTCTAAATTCCTTCCTTTTTGAGTTTTGAAAATGGTGTCCATCATTTTTTGATAGGTAGCACTAACATTCTTAAGCCCGAAAGGCATTACGAGATAACAGAAACAACCATCATTTGTGATGAATGTGGTGTGGGGATATCGGGCTTATGCATTCTTATTTGGTGATACCCATAGAATGCATCTAAAAAACTCATGCAAGAGTACCCTACCGCAGAATCAACTAAAGAATCTATCTGAGGAAAGAGGTAGCAATCTTTAGGGCAAGATTTTTTAAGTTTGGTAAAGTCCACACACGTTCTCCATTTCCCTCCAGTTTTTTTCACCATTACAACATTTGATACCCACTCTGGGTAATGAATTTCCTTAATAAAATTAGCCTTGAGAAGCTTTTCCACTTCATCCTGGATTGGTTGAGATAGGGTCAATGCAACCGCTCTTTTCTTCTGCTTGACAGGGGAAAAAGTTGGATCAATATTAAGATGGTGGCAAGCGATGTCCGGATCAACTCCATGCATATCATCCACTGACCAAGTGAATATATCTAGATTCTGCAAGAGGCAGGAGATGAGTTGATCCTTCTCAGCTTCAGGCAAATCCACATTGATTGAGAGTGCTCTACTCTTATCTTCAATGCTGACATGCACAACTTGAGTTACTTGGGCAGGTTCCAAGAGAACTCTATCTCTTGCCGCTTCTTCTACAACCTCTTCTTCAACTTTATCAGGATTGGGGACTTGAGGAGCTGATGAGGTCTCAACTGCCTGAGGGGGAAAAGATTCAGTCATATTAACTGATTTAACATAGCATTCCCGAGCTTTCCTCAGATCGCTCCTAATACAGTATTGTTTGCCATTCAAGGCAAACTTATCTGCGAGGTGGTAAGTGGAAACCACCGCTTGATACTCATTCAGGATTGGCCTCCCAAAAATTGCGTTGTTGCTACTCGGAGCTTCAACGACTATGAATTTGACTAGCTTTGCAATGCCTCCAAGCGTCACTGAGAGAGTGATGTTTCCTTCCACTTCCTTCTTCTCTCCGGAGGAACCATAGAGCGGCCCATCGGTGGAAAGAAGAGTCTTCCCGGTCTTCAGAGCCTCGAAAGCCATTTTGAAGAGATGATTTACTGAGCTCCTGGTGTCGATCAAAATATTTTCCACTGTGTAAATTTCAATGACTTCCTTTATAACGACTGCGTCGTTGAAAGGGTTGGCAGTAGGAGACATATCATCTTGCCCGAAAGTAACCATTCCTTGGGTCAGAGCAGAGGAAGAGGTAGCTGCGACCTCTGATCTGAGGACTCTTGCCATACTAGCCTTTTTGAAGATTCTAGCCTTGCTCCTCCATGAATGCAAAAAAAGGTAACCTAAAGTTCCTTCATCGTTTGCATCCACACATTCACTAGGATAACCTACATTGCCGAGATGGCCAATGTCGTCAACCTCTTCACATTCCCAATGAACTTCAACCACTTCCTTATTCTTGGAAGTGGAGGCTTTGGAAGGATCTGCTTTCTGAACTAACCCCTGCAACTTACCCTCCTTCACGAGATTCTCCACCAACATGCGGAGAGCTCTACATTTCTCTGTCATATGACCTATCTCTCTATGATGCTCACAGTAGAGATATGGATTCCTGAATTTAGGGTCAGATTGCATTGGGCTGGCCTTTTGTAAAAAGGTTGCTTTTGGAGGATTTGGACTACCTCACTCATTGGAATATTGAGCTCGGTAAATGATTCACGAGAATCGTTAAAAGAATGCTGAGGGAGCAGGGGAGGAGGCTGAACAAAGTGAATTTGATGAATTGGAACTTGCTGGGGAGCTAGGGTGACTGGAGCTGGTAACAAAGGCACTTGGGCTGAAACTGTTGATGTCCTTGGAGAGGACAATGGTGATGGAAATTCCTTCCTCTCTGAGCTGGAGGTTGGAATTCTTGACACGACGGATTTGACGATGGAGGAGCTGGAGGAAAACCCGCGAAGCCTTTCTAAACTGCCTTGTATGTTAAATTGGAAACATAGACGGGGTTGTTTACTTTCCCTTCTATGAACCTATTCGCGATGCTGATTAGTTCCTGGTAAGAGCTTGGCTCTCTAGTTGTAACCTCAAACATTAGAGGTCCCTCCTGCAAACCATTTATCAAGGCAACCAGATATAACGAGGGATCAACATCCCTTATTCCCAGAATCTCTCCGTGAAAATGGTCGATGAAGTGGGGTGTAGTCTCATTTTCATTTTGCTTGATCTTGAAGAGGGCCACAGGACCACTCTTCCTCTTCTTTGAGGTAGTTAACCTCAGAAGAAGCTCCTGCTTCAGAACTGTGAAGCAAGAGATGGACTGGGGAGGTAGATTATAAAACCACTCCCTTGTCTGCCCATCAGGAGAGGTGATCAACAAATTGCACCTCATCGCATCTGAGAGAGTTCTCAAAGCGACTGTGGTTTCAAAGGCTTTGAGATGAGAACTAGGATCACTATCCCCAGTAAACATAGGCATCCTCGGGTCTCTAAATCCATGGGGAATTGGCTCCCAACGGATCCTATCTGAAAAAGGAGAGGGCTCTTCTGCCTCATAAACACCTAAAGGAACAAGAGGGGCAACAGCGGGGGCTGGAGGATAAATATAATCCTCCTAGAACTTTAGGGCTCGAACTGGAGACCCCTGGGCTGCTCCCTTGAAAAAAGCTTGACGGGCAGCAAACTCCTCACCTTGAGACCATAAGGGAGCAGCGGGCTGATAGGTCGCGTGGTCTGGAGGCTGACCGGCGGCCAACTGATCAGGGGTCACGACCTGATCGGCTTGAGGCAAAAATCTCTTGGAGAGCTCGGACAGCAACTGATTCATCGACTCAATCTATCGAGCGGTCTCCTGGCGGGCTTGAGCGGCCTCCTGGCGGGCTTGTGTGAGGTGGAGCTCCATTCGAAGCTCAAGAGCTTCTAATGAGGCCGCACTCGTTGAAGAAGGGAGACCGCCGGTGGACTGACTGGTCTGAACATCACAGTCTGACATCTCAAAAAGTCTACTGATTTCACCTGGACACTTCAGATCTGAAGGTCGCATGTTCGTTATGTTGATACAAAAATTGTACCTCCAAAACTCACACTAGAAAATGATAAGGAAAACTATGAAGTGCATGTTACTTGAGACGAAAGATGCCAGAGGAGAACCTCTGACGGGAAAAAGTTGTTTAGTTAATTTCAAGAGAGGTTACAGGATGGAAGTCTAGAACAGGCCAGCGGAAGAGGTAGAAAAGTGACAGAATTTGAGACCACTTACACAGGTTGTAAGCTGGAGCCTCGAAGCTAGAAGTCCCTTTTCAGGTTCCCTTACCCCTCTATTTATAGACGCGGAGGCTGCCCAAATGGGAAGATCCAAAATTTATGGGCTGCCCAGGATACAGGAGAGCCGGGGCAGTGGTAAGGGGTGTTAATAGCAAAAAAGAGAGAAAAGGATCAGACCGCCCTGTCTGCCGGTCTCAACTTATCATGACCGCACAGGCCTTAAATGAGAAAATAGTTGAAACTGGCGACCTGTGCGGTCTCCGAAAACTGAGACCGCTGGGAAGGGTCATTCTGGCTGGAGAGGAGAGATCGCAGATTTTCGTGCAAACACATGGGTCCTCAAAAAACTCATGAAGAACTACTTATGCAACTTCATCTACCTCTAGATCATGCCCTTCGAGCCAAACTTCTATTAGGAAAAAATAATTCCCATGACAATATAAGATACACTACTAAACCAAATTTCTAACAGAAGCAAGGCTTAAAATGGAATACCATAAAAACCAGAGGTTAACAACCTACTATTTTTCAGAAAACTCGTGACCCTGGTAAAGATTATTGCATCTTTTGTAAAAATACAAATCATCAATCTAAGGATTGCTTCTTTCGACGCAAAACTTGTCCTATCCCAAACCACTCAACACTGAATTTCCTATATAATGTAAAGGAGGATACAAAAAATATCTGAGACTGAAAATCAGATCACTGAAGAGATATTTTTTATACCCACTCAAGATGATGCAACAATAATAGATACTTGGTACCTAGACAACGGGTGTTCCTCACATATGACTAATAATAAAGCACACTTTATTCAGTTGGATGAATCCATTAAATCTAAAGTTTTTCTCGGAAATGGTATTGCAACTCAAAGTGAAGGAACATGCTCAATTTCTGTTCAGATACAATCTGGTGAATCCAAACAGATTCTAGATGTCTGTTATATGCTGACATTAAAATAAAATCTCTTGAGTGTATGATAGCTAGTCTGCCGAGACTATACACTTACCTTTAATAAATCAGGAGGCTTATGACATGGAGTCTCAGGTTCCCTCTTAGGCTCTGTTTGGGACAGCGACTGCGGATCAAAGAGCGATTTCTGATCTACAGGCGCGAGATTTCTCTGTTTGGCGCAGAGGACGGTGGGCACGGTTTGTAGTTCCCCCGCTGAAACCCATGGAAAATCGTGGGATTTGAACCGCGGGTAGGTACCCGTGGTTGCGGATCAGCTCCTCCATCATCCGCTCCTCCAACCTCAGCGCCAAATAGACCCTTAGCCTCAACAAATCTAGTTAACAATCGTTTGTTTATTCTTCAAATGTCAAGTATGGACCATTATGCCTTCATCTGCCAAAGACAACATAAACTTCCACTTATCATACTTTAGCATCACCGACTAGGTCACCTTCATTGGCAAGCAATCAAATTGTTGAAGGATAAAGCTTTAGTCTTGGGACTACCTGTATTCACAGATCCTGCAAACAAATTTTGTGAAGAATGTGCTTACAGTAAAACTCATAAATTGCCTTTTCCAAAACAACCACAATAAACTCCCAAATGCCTAAGGAACTAATACATGGAGATCTATGCGAACCAATATCTACTTGATGAGTCCCATTTATATATGCATTTATGGGCTCATCTGGGCCGAATATTTAGTCAAAGCACTACACTTTAGACATGTTTTCATTCATATTTGATAGCCATCTATCATTCCACGCTAAGTGCACTTCTAGGCCCATTTGGGTGCGCAATTGCGCACAGTTTTGTTGGGGGCAAGCACACTGTGCTCCCCATCATATTTCTATTTTCATGTTGGAGCTGGAATGGTGTTCCCAGCTATGTTGTGGCTGATGCAGGTGGATGGTTCATCCAGTTCTATCCAGAATTCATGACTGCGCATATCGCACGGTCATGCGTTTTCCTTGACGCACGGTCACAGGTGATCGTGCGTTCTCTTATGGGGTGGAATATGATGTTCTGTCATTGATCGTGCGTCTCTACGCACGGGCAGTGCCCGTGCATGAAGGAATCGCACGATCAACCTGTTTAGCCTTATTTTTAGCTTTTCTGAATTTACCCGTGCGTTTTGACACACGGGCGGATTTGCCCGTGCGTGAGTAAATCACACGGGCGCTCCAGGTCGTCTTCCTGCGCTGTTCTTTATTATTAATATTGCACTGTCTACGCACGGTCGTGCGTTTGACTGTGCATGACCAATTTCTGACTCTTTTTATATATAAGCTGCACATTCCGCCCTAGAGAGATCGATCTTCTTTCTCACGCCCAGAGCTCTAGTTCCGCGCCATTTTCGCCACTCCATCACCGCCCACCTTCGGCAGGAGCTCCGACCGCCATTCTCTCACAAATCTCAAGCCGGAGCATCCTCTAGGCCTCCGCCATTGTTCGTGCACCTCCAAAGCTCCATTGTGAGGGATTCAGTCCTACACTTGTGAAGTTCTCCGGTGAGATCGTGGCCAAAGAAGATTGATGGAGAAGATAGGTATAATAGAAGAAGGTGACAGCTCTTCCGGACCCCGGATGGTAGTTAGAGCCCGAGCCCGGACAAGGATTGACAACCCTAGATTCTGGCCGTGAACCTCCGATGAGTCTCCGTGCTTTGGTTGTAATCTCAACCTCCTTTACATTGTAGTTTGTTATTCCATAATTATTTGGGTGTATGAACAATGTTTGCTAAACCTTGTTATGATATTTACTATTTTATGTCTATGTGAAATTGATATGTGTGGTTTATGCAAGTGAGGAGCACCCCATTCCATCCTCCATCCTGCCGTCATGTTCTTGTGCCGCACTAGCAATTGCTATTGTCGTGCTTGTCGACGAGGTGCTTGCGACCCTCATTCCGTAAGACTACTCGTCCATCCTCCTAGTGAAGCGTGGCATAGCGGCCCGTGTAATCCATTCGCCTAACGAAGCAGTGCACTCAAGGCCTGCACAGTTTGATTCCGCTTGCCTACTCGTCCATCCGCCCTTGCGTGTGATGAGTCCCATTTATATATACATTTATGGGCTCATCTGGGCCGAATATTTAGTCAAAGCACTACACTTTAGACATGTTTCGTTCATATTTGATATCCATCTATCATTCCACGCTAAGTGCACTTCTAGGCCCGTTTTTGTGCGCAATTGCACACTGTTTTGTTGGGGGCAAGCACACTATGCTCCCCATTGTATTTTTATTTTCATGTTGGAGGTGGAACGGTGTTCCCAGCTGTGTTGTGGCTGATGCAGGTGGACGGTTCATCCAGTTCTATCTAGAATTCATGTCTGTGCATATCGCACGGTCGTGCATTTTCCTTGACGCACGGTCACAGGTGATCGTGCATTCTCTTCTGGGGTGGAATACGATGTTCTTTCATTGATCGTGTGTCTCTACGCACAGGCAGTGCCCGTGTGTGAAGGAATCGCACGATTAACCTGTTATCCTTATTTTTAGCTTTTCTGAATTTACCCGTGCGTTTTGACGCACAGGCGAATTTGCCCGTGCGTGAGTAAATCGCACGGGCGCTCCAGGTCGTCTTCCTGCGCTGTTCTTTATTATTAATATCGCAAGGTCTACGCACGGTCGTGCGTTCGACAGTGCGTGACCAATTTCTGATTGTTTTTCTATATAAGCTGCAGATTCCACCCTAGAGAGATCGATCTTCTTTCTCGCACCCAGAGCTCTAGTTCCGCACCATTTTTGCCGCTCCATCACCGCCCACCTTCAGGAGGAGCTCCAACCGCCATTCTCTTGCAAATCTCAAGCCAAAGCATCCTTTAGGCCTCCTCCATTGTTCGTGCACATCCAAAGCTCCATTGTGAGGGATTCAGTGCTGCACTTGTGAAGTTCTCCGGTGAGATCGTGGCCAAAGAAGATTGACGGAGAAGACGAGTATAACAGAAGAAGGTGAGTACTCGCTCATCCGCCCTTGTGAAGCAGCGCGCTCAAGGCCTGCCTAGTATCCATCCCGCCAAGGGAAGCATTGCATAGTGACATTGCATAGGAGTAGTTGTAGTATTTTATCTTTATTTCCACCAACCAAAACCCCCGTTTCCGCAACCCATCCGACATAAAGGACTTCAATCTCAAGTCCTTCCTCAATAGTTAACTCCACCTTACTATGTTCCTTCGAGATTCGATACTCGGGGATTTACTCCTCATTTTATATTACTTAAACGATCGGTACACTGCCATTTCGTGCCGCAGTCTTGCTGCCGCCTGTAGCGGTGTGCGAGATTCGCGCATCAAGTTTTAGCAAAGATGTTCTGGGCTGAAATAAAGAGAGAATTATGATCACCCTGATCTCCTCAACAGAACATTGTGGTTGAGAGAAGAAATAGAACTATATTAGAAATGGAAAGATCTTTGTTACTAGCTAAAACTTTACCAAAAGTGTTTTGGGCAGAAGCTACCCAAACAATGGTTTATATATTTAATCATGTACCTTCAAGAGCCATTGGAAACAACACACCATAGTTTCTATTAAAGCAAAGAAAGCCATCAGTAGAGCACATGAAAACATTGGGATGTATAGCTTACTCACTTACTGCATCAGAAGGGAGAGATAAATTAGACAAAAGGAGTGACAAATACATTTTTGTGGGCTATAGTGAAGAGTCCAAAGCTTATAGACTGTTCAATCCCATTCCCAAGAAGCTAACAATATCTCACAATGTTTTATTCAATGAACATGCCACATGGGATTGGCAGTCAGAAACACATCATATTAATCAGCTTTGAACATGCCGGTTGAACATCTTGTATGCCCCATCCATATCAATCCTGATGATCATATTGAAGAGAGTCCATAGGGACAAACTTCTTTAGATTCCAGCACTCCTTCATCATCTCCAACTAAAACACGAAGTCTATATGACATTTATCAAGAAACAGAAAATGCACTTAGTTGTTCAACCCCTTACTTCTTATGAAGAAGCATGTAATGATCCAACTTGGCAATTAGCTATGAATGAAGAATGGGAAACAATTCAATATGATACTTGGACTTTGGTAGATCTTCCCCCAAATAAAACACCAATTGGACTTAAGTGGTTATATAAGACTAAATATACTGAATTAGGTGCCATCTCTAAACATAAAGCACGATTAGTTGTGAAAGGCTATTCACAAAGACCCGGTGAAGAATTCAATGAAATTTTTCTCTTGTAGCACATATGAATACAATCCGACTTCTATTAGCTTATGCATCCCAGAACAACTATCCAGATTACAATTTAGATGTAAAGGTAACATTTCTTAATGGGATTCACAAAGAAGAATTATATGCAGAGCAACCCAATGGTTATGTTCTTGGAACCCTATCATAAGCCTTCTTCTTTTCAATAAACAACATATGCAGATCTTTTTGTCTTTCCCAATAAATGTCAATGAGTCTCCTCAAGAGATGTATAACTTCCATGGTTGACCTCCCTGGCATGAATCCAAATTGATTCTCTGAGATGCTAGTCTCTCGTCTAACTCTTCTCTCTATTACGCGTTCCCATAGTTTCATAGTATGACTCATTAATTTAATTCCCCTGTAATTGACATAATTTTGTATATCTTCTTTATTCTTATACAAAGGTACCAAAAAACCTTCTCTCAATTGGTCTGACATCCTCTTTGTCTTCAGTATCTTATTGGAGAAACATATAAGCCATAAAATTCCTTCCCTCCCTAAGCATTTCCATACTTCAATGGGTATATCGTCTGGCCCAACCGCCTTTCCATTTTTCATCTTCTTCAGAGCATCATCTATCTCTTATGCATGAATTTTATGATAGAAAGTTATGTTTCTATACTCCTTCGATTTACTTAACTCTTCCAAGTTCAATTCATTGTCTTTTCCTTCACTGTATAGTTGATAAAAGTTTCTTTTCCGTCGCTCTTTAATAGCCACATCATCCGTCAAAACCATATCTGATTCACCTTTTATGCATCTAACTTGACTTAAATCTCTTATCTACCTCTCCCTAGCTCGAGAAATTTTATATATATCATGCTCTCCATCTTTGGTTTCTAGTCGTTTGTTAAATTCTTCATAAGCTTGGCTTCTTACTTTACTTACTACTTTTTTAGCTTCTTTCTTTGCGACTTTATACTTTGTCAAGTTTTCATCATTCCTACAAGCATATAATGTTTTGTAGCTGACCCTCTTTGCCCTCACTTTGTCTTGCAGTTCCTTTTTCCACCACCAAGATTCTTTTTGTGGGGGCGCATGACTTTTTGACTCTCCAAGTACGTTCTTTCCACTTAACCTTAAGTGAGAAGACATAACTTCTCATGTGACACTAGGATTAACATAAGGATCATCAATTAGTTATTCTAAAACTTCTGCCTTGAAAGCAACCTATTTTTCCTTCTTCAAGTTCCACCACTGAATTTTTGGCAACACTTTTGTATTTCTCTTAAAGTTACTATATTTAATTTGCACATCAAACACCACTAGCCTATATTGCATTGTCAAACTTTCTCCAGGTATGAATTTGCAATTCTTACAAATCTTTTTATTCATTTTGCGAGTTATAAAATAGTCAATTTGTGACTTATTTTGTCCTCTCTTAAACGTAATTAAGTGTTCTTCCCTCTTCATGTAGAACATATTTGTCACAGTTAGCTCATGTGCCACGATAAAGTCTAGAATGGTTCTTCCTTCTTCATTTCTCTCTCCATACCCAAATCCTCCATGAACATCTGTATAATACGTATTTTTCTTCCCTACATGTCCATTTAAGTCTCCTCCAATAAAAATTTTCTCTCTTTGTGTGATTGCTCTTATCAGATCATCTAAGTCTTCCCAAAATTGTACTTTAATAACTTCACTTAATCCTACTTTGTGGCGCATAAGCACTAATTACATTAATAGTTTCCTTTCCTACGATTAATTTAAGTTCTAAAATTCTATCACCTTTTCTGCTTACCCCAACAACTTCATCCCTCCAAGTAGTATTTATAATAATATCTACTCCATTGCTTATTTTTTTTCTTGTGTACCATAATTTAAAACCTGAATTATGTAGAAATTTAGCTTTCTCACCCACCCATTTAGTCTTTTGCAGACATAAAATATCTATCCTTCTCCTAATCATTATGTCCACTACTTCCATCGATTTTCCCGTTAACTTACCTACATTCCAACTTCCATACCTAAGTCGATCACAAATTCTACGATCTATTTTTCTAGGAGCCTTATATGTGGATGCCTAATATGTGAGAGCTCTTGCATATTTAACATTACACCCAAATCCTCTTGGAGGTGCAGCGGTCCTTGCCATGACGCCGCATTCGGACCATACGACGAGGACTCTTGCCTATTTAACACTGCACCTAAGTTCTGGAGATGTAACGGTCCTTGCCAAGACGCCGCATTTGGACCATATGGCGCGTTCCTTAAGGGGAACAACCTAGCTTTAGCACAAATTCTCAAAAGATCCATATTTATAAGGGGGACTAAATTTTATGCTGACCGTCTACCTAACACAACCCTCACCATTTTTCATCCGGGCTTGGGACCGGCATCAGCTGGTTTACCTCAATGATAGATAAATTCACAAAAAACATGCACTCAATATATGTTATGACTGACTTAGGACTTATGAAATACTTCCTAGGAATTCAAGTCCATCAATCCTCATTAGGTATTTTTCTCACTCAGAAAAAATTTGTAGTTGATTTTCTAAAACGAGCTCAATTTGATAAGTGCAATTCCACATTAACACCAACGACTACAAATGAACAACCACAACACAAGCCAAGGCACAGTCAAAATGCTCCTGACTGCCCTTACTGAAAACATTCAGCATGCACAACCAAAGCACAAGCCAAGGCACGATCAAAATGCTCCTGACCGCCCTTACCAAAAACATTCGGCCCGCACAATAAAAAACAAGACAAGCGGTCAAAATGCTCCTAACTGCCCTTACTGAAAACATTCAGCCTCCACAACCAACACACAAGCCATGGTGCGGTCAAAATCCTCCTGACCACCCTTACCGAAAATATTAAGCCTACACAACCAAAGCACAAGCCAAGGCACAATCAAAATGCTCCTGATCGGCCTTACCGAAAACATTCAGCCCGCACAACCAAAGCACAAGCCAAGGCACGGTCAAAATGCTCCTGACCGCCCTTACCGAAAACATTCGGCCTGCACAACCATAGCACAAGCCAAGGCGCGGTCAAAATGCTCTTGACTGCCCTTACCGAAAACATTCAGCCTGCACAACCACAACACAAGCCAAGGCGCGGTCAAAATGCTCCTGACATCACTTACCGAAAACATTCGGCCTGCACAACCAAAGCACAAGACAAGTCATGGTTAAAATGCTCCTGACCTCCTTTACCAATTACTTTCATCATACACAACCAAAGCATAAGACAAGGCGCGGTCAAAATGCTCCTGACTACCCTTACCAAATACTTTTGGTCTGCACAACCAAATCACAAGCCAAGGCATGGGCAAAATGATCCTGAACACCTTACCAAGAACATTCTGCCTGCAAAACTAAAGAACAAGCCAATGCACGTTCAAAATGCTACTGACCACCCTTACCGAAAACATTCTTCCTGCACAACCACAACACAAGCCAATGCGCGGTCAAAATGCTCCTGACCACCCTTACCGAAAACATTCTGCCTTCACAACCACATCACAAGCTAAGGCGCAGTAAAAATTCTCCTGACCGCCCTTACCAAAACATTTGGCCTACACAACCAAAGCACAAGCCAAGGTGCGGTCAAAATGCTCCTGACCTCCCTTAGTGAAGACATTCAGCCTGCACAACCAAAGCATACGCCAAGGTGCGGTCAAAATGCTCCTGACTGCCCTTACCAAAAACATTCGGCATGCACAACAACAACACATGCCAAGGCACGATCAAAATGCTCCTGACCTCTCTTACCTAAAACATTCGGTCTGCACAACCAAAGCACAAGCCAAGGCGCGATCAAAATGCTCCTGACCCCCCCCCCCCCCCCCCCCCTTTCAAAAAACTTTGATGCTAGACAACTTGGTTCACAGCTTAAGATGATCAATTGGGTAGGTGCGCACTAGGCAACATTGCTTTCCTCAAGAGATCATTAGAGTTGGGATACCCCTTGAAACACACAATCTAGGCGGTCATATGCTCTCAACTGCCACATTCTAGAAACAAAAGATGCCCCCATGTCTAGGGTTACAGACTAAGATGATCAACTGGGCAGATGTGCACTAGGTATCATTGCTTTCCTCAAGAAATTTTCAGAGTTGTAGAACCCTTAGCCACATATGGCCTAGCGGTCCGATGCTCTTGACCATCACTTCTCAGAGAACCATAAGCTTTGGAACGCGAATGTTACACGTTAAGGTGACCAGTTGGGCAGGTGCGCACTAAGCAACATTGATATCCTCAAATAGGTCACAAAAGCTGTAACCCTTCACCATAATGAGAGACCAGGAGTGTTTGAGGGTCACAAGCTAAGATGATCAATTGGGCAGGTGTGTGCTATAAGAGCGAAACATTACTTTCCTCAGAGAATTTATCAAAGTTATAACGCTATCCCCATCGATGTGAGATAGAGCTAACAGTCACCCAGACCTCTCTTGATGCAGAGGTGTGTTAGATACTGACATGGATCTAACATCCTGAAGTCCACTGTAGTAAAATTGGCAAGCTCCCACTGCACTGTGCAAAATCTCCCCGCAACACGTGGTCATGGTGGTGTTGGGCTAATGACTACAATTTGTGGTGGTTCAAGCAGGACTCAGTGATGTCTACATGGCTAGAAGAACCCTTGACGAATTAGTTGAAAAGACCATTTGAGAAAAGAAGGAGATGTGTTAGTATAGATATCTCAAGTAATGGTATTGATATAACTAAAGAAATAATGAAAGATAAAACATTAAGAAAATAACCATTTTAGGTTGTCTCCACTCCAAGTGTGAGAGATGTCCTCTTCCATAGGTTCGAAGTCGATAGGCTCCATTCTTTTATACTTCATTTATGATATAAGGACCTGCCCAGTTGGGGTTGAGCTTTTCGACTGAGCCAACCCTTATTGCAACATCGACTTTCTTTAGGACTAAGTCTCCAGTAATGAATTGCTTTATTCTGACATTCTTATCAAAGTGTTTTGTCATTCTTCATTTACTTCTTCCTGCCCGATTAGGGCATCATCCCAGAGCTCTTCGCCCAAATCCAAGCTGCATTTTATTTCCTCATCATTAGTTTCCATCAAATCCTCACCTCCTTCTTTTGCTAGCACGACTGAACACCTTGAACTCTACTGGAATAAGAGATTCTGAACCATCAGAGAGTTTGAAAGACGTCTCCCCATGCTGAAGATGGTATTGTCCTGACAATCCAAAGAACAGAAGGAATCTATTCCGCCCAATTGCCGCAGATATTCTCAACCATATTTTTGAGTAGATTAAAGATTAGTTTATTAACAACTTCAACCTATGCATTGCTTCATGGATGAAGCACTGAAGAGAACCTTAGCTCTATCCCAATTTGATTGTAGAAATTGATCATTTTTGAATTATTGAACTAAGAACAAGTGTTGGTGATAATTGTCATAGGGATTCCATGCCTACAAATGATCTCACCCAAGAAAATATTCTTAACGACCTGGGTGGTAGTCTTGGCTAATGGCTTAGCCTCGATCCACTTGCTGAAATAATCGATCATAACTATGATAAAGCGATATTGTCAACTTGTAACTGGAAAAGTATGAAGAAGATTCATTCCTCAAACTGCGAACGGGCACGACGAAGCTATGTACTTGAGCTGCTGAGCTGGCTGAAGCTGAGTAGGGGCAAAATTTTGGCACTATACACACTTATTGACAAAGATTTCTGCATCCTTTCACATCTAAGACCAAAAATACCCTTGACTAAGAATCCTCTTCTCTAGGGTTCTAGCTCCTGAGTGACTGTAGCACTCTCCGGAGTGAACTTTGTGAAGCACCACATGAATCTCCTCCTCTGAGACACACCTGGATAATGGAGATAAAAAGGTTTTCCTGTAAAGAATTCCAGACAAAAGATAGTAATGAGCTGCCTTTAACCTGGACCTCTTCTTATTTTTAACAGATGGATGATAGTTGCATATAGAAAGATAAAGGAAAAGGAGTCCATCTAAGAAGAATGCTGATCAATTTGCACGAACTCCCCTTCCTCCATTGCTGGATGAAAGAGTTCCAAAGTTGTTTCACCTAGCAGAAGACCAAACTTAGCCAACTTATCGG
Source organism: Dactylorhiza incarnata (assembly GCA_033032865.1). Classification (NCBI taxonomy): domain Eukaryota; kingdom Viridiplantae; phylum Streptophyta; class Magnoliopsida; order Asparagales; family Orchidaceae; genus Dactylorhiza; species Dactylorhiza incarnata. The sequence continues at coordinate 3,412,211 of JAWHQI010000213.1, forward strand.
CCTCTGCGTTCTCTGACCTCGAAATATGTCAAATAGTGAAACTTTTAAATCTTCCGATCTCATTTTTAATTAGAACAAGATATTGCTGAAGGACCGAATCCATGGTCTCAAAGTTGTCGTTAACTTGAGATGTTATTGTTGGATCTTAAGGCGCCTATAGAGGGGGGGGGGGGGGGTGAATAAGGGTTTTAGAAATCTTTATAATTTTAAAGAAAACTTTTGATATTTTATAAGAAATAGATTTGATCAAAAGTTTAGTGCTAGAAATTAAAAACCAAAGCAATTTTATTGAACAAATAAAGATATGATTATCATTTATAAAATTAATTACAAAATATGATTTCAATAATGCTACAAATTGAGGCGAATATGAAAAACTCTTTTTGTTTTCTATATCGACTCTTTTCCCCAAGAACTGGTTGGCTTTAGTCGATCTATCCCAAGATATGGCCTAAAGCCACTCTAGCCTCTCTATCCTAAGAAAGTCCTCAAGCACCCCCAGATCTAAGCCCTAGACCTAGTCGCCAACGCGACAAATTCCCCCTAAGCTGCACACGAACCTAGTCGCCAACAACAACGGTAAATTCATGAAACGATCACAAAGATAAAGGTATTACAAAATATGAAAGACAAATTGAAAACTCCCTATGAATAAATCTGAAGGTGACTTTTTTGTAACAACCCGGCCCGACCACCACACCAGAGGCCTACTGCCCTGCCCCATCCCTGGTGGGCCAGCTGCTGCAGTTGACGGGCCGGCTGGCAACCTGGCTCAAGGCCGGTCCATCTTCGCCCGCTTTTTTACAAGGGCTGCAGCCCATACACCCCAACGCATCCGTCTGGCCCTGTTTCTCAGGCGCAGCGCGTTGTTGAGGTCAGGTTTCGATCCCCTGACCTCCTAGATAAGGACTCCTTCAACCGAGCCTCATCACCAACTGAGCTGCAGTGTGTATTCTTTGCGTGGAGTTAGCGTTCTGCTGAAGATCATTGAAGTCGAAGTGTGCATTCTTTGCGTGGAGTTAACGATGATCCAATCCTCCTTCGATTCATTCTCTTGAATTTGAATGCGAGATCCTTTTGTTGGATCGATTGGGGCCCTTAGAGGGGAGGGGAGGTGAATAAGGGAATAATAATTCTTTATAATAATGTTATGAAAATTACTAAATTGTTTTATAATAGGAGAAAGACAAAATAACAATTTAGCTAAATTAAGAGAATATCATAATTTTCAAGTTTAGAAATAAGTACTAAATTGTTTTATGATTAAAGAGATTGAAATAAACAATTTAGATAAAATAATTATAATTGAAAAACTTAGTAATTAATATTTTAGAGATTATGCCAAAGGAGAGAAATCATGTAAACACAAATAGAGACATGATTGTATTTATATAAAAAAGTGTTTACATAAATTTGATTTCAATATCGCTAGAAATCGGAGGCGTACAAAAGTAAATATCTTTTCCTTTTCTATACCGACTTGTATCCCCACAAACCGGTTGGCTTTAGCCAATCCTTCCCCGGATATAGCCTCAAGCCGCTTTAGCCAATCCTTCCCCGGATATGGCCTCGAGCACCCCTAGATCTAATCACCTAGAACTAGTCGCCAACACAAGGCAAATTCCTCCCTAAGTCCTATCCAGACCTAGTCGCCAACACAAGGCGAATTAACTAAACGATTACAAAAAGTATGGAATGAAAATAAAGATAACAATAATAAAACTCCCTATATGAGATCTTCTGAAGTCAGAGATGAAGGATCGTTGTAGTATGAGCGAGGTCGAAGCGATCGTCCTTCGGATGTAGCGTGACATTGTCCTCCTCCAAAATTCTCCTTAAGCTTTTTGTGGGAGATCCATCTTCGGCAGCATAAAACCAATAGAATTGTGGCACAAGCAATCTCTCTGGGATGGATAACCAAAACGAGAAGCAAAGCTCCTATTTATAGAACTTCTCGCTAGCGCCTGCGGTAGCTCCTAGCGCCTGCGGTACCGTTCGTGTGGAGGGTTGTGAAACCGTCAGCGGCATGACACTGTGCACGAATTTGAGATAGCGCCAGGCGGTAGCGCTAGCGTTGGCGGTAGAGTTCGTGTGGAGCGGTTGCAAAACCGTCGGCGGCGTGGCGCTGTGCACGAACTCGAGATAGAGCCAGGCTGTAGCGCTAGCACTGGCGGTATCGCTAGCGCCTGCGTTAACCCCTAACACTGGCGGTAGTGCTTCAGTTTAGTTTGTTGGTTCCAAGCTACTTTCTTCCTGTGGAGTATTGCACCTATAGTTCATGCTGTTGGATCTGTAGGCGCCCTTAGAGGGGGGCGGGGGGGGGGGGGGGGGGGGGGGTGAATAAGGGTTTTAAAAATTCAGAGATTATGAGAGAAAATAATTCTCAGACACTACCGCCAGCTCTAGTGTTAACGCTCGGCGTTAGGCAACAGTGAGAATACTTTTATGTTTGAATAATGAGAATCAAAGAGCAACGAATCTTAGATGAAGAAATAAACATATTTTCATTAATCAGCAAATCGAAATACATATGTTTACAAAAAACTTTTCCAATAATGCTTGGAAAGGGGCGACAAATGAAAAACTCTTTTTCATTTTCTATACCGACCCTTCTCCCAAGGACCGATTGGCTTTAGCCTGTCTCTCCCCAGACAAGGCCTCAAGCCGCTCTAGCCAATCTATCATCAGAAAGGCCTCGAGCACCCCCTAGATCTACTCCCTAGACCTAGCCGCCAACACAAGGCGAATTACTCCCTAAGTCCTACCCAGACCTAGTCGCCAACACGAGGGGAATTTCTCCACAGAACAAAAGATATAAAAATAGTACAAATGAAAAATAACAACTAAAGACAAACTCCCACTTAGGTTGAACTCGAAGATCTTGTCGAAGGTGCGCCGAAGTAATCCTTTGAGTTGATGGGTGCGACCTTCTCGTAGAATAAGCGTGTTGGTTCTTTCTTCGAGTTCCTTGCATTCACGTACATTGACGAAGTTGTCTTGGCTGCTGCTAAAGGCTCTCATGAGTGCTATGAAATAAGGCTTTAATAACTTCTGTAACAACAAGCAACAACGAAGGAGGCGTTGCTCTTTAAATAGATTCGACAGCTACCTCCTGCACTAGTACTACCGCCCCGCAATAGTGACATGACGCGCACACGTATCGTGGCAGTTAAGGCAACTTCTGAGCGCAAATGGTTATGATAGCCTAGCGCGCCGCGTTATCACTATCGCCCTGCGATAGTGCGATTTCCTTCCTTCAGCCAATATCTCTTTCCAAATTTGCCCCTCAATCAACTGCAGACGGGATGTTTCCAAAAGCTACCGCCGGGCGTTAAACCTAATGCGCCGCGATAGTACTTGCTAAACATAGCGACCCGTTGACATTCCTTTTTCTCCACTTTCCTTTCTGTCAATAGTTTCCAAAAATGCTAACGCCAATGTCAGTACTAACGCTCCACGGTAGATCATTTCGTCGGGCGCATCTTCGTCTAGTAGTCCTCAGCTTTCGTCGATCTCAATCTAGTTTGCCGAATGGAAACTCATTTTCGTCGATCTCAATCTGGTTCGTCGAACGACAACATATTTTCGTCGATCTCAATCTGATTCGTCGAACGGAACTAGCGCCAACGGTAGTATTACCGCTCCGCGGTATGGCATTCATTTCATCGAGCGCCGCGGTAGAGCATGCAGATCGTCGAACGGAGCACCGAGTTAGTCGAACCCAGTTCGTCGAACGAAGCATCCAGTTCATCGAACGCAGCATCCATTTCGTCGAACGCAGGTTTCCTTCTCAGCGATTGTTAGCGCCAGCGGTAGGATTAACGCTGCGCGGTAGAGCTTTCAGATCTTCTCAGCGGTTTCGTCTCAGCGGTTTCGTCTCAGCGGTTTCTTCTCAGCGGTTTCTTCTCAACGGTTTGCTAGCGCCAACAGTAAAGTTAACGCGACGCGGTAGCAACAACAACACAGCACCATGGAGATTTGAAAGCATAGAATCTTGCATACTATAAACACAAAATAAGTATGATCAAATACAATAGGATTTGTTATTGTCAAACCAAGAGATTCGGAAAGCATGTTCCAACAAACTCCCCCTTTTGATATTAACAAATCCCCTTAGAAAGAAATAATTCAATTGATAGGAAATTGTGTTTATAATAGAGATAAACATGAAATTTGAGACAATATGCATAAGCTCCCCCTAAATGAATGCTCCCCCTAAGTGAATGCTCCCCTACAACAAATCTTCCTATGAACTTGACTCCCCAAACATGTTAATTTCTTTCAAATTTATTCTCCCCCTTTTGGTATTATCAAAAGAGGGTGGAGAGGAAGGGCAACAAAAAGTGTGCAATTACTGTGTAGAGAGGGAATGAGCATGATACAGAGTTTAAACACTAAGGAAAAAGACAATAGATAGGAGTGAAAAGAGAATGTGAAGAAATAGTCATAAAGAAACCACTTGTTGGGAAAAACGTATTCATGATTGAGCGTACAAGTAGTAAAGATGTTGAAAGCATGACGAATTAATGTTTTTGTTAAGTGAACATCTATATAGAAATTGTGAAGCATAGTAAATGATTAAGAATTTTAGACATAACAAAATAGATGTTGTAGCATTTTAAGGACACAAAATAATTTCATTTTTAACATAGCCATACACTAGTTTGAAAGGTATGCAATACAGAGTTCTCATGGCATAGCGGAAAAAAATATGTAAGCATGATATAATTTATCAAGACAAGATAGAAGAATACAAGGCTCAAAGTTTAGAAATCAAGTACACTTATACATTGTAATGATCATGCAAAGCTATCTAGTGCTTTTACTTAATAGGTTAGAGAATACATGTAGATATGCAATAGACTCAAATTCTCATGAGTAGAAGGCTTACAAGTGATAATGATGTGTACAAAATAGTGTTTTTGAAAAAAGTATACATATGAGTTAATCAAAACACATGACATATATAATGGAATAAACACGATATTATTGAACAAGCGTTTTTAGAGTTACCTCTTCCCACAAAGCTATATAAATTATTCAATGCACATAGTAAAATAGTACAACTACCAAGGTGCTCTGCACACACAATGCTTATTAAGACTTATCAGGGTGCAAAGTAGTGCTTGGGGAATCACAAGAATTATTTTGAATTTTATTTATTTGTGCTTCAGTGTACAAGAAGAAGTATGTAAAAAAAATGTTTGCGACAAGGCACTTTACAATTCTCTCCAAGGTGCTCAACCTCACAATGCTCATTAAGACTTATCAGGAGGGTGTGTAGTGCTTGGTGGAGTTATCTTTGTCAATTATTCATATGAAATTTTTTTTTGCTTAACGATAAAGGTCTCCGAATTCACTTTTATGTGCAAACAAAAAGATTTTTGAAAAGACACACTTCTTCAAAGATAAGTGCATGAAAAAGATTTTAACATGTGGTGAATGTAAAACTAAGCATGCCAAACAATAATATGACGTTGTTACACTACACAATCATGTAAGAGAAGATTAAATTCATATGTAGTTTGTCAAAAGTGTGAGTGAAACAAAATCATTAGCAAATATAAGCCATTTACTCATACATAGAGGCACGCTATGCAAACCTACACATGATTTCTATAATCAATTTCAGAGCACACATAAGATAATGGTCAATGCATGATACAAAACACAATGTTATTAAGATACTTGAACTAGAGAACGAAACATTGTATACTAAGCTTGACAAGATAAACTATATCATCCTTGAAACATGAAAAACTACACATGTTTTCATAAATTTTAAGTTTTCAAAAACAAAAAGAAAAAAATAGAAAGCATGTTTTTGATGTTTTAATTTGTTTTTCAATTTTGTAGTTTGTTTTGATTTATAAAAAAATGTTTTTGGTTGGATTTTGATTTGTTCTAGTTTTTTTTTGGATTTTTTTTACAAGAAAATAGCAGAAACAAAAAAAAAAATAAAAATGAAAAAGAGACTGGAAATACATAAGTATCCACTACCGTCAATGGTACCCAGCTATCGCCGAGCGGTAGTAACAAAACTCAAATTTTGGGGAAAACGTGATATTTTTCAGAATTTTTCTTTTGAATATATTTGTGCAGATTTGTGACAATGAAGTTCAGCAATGAAATCGGACATATGCATACACAAAAAATGTGGATTTCCCAAGTTTAAGCTAATATGTCCAAAACCCCACATTCTAGCCTATGGTGTCCCAATACACTTTCAAAATACTTGTGTTTTTTTTCTTTTTCACATGCATGAGAGTCCAGAAATAGATAATATAAAAAAAACATAAGATAACATGTTTGAGCACGAATATGCATGAGTGACATGATCGTAACTAGGTGAAATAATATTCATGCAATGTATAGAACATATGTATGTCTAAGATCAAGATACCCTAACAACATGTCTACACCCTAGCCCCGTATTAAGTGACGGATAGGAATGAGGAGCTGCACACATGCCGTAGGTTGGGGTATTAATCCCACATGCATACAAAAGACAATGCTCACCCTAGCACTCTTTTCCCCCAGTGCCTCGCAAGGCCCCACTGGAACCCTTCCCAGTTAAGGACAAGACATGACATAGTGGTTAGGTTTCTAATGCACACAAACCTACGCCCTCTCTATAGCGAGACACAACATCATGGGCGAATAATCATTTTGACAACCTATGCTTTTAACCTATGGGTTGATTTATAACCTATGAGTTTTATGCGTGATTAATTTCTTAGTATATTTGATTTTAAAGCAACATAGTTAATCTGAGTTTTAACTTTCAATTACTCTTCTTTAAGATTGATTCATTATGGCAATACAAATATATCTAGCATGGATGATAATATTTATTAGTTGATATTGCTAGATACGATGAGTTTGAATGTTGTGTTATGCCATAAAGTTAATTGATATAATGTTGCATGTATTTAACAATAGTGATTCAAATTTTAGACACAGAATAGAGTGATGATTCAAATTTAATCATTCATATTGATATAAAGTTAAATCTATGGTCTAAACATAAATGAGAAACATGCAAGACATAATAGATTCATATAATAATCATGATCACAATCAATGTGTTGGAAGCAATAAGATCTTTTGTAGTTCTACTTGATGTTTGTTTTAAAAGATCTATTGAATTGGAAAGATTATTATACATGATCATGAGTTTTAACATATAAGAATTATATACTCATAAATCAATTGTTTCAGAAAATAATATTTTAGATAAATCAGAATTTAGGAAGATTATGCTACCGCCAACGTTAATACCTAACGCCAGGTGCTAGCAACAGAGTTGAGATTCTCAAATGGTTTTTGCAATTTTTCAATTCCGATTTGACATGATTATGATTAAACATACTAGGGGTAATCAAAATAACGCAAGTATATTAGATACCTAAGCAAAAACTTGCGCATTTTATAAATTTAGCCCAATACCCCTAAAATACCTTTTAAATCCATTTCGACAAATATTTCATTTAGTCTTAGAAATATCATATGACAAATTTAGTTTTCAAATTTTATAAGACTTTTAGGAATGGATTTAGAGGGATAAAATAAAAGGATAAATAGATTACTTGAAAAATAATATGACTTATTATTCAATTTCATCCAATCTGATTTATTAAGGAAGTTTGGCTTAATGTGTCAAAGTCATATCACATGTTATATAAAGTGACCATATCATGTTGGTTAAAAGAAACAAAAACAAAAGAAAAGCAAAAAAGGAAATTAAGCATATCATGAAGTAGAGAATTGATATTTCATTTTTTAATTGATTTCTACTTCATGCAAATGATAGGGTACTATTGAATGAGAGATTTAGGTATCCAAAGAGGACCAGGAGAGACGGTTCCTTTGGGCACCCAAATACAACGTGTTTGCTTTTGGGGAGATAGAATTGAATGGGCCCTTTTGATTTGAGTTTGTGTTTCATTTTTAACTTTGGGTCTCCATTAAAACCTTGGTTTGATATTATTTTTATGAATCAAATTTCCATTGTGATTATTGAAAATATTTTTCATTGGAAATTTGCGCAATTCTAATTTTAATTCGGGAGAAACATGATTTTTTAAATAATAGAGATTGGGATTTTGATTTACAAATACTTTGTGTTACTTACTCCCATTATTAGGCTTAGTCAAGTTATTTATATTCATATTCAACTTGCTTTTAGATATATCTTGATATTGTGAATGTATGTTTTGACAATTTTCTTTATGATTTCCTTAAGCAAGTTGATTTTAGCTTCTAATTTATTATTCTTAATTTTTAGATTATGTCTAGCTTTATTGTAAGCTATTGTACTATTTTTAAGAGTGGAAACAATTGAATCAATATGATTTTGATAGTTATTCCTATATTCATCAAATGTTTCATCCATCTCATTAAATTCAATTTTATAGTCATTACACTTAGCACAATCAATTTTCAAAGATGAAGTTTATAAACAAAATCTTTCATTTTGTTCTTTTATAAAAATAAACTCCTTTTCAAGTTTCTTGTGTTTTTCTTTTAATTCATTATACTCTACACAAGGTGTGATGTTTTCAACTAAGGATCCATGGGTAGAACTAGATAAAATAGAATTTGATTCTACATTAATTTTTGCCTTTAAATTTTTATTTTCTAAGCGCAAATGTTTATTAGCATTTTTTAATTTCTTAATTTTGAGCTTTGTAGTTTGAAGCAATTGTAATGAAGAAATAGAATTACACACAATAAGAGATTTTGATTTTCTTACAGTGCTTGAGGATGATGTGATATTTGAGCATATAGTTCATTTCACTTCTTCATCTTCCAAGCAAGAGCTTCCATCATCCCTTCCGCTTGATGTCCCTTCCACGGATTCGTCATGAGAGGAGCCTTTTTGAAGACTTGAGCAATCTTGCATATTCTCCAATTCTTGCGATTGTTCCATACCTGTAGAAGGAGAATCATAAGTTCTTTCAAGAAAATTCCAAATCTCATAAGCAGTAGGTAGAGTATAAATAAGTTTGAAAATATTTTGGTCTAACGCGCAAAATATACTATTCATAGATTTTGCATTTAAAATAATTTCGTTTCTAATTATTACACTAGGTGGCTTTTCAATAGTAATATTCCAAACTTTTTCATCTAAGTCCTTAAGAAAGTTTTTCATTAATATTTTCCACCCTTTATAATTTTTGCCCATAAATAAAGGTGGTGATAATACTTTTTCATTTATATTAAAATTTTCCCCACTCGTAGAAGCGAGATCATGATTAAGAGACGTCATTATTCTCGGTTGTTAAGCTGAATTGGAATAACCTGGCTCTGATACCACTTGTTGGATCTGTAGGCGCCCTTAGGGGAGTGGGGGGGGGGTGAATAAGGGTTGTAAAAACTCAGAGATTATGAGAGAAAATAATTCTCAGACACTACCGCCAGCGGTAGTGTTAATGCTCGGCGTTAGGCAACAATGAGAATACTTTTATGTTTGAACAATGAGAATCAAAGAGCAACGAATCATAGATGAAGAAATAAACATATTTACATTAATCATCAAATCGAAATACATATGTTTACAAAAAACTTTTCCAATAACGCTTGGAAGTAGGCGACAAATAAAAAACTCTTTTTTGTTTTCTATACCGACCCTTCTCCCAAGGACCGGTTGGCTTTAGTCTGTCTCTCCCCAGACAAGGCCTCAAGCCGCTCTAGCCAATCTATCACCAAAAAGGCCTCGAGTACCCCCTAGATCTACTCCCTAGACCTAGTCGCCAACACAAGGCGAATTACTCCCTAAGTCCTACCCAGACCTAGTCGCCAACACGAGGCGAATTTCTCTACCGAACAAAAGATATAAAAATAGTACAAATGAAAAATAACAACTAAAGACAAACTCCCTCTTAGGTTAAACTCGAAGATCTTGTCGAAGGTGCGCCGAAGTAATCCTTTGAGTTGATGCGTGCGACCTTCTCGTAGAATAAGCGTGTTGGTTCTTTCTTTGAGTTCCTTGCATTCACGAACATTGACGGAGTTGTCTTGTCTGCTGCTAAAGTCTCTCACGAGTGCTCTGAAATAAGGCTTTAATAACTTATGTAACAGCAAGCAACAACGAAGGAGGCGCTGCTCTTTAAATAGATTCGATAGGTACCGCCAGTGCTAGTACTACCGCCCCGCGATAGTGACACAACGCGCACATGGATCGTGGCAGTTAAGGCAACTTCTGAGCGCAAACAGTTGTGACAGCCTAGCACGCCGCAGTATTACTATCGCCCTGCGATAGTGCAATTTCCTTCCTTCAGCCAATATCTCTTTCCAAATTTCCCCTTCAATCAACTGCAGACGGGATGTTTCTAAAAGCTACCGCTGGGCATTAAACCTAACGCGCCGCGATAGTACTTGCCAAACATAGCGAACCGTCGACATTCCTTTTTTCTCCACTTTCCTTTCTGTCAGTAGTTTCCAAAAATGCTAACGCCAACGTCAGTACTAACGCTCCGCGGTAGATCATTTTGTCGGGCGCTGATGCGCGTTCGGCAAGTGCACCGATCGCTGCCAAGTAATAAATTTGGGAATATCTTCCCCGAATGTCGTTCTCTTGAGGAATGCAGGTTCTGGTGAACGAAATGTGTGGTGAGTCGATTGTTACACGAGCGAATAAAATAAAACAGGGGCGTTGTGATTGGTGTCCTAAGCTATTGCGGAAATGAGAGAAATGCGGGTCGAAAAGCACCGCTTCACAAGGTGTGGGTGAGTGCAGCGGCCGCGATGCCGTGCTTCGGTAAGCGGGTGGAATGGCCACATAGCGAGGTTTTGTGAGGGTCGTATTCACCTCTTCGCCAACATCATCACTAGCTATTGCTAGATGGCTTCACATACAAACAACTTAGAATATCACAACAACAAGGAAAGCTATTCTCATCACCACAACATCATTGCACATAAACAACAAGCAAGGATCTATAACATTAATCTAACGATCGTTCATTACAACAACCCAAAGAGAAAGCACAAGCATCAAAGTTTAGAAAGGACCAAAAAGAGGATATCACCGCGTCTTGGGTTCTCGGCCGGAATGAGAGGTTGACGGGCTCTCTCCGGGCTCGGCCCTCAGATGGTGTGCGGACTCGAAGGAGACTATCACCGCTCCAATGATCAACAACATTTCTATGGCCTCCACGACGAAGAACGCTTGAACTAGTGGCGGAGAATACTTGCAAATGCTCCCGGATGGAAGAATGGTGAAGGAGATCGCAGGTAATGGTCTCCTCTCGTCTCCTCCGGTGGAAGGGACGAAAATGGCGGGATTCCTAGCTTTTCCTGCGAGGGGAATCGGGGGCCCCCATTGACTGCAGCTTTTCCTGCTTTAAATACTAAACAGGCAGAGTTTTGGTCACGCATGGGCGAATGCACGATCGTGCGCTGCCCGTGCGTTATTTAATGATAAAAACAGACTTTAAGACGAAGCTGCGCCGCCCGTGCGATTTACTCACGCACGGGCAAACCCGCCCGTGCGTAAAACGCACGGGTAAAATCAAAAACGCTAAAACAACAAGAAGAAATAGGCAACCGTGCGTTTTACTCACGCACGAGTTAATCCGCCCGTGCGTAAAAACGCACGACTAAACTCAGATCGCCTATTTTCTGCCCAGATGAGAACGCACGACCGCAACCGTCCATGAGTCAAGGAAACGCACGACCGTGCGTTGTACACAATCATGAATTCTAGGGGAAAACTGGATGATCCGACCGCCTGCACACAAGACAAAACAGCTGGGAAAACACCTCCAGCACCAGATAAACACAGAAAATGGATTGGGGAGCACCATGTGCTTACCCCCAATAATAAGGAGCACAATTGCACACCGAAATGGGCCTAAGAGTGCACCTAGCAAGGAATAACAAATATTATCGAAAACATGCCTAAAGTGTAGTACATCGACTAGAAATGCGGCCCAGATGAGTCCATAAATGTGTATATAAATGAGACTCATCACACCCCCAGACTTAACCATTTGCACGTCCCGGGCAAACTACTCAGCTCTCCTGTCAGAACAATTGGATGTTAGAGTGTGATTGAGCGGTGGAGACTCATGCAAAGTCGCTTGCTCACGTGCGTAAAAATACATTAGAATAGAATTAAACTCAAGATTATATCTAACTATTTCTAGAACAGTAATTTGAAATCTACTTTACTTGGATGGTGAATCCCGGTGAATCTTTCGGTCGCGCACAAGGGAAAATAGCATGACTAATGAGTAGAGTATTACTCGAATCAAAGCTCGGGACAATCTCCTAAGAAATCCATCAAAGTCGGTGTCCATAGGATTGCACATTCTCACTCTCTCTACTGCATGAGACGACTCATATCTAAAATCAATAGGACTTATAGGTTAAGATTTGGCTTAGGTTGAGTTTAGGCTAGATAAGTAGAAGGACGATGGGAATCGCACTCAACATAACCTGAGCACTTAAGAGAATAAAAATCACCAATACAACATTTTCAAGAACTACACAACACCCCCAGACTTCAACTGAACACTAGGTGCGTGCTAAGCCAATCATACTTTGTTTTTGTCGAGAGAAAGTAATTGAAAGTTCTTTTTGAACAATATTTTTTTCTTTCCTTTTCTTTACTCGACAAAATATCTTTTGTAGGCTCAATAAAAACTTCTCCTTCAGCCTTTTCAAGGCTACCATACACCACAGAGATAACACCAAAGGTGATAGAAAACTAAATTTCTTTCAGCTCATTTGTTGGTGCGAAAATAGGTTTGGCTGTGTGGCTTTGGTGAGATTTTAGTGGAGTTAAACAAGGAGGCCAGGTAGGCTCAAGTGGGCTTGCAACGGTGATTAAATTGGTAAGGATTTCAAAAGCACAAATGGATCAAGAAATGGCCTAAATCACACTTTATAACGAGTACTTCAACGCAATCGTTTCAAGAGTCGCCTAGTGCAAGTTCTAGCCACCGAGAAAGGTTGTCCTTCCTTCCGACCCTAGTAATAAGCTACTACTAATCCAGCTACACTTGACCCTATACTACCGTTGGATTCACCGGATTCACCACTAAAGTAAAATAAATTGCAGCTACTATAATAGAAATAATTAAATTACAACATTAAATTTTATTCTACTCTAATTGAATTTCTAGGCGTGACGGGAGCACTCGACTAGAGCACTACTCGAGTCGACATTTTTCTCTACTCCTCATTCCTACACTAACAATCCAATTCTTACGAGCGGGGAACCTCACAGCAATACCCAATAAGCGTGCGTGATCAAGTGCGCGTGAACTAGGTGCAAGTGTATGCAATGTGCACAATAAAATTGAAAATTCCTAACTCAGCACATTCTAACATGCCATGCAAGTGTGTGCTCGTGCACAACGCGCTCTCTCCCCCAGACTTGATCGAAACCAAATAAAATAGAAAATTCAAACATAAGGAAAAGAGGGGTAGAGTGGACCTATGCTCACGAATGAGCATGCCAGAAGTGCGGTAATTCCATCTTTAAATTTTCTCCTTCCTCATCCACCACGCGAGGATTAGCTCCAATGGGTCCGCCATAGATGTCGCCATATCTGCAAACTGACATCTCCAACCCCGCAAAAACAAAAATAATACAGCCAGCACTGACATTCATCATGATAAGGGATATGCAGCAGAGACAATCAATAAAACAATGACAAACATATATATCAGAGAAATGAAGCTGTTCAAAACCACACCCTAGGGACGATGCCCTAGTAGAATAATATCTGGAATAGAATCCACAAAGAGTACATCCAAGATAGATTAAAGAAAATAAAACTACAAAATAACTAAACGCCCTGGAAGCCGCATCAGAACAATTACGGGGAAGATGGCGGAGGAGACTGCGAAGGAGGAGGAGGAGTGCGCATCCGCCTAGGTCGCAATGTAGAAGCTCGGGCAGGGGCAACAGGAGGCTCGACTCCCAAATGGGCGCCAATCCGCGAAGAAAGCTCGTACTGCATGGCCATAGCATCCTCCATGCGCATGAACCTGTCGTAAAAATCTGGATACTGCTGCTCGATGCTTTGCCGCGGGGCATGCTATTGAGCAGCAGGAGATGCAGAATGGGGGACATTAGAGGGCTGCCTACTCGTCCCAGTCGAGGTGCTAGGCTCAGCAGCATCGGCATGAGCAGCTTACTCCACACGTCCTGACCCAACCTCACGGACTTGATAGCCCCAGTTGTCACCGATCTGTACCTTCTGGACGAGCATAAACGCTACCATCATGGTCAAAGAGATGTGATAACCCCGGTAGACATCAGTCATGGGCGGAAGCGAATCCCAGATGACAATCCCTTTGGCTACCCTCGTGATGTAATGCGAGCCTCCAATCGACTTCAGGGGTAGGTAAGTGGCCTGGCGAAGAAGATACTGGGCGAGCACTCGCCCGAGATGGAGAGGCACACCCTGGTGCATGCTGTAGAGATAAAGGAGATCGTGCCACCCCGGAACATTCTGGCTCATGTTGCGGGCATTAATGCTGTGCCCTATCAGGTGCTGGACATATCGGTGCGCGGGGGAGATAATGTGGGTAGATTTCACAGCGCGAACCTCATACTGCTGATCCCGTCCCATAATGGACTGCCAGAATTCGCTGGGAGACACTCCCTCTGGGAACTCATCCGGATGGTGGATAATGTCCTTCTATAAGAGTTCGTTGTGGGTGTAAATACCGGCGCAAACCGCCAGTCGGCCAACACTCATGGTATGGATGCGGCCCTTCATACGGAATGAGACCGCAGTGGGCTCTCCGGTTACTTCATCGACTTGGTCAATGATGCAGAAGGTGGAAAGGAACTCAAGCGTGAGTTCACGACAACCCCTCTCTGTGATGGAGAAGAGGTTTCCCCATGATCCCAAATTGAGTAACCTTTCCACCTCCTCATCCAAATTGACAATTCGAAGGTCCGCAACTGAAACAAAACGATGATCGAGGAACATTTTGTGGCGCAGCAAATTGTACCTTTCCAGGAATTCTGGCCTCCCAAACTGCAGCATTACTTCAACACTAGGATCCTCAGATCTTGAGGAAGAAGCTCCACCTCCGCGGTGAAATAAGCTCACGACCTTCTTGACACCCATGGATGCGCCCTAAGAGCTTGGAAGTGGAGGAAGATGAGGAGAGGAAGAGAGAACGAGAGGCGATGGACGGGAAAGAGGGGGATCGCGCACGGGAGAGAAGGGTTTCACGAATCGCAGGGCGGGAGAGAACTCTGGAATTAGGGTCAGCGTGCGATTTTTGACGGGACATGAACTGGTTTGTAAAAAGAGAAAATCGCACGGTCGTGCGATCCCTTCGCACACGGACAATCGGGTCGTGCGATTGTAAATTTCTCCCAAAATTTCTCAAATTCCGCGGGCCGGCAGAATCAGAAAAATTTGCACGCTACATCATGAACGGAGAGAACAGAGAAGAACACGACGACAACAATTGCCTAACTACTAACTCCACAGGGCATGCGACGCATGAAAAACTCACAAAAACAAAAGATAACATTTGCAAAAAGCAAAAAGAAGTTAAAACTAAAGATGATAAAATCTAAATCAACTACTCCTATACCTAGATAACTGTTGGGCTACATGTCCCCCCAATGGGACTTTTTCAAGCATTTAAAATGCAGATTAACTAATAGGTGGATGAAAGCGGAAATGGTCAGGTAATTGTTCGCGCTCATGTTTCGGCAACAGGTACCGAAATGGAAATAGAACAGCTACCCAAAGACCAGTGAGAAAATAATGCCTGATATGAATATCAGGCAAGGGCACAATATGTGTTGTGAAGCTCACCGTATATAGCTCCACCTGCACCTGATTCCTTTCAATGCTAAGCTTTGTTACAGGCTCATACACCAACAGAACTGGCTCCACAATGTGGTCCTGCAGAGGAGAAAATACAAGAGCAGGGTCAGGAAATAAAATAGAAGAAAAACTAAAAGAAATCTCATCTGAGGGGATAATCCCGGCTTCATCCCCCATAGGGTGCGGCAATAACAAACTGATGACATCGTCGAAGATCTCACTACACTCAACAGCGCACACAATGGCCTCCTCTATAACTTGGACTTTCTCGCACTGGACCGAAATGGTTGCTTCAGCACCATCGAGACTGTCCGCCTCCATGAGAGTGGGCACGACACTGCGCAGGTCTGCAACATCTTGCAAATTGACCTCAACGATAACATCAGAAATAGATGTAGCTTCGTGTGTAGTGGGAGAAGACGTGCCACTTGAGAGTTTGGGCTCACTCTCCACACAAGGGCACAAATCCACGCAAAGTGGCACATGAACCGAAGAGGTATGGGGGGCGCATCAGAAACGGAGTCATGAGGTACACTAATACACATGTCGATTCCAGAGACTTCAAGAAGTGAAGGTGGAAGGGATACGTAACCAGAGGAAGGGGCTGTGCTCGCAGAATTCGAAGATGGGATGATCCGGATATCTGGCTCATCGTCATCCTCCAGTTGGCGAAGATAATCAGCACAGTCCTTCAAGGCATGGTCTCTACTTTTGCAAAATAAACACTGCTTCACCGGCTTCGCCGGCACACAAGGTGAGGCAGCCGCGTAAAAGTGCGACAACAGAGGGGCTCCGTACGATTTCTGAACGACACCATACTCTTTGGGACACCTATCACTAGCATGGGATGTGTCCCCACACCAACGACATCAGATATTCAAATGCGCCCACATGATACAGAAGAAGAAAATAGCATAATAAAGAATAAATTGAAAAGAATAAAAGACTCAATCGAAAACAATCGATTCACAACCAAAATCTCATCACGCCTGCATTCCCCGGCAACGACGCCAAAAACTTGATGCGCGTTCTGCAAGTGCACCGGTCGCTGTCAAGTAATAAATTTGGGAATAGCTTCCCCGAATGTCGATCTATTGAGGAATGCAGGTTCTGGTGAATGAAACGTATAGTGAGTCGATTATTACACGAGCGAATAAAATAAAATAGGGGCATTGTGATTGGTGTCCTAAGCTATTGCAGAAATGAGAGAAATGCGGGTTGAAAAGCACCGCTTTGCAAGGTGTGGGTGAGTGCAGCGGCCGCGATGCCGCACTTCAGTAAGCGGGTGGAATGGCCATAGAGCGAGGTTTTGTGAGGGTCGTATTCACCTCTTCGCCAACATCACCACTAGCTATTGCTAGATGGCTTCACACACAAACAACTTAGAATATCACAACAACAAGGAAAGCTTTTCTCACCACCACAACATCATTGCACATGACCAACAAGCAAGGATCTATAACATTAATCTACCGAGCGTTCATTACAACAACCCAAAGAGAAAGCACAAGCATCAAAGTTTAGAAAGGACCAAAAAGAGGATGTCACCGCGTCTTGGGTTCTCGGCCGGAATGAGAGGTTGACGGGCTCTCTCTGGGCTCGGCCCTCAGATGGTGTGCGGACTCGAAGGAGACTGTCACCGCTCCAATGATCTACAACATTTCTATGGCCTCCACGACAAAGAACGCTTGAACTAGTGGCGGAGAATACTTGCAAATGCTCCCGGATGGAAGAATGGTGAAGGAGATCGCCGGAAATGGTCTCCTCTCGTCTCCTCCGGTGGAAGGGATGAAAATGGCGGGATTCCTAGCTTTTCCCGCGAGGGGAATCGGGGGCCCCCGTTGACTGCAACTTTTCCTGCTTTAAATACTAAACAAGCAGAGTTTTTGTCACGCACGGGCAAACGCACGATTGTGCGCTGCACGTGCGTTATTTAATGATAAAAACAGACTTGAAGACGAAGCTGCGCCGCCCGTGCGATTTACTCACGCACGGGCAAACCCGCCCGTGTGTAAAATGCACAGGTAAATTCAGAAACGCTAAAACAATAGGAAGAAACAGGCAACCGTGCATTTTACTCACGCACGAGTAAATCTGCCCGTGCGTAAAAATGCACGACTAAACTCAGATCGCTTGTTTTCTGCCCAGATGAGAACGCACGACCGCAACCTTCCGTGCGTCAAGGAAACGCACGACCGTGCATTGTACACAATCATGAATTCTGGGGGAAAACTGGATGATCCGACTGCCTGCACACAAGACAAAACAGCTGGGAAAATACCTCCAGCACCAGATAAACACAGAAAAAGGATTGGGGAGCACCATGTGCTTACCCCCAATAACAAGGAGCGCAAATGCACACCGAAACGGGCCTAAGAGTGCACCTAGCAAGGAATAACAAATATGATCTAAAACATGCCTAAAGTGTAGTGCATCGACTAGAAATACGACCCAGATGAGTCCATAAATGTGTATATAAATGGGACTCATCAGGCGCATCTTCATCGAGCTATCCTCAGCTTTCGTTGGTCTCAATCTGGTTCGTCGAACGGAAACTTATTTTCGTCGATCTCAATCTAGTTTGTCGAATGACAACATATTTTCATCGATCTCAATCTGATTCGTCGAACGGAACTAGCGCCAACGGTAGTATTACCGCTCTGCGGTATGGCATTCATTTCATCGAGCGCCGCGGTAGAGCATGCAGATCATCGAACGGAGCACCGAGTTCGTCGAACCCAGTTCGTCTAACAGAGCATCCAGTTCGTCAAACGCAGCATCCATTTCGTTGAACGCAGGTTTCCTTCTCAGCGATTTTTCTCAGCAGTTGTTAGCGCCAGCGGTAGGCTTAACGCTGCGCGGTAGAGCTTTCAGATCTTCTCAGCGGTTTCCTTCTCAGCGTTTCGTCTGAGCGGTTTCGTCTCAGCGGTTTCTTCTCAGTGGTTTGCTAGCGCCAGCGATAAAGTTAACGCGGCGCGGTAGCAACAAAAACACAACACCATGGAGATTTGAAAACACAGAATCCTGCATACTATAAATACAAAACAAGTATGATCAAATACAATAGGATTTGTTATTGTCAAACCAAGAGATGCAGAAAGCATGTTCCAACACCTGCACACTATAAACACACGACAAGCAAGATCATATACAATTTGGGATTTGTTATTCTCAAACAAAGGGATGTGACACACATGTCCAACAATCTCCCTCTTTTGATTATAACAAATCCTTTTAGCAAGAAATCAACAATAATGTTTATAGTATATGATAAGCAAGATGATAGTGCAACTATAGTATATGATAAGCATGATAATGTGCATACTCCCCCTATCTTAATGCTCCCCCTACATAAATGCAATTTCTGTTTTACTCCCCCTAAATGATAGATTACATGAATTAGTCTCCCCTTATTCTTCTATATTTCTCCTATATAGATTTCTTCAATTAATCTCCCCCTTTTGGTATTATCAAAAGAAGGTATGGTGAGGGTAGTAAGGAGGCATTTCAAATAAATGATAAAGCATGATCGAGCTTTTGTAATACAGATAATGATAAAGATTTTAAGCATAATATATATAAGAGATTTCAAATAAAAAGATAAGAGTTGTAAGCAAGCAGAAGATTATAAGAAACATCCTTTTGTAAGCATGAAAAGCATAAGTAAAAATATGAGTTTTAGTTCAAAATTGAAAGATGTTTTAACCTTTTTTGAAATCTCGTAGTTTTACATAAAGATACCAAGCATGAGAATGATCATGTCAAAAAGAAAATACTGTTGGAATACGGTCTTCCGCATCTCCTAAGTTTGAGAATAACAAATCCTATGTGTATTTGATCTTGTGTGTTTAAGTGTGCAGGAAATCAAAGTCCACATGACTCAAGGATAGTTGTCCCCAAAATTGAGGCCAAAATTCGAAGAGGCTCACTAGCGCCGGTGGTAGCGATAGCGCCCGACGCTAGCGTTGATCTGCGCGATTCCGACATCGTTTTTAGAAGGAGCTAGCGCCCGACGTTAGGTACTAGCGCTGGCGGTAGCATGGTGCATAAGAGGCATAGAGCAAAATGTTGCCTCGGATTGAAGATCCTGCCGCGCAAATTGTTTCTTAATCCGGGCTAGCGCCGGCGGTAGCGCTAGCGCCGGCGGTAGCGCTAGCGCCGGCGGTAGCGCTTGGGCTATAAAAGGACCCCCTCTCCTCTTGTTTTCGTACACCAATTGCATACACCTCAGAGAGAGAGTACTAGAATTCCAGAGGCCTATCTTGGCCGAAATTTGAGGTCCCGACGAAGCTCTGCCAAATTCTGAAGGAGGATTCCATCACGCCGAAGCCAAACGAAGTCCGCTTCGACAAACGCTGATTCTACAGCGGATCTTCGCCTCCATATTCAGAAGTTCATCTTAAGGGAAGTTTTTATTATTTTATTTATCTTTCTTTGTAAACGGTAGTGAAATCGCCTCGTGTTGGCGACTAGGTCTGGGGTAGGACTTAGGGCTGAAAATCGCCTCGTGTTGGCAACTAGATCTAGGTTAGGTCTAGGGGGTGCTTGAGGCCACATCCGGGGAAGGATTGGCTAGAGCGGCTTGAGGCCGAATCCGGGAAGGAGGAGGCTAGGGCCACCGGTTCGTGGGGAAGCGAGTCGGGATAGAAAACGAAAAGAGCTTTTATTATTCGCCTCCGATCTCTAGCGACATTGAGATCAAGTTTTGTAAAACTTATTTAATATCAATAAAGCTTGTCTCTCCTTTTGTTTTACTGGTCTTCTTGTTTTAATATTGCAATATTCCAAAGTTTTTCTAAATAAAATCTAAAGTTTTTGAAAACCCTTATTCACCCCCCCTCTAAGGGCGCCGACCGATCCAACAAGTTGTATCAGAGCGGTTTTGTTCCAATCGGCTTAACAACCGGGAACAATGGCGTCTCATGATCTCGCTTTTCCTGAGGGTCAAGGGGTTAGTCGACCACCTCTCTTTACTGGGTCAGATTTTAACTACTGGAAAAATTGAATGATGTGTTTTCTTATGACCATGGATGTAGAAGTATGGAACATGGTAGAAGTACGGTACTCTCTGCCTACAACTGTAGTAGGAGAGGCGACATTAGCAAAACCTAAGGATAAATGGGATGACAACGATAAACTAAGGTGTAAAAATAATGTTAAAGCAATGAATGCCTTATATTGCGCTTTAAATAGGACTGAGTTTAATAGAATTTTTGCATGCACTACTGCTTATGATATTTGGAATCGATTAGAAGTAACTCACGATGGTACATCGCAGGTGAAAGATGCAAAGCTGTTTCAACTGGAATCTGAATACGAGAAATTCAGGATGGACACGGAAGAGGACATCAACTCCATGTACACTCGTTTCACAAAGATTGTCAACGCATCAAAGGCACTTGGAAAGACCTACTCCGACGGGGACTTGGTGAGAAAAATTCTTCGTTCCTTACCCCCAACGTTCAATCCGAAGGTGACAGCCATCTCGGAGTCGCACAACTTAAGAACGCTCCAAATCGAGAACCTCATTGGGAATCTCAAAACCCATGAGGTAGAACTGCAAATTCAACATGAAGAATACAACAAAGAGCCGAAGAAAAAGGCGTTGGCACTAACATCAAAGAAGGACTGCACCGAAGAGGACGATGATGATGAAGAAGGACTCCTGGTGAAGAACTTCAAAAAGTTCATCAGGAATCCAGAAAGAAGGAACACATTCAGAAAATTCTTCCAAAAGGACACTCGACGAAAGGGATCTTCCTCTTCATCGAGGAAAGAAAAAGGAAGCGATGACGAAGAAGAAAGGCCGCCTCCAGAATGCTATCACTGCAGAAAAACTGGGCACATTCGGAGCTAGTGCCCAAAATACCAAAAGGAACGAAAAGAACAAAAGAAAACAAAGGAAAAGAAGAAAGTGCTGAAGGCCGCCACTTGGGATGACTCTTCCTCTGAAGAGTCAAACGAATCTGAGTCAAGTAGCGAGGAGGAAGCAAACTTGTGCTTGATGGCCAAAAGCGACGATGACGACACCAGTGTTCTTAGCGACACTGAGGTATCTCCTCCTACTTTTGAAGAACTTTATGATAAATTTGTTTTATTAAATCTTGAAAATGAATCTATTATAAAAGAAAATCGTAAGCTCACAAAAAAATAGTTTCTCTTGAAAAAAGAAAAGTATCATGTCAAGAATGTGAGCACTCCTTATTTAAGTTAAAAGAACTTGAAGTATCTCTCTCTAATGCCCTCTCACAAAACAAAATTATTGCAAAAGAGAAGGGGGACTTAGAGAGAAGATTGTAAGCTTCTATATTACAAATTGAAAAGAACAAAAAAGGATTTGAAAACAAATGTGTTATGATTGTTCAAGAAAATACATCTCTTAAAAAACAAAATCAAAATCTCAATTTAGCCATAACCAAATTCGGGATTGGTCAAAAATCCCTGGATATGCTTCTGGGTAATCAATGCTTTGGGTCTGGAAAAATCGGACTCGGATATAAAAGTGAACACTACCGCCCGACGCTAGCTACTAACGCTGGCGGTAGCTCTAAAGTTAAAATTTTTTCTGGTCTTTCTAATGTACAAACATCATCCAGCAAGAGCAACATAGAAACTCAGAAAAGGGTCTCAACCCCCTTTATTTCGTGTGCTAATTGTCTTAAATTTGGACACACATCTGGCTCTTGCAGGAATATAATAAATCAACGATCATTAAAACAAATCTGGGTACCTAAGAAATCCACTTACTCTATGGGTGGTACCTCTTGGGTATCTGGGTCTTTACTCTCATCCTCTTTCTAGATTTGCAGGAAGGCTAAGGAAACAGAAGACGTGTGGTATTTGGACTCAGGCTGCTCCAAACACATGACGGGCAATAAAGCAAAATTCCTTAGCCTAGAAATGAAGAAAGGAGGAATAGTGACGTTTGGCGATAACGGTAAAGGAAGGATCATGGGAATTGGTACAGTGGGTAACGCATCTTTTCTTATATCAAATGTGCTTTATGTGAAAGGATTAAAACATAACCTAATATCTATACGTCAACTTTGTGATAAAGGTTTAGACGTACTTTTTGAATCTTCCACTAATCTTTGCAAGATTGTTAATCCTAAAACAAAAGATGTGTTATTAACTGCACCTAGAATTCATAATGTCTACATAGTTTCATTTCATGATCTTTCTAACTCTTCTATAAAATGTTTTATAACGAAAAATGATGAATTAGAATTATGACATAGACGCTTAGGCCACGCTAGTACAAAGCTCATCTTAAAACTAGCAAAAAGAGAATTGATTAGAGGATTGCCTAAGTTAAATGGAAATTTATCTTCATTATGCTCTCCATGCCAAAAAGGCAAATTTACTAAGTCATCTTTTAAAAGCAAAAACGAAATTTCTACATCAAAACCTCTGCAATTAATTCATATGGATCTTTTTGGTCCCGTTAACACTGCGAGTCTTGGTGGTAGATTATACACTTATGTTCTCATAGATGACTATTCTAGATATTGTTGGACTTTATTTCTCTCCTCCAAATCTGATGCGTTTTGCGAATTTTCAAAATTATGTACTCGCATTCAAAATGAATTAGATTTAAAAATAAAATGCATTCGCTCAGATCATGGAGGTGAATTTGAAAATGAAAATTTTAAATCTTTTTGTGACATGTTAGGTATTAAGCATGAGTTCTCTAGTCCACGCACACCTCAACAAAACGGTGTTGTAGAATGGAAAAATAGGACAATACAAGAACTTGCACGCACAATGCTATCTGAATATAAATTACCTAAGTATTTTTGGGTAGAAGCTGTAAGCACTGCATGCTATGTAATGAATAGAGTTATGCTTCGCCCATCATTAACTCTCACACCATATGAACTCTACTATCAAAAGAAACCTAACGTATCGTATTTTAGAGTATTTGGATGTAAATGCTTCATTCTTAATACAAAAGATTCTTTAGGAAAATTTGACAAAAAATGCGATGAAGGAATATTTCTTGGTTATTCTTCAACTAGTAAATCATATAGAATATTTAATAAAAGATCAAGCAAGGTTGAAGAGTCAATTAATGTCAGATTTGATGAGTTTGTTCCATGTGCAGAAAAGCTCCCTACAGGTACCAATGATGAACCTTTGCCATCCTTGGAGCACGACGAAGAAGAACCGTCCAAAGAAGAGGAGGAGAAGCCAAATGAAGATGAATATGTACCTCCAAGCATTCTAAACTTCTCCAAAAATCATCCAAAGGAGCTAGTCATTGGGGAACCTTCTACTGGGGTAAGAACTCGGTCCTCTCTTCATGAAACATTTTCAAATATTTGCTTTGTGTCTGAAATTGAACCTAAAAATGTTTCCACCGCTTTAAATGACGAATTTTGGTTTTTGGCAATGAATGAAGAGCTAGGACAATTTGAAAGAAATAAAGTTTGGAATTTAGTAGAAAGACCATCTAATCATCCAATTATTGGCGTAAAATGGATTTTTAAAAATAAGCTAGATGGTGAATCTAGGATTGTAAGAAATAAAGCACGCTTAGTTGCTCAAGGCTATTCACAAATCGAGGGGATAGATTTTGAAGAAACTTTTGCACCCGTAGCTCGCTTAGAATCTATACGAATATTTTTGGCATTTGCGAGTTTTAAAAGAATAAAATTATTTCAAATGGATGTTAAAAGTGCTTTTCTAAACGGGTTCATTAAAGAAGAAGTTTATGTAGAACAACCCCCCGGTTTCATAAATGAAAGATTTCCAAATCATGTTTACAAATTAGAAAAAGCGCTTTATGGTTTAAAACAAGCGCCCCGTGCCTGGTATGATCGTCTTAAATCATTTTTGTTAGAGCACGGTTATGTTATGGGAAGTGCAGACAACACACTCTTCATTAAGCATAAAAATAACGAATTAATTATTCTACAAATATATGTTGATGACATCATTTTTGGAGCCACTAATGAAGAGTTGTGTAATGAAATAGTCTTAATAATGAAAAATGAAATTGAAATGAGTCTTGTAGGAGAACTATCATATTTTCTTGGTTTTCAAATTTCACAAAGAACTGATGGTATTTTTATTTGTCAATCAAAATATGTTCACGAAATGCTTAAACGATTTGGATTTGAAAATCTTAAACAAGCCTCTACACCTATGAGTGCTTCCTTAAAACTAGGAAAAGATGAATCTGGAATTTCTATTGATCAAACACTATATAGAGGAATGATAGGTTCTCTTCTTTATTTAAGTGCATCTAGACCAGATATTATGTTTGCCGTATGTTTATGTGCTCGCTTTCAAGCCGATCCAAAAGAATCTCATTTAAAAGCGGTAAAACGTATTTTTCGTTATCTAATTGGGTCATCTAAATTAGGATTATGGTACCCACATGATGACTCCTTCACACTCCACGGCTATTCTGATTCGGACTACGCTGGGTGTTCACTAGATAGAAAAAGCACTAGCGGTATGTGTCATTTTTTAGGACCCTCTTTAGTTGCCTGGTCTAGTAGAAAACAATCTTCGGTTGCACTCTCCACCACGGAGGCCGAATATATCGCTCTTGGAGTTGTTGTGCACAAGCATTATGGATGAGCCAAACACTAGAGGACTTTGGATTTCATCTCAAAAACATAGATCTTAAATGTGACAACAAAAGTGCAATAGACCTCACATATAATCCTGTACACCATTCTAGATCCAAACACATCGACGTTCGTCATCATTTCATTAGGGATCACATTAAGAAAGAAAATGTAAGAGTAAGCTTCATTGGGACAAACTCTCAACTCGCTGACATATTCACTAAACCTCTTCCCGATGCACGATTTCGTTTATTACGACTTGAATTAGGTGTCCTAGATCTTTCAAGTTAAAACATGCTCACAAATAAAATTTTCTTCATTTTTCACCATCCAAAACATTTCCAAAAATTCTGCAAATTCAGCATGGAACTACTATTGGGACACCTAATCAACTTCCAACATCAAAATTTTCAAAACTCTAAGAAATCACTTACTGTTTCCCGCGCTAGCGCTAGCGCCGGCGCTAGCATCGAGGTTCGAATTTCTGTGTTTTTAAAATTTCTAAAAATTCCTAAAAATATTTTAATCTATATGTACTATTTAGTTTTTGCACATCTGATTCTAGTTTATTCTTGAAAAATCAAAATACAAAAATGTAAAATCAAAATTACAAAAAATATGATTTGCCACTTATTTTTGTTTTGCCTCTTATTTTTGTTTTGTGGTTAAATTTTTTTTTTCAAATACAAAACTACAAAAACCAAATTACAAAATTTTTTTTCGTTCTCTTTGGTTAATGTTCATCTTTATGCAAAAATCAAATATAAAAATTACAAAAGAAAAAATTACAAAAATATGCTTTTATTTGCTAAAATCAAATACAAAAATATAAAACTTTAAAACTATCAAAAAAAACTCTATGATTGTTTTTTGAAAAATCAAGCATGATTTAATCTACCATTTAGAAATTTTACAATATTGCATTTTATCTTTTCAAACGACTTTGGACATTGTCTTTCTTCATGCTTTGAAATATCTATTCAAATGTGCATCACTCATTGTTTAAAAGTTGTGTAGGATCTAGCTTAGCATGCCTCTAAGTATGAGTAAATGTTTTATGTTTGATAATGATAGTTATTCACTCACCCTTTTTGGCATTGTCTACTTAAGTGTTTAATCTAAGAATGCTTGTGTATGTTTTGTATTAGTATAAATAAATTAAAATTGCACAAGTATCTTACCTACACTCCTTATTTTGCACTCTTAAAAATTAAGATAAGTGGTTATGTTTTCATAAATTCTATTGATTTGCAAAACAAGTGTATTCGGAGAACTTTGCCCAAAACAAAATTATAAAATAAATGACAAAGATAACTCCACCAAGCACTACTTGAACCTCCTGATAAACCTTAATAAGCATTGTGAGGTTGAGCACCTTGGAAAGAATAATAAAGTGTCTTGTGCAAATCAAATCTTTCTTTCAAAAATAAGTAATACCACTTTCTCTTAAGTACACCGGATCACTAGTCTCAAAATTCAAAATAAAATATGTGATCCCCCAAGCACTACTTTGCACCCTGATAAGTCTTGATGAGCATTGTGTGTGCAAAGCACCTTGGTAGTTGTACATTTTTTTTGTGCATTAAAGTGTGTGGAAATAATCTTATTTGTGTTTTATTGTGCTTCTTACTTTACATATTACTTGTATTTTTGATTAAAACATTTGTTTACTCTACTCAAAAATACACTTATGTGCACATCATTATCTTCCATAACACTTCTTCTCATGAGTATTGGATCCTAATGCTAATTCTATATTACTCTTTCTTTATGAATTGCACTAGATAACCTAGCATGTGTTCTACAATGTTTTGTATGTTTTTGGAATTATGAATTAAAGTAACATTGTAGTATTAAAAAAAACAATATTTCATGCTTGGATATTATCAAATTTAAAACTACAAAATGATTTGCAAAAACATCATCTTTTGTGAACTTTAACTCATTTTTTTGGATTATAATTACTATTTTATGTTTTTGTATTGCTATAAGTCTTCCGCATCTTAACCACATAACTGTTTTTACCTTGCGCTTTCATGCTTACTGAATATCTTGTATTCTTTGCATCATCACTTATTCTTAAAAATTTCTTTCTTTCATTAAGTGATAGATTTACTTGGAACACTTTTTTATTGGCTACTTCAAACATAAAAATCTTTTATGATAAAAACTCTGAATATTTTGTAATGCTTATAACTCTGATCTATTTCAATGAAAAACAATTCTAAACCTCCTTATCATTTACTTAAAAAGCTCGATCATGCCTTCTCTTCTATTTACAAATTCTTTGGTGCTTTGTTTCCCTACCCACTTTTGCTAATAACAAAGGGGGAGACCTTACATGATAAATATACCCCGCTATCACAAACCCAACATGACAAATTAAGGTGATAGCTTACATATTAGGGGAGCATTCGCTTAGGGGGAGCATGTATTTAGGGGGAGCAATTCTGACATGCTAGAATCGATTATTATCCTTAGTCAATCACTCTCTCACACACACAAGTATAGTCTCATCATGCTTATTTATTAATGCTTTGATTTATCATTAGTGGATTTGTTATTACCAAAAGGGGGAGTTTGTTGGAACACGGTCTTCCGCATCTCCTAAGTTTGAGAATAACAAATCCTATGTATATTTGATCTTGTGTGTTTAAGTGTGCAGGAAATCAAAGTCCACATGACTCAAGGATAGTTGTCCCCAAAATTGAGGCCAAAATTCGAAGAGGCTCACTAGCGCCGGCGGTAGCGATAGCGCCCGGCGCTAGCGTTGATCTGCGCAGTTCCGACATCGTTTTTAGAAGGAGCTAGCGCCCGATGTTAGGTACTAGCACTGGCGGTAGCATGGCGCATAAGAGGCATAGAGCAAAATGTTGCCTCAGATTGAAGATCCTGCCGCGCAAATTGTTTCTTAATACGGGCTAGCGCCGGCGGTAGCGCTTGGGCTATAAAAGGACCCCCTCTCCTCTTGTTTTCGTACACCAATTGCATACACCTCAGA
The DNA here is from genome assembly GCA_033032865.1 of Dactylorhiza incarnata. Classification (NCBI taxonomy): domain Eukaryota; kingdom Viridiplantae; phylum Streptophyta; class Magnoliopsida; order Asparagales; family Orchidaceae; genus Dactylorhiza; species Dactylorhiza incarnata. The sequence continues at coordinate 3,440,605 of JAWHQI010000213.1, forward strand.
GAGAGTACTTGAATTCTAGAGGCCAATCTTGGCCGAAATTTGAGGTCCCAGCGAAGCTCTGCCAAATTCTGAAGGAGGATTCCATCACGTCGAAGCCAAACGAGGTCCGCTTCGACAAACGCTGATTCTACTGCGGATCTTCGCCTCCATATTCAGAAGTTCATCTTAAGGGAAGTTTTTATTATTTTATTTATCTTTCTTTGTAAACGGTAGTGAAATCGCCTCGTGTTGGCGACTAGGTCTGGGGTAGGACTTAGGGCTGAAAATCGCCTCGTGTTGGCAACTAGATCTAGGTTAGGTCTAGGGGGTGGTTGAGGCCACATCCGGGGAAGGATTGGCTAGAGCGGCTTGAGTCCGAATCCGGGAAGGAGGAGGCTAGGGCCACCGGTTCGTGGGGAAGCGAGTCGGGATAGAAAACGAAAAGAGCTTTTATTATTCGCCTCCGATCTCTAGCGACATTGAGATCAAGTTTTGTAAAACTTATTTAATATCAATAAAGCTTGTCTCTCTTTTTGTTTTACTTGTCTTCTTATTTTAATATTGCAATATTCCAAAGTTTTTCTAAATAAAATCTAAAGTTTTTGAAAACCCTTATTCACCCCCCCTCTAAGGGCGCCGACCGATCCAACAAATACTACAATGTTACTTAATTTTAAGTTCAAGAGATACCAAAAACATTGTAGAGATCATGCTAGGTTATCTAGTTTATTTTTTATGTAAAAAGTAGTATAGATAAAGCATTAGAATCCAATACTCATGAGAAGAAGTGTTATGAAAGATAATGATGTGCACATAAGTGTATTTTGAGCAATATTAACAATTGATTTAAATCATAAAATACAAGACATATGTAGAGTAAAGTGCACAATAAAACACAAGTAAATTAACTTTCACACACCTTAATGCACACTGTTTTATAAAAAGTGGTGTATTAATCATGGGTTGCACAAGACACTTTACTATTCTTTCCATGGTGCTCAACCTCACAATGCTTATGAAGATTTATCAGGAGGTTCAAGTAGTGCTTGATGGAGTTATATTTGTCTACATATATAATTTTTGTTCACATTTGTGAGACAACATTCTCCGAATACACTTGTTTTGCAAACCCAAAATTTTTTAACTTAACCACTTTTCTAAATTTCATAAGTGCTATTCAAATGTAGTGTAGGTAATAAACTTATGCAAGTTTTAATTCATCGTACAAATACAATACACAAGCAAGCATTTTTAGATTTAAACACACATTTTGATTACCAAAATAAGTGAGTGAAAAGTATCATTATCAATCATAATACATTTACTCATACTTAGAGGCATGCTAAGCATGGTTCTACACATATTTTTCACTACAATTGATGCACTTTAAATAGATATATCAAATCATGATAAACAAAATAATGTTCATAGTAATTTGAAGGAATACATTTTAACATTGTAAATAATTCTAAATAATAGAATTCATTCATGCTTGACATTAGCAATAAAGATCATACGGTTTTTTGTTGTTTTATCATTTTGTAATGAGATAAAAACAAAAAATCACAAAAACATATTTTTGTATTTTTGAATTTTAAACTTTTGTAGTTGATTTTCCATAATATGAATAAAACACAAATCTCAAAACCATATTTTTGTATTTTTGAATTTTGAACTTTTGTAGTTGATTTTTCATAATATGAATAAAAACACAAATTTCAAGAACATATTTTTGTATTTTTTGGAATTTTGAATTTTTGTAGTTGATTTTCTAAAATATAAATTAAAACAAAGATAATAAATGTCAGAAATTCAAATAACAAATTAGTAAATATAAAGTAACATATTTTTAAGGATTTTTACAAATTTTAAAAATCAGAAAAATTAAACAGCCACGCTAGCGTCGGAGCTAGTGCTAGCGCGACAAACAGTACTTGATTTTGTTGGAATTTTAAAAATCTAATTTTTGATATTTATTAAGAGTCCTTAGAGTAGTCTTATGCAGTAATTTTGTAATTTTTGGAGATGTCTTGATTGCTTAAATTGCATAAAACATTAGCATTTTACATGTTATTCATCCTAAGATGTCTAAGACTCCTAATTCCAACCTTAACATTTGAAACCTTGCATCGGGAAGAGGTTTAGTAAATATATCAGCAAGTTGAGAGTCCGTGCCAATGAAACTAATCCTTACATTTTCCTTTTTAATGTGATCCCTTATGAAATGATAACCCATATCTATATGTTTGGATCTAGAGTGGTGTACCAGATTATTTGTGAGATCAATGGCACTTTTGTTGTCACATTTTAATTCAATAAGTTTTAGATGAAAACCAAAGTCCTCTAAAGTTTGGCTCATACATAGAGCTTGTGCACAACAACTCCCTAATGCAATATATTCGGCCTCCGTAGTGGAAAGTGCAACCGAATTTTGTTTCCTACTAGACCATGCAACTAATGAAGGTCCCAGAAAATGACAAGTACCACTAGTGCTTTTTTTATCAAGTGAACAACCAGTGTAGTCCGAATCAGAGTAGCCGTGAAGTATAAATGAATTATTATACGGGTACCATAATCCTAATCTAGATAACCCAATAAGATATCTAAAAATTCATTTTACCGCTTTTAAATGAGATTATTTTGGATTGGCTTGAAATCGAGCACATAAGCATACGACAAACATAATATCGGGTCTAGTTGCACTAAGATAAAGTAGGGATCCTATCATACCTCTATATAAGGTTTGATTAATTGAAATTCCCGAATCATCTTTTCCTAATATAAGTGATGCACTCATTGGTGTAGAAGCATGTTTAAGGTTTTCAAATCCAAAGCGCTTAAGCATATCATAGACATATTTGGTTTGACATATAAAAATACCATCATTTATTTGTGATATTTTAAAACCTAGAAAATAAGAAAGTTCTCCTACTAGACTCATTTCAAATTCATTTTTCATTACTTCAATAACTTCATTACACAACTCTTCATTAGTAGATCCAAAGATTATATCATCAACATATATTTGCAAAATTATTAAATCATCATTATTATGTTTAATGAAGAGAGTATTATCGGCACTTCCCATAATATAACCGTGCTTTAATAAAAATGATGTAAGTCATTCATACCATGCACGTGGCGCTTGTTTTAAACCATAAAGCGCTTTTTCTAGGTTATAAACATGATTGGGAAATTTTTCATTAATAAAACTGGGGGTTTGTTCAACATAAACTTCTTCTTTTACAAACCCGTTGAGAAAAGCACTTTTTACATCCATTTGAAATAGTTTTATTCCTTTTAAGCTTGCAAATGCTAGAAAAATTCTAATGGGTTCCAACCTAGCAACGGGTGCAAAAGTTTCATCAAAATCTATCCCCTTGATTTGTGAATATCCTTGTGCTACTAAGCGTGCCTTATTCCTAGTGATTCTAGACCCACCATCTAATTAGTTTTTAAAAATCCATTTTACACCTACAACCGGGTGATTGGATGGTCTTTCTACTAATTTCTAAACAATATGTCGCTTAAATTGTTCTAACTCTTCATTCATAGCCAAAAACCAAAATTCATCATTTAAAGCGGTAGAAATGGTTTTTGGTTCAATTTTGGAAACAAAACAGATATTTGAATATGATTCATGAAGAGAAGAGCGAGTTCTTACCCCGATGGATGGTTCACCAATTATTAATTCCCGTGGATGATCCTTTGTGAATTTCAAGGTACTTGGAGGTACATATTCATCTTCCTTATTCTCCTCTTTTTCTTCTTTGGAAGGTTCCTCATCACCATGCTCCAAAGGTTGTAAGAGATCATCCTCGTTGCCTGCGGAAAGTTTTCTACACAAGGAACAAACTCATCAAATTTTACATTTATTGACTCTTCAACTCTACTAGTTCTTTTATTAAAAATTCTATAAGCTTTACTAGTTGAAGAGTATCCAAGAAAAGTTCCTTCATCACATTTTTCATCAAACTTTCCCAAGTTATCTTTTGTATTCAAAATAAAACATTTACAACCAAAAACTTTGAAATAAGATACATTAGCCTTCTTTTGAAAATAGAGTTCATATGGTGTGAGATTAAGAGATGGGCGAAGCATGATTCTATTCATAACATAGCATGATCTATTTACGGCTTCGACCCAAAAGGACTTGGGTAATTTATATTCACATAACATAGTGCGTGTTAGTTCTTGAAGTGTCCTATTCTTTCTTTCTACAACACCATTTTGTTGTGGTGTGCGTGGTGCAGAGAACTCATGTTTAATGCCTAACATATCACAAAAGGATGTAAATTTTTCATTTTCAAATTCTCCTCCATGATCTGAGCGAATGCAATTAATTTTCAAATCACTTTCATTTTGAATACGAGTACATAATTTTGCAAATTCACAAAACGCATCAGATTTGGAAGAGAGAAATAATGTCCAAAATATCTTGAAAAATCATATATTAAAACATATGTATATAATCTACCACCAAGACTTGCAGTGCTAACGGGACCAAAAAGGTCCATATGAATTATTTGCAAGGGTCTTGTAGTAGAAATGAAATTTTTACTTTTGAAAGAGGATCTAGAAAATTTACCTTTTTGACATGGTGAACAAAGAGAAGGTAAAGTTCCATTTAGTCTAGGCAATCCTCTAATTAAATTACTTTTGGCAAGTTTTACAATAAGCTTTGTGCTAGCATGTCCTAGTCTTCTATGCCAAAGTTCTAATTCATCATTTTTAGTGATAAAGCATTTTATTGATGATTTAGAAAGATCATGAAAAGAAACTATATAAACATTATGTATTCTTGGTGCAGTTTGTAAAATATCTTTTGTAGTAGGATTAGATATTTTGGATAGATTAGTGGAAGATTCAAATAACACATCTAATCCTTTATCACATAATTGCCTAATAGAAATTAAATTGTATTTTAATCCTTTCATATAATGAACATTAGACATAGTAAAGGATTTGTCACCAACTGAACCAATTCCCATGATCCTTCCTTTTCCGTTATCACCAAATGTCACGATCCCTCCCTTCTTCTTTTCTAGGATAAGGAACTTTGATTTATTGCCCGTCATGTGCTTTGAGCATCCTGAATCCATGTACCACACATCTTCATTATCCTTAGCCTACCTACATATCTAGAAAGAAGATGAGAGTAAAGATCCGGATACCCAAGTGGTACCACCCATAGAATAAGTGGAAGCCTTAGGTACCCAGATTTGTTTTAAAGTATTTTGTTTTATTTTCCTGCAAGAACTAGATGTGTAACCTAACTAATAACAGTTTGCACACAAAATAAAGGGGGTTGAGACCCTTTTCTAGAAAATTTTCTTGCTAGAAGAAATTGGATTTACAGAAGAAAAACATTTTGAAAAAGAAAATTCAGGTTTCTGGTATGAGGTGCTAGCGTTGGCATTAGTGGCTAACACCGGGCGGTAGCCCTATCCTCGATATCCGAGCCCAAATTTTCCAGAACCATGGCGCTGGTACCCTAAAATCATTTCCAGTGATTTTTGGCCTATTCCAAAATTTTTAATGGCCATGGTGAGATCATGAACTTGTGCTTTAAGTGAAGAATTTTCTTTCAGAAGCACGACACACTTATTTTCAAAACTTTTTTTGTTATTTTTGATTTGCAAAAGAGAGGCTTCTAATTTCCTTTCTAATTCCTCCTTCACTTTTGTAAGAGTTTTGCATGAGAGAGGGCTTTAGAAAGTGACTCTTCAATATCTTTTGCCAATTTAGTGGAGTGATCACACTCTTGGCAAGAAACCTTTCTCTTTTCTAACACAATTACCTTTTTGGAAAGCTTTTGATTTTCTTTAATAAGAGATTCATTTTCACAATTCAATAAAATACAATCTTTCATATTTTTATCAAAAGCTTTGCAAGTTTCAAGGAATTCATTAAAGAGTTCATCATAAGTGGGAGGAGTTACCTCAGTGTCGCTAAGAACACTGGTGTCATCGCCGTCGTTTCCATGTCCCATGAGGCACATGATTGCTTCGTCATCTTCGCTTGATGAAGACACACTTGATTCTTCGGAGGAGGAGGAGGAGTCATCCCTTGTTCTAGCTTTTAGCACCTTCTTCTTCTCCTTCCCTTTGTGTCACATTTCCTTCTTCTCCTTCAAGAACTTTGGGCACTGGCTCCGAATGTGCCCGATCTTCCTACAATGAAAGCACTCCGGTGGAGGTCTTTCTTCTTCATCGTTGCTTGATGGCGCAAATCTCACACACCGCTATAGGCAGTAGCTCGACTGCGACACGAAACGACAGTGTACCGATCGTTCAAGTAATATAAAATGGGAATGAATCCCCAAGTATCGATCTCAAAGGAACACAGTAAGGTGGAGTTTATTATCGAGGAAGGATTTGAGGTTGAAGTCCTTTCGAGCGGATGGATGCGGAGACGGGGGTTTTGGATTGTGGACAATAAAGAGAAAATACTATAACTACTCCTATGCAATGCCGCTATGCAAAGCTTCGCTCGGCGGGATGGAAGACTACGTAGGCCTTGAACGCGCTACTTCGTAAGGGCGGATGGACGGGTAGACAAACGAATCGAACTATGCAGGCCTTGAGCGCGCTGCTTCGTTAGGCGGGATGGAATACACGGGCCGCTATGCCACGCTTCGGTAGGCGGATGGGCGAGTAGGCTAACGGAATGAGGGTCGCCGACACCTCTTCGACAAGCACGCCACTAGCAATTGCTAGGGCGGCACCGAACACGATGGTGGAATGGAAATTAGATGGGGGCGCACCTCAATAAGCACATATGAACTTAATGATTCCAAATAAATGAAATAAACATTAAGCAATATTGTTCATAGCACACATCATCAAAATATAGAGGGAGCTAATTTATGCAATCAACAACATAAGGAAGGAAAAGGAGAGTAAAGGAGTCGACCACATCTGAAGCCTTGCCGAAGATTCACGATTGGAATCGCTGGGTTGTCAATCCGCGTCCAAGCTCGGTCTTCAACTGCGTCCGAGGTAGAGGAGGGCTGTCACTTCCTCCCAATGGCTCGTCTTCTTCGTGTCACGATCCAATCTCCTCCGATACACGATCTCCTTGCTCGATGTTGGCGATCCTTGGGCTAGAAACCTCTCCTTGGAGCTCAAGGATGATGGAGGAGGCCTAGGGGGGTGGAGAACCTGTGGAAAGGGCGAAAACGGCAGACTGAACGGAGTTCCTGATCGTGATCCCGCCCTAATTCGCGAACAGGATAATATATAGGCGCTGAAACGAATACTGCGCACGGTCATTGGCGCACGACCAGTTATCGTGCGCACTAGCATCCTGTGATCGTGCGCCTGACTGGACGGAGCCTGAAAGGTAAGAAAATTATAAAATGCAATGTTCGCACGACCAGTGGCGCACGACCAGTGGTCGTGCGCACTATCGTCAATGGTCGTGCGATTAGCCAAACAGAACTCATAAAATGGGCATTAAGTGCGCACGATCAATGGCGCACGACCAGTGGTCGTGCGCGATAGAGCCAGTGATCGTGCGCAGTGTTCCTGTACAGAATTGTACCGGGAACACCTGCACGACTCCTGTTCCAGCATACAACACCAGTCTAGCCACTGAAGGTGGCACTTAACACTGCATGAAAACTAGTAACGAAGATGAACAAGAATTAACATCAAAACGGGCCTAGAAGTGCACTTAGCATGGAGTATTAAATAGGAATGAAAACATGTCTAAAGTGAAGTGCAAAGACTAGAAAATCGGCCCAGATGAGTCCATAAATGTGTATATAATTGGGACTCATCACACCCCCAGACTTACCTGTTTGCTCGTCCCGAGCAAATCATCTCAGGGCGAAGAAAAAGAGAACTAGTTGGCTAGGCAATTGTACGAACGAAGTACCATGCGAAGTCGCATCCTCATGCACAAAGAGAAATAGTAGAAAACAATTCTACGTAGGCATGGTAATTTTTATTTTCTAGAAATGTAGAAGACATATTACTCATACTCCTAATGTGAATCACAGTGAATCATCCGGTTACGCGTAGAACGAAAGTAGACAGACAGTGAGGTGAGCATTGCCAAAGATCGGGTCTCGGGAGGATCTCCAAAGGAATCCACCAATGTCGATGACCATACGCTTGCCCATTCACACTCTCTCCACGGCACTGGTTTGACTCAAGCGCGCAAATCAATAGGACTTTAGGATAAAACAGGGCCTGGGTTTAGGTGGGGTATAACAACGGTAAACAAGAAGGCTAAGCACACCAAACCCAAATGAACAAGTACAAACACAGATAAATCACCTTATGCCCAAACATAATCAAATGGGTGCACACACCAACAGGCTTAGATTTGATAACATCGGTGTGTGCACCGCCTACTCCAAAATACAAAACATTTTTATATATTTTCCATTTTTTCTTTTCTTTTTCGTCTCCCTTTTTTTTAACATTGCATTCATTTTTTTCACATAATAAATCCAGCATAAATACCATTTGGGCACAACCACATATCACGATATGAACACCACTTCAACACCCCACATTCAAAATATAAATAATAAAGCTCAATCATGGGTGTGCTAATAGGGTTGGCTATTTGGCTTTGGTGACGTATAGTGGAGCTGAATCAAAAGGAGGGGTAGGCACAACTGGGTAGCGAGGGTAATGTGGTAGGAACGGGTACAAGGCTCAACCGGGCCAAAAATGAGGGCCTACATCATATTTGCGCGCTTGACTAACCATATACCCATGCTTCGAGAGTCGCTTGGGGCAAGTTCTTAGCCACCGAGAAAGATTAACCTTCCTCCCGACTCGAGCAATACGAGGCTACTGAACGCCTACACACAATTCTACGCCACCGTTTGATTCATAACCGGATTCACAACTAGAGTACAGTAAACAAAATTTACGCTAATAGAAAAATAGAAACTAAAAGCATATAAAGAATTTTAATTTACACAAACTCTAAGTGAACATGAGTGTACGACTAGGGACACTCTTGGAGTCAACATTTTACTCCGCAGTACAATCCTAAGCCAACACAGCATTCTTTACTTAGCGCACAAGTGAAAAAAAAAACTCGGCACGTGCAAAAATTTAAGCACGTTCTCAAGTGGGTGATGCGGTGCGCGATGCAAATGAACAAAACCAAATATCATAATAAAAGCTTCTAGCATGCAAAAGATGTGTGACCGTGAGTGGGTAACGAAGCGCGGTTCTCCCCCCAGACTTAATCTAAGCAATACATCATAATGATATGACAGTGAAAATCAAAATCGAAAGCTAGGGAAGAAGTTACCCAATGCTCAGCAAGTGAGCATACCAGAAGATGCATGAAAATCTGAAGCAAACCCGCCATTCAGAATTTGCAATGAGTACCTGCAGGGGTGAGCTCCACAAAAACAAAAGAAAGCAGAAATGCTAAAACTGAACAGAAATTAACTAACTACACTAACTAGGAAAATGAAAATGCAATAAAAGTAAGATAACTACTGGGGTTATTGTCATCCCAGCACGACTTATTCAGGTTTTGTACAGTTCTAGCTTATAGGCCTATGAAAAGAAAAGTGCACAGGTAACTGTTCTAATATGCGCATCGGTAGCGGGTACCGATACGGAGACAGAGCAGTCACCCCTCTACCTAAATATAAATACCTGCTCCTCACAGGTAGAGGGTAGAGAATGTAAGTGGAGGAGGAAATATCCTCACTCAACTCACCAAAAACATCCTTGCCCAGCAAGGTATCGTCTCCATGAAGGTGGCAGGAGGAAAAGGTAATGAGTGGAGCTTCCTCTAAAGAGGGGGGATCAACCTCCTCACATAAGAGGATGCTCACATCATTGACTTGAGCAAAATGCTCCAAGTCCTCCTGGGGTACCTGCGAAGATTCAACCTGTACAGGCTCAGATGAAGAAGGGGGGTTAGGAAATAAAAGAGAAGAATGACTTAAATAATCAAAAATTGGGGGAGTGGTCCCGGTCTCACTCCCAGCAGGATCCAAACATAGATCACTGTCGGTGTCATATGAGTCATAGCGAGGGGAATTCGGGAGCTCAAGGTCCTCTGTGGTGAGGTGGACCTCCTCATCCAATAAGGAAGTACAAACCTCCTCATCAGAAGAGGAATCCTCCTCATCCCACTTCGGCGCATCATCGTGGGCCAAGGAGTCACACTCCCCATCAGAGAGAATAACATCCTCGTCCCACTTTGATGCAACCTCAGGCTCTGAATGAATCTCCTGCACAACATCATCAACCAACTCAAAAGGAATAGGAATAGAAAATTCTTGCAAAGAAAGAGGAGGAACAACGGTACTAACATCAGGGAATATATAAACAGGTTCCTCAGGGGGTGAATCCAAAAGAGGAGATGAACGCAAAGGGAGAGGAATCTCCACCACGTCATCACACTGAGCAGTTGAAAGTCTGATGGGAATATCTGCAGCAGTCCCCCATAGACAAGGTGGTACTGTGAACTCATCATCAGAATCAGAAGGGGCAACCAAATGAGAGGTGGATGGACAAACACGGACATCCGGTTCATCATCCATCTCCAACTGGCGCTGGAATTCTGCACAGTCTTTCAATGAATGCTCAGTGCTATGACAACACAAACATAATTTTCTATTCCTCGTCAGTCCTTGCGGGGCCGGTGAGGAATACAAAAATGATGGAAGTGGCGAAGAAGAGTGACCATAAGACTTGGGTACAATGTATGAAGTGTCGTAGGAAAACGATGCTTCATGCACTGAGCCACGAGAATTATGCCCACCATCTTCAGTGGGGCACTCATCACTAGAATGCCTAGCATCCCCACACCATTTGCAACGGATATTTAGATAAGCAAACATGGTGCAAAGGAAGATAATTCACCAATAGAAATATTCTAAGCAAGAATTAACTATACACACACAATAAAATTGAAAACCTGCTTTTGAAAAATTGCAAATAAAGATTAGAAACAAAAAAATTAAAAGATGCTACTTATATAACAAGAAATACAAAAGATGGTATAAACAAAGGGCACAAGGGCTTCTATCTCTTGTCTCTCTCTCCAGCAAACTCACACGTCTGTGTTCCCCGGCAAACGGCGCCAAAAACTTGATGGCGCAAATCTCACACACCGCTATAGGCGGTAGCTCGACTGCGACACGAAACGGCAGTGTACCGATCGTTCAAGTAATATAAAATGGGAATGAATCCCCAAGTATCGATCTCAAAGGAACACAGTAAGGTGGAGTTTATTATCGAGGAAGGACTTGAGGTTGAAGTCCTTTCGAGCGGATGGATGCGGAGACGGGGGTTTTGGATTATGGACAATAAAGAGAAAATACTATAACTACTCCTATGCAATGCCGCTATGCAAAGCTTCGCTCGGCGGGATGGAAGACTACGTAGGCCTTGAACGCGCTACTTCGTAAGGGCGGATGGACGGGTAGGCAAACGAATCGAACTATGCAGGCCTTGAGCGCGCTGCTTCGTTAGGCGGGATGGAATACACGGGCCGATATGCCACGCTTCGGTAGGCGGATGGGCGAGTAGGCTAACAGAATGAGGGTCGCCGACACCTCTTCGACAAGCACGCCACTAGCAATTTCTAGGGCGGCACCGAACACGATGGTGGAATGGAAATTAGATGGGGGCGCACCTCAATAAGCACATATGAACTAAATGATTCCAAATAAATGAAATAAACATTAAGCAATATTGTTCATAGCACACATCATCAAAATATAGAGGGAACTAGTTTATGCAATCAACAACATAAGGAAGGAAAAGGAGAGTAAAGGAGTCGACCACATCCGAAGCCTTGCCGAAGATTCACGATTGGAATCGCTGGGTTGTCAATCCGCGTCCAAGCTCGGTCTTCAACTGCGTCCGAGGTAGAGGAGGGCTGTCACTTCCTCCCAATGGCTCGTCTTCTTCATGTCACGATCCAATCTCCTCCGATACACGATCTCCTTGCTCGATGTTGGCGATCCTTGGGCTAGAAACCTCTCCTTGGAGCTCAAGGATGATGGAGAAGGCCTAGGGGGGTGGAGAACCTGTGGAAAGGGCGAAAATGACGGACTGAACGGAGTTCCCGATCGTGATCCCGCCCTAATTCGCGAACAGGATAATATATAGGCGCTGAAACGAATACTGCGCACGGTCATTGGCGCACGACCAGTGGTCGTGCGCACTAGCATCCTGAGATCGTGCGCCTGACTGGACGGAGCCTGAAAGGTAAGAAAATTATAAAATGCAATGTTCGCACGACCAGCGGCGCACGACCAGTGGTCGTGCGCACTATCCTCAATGGTCGTGCGATAAGCCAAACAAAACTCATAAAATGGGCGTTAGGTGCGCACGATCAATGGCCCATGACCAGTGGTCGTGCGTGATAGAGCCAGTGATCGTGCGCAGTGTTCCTATACAGAATTGTACCGGGAACACCTGCACGACTCCTGTTCCAGCATACAACACCAGTCTAGCCACTGAAGGTGGCACTTAACACTGCATGGAAACTAGTAATGAAGATGAACAAGAATTAACATCAAAACGGGCCTAGAAGTGCACTTAGCATGGAGTATTAAATAGGAATGAAAACATGTCTAAAGTGAAGTGCAAAGACTAGAAAATCGGCCCAGATGAGTCCATAAATGTGTATATAATTTAGACTCATCATTGCTCTCCTTTTCCTTCTTTGAGGATGACCTTTTCCATCTTGCATCCTTTTGGATAAATTTCTGGAAAGTGTTTCTCCTTTCCGGATTTCGCATGAATTTTCAGAAATTCTTCACCAAAAGGCTTTCTTCATCTTCATCCTCTTGGCACTCCTTTGATATTAGTGCCAACGCCTTCTTCTTTGGCTCCTTGTTGTATTCATCATATTGGATTTTGAGTTCTACCTCATGGGTTTTGAGATTCCCAATGAGGCTCTCAACTTGGAGCGTTCTTAGATTGTGCGATTCTAAAATGGCCGTCACCTTCGGGTTGAATTTCGGTGGAAGAGAACGAAGAATCTTTCGGACCAAGTCGCCGTTGGAGAAGTCTTTCCAAGAGCTTTGGAGGCATTGATGATCTTGATGAAGCGCGTGTACATGGCATCAACATCTTCACTTTCATCCATCCGAATTTTTTCATATTCCGACTCAAGTTGGAAAAGCTTTGAATCTTTAACCTGCGATGTACTTTCATGTGTAACTTCCAAATGATTCCAAATTTCATATGCAGTAGTACATGCAGAAATTCTATTAAATTCATTTCTATCTAACGCACAAAATAGAGCATTCATAGCCTTGGCGTTATTTTTGCATTTTAGCTTATCCCTATCATCCCATTTATCTTTTGGTTTATGTAAAGTTATCTCTCCCACTACAGATGTAGGAGGAGAGTATTCTTCTTCTACCATATTCCATACCTCAATATCTAGGGTCATAAGAAAAGATCTCATCTTATTTTTCCAGTAATTTTAATCTGACGCGGTAAACAGTGGAGGTCTACAAATTCCCTGACCCTCAGAAAAAGCAAGATCATAAGACACCATTATTCCTGGTTTTTAAACCGTTTGGAATAACCTAGCTCTGATACCACTTGTTGGATCGATTGACGCCCTTAGAGGGGGGGGGGGGGGGTGAATAAGGGAATAAAAATTCTTTATAATAATGTTATGAAAATTACTAAATTGTTTTATAATAGGAGAAAGGCAAAATAACAATTTAGCTAAATTAAGAGAATATCATAATTTTCAAGTTTAGAAATAAGTACTAAATTGTTTTATGATTAAAGAGATTGAAATAAACAATTTAGATAAAATAATTAGAATTGAAAAATTTAGTAACTAATATTTTAGAGATTATGCCAAAGGAGAGAAATCAAGTAAACACAAATAGAGACATGTTTGTATTTATATAAAAAAGTATTTACATAAATTTTATTTCAATATCGCTAGAAATCGGAGGCGTACAAAAGTAAATATCTCTTCCTTTTCTATACCGACTTGTATCCCCATAAACCGGTTGGCTTTAGCCAATCCTTTCCCGGATATGGCCTCAAGCCGCTCTAGCCAATCCTTCCCCGGATATGGCCTCGAGCACCCCCTAGATCTAATCACCTAGAACTAGTCGCCAACACAAGGCAAATTCCTCCCTAAGTCCTACACAGACCTAGTCGCCAACACAAGGCGGATTAACTAAACGATTACAAAAAGTATGGAATGAAAATAAAGATAACAATAATAAAACTCCCTATATGAGATCTTCTGAAGTCGAAGATGAAGGATCGCTGTAGTATGAGCGAGGTCGAAGCGATCGTCCTTCAGATGTAGCGTGACGTTGTCCTCCTCCAGAATTCTCCTTAAGCTTTTTGTGGGAGTTCCAACTTCGACAACATAACAATAATAGAATTGTGGCACAAGCAATCTCTCTGGGATGGATAACCAAAATGAGAAGCAAAGCTCCAATTTATAGAACTTCTCGCTAGCGCCTGCGATAGCTCCTAGCGCCTGCGGTTGCGTTCGTGTGGAGCAGTTGCTAAAACGTCGGCGGCATGGCGCTGTGCACGAACTTGAGATAGCGTCAGGCGATAGCGCTAGCGCTGGCGGTAGCGTTCGTGTGGAGCGGTTGCAAAACCGTCGGCGTCGTGGCGCTGTGCACGAACTCGAGATAACGCCAGGCGGTAGCGCTAGTGCTGGTGGTATCGCTAGCGCCTGCGTTAACCCCTAACGCTGGCGGTAGTGCTTCAGTTCAGTTTGTTGGTTCCAAGCTGCTTTCTTCCTGTGGAGTATTGCACCTATAGTTCCTGCACACTATAAACACACGACAAGCAAGATCAAATACAATTTGGGATTTGTTATTCTCAAACAAAGGGATGTGACACACATGTCCAACACCTTTATGGTCTAGAAATATGACCTTCGCAGAGATTTTAGAGTGTTGGAATAAGGCTCCTTAAGTTGTAAAGTTGAATAGAACGAATGCCACCTATTTATAAATGAGGAAGCTAATGCTTGCGTTAGGGCTAATGTCAGGCGTTGACTCAGTTTAGAATTGTTTTGATGGCTCGAATCCACATTCTAGGAAGGACATATTGCATGTTTAGTGAAAGTGAACAGTGTGCCTCTGAGAATCCTCTAGAGGGGGGGGGGGGTGAATAGGGATTTAAAATTATTTCTATTCTAACTGTGAAAACAATAAAATTAATCTAAGGATTTATCCTCACAAAAGATCTCAAGCAGAATAAACTTGTGCTGAAAAGTAAAGCAGAAACAGTATAATAAACTAGCTATAGAGACATCACAGAAAATAGGCAACCAGAAGACACAAAAATTTTTATAGAGGTTCCCCAAAATATGGGTACTCCCCTCTTCTACCACCTGGTAGGGATACACCACAGTGCCTGAGTCTTTTGATAAGGAGACTCTTAGTACCACTGATCTTTTGACAATGAGATCATGAACCACCAGATCTTTTAATAAGGAGATCTTGAACCACTGGATCTTTTGATAAGGAGATGTTGAACCACTGAATCCTTTGAAGAGGGATTAATAAAACTCTTTTACAGAATGAGAAAGAAGGAGAGGAAAGAAGGTTGTAGGAATTCTGTTCTCAGAATTCTTGTGAGGACTGTATGAAGATTAGCCTATTATGTTCCACAGAATCTGCTCTTGATTAGCCCCTGCTTTAGATTGCAGGTGCTTTGTATGTCAGATCCTTTGTGCTCCTGCTGATTGAGATCTGTCTGTTATGAGATTGTGATGATGAGCAGCCCTCAGTTCCTCTGTTCTATTAGATGATGATCAACAGAGCTTTTCCTTTATTTTCTCTTTTCCGTCTGAGGGTTTCTGAGAGAGAGAGAGAGATGAAGAAACCCCTGCAAGAAGAAGAAAAGCCGATTGTGATTAATGCTCTGTATATTTTCTGTCTTCTCTTCTTTAATGCTCCTTTCTATATTAAGCAATTATTGAGCCATTGTGGAACGGTCTTGAAGGATGTGGGCCATGAAATAAGGATCAGAGCGAAAGCTGAAAAGATATACTTTTCAGACTGTATTCGACGTAGCGTCGAATTCACTTCTTCTCTTATCAATGTGACTTCGAGTTCATGTAGAAGTAGCTTCGATTTCATTTATACTCTGCCAAAATTCTGCTAGTCGACATTGCGTCAATATTTTATCGGCGTATCCGCCGAGTTGATCTGTCTGGCTTTGAACTTAATATTCTGCGTCGAGATGAAGTCGATGTTGTGTCGACTTTAGATGGCTTCGACAGATGACATCTTCTGCGTCGAGTTGAAGTAGAAGCTGCGTCGACTTCACTAGTTAGTCCAACAAGTCCTTGACCTCTACGTCGATATTTATTCGACGTAACATCGACTTGGGTTACTTCGACAGAGGGGTTGAATCACACGGACTTCTAGTCATAGCAATGTTGATATGGACTCGATGTTGCGTCGAATTCTATTCGACGCAAATATTAACTTAGCCCAATTATGCTTCCCTTGATCTGGTCCTGATACCCTATGTTTAGTATGACATGCTAAGACATCTAATAACCATATTACCCTTACTATACAATGGGTAATTGTTGGGAATCTTGCCCACATGATTCCTGATTTAAAGAAGTCACCTAGCCAAGAAAACTTCACTTTGTATTTGATTACTTCTCTTGCTTAAAGTCTCAGGAAATTAAAGAAATGTCGTCGAGAAGAATAGGAGACATCGTCGACAATGTATGCTTGTCGTCATGATATTGAGTAAAGCAAACTCAGACAGAAGATCGACGACCGCCGAGATTTGGCATGTTCTTCGAACGCAGAAGGAAGATCGTCGAGCTCAGAAGGAAGATCTACGACCGCTGAGATTTGGCGTGTTCGTTGAGCGCAGAAGGAAGATCGACAACCGCTGAGATTTGGCGTGTTCGTCGAGCACGAAGGAAGATCGTCGAGCTCAGAAGGAAGATCGACGACCACTGATATTTTACGTGTTCGTCGAGCGTAGAAGCAAGATCGTCGAACTCGGAAGAAAGATTGTCGACCGCTGAGACTCGGCAAGATCATCGAACGAAGAATGCAGATCGTCGAACGAAGGATGGCAAGTTCGTCAATCGCAGAATGCTGTTCGTCGAACGCAGAGAAGATGCAGTATCGTTGACTTCTCCAAAGTGGGTCGTGTCGTCGAGAAAGAACAAACATCGTCGTAAAGAATGCATGTCGTCGAGAGAACAATATGATCACGACGACATGATGCAAGAAGGAAGATCACGATGACATAGTAAGAGATAGCTTGTCGTTGTAATGATGCAAATATCTTCAAGATAGGATTCAAATCTTGCGGACATGTTGTCAACAATTAATGTCGCCGCCTGATTGTCTAATCAGCGCGTGTTCTTAAGGAATGGAGTGTCTGACACTTAAGGCACTTTTTTCAGAAGACCGTTGGGGACCTCACAGTCTTATAAAAGAGATAAGAGGTTGCCCTAATACACAGAGCAATCGATCAGAAAGAACGAGTTTGCGCATATAGCGAATCGAACAGTACAAGCGGCGCAAGAAAGAAAAGAAAGAAAGAAAAAGAAGAAGCAGTCATCATCATCGACTGTTAAGGTGCCAATCTTCATCAGGCTAAGAAAAGATTTGAAGAAGAATCATGCGCTCAAGATCTGATTCAAAAGCATCTTCTTCAATCTCAAGGAGCCAATCTTCAACAGGATAAAGTTGTCGATCTTCATCCAGCAGAAGTAACAGTCTCTTTACTGTATTTTCTTGTAAGGCTTGTGGGCCAATTTGTTTATCTTGAGGGATGGAGAGCTGTGAGGCTTGAGGGCCATGGCAGTGCACTTGCGGGTGTGATTTGTCGAGCTTAAGGGCTCGGGGGCATTAGGGGCTTGCGGGCCTAGGCTGTTGGGACTTACGGGTCCATGTTGTAGGGCTTGAGGTCCTGAGTGTCGAGCTTGCGGGCTCGGTGGCAGTAGGGGCTTGCGGGCCTAGGCTGTTGGGACTTGCGGGTCCGTGTTGTAAGGCTTGAGGGCTTGAAGCTTTTGGCGGAGTTTGCCGAGCCTAGCACACTGCTCGGTAGGCGTAGAGGGAGAGAGGACTACTCAAGACACCCAGTCTTTAGGAACCTCTATAGATCTTGTGTCGTCTGGTGTGATTTATTTGTGTGATAATTTTGTGTATTGCTTGAATATTGATAACTCACGCTAATAACTCAAAAAGTACCAAGATCACCTAACACCCCCCTCTAGGTTAACGTTCCATCCTCAACAAGTGGTATCAAAGCGAGGTTAATCAAAAGAAGACTTAACAGTCTGATCTAGATCAGGAACGATTCACCATGGCCGGTGGAGATCAAAATCGGGAGATGAGATCTATGAAACTTCCGATCTGCACCAAGGAGAACTTTCCCATCTGGAAGGAAAGAGTTAGGCTATTCATGGAAGCGGCCGATCCAAGAATCTATCTGACAGTCTAACAGGGTCCTTTTATCCCCACAACCCCTTCCACCATTGATCCGACGCGGAAGGTAATAAAGAAATATCAAGACATGACCAAGGACGAGCTAGCCTTGGCAGGCCTGGATAAGAGCGCACAAAATGTTATTGTAAGCGCTGTAGATGATTCAACCCTCCAGAACCTAATTCACTGCAAAATGGCCAAGGAGATGTGGGACTCCTTGATCGTATACATGGAGGGTACTGAAGAGGTAAGGGATGACAGGAAATATCTCCTCAACCAGGAATATGAAGCCTTCAAACAAGGCAAGAATGAAACTATCTCCAACTGCTATGAGAGATTTTTCAAGATCGTGAATGGCCTGAGAAACTACGAAAGAGAGTTCACAAACTCTGATCTAAATGACAAGTTTCTCAGATCCCTCACAAAATAATGGGATATCAAGATATGTGCTATCAGAGAGATGGGCCAACTGGGCAACATGGAGCCCAAGAACCTATACGGGAAGCTGCTGTCTCATGAACTCCAGCTTAATACAAGGAAGGCTGAAGAAGAAGAAATCTCAAAGGTGAGCTCAAAAGAAAGATCGGTGGCTTTAAAGGCTGAGAGCACCAGAAGATTCAAGGGCAAGACCTCTGCTTCTCAGAACAGAACTGAGAACAGTGAGGAATTAGAAGCCAGCTCTTCTGACTCTGATGACACTGATAGAGAGGTGGCCCTCCTCTCAAAATAATTCAAAAAGCTGCTACACAGAAGAAGGAGGGACAGCAGCAAAAGCTCCTCATCAAGCTCCAGAAGATCTGACTATCGGGACAGATCCAGGGATCCCAGGGAGGACAGGTATAGATCCAACTCCAATAAACATGATTTAAATAATACCGTTTGCTATTCTTGCAGCAAAACAGGTCATATGGCTGCCGACTGCCCCTCCAAGAAAAGGGAGTCAAGGAACCATGAAGAGAGAAGAAGCTATAGGAGCAAGAGAACCTCTGAGAAGGGGTTTGTGGCAAAGAAGACCAAAACGTAGAGTGACTCTGACTCAAGCTCCTCTGGGACTGAGGATGAGGCACTTATTGGACTGATGGCCATCAATGAAGGCAACTAGGATGACAACTCTCCTGGAAAGGTAAGACACAGACCTTCTTTATCTGCCTCTGATTCTGGATCAGTGGCAGATTCTTTGCATGATGATGAGGAGGTATCTGCTGCCAACAACACAGCCTCAAGATCCCAGTATGAAGTTGAATCTGAACTAATAAGGCAATATAAAGCATTATGGAAAGCCTTCATAGGCAGTAAGAAACTCCTCAAGGTGCAGACCAAGGAGTTAGATTCCTTGAAGCCTGTCCAATCCAAGCTCCAGAAGACAGCTGAAAAGCTAACTTCTATGAGCAAAGAAGTGGACAAACTTAAGGAAGCTATAAGGCTTAAGAATGCCGAGTTAGGGCAGAAAAACAAGGTCATTAGGGACCTTGAGGAAATGTTGTTGGCTGAGAAGAAACTTGCTTCCAGCTTCTCAATGCCCAAAACTATCCTGCCAATAATCGACGCCTTCTCTGGACAGTTCAGAGCTGGTATTAGTTACAATCAGGAGCCAGTCATGGGCAAAGATCCTGAAGCTAGACCTTCTTATAAGAAGGTGTTGACAGCAAGTCCTTCAGCCCACAGACCTGCATCAACAACAGTTAAGAGAATGGGAAAGGCTGTTCCAACAAAGCCTACTCCCAAGAAGGTGAACCAAAGAGTGGTGAAGCCAATTCCTCCCCCGGCTCACACACATGAGGTTAACCCTAGATTTGTTAGACAAGAAGCCTTCGCTCCTGATCATCAGCACTGTCCTACTCAGATGATGGCGCAGAAGAGAAGATATAACAGATATGAGTGTTGGTGCTGTGGGAAAGTATGCCACTTTGCATTAGACTATTGGTTCAACCTAACAGGGCTCAATGCAAGGAGAGTGCAGAACCCTCTGAGGTTTGCGATTCCATTCTATCACCCTAACAGAAACCAAGGACCCAATACCTATTGGGTACCTAAGGGGAAGTGATTTGTTTTGCAGGTAGGTCCAAATGCCAACCAATCTCCAATTTGGTGTTTGGACAGTGGCTGCTCCAGGCACATGACTGGAGTCAGAAAGTATTTGAAAGAATTCATCCCTGTGGAGAATGGACTAACTATTATCTTTGGAGGTTCAGAAAAGGGAGTGACCAGGGGATACGGAAACATCACTAATGGGTTAGTTACCATCACAAAGGTAGCTTATGTGGAGGGGTTGAGACACAACCTCATAAGCATAAGTCAGCTTTGTGATCTAGGCTTTGTTATTACTTTCCACAAGGACAAGTGCCTAATTAAGAAGTTCTCAGATTCCGAGACTACCTTAACTGGGACTCAGAGTGGGAACATTTATTGTTTGAATTTCCTCAATATAAATTCTTCCACGCCCATATGTCTTGTCGCTGATGACAAAGAGGCTCTATGTATACAATGGTACAAGAGACTTGCACACATCAATTATAAGACAATGGGCAAGCTTTTCTCACAAAACCTGGTCAGAAATGGACCTGATATTAAGTGCATCAGAGATGGTCCCTGTCAAGCCTGCCAACTTAGAAAGAAAACTAGGACTAGCTTTAAAAGCATTTCTAACAAGGAGTCTACAAGATGCTTATTTTTACTACACTTGGATCTATTTGGTCCCATGTTAGTTCATAGCTTAGGAGGGAAGGCCTACACCCTTGTAGTTGTTGATGACTACTCAAGGATCACTTGGTATTCTTCCTCAAAAGGAAATCAGATACCCTAGATATCTTGAAAAATTTTGTCAGGCAGATCCAGAATGAGATGAACTGTACTGTGGTCAAATTCAGAAGTGACCATGGGACAGAATTTTAGTCAGGGGCCATGATAGAATTCTACCAAGACCTAGGTATCTCCCAAGAATTCTCCTCCCCCAGAACTCCTCAACAGAATGGGGTTGCTGAAAGGAAGAACAGAACCTTGATAGAGACAAGCAGGACAATGCTAAGTGACTCCTCCTTGCCAGAATACTTCTGGGCGGAGGCTGTCAACACTGCTTGTCATGTGATAAACAGGGCCTCAATCATCAAAAACCACAAGAAAACTCCCTATGAGCTAATGAAGGGCAGAAAACCAACTCTATCCTACATTAGGATCTTTGGTAGCAAATGCTATGTCCTTAATAATGGGAAATCCAAACTAACTAAGTTTGCTGAGAAAAGCTGTGAAGGTATTTTTGTTGGATACAGCTCCCACAGCAGGGCATATAGAGTATACAACCTCAATACCCAAATAGTGGAAGAATCTGTCCATGTTGTATTT
Source organism: Dactylorhiza incarnata (assembly GCA_033032865.1). Classification (NCBI taxonomy): domain Eukaryota; kingdom Viridiplantae; phylum Streptophyta; class Magnoliopsida; order Asparagales; family Orchidaceae; genus Dactylorhiza; species Dactylorhiza incarnata. The sequence continues at coordinate 3,462,341 of JAWHQI010000213.1, forward strand.
GATGAGACTAGCCTTATCAATAAGGGCTGGTCTAGTTCTCTAGTGAATGCAGGTACAGTGGAGAGATTGGAGAAGCTATCCATTGAAGACAAGGCTGACACCTCACTCAAAAACAAGAATCAGTCTGTGATGATTGAAATATAGGTAGATCCTGCAGACGATACAGAAATGGCTGAAGAAGTGCAGCCTGAAGAAGTAGTAGCTCATACAGAAATACCCAGAACACTACCAACTGCCTTGAGACAAGTAAGATATCATCCCCAAGAGCAGATAATAGGAAATGTCAACCAAGGTGTGCTGACAAGGAGTAGAGATGCAAATCGAGCATTGTACCTGAGTTTTCTCTCTCAAATTGAACCCAAGAAATTTGAGGAAGCAAATCAGGATCCATTTTGGATTGCTACAATGCAGGAGGAACTGAACCAATTTAAAAGATGCAAAGTTTGGAAATTGGTTCCAAGACCCCAAGGACACAACATCATAGGAACCAAATGGGTCTACAAGAACAAGTTGGATGAAAATGGAATCATCACCAAGAATAAAGCAAGACTAGTGGCAAAAGGCTACAGACAAGAGGAGGGGATAGATTTTGATCAGACATTCACTCCAGTAGCCAGACTGGAAGCAATAAGACTGTTCCTAGCCTATGCAGCATACAAAGGTTTCAAGGTCTACCAAATGGATGTGAAGTCAGCCTTCCTAAATGGTGACCTAAAAGAGGAAGTTTATGTAGAGCAGCCCTCAGGTTTTGTCGACTCTACTTATCCTGATTATGTTTACTTTCTTAGAAAGGCACTTTATGGATTAAAGCAGGCACCAAGGGCCTGGTATGAGACTCTGTCAAGCTTTCTAATTGAGAACAAGTTCTCAAGGGGAAAGATTGATAAGACATTGTTCCTAAGGGAAGTGAAGGGCAAGATCTTGCTAGTGCAGATCTATGTAGATGACATCATCTTTGGCTCTACAGATAACAATCTCTGCAAAACGTTTGCCAACTTGATGCAGGGAAAGTTTGAGATGAGCAGTATGGGTGAGCTCAAATACTTCCTAGGTCTCCAAGTGAAACAATCTGAAGATGGGATTTTCATCTCTCAGACCAAATTCACTAGGGAGCTAGTCAAGAAATTTGGATTGGAGAGTGCTTCGTCAATGAAAACTCCAATGGGAACCAATGTGTCTCTGGACAAGGATGAGAAGGGAATACCCTTTGATGAAACCAAGTACAGATGCATGATTGGATCCTTGCTTTATCTAACTGCAAGTAGGCTTGGCATAATGTTTGCTACATGTGTCTGTGCTAGATATCAGTTGAATCCTAAGGAATCTCATCATGTCTCTGTCAAGAGAATCTTAAGATACCTGAAGGGTACATCAAATCTTGGCCTATGGTACCCTAGGAACAATGGTTGTGAACTGACTGGCTATTCAGATGCAGATTATGCAGGGTGCAAGGAAGATAGGAAAAGTACATCAGGGACATGTCAATTCCTTCGTGGAAGACTGATCTCTTGGAGCAGCAAGAAGGAAACAAGTATGGCAATCTCAACAGCAGAATCAGAATATATCTCGACTGGAAGCTGTTGTGCCCAACTGCTATGGATCAAACATCAACTTGAAGATTACAATCTAAAGATGACCAAAACACCCATGTTTTGTGACTCTTCAAGTGCTATCTCAATTGCTAAGAACCCTGTATCTCACAGCATGACTAAGCATATTGAGATCAGGTATCACTTCATCAGGGAGCATGTGGAAAATGAGGATTTCACCCTTGAGTTTGTCCCAACAGACAAACAAGTGGCTGATATATTTACGAAGCCCCTAGATGAAGCTAAGTTCAACTTCTTCAAATTCCAACTGGGAATGTTGAACTTAGAGTAACCCTCAACTTTATTATCTACTAATGCCTTTCTAGATGAGTGGTTAGAAAATATCACAGGACTTTGATGAATCATGCATGAGCAAGGGGGAGCTTGTGCTATTCCTTGGTTAGAAAAGCAGAAGGAAAGAAGTCAGAAAGGGGGAGAAAGGAAAAGGGCATCAAATGTCCAAGATAATATTGCTCAAGAAGACCTCAAAGATAGGAAGAAGAGACATCAAATCAAGGGGGAGCCACTGGTTTGATGCACTCAGGGAGTTCAGCAAAGATAAGTATAATCTTACTTGCTCAAAGTTAAGATTATAATATTAATTGTCCAGTGAAAGTCGTCTTGAATTGAGATTCTCACTTCTTCAAATAGGGGGAGATTGTTGGGAATCTTGCCCACTTGATTCCTGATTTGAAAAAGTCACCAAGCCAAGAAAACTTCACTTTATATTTGATTACTTATCTAGCTTAAAGCCTCAGGAAATTAAAGAAATGTCGTCGAGAAGAATTGGAGACATCGTCGACAATGTATGCTTGTCGTCATGATATTGAGTAAAGCGAACTCAGAAGGAAGATCGATGACCGCCGAGATTTGGCGTGTTCGTCGAACGCAGAAGGAAGATCGTCGAGCTCAGAAGGAAGATCGACGACCGCTGAGATTTGGCATGTTCGTCGAGCGCAGAAGGAAGATCGACGACCGCTGAGATTTGGCGTGTTCGTCGAGCGCAGAAGGAAGATCGACGACCGCTGAGATTTGGCGTGTTCGTCGAGCGCAGAAGCAAGATCGTCGAACTCGGAAGGAATATCGTCGACCGCAGCGACTCGGCAAGATCGTCGAATGAAGAATGCAGATCGTCGAACGAAGGATGGTAAGTTCGTCGATCGCAGAATGCTGTTCGTCAAACGCAGAGAAGACGCAGTATCATCGACTTCACCAAATTGGGCCGTGTCGTCGAGAAAGAACAAACATCGTCGTAAAGAATGCATGTCGTCGAGAGAACAATATGATCACGGCGACATGATGCAAGAAGGAAGATCGCGACAACATAGTCAGAGATAGCTTATCGCTATAATGATGCAAATATCTTCAAGACAGGATTCAAATCTGGCGGATGTGTTGTCAGCAATTAATGCCTCCACTTGATTGTCTAATCAGCGTGTGCTCTTAAGGAAAGGAGCGTCTGACACTTAAGGCACTTTTTTCAGAAGATCGTTGGGGACCTCGCAGTCTTATAAAAGAGATAAGAGGTTGCCCTAATACACAGAGCAATCGATCAGAAAGAACGAGCTTGCGCATATAGCGAATGGAACAGTACAAGCGGCGCATGAAAGAAAAAGAAGAAGCAGTCATCTTCATCGACTGTTAAGGTGCCAATCTTCATCAGGCTAAGAAAAGATTTGAAGAAGAATCGTGCGCTCAAGATCTGATTCAAAAGCATCTTCTTCAATCTCAAGGAGCCAATCTTGAACAGGCTAAAGTTGTCGATCTTCATCTTGCAGAAGTAATAGTCTCTTTACTGTATTTTCTTGTAAGGCTTGCGGGCCAATTTTCTAGCTTGAGGGCTGGAGAGCTGTGAGGCTTGAGGGCCAGGGTAGTGCACTTGCGGGTGCGATTTGTCGAGCTTGAGGGCTCGGGGGCAGTAGGGGCTTGCGGGCCTAGGCTGTTGGGACTTCCGGGTCCATGTTGTAGGGCTTGAGGGCCTGAGTGTAGGGCTTGCGGGCTCGGGGGCAGTAGGGGCTTGCGGGCCTAGGCTGTTGGGACTTGCGGGTCCGTGTTGTAAGGCTTGAGGGCCTGAAGCTTTTGGCGGAGTTTGTCGAGCCTAGCACACTGCTGGGTAGGCTTAGAGGGAGAGAGGACTACTCAAGACACCCAGCCTTGAGGAACATCTATAGATCTTGTGTCGTCTGGTGTGATTTATTTGTGTGATAATTTTGTGCATTGCTTGAATATTGATAACTCACGCTAATAACTCAAAAAGTACCAAGATCACCTAACACCCCCCCCCCCCCTCTAGGTGAACATTCCATCCTCAACAGTAATTTACTCCTAGAGGATAAAATCACTTTTAGTAAAATTTTTTAAGTTAAATCAAGGGTTTTTCCCAACAATCTCCCCCTATTTATCTTAACAAATTTTACAGTTTGTTCAGAGTGATTTTATACAATTTTTCATTTCATAAATAACAATATATGCAATAAAAAAAAGACATAACATAGGACAAACTGAAATCATATGACAGACTGAAGTCATATGTAGTTCCAGTTACTTGACAGGCAGTAAAGTTGTATAACATTTGTTCTTCACAGAATATTTTTGTGTTCAAAATGAATAATCATAGAATACCTTAATGAGCAAAAATTTAGGAATCCTTCCCAGGAGTCTTCCTTTTTCTTGAGAATACTACTGGGGTGACTTTCCTTAGAGCTATCTTCAGAGGCTCATCTTCATCAAGGGACAATGCTGGATTTTCAGCAACATTGCCTTTGTCATGCTCCCTCTATGCTTGTGCATTCTCCACAGCATCCACAACAGCTTCCTTGGCAATCTTGGCCACCTCATCTAATAGATTCTCATCTTGGGGCTTCTCCTGATCCCCTGCTGTGCTTACAGCTTCCAATTCCATATCCAGATTTCTCTGAATATCTGGAGTAGGCTCCTCCTGAATTGTTGCATCTATTTGTTCATCATTTACTTTTTCTGGGAGCTCCCCCTGATCTGCAGGATCCCCCTGGATTTGTGCTCCATGGAAGGTAGTCACTTTGTCAGGAGCAGCCTCATTATCAGCATTTCCCTGATCCTCTCCACTCAAGTCAAGGATAGGTTTCTCTTCCTCTAAGATATTCTCCCCCTTCTTGACCTTGCTGGCCAGTGAGGTTAAGAACTCTTTTGAAACCATGGAGGAAGACACAAATTCTTTTAAGCTCTAAAAGGATCTTTGAAATCTTAATAACTCACCCTCTATCTGTGAGTATTTTCTATCAAACTTCCTAGCCTAAGAGGCCACTTGATGTGCAAAGGTGGAGGAGGCAATGTCCACTGTCTTAGAAATGATCTGCTAAAGATCAATTATGGGTGGATGTGATGCAGATGGAGGAGGTGATGGAGGGAGTTCTTCTTAGATGGGGGAGAGAGGCTGATAGAACTCTGGTGAGACATGAATAAGTGGAGGAGGTGGAGCATGCTGATGATCTGGAATGTGGGTGGATGGTAGTTGATGGGATGATTGTGAAAATGGCTCAGGTAATGAGGTGGATTGGAACTGCTGTTGTTGTTGTTGTTGCAGTTGTTGAGAAGGGTGTTGAGCTAGGATATCCTCCTGATGGGGCTCTAGAATAGTGTCCATTGAGGTAAGATCATCCCTTGGGGGATCTGGAATCTCCCTGTTTAGCTCTAGAGGAGGAGATGGGGGAGGAGATGATGCAGCTTGACCATGATTCAGGATCTGTCTGGTCCACTTTGAGAATATTCCTATGTTGATTCTTTTTCCAGGAGGTATAAGCACTCCTTTTGACTTGCAGACACTTAGGAAATGCTGGAGGAGCACCTGACTCATTATCATCATGTAAGCATTCTCTTTATGAGCATACTTGCGCCCAATCATCTTCAGAAGCATTCTTCCCCAGTTTATCTTCTTCTTAAGAACAAGTGCTCCCATTATCTGAAGTTGTTGCCTGGGGATAGCACCATGTGCAGAGATCTTACACAACAGTACCTTCCCTACAATATCAGCCAAAAATCTGTGCTCTTCACCAAGGTCCATCTTCTTCAGATTGATAGGCTTGTCCTTTTTAAACTTCATCAGTTCTAGGGACCTCATAAGCTCATACCTTGTTAGTTCATCTGAATCATACCATGCCTGAAGATCATATGTTTGGTTCAGCAATTCCTCTGTTATCAATACATCTGTGTCATATATTTTCCCGTTGAGGGAACCATCCTCTCCTACCTGAATGTTGTCTTTAAGTTCAGTCAATTCGACATCCAGAATCTTGCATCTTGTCGAGATAAGCTTGGTCAAACCAGCCTCCTGAAACAAACCAAGGATGGATTTGAAATTTTCTGCCGCTGCATTGAAGGAGTCCACATCCACATCAAATCCCAAATTAACTTTGGGTGGAGCCATCTCTTTGGATTTACCTTCAAGGTCAAAGAGAAATAGAGAAAGGAGAACGGGAGAGCTGGAGGATAAGAGAGCAGGAAGGCAGGAGAGCAAGAGAGAGAGAGAGAGAGAATTCGAAGGCATATATGTTTTGACGCAGTAATTGTTTAAAAGCAGATGAATCGTTGCTACTTAGGGTTTAGATCAATGCACTGTCAATATCACTTATTATTTGGCACGCAAAGCTGTGTCGAGATTGCTTCTAGAAGCAATTCTGCGCGCGCTGATATATCGACATTGCGTTAACTAGTACTCGATGTAGCTTCGAGATTATTCAGAGACCCTAAGTCGACATAGTCCTGTCGACGTTACATCGAATTCCAATCAATGTGACTTCGAACTTAATCAATAATTATTAAGTCAACATTACATCGATAAGAACTTGACGCTGCGTCGAATTCTATTCGAATTGTCTGCTCTGTGTGCTTCTCGACGCTGGCATCGAGTAGAAGTCAATGGTACGTCGACTTCTATTCGACGCATCTCTTAATAAACATATCTACTTCTCTTAGAAGGTTCTTTGTGTTTTTCCCAGCAATTTTATTTATTGAAAATAGATCATAATATGATATTATAAGTGTTAAGAAGGATTCAAGATAGAAATTACTCCCTTGAATGACTCTTGTTCCTTATTCATGACCTACATCATTCTTCCCACTTAATTTTCTCCTGAGTGGGATCCTTCCCAACCCTGCACAAGTAATTCAAACATTAGAAGGAACCCAGGTTACCTTGGGCCCTTTGCTTTTACCATTGTAGGGTTCAATGAAAGAATAGGAGGGTCTTTCATGATACCCTTTGGGATGATAAGGAATGGTTCTCCCAAACCATTTATTTTGATGCTTTAGGTGAGTATAAAATATGTCTAAATGCAATAGATCAGCAGAGTGTCTTATTTTCTTAGATTTTGTTTTTACTTTTAGGTGATTGTTATTTGACTTCTCTAAATTTTTCTTTCCTAAATGTTCTTCTTTCTTAGTCAGATGGATTTTGTTGGGTTTATTTAACCTATATGAATAACTAGCAGCCTTGCCCTTAATTGATGCACTCTTCTCACTGGGTTGATGATCACTAGGTCTTACAAAGGAAACTAGATTTTTCCAGGCAGGTTTCCTAGGTGCTTCTGAGCTGGTGGAGGGCTCTGCTCCTAACCCTAAGTGGTTAAACCTCATAGAGAGATTTTCAGTGATGTCTTTGAGCTTCTAACTCCTCCCATTGAGTGAGTCCTCAAAGGCCTTTGCCTTTGCTAGCTCTTCTGTTAAATTTGTATTTTCTTCTCTAAGTTTAATCAATTCTAGCTCTTTATAATTAATTTCATTTGTTAGTTTTTGATTTATTAGATGCATTTCATCTTTCTTAAGGTTTTCTAGTTCAGTTCTAGCTATGTTTAATTCTTTTTCTACCTTAAGATGTTCAATGCAGAAAACTTTAAAACAAGTTTTGAAATCATCGGAAGTGAAGTCCAATTTATCAAAAACGGATACCTGATCATCTTCATCATCTGAAGCCATACCAAGAGCCATCATGCAGTCTGCTACTACTTCTTCTTCATCATCACTCTCAGATTATGATGAGCTCTCTTCCACTTCTGAATCACTCTAGGTTTCAGCAATGAAACCATTTGCTTTCTTCTTGACCTTTCCTCTGGAGGACTTCTTCTTCTTTTTCTCATCCTTAGTGCTGCTCCTGTTCCTTTTCTCTTGAGGGCACTCAGGAGCAATGTGCCCTGGCTTGTTGTACGTAAAGCAGATGATCTCCTTCCTTGGAGTTTTATCATATCTAGGCTTTGAGTCTCTATCTCTTCTCCTTGAGTCTTCAGTCTTGACCCACTTCTTGAATCTCCTTGCTAGGAGATTAAACAACTCATCTTCTGTAGTAGAGGGCTCTCCTTCAGTAGCTTTCAGAGCTATGTTCCATTGGACAGGGTCTGGAGTAGTTTCCCTCATTTCTGACTCAGCCCTGGTCTTCAGTAGCATCTCATAGGACTGAAGCTTTCCTAACAAAACTTCAGTGGAGATCTCTCAATGGCATCTGGATTCTCTGATTGCCCAGGTTCTTGAATCCCATGAGCTAGGGAAGCACATAAGGATTTTATCATTTATCTCAGTTAGAGATATCTCCTTGCCCAAACCTCTGAGCTCATTAATAATGATGTTGAATCTGTCATACATAGCAGCAATAGATTCTTCAGCCTTCTTTTGAAAGTTCTCATACTGGGATATGAGAATGGACTTTCTGTCCTTCCTTTCATCAGCACTTCCTTCAACCATTGTGGTGAGGGAATCCCAGATTTCTTTTGCTGATTGACATTCAGCAACCTTCTGGAAAATGTCATCTGACATTGTTGAAACCAGAATGTTCATAGCCTTGGCATCACATGCCTTGACCTTCTTCTCAGCCTCTGTCCACTCCTTTCTTGGGACAGCCTCAGTTGTTGAGGTTTCTCCTTCCTTTTGTCTGACTGGAGTAGGGGGAACTATAAGAAGAACATTATATATGTCTTCATCAATAATTCATATAAAGCCTTATCCCAGATTTCCAGAGTGTGAACTTGTTTAAGTTACACACTGGGAGTCTTGTGGAAGCATAGTCCTTAGTACTCATTTTCTTTATAAAATATTTTTATAACAAAGAAATAAGAGTAGGAGGTTTTTTTGATCAAGGTGTTAACCTCTTAATGATCAACCTCCCTCTGATACCAATTGAAAGTGCACAGTGTGCCTTTGAGAATCCTCTAGAGGGGGGGGGGGGGGTGAATAGGGATTTAAAATTATTTCTATTCTAACTGTAAAAACAATAAAATTAATCTAAGGATTTATCCTCATAAAAGATCTCAGGCAGAATAAACTTATGTTGAAAAGTAAAGCAGAAACAGTATAATAAACTAGCTATAGAGACAACACAGAAAATAGGCAACCAGAAGACACACAAATTTTTATAGAGGTTCCCTAAAATGTGAGTACTCCCCTCTTCTACCACCTGGTAGGGATGCACCGCAGTGCATGAGTCTTTTGATAAGGAGACTCTTAGAACCACTGATCTTTTGACAAGGAGATCATGAACCACCAGATCTTTTGATAAGGAGATCTTGAACCACTAGATCTTTTGATAAGGAGATCTTGAACCACTTAATCCTTTGAAGAGGGATTAATAAAACCCTTTTACAGAATGAGAAAGAAGGAGAGGAAAGAAGGTTGTAGGAATTCTATTCTCAGAATTCTTATGAGGACTGTATGAAGAACAACCTATTATGTTCCACCGAATCTGCTCTTGATTAGCACCTGTTTTAGATTGTAGGTGCTTTGTATGTCAGATCCTTTGTGCTACTACTGATTGAGATCTGGCTGCTATGAGATTGTGATGATGTGCAACTCTCAGATCCTCTGTTCTATTAGATGATGATCAATAATGTTTTTCCTTTATTTTCTCTTTCCTGTCTGAGGGTTCCTGAGAGAGAGAGAGAGAGAGAGAGAGAGAGATGAAGAAACCCATGCAAGAAGAAGAACAGCCGATTGTGGTTAATGCTATATATATTTTCTGCCTTCTCTTCTCCTTTTATTCTCCCTATTCAATTTCAAATTCCTTTCCCTTTCTGGTATTCCTTGAAAAGGTAATCTGCTGATGTCATTCTCTTTCTTTCCTCTTTAATTCTTGGCCCGCCCACCCACAAGGAATATGGTTCCAAGAAAACTTTTGTGTCCTTCTTTAATGCTCCTTTCTATTTCAGGCAATTATTGAGTCATTGGAGAACGGTCTTAAAGGATGTGGGCCATGAAATAAGGATCAGAGCGACAGCTGAAAAGATATACTTTTACAGACTGTATTTGAAGTAGCGTAGAATTCATTTCTTCTCTTATCGACGTGACTTTGAGTTCTTGTAGAAGTAGCTTCGATTTCATCTGTGTTCTGACTGAACTCTGCTAGTCAACATTGCATCGATATCTTATCAACATATCTATTGAGTTGATCTGTCTGGCTCTGAACTTCATCTTCTGCATCGAGATGAAGTCGACGTCGTGTCGACTTTCGATGGCTTCGACAGATGACATCTTCTGCGTCGAGTTGAAGTAGAAGTTGCATCGACTTCACTAGTTACTCCGACAAGTCCCTGACCTCTACGTCGATATCTATTCGGCATAACGTCGACTTGGGTTACTTCGATAGAGGGGTTGAATCACATGGACTTCTAGTCATAGCAGCGTCGATATGGACTTGATGTTGCATCGAATTCTATTCGACGTAAATATTAACTTAGCCCAATTTTGCTTCCCATGATCTGATCCTGATACCCAATGTTGAGTATGACATCCAAAGACATCTAATGACCAGATTACCCTTACTATTCAATGGGTAATTTACTCCTAGAGGATAAAATCACTTTTAGTTAATTTGTTAAGTTAAATCAAGGGTTTTTCCCAACATTTAGAAACATCTCTTTTTAGGCAACCCTAACGCTGACGTTAAGCCAAATCATTCCCAAAATGAACCTACAATCACATCAGCTTGCCTCCATACCATTTTCATATTAGTGAGATCAAGGGTCAACACCGACGTTGGCTCTAATGACTGGCGTTAGACCACATCTTTTTCTTTCGTCACATTGAGCTAGTCCAGACCAACATATAGCATCCTAATGTCATTTTTGTTCAATCCTGCATACTAAAAACACAATGACACACTTGATCAAATACAAGTAGGATTTATTATTCTCAAACCAAAGGGATGCGGAAAACTGTATTCCAATCTCCCCTTTTTGATAATAACAAATTCAATTAAGATAAATCAGATTTCAAAATGTAAATGATGTGTTTTTATAAAGAGATATGACACTATGCTACTTAGAGATTTTTATGAGAATATAGTTATTTAGAGGCATGTGTTCCCCTTATTTAAGTGTTCCCCCTTAGTGTATGCTCCCATTGAATTGATTTATGCCCCCCCTTAATCTAGTGAATCCACTCCTTAATCCTTAAGCCTTATCATTTTATTCACTCCCTTTTGTTATTAGCAATAGTGGGTGGAGTGAAACAAAATATGGCTAGAATAAGTAAAAGAGGTGAACGTTGGGAATACATAGAGAGGGTTAAGACTTTTTTGTAAAATAGAGGAAGTCATGATCGATCTTAGATGGATTAGTGCAGCAGATAAGCGTGTGAGTAACAAAATCCCTTGTATTTACCAAGCAAGTCCACCACTGGTTGAAAAAAAATGAAAAAGAGTTACGAAACACAAATGATGATAAGACCTAAAGATTAAGACTTGAAATAAGCATGATATAGCATGGTAAAAATACATGATCAAATCAATAGTGCAAAAAACAAAATAACCATGATAATTGTTATAATTTTTAGAAAAAAATTTCTTTATTTTTAGTTTTGATTTTGAACAGAAATGCAAACAATTATTAAGAATTTTCACATATAAGGAGCATTAAAAAAATTGCAACAACTAAAGGCAAGCATGATTTGACCTATTCAAAGAGATAATAGGTATAATATAACTAATTCGTATTTCAAGTAAAGAAAACATTGTAGAGATCATACATTGCAATCTAATACTTTTACTTAAGCTTTTTTGAGAATTTTGTAGATATGTATTAGGATCCAATTCTCATGAGTATAGGCTTTATGAAAGAGAATGATGTGTGCAAATAGTGTTTTGATAAGAGTATACAAGTGATATAATTAAAACACATGGCATATGTAATGAAGTAATAAAATAATAGTAAGAGTGTAGTCTTAGAATTACTTCCACACATCAATTCAAGATTGTTTATTTCTAAGCACATAAAAGAGTACAACTACAAAGGTGCTTCGCCCACATAATGCTCATTAAGACTTATCTGGGAGCGAAGAATTTCTTGGGGGGATCACATAAGCATTTGATTTTTGTTTGAGTGATCTAGTGTACAAATAGGAGTGATGAAAAGATGCGCTTGCACAAGACACTTTACAATTCTTTTCAAGGTGCCCAACCTCACAATGCTCATTAAGACTTATCAGGAGGCTAAGTAGTGTTTGGTGGAGTTATCTTTGTCAATTTATTCATATAATTTTTATTTAGGACAAAGGTCTCCGAATTCACTTATTTTTTTGCAAAAAACAAAAAATTGAAATCACACTTCTATATGTGCAAGAAATGTATGTTTGAAAAGAAGGTGTAGGTAATATAGACATACAACTAAACATGTTAAACTATTATACTACACAATCATGCAAGGCAAAGATTATGATCATATATAGATTACCAAAAGAGTGAGTGAATGAATCATTATTTAACATAAAAAACATTACTCATACATAGAGGCATGCTTAACAATCTTACACAATTTTCTATAGTCTACTTCATTGTACAAAACAAGATTAAGGTTAAGGCATGACAAGACAAACAATGTTTAGAAAACTTAAAATGAAAATTAAATATTGAAGAGAATCTTTAAGAGTGTGCCTAAACACTTTTGACCATTAGTGATGAAAATAACAAGATTTTTGCTTATGTAAAATACTATAGTCCAGTAACAATATTTTTTTTAATTTAAGAACAAAAAAATGACAAAACATATTTTTGAAGATTTTTGAATAAAGAAAAACAAAGATGAATAAAGAAACAAAGTTTTTTGGATAAAGAAAAACATATGCTTAAAGTTTTGAAAATTTAAAGCAAAAGAATGACCAAAAAACATACTTTTGAATTTTTTTTGATTATTTGAAATTTTGTTTGTAGATTTTTGAATAAGGAAGAACAAAGATTAATGGAAAATAAATTTTATTAAATAGAGAAACAAATATGAAAAATATGAATGAGAAAATATAAGAGATTTTTCAGCAATAAAATAGAATTTGGATCACAGAGGGCTAACGCAAGCGATAATTTCTAACACTGGAGTTGGAGCCTAACACCGGCGTTAAAACCTAACGCCGAAACAGTAGACGGTTTTTTGATTTTTTGAAAAAAAACTTTGATTTAGAGTTATTATATAAAGGCCATCTTAGCGTAAAAATTCCAGACATCATAGAGAAGATTAGAAGGCTCTTTAAACATAATTTTGTTTGTTTAAAATTGGTTTTTACACTTTTATTGGGTTTTGGTATTTTAAGAAATTTTAAAAAATTGAAAGCATGAGAGAATAATGGAGAATTTTATGTTTAGGAGGGGTAGCTTTTTATAGGTTCTAATGGGATATATCTAAGACACCCAAATCTAACCTAAGCATGTTGAAACGAGCATTAGGGAGAGGTTTGGTAAAGATGTCCGCAAGTTGGGATTTCGTGCCTATGAAGCTAACTCTCACATATTCTTTCTTAATGTGATCCCTGATGAAGTTATGATGCACATCAATGTGTTTTGACCATGAATGATGAACACGGTTGTTGACTAGATCGATTACACTTTTGTTGTCACATTTTAATTCAATATTATTTAGATGAACCTCAAAGTCTTCTAGTGTTTGACTCATCCAAAGGGCTTGTGCACAACAACTTCCTAGTGCAACATATTCGACCTCGGTGGTGGAGAGGGCAACAAAATTCTATTTCCTACCAGTCTATGCTACAAGTGGCGGGCCTAAGAAGTGACATGTGCCACTTGTGATCTTACGATCTAGTGAACACCCCGCATTATCAGAGTCGGAATAACTATGCAATATAAAGGAATCATTATAAGGATACCATAAGCCTAGACTAGATGATTCGATTAAGTATCTAAAGACTCGTTTAACCGCTTTTAAATGAGATTCTTTTGGATTAACTTGAAATCTAGCACATAAGCAAACAACAAACATAAAATTGGGTCTATAAGCACTTAGATACAATAATGAATATAACATTCCTCTATATAACATGCATTTGATCAATAGAAATTCCGGCTTCATCTTTTCCTAATTTTAGAGATGCACTCATAGGAGTAGAGGCTTGTTTTATGTTTTCAAATCCAAATCTTTTCAACATATCATGAACATATTTAGATTGACTAATTAATATTCTATTATTTCTTTTTTTGATTTAAAGACCTACAAAATATGTAAGTTCTCCTACCAAGCTTATTTCAAATTCTTTTTGCATTACAAGCACAACTTCATTACACAACTTTTCATTAGTGGCTTCAAAAATTATGTCATCCACATCAATTTTCATATATGAAACCGGAGGGTTGTTCAACATAGACCTCTTCCTTAATATTCCCATTTAGAAAAGCACTTTTAACATCCATTCGAAACAATATAAATCTCTTGAAACTAGCAAATTCAAGAAAAATTCTAATGGACTCTAAGCGAACAACTGGTGCAAATGTTTCATCAAAGTCTACCCCCTCGATTTGAGAATACCCTTGTGCTACCAAGCGAGCTTTGTTCCTAGTAATCCTAGATTCACCATCTAATTTATTTTTGAAAATCCATTTTACTCCTACCGAATGATTAGATGGTCTTTCTAGAATATTCCTAACTGATAGTTTATAGGTAGTAGTCTAGATCACCTAGGGGGGGGGGGTGAATAGTGTTTTCTTTCCTTTCTTTTAATCCTAGCTGATTTAAGTAAATGTATAAATTAAAAGCAAACAACCAGAAAGCACACAAGCATATATAGAGGTTCCTCAAGACAGGGTGTCTTGAGTAGTCCTCTTTCCCGTTCACCCTTCTAACAATGAGTTAGATAGGGCCAACTCCTCCAACTCAGCTTCAAGAGCTTACAACCCAGATTCCTCAGAATCTCTCAGGTTTTCTCCAAACCTTACCTCAAGCTCAACAACCCTACAAGAAGTCCTACCTCAGATCTTCACAAAGATCCTATACTCAAGCTGGGATTACAGCTTTACACTCAATCTAATCGGCACAACAGCTCTGGAACAAGGGCCTTATAGATAAATATAGAGAATGAATATTACAACAGAAGACTGTATAAAGTTAACCTTCAGATCTTGTCTTCTGTTGTGCTGAAATAGGACTGTGATGCAGCAGCTACAGGTCTTGTTTCTCCTTGATCTTCTCCTTCAACAAAGTTGACAATCTACTTGTTCTTCTTAATTGATTCAGGAAGAACAAACTTATCTCCCAGCAGAGTTGAGCTTTAGCTTGAGAGAATGCACTTTTAGGAGGCTTAAAGAAGATCGGCCTTATAGCACACAATACTGCTCTTGCAATGGAACAGTTGATGGCGATGACGCCCCACCATATGTTCGTGACCAATTGTTACTTGACGACGCCGACTCGACGCACTATTTTGATCGCTGCCGGAACACTATATTTGAAGACTCAGATGGACGATGCCGCAACAACAATCATGGTGTACGCCATCGCCACGACAACCATTTTGAAGAATGCCATCGCCGCACCATCACGACGAACGCCATCGCCGTTACAACCTTCGTCCGCGGCGCAAGATTATTAATTAATAATTATAATTATTTTATTATAATTATTAATTAAAATTTTATCTAGCTTTGTCTTTTATTTTTGGACTTGTTTATGTCCATGTTTATTTTAATTTTGGACCGCGTTTACCCATGCTCATGTTATTTTAATTTCGGACTGCGTTTAGCCATGTTTGTTGGCTAGCCTATAAAAGGCCATCTTGTATTAGATTTTTATTATTGAATGATAAAAAAAATTGAATCCTAAAATTTGAATCCCCTCTTTTGGTTTCCCCCTCTCTAGTTCCTTCATTGGAATTTTTGGCCCCCCTCTTGGCCGCCCCCTCTCTCTTCCTCCTCTTGCCGCCGACCACTACCTCTCCTCCCCTCATTTTCTTCTCTCGACTGGAACGACCCTCTCCTTTAGCCGCCCTTCTCATCCTTCTCTTCTTTGAATTTTCGGCCAAGGGAAAACAAGGTGGTGATCTCGTGGAACCAAGATCCGACGTGAAGCAACCAAGGAGAACGAGTTTCTCTCCATTCGACGCGGTTCCGGTGGATCCATTGAAGAACGACTCGGGCGAGTGCATGCTTGAGGATAATCCCATCTCAAGCGGGGTAACGAAATTTCTACTCGTGAGTTTTCCCTCTTGTTAATTTCTTGTGGTGGTAAATTTTGGCGTGATCTTCGAATCACTTGGATGATTGTGGTTTTCTTCGATTGATTTGTGCGATCTTCTTATTTCTTTTAATTTTTGAAGAGGATTGGCGAACCTCAACTTTCTATTGGGAGAGATTTACCCTTTTTGAATCGTGATTTTTTGGTAGATATCTTTTGGTACAACTCAAGCTCGTTCAGACCGGGTGGGTCCTTTTAGTCGGGAAGAATATTGGCATATAGCCATCTATTCAACCTCCAACGACGTGACTACCCGTACGTTAGCATCTAATTGATAATTATTGCGTTGCGTGTACGTTGCGAGTATTTTTGTGCGAACGTAAATTAGGAAGCGTTGAGAGGGAACGCGTGTTTGTTCGTAGCGATTGTGTCGGAGAGCGTAGCCTGCATCAACAGTGCCCTTTCTTCAGACCTAACATCTTCTTTTATACTTCTCCCTTTTCTTTCAACGGCCATTAGAAACCCCTGACACAGCATGGACATCTGACAAAAGTGTATCTTACTTTTCCACTTCTTGCGCCAAAAATAGATCACACCACTGATTTATTCATATTTGAATCTCTCAGCGGTTGGGCTGAGATAGCCTTCGGACTCAGTGGCAACATCTGTCTTCGTCTCAGCGGCTCCGCTGAGACATACAGGCGTCTCAGCAATTTTCCTCTATCTACATCTCAACAAACCTAGACTCCATCTCAGCGGCACCTAGACTCCTTCTCAGCAGTTCAGTTGAGACTGAGAGGTCGTCTCAGCGGTTTTGGCATTTAGACCTTTGAACATATTCCACATCTTAGAATAACCTAACCCTGCTTTAGCATGATACAAAATAGGGTTTATCAAATACAAATTGTACTTAGCATTAAGTGTGATGCCTCTTCAAATCAAGGGAACATTGAGGGCAATATTCCCAACACTAACCTTATTGAGTTCAAATTGTTCTAATTCTTCATTCATAGCTAAATACCAAAATTCATCATTTAAAGCGATTGAAACATTTTTTGGTTCAATTTCAGAAACAAAGCAATGGTTTGAAAAAGATTCATGTAGGGAAGAATGAGTCGTTACCCCTTTCGATGGCTCTCCAATGACAAGCTCCCTCGGATGATGTTTTGTGAACTTTAGCATGCTAGGAGGCACATGCTCCTCTTGCTTGTCCTCCTCTTCCATGTTCTCCTATTCCTTGTTCTCCTCTTTTTGTAACTTGTCATCCTCATGCTCTAAAGGGGAGAGGGGTTCCTATTCATTTACTGCAATAATATTCCTTACACAAGGAACATGCTCATCAAATTTAACATGAACAAATTCTTCAACTATTTGTGTTCTTTTGTTATATACTCTATAGACTATACTAGTTGAAGAATATCCAAGAAAAATTCCATCAAATTTTCCTAATGAATCATTTGTTTTTATTAAAAATCATTTGCAACCAAATTCACACACAAAAAATAGACTTCTTTTGAAAATACAATTCATAAGGGGTTAATTTTAATAAAGGTCGAAGCATGACACGATTAATAACATAACATGATTTGCTAACAGCTTCAGATAAATTAGGTTTCTTTTGAAAATACAATTCATAAGGGTTTAATTTTAATAAAGGTCGAAGCATGACACGATTAATAACATAACATTATTTGTTAACATCTTCGGCCCAAAATGATCTAGGCAACCCAAATTCAGAAAGCATGGTGCATGCTAATTCTTGAATGGTTTTATTTTTATTCTCCATAACACCATTTTGTTATAAGTTGCGTGGAGCGGAAAGATCGTGCTTAATTCCAAGATCACTACAAAAAGTGGTAAATTTTTCATTTTCAAATTCACCTTCATGATCCGAGCGAATGCCTTGAATTTTTAGATCAAGTTCATTTTGAATACATTTACATAATTTTGAGAATTCACAAAAAGCATTGGATTTTGAGGTAAGAAAGATTGTCCAACAATATTTAGAAAAATCAACAATCAAAACATAAGTATATTTCCAACCACTTAGTTTAGCGGTGCTCGCTGGACCAAAAAGATCCATATGAATTAACTATAAGGGTCTAGTAGCAGAAATTTCATTTTTTTTACTTCTAAAGATGTTCTAGAAAATTTTCCTTTTTGGCAAGGCGGGTAAAGTGAAGATAAATTTATATTAAGCATAGGTAATCCTCTAATTAATTTATCTTTTGCTAGTTTTAAAATAAATTTAGTGCTTGTGTGTCCAAGAAGACTATGCCATAATTCTAATTCATCATTTTTTGAAATAAGACATTTGATAGATGATTGTCAAAGATCATGAAAAGCAATCATGTAAACATTATGAGTTCTTGGTGTGGTGAGTACAACTTTATTTGGTTTAAAATTTATAATTTTGCAAAGGTTTGTAAAAGATTCAAATAGAAAATTTAGACCTGTATCACATAATTAACTAATTGATATCAGATTGTGTTTCAAACCTTCAACGTATAAACATTTAAAATAGAAAAAGAGTCATTACTCACTATACCAATGCCCATGATCCTTCCCTTGCCATTGTCACCAAAAGTCACCATTCCTCCTTTCTTCATCATGAGGCTAAGGAACTTTAATTTATCGCCCGTTATGTGCTTGGAGCATCCGGAGTCTAAGTACCATATGTATTCCTTGTCCTTAGCCTTCCAACACACATAAAAAGAGGATGTGAGTAAAGATATGGATACCCAAGCGGTTCCTCCCATAGTATAAGTGGAGACCTTAGGTAACCATATTTTCTTTAAAGTGCATTATTTCTTATTCTTACAAGAGTCTATGGTGTGACCAAAAATTAAATAGTTGGTAGACAGGGATGTAGTAGTGATGATGGATGAATTTTTTATAGAAATTATTTGTTTTTTGTAATTGTGGCTAATGCCAGCGTTAGTAGTTAACATTGGGCGGTAGCCTCCCGAACCATATTCCAGAACAAACTTTGCAGAACCATGGTATAGGTTGGCCAAAATCATGTCCAGTGATTTTTGGCCAACACTGAATTTTTCTATAGCCATATTTAGATCATGAATTCGAGCTTCAAAGAGGTGTTTTCGGTAACTAGCATCACACATCGATTTGCAAATGATTTCTTTCCATATTCTATTTGGAGAAGAGAGGTTTTTAGATTTCCCTCTGAGTCCCCCTTTTCTTTTACAAGAGAGTTTCGTTCGGAGAGAGCCTTAGAGAGAGTTTCCTCAAGTTCTTGAATTTTTGCCAGTGAAAGATCATTATCTTGGTAATCAACCTTTTTTCCAAAAGCTTTTATTTCTTTAGTTAGTTTTTTCTTTTATTTTAATAAAATCTTATTTTCAGTTTTTAAGGAATCAATATCTTTAAGACTTTTTTCAAAATATTTGCAAGTTTGAAGAAATTCGTCATAGAGATCATCATAAGTAGGAGGAGGCATCTCAGTGTCGCTTTGTACACTGGTTTTGTCGTCGATGAGATCTTTGCTCCAACACATGAGGCACATGTTTGTCGCTTCATCGTCGCATGAAGAAGATCCACTAGACTCCTCAGAGGAAGAATCATCCTATGTAGCCGCCTTTAGAACTTTCTTCTTTTCTTTTCCTTTGTGCCTCCTTTCCTTTCACTCTTTTAGATATTTTGGGCACTGGCTCCGGATGTGTCCGGTCATTCGGTATTGGTACGACTCCGACGGTGGCCACTCATCATTGTCTTCACTACCATTTTCTTTTATAGAGATTATCCCTTCCTTTTTGCATCTTTCACGAAGTATTTCAGAAAAGAGTTTCTTCTCTCCGAATTTTTCATAAATTTCTTGAAATTCTTCACAAAGAGGCTTTCTTCGTCTTCTTCATCATCATTTGCCTCCTTCTTAGATTTTAGCGCCAAGGCCTTCTTCTTAGACTCTGCATGGAACTCTTCATGTTGAATTTTGAGTTACACCTCATGGGTTTTTAGATTCCCAATGAGGCTCTCAATGTGGAGTTGCCTTAGATCATGAGATTCTGATATAGCCGTCACCTTCGGATTGAATTTTGGTGGAAGAGATCTAAGAATATTCCTCACTAGGTCTCCCTCCGCGAAGGACTTTTTGAGGATTTTTGATGCATTTACGATCTTTGTGAATCGTGTGTACATGACATTGATATCCTCGTCTAGTTCCATACATAACTTTTCGTACTCCAATTCCAGTTGGAAAAGCTTTGAATCCTTCGCCTGCGAAGTACCTAAATTTTAGTTTGTCTTGATCATCCCACTTATCTTTAGGTTTTTCAAAAGTAGCTTCTCCTACTACGGTGGCAGGAGGATAATAGCATTATTCCATCAATGCCCAAACTTCAATATCTAAAGTCATTAGAAAACATCACATCCTAGTTCTCCAATAGTTATAATCGGACCCAATAAATAGCGGCGGTATACAATTTCCTTGCACCTCGCAGAAAGAGAGATCATGCTGCGTCATTATTCCCGGTGGTGAAACCATTTTGGAATAACCTTGCTCTGATACCACTTATCTTAAGGCACCCTTAGAAGGTGGGGGGGGGATAAAGGATTTAGAAATCTTTATAATTTTAAAGAAAGCTTTTGATATTTTATAAGAAGTAGATTGGATCAAAAGTAAAGTGCTAGAAATTGAAAACCAAATCAATTTTATTGAACAAATAAAGACATGATTATCATTTATAAAATTGATTACAAAATATGATTTCTATAACGCTAGAAATTCAGGCGAATATGAAAAACTCCTTTTGTTTTCTATACTGAATTATTTCCCCAAGAACCAATTGGCTATAGCCGATCTATCCCAAGATACAGCCTCAAGACGCTCTAGCCTCTCTATCCTGATAAAGGCCTCGAGCACCCCTAGATCTAGTCGCCAACACACTCCCCCTAAGCCACACATGGACCTAGTCGCCAACAACCACAGTGAATTTACAAAACAATCACAAAGAGGTATTATAAAAATATGGAAGACAAATTGAAAACTTCCTATGAAGAAATCTGAAGAAGACAACGAAGAAATGCTAAAGATCGTTGAAGTCGAAGCGTGCATTCCTTGCGTTGAGTTAGCTTTGATCCAATCCTCCTTTGAATCCTTTTCTTGAATTTGAATGGGAGATCATTTGTGGTCTGGAAATACGGCCTTCTTAGAGTGCTAAAATAACGCTCCTTGAGTTGTAAAGTTGAATAGAACAAATGCCACCTATTTATAGGAGAGGAATCTAACGTTAGCGTTAGGGCTAACGTCTGGCGTTGACTCAGTTTAGAGTTGTTTTGATGGCATGAATCCACATTCCTAGAAGGAGATATTATATGTTTGGAAACATCTCATCTTAGACAGCCCTAATGCCGACGTTAAGCCAAATTATTACAAAAATGCACCTGCAATCACGACAACTTCCCTCCATACCATTTTCATACTGGTGAGATCGAGGTTCAACGTCGGTGTTGGCTTAAACGCCTGGCGTTAGACCACATCTTTTTTTGGCACATTGAGCTAGTCCAGAACAATATATAGCATCCTAGTGTCATCTTTTTTCAATCCTGCATACTAAAACACAATGGTAAACTTGATCAAATGTAAGTATGATTTGTTATTCTCAAACCAAAGGGATGCAGAAAACCATGTTCCAACAACTATCACCAAAGACTCCATTTTAACTTGCACATCTTTTATCCCTAATTCTTTAGCAAATCTTAAACCGGCTAGAAGTGCCTCATATTCTGCCTAGTTAAGGTTAATTAGGAAGTAAAACTTTACTGCTTGATCCAACCTTACACTAATGAGCACAATTCCAGCTCCTGAAGATTTCCTTCCTTATGCTCCATCTACGAAAATCATCCAAGCTAGGGGAGACTTGACTTCCTGATCTGGGCAAGCTTCCAGTGTATAAATTAGAGAATCTACCAGCACCTGAGCCTTGATGGCTATCCTGTAGACATACGAGATGTCAAACTCGCTGAGTTCTATTGCCCACTTTGCCAACCTGCCAGAATGCTCAGGCTTCTCAAACATACTCATTAGATGAAGATCAATCACAACTTGGATAGAATGAGCTTGGAAATATGGCCTAAGCCTTCGAGTTGAGATGATCAGATCCAAAGCTAAATTTTCCAGAATTTGGTATTTGGACTCAACATCTTTCAAAATTTTGCTGACATAATATACCAGAAACTATTTTATATTTTCTTCTCTGACCAAAACTGAGCTAACGGACTCCAAACCTACACCCAGATAAATAAAGAGAACTTCTCATGTTCGAGGACTTTGGAGAAGAGGAGTTGACGTTAGCTGTTTTTAAGCAGCTCGAAAGCTAAGTCACACTCCTAAGTCCATTTGAACTTTGATGCTCCTTGAAGGGTTTTAAAGAAAGGAGCACTCTTATCTCCTGATCTGGAGATAAACCTACTGAGTCCTGCCAACCTCCCACCTAGCTGCTGGACTTTTTTTGGAGAATGGGGAGGTGCCATCTCGAGGATGGCCTTCACTTTGTCAGGATTCGGGGCTAGGCCTTCAGGAGTATGGAGATGGCCAAGAAACTTCCCCTTACTTGCCCAAAAGACACACTTAAGAGGGCTTAACTTCATCATGTACGCTCGTAAAGTAGTGAACGTCTCTACGAGGTCACTCAGGCACGACAAGAAGGATTTACTTTTAATGAGAAGGTCATAAATGTTGACTTCAAGATTTTTACCATTCTACTGCTTAAACACAAAATCCATCATACGTTGACACTTCGCTCCCGCATTCTTAAGTCCAAATGGCATTACAAGATAACAAAAACAAATGTCATTCGTAATGAAAGAGGTATGATGAGCATCAGGCTTATGCATTTTAATCCAGTGATAACCAGAGAATGCATCTAAGAAACTCATGCATGAGTATCCTATCGCGAAATCAACTAAATAATTTATCTAAGGCAAGGGATAACAATCTTTTTGGCATGCTTTATTGACTTTTGTAAAATCCAAACACATCCACCACTTTCCCCGTACCTTCTTAACCATTACAACATTCAATACTCAATCAGGGTATTGAATTTCTTGAATAAACTTTGTCTTGAGGAGCTTATCTACTTCCTCTCTGATCGGCTGGGCAAGGGTTACCGCCACCACCCTCTTTTTCTGCTTTTTGGAGTTAAGCTTGGATCAACATGAGGTGTTGGAAGGCAACATCAGGATCAACTCTTGGCATGTCATCAACTAACCAGGTGAAGATATCTAGGTTCTTCAGGAGGCAGGAGATGAGCTGGTTCTCCTCCTCCTCGGGCAATTCTGCATTGATGGAGAGCACCTTGCTTCCATCCTTCGCATCAATTGGAACAACTTGAGTCACTTGGGCAGGTTCCAGATAAGCTCCTTCTCCAACTTCTTTTTCCATTGGTTCTTCTGTAACTTCAGAGCAGTCAGCATCTTGAAGAACTGGAAGAGCTTTAGCCACCTTCAGGGGAGGAGAAGATTCGATCACATTAACAGTCTTAACATAGCACTTATGAGCCACCTTGGGATCACTACTGACCCGGTACTGTTTTCCCCTAAGAGAGAACTTGACAGAAAGATTATAGGTGGAGACCACCGCTTGATACTCATTGAGTATATGCCTTCCAAAAATAGCGTTATAGTTGCTTCGAGAGTCAACAACTACAAACTGAATGAGCTTGGTGATCCCACAAAGTGTCACAGAGAGTGTGACGCTTCCCTCTACCTCCTTCCTCTCCCCATAGAAACCAGAGAGTGGGCTTTCAGTGGAAAGAATTGTCTTTCCGGTCTTTAGGGCCTCAAAAGTATGTTTGAAGAGGAGGTTCATGGAACTACCAGTGTCAATCAAGATTCTTTCCACAGTGTAGTTTTTAATTATCGCCTTGATGACTACAGCATCATTGAAAGGATTGGCGCTCGGGGGAAGTTTGTCTTGTCCAAAGGTGATGATCCCCCTACCAGGCGTAGAAGAGGTGGTCCCAGCTACCTCTGACAGAAAGTCTCTAGAGAGACTAGCCCTCTGGGATGAATCAAGCTCGACCCCTTCATGGATGCAGAAGAGGCGGCCCAAGGAACCTTCATCGTTGGCTTCAACACACTCACTTTGATAACCAATGTTGCCAAGGAGGCAAATATCATCCACTTCTTCACATTCCTAATTAACTTCTGTCACTTCCTTGCTCTTAGATGTGGAAGCCTTTGAGGATTCATTCTTCAAGACTAGGTCCTGATACTTCCCCTCCTTCAGAAGCATCTCACAACCATGCGAAGAGCTCGATAATTCTCCATAAGATGCCCCTTTTCTCTATGTTGCTCGTAGTTGAGAGAGGTTTCTGGACTTAAGTTTGGATTACATTGGGGCTGGCCTCTTGTAGAAAGGATACTTTTGAAGGATTTGAACTATCTCGCTCATCGGAAGACTGAGCTCGGTAAAGGACTCATGTGAGTCATCATAAGGAGACTGTGGCCGAGACGTATTACTGAAAAAACTGGATTTAATTAACTGGAGCAGACTGGGCAGTTGGGGCAGCCGTAGAGGCCAACAGAGGTTTCATTTGTTGTAACTGCTAATGGCCTTAATAGGGACGATGATTGCGGAAGTTCCTACCTCTTTGAGTAGGAAGTTAGTGTTGGGGCATATGTTTCACATCTCTTGGTTTGAGAATTACAAATACAGTGATATATTTGATCTAGTCTTTTGTGTGTTATTAGTATGTAGGTTATACAAGTACAAACATATATTGAACGAGGATAAAAGACGGATGACAAAGCTAATATGTAATAACATACAATAGTAAATGGTAAGTTATGCAAAACACAAATAGATTGAATAATTATTATACAATAACATAAGCAGTAATCTAATGACTCGCTCCTATTAGTGCCTGCAGCTCACAAACACTCTCCAAAAGTGCATTTATCTAAATAGTAAGAAATAAACTCTATTGAATATTGAAGTAACTAAACAACGTACGCCATAGTTATTACACTTCATTTCCATCATGAACATATCTTACAACCATTATGCATATTAAACCAAATATACTATGTCAGCATAGATGTGACCACAAATTTGTGGGAAGATAACCATATAGGCAACATTGTCTTGTACAATGGTGATGGAGGATTGGTCTCTTCACTTCTTGGACACTCGATACACCTAGGTCCTAGGACTTCCTACATTAGAAGTCCAGGTCGCCTGATGACCTAATCATTTAAACATCATGGAAACGAGCATAAATAAGTATAAGAAATTGAGGTTTGGGTACAAAACAAAACATCCCAAGTTGTCGTCATCATTGGAAACAAGATCTAAAGCTAAGAAATACTCAGACTAGAATGGAACCTACCCAAAGTAAAGATGAGCACCTAGCTCATTGTCAAGTGTGCATGTACTTGTTGGACATGTGTGTCACATCCCTTTGTTTGAGAAGAACAAATACCAAATTGTATTTGATCTTGCTTCTCGTGTATTTAGAGTGTGCAGGAACTATAGGTGCAATACTCCACAGGTAAAAAACAGATTGGAGATGACTCTCTGGAAAGTGTGATAACACTCGCTTTAGTTGTTAACGCCCAGCGTTAACAACCACTGAGATGGCGTTCGACGAAATCAGATGGTAACTGCGCTCGACTTATTGCGTTCGATGAACTGAACTGCGCTTGACGAATTGGAGCGTTCGACAAACTGAACTGCGCTCGATGAATTGAAGTTAACTGCGTTTGATTTATTACGTTCGATGAACTGAACTGCGCTCAATGAATTGGAGCGTTCGACGAACTGAACTGCGTTCGACAAATTGAAGTTAACTGCGCTTGACTTATTGCGTTCGACGAACTGAACTGCGCTTGATGAATTGGAGCGTTCGATGAACTGACCTGCGCTCGACGAATTGAAGTTAACTGCGCTCGACGATAGCACGTTCGACGAAATGTGTTGCGTTCGACGAAATTAGTTTCTTCCACGATCCCGATAGTTTGCACGATCCTGACGGTTGCAGTTGACGTAATGGGTTTCCGTTCGACGAAGGCGCGTTCGAAGAAATTAGTTTCATTCGACAAAATTTGGTACTGTTACGCTCCCGAGGCTATACACGATCTCAACAACTGCCATACACATTCTCTAACGCTGGCGTTAATCTTAACGCCACGCGTTAGCTCCAGTGGTTATTTAAAGACCTGATTTCGTTTTTGCTCATTGCTGGGAGGATTATTGAAGCCTTTATTTCCAGAAATCTTAGAGGCTTCCAGAGAGAATACTTGTGCCAAAACTCCATTGTTGTTATGCTGCCGAAGAAGGATCTCCCACAAAAAGCTTAAGGAGAATTCTGGAGGAGGACTACGTCACGCTACATCCGAAGGACGACCACTTCGACCTCGCTCATATTACAGCGATCCTTCATCTCCAACTTCAGAAGATCTCATAGGGAGTTATTATTATTATCTTTACTTTCATTCCATATATTTTTTTGTAACCATTTAGAGAATTCGCCTTGTGTTGGCGACTAGGTCTGGGTTGGACTTAGGGAGAAATTCTCCTTGTGTTGGTGACTAGGTCTAGGTGATTAGATCTAGGGGTGCTTGAGGCCATATCCGGGGAAGGATTGGCTAGAGCGGCTTGAGGCCTTATCCGGGGAAGGATAGGCTAAAGCCAACCGGTTTGTGGGGATACAAGTCGGTATATAAAAGGAAAAATTGTTTTACTTTATACGCCTCCGATCATTTGGCGTAAGTTATAAAATTGCAAATTACAATTGTTTCATCCTTTAAGTTAACTTGTTATTTCATTCTAATTTACTCTAAACAATTTAGTAAATCGTCTAAAAATTTATAAAGAATTTTATTCCCTTATTCACCACCCTCTAAGGGAGCCAATCGATCCAACAAGTGGTATCAGAGTTAGGTTACTCCAAACGGTTTAAAAAACCAGGAAAAATGGCGTCTTATGATCTCGCTTTTTCCGAGGGTCAGGGAATTAGTAGACCTCCACCATTTACCGGGTCAGATTATAATTACTGGAAAAACAGGATGAGATTTTTTCTTATGACCCTAGATATTGAGGTATGGAATATGGTAGAAGAGGAATACTCTCTTCCTACATTTGTAGTTGGAGAGATAACTTTAGATAAACAGAAAGATAAATGGGATAATAGGGATAAGTTAAAATGCAAAAATAACGCCAAGGCCATGAATGCTTTATTTTGTGCGTTAGATAGAAATGAATTAAATAGAATTTCTGCATGTATTACTACATATGAAATTTGGAATCATTTGGAAGTTACTCATGAAGGTACATCGCAGGTTAAAGATTCAAAGCTTTTCCAACTTGAGTCGGAATATGAAAAATTCTCGATGGATGAAAGTGAAGATGTTGATGCCATGTACACGCGCTTCACCAAGATCGCCAATGCCTCCAAAGTTCTTGGGAAGACCTTCACCAATGGCAACTTGGTCCGAAAGATTCTTCATTCTCTTCCACCAAAATTCAACCCGAAGGCGACAGCCATTTTAGAATCGCATAATCTAAGAACGCTCCAAGTTGAGAGCCTCATTGGGAATCTCAAAACCCATGAGGTAGAACTCAAAATCCAATATGATGAATACAACAAGGAGCCAAAGAAGAAGGCATTGGCACTAACATCAAAGAAGGAGTGCCAAGAGGATGAGGATGAAGATGAAGAAAGCCTTTTCTGAAGAATTTCCGAAAGTTCATGCGAAATCCGGAAAGGAGAAACACTTTCCGGAAATTTATCCAAAAGGATGCAAGATGGAAAAGGTCATCCTCAAAGAAGGAAAAGGAGAGCGACGATGAAGAAGAAAGACCTCCACCGGAATGCTTTCATTGTAGGAAGACCGGGCACATTCAGAGCCAGTGCCCAAAGTTCTTGAAGGAGAAGAAGGAAAAGCGGCACAAAGGGAAGGAGAAGAGGAAGGTGCTAAAAGTTAGAACATGGGATGACTCCTGCTCCTCCTCCTCCGAAGAATCAAGCGGGTCTTCATCAAGCAAAGATGAGGAAGCAAGCATGTGCCTCATGGGACATGGAAACGACGACGACGACAGTAATGTTCTTAGCGACACTGAGGCAAATCCTCCCACTTATGATGAACTCGTTAATGAATTCCTTGAAACTTGCAAAGCTTTTGATAATAATATGAAAGAAAGTATTTTATTGAATTGTGAAAATGAATCTCTTATTAAAGAAAATCAAAAGCTTTCCAAAAAAATTAATTGTTTTAGAAAAGAGAAAGGTTTCTTGCCAAGAGTGTGATCACTTCACTAAATTGGCAAGAGATATTGAAGAGTCACTTTCTAAAGCCCTCTCTCATGTCAAAACTCTTACAAAAATGAAGGGGGAATTAGAAAGGAAATTAGAATCCTCTCTTTTGGAAATCAAAAATAACAAAAAAGGTTTTGAAAATAAGTGTGTCATGCTAGTGAAAGAAAATTCTTCACTTAAAGCACAAGTTCAAGATCTCACCATGTCCATTAAAAAATTTGGAATAGGCCAAAAATCACTGGAAATGATTTTAGGGAACCAGTGCCATGGTTCTGGAAAATTTGTGCTCGGATATCGAGGTGAGGGCTACCGCCAGGCGCTAGCCACTAACGCCGTCGCTAACACCTCATACAAGAAACCTGAATTCTCTTTTTCAAAATGTTTTTCCTCTGTAAATCCAATTTCTTCCAGCAAGAAAATATTCCAGAAAAGGGTCTCAACCCCCTTTATTTCGTGTGCAAACTATTATAAGTTAGGTCACACATCTAGTTCTTGCAGGAAAATAAAACAAAATACTTTAAAATAAATCTGGGTACCTATGGCTTCCACTTATTCTATGGGTGGTTCCACTTGGGTATCCGGATCTTTACTCTCATCTTCTTTCTAGATGTGCAGGCAGGCTAAGGACAATAAAGACGTGTAGTACTTGGATTCAGGATGCTCCAAGCACATGACGGGCAATAAAGCAAAGTTCCTTAGCCTAAAAAAGAAGAAGGGAGGGATCGTGACATTTGGTTATAACAGAAAAGGAAGGATCACATGAATTTGTACAGTTGGTAACAAATCCTTTACTATATCTAATGTTCTTTATGTGAAAGGATTAAAACACAATTTAATTTCTATTAGCCAATTATGTGATAAACTATTAAATGTGTTATTTGAATCTTCCACTAATCTATGCAAAATATCTAATCCTACTACAAAAGATTTTTTACTAACTGCACCAAGAATACATAATGTTTATCTAGTTTCTTTTCATGATCTTTCTAAATCATCTATAAAATGTTTTAACACTAAAAATGATGAATTAGAACTTTGTCATAGAAGACTAGGGCATGCTAGCACAAAGCTCATTGTAAAACTTGCCAAAAGTAATTTAATTAGAGGACTGCCTAGGTTAAATGGAACTTTGCCTTCACTTTGATCACCATGTCAAAAATGTAAATTTTCTAGATCCTCTTTCAAAAGAAAAAATTTCTTTTCTACAACAAGACCCTTGCAAATAATTCATATTGATCTTTTTGGTCCCGTTAGCACTGCAAGTCTTGGTGGTAGATTATATACATTTGTTTTAATAGATGATTTTTCAAGATATTGTTGGACATTATTTCTCTCTTCCAAATCCGTTGCATTTTGTGAATTTACAAAATTATGTACTCGTATTCAAAATGAAAGTGATTTAAAAATTAAATGCATTCGCTCGGATCATGGAGGAGAATTTGAAAATGATAAATTTACATCCTTTTGTGATATGTTAGGCATTAAACATGAGTTCTCTGCACCACGCACACCACAACAAAATGGTGTTGTAGAAAGAAAATAGGACACTTCAAGAACTAGCACGCACTATGTTATGTGAATATAAAGTACCTAAGTCCTTTTGGGCCAAAGCCGTAAATACATCCTGTTATGTTATGAATAGAATCATGCTTCGCCCATCTCTTAATATCACACCATATGAACTCTATTTTCAAAAGAAGCCTAATGTATCTTATTTCAAAGTTTTTGGTTGTAAATGTTTTATTTTGAATACAAAAGATAGCTTGGGAAAGTTTGATGAAAAATGTGATGAAGGAACTTTTCTTGGGTACTCTTCAACTAGTAAACTTATAGAATTTTTAATAAAAGAACTAGTAGAGTTGAAGAGTCAATAAATGTAAAATTTGATGAGTTTGTTCCTTGTGTATAAAAACTTTCCACAGGCAACGAGGATGATCTCTTATAACCTTTGGAGCATGGTAATGAGGAATCTTCCAAAGAAGAAAAATAGGAGGCCAAGGAAGATGAATATGTACCTCCAAGTGCCTTGAAATTCACAAAGGATCATCCAAGGGAATTAATAATTGGTGAACCATCCATCGGGGTAAGAACTCGCTCTTCTCTTCATGAATCATATTCAAATATGTGTTTTGTTTCCGAAATTGAACCAAAAACCGTTTCTGCCGCTTTAAATGATGAATTTTAGTTTTTGGCTATGAATGAAGAGTTAGAACAATTTGAGCGACATAATGTTTGGAAATTAGTAGAAAGACCATCTAATCACCCGGTTGTAGGTGTAAAATGGATTTTTAAAAATAAATTAGATGGTGGGTCTAGAATTACTAGGAATAAGGCACGCTTAGTAGCACAAGGGTATTCACAAATCGAGGGGATTGATTTTGATGAAACTTTTGCACCCGTTGCTAGGTTGGATTCCATTAGAATTTTTCTAGCATTTGCAAGCATTAAAAGAATAAAACTATTTCAAATGGATGTAAAAAGTGCTTTTCTCAACGGGTTTGTAAAAGAAGAAGTTTATGTTGAACAACCCCCCCCCCCCCACCCCAGTTTTATTAATGAAAAATTTTCCAATCATGTTTATATACTAGAAAAAGCGCTTTATGGTTTAAAACAAGCGCCACATGCATGGTATGAAAGACTTACATCATTTTTATTAAAGCATAGTTATATTATGGGAAGTGCCGATAATACTTTCTTCATTAAACATAATAATGATGATTTAATTACTTTGCAAATATATGTTGACGATATAATATTTGGATCCATTAATGAAGAGTTGTGTAATGAAGTTATTACAGCGATGAAAAATGAATTTGAAATGAGTCTAGTAGGAGAACTTTCTTATTTTCTTGGTTTTCAAATATCACGAAAAATGATGGTATTTTTATATGTCAAACCAAATATGTCTATGATATGCTTAAGCGCTTTGGATTTGAAAACCTTAAACATGCTTCTACACCAATGAGTGCATGACTTAAATTAGGAAAAGATGAATCGAGAATTTCAATTGATCAAACCTTATATAGATGTATGATAGGATCCCTACTTTATCTTAGTGCAAATAGACTCGATATTATGTTTGTCGTATGTTTATGTGCTCGATTTCAAGCAAATCCAAAAGAATCTCATTTAAAAGCGGCAAAACAAATTTTTTGATATCTTATTGGGTCATCTAGATTTGGATTATGGTCCCGCACAATAATTCATTTACACTTCACGGCTACTCCGATTCAGACTATGCTGGTTGTTGATAGGAAAATTATTTTCCAAAAACTTGATAAGAAAATAATTTTACGAAATTGCTAGAGGCAAGCGCACCTATCGCGTGTAGTATATATATGATAAAAATATCATAACATAGTCGTATTAGTCCTGGGTCCCGTCGAGTATTGTTACTTCGAGCTACGGCTATTGTTTTATCAGAAAGATCGATTGATTTTTAAGTTTGCAATAATTTAGAAAGCAATAAATGATAATAATAATAATCGCGGGCTTGGTGTGCGTTTAGCAAAAACCAAGAAAAGCGATAGAAAAGACAAAAAAACTAAGTTATGAAAGCTGAAATAAAGCTGTAAATCTAGTTATGAAAGCATGAAAAGCTAATTATGAAAGCATTAAAACTAATTATGAAAGCTTTTAAAACTAATTATGAAAGCATAAAAACTAAATTATGAAAGCTTAAAACTAATTATGAACGCATAAAAACTAAATTATGAAAGCATTTAAAATTTAATCTCATACACTCACACACCCAACATAAATGAAACTAAAATAAAAACAATTTACTCTCATACACTCACACACTCTACATGAAATAAACCAAAATTAAAAGAAAAATACAAATAAGTAAAACTAACCTCATACACACACACACATACAAAAATTAAAAACAAGAAAACATGGCATGAAAAAGATTACAAAAAAGGAAAAAGAAAACAAAAGAAAAAAGAGAATAACATGAAGAACAAAATAAAGATAGAACTTGAAAAAGGAAAACAAGATGAACAATATCAAGAACATGCTTTTTCATTAAACAAAAATATATTACATAACAAAGAGAGACAAAGGGAAACAAGGAGAGAGAAAAAAACATAAAAGTAAAGCACAAAATGTGGAACACAAACCCCCTAAACTATTTAGGATTTGTGAACCCTAAAAACTATGGCCTACCCCTCTTATTTATAGGCAAGAAGTGGGGTGCCAATAGCAAGAAAAGAGGGCAAACTTGGTGGCATCTAGAAGGAGAAGAGGCCAAATTTGACTTTGGGAGTTTGCTGGAATTGGAGGGGTGCGGTTAGAGGGCTGGAAGGGGGCTAGCTGGCGGGCTGAGCTGGAGGTTGGCGCGGGCAGCAGTGGGCAGGGCGCGGGCAGGGGCGCGGGCAGCTAGCTGGCATGGGCGGCAGCGGGCAGGCGATTAAATCCAGCAAAAATCTGCATTGGGCCGGATTCGAACCCAGGGCGGCAGCGGGGGCAACCAAGACCAGAACCAGAGAGCCAAGTGGCTCTATCTACAATGTACATGGGTATATTATATATATTATATTAGGATCAGAATTAATTAAAAGCAAAAAAGGGTGGGATCGCGCAGACAGAATTAAATCCCAATAAATCCGCCAGCGCCAGGATTCGAACCCGGGCCAGCAGCGCTGCAAGCCAAGACCAGAACCAGTGAGCCAAGCGGTTCCTTCAACATATAAGGAGCAATAAATATACTTATTATAATTTACACAAATATTTTTATTTTTTAATTTAATTTTCATTTAATTTACAAAATTACTTATAAGATTATATTTTAATATATACTCTCTAATTATTTATTATATATATATGTTATTATTATATATTATTTACTATTATTATTATTTTACATTTATTATATATATATATATATATTTCAATATATATAATTTTATATACTATTATTTTTATTTATATATATTGTTATTATTTATTATATTTATTTATTTATTTATATATATACTTATTATTATTTCATATATACATATATGTATTTATTATTACATATATACATAAATATATGTATTAAAAATATATCAATATTTATTTATACTTATAATATTTACATATATTTACATATAAGATAAAACAAGATATTATTTCAATAATTTACATATTGCATGTACAAAAATACCCAAATTAGGCTAGAAATTATATTAAAAATATGCAATATTTTCTATTCATCAAATACCCCCATACTTAAGCTTTTGCTATTCCAGAGCAAAAAGTAAAGGATACCTATAAGACGTTAATAAAATTTCTAATTACTAAAGTTTTTATTTAATCAAAAGTGAGATCGAAATAAATTTAGGAGATTTAAAGAGGTAAGTCCTAAATTATGAAGATGATTTAAAAAGAGCGAAAAAGTTTTAGCGAGACTTCTAAAGTTAGTTAAATAGCGTCGAATATTGCAGTCTTTGGTGCCTTTAATTAGAGTAGAATTATATAAAACTTTAACTTTTTAAAGAAAATTTTTAAGAATAAATAAAACCTACCAATTATGCTCTCGCAAACTTTTTAAATTAAAATCTAGCCTACAATTTTATTGGCTAAGGGGTAGGGGAAAAAGGTAGCCTTGGCAAAAAGAAGAGTGCTTGGATTAGGGGTGATGGATTTTATCCTTTCACCCCACCTTTTTGGTGGTTTACTTTGGTTCCCAGCGTTGGTTTACGGAGGATAATTGAAATCTTTTAAACTTAACCCAATGCCCGTGTTTACGGAATTTTATTTTTTATTCCCATTGACACGGGATTTCTTTTAACAATATTGGGTGCCTGTGTTTACGGAATCTTTGTATTCCCATTGACACAGGATTTCTTTTAAAAACTTCTTCTTTTACTTTTTTATGCCAAGCTAAAGGGGTGAGGGTTTCAAAAGAAAAACTAGAATAATAAAAAAGAATTTGAGAGCAAAATTTAGTAGATTAGAATATTCCTAAAGTTTCACAAGTTTCGAGTTAGAATAATTGAATCTAAAAAAGGTTTGCCAATATAATACAAAAGCGAATCTATTTAGGGTTAACTCGAGGTAGTGCTAAAAATTTTGTTCTCAAATTGAATTAAAATCACAAAATATTTTTTACTACTAAAATTCCAAAAATTTAAATTTACAAACTATGATAAAAATAAAATGGTTTTAGCAAATCAAAAATAGTGAAAACGCTTAAAGATAAACTCTACCTAGCCTTGGAAATAACAAAAAGCTAAGTAGGGGTTTTTATTCTATTTTTGGAGTTTTTTGATAAGTTTTTCTTTTCATCAATTTTTTTTTGAGTTTTTAAGATATGATATTTTTTGATTTTTTATAACAAAATACATATATAAATACTTAATAAAAACAAAGTAACAAAAAGAAAGAAGAAAATTAAGAAAAGCAAAAATACATACAAAATATTTTTTTGGTTTTTTGTAATATATTTTTTTTTCATCAAATTTTTTTTTGATTTTTTAATTTTGGTTATAACAAAAATATACATTTAAATAGTTTAATAAAAACAAAGAAAAAAGGAAAGAAGAAAAATTAAGAAAAGTAAAAATACATACAACACATTTTTTTGGTTTTTTCTAAGAAATTTTTCATCATAATTTTTTGGTTTTTTAATTTTATTAAAAATATGTACATTAATACTAAAAAAGAAAAAGAAAGAGAAAGAAAGGAAAATAAAAATTTATATAAATTTTTTTGGTGTTATGACAAAATGAATTTTGTTATAACAAATTTTTAAGTACATATTTTCATCATTTTTTTTGGATTTTGATTTATTTTCAAATATGGATATTTATATACAAACAAAAATATAAAAATAAAACGTGTATAATAATTTTTTGGTGTTTTTTTTTTCAAGTTATTTAATAATTTTTTTTGGATTTTTTTGATTTTGTTACATATTAAAATTTTACAAAAAGAAATGAAAAATAAAAGGAGGGACAAAGATGTTGCAACATAAATTTATTATGTCATAACAAATTTTGTTATGTTATAACAAATAGCTTTTTTATGTTGTAACAAATTGCTATTTTATTTATTTTGTTATATTTTTGTTTTTGAAAACATACCAGACCCCCATACTTAAAATCAACATTGTCCCCAATGTTGAAGTAAGTATGAGGAACAATTGTATATATGTACAAAAGCATGAAAAGAGGTAAAAGAAAATACAAGGGGGGAAAAAGCAGGGGAAAAAGCACGCCCCTATTTTGGAGACGGGATAACCGGAATAATTACCTGCAAAAGATGTTAAAACATAATAATAAAGGGGTTATTTACAAAAAAAAGGGGGGGGGCATAAAAAAAAGAGATTATATTATATACATATATGTATATAATTATAAGTTTTTTTATGTTTGTTTTATTATTTTTCTAAGTTACAAAAAATAAAACATATAAATAAAGCAAAACTATATATATATAAGTTTTTTATTTGTTTTTCTTATTTTTTCTAAGTTACAAAAAATAAAACTTATAAATAAAGCAAAATTATATATAAATCATTTTTGGACTTTTCTTAAATATATACATTTATAAACATAATGATACTTAATATATAAAAAAAAGAACAAAAATAATAAGGACAAAAAAAGGGAAAAACAAAGTAAATAGAAAACATTTATTATTATTATTTTTTTCTATATTACAAAAAGAATGAAATATATAAAGTAAAACTATATATTTTTTTGAAGTTTTCTAAATACATTTTCATCATTTTTAAAATATGCATATTTATTAAAACCTTTATACTTAATAAAAATAAGAAAAATAAAGAGAAGCTTTAAAATAAAAAACAAAGAAGAAGAAGTGAAATCCAAGGATAAAAGTAATAGGGTTTTCCCTTTTCAAAATATCGACAAAAATCCCCTTTCGGGTCTGTCGAGTAATCCTACTTCGAGAAAACTACCTATTATTCTATCTCAAAAATTCCAAAAATTCTTTAAGATTTATTTTTCAAAGTTTTTCATTATTTTGTTATTTTAGTTAGAGTATTTTTTTTGTTTTGTTTAAATATGCATAAATAAGCTTAATGAAAATAAAATAGAAATCATATTATTTTTTTATTTTTCTTGCATATTTATATACAAAATAAAACTAAATAAGTAATAATAAAAGAAACTTAAGAAAGAAAACAAAGTAAAAAAAAGAGGAAAGAAACAAAACATTTTTTTTTTGATTTTTCTTATATGTACAAATATATACATAATGATACTAAAAAAAAGTACAAAAAAGAGAAAAACAAAGAAAGAAAAAAAATCATTTATGATTTTTGGGTTTTTCTATATTTACAAAAAACATGAAATATATATATAAAGTAAAACCATATATATTTTTGGAGTTTTCTACTTATGTTTTCATCATCATTTAAAATACACATATTTAAAGTTATATTAAAACATAAGAAAAAAAGGAAATTAATAAAGAAAAGCTTTAAGATGAAAAGCAAGGAAGAAAAAGTAGAAATAATAAGGTAAAAGCAACGGGGTTTCCTCTTTTCAAAATATCGACAAAAATTCCCTTTCGGGTCTGTCGAGTAATCCTACTTCGAGAAAACGATCTATTGTCCTATCTCAAAATTCCTAGAATTCATTTTGATTTTGATTATAAAGTTTTTCATTATTATTTTTCATTTTGAAATTTGAAATAATATGTTTTCAAATATGCATATAAAAACTTTAATGAAAAACAAAATAGAAATCCTATCATTTTTTTTTGGATTTTCTTATAGGCATATAAAGAAAGAACATATGTTTTTTTTGGTTTTTAATTTTATATATTTACAAATTAAGGCTTAATGAAAAGGAAGAACATATATTTTTTTGGTTTTGGGGGTTTTTTAATTTTTTTGATTTTTTTGAAGATGATAAAATCAATAACGTAAACTCTTTTCGCAATATCGACGAAGGATCCCCGGCAACGGCGCCAAAAACTTGATAGGAAAATTATTTTCCAAAAACTTGATAAGAAAATAATTTTACGAAATTGCTAGAGGCAAGCGCACCTATCGCGTGTAGTATATATATGATAAAAATATCATAACATAGTCGTATTAGTCCTGGGTCCCGTCGAGTATTGTTACTTCGAGCTACGGCTATTGTTTTATCAGAAAGATCGATTGATTTTTAAGTTTGCAATAATTTAGAAAGCAATAAATGATAATAATAATAATCGCGGGCTTGGTGTGCGTTTAGCAAAAACCAAGAAAAGCGATAGAAAAGACAAAAAAACTAAGTTATGAAAGCTGAAATAAAGCTGTAAATCTAGTTATGAAAGCATGAAAAGCTAATTATGAAAGCATTAAAACTAATTATGAAAGCTTTTAAAACTAATTATGAAAGCATAAAAACTAAATTATGAAAGCTTAAAACTAATTATGAACGCATAAAAACTAAATTATGAAAGCATTTAAAATTTAATCTCATACACTCACACACCCAACATAAATGAAACTAAAATAAAAACAATTTACTCTCATACACTCACACACTCTACATGAAATAAACCAAAATTAAAAGAAAAATACAAATAAGTAAAACTA
The DNA here is from genome assembly GCA_033032865.1 of Dactylorhiza incarnata. Classification (NCBI taxonomy): domain Eukaryota; kingdom Viridiplantae; phylum Streptophyta; class Magnoliopsida; order Asparagales; family Orchidaceae; genus Dactylorhiza; species Dactylorhiza incarnata. Next base: position 3,500,151 of record JAWHQI010000213.1, read on the forward strand.
ACCTCATACACACACACACATACAAAAATTAAAAACAAGAAAACATGGCATGAAAAAGATTACAAAAAAGGAAAAAGAAAACAAAAGAAAAAAGAGAATAACATGAAGAACAAAATAAAGATAGAACTTGAAAAAGGAAAACAAGATGAACAATATCAAGAACATGCTTTTTCATTAAACAAAAATATATTACATAACAAAGAGAGACAAAGGGAAACAAGGAGAGAGAAAAAAACATAAAAGTAAAGCACAAAATATGGAACACAAACCCCCTAAACTATTTAGGATTTGTGAACCCTAAAAACTATGGCCTACCCCTCTTATTTATAGGCAAGAAGTGGGGTGCCAATAGCAAAAAAAGAGGGCAAACTTGGTGGCATCTAGAAGGAGAAGAGGCCAAATTTGACTTTGGGAGTTTGCTGGAATTGGAGGGGTGCGGTTAGAGGGCTGGAAGGGGGCTAGCTGGCGGGCTGAGCTGGAGGTTGGCGCGGGCAGCAGTGGGCAGGGCGCGGGCAGGGGCGCGGGCAGCTAGCTGGCATGGGCGGCAGCGGGCAGGCGATTAAATCCAGCAAAAATCTGCATTGGGCCGGATTCGAACCCAGGGCGGCAGCGGGGGCAACCAAGACCAGAACCAGAGAGCCAAGTGGCTCTATCTACAATGTACATGGGTATATTATATATATTATATTAGGATCAGAATTAATTAAAAGCAAAAAAGGGTGGGATCGCGCAGACAGAATTAAATCCCAATAAATCCGCCAGCGCCAGGATTCGAACCCGGGCCAGCAGCGCTGCAAGCCAAGACCAGAACCAGTGAGCCAAGCGGTTCCTTCAACATATAAGGAGCAATAAATATACTTATTATAATTTACACAAATATTTTTATTTTTTAATTTAATTTTCATTTAATTTACAAAATTACTTATAAGATTATATTTTAATATATACTCTCTAATTATTTATTATATATATATGTTATTATTATATATTATTTACTATTATTATTATTTTACATTTATTATATATATATATATATTTCAATATATATAATTTTATATACTATTATTTTTATTTATATATATTGTTATTATTGATTATATTTATTTATTTATTTATATATATACTTATTATTATTTCATATATACATATATGTATTTATTATTACATATATACATAAATATATGTATTAAAAATATATCAATATTTATTTATACTTATAATATTTACATATATTTACATATAAGATAAAACAAGATATTATTTCAATAATTTACATATTGCATGTACAAAAATACCCAAATTAGGCTAGAAATTATTTTAAAAATATGCAATATTTTCTATTCATCAGTTGTTCACTTGATAGAAAAAGCACTAGTGGTACTTATCATTTTCTAGGACCTTCATTAGTTGCATGGTCTTGTAGGAAACAAAATTCGGTCGCACTCTCCAACACGGAGGCCGAATACATTGCATTAGGGAGTTTTTATGCACAAGCTCTATGGATGAGCCAAACTTTAGAGGACTTTGGTTTTCATCTAAAACTTATTGAATTAAAATGTGACAACAAAAGTGCCATTGATCTCACAAATAATCCGGTACACCACTCTAGATCCAAACATATAAATGTGCATCATCATTTCATAAGGGATCACATTAAAAAGGAAAATGTTAGGATAAGTTTCATTGGCACGGACTCTCAACTTGCTGATATATTTACTAAACCTCTTCCCGATGCAAGGTTTCAAATGTTAAGGTTGGAATTATGAGTCTTAGACATCTTAGGATGAATAACATGTAAAATGCTAATGTTTTATGCAATTTGAGCAATCAAGACATCTCCAAATATTACGAAGTTTCTGCATAAGACTACTCTGAGGACACTTAATAAATATCAAAAATCAGATTTTTCAAATTCTCAAAAAATTGTGTACTGTTTCCAGCATTAGCCCTAACGCTGGCGTTAGCGTGGGTGTTGGAATTATCTTTTTTAAATTTCTAAAAATCCTTACAAATATGTTAGTTTATTTTTACTAATTTGTTTTTGAATTTCTGATATTTATTATCTTTGTTTTAATTTTAGAAAATCAACTACAAAAATTCAAAATTCAAAAATACAAAAGTATACTTTTGTGATTTTACTGTTTTTATTTCATTAAAAATTTTCAAAAAAAAAAACAAAAAAAACTGTATGTTCTTTATTGCTAATATCAAGCATTAATGAATTCTATTATTTAGAATTATTTACAAAGTTAACATTTTTTTCCTTCAAATTACTATGAACATTATTTTGTTTATCATGCTTTGATATATCTATTTAAAGTGCATCATTTGTATTGATAAATATGTGTAGAACCAAGCTTAGCATGCCTCTAAGTATGAGTTAATGTATTATGATTGATAATGATACCTTTAACTCACTTATTTTGGTAATCAACATGTGTGCTTAAATCTAAAAATGGTTGTTTGTGTATTGTATTTGTATAATAAATTAAAACTTGCATAAGTTTATTACCTACACTACATTTGAATTGCACTTATGAAATTTTGAAAAGTGGTTAAGTTTCAAAAATTTTGGGTTTTCAAAACAAGTGTATTCGGAGAATGTTGTCGCACAAATGTGAACAAAAAATTATATATGTAGACAAATATAACTCCAGCAAGCACTACTTGAACCTCCTGATAAGTCTTCATAAGCATTGTGAGGTTGAGCACCTTGGAAAGAATAGTAAAGTGTCTTGTGCAACCCTTGATTAATATACCACTTTTTATAAAATAGTGTGCATTAAAGTATGTGAAAGTTAATTTACTTGTGTTTTATTGTGCACTTTACTTTACATATGTCTTGTATTTTGTGATTTTAAATCAATTGTTAACATTGCCCAAAATACACTTATGTGCACATCGTTATCTTTCATAACACTTCTTCTCATGAGTATTGGATTCTAATGCTTTATCAATACTACTCTTTATATAATAAATGCACTAGATAACCTAGCATAATCTCTACAATGTTTTGGTATCTCTTGAACTTAAAATTAAGTAACATTGTAGTATATTTTTTTGGTATGTTCATTTTCATGCTTGGTATCTTTATGTAAAACGATGAAATTTCAAAAAGGTAAAAACATCTTTACATTTTGAACTTAAAACTCATAGTTTTTACTTATGCTTTTCATGTTATAAAAATATGTTTCTCATAATCTTCCGCTTGCTTACAACTCTTATCTTTGTATTTGAAATCTCTTATATATACTATGCTTAAAATCTTTATCATTATCTATATTACAAAAGCTCGATCATGCTTTATCATTTATATGAAATGCCTCCTAACTGTCCTCACCCTACCTTCTTTTGATAATACCAAAAGGGGGAGATTAATTGAAGAAATCTATATAGGAGAAATATAGAAGAATACGGGGAGACTAATTCATGTAATCAATCATTTATGGGGAGTAAGACATAAATTGCATTTATGTAGGGGGAGCATTAAGATAGGGGGAGTATGCACATTCTCATGCTTATCAAATACTATAGTTGCACTATTATCTCGCTTTTCATATTCTATAATCACCTTTAATGATTTCTTGCTAAGAGGATTTGTTATTATCAAAAGGGGGAGATTGTTGGACATGTGTGTCACATCCCTTTGTTTGAGAATAACAAATCCCAAATTGTATTTGATCTTGCTTGTCGTGTATTTAGAGTGTGCAGGAACTATAGGTGCAATACTCCACAGGTAGAAAACAGATTGGAGATGACTCTCTGGAAAGTGTGCTAACGCACGCGTTAGTTGTTAACGCCCAGCGTTAACAACCACTGAGATGGTGTTTGACGAAATCAGATGGTAACTGTGCTCACCTTATTGCGTTCGATGAACTGAACTGCGCTCGATGAATTGGAGCATTCGACGAACTGAATTGCGCTCGACGAATTGAAGTTAACTGCGCTCGACTTATTGCATTCGATGAACTGAACTGCGCTCGATGAATTGGAGCGTTCGACGAACTGAACTGCGCTCGATGAATTGAAGTTAACTGCGCTCGACTTATTACGTTCGATGAACTGAACTGCGTCTGATGAATTGGAGCGTTCAACAAACTAAACAGTGCTCGACGAATTGAAGTTAACTGCGCTCGACAATAGCACGTTCGATGAAATGTGTTGCGTTCGATGAAATTAGTTTCTGCCACGATCCCGGCAGTTTGCACGATCCTGATTATTGCGGTTGACGCAATGGGTTTCCGTTCGACGAAGGCGTGTTCGACGAAATTAGTTTCGTTCAATGAAATTTGGTTCTGTCACGCTCCCGATGCTATACATGATCTCAGCAACTGCCTTACACGTTCTCTAACGCTGGCGTTAACCTTAACGCCGCGCGTTAGCTCCAGGGGTTATTTAAAGACCTAATTTCATTTTTGCTCATTGCCGGGAGGATTATTGAAGCCTTTATTTCCAGAAATCTGAGAGAGCTTCCAGAGAGAATACTTGTGCCAAAACTCCATTGTTGTTATGCTGCTGAAGAAGGATCTCCCACAAAAAGCTTAAGGAGAATTCTAGAGGAGGACTACGTCACGCTACATCCGAAGGACGATCGCTTCAACCTCGCTCATATTATAGCGATCCTTAATCTCCAACTTCAGAAGATCTCATAGGGAGTTTTATTATTATCTTTACTTTCATTCCATATATTTTTTTGTAACCGTTTAGAGAATTCGCCTTGTGTTGGCGACTAGGTCTGGGTAGGACTTAGGGAGGAATTCGCCTTGTGTTGGCGACTAGTTCTAGGATATTAGATCTAGGGGGTGCTCGAGGCCATATCCGGGGAAGGATTGGCTAGAGCGGCTTGAGGCCTTATCCGGGGAAGGATAGGCTAAATCCAACCGGTTTGTGGGGATACAAGTCGGTATAGAAAAGGAAAATTTGTTTTACTTTGTACGCCTCCGATTTCTAGCGATATTGAAATCAAATTTATGTAAACACCTTTTTATATAATATAATCATGTCGCTTTTTGTGTTTACTTGATTTCGATCATTTGGCGTATAATATAAAATTGCAAATTACAATTGTTTCCTACTTTAAGTTAACTTTTTATTTCATTCTAATTTACTCTAAACAATTTAGTAAATCGTCTAAAAATTTATAAAGAATTTTATTCTCTTATTCACCCCCCCCCCTCTAAAGGCACCAATCAATCCAACACTACCCGGTTGAACCAATCCTGCCACACAATCATATTCACATACATTCAAAAATTAAGCAACCTAATATAATTGTTATAATTGTTAAATTTTTGAAGTGGATGTGGAATGGTGCTGGGTTGTCTGCAGGTTGGAGACTGCAGAGAGCGCGCGGTCTGCGCTGGTGCTCTGGTCGGTTCTATCTGGGCGGTCTGATCTGGGAGATCGCTGTTTATCCAAGCAGCTCGCGCGGGTTGTTCTGGCGACTTGTTCAAGTCAGCCAGATGTTCAAGTAGGTCTGCCTTCTTGTAGTGACCGGGCGGTCTGACGACTGTTTTAGTCGGTCTGGTTTACTGAAGAAGTTCTTTTGCTTTTGCAATAAGACCGGGTGGTCTGTTTTAGGGAGACTGCAGTAACCGGGCGGTTTGTACATAACCTTATGGTTAATAAGGGAGCTGTTTAGCTTTGCTGAGCTCGAGCGGTCTGTTTTGTGAGACCGCTCACAATCGGATGGGCGGTTATTGTATCCCGGTTTGTGTGGTGATAACATCTGTCTACTCGCCTACAAATAGGGGTGCAGGGCCCATCATTTACAACAAGAACTGTAAGAACCAAAGTTGGCTTGATTGCGCCGGTCTCATTTTGAGGTCGTGTGGTCTGAGTTTTTGCCTGACCGGTTTGTTTGTTCACAGGTTAGCGACTAGCAGCTCGCGGTCAGCTTTCTCCTTTCTTCCAACTTTGAATAAAACCAGTCCGAACGGACTGTGTTTAGGTGTTCTTAGACTGTGCAGCGAACTCAGTTGATCAGGCAGTCTTAAGTGGCCAGGCGATCTTGAGTTGCGGTCTATAGCAGGAAGCAGGTTCTTTGTTCAGTGTTTGCGGGTTCTTCTGTGATCTAGAGACCGTGTGGTCTGGACGATCAAGAATTGTGAACTGGTTGTTTTCAGCAGTTGAATAAGCAGCAGGTCGGGCGGTCTGTGGTTGCGGTCTGACAGGTGCGGCTTGTGCTCTGTTCGCGCGGTCTCAGAGGTTATCTGTCTGGCTTGTGTTCGCGCGGTCTGGCGGTCTCAGGTGGTCAAGTCGCCAGCAGCTTGTATTTTGTGTTTTGTGCTTCTCTCCTCCGTGATTCTTATGAATCTTGTCTCGCCATATATACCTCGAATTGTAAAGAGATAGTTAATACCATAGAACTATTTGGTCTTCCCATTGTCATTGTTGTGCTACACTTGTGGATGGTTTTGTGAAGTGTGTTCCGCATTTTACTTCACCTCCGAACCTTTTTAACATGGTATCAGAGGCAGGTTGCTGAGGTTGCTGAGCAGTAGTTGCTGATACTTCTCTCGGGTTCCTCAAGTTGGTTAGCAAATAGTGGGATAGCAATGTAAGGAGGATATGCTTGAGGTCTCGGTATTGAGCTCCTTACGCAGAATAACTTCAAGAAGTGGAAATCTTGCATGGAGAGCTATCTTCTTGGCAAGGATTTGTGGGAGGTTGTAGGAGGAAAAGCAAGACAAGCTGTTATTCCTGCTGAAGGGAATGCTGAGCTCGTGAAGGCTTGAAAGTGAACGAATGCTAATGCGGAGTTCACTCTCAAGAGAGCTATCATTCCGGAGCGGTTTGATCACATCATCGAATGTAGATCAGCTGCTGAAATTTGGGCAGCCTTGGATGGCTTGTTCAATAAGAAGAATGTAGCTAGGCTACACTTCTTGGAGAATGAGTTGGCGAAAGCAACTCAGGGAGATTTGTCTATCTCAATGTTCTTCTTGAAGATGAAGAACCTCTGCGCAGAGATATCGGCATTGGACCCGGATGAGCCTATCTCAGAAGCTAAGATGAAGAGGCACATAATCCGCGGCTTGCGGAGGGAGTATGTGGCCTTTGTTACTTCTGTTCAAGGCTGGGCCAATCAGCCTTCGTTGCTGGAGCTGGAGAATTTACTTGCTTCACAAGAGAGTTTGGCTAAGCGAATGGCTGGGATGTCTGTCTCTAGGGGAGAAGGTGAGGTTCTTTTCTATGGCAAGAAGAAGAGATGAGACAAGAAGAAGAAGACATTTGGAGATGATGGTCCGTCTACTTCATATCAGCAGGAGAGGAACTATGCTCCTAAGCGTGATGGGAAGAAGAAGGAAGGACCTAGATGCTTCAGGTGCAATAAGCTTGGTCACTTCAAGAGAGACTGCCAAGTAAATCTTCAGCCAGGGCATGCTGCAGGAAAGGAGGAGGCTGGTTCACATTCTGAAGGTAGATGGGGTGGTGGAGGTGCATTCATGACGGGCACATGTGTTCGGGCTATGACTTCCATCAACTATCAAGATGATTGCATATTGGACTCTGGGTGTAGTCATCACCTCACCGGGGATGAGTCAAAGTTCTCCTCTTTGCGAGCATATACAGGTAATGACGCTATCATTACAACTCATGATACTATACATGCAGTTGAGAAGGAGGGTGTGGTTTCTTTGAACAATGATAAAGGTACTCTTACATTGAAGAGTGTCTATCATGTTCCGGGGATGAAGAAGAACCTCTTCTCTGTGACCAATGATGTGGATGCTGGCTATCACGTTCCGTTTGGTCCAACAGAAGTGAAATTTCTCTGAAATGATTCAGCGGTGAAAGCTGAGGTCACTCAGGTTGGGAGATGTGTGAAGGATTTGTTTGCTCTTTCAATAAGTTCTTATGTTGATAAGATGAGGGCTAACAACAGTGCTGCTATCTGGCATGAAAGACTTGGGCATGATGGGATGGATAAGTTGAAGGCTATGGCGGGAAGAGGCCTGGTGAAAGGTCTGCCTAGCTTGTCATCTTGTGTGGATGGTCACGATTATGCAGGTTGTCAGTTTGGTAAGGCTCAACGTCTTCCATTTGACAAATCACAAAGAAGATGTAAAAGACTATTGGAGTGTATACATGGTGATCTGTTTGGACCTACCAACACTGCCAGTCTTAGAGGTTGCAGGTATATGCTGATTTTGGTTGATGACTTCACCAGATATACTTGGGTATATTTTCTGAAGGAGAAGTCGGAGGCATTCGAGTGGTTTGTGGAGTTCAAGGAGCTGGTGGAAGGTCGGCTAAACCTACGGGTGAAGAGGTTCAGAACTGACAACGGAGGGGAGTTCACCTCCAAGACGTTCTTTAACTTCTGCAGGAAGCATGGCATCCAAAGAGAGCTTTCTTGTGCTCACACTCCACAACAGAATGCAGTTGCAGAGCGGAAAATCCGTCACCTGACGGAGACCTGCAAATGTTGGCTTCATGCCAAGAGTATCCCAAGTCCTTCTGGGCAAATAGAATGTCTTGTGCAGCCTATGTTATCAACCAGATGCCTCTCAGTCCCATCAACATGAAGACCCCTCATGAGTTGATGTTCATGGAGAAGCCAAGCATGGAACACTTTCGAGTGTTTGGTTCTACCTGCTACGAGCATGTTTCGGATGCCCTTCGAACGAAGCTAGATGCTAAGGCAAGGAAACTAGTCTTCATCAGTTATGATGATCGGAAGAAAGGGTGGAGATGCATGGTTCCCGAGACATGGAGATATGTGGTCTCTAGGGATGTGGTATTTGACGAGCTGACGTCATAGCAAGGTAGCTCTTCTGTAGAGTTACAAGGAAGCAGGGTAGATGGTGGACCAAAGGAAGCTGCAAAGGAAGTTCTGGTGGAGTTGCTTGTATCTCCAGGTGCTCCAAGTATTTCTAGCTCTGGGTCAGGTGCTTCAGGTTCTGGAAGCAGGGGGAGCGATGCTCCATGTTTACCTAAAAGGAGAGCTAGTCCAGAAGCTGCAGTTGAAGAGGTGGTTCAGAGTCATGCTCTGAGGAGGTCCAAGAGGACCATTATTCCACCAGATCGGTATACGGGAGGAAACATGGTGAGCTTTGTCTCATGTTAACTCGCAGGTCCCCTGTATGAGAGAGAGCCATCTTATTATGAAAATGCCATTGGAGTCAAGGAGTGGGAAGGAGCCATGGATGAAGAGATGGCTGCCCTCAGGAAGAATGAGACTTGGGACTTGGTGCCTAAGGTTGAGGGAGTTACTCCGGTGACTTGCAAGTAGGTTTTCAAACTGAAGAAGAAGGCTGCTGGTAGTACTGAGCAGTACAAGGCTTGCATTGTAGCTCGAGGTTTCTCTCAGAAGTATGGGGAGGATTATGAAGAAACATTTAGCCCCATTGCCAAGATGAATTCGGTCTGGGTGGTGATCGCATTGGCAGCTTGCCAAGGGTGGAAGATTTGGCAACTTGACGTGAAGAACGCCTTCTTATATGACGAGATTGACAAGGATATCTTCATGGATCAACCACCTGGTTATGTATCCGAAGAGCACCCAAGATATGTTTGCAAGCTCAAGAAGGCTCTTTACGGCTTGAAGCAGGCGCCTCGGGCGTGGTATGGGAAGATCGCAGAATGCCTCCAGTTCTGTGGATACTTTGCTTCTGATTCAGATTCAAGCTTATTTGTAAAGAAGACGGGGGAGCTTCAGGTCTTGGTGCTGCTGTACGTTGACGATATGATCGTCACGGTGAATTCTGAAGTGGAGGTAGCTAGGCTTCGTGCTGAGCTAACTATCAGATTTGAGATGAAGGATTTGGGTGAGCTCCACCATTTCCTTGGGCTCGAAGTGGAGAGAAAAGAGAGCGGTATGCTTGTTTTACAAAAGGGCTATGTGGATCGAATCGTGAAAAGGTTCGTCATAGAAGGGGGGAAGAGCAGCTCTACTCCACTGGAGGTTGGAGTTCATCTTCGACGAGATGAAGGGAAGGTTCTTAATGATCCTTTCGTGTTCCGGGCTTTGGTTGGAAGTCTGATATACTTGATGATCACGAGGCAAGATATTGCTTATGCAATTGGAAGGGTGAGTCAGTTTATGGTAGCCCTCGTAAACCTCATCTTGTGGCGGCTATGAGTATATTGAAGTATGTCAAATACACCTCGGATTTGGGTCTCTTCTACAGGAGATATTCGGGCTTTTGTTTGCACGGGTACATGGATGTTGATTATGGAGGAGATTCGGATGATCGGAGATCGACATCTTGATATGTCTTTATGACAGTCTCTACAGATATATCATGGTGCAGCAAGAAGCAGGATTCTGTGTCTGTCTCTACCACAGAAGCGGAGTACAAAGCTTCGGCTTTGGTGGCTCAGGAAGCCATCTGGCTTAGGAGGATTGTGGAGGACATTCATAGGGAGGTGTGGTGATTAATTTACTATCAACCCGATGAGGCAAGTGTACCTATCAAATTGTAGTACCAAGGTCGTATTTAAAACATGGGGCTGTCAAGTATTACAACTCACGCTTTCTACTATTATCCTACCGTACGAATGGTTGATGATTTTGAGAATTTTTTTAAAATAAACTACGAGATTACTTGAACGGAAATTCAAAAAAGAAAATTAGCATTTGATCAAAGAGTCACCATGAAAAGAGACGAGAGATAAATAAAATTAGTTCTACGATTGCAAAATAATTCTTGACCGTGGCGGTTCCGAAAATGAGAGATAGTCTCGCTAGAGCACTAAATCTCCTAACTTATAGACGGTTTGATCGGAATCTCTTCGTAAAACAAACAGGTCTAAAGCCGCATTATCGAAGTGAACCGCACTATTGGATTTGACTCCAATCCGGAGGATTTACGTCATCCTATCTCTAGGGGTGCGTGCAACTCCTTCCTTCTTTGAGCGATCTTTCAAATCAATGAGTCTCTCGACTATTATGAAATGAGATCAAGGGCCTACTACCGTATACCGGAAATACGGAATCGACGCAAAAATAAATCAAAGAAGGATCAAGAATAATTTAAACAAAAGCAAAACTAAGTCATAAAAAAAAATAATCTCATCTCAATTCATGGATCATCATGATCAAACGCTAACGTATGTTTAGCTACGCATAATGAAAATTGAAACGACAATATTGTAGAAAGAGAACATTTTCATTAATTTGAAGAAGAAAAGTACAAGGAAATAAAAAGAGCAATACTATTATACTAAGAACAAGATTGCAATATTCTAAAAAGAAAACTTACAAAACTTGGAAAACTAAAGCAAAAATACAATTCTCTCTTGCTCTCTTACTCTCTTGCTTGCCAAAAGTTCTCCTAAAGCATGAAGCAAGGGCTCCTTTTATAGATGGAGGGGAAGATTCTAGAAATAAGAAAAGGAGAGGGGAGACAAGGGGAATTTCGGCCAGCACATGGGAGAAGGGGGATGAATGTATTTAATGGGGAGAGAGGGGAAGGAAGAGAAAGACCACCTCCAATGTATTATTTTAAAGAGGAAAATAAAGAGGAGATGGGGGGATGTATGGGGAATAAAAGAGAGAGAGAGAGAAGTGAGATTTCATTTAAAAATAGGAGAGAGGAGGGAGGAGGAATTTCGGCCAGCACATGTGCCATGCAAAGGTGGTGGTTTGCATGGTGAATTTCGGCCAACACATGTGGGGCTGCATGTAGATGGCTTGGGGGCTGCTCCAAATAAAGGGGGCTGCATGTAGAGGTTCGGCCAGCACAAGGGGGCTGCTTGCTTGAGCTCGGGTTGCACCATCCTACAACAAAACAAGTAATTAGTTAATAATAATAATAATAACATAAAATATGACACACATGAGGTAACAACATAAAATAAAAACAAAATAACCTAACAAACATAAAATGACAACCTAACATAACATAATTAAATATAACAAACATTAGATAACCAGCATACAATATAACAAACATTAATTTTATAGGAACTAAAGCAAACATAAAATACAAACATCATTTTTTATATAAAAAACCAAAAGAAAAATAAAACTTTCATAAACATAAAGTAACAACATTAAAATGCAACATAAAGTAAAATAGCCATAAAATGTAAAGAAACTATAATTAAAATATAAGAAAATTGAACTAAACTAACCAAGAAACGATGACTAAAAGCTAGTCATCAAACTCCCCCATGCTTAAGAGTTTGCTTGCCCCCAAGCAAATGGAAATCGAAATAGAGGGGAAACAAAAAGAAAAATAATTTTAACTTGCATAATTAAGAAAACCAAAATGGAAAATTAAACTATCCTAATTTCTATGCTAGCAAGTAGTGAGGAGAGATATCCAAAATAGAAAACTTGAAAGAGGGGACCTACAAATGTTATTGAAACATAAAGAAGGATTACACAATTCTAAATCCCTAAAACAAGACATCCAAAAATTTTTGGAACATAAGAACACCAAAAATATAGAGTTTCAAAATAAACGGCGTATTAGACGAATTACTAGGTTGCTAAAATGGTGACTACCCCTAAATCACCTCAAAATAACCTCCAAAGAAATCCATCAATGATGGTGGCCATAGGCTTGTCCGTTTACACTCTCTCCACTGCGCAAATTTGTAACACGTTCTAAAGATCACTAGGACTTAATAGGCGTAGTACTTTGGTTTAGGTAAATGATTAGGAGTGGTAATTCAAAGGTAAAAGAAACTAAACACACTAAACCAAAGTTGAGCATGAAAACAAGAGTTGAAAAGTACAACATTTTTCAAAAATAAAAATAAGGCCATGTAATTTTTTTCTTTTCATAATTGGCCAAGAATGAACTTCATTTTTCTTCTTTTGATTTCACATAATTTTTTGATGATGGTATTCTTCTTTTTGGTACTACTTTTTCTAATAGGGAGCTCCAAATGTAAGCTTTCAAGTTCTTTTCATTTTTCAAACATAAACCCCATCACAAAGAAAATGAGTAAACATAACGCTCAAAGTTTAGTGTGGAAAAAGGGTTAGGCATTTTGGCTTTGGTGAAAAAGTGAAAAGTGGAGCTTAGACAAAGAAAAGGAAAAGGCCCAAAATAGTTTGCAATGGTGTAATGTTTAGGTGGGCAAAAAGGTTCAAACGGGTCAAAGGGTGGCCTAGATCATTTCTAAAGTTCGGGAAAATCAAAACTACGCACATGCTTCGAGAGTAGCTAGGGACAAGTTCTAGACACCAAGAAAGAATTATCCCTAAATGAAAAAGTGATAACGCTATTTAGCAACCGTTCCTAGGTAATAACGCCGAATAAAACGAAAAACTACAATTTGCTAACTTGTAGTCCTTAAAAGACTGATGTCTATATTTAGAGATTGGGAAAATGTAAAACTAAAATATGTTAAACTAATAAGTTTAGAAAACCTATTCAAGAAAATTCTACCTAGGACAAAAGAACCGCTCGGGCATACACATCACTAGAAGACGCAAAAAAATAAAGATAGAAAATAATTTTTTGACTTTGATTTTCAAATAGATTTTTTTTTTTTTGGGTTTTGTATTTTCTAATTTTTTTTGGATTTTTAATAAACCTTAAAAACAAAGTAGAGAAAACTACAATATTTTTTATTTTTATAATTTTTTTTTTTAGAAAAGAGAAAAAGAGAAAAACAATGAAACCCTAAACCCTAAACAATGAAACCCTCCCCCATGCTTAAGCTTTTCATTGTTCTCAATGAAAAAGAAAACGAGAAAGAGGAGGAGATAGGGAAAGACAAGAAATGCAGTAAATAATAACTAGGAAAAAAAAGAACAGGACTTCCCCGGGTTTGTGAGGCCGAATGTGGATTCGCTCCCCCATGCTTGCACTTTAGTGACTTGATCATCAGCAGGTATGATTTGATCCTTCTTGAAATCAGCAACGTTGGAGCGGCAATCACGAACTTTGAAGCGTTTCGGCCACCAGGAGGAAGAACATAATACAAAAATAAATGCAGAAAAAGAACTTGGGCGAGATCCCAAGATTGTTCTTATTTAAATAATATATAATGTTCGAAAAAAAAGTTCGATAATAATAAGTCCATAATAAAAGTTCCACTTTAAAAACAAGTTCCACAACAAGATAAAAATTACGAAATGAATAAAACCTGCTCCTTTTCAGGAGACACCAAATCATTAGAGAAATATAGTTTCAGTCGATGACCATTCACTTTAAATTCACCCTTATCCGGGTGCGAAAGAGAAGAACTTGATCGCCTGGTTTAAACGTTTTAGGGTGGCGCAAGTTCTTATCGTGATAAAATTTTGTACGTTCTGTAAACAGTTTGTTATTTTCATAAGCAAACGCTTGCCACTCGTCGAGTTCATTCAATTGATTTTTTCTATGCTCGCCGACTGAGTGCGGATTAAAATTAAAAAATTTCAGTGCCCAATACGCGCGGTGTTCTACTTCTACCGGAAGATGACACGATTTTCCATAGACCAAACGGAAGGGAGTACAACCGATAGCGGTTTTGTACGCTGTCCGATAGGCCCAAAGAGCATCGTCTAGCTTTAACGACCAATCTTTGCGAGATGTAGAAACAGTTTTTTCTAGAATTCTTTTAATTTCGCGATTGACTACCTCGACCTGACCGTTAGTTTGGGGGTGATATGCGGTGGATAATTTATGCGTAACTCCGTACTTAGTTAAAATTTTTGCGAGCTGGGCGTTGCAAAAATGACTCCCCCTATCACTAACGATCGCACGAGGAAAACCAAAGCGAGAAAATAATTTTTTCAAGAATGAAACAACGACTCGAGCGTCGTTACTTGGTAAAGCTTGGTCCTCTGCCCATCTAGAAACGTAATCAACAGCGGCTAAAATATATTTATTACCTAAACTTGACGGAAATCGACCTACAAAATCGATTCCCCATAAGTCAAAAACTTCACACTCGAGAAAGTAATTTTGTTCCATTTCATTTTTACTAGAAATATTTCCGGTCCGCTGGCACCGATCACATCCGCTCACAAAGATTTGAGCATCTTTGAATATGCTTGGCCAATAAAATCCAGCACTAGGAACTTTGTGGGCGGTGCGGTTTGCTTGATAATGCCAGCCAGTCGGACCTTCATGAACATGTTTTAAGATTTGTTGTCCTTCTTCCCGGGAAACGCATCTTCTTACCACCTGATCCGCACAAATGCAAAATAGAAAGGGGTCCTCCCAAAAATAATATTTCAACTCAGAAAAGAATTTCTTCTTTTGCTGAGACGAGTACTCTTTTGGGAGGACACGGGCCACAAGATTGTTGGCCAGATCGGCAAACCAGGGGGTAGAAGAGGAAATATTTAAAAGTTGTTCATCCGGGAAAGAATCATTAAGAAAATTTTCATTTAGCATACCTATTTCGGGGTTTTCTAATCGAGAAAGATGATCAGCCGCTAGGTTTTCCGCTCCTTTGTTATCCCGGATCTCCAAGTCGAATTCTTGAAGTAAGAGGATCCAACGGATGAGACGCGGCTTGGCGTCCGGTTTAGAAAGGAGGTACTTCAAAGCGGAATGATCCGTAAAAACGATAACTTTAGAGAGCGTAATATAAGGTCGGAATTTATCAAAAGCGAAAATAATAGTTAAAGTTCTTTTTCAGTTGTTGTGTAGTTTTCTTGCGCCGAGTTAAGAGTCTTGCTAGCGTAATAGATTGGGTGGAAATTTTTATCAATCCGTTGTCCTAGAACCGCACCTACCGCATGGTTACTCGCATCGCACATTATTTCAAACGGCAAATCCCAGACCGGAGCAATCATAATCGGAGCATTAATTAATTTAGATTTTATCAATTCAAAAGCAGCTAAACATGATTCGTCAAAATTAAAAGGGATATCTTTTTCTAAGAGTTGGGTTAGAGGCTTTGTGATTTTTGAAAAGTCCTTGATAAAGCGCCGATAAAACCCCGCGTGGCCTAGAAAACTTATAATTGCTTTAATGTTCGTAGGCGGCGGCAGTTTTTCGATTACTTCGACCTTAGCTTGATCGATCTCGATTCCCTTAGTAGAAATTTTGTGACCTAAGACTAACCCTTCTCTCACCATGAAATGGCATTTCTCCCAGTTTAAAACTAAGTTAGTTTCTTCACAGCGTTCTAAAACCTTAGCCAAATTTTCTAAACATAATGAAAATGAATCACCAAAAACAGAGAAGTCATCCATAAATATTTCCATTATATTTTCTACATATTTATCGAAGATGGCTAACATACACCTCTGAAAGGTAGCAGGTGCGTTGCAAAGGCCGAAAGGCATCCTACGGTAAGCGAAAGTTCTGAAAGGGCAAGTAAATGTTGTCTTCTCTTGGTCCTCGGGTGCGATAGGGATTTGGAAATACCCCGAGAGACCGTCGAGAAAGCAATAAAAACTATGCCCAGATAATCGTTCTAAAATTTGGTCGATAAAAGGGAGGGGAAAGTGATCCTTATGAGTGGCGTCATTAAGCTTACGATAATCGATACACATTCTCCATCCCGTTACCGTCCTAGTCCGGATTAACTCGTTATTCTCGTTCGCTACTACCGTGATCCCACCCTTCTTAGGCACTACCTGGACTGGACTCACCCACTTACTATCTGAGATTGGATAAATTATTCCCGCATCTAACAACTTAAGCACCTCTCCCTTTACGACCTCTTTCATGTTTGGATTAAGATGACGTTGAGGTTGCATTACAGGTTTTGAATCATTTTCAACAAAGATTTTGTGGGTGCAAAAAGAAGGGCTTATGCCCGAAATGTCAGAAATTTGCCACGCTATAGCTCGACGATGCTTTTGTAGTACTTCGATCAGTTGATCGTTCTCGGATTAAGAAAGAAATGCCGAGATTATAACGGGCAATTTAGAATTTTTTTCTAAAAATGCGTACTTAAGATGATCGGTGAGTGGTTTGAGTTCAAGAGAAGGTGGTTCATCGTAAGAATTTTTTAAAACTTTTTCTTTTTCAAAAATAAGATTTTCAAAATTTTTTTGTCTAACAGTTGGTGGGTTTTCAAAATTTGTTTGAACGGACATAACCGTGTCTTCAAAAATATTTGGATAACTTTCAGAAAAGGAGGAAGAAAAATCATTTGAAGAAACATTAGAAAGAAGAAGTGAAGAATTATCATTGAACTCATCAAGAAAGAAACATGAGTCGTCGTTTTTTAAAGAGTTTTTCATTGAATCATTAATAGAAAATGCGACCTCATCATCCCCTACACGAAGAAGAAGCTTCCCGTTACTCACATCAATAACCGCTCGAGAGGTGGCTAAAAAGGGACGACCAAGGATAAGAGGGACATCGACGTCTTCCTCAATATCAAGAATGACAAAATCCACCGGGAAGATGAATTTGTCGACCTTCACAAACACGTCCTCAACGATACCTAATGGGTACTTGATCGACCGATCAGCTAATTGGATACTCATACGTGCAGGGCTTAGAGTGCCCAATCCTAACTTCTTAAACAAAGAAAAAGGCATCAAATTGATGCTCGCACCCAAATCTGCTAACGCGGTTTTCATGAAAAGATTACCAAAAACACATGGAATAGAAAAGCTACCCGGATCTTTTATCTTTTTAGGGAGATTAGTGTTTTTTATAACCGCCGAGCACTCTTCATTTAGCGTTACATGAGATAGATTTTCCAGCTTCTTTTTGTTTGTTAGCAAATCTTTCAAATATTTGGCGTACTTACGCATTTGACTAATCGCTTCATGAAATAGTAAATTTATATGAATTTGTTTAAACATTTCAAGAAAGCGATGATACTGATCGTCTAACTTATCTTGCTTAAGCTTAGCGGGGTAGGATGGCGGAGGAAATTCTCTGAAAACCTCATTACCTTGAAGATTATCTTTTTCTTTTTCAAACATATTTTTTTCTTTTTCGCTTCCTAAATCAGTTTCCTTAATGATTACTTGTTCCTTATCAGCATGAGAGGCAATAACCTCTGGCTCTTCCCTTGTGGTGGGCTCATGGACTACTTTGCCGCTCCGAAGGGTGATCGCTTTCGCGTGTTCCCTTGGGTTTGGTTCAGTATTTGAGGGAAGAGTCCCAGGTGGTCTCTCGTAGGAAGCCTTAGCTAGTTGGCCGACTGTTGTTTCAAGATTTTTCATCGACCCAGTTAGATTTCTAATGGTTGCATCATTAGAATTCATATATTTGGAAAACACTTCCTCCAAAGATGGAGGTTTTGGAAAATTTTGATTTTGTTTTTGTGGTGGCGGTGGAATAAAATCGTGTGGTGGACGTGCGGCGTTTGCGGGATTGCTCCATGAAAAATTTGGATGACTACGCCATCCGGGGTGATACGAATTAGACGCAGCATTAAAACCAGACGGAGCATGATGGGGGCAGCGTCTTAAAAGTTCTTTGAACCTCTCCCAAGTGTCATAGAGGGTCTCAGAATTGATTTGACTATAAGAACAAATATCAGTTCGAAATTTAGCAGTTTTGGCGGGGGGAAAATACCTAGCAAGAAATTTTTCTGTTAAAATGTCCCAAGTAGTGATTGATCCTCTTGGGAGAGAACTCAACCACTGTTTGGCTTTGTTTCTTAAAGAGAAGGGGAAGAGTCTTAGCCTAATCACATCGTCTGAGACACCATTGATTTTGAAGGTATCACAGATTTCAAGGAAACTAGCAATATGTAAGTTCGGATCTTCATCCGGTAATCCGTCGAACTGCGCATATTGCTGCACCATTTGTATAGTGTCGGGCTTAAGCTCAAAATTATTGTTCGCTATTGCAGGTCGAACAATACTGGATTCTGTACCCTCCAAGTTTGGCCGAGCATAATAGGACATGGTCCGTTGCTGGTCAACTTCTGGATTGGGATCACCCATAATTTCAGAATTAAAAACACAATCACCGTTAGAATCCTCAACCGTATCTTGAGAGGTGGAACCCCTGAAGCGTAAATTTCTCCGCAAGGAGCGTTCGATTTCCGGGTCCAAATCAACAAGTAACGACGAATTCGTGCGGGTCATGCACTAGCAGAAAGAAAAGGGGAAGAGGGGAAAATAAACGAAAGTGAAGGAATACCAAAATTAAAAATGATGATGATGATGATTTTTTTCTTTTTTTTAGAAGGATAATATTAGGCTGATTATAATAGTCCTGGACTTCCCGAGATCTGTCCTGTGAAGGGTTTGCAACGGTACTAGAGGCTGTGATGGGAATTCAAGCCCAAAGCGTCCTTTCCAGGATTTTAGGTAGGATAGAAAAAAAACGATGATATGGATTGATTATAATATATAATAATAATAATAAATTTTTTGATTTTTGTAGAAGTAATAGCGACGGCGTTTTCTTAATATTGACAAAACTCCCCGGCAACGGCGCCAAAAACTTGGTGATTAATTTACTATCAACCTGATGAGGCAAGTGTATCTATCAAATTGTAGTACCAAGGTCGTATTTAAAACACGGGGCTGTCAAGTATTACTACTCACGCTTTCTACTATTATCCTACCGTACGAATGGTTGATGATTTTGAGAATTTTTTTAAAATAAACTACGAGATTACTTGAACGGAAATTCAAAAAAGAAAATTAGCGTTTGATCAAAGAGTCACCATGAAAAGAGACGAGAGAAATAAAATTAGTTCTACGATTGCAAAATAATTCTTGACCGTGGCGGTTCCGAAAATGAGAGATTGTCTCGCTAGAGCACTAAATCTCCTAACTTATAGATGGTTTGATCGGAATCTCTTCGTAAAACAAACAGGTCTAAAGCCGCATTATCGAAGTGAACCGCACTATTGGATTTGACTCCAAATCGAAGGATTTACGTCATCCTATCTCTAGGGGTGCGTGCAACTCCTTCCTTCTTTGAGCGATCTTTCAAATCAATGAGTCTCTCGACTATTATGAAATGAGATCAAGGGCCTACTACCGTATACCGGAAATACGGAGTCGACGCAAAAATAAATCAAAGAAGGATCAAGAATAATTTAAACAAAAGCAAAACTAAGTCATAAAAAAAAATAATCTCATCTCAATTCATGGATCATCATGATCAAACGCTAACGGAAGTTTAGCTACGCATAATGAAAATTGAAACGACAATATTGTAGAAAGAGAACATTTTCATTAATTTGAAGAAGAAAAGTACAAGGAAATAAAAAGAGCAATACTATTATACTAAGAACAAGATTGCAATATTTTAAAAAGAAAACTTACAAAACTTGGAAAACTAAAGCAAAAATACAATTCTCTCTTGCTCTCTTACTCTCTTGCTTGCCAAAAGTTCTCCTAAAGCATGAAGCATGGGCTCCTTTTATAGATGGAGGGGAAGATTCTAGAAATAAGAAAAGGAGAGGGGAGACAAGGGGAATTTTGGCCAGCACATGGGAGAAGGGGGATGAATGTATTTAATGGGGAGAGAGGGGAAGGAAGAGAAAGACCACCTCCAATGTATTATTTTAAAGAGGAAAATAAAGAGGAGATGGGGGGATGTATGGGGAATAAAAGAGAGAGAGAGAAGTGAGATTTCATTTAAAAATAGGAGAGAGGAGGGAGGAGGAATTTCGGCCAGCACATGTGCCATGCAAAGGTGGTGGTTTGCATGGTGAATTTCGGCCAACACATGTGGGGGCTGCATGTAGATGGCTTGGGGGCTGCTCCAAATAAAGGGGGCTGCATGTAGAGGTTCGGCCAGCACAAGGGGGCTGCTTGCTTGAGCTCGGGTTGCACCATCCTACAACAAAACAAGTAATTAGTTAATAATAATAATAATAACATAAAATATGACACACATGAGGTAACAACATAAAATAAAAACAAAATAACCTAACAAACATAAAATGACAACCTAACATAACATAATTAAATATAACAAACATTAGATAACCAGCATACAATATAACAAACATTAATTTTATAGGAACTAAAGCAAACATAAAATACAAACATCATTTTTTATATAAAAAACCAAAAGAAAAATAAAACTTTCATAAACATAAAGTAACAACATTAAAATGACAACATAAAGTAAAATAGCCATAAAATGTAAAGAAACTATAATTAAAATATAAGAAAATTGAACTAAAGTAACCAAGAAACGATGACTAAAAGCTAGTCATCAAGGTGCGAGGTCCTACTATGCTACATGGTGACAATGAGAGTGCTCTCAAACTGGTGAACAATCCAGTTTGTCACGCGCGTACGAAGCACATAGAGATTCATCACCATTTCATTTGTGAGAAGGTGTTGGAGGGATCTTTGACTGTGGAGCATGTGCAGAGCAAGGAGAACGTTGCTGACATATTTACTAAGCTGCTGCCGAAGGGACCTTTTGGTCGGTTGCGGATTTTGCTCGGGCTGACTTCGACTTCCCACTTCAAGGGGAAGTGTTAAAGTTTTGAAGTGGAAGTGGAATGGTGCTGGGCGGTCTGTAGGTTGGAGACCGCAGAGACTGCGCGGTCTGCGCTGGTGCTCTGGCCGGTTCTGTCTGGGTGGTCTGATCTAGGAGATCACTGTTTATCCAAGCAGCTCGCGCGGGTTGTTCTGGCGACTTGTTCAAGTCGGCCAGATGTTCAAGTAGGTCTGCCTTCTTGCAGTGACCGGGCGGTCTGACGATTGTTCTAGTCGATCTGGTTTACTGAAGAAGTTCTTTTGCTTTTGCAATAAGACCGGGCGGTCTGTTTTAGGGTGACCGCAGTAACCGAGCGGTTTGTACATAACTGTATGGTTAATAAGGGAGTTGTTTAGCTTTGCTGAGCTCGGATGGCGCAAATCTCGCACACCGATATTGGCGGTAGCTCGACTGCGGCACAAAACTGCAGTGTACCGATCGTTCAAGTAATATAAAACGAGGAGTAAATCCCCGAGTATCGATCTCGGAAGGAGTTTACTTTTGAGGAAGGACTTGAGATCGAAGTCCTTAAGGTCAGATGGATTGCGGGAGGCTTGGTTTGGATTGCGGAAAACAAAATAAAAAGCTATGATTACTCCTATGTAGGCCTTGAGCGCACTGCTTCACCAGGCGGGATGGAAGACTACACGGGCCGCAATGCACCAGATCGCTAGGCGGATGGACGAGTAGGCTCGCGGATGGAGCGAAGAGAATGGCGGAATGAGGGTCGCAAGCACCTCTTCGCAAAGCACACCACTAACAATTGTTAGGGCGGCACAACACAACAAACAATACACACCACAAGGCACACCTCAAATGAAATTATAACAAGATTACTCAATCACATAGACATGATTTCATACTAATGTTAACAAATAAAAGTATACTTCATCAAACATATAAGAAATCCAACTAAACTATCAACTACAAGAGGAGGTGAGTGTGCGAAATCGACCGACTCCAAAATCTTGTTGAGGATTCACGGAAGGAATCGTCGGGTTGTCAATCCACGTCCAAGCTCGGTCCTCAACTGCGTCCGGGGTAGAGAAGGCTGTCACTACCTTCCAGTGGACCCGTCTTCTTCGTGTCACGAACCGGAGGAATGATCACAAGCTGCTCCAATCTTGAAGAAGAAGGCTAGGTTGACTCCCTTCTTGAAGCCCAAGGATGAAGGAGGAGGCCAAGAGGAAGCTCCGGCGACGATTTGGCATTGAAAGCTTGCCCGGAGATCCTCCCTAAGGTGGGCGGCGCTGGAGGAGTCGGAAACTCCCGAAATAGGCGGAAAACGGCGGACTGGAAGTGATCCCGACCTAAAATCGCGCTTGCCTATTTATAGGCTGAGTAGGAAATAAACAACGCGCACGATCAGGCGCACGACCAATGGTCATGCGCGAAGGAATGCCTCTGATCGTGCGCGAAGAACCTGTAGCATAGGCTTGAACTGCAAAATAGCACACGGTCAGCGGCGCACAGCCAGTGGTCGTGCGCGAAGAAGGCCAATGATCGTGTGCCGTCGCTCGATCTGGGGAGGGAATTAACGCACGACCAGTGGTCGTGCGCCTGGTTGTGCGCGAAGGAAAACTCATGACCAGTGGCTTTTTCGACCGAAAATCCCCAAGAACCCATCCCGAGTGACGCACAACCCTTGGACCTGCATGAAAATATACTAGACCACAGGAATACATGAAATCACACCAAAATGGGCATAAATGTGCACTAAGCAATGAAATGGGCAACGTGATCAAATAGAATTGAATATAGGCCTAAAGTGAAGTGCAAGTGCATGAAAACTAGCCCAGATGAGTCCGGAAATCACTATATAAACTGGACTCATCAGGCGGTCTGTTTTGTGAGACCGCTCGCGACCTGATGGGCGATTATTATATCCCAGTTTGTGTGGTGACGACATCCATCTACTCTCCTATAAATAGGGGTGTAGGGCCCATCATTCATAACGAGAACTGTAAGAACCAAAGTTGGCTTGATTGTGCCGGTCTCATTTTGAGGTCGTGCGGTCTGAGTATTTGCCTGACCGGTTTGTTTGTTCGCAGGTTAGCGACTAGCATCTCGCGGTCAGCTTTCTCCTTTCTTCCGGCTTTGAATAAACCAGTCCGGACGGACTGTGTTTAGGTGTTCTTGGACTGTGCAGTGAAATCAGATGATCAGGCGGTCTTAAGTGGCCAGGCGATCTTGAGTTGTGGTCTCTAGCAGGAAGCAGGTTCTTTGTTCAGAGTTCGCAGGTTCTCCTGTGATCTGGAGACCGTGCGGTCAAAGTAATCAAGAAGTGTGAACTTGTTGTTTTCAACAGTTGATTAAGCTGCAGGTTGGGCGGTCTGTGGTTGCGGTCTGACAGGTACGACTTGTGATCTGTTCGCGTGGTCTTAGAGGTTATTCATCTGGCTTGTGTTCGCGTGGTCTGGCGGTCTCAGGTGGTCAAGTTGTCAGCAGCTTGTATTTTGTGTTTTGTGCTTCTCTCCTCTGTGATTCTTATGAATCATGTCTCGCCATGTATACCTCGAATTGTAAAGAGATAGTTAGTACCATAACACTATTTAGTCTTCCCATTGTCATTGTTGTGCTACACTTGTGGAAGGTTTTGTGAAGTGTGTTCCGCATTTTATTTCACCTCCGAACCTCAAGTTTTTTAACAATAATGATTATGTACAACTCGTATTCGATGAGGGGGCCAAAGGCTAGTTATAGGCCTCCTAGGACTCCGAAGGCCGATCATTCAAATGGAAGTACGTAACCCAGAACAGATGGAGCTCATCTAGAGCTTGGCAGTTGTACTCATCAACTACCCGATGAGCTCCTTCATAGATCTCTAGCGAGCTCGCTTAACACTCCATCTCGGCTTTGACCTCTCTTCCTCGATGACCTCCAGTATAATGAGCTCAGCTCTGGCAGCTTTTCCCTCTCAAGTTTGGCTCTGGTGACCTCACCCTCATCATAGGTGAGAGGTGGCTATTCACATATCATCCCCTAGATTGCCTATAACTAAGACCACATGCCACAAGCAGAAGGCACGTTGAACGCCCCCCCCCCCTAAGGTTCCCCTAAACACCAGTGCTCACCTATTTTGTTCCTAGCTCAGCTTTGGCATTTAGAGGGGAATTTTCTATAAAATTCCAGATGTGTCGTAGGACCTCCTCACTACAGCACGCGATCCTCATTTATAGGTAATCAAAAGTTTCTTTCTTCTTCTTAAATGAGGTACAGGCTTTGCACGCTCTACTATGGGAGAGCCCCTTTGCCCGGGGTCTCCGGCTTATCCGCACTGGGCTGTTGTGTTGCCCTCTGCTCGACTGTTATCTTATATTGTGAGTTAGTTCGAGATAATATTCCAAGAATCTAATGAGAAGACCTTGCCGGATAAGGCGCTCGATCTTTTCCTTCAACCGGTTGCAGCCTTTGTTCTTGTGGCCATGCCCGCGATGGAAGTCACAGTAGTGTGATTATTTTCCATTATTCTGTATGAATGGCTCAGGTCTGTGAAGCAAATCATTATTGTGGATGACAAGGAGCACATTGGTTCTGGTGGTGTTCAAGGGAGTGTAGTCCTGATACTGACAAGTTCTTTGGATTCAGTGGGGATTGTCGCGATGCTCGTCGCTCATCTTGGGAACCAATAAAAAATCCTGGTCCCTCTTTCTCTTTGAGCTTCCTTCAAACTATTGTCGGTGTGCTTTGATTACTTCTTCTGCCACAATCCGAGTGACGACTCGGTTAACAAGGTAGGGGTAGCTGGGCACTATTTCTCTCATCAACGTCGAGTAAAATTTACCTGGTCGAAGCCCTCTGAGGAAAACCTCACGCAAGAGCTCGGTGTCAACCCCCAGAATTTGTTTGCGCCTCTATAATGTAGCGGCGGAAGAATTACTTGAGTGAATCCACCTTGATCTGCTGGATCCAAGAGAGGTGTGAGGGGTCATGAACGATCCACCGACTAGAGATAAACTGACCTGTGAACAATCAGCTAACTCTGCAAAGTTATTGATTTTTCCTCTTTTAGGGAATGGAACCAGGTGCGAGCTTGTCTCTTCAAAGTCACCGAGAATAGTTGACACAAGAGCTGGTCTGGAGCATTGTAAATTTGCATGATAGTTGCGAAGTGGCTAACATATTCTAGAGGGTATCCCAACCCATTAAAACTCTGAAAGATGGGGATCTTGAACCCAGACGGAACGGGATGTACCAGAACCAGTGGAGCTAATGGGGAGATGTGGTGAATTGGGCATCGCAAATTTGTGTCTAAGTTCCCCCCAAGACTGTATTCCTCCTCACAAATGAGTCTCTTGTCGGCCTGGTCGACATATTCTTCAGAGTGGATGGGTTCATCAGCGCGCGCCCATAAAGGCCTCCAGGGAGTGAGGCATGCGCATAGCTGGCAGCATCAGATAGCTCGTCTGTGATGGGGTCTTCCAATCTGTCATTTGCTTCTGGAAAGGTGTGGTTTGGGACCAGCGACGGTTGCTCATCGGGGGCGATGACTAGGCTGGGGGCATGGGAGGCCTCCATATCCCTAAGCAAAGTGAGCACCTCAGTTTGCCGCTCCTCCATTAAGCACATGCGCTCTTCAACAACATTGTTGACACCACCAAAGCTTCTTTGAGAAATAGAATATTGTTGATGAGCGAATTTGCGGGAGCTTGGGTGGTACATCCCTCATGGACATCCTTGTTGGCATCACATGAGCTTCTTCTTATCATTGTTGTTAGTTAAGAGCACTTGCATTGAATAGACGTAGTCTTTAGAAATTCTTCAGAGCTTTTGGGAACACCTTTCCATAGACGACATCAAACTGCCGCGGGTTTCTTAGCACTCTTTCGGTATGGAGAATCGAACTGTCTTAGCTCGAGAGTGAGCCAAGCGTGGAAATAGTTAAAAGAGAACCAACAGTAGAGACGGCAAGACTTTTTTATGTGAAAAAATCCGGAAAGATAAAAAACAACATAGTCGGTTAGGTGTCGAACAAATCCAGTAATTAGCTTGAGGTTACAGATGTTAGGTGTTGGATCGATAGGCGCCCTTAGAGAGGGGGGGGGTGAATAAGGGAATAAAAATTCTTTTTATAATTTTAAGGAAATTACTAAATTGCTTAGGAATAAATGAGAGCAAAATAACAATTTAGCAAAAAGTAATTTGCAATAATAAAATTTACGCCAAATGAAAGAAATCAAGTAACACAAATAGAGACATGATTGTATTATATAAAAAAGTGTTTACATAAATGTAACACCCTGCCATTATAAATAATATAACAGTAGGTCCGGCCGGGACCCCACGCCATATAAAACACACTAGCTAGGTGTTATAAGGTGATACACAGAAAATAACTACACGAGAGTACTCAAAGCGTAAGCGGAAGTATTTGATTTAAACATTTCTCTTAGAACTGTCCACTATCTTGGGAAGGAAATAATATGTAGAGTTACAGCCTTAAGGCCTTACATTCCAAAATGCACAAAACTCCATAAACATACATCAGCACGTAGGTCGGCAATACATGAAAAGCCGAAAAGGGGGCTGGCCTTCGAGGTCCAACTCAGCAACGGGCAACCAACTGCTATTTTCCGCTCGGCTCACCAGCACCTGCAACCAACATCCAATAAGAGGTAAATGAGGGTCAGCTATGAGCTGACCACAAACCGCGTAACGACCCCCCCGACCATCTAGCTGGCTCAGGGGCGAGTCACCACTAACCTGCAAGCAAGCCGTACATGCAATATGAAATCAAAAGAAAGTGCAACTACACTACATAGGGTGAGGTTTCAAGGACAATCAATCTTCTAGGTGTAACATCAAATAAAGTTGAACCTACGCATGCACATGATGTTAGTTGGGTTCACCCGAAGGTTCCCCACAACCGCCTAAGCAATGCATGAGGCTAACATAACATCAATCCATAAATCACAACCCTGGGTACTCACGACCGCATGTAATGGGCTAAGCTAAAGAGCTTAGTAATCACTTGAGCATTTTACCTATCAGAGAAAACTCTCCCAAACAGGTCTATCCCATGATCACACGGCGTCCCGGGGTTTCCCCCTCTCGCCGATCTACATGGTGCGGGTTCGGTACAAGCTTATGCTCGTCGCTCAAACCATCGCGTTAACATCACGATGCGGGTGTAGCTTTACCTCGGCCCGTTCGCTAACAAACACCAAAGGGTGTCATCAATCAACAAGCTACGCAACTAATCCAAACAAGGGCTTAGGATTCACTAGCACAACAATGAACGAGGTACAAGATGACTCACTTTGAATTTCATGGTGAAGGTTTATATTCAACCACTACTAAAGCATGGGGATTCTCTTAGGGTCTCAAAAGATGCCTAATCTTAAGTCCGCAATACGATAGTCGATCTCACGGAGTCATTCTCCGACACGCATTCTAGGCTTAACCTAAATGCAATGTCACAATTCAAGCATCACCGATTCGGGCTCACGACCGCGAATAGGCTTCACACAAAATGCCTAAATCCGTACGTCTACCGGATTTCTACATGCAAATATGCTGGGGACGGACACAATCAACCCCGAGTTCCGAAGAACTTAAAGAAATCCTACACTTCACCCATTTGGTGAAAGGGATGCCTTATGCAAGCATAGAAAAGTCATGAGAGGACCAAAAACACGTCCTAAGACTGGGAGGAAGGATTGTTACCCTTGCAGCTTTCTTTGATGCCATAGATTTGAGATTTCACTCGGATAAAAAGAACCGCAACAGGCTGCTCTTTCCAGATCTGAAAATAGTTCGTGATTCGGAACTCCGAAGCTCCGACAATGGCGGAAGATGCCTTCTTCTTTTTCCTCGCTGGTCACAACTTTTCTTGGCTTGGAGAGAGAACGTATAGGTAAGAATGATCTGAAACTTCTCTCCCAAGCCTCCTTAAAGGGTTTCGAATTAATCCTAGCCGTCCGATTTGGTTTTCATCAAGATCGTAGTCACACGGACTTAGAAATTTCTGTCAAAAACCCGAAAAAAGTCGAAACAGTTGAAAATACAGCTTTCTGTCCGTATTCGACGAATGACATGGAAGATTCAGCTATATTCATTAGACGAATTTTGCAATATGCATTAGACTAATTCGGCTATATGCATTAGACTAATTCGGCTATATGCATTAGACTAATTCGGCTATATGCATTAGACTAATTCAGCTATATGCATTAGACTAATTCGGTTATATGCATTAGACTAATTCAACTATATCCATTAGACTAATTCAGCTATTAGACTAATTCGGCTATATGCATTTGACTAATTTGGCTATATGCATTAGACTAATTCAGCTATATGCATTATACTAATTCGGCTATATGCATTAGACTAATTTGGCTATATGCATTAGACTAATTCGGCTATATGCATTAGACTAATTCGGCTATATGCATTAGACTAATTCGGCTATATGCATTAGACTAATTCGGCTATATGCATTAGACTAATTCGGCTATATGCATTAGACTAATTCTGCTATATCCATTAGACAAATTCTGCTATATCCATTAGACTAATTCTGCTATATGCATTAGACTAATTCTGCTATAACCATTAGACTAATTCTATTCTATCCATTAGACTAATTCGGCTATATTCATTAGACTAATGCCGCTAAAGCCTTTAGACTAATTTTCATAGAAATGGACGAATTTCGGCTAGCTCGCAACACATGAAGTTTTGGGGTGTTACAACTCCACCTCCCTTAAAAAAATTTCATCCCGAATTTACGAAAACAATAGCAGCCAATTTAAAGGGTAAATTACCTGAGAGAAATAGCTCGGGATACTCCGCAAGCATCGTTTGCTCCCTTTCCCAAGAGATCTCCTCTCTCCCGCAATTATTCCAACAGACCTTACCACCTGAATGGACTTGTTCTACAACTGCTTCACTTTGGTGTCTTCAATGCAAATGGGCTTGACTTTCGT
Organism: Dactylorhiza incarnata; assembly: GCA_033032865.1. Classification (NCBI taxonomy): domain Eukaryota; kingdom Viridiplantae; phylum Streptophyta; class Magnoliopsida; order Asparagales; family Orchidaceae; genus Dactylorhiza; species Dactylorhiza incarnata. The sequence continues at coordinate 3,529,360 of JAWHQI010000213.1, forward strand.
CGCTAGCCCACCATCTACCGACACTTTAGTGACCGAAATAACAAGATTAGGCTCTTTCACAGCCTTCCGCAACACAAGGATATGAAATACATCATGCAGCCTGCTCAGCTCCGCAGATAGAGCAAGCCGGTAGGCAGCTTCACCAATGCGCTCCACGATCTCAAACGGTCCTAAGTACCTCAGACTTAGCTTTTTCAAGCGTCAGATCCTCGATACTCCTTTGAACGGTTTGATCTTTAGGTAAACCCAATCACCAATAGCGAACTCGATGTTCCGGTGATTTGCATTGTAATACTTTGCCTGCCTATCCTGGGCAATGAGCAACCGCTCTCGTATTGCCCGGATTTATGTATTTGCTTCATCCATGTCCTTGCGTTTCAACAACTTCGTGTCGCCCATTTCAGCCCAAGCCAACGGTGTACGACATTTTCTACCATAAAGAGCCTCGAAAGGTGCCATCTTTCTATTTGTTTGGTAGCTGTTATTGTAGGCTAACTCAATCATATTGAGACGATCTTCCCATCTCTTTCCGAAAACTAGGGCGCACATCCTTAGCATGTCTTCCATCGTCCTATTGGTCCTTTCAGTCTGTCCATCCGTTTGTGGGTGGAAGGCCATGCTAAATCTTAGCTTGGTACCCAATAATTGATGAATCAGCCTCCAATCGTTTGATGTGAACCGCCCATTACGATCACTAACGATGCTACGGGGAATCCCGTGCAATCGTATGATGTTATCAATATATAACTTTGCTAGCTTTCCCACAGAATCATCCTTCCAGTTCGGAATGAAGTGCGATACTTTCGTCAAACGATCTACGATCACCCAGATGGCGTCGTTTTCATTTTGTGATCTCGGCAATCCGTGCACAAAATCCATCGAAATATCTTCAAACTTCCATTCCGGAATCGGCAAAGACTTCAGAAACCCACCAGGTCTTTGACATTCGGCCTTCACCAACGCGCAAGTATGGCACTTGGCCACGTAGAGGGCAATTTCTTTCTTCATACCCGGCCACCAGAAGAGTTTATTCATATCCATGTACATTTTTGTGCTCCCCGGATGGATCGAGTACTTGGTATGATGAGCCTCGTACATCAATTCCGCCCGTAATGTACCAACATTCGGGATGCACAATCTGCCATTTTTCCACATAAGACCATCTTCGAAGGAGAAATCAGCGTTTGACCCATCGACGGTCTCCACTTTATATCATTTCATGCTCGTATCCAGCTCCAATGCTTGACGAACTCGGTCGGCCAGGTCATATTGAACCTCCGTCCAGTTCAAGCACGCTGAAGGAGACGCTCTCCTATCGACACAAATGATCTCCATGGCTTCTAGCTCGCGGATTAGACGCTCATTATGCATCAGAATCCAATTAGCTTGTGTCGGAGCCTGACGAATCGAATGTCGAAGGTGTAGTCCCTAAGGAACTCCATCCACCTCCTTTGTCGAATATTCAACTCCTTTTTATCTAGCAGGTACTTGAGGCTTTTGTGATCCGTAAAGATGTTAATCTTCACGCCATATAAGTAGTGCCTCCAGAGTTTAAGAGCGAATACCACGACCGCTAGCTCCAAATCATAGACCGGGTAGTTCCTCTCATGTACCTTTAATTGACGGGAGCCATAGGCAATTACCTTACCGAATTGCACTAAGACGCAACCCAAGCCACTCCCCGAGGCATCACTATATATTTCGTAGCCCTACGTTCCATATGGCGAGCATAGAATGGGCGCCATAGTCAGACGGCTCTTCAGCTCCTCAAATGCTTATGCGCACTCAGGCGACCAGTCGAACTTGTGATCTTTCCTAGTCAGTTTAGTGAGAGGAAGTGCAATCCTCGAGAAGTTCTCCACAAAGCGCCTATAATAGCCGGCAAGTCCTAAGAAACTTCAAACTTCCGCTACATATTTCAATATAGGCCAAGCTCGAATTGCTTCTATCTTCGACGGATCAACCGCGATTCCATCCCCATTAACAACATGACCCAGGAACGCTACTGGCGATAGCCAAAATTCGCACTTGGAGAACTTGGCATACAGTTGACTCCTCAGGGTGCTCAAGACTATGTGCAGAGCTCTGCATATTCCTCCTCCGAGTGAGAGTATACCAAAATGTCATTGATGAAGACGATCACAAATTGATCCAAATACTCTCGAAACGTTCTATTCATCAAGTCCTTGAATACCGATGGTGTATTAGACAGACCGAACGGCATAACCATGAACTCATAGTGCCCCAAGCGAGTACTGAATGCTGTCTTTGGAATGTCACAATCCCTTATACGAAGTAGATAATAGCCGGACCTTAAGTCTAGCTTAGAGTATACCGTCGACCCAACCAGTTGGTCGAATAAGTCATCGATTCTCGGAATCGTATAACGGTTCTTCTCGGTCAGCTTATTCAACTCTCGATAATCAATACATAGACGTAAGCTCCCGTCCTTCTTTTTCACAAAGAGGACTGGTGCACTCCATGGTGATGAACTTGGACGTGCGTAGCCTTGCTCTAGTAGCTCTTGCAACTGAAACTTAAGCTCTTCCAATTCCTTTGGCGATATCCGGTACGGCGAGCATGCTACAGGCTTGGCACCTGACACCAGCTCAATACAAAAATCAATCTCTCACTGAGGTGGAGCCCCAGGGAGTTCGTTAAGAAACACATCGACATACTCTACTACAACTGGGACATCACATAATCTGCGCTTTGGCTTCGAAGCCTCCAACAAAGTGAAGAACAACTCTGAGAGGACCCAGCGCAACCAACTACACCAAAAGCCCGGACTGTTGGTGAAGGCGCAACTTGATCTTTATATCAATGGAAGGGCGCTACGGGTCAAGTGAGGAGACGCTGGACCCAACAATCCCCCCCCCCCCCCCCAGCGTCCAGCACGACCCGCAATTCAGAGGTGCTCCACATGGCCCGCAGGCTCAGAGGTGGATTGACACATGGCTGCGGCCGCCTGACCCACCGGGACCCACACAGGTAGAGAGAATTTCAGGAATTATCAGCGCCCCCCCGGTCTCGAACCCGCAACCTGCTTTGATACCAATTGAGAGGACCCAACGCAACCAACTACACCAAAAGCCCGGACTGTTGGTGAAGGCGCAACTTGATCTTTATATCAATGGAAGGGCGCTACGGGTCAAGTGAGGAGACGCTGGACCCAACAAACTCCGCGCCCTAACCACCTAGAGAGCAGACATCAGTGTCTTGCTCGCTCCTCGCATGCCCGCAAAAGTGGTTTCGTCTCCGGTGTTCTTTCCCAAAGTGATCTCCTTTGAATTGTAGTCTATGCAGGTCGCTGCTCCGAGAGCCAGTCCATGCCGAATATTACGTCAAATTCAGCTAACCGTAATAACGATGCTTCCAAGTTGAAGTCTTGATTTCCCATCCGCACCTTCACACGACTCTTCCTATCCGCACTCATGCGAGATCCATTGGGTAGCATTACTTCCAATCTATCCACTACTAAGGTAGATGGCACTCCGATTCGCACCACGAATTCCTCAGACAGAAAAGTGTGCGATGCACCCGTATCAAATAGAGCTCTTGCCGGATAGTTGAAGATTAGGACGAAGCATAATTGTACACAAGTAAAGTATATAGTCACGCAACATTATGAATTATATATTGTTGTAAAAGCTAACTTCTAATTCATACCTGTGACGACATCAGATTGTCGTATGGCTTCTTGCTGACCAAGCGAGTAAACTCTCGGCTGGGTCGGAATTTGCTGGGAAGCAGAAGACTCCACAGCTTTGCCTTTTTTTTTGCATGACCTGCAGCACGAGCATAGTCCATCACTTGGTTCTCTGGCCTCGGAAGACCACTTCGACACGCACATGCCTTATGCCCCACCTTCCCACAAGTGAAGCATGTCACAGGACCATGTGCTGTCATAGCTCCTGATATATTAGAGCGAGTTGGCTCCACAGACTTGAACTTCCTTTTGTTCCTCCTGAACTCAAATTTGGACTGAGAGGCCGGCACATGAAATTCAGGTTTCTTGGCCACGCCCTTTGCTTGCACTCTCTTCATGTCCAATTCCAGAGATCTAGCAGTTTGCACCATCACATGGAAACCAAAAGTCATTGGGCCTGCAAGGAGCAGCCTCAACTCATCTCGAAGGCCTTCATAAAACTTGTTCGTCTTCGTTTCCTCATCTTCCACCAAAGACCCCGCATAGCGGCCCAGTCTAGTGAACTCATTCAAGTACTCGTCCACCGAGTTATTGCCTTGAGTTAACTTCAAGAATTGGTTCAGCAACGCAATGCGCTGGGCAGAGGGAATATATCTCTGATGAAATGACTTTGAGAACTCCGCCAAAGTGATCTCGGTAATATCCTTACCTCCAAACTTATGCACTTCCTGTTCGGCCCACCAAAGCTCTGCTTCTCCATTAAGGAGGAAGGTGGCTAGGGTGACCACCATAGCTTCTTCCGTTGTTGTCGCCTTTAGAGTTTTCCTAACTGTTGACAGCCAGTCCTCCACCTCCGTTGGGATCCAGTCCCCAAAAAGGTTGGAAGATGGAAACTTAGAAAGTGTTGAAGTTGTTGATCACGTGCTCGCGCAACAGCTACTCGCTCTAATCGACGTTCCACCCTTGGCTCCACCACAGGTTCCACTGCAGCCACTGGCACAAGGGTCTCCACCCTCGGTTCCACCGCAGGTTCCAATGCAGCAACTGCCTCTGGGGCCATATCCGGAGTAGTCGTAGCAGACTGTGCAAGCCTTTGAGGTTGAGTGTTGATCATCACGAAGATATCTTTGGCGACTAATCTGATCATCTCAGCCGAAGGAGTGGTCTCTGGCACCTTAGCTGAAGGAGTGGTTGTTGGCACCTCAGCCGGTACACTACTTTCAGCGGTGTTACGGGGTTGAGACCGCCCCGCACCACTCCTAGTCACCTATAATCGTGCAAGACACAATTTAGTGATCGAAAACATAGCTAACAACAATCATGGAACGCTCAGGTTCTGCAAACAAGTATGTTTTTCCCTTCCTAAGTGGACATTCTTATTAGTTTTTTTGTCGTTCTAGGTGAGCGCACATCCCGTGCACACCAACCCTTAAATGGAATTCGTCCCGAATACGCAAAACTATGGATCAACATGCTAAGTCCGATACCAAATTGTAACACCCTGCCAGTATAAATAATATAACATTAGGTCTGACCGGGACCACACGCCATATAAAACACACTAGCTAGGCGTTATAAGGTGATACACAGAAAATAACTACACTAGAGTACTCAAAGCGTAAGCGGAAACATTTGATTTAAACATTTCTTTTAGAACTATCCGCAATCTCGGGAAGGAAATAATATGTAGAGTTACGGCCTTAAGGCCTTATATTCCAAAATGCACAAAACTCCATAAACATACATCGGCACGCAGACCAGTAATACATTAAAAATAGAAAAGAGGGCTGGCCTTCGAGGGACAACTCAGCAACGGGAAACCGACCGCTATTTTCCGCTCGGCTCACCAGCACCTGCAACCAACATCCAATAAGAGGTAAACGAGGGTCAGCTATGAGCTTACCACAAACCGCGTAACGACCCCACCCCCCCGGCCATCTAGCCGGCTCAGGGGAGAGTCACCGTTAACCTGCAAGCAAGCCGTACATGCAATATGAAATCAAAAGACAGTGCAACTACACTACACAGGGTGAGGTTTCAAGTACAATCAATCTTCTAGGTGTAGCATCAAATAAAGTTGAACCTAAGCATGCACATGATGTTAGTTGGGTTCACCCGAAGGTTCCCCACAACCGCCTAAGCAACGCATGAGGCTAACATAACATCAATCCATAAATCACAACCGTGGGTACTCACGACCGCACGTAACGGGCTAAGTTAAAGAGCTTAGTAATCGCTTGAGCATTTTACCTATCGGAGAAAACTCTCCCAAACAGGTCTATCCCATGATCACATGGCGTCCCAAGGTTTCCCCCTCTCACCAATCTGCATGGTGCGGGTTCGGTACAATCTTATGCCCGTCGCTCAAACCATCGCGTTAACATCACGATGCGGGAGTAGCTTTACCTCGGACCGTTCGCTAACAAACACCAAAGGGTGTCATCAATCAATAAGCTACGCACCTAATCCAAACAAGGGCTTAGGCTTCACTCGCACAAGGAGGTACAAGCTGACTCACTTCGAATTTTGTGGTGAAGGTTTGTATTCAACCACTACCAAAGCATGGGGCTTCCGTTAGGGTCTCATTAGAAGCCTAATCTTATGTCCCGCAATACTATAGTCGATCTCACAGAGTCATTCTCCGGCACGCATTCTAGGCCTAACATAAATGCAACGTCACAATTCAAGCATCACCGATTCGGGCTCACGGTCGTGAATAGGCTTTACACAAAATGCCTAAATCCGTACGTCTACCATATTTCTACATGCAAATATGTCGGGGACGGACACAATCGACCCGGAGTTCCGAAGAACTTAAGGAAATCCTACACTTCACCCATTTGGAGCTTTCTTCGGCACAAGAGATCTGAGATTTCACTTGGATAGAAAGAACCGCAACGGGCTGCTCTTTCAAGATTTGAAAACAGTTTGCGATTCGGAGCTCCGAAGCTCCGACATTGGCGGAAGATGCCTTCTTCTTCTTCCTCGCTGCTCACAACTTTTCTCAGCTTGGAGAGAGAACGTATAGGTAAGAATGATCTAAAACTTATCTCTCAAGCCTCCTTAAAGGGTTTCGAATTAATCCTAGCCGTCCAATTTGGTTTTCATCAAGATCGTAGTCACACGGACTTTGAAGTTTCCGTCAAAAACCCATAAAAATCGAAACAGGCGAAAATACAGCTTTCTGTCCGTATTTGACAAATGTCATGGCAGATTCGGCTATATCCATTAGACAAATTCAACTATATCCATTAGAATAATTCAGCTATATGCATTAGACTAATTTGGCTATACGCATTAGACTAATTCGGCTATATGCATTAGACTAATTCGGCTACACGCATTAGACTAATTCGGCTATATGCATTAGACTAATTCGGCTATATCCATTAGACTAATTCGGCTATTAGACTAATTCGGCTATATGCATTAGACTAATTCGACTATATGCATTAGACTAATTCGGCTATATGCATTAGACTAATTCGGCTATATGCATTATGTTGGAACATGGTCTTCCGCATCTCCTATGTTTGAGAATAATAAATCCTATGTGTATTTGATCTTGTGTGTTTAAGTGTGCAGGATAACAAGTCCACATGACTCGAGGATAACATAAGAAAGTTGCGCCAAAATTTGAAGCCAAAATTCCAACATGCCTGCTAGCACCGGCGCTAGCGCTAGCTCTGATTTGAGAAAATTTCAGAACAGTTATGGAAGGTGCTAACGCCAGGCGATAGCAGCTAACACAGGCGGTAGCAGCTAGCGTAGGCAGTATCTACTAGCACTGGCGGTAGCGAAAGCACAAGAGGAAGGCGGTCGACTTGCTTAAAATGAAGGATTCTCATGCGGAGAATATTGCCTAATCTGGGATAGCGCCGACGATAGCGATAGCGCAGGCGCTAGCTCCAAGGATATAAAAAGTACCGCTTGGATCCGTCTTATTCATCCTCTTGAGATCCTAAATTCTAGAGCTTCGTTCCACAACATAGAGAGGACGATTCAGAGAGATACTCCCACAAATATATGAAGGCTTAAGGAGATCCGTGGAGAAGATTTCAACACGCATCATCGTCGTGATGAAAGACCGCATCGACTACGAGCATACTCTGTGGATCTTCGTCTACTTCTCCAAGAGATCCATATAGGGATTTTTTTATATTGTTGTCGTTATGTCATTTATCCATCTCTTTTAAATCGTGTAGTAAATTCGCCTCGTGTTGGCGACTAGGTCTGGGTAGGACTTGAGGCAGAAATTCGCCTCGTGTTGGCGACTAGTTCTAGGGTGTAGGTTTAGGGGGTGCTCGAGGCCATATCCGGGGAAGGGTTGGCTAGAGAGGCTTGAGGCTGTATCCGAGAAAGGATCAGCTAAAGCCAACCGGTTCATTGGGATACGAGTCGGTATAGAAAACAAAAAAGAGTCTTTCATATTTCGCTTTGATTTCTAGCGTCATTGAAATCGAATTTTGTAATCAATTTTATTAATAATAATCATGTCTATCTTTGTGTAATAAAATTGATTTGATCTTCATTTCTCTAAATTGTTTACTATCCTCTCCTTCATTATAAAACAATTTAGATCTTTATTCAAAATCACTATTTTGATCTCTTATTATTTCAAGTATTCCAAAATATAATATAAGTTTTTAAAACCCATATTCACCCCCCCCCCCCTCTAAGGGCGCCTACCGATCCAACAACTGGTATCAGCACGGTTTTATTCCAATCGGCTTAAGAACCAGGAATAATGGCGTCTCATGATCTCGCTTCTATTAGTGGGGTAAATTTTTATGAAGAAGAAAATCTCTTAAACCACCTTTATTCGAAGGGAGAAATTATAAAAGGTGGAAATTTGTAATGGAAAAGTTTATTCAATTTTTTGATATCAATGCATGGGATATAACGATAGTTATACCAGTAGATGAATCAAATAAATAGGAACGTCATCTAAATGCAAATGCTTTAAATAGTATTTTCTGTGCCTTATCTCACGAAATTTCAAAATTAATATATTGTTTTTCTAGTGCATACAAAGTATGGAAATTTCTTGAAGAAATGTATGATTCTCCATCTGCAGGTATGGAACAAATGCAAGAAGAGGAGAACATTCAAGATTGCACAAATGGTAAAGAAAGCTCTTCTCATGATGGATTAATGGAGTGCACATCAAATGGAAAAGAAGAAATCCCATCATTGGAAGAGGAATGCCAAATAGATGAAGACAACAAAGAAAATTCGTGCTCAAATCTCACAGCATCCAAAAGCACTGTAAGGAAATCAAATCCTCTTATTGTTTGCAATTCTATTTCTACTTTACAATTGCTATAAATTACAAAGCGCAAAATTAAGAAATTAAAAAATGCGAATTGCAAATTGCGCTTAGAAAATAAAAATTTAAAAGCAAGAGTTAAAGTAGAATCAAATTCTTATTTATCTAGCTTTACCCATGTCACCTCAATTGATAATACAAAACCTTATTTTGATTTTAATGATATTAAAGAAAAATTTTAGGAACTTGAAAAAGAAATTATTTGTATAAAAGAACATAATGAAAAATTATTTTTAGAAAATTCATCTTTGAAAAGTGATTGTGCTACGTGCCAAAATTATAAAATTGAAATCAAAGAGATGGACGAAGCATTTGAGGAATTTAGAAATGACTATCAAAATCATATTGACTCTATTGTGTCTACTCTTAAAAATAGCACAATAGCTTAATTATAATAAAGCTAGGCATAATCTAAAGATCAAGAATGATGAATTAAAATAAAAAATCAACTTGCTTATGAAAATTATAAATACAAATTCTCAATATCAAGCTATTTCTAAGAACAAGTTGAATATGAAGATGAATATCTTAAATAAGCCTAATAATGGGAGTAAGAAACACAAAGTGTTTGTAAATCAAAATCAAAATCGTCATTATTTACAAAATCATGTTTCTCCCAACTCAAAATTAAAATTGCACAAATTTCCTATGAACAATACTTTTAATAATCATTACAATCATAATCATCAATATAAAGATTATCACAATGGAAATTTGACATATAAGAATAACATTAAACTAAAGTTTGAATGGAGGCACAAAATTAAAAATGAAACATTAACTTCACATGAAAGGATCCATTCATCCTAACTACCCACAAACATACACGATATATTTGGCTACCCAAAGGAACCACCACACTTGGTCCTCTTTGGATACCTAAACCTCTTATTCATTAGGTATCACCAAATGCATGAAGTGGAATATTTTCAAAATGAAATATACAATTTTCTACTTCACGATATGCTTTAATGACTTTTAATTTTTCTTTTTGTTTTCTTATTTTTTAAGCTATCATGTAATGGTCATCTTATATATTATTGGAAATATGATTTTATCTCTTAAAACTTAATGAGTTTATAAATCAAATTAATCAAAATTCATAAAAATATTTTTTTATTTTGATGACCTATCTCTCATTCTATATTCATTGCCTATATATATCATATAGTATTCATATAAATTGAACTATAAATTTGCTATAAGATATGTTAATTAAATCAAGATTAGTCTATTAAACTCTATAGCCCACATCAACCAAATTAGAGAAATAACATGATCTAAAAGAAAGATCAAGATCTAAAAGAAAGCTCAATTATCAATATGTTTTTGTTTGAATTATATGATGACAATTGATATTATAATTACATATCATGGTTTTTGTATTATGTATGTATTGTGATTTATGTCAAGTTTAGACCTTAGAATCATCTTGATATCAACAAGATCAAATCAAATAGAATCTTCACTTCATTGTAGGTCTATAAGTTGAAACACTATCAAACTTTGGCATAACATTAATCTCAAATTTATCACACTAACATTGTCACCTAAAGAATATTTGTGTCTATGTTAGGCTTTATATGTTTACCAAGATATATAGGCTGGGTACTTTTATCTAAGGCTTATCCATGATATTCTCTGCAAGAACATCATCACGTACTAATCATTCAAATCACGTTTATTTGGCCTATTCAAACTGATATCTCGTGCTTATATTTCCTATCATTTTCAACATACATTATATTGATAAATATAAGTATTAGAAAAATCAAAATGAAGATATAAGAAAATATATATCATGGCATGGTCATCTAATATAATATTTGAAATTTGATTTTGTCCCCTAAAAGCCTAAATGAAGTTTGCAAACCAAATTAAATCAAAAGTAAAAGTCAATTTTTCACTTATAAATGACCAATCTATTATCAATAAAATCATGCATATCTATTTTGTTCAATCATGTCTTCTTTGTTTGCATATCCTATAATATTAAGCTTAAATGGTTGTGCAAAACTCAAGAATTAAGGTTTAATGAATATGGAGCTTTAATGAATATGAAACTCATGTTCTAAAATTTTAACTTCCACAACCTTTTGCAATTTCTTCTCGTCTCTTCACTTCATTAGACAAACCTTACATTGCACAAACATAATTAAGCAAAATCGGAAGTGAAATTGAAGAAAATCTAGGCTATATGATTAAAATAAGCACTCTCTGTGAGCTAACACAGGCGCTAGGACCTAGCGCCGGCGCTAGCTCAAGTGTCTGATTTTCTATAATTTTAAAATTTTGAAAAATCACTCAAAATATATTATTTTATATGTACTACTCATTTTTGCATTTCTGCCTATAATTGATTTTTAAAAAATTAAAATACAAAATTACAAAAGCCAAATTACAAAAAAATATTTTTCTTACTGTGGTTATTTGTTTAATTTCTATTTTTATATGCAAAAATAAAATACAAAAATATAAAATAAAAACAAGTATCAACAAGTATTTTTTGAACTTAAATTTTCTATTTACATGTATCTTGCGAAAGGGAGATTTGGGCTATCATCCCATCACATCTTCTAGTATCGGGCGAACCTCTCACAGGGTAGACCTCGGGAAGTCCAAGATCAAATTATAAGAGTTCAAACTTTAAATCAAAATTTTATTCAAAAAATATCAAAATACTGTATGGACTTCATTGAAAATCAAGCATGATTTAACCCATCATTTAGACCTTCTACAATGTTACAATTCATCTTTTCAAATACTTTGAACATTGTTTTTATCATGCTTTGATATATCTACTCATTTGTGCATCAAATTGTATTGTAATAGTTGTGTAGAACTAAGCGTAGCATGCCTCTAAATATGAGTAAATGCTTTATGGTTGATAATGATACTAATTCACTCACTTATTTTTGCAAAGTCTGCATGTGCTTTAATCTAAGAATGTTTTCTTGTGTATTGTAATTGTGCAACGAATTAAATTTGCACAAGTATCTTACCTACACTACTTTTATTTGCACTCTTAAAAATTAAGAAATGTGGTTGTGCTTTCAAATTACATTGGTTTGCAAAACAAGTGTATTCGGAGACTTTTGTACAAAAATAATCATGAAATAAATTGACAAAGGTAACTCCACCAAGCACTACTTAAACCTCCTGATAAGTCTTAATAAACATTGTGAGGTTGAGCACCTTGGAAAGAATAGTAAAGTATCTTGTGCAAACCATCATTTTTACACCACTTATTCTTTAGTACACCGGATCACAAAAAATATATATATTAAAAATAAAGTGTGTGATCCCCCAAGCACTACTTTGCACCCTGATAAGTCTTAATGAGCATTGTGTGTGCAAAGCACCTTGGTAGTTGTACATTCTCTTTGTGCATTGAAGTGTGTGGAAGTAAAATTATTTGTGTTTTATTGTATACTTTACTCTACATATGTCTTGTATTTTTGATTAAATCATTTGTTTACTCTATTCAAAATACACTTATGTGCACATCATTATCTTCCATAACACTTCTTCTCATGAGTATTATATTGGAATAAACCTATTACTGATTTGGGCTAGGATCACTATCTGTTTATTAGGACCAAGTTGACCCCAATGTATAGTCTTAAGGGTCAAGGTTGTAGCCTGATAGAACTAAGGAAAAGATTCAATTTCTACATTCGACGAACTCAATACTGCGTTCGACGAAATGCTTTCTGTGTTCGATGAACGTCTTATATTCTGCGTTTGATGAACGACTTGTTTCAATCTCAGCAGCTCAGCAATTCGGTGTTCAACGACCTCATTCTGCATTCGACGAACTCCTCTCTGCGTTCGACGAAATGCTCTCAGCGGTCGACGAAAGCTTGTCTCAGCAGTTGATGAACCTCAGTCTCAGCGGGTGACCAAGTCTCAGCATTCGACAAACCTCCCAGTCTCAGTGTTCGACGAACTCAGCTCTGTGTTCGAAGAATAAGTATCAGATGTTCAGTTCGACGAAATTTGTTTCTCAGTTCGACGAACTCCAGCATCCGTTCGATGAACTCAGTCTGCGTTCGGCGAATATCTTCAGGTCGACGAACTCATCTCTGAGAACGACGAATCCAATTCTGTTCGACGAACTTATTTCTCAGATTGACGAAAATTTCTCTACAACAGATTTATTTCAGAAGATCAGTTATAATATTCTTTGAACACAGATATTTCAGCAACGGCTCTATTTCTTCCAGATAAGTCAAGATACTATATTTCCTTTTATTATTCTCCTATTTCGAAAATAGTGGTTGACATTTCTTTGGAAAAGGACATTTTCATGGAAAAGGAAAAGAAATAAAGCGTGTCAGATTTGCAGTTCCCTGGATATCTCTTTTAGAATATTTTATTCTTTAAATCAAGGGATTTGAATTTGAAATCAGTCAGAGATATATTATCAAAAGAAAAGAAAGAAGAAATACAGCTATTACAACATCATTACAGAATAACTGTACAGGAAAAAGAAAGAGGAAGACGATATACAGTAGAGAGGAAGAAGAAAGAAATATACAGAAAAAGCTTTTTAGTCTTCATCTTCTTCAATCAACAATTTCATTCACTGAGAACATCAACACCTTCTCTCAGTATTTTTGCTACAAGTCAGATCTTCAAAAGAGCAACAAATAATTTGAGAAACATTTGTCTCTCAGATTTATCAGCTATCAAGAAGGTAAAGGAAGATCTATTTTCAAGTGAAAGCTCCCTCCTCAAGCTGTCAACAAATTTCAATCAGACAGAGGAGCTTTACATCATCAATCCACTAGCCTTCTCTCAGAATATTGACAGAGAAGAACATCTAAACCCTTCTTCTCTCATCTTGAACAAGGTTATAACTCTCTTCAAAATTTAACTCCTTGGTGGCAGGGCACCTGAACAAAAACCTGTGGTTTGGTTAGAGCACCTGATCAAAAGCTCCTTAGTGTTTTGGACACCTGATCAAAACCCCATTGGTGATAGGGCACCTGATCAAAAACCTAGTGGAATCCTACCAAGGGTGGTAGAAGAGTAGACGTACCTAGGTTTATTTGGGAACTACTATAAAATCCTTCTGTCCTCTGTGTTGTGATTTTCTGTGTGTTGTGCTGTGTGTTGTGATTTGTTTTTATTTGTTTTATGACTCACTCAATACACATATAAGTATCACTATTTTAATTCCGCTATAAAAGTAAGTAAAAAACTTTTTAATACTCTATTCACCCCCTCTAGAGTAAATCTAAGATCTAACCTCACTTTCAATTGGTATTAGAGGACTTTCTAGTGATTCTAGAGGACTTTCATATTGGATCCTAATGCTAAAATTCTATACTTTCTTTATATATATAAATGCACTAGATAACCTAGCATGCTCTCTACAATATTTTGTATGTTTTGAATTTGTGAATTAATATAACGTTGTAGTAATATCTTTTTGAAAACATTATTTCATGCTTGGTTACTTTATTGTCAAACTTGAAGATTTTAAATGCAAATTGATTTACAAAAATATCTTCATTTTTGGAATTTAACTCATATATCGTCTTATGAATTATCAAAAAGATGTTTCTTGTGTTTTTATAAGTCTTCCGCATCATCACCATATATTTTTTACCTTGCGCTTTCAAGCATATATCAAAGTATTAATTCTCAAAATTCCTTTTTCAACAAATGGTAGACTTGTTTGGTAGAATTTATATTGGTTGGTCTAACACGAATATCATTTTTATGCTAAAAACTCTGATCTATTTCTATAAAAAAATATGCTAAACACTCCTCCAACAAGTGAAATATTGCTTACAAAAACATCTTCTTGAATTTCAAATCAAATTGTGTTTTGTGTTCCTAATTGCTAAATGGTTGTTCTTATTTATTCCAAAATGTTAAGTCTTCCGCACTACTAAAACTCTGATTTATTAATGGATTTCAAATTAGCTATGTGACCTTTTCTTTAAAAATTCAAATAAAAATATAAACCCATTGGCTATGAACTCATCATTAGATTCAAACGCTAAATGTTTCCAACTATTATTATCCCATAATTACATATCTCACCATAGCAGGGGCGTAGGGTTGTAGACATTAGATTACCTAACCTCTAAGTCATGTCTTGTCCTTAACCGGGGAGGGTTCCAGCGGGGCCTTGCGAGGCACTGGGGGGAAAGAGTGTTGGGTTGAGTTTTTTCCAGTGTTTGCATATGGGACTAACAACCCAACCTACGACATGTATGCAGCTCCACATGCCCATCCGTCACTTAGTACGGGGCTAGGGTGTAGACATATTGTCTGGGCAGATTGGTTACTTGGAAATCATTACCTTTTTATGCTTAAAACTCCTTATCATTTCCTTTCCTCTAAAAAGCTCAATCATGCCATATCTTATTATCAAAAATCCTATTTATGTCTCTTGCCTCCTTGCCCACTTTTGCTAATAACAAAAGGGGGAGAACAATCATGATAAATATTCATCGCTATCAAAACTGAAAACTAACATGATTAACTAAATTGATAGTTTACATATTAGGGGAGCATTCATTTAGGGGGAGCATGTATTTAGGGGGGAGCATTTCTAAATACCAAAAATGATAATTATCCCAAGTCATCTCTTTCACACACATACAAGTAGGTTTCATCATGCTTATATATTAATGCTCTGATTTATCATTAATGGATTTGTTATTATCAAAAGGGGAGTTTGTTGGAACATGGTCTTCCGCATCTCCTAGGTTTGAGAATAACAAATCCTATGTGTATTTGAACTTGTGTGTTTAAGTGTGCAGGAAAACAAGTCCACATGACTCAAGGATAACATAAGAAAGTTGCGCCAAAATTTGAAGCCAAAATTCCAACATGCCCGCTAGCACCGGCGCTAGCGCTAGCTTTGATTTGAGAAAATTTCAGAAACCGTTATGGAAGGTGCTAGCGCCAGGCGATAGTAGCTAACGGAAGCGGTAGCAGCTAGCGCAGGTGGTAGTAGCTAGTGCAGGTGATATGTACTAGCGTCGGCGGTAGCACAAAGCACAAGAGGAAGGCGGCCGGCTTGCTTACAATGAAGGAGTCTCATGCGGAGAATATTGCCTAATCTGGGATAGTGCCGACGGTAGCGATAGCGCATGCGCTAGCTCCAAGGATATAAAAAGGACACCTTGGATCCGTCTTCTTCATCCTCTTGAGATCCTAAATTCCAGAGCTTCGTGCCATAGCATAGAGAGGACGGTTCAGAGAGATACTCCCACAAATGCATGAAGGCTTAAGGAGATCCGTGTAGAAGATTTCAACACGCGTTATCATCGTGATGAAAGACCGCATCAACTATGAGCATACTCTGCGGGTCTTCGTCTAGTTCTCCAAGAGATCCATATAGGGAGTTTTTATATTGTTGTTGTTATTTCATTTATCCATCTCTTTTAAATCATGTAGTAAATTCGCCTCGTGTTGGAGACAAGGTCTGGGTAGGACTCAGGGCAGAAATTCGCCTCGTGTTGGAGACTAGGTCTAGGGTGTAGGTCTAGGGGGTGCTCGAGGCCATATCCGGGGAAGGGTTGGCTAGAGCGGCTTGAGGTCGTATCCGGGGAAAGATCGGCTAAAGCCAACCGGTTCGTGGGGATACGAGTCGGTATAGAAAACAAAAAGAGTCTTTCATATTTCACTTTGATTTCTAGCATCATTGAAATCGAATTTTGTAATCAATTTTATTAATAATAATCATGTCTATCTTTGAGTAATAAAATTGATTTGATCTTCATTTCTCTAAATTGTTTACTATCCTCTGCTTCATTATAGAACAATTTAGATATTTATTCAAAATCACTATTTTGATCTCTTATTATTTCAAGTATTCCAAAATATAATATAAGTTTGTAAAACCCTTAATCACCCCCCCTCCCCCTCTAAGGGCGCCTACCAATCCAACACATTAGACTAATTCGGCTATATGCATTAGACTAATTCAGCTATATGCATTAGACTAATTTTGCTATATCCATTAGTCTAATTCTGTTATATCCATTAGACTAATTCTGCTATATCCATTAGACTAATTCTACTATAGTCATTAGACTAATTCTGCTTTATCCATTAGATTAATTCGGCTATATCCATTAAACTAATGACGTTAAAGCCTTTAGACTAATTTTCATATAAATGGACGAATTTCGGCTAGCTCGCAGCACATGAAGTTTTGGGGTGTGATGAGTCCCATTTATATACACATTTATGGGCTCATCTGGGCCGAATATTTAGTCAAAGCACTACACTTTAGACATGTTTTCGTTCATATTTGATAGCCATCTATCATTCCACGCTAAGTGCACTTTTAGGCCCGTTTTGGTGTACAATTGCATGCTTTGTTGTTGGGGGCAAGCACAATGTGCTCCCCATTCTTTTTCTGTGTTTATCTGGTGCTGGAGGTGTTTTCTCAGCTGTTTTGTCTTGTGTGCAGGCGGTCGGATTATCCAGTTTTCTCCCAGAATTCATGACTGTGTACAACGCACGGTCGTGCATTTCCTTGACGCACTGATGGTTGCGGTCGTGTGTTCTCATCTGGGTAGAAAACGGGAGATCTGAGTTTGGTCGTGCGTTTTGACGCACAGGCGGAATCGCCTGTGCGTGAGTAAAACGCATGGTCGCCTGTTTCTTCCTATTTTTAGCTTTTCTGAATTTACCCGTGCATTTTGACGGACGAGCGGATTTTCCCGTGCGTAAGTAAAATGCACAGGCGCGCCAGCTTCATCTTCCTGACCTGTCTGTTTGTTAAATATCGCACGGTCCACGAACGGTCGTGCGTTCGACCGTGCGTGACCAA
Organism: Dactylorhiza incarnata; assembly: GCA_033032865.1. NCBI lineage: Eukaryota > Viridiplantae > Streptophyta > Magnoliopsida > Asparagales > Orchidaceae > Dactylorhiza > Dactylorhiza incarnata. The sequence goes on from JAWHQI010000213.1 coordinate 3,547,144, forward strand.
TTTCTGACTGTTTTTCTATATAAGCTGCAGATTCCGCCCTAATGAGGATAGACCTTCTTTTCCCGCGCCCAAGACCTCCAGTTCCGCGCCCTTCCCCTCTCCATCGCCGCCCACCATCTGGAGGTGCTTCGGACATATTCTTCACGCCAATCTCGAGCCGGAGTATCCTCTCATCCTCCTCCATCATTCAGAAGCTTCCAAGCTCCATTTCAATGGATTTTGCACTATATCCTTGGAGTTCTCCGGCAAGATCGTGGCTGAAGGCTACTGACAAAGAAGATGGGTCCATTGGGAGGTAGTGACAGCCCTCTTCTACCCCGGACGACAGTTGAAGACGGAGCCCAGACGAGGATTGACAACCCTAGATTCCGGCCGTGAATCTCCGACGAGTCTTCATGCTTCGGTTGTAATCTTACCTCCTCCTTGTTATTTTTGCTGATTCTATTTGATGTGTGTGGTTGTATGTTTCTATATGAATGATGTCCATAAACCCTAAATATTATTAGTGTAATTTTCCATGGTTTTGTGGTTATGTTTGTGGTTTATGTGATTTGAGGAGCGCCCCCATTCCACATCCATTCCGCCTGACTACTCGCCCATTCCGTGTGTCTACTCTTCCATCCTCCAAGCTAAGCGGTGCTAACGGCCCGTGTAATCCACTCCGACTCCGCCGGTTCAAGCCATTCCATCTGCATGCCTACTCGTCAATCCGCCTAGTGAAGCGTGGCATAGCGGCCTGTGTAATCCATTCGCCTAACGAAGCAGTGCGCTCAAGGCCTGCACAGTTCGATTCCGCTTGCCTACTCATCCATCCTCCCTTGCGACGCAGTGCGCTCAAGGCCTGCCTAGTCTCCATCCCGCCAAGCGAAGCATTGCATAGCGGCATTGTATAGGATTAGTTGTAGTTATTTTCTCTTTATTTTCCACAATCCAAAACCCCCATTTCCGCAACCCATCCGACCTTAAGGACTTCAATCTCAAGTCCTTCCTCAATAGTTAACTCCACCTTACTGTATTCCTTCGAGATCGATACTTGGGGATTCACTCCCACATTTGATATTACTTGAACGATCGGTACACTGCCATTTCGTGCCGCAGTCTTGCTACCGCCTATAGCGGTGTGCTAAGATTTGCGCATCAAGTTTTTGGCGTCGTTGCCGGGGAACACAGACGTGTGAGTTTTCTTGAGAGGGAGAGCCGAGAGATAGTAGTTCTTCCAGTGTGTATAGCCGCTTTGTTATTTTTGTTTGCTTTTTAATTATATAATGTTTGTTATTATTTCTTCCTCTTCTATTTTTAAGTTTTAGGCAAGTTTAATCCAAGTAGTTTTATCAGTTTGTGTAAATTTCCTTGCAAAGAATTTCAGTTTTGTTTTATCTGCTTTAATTATTAAAAATGTCTTCATGGGATATTTCTCCTAGCACTTACGATAAGATGGTTTATTATATAGACCAAATGAAGGAGTTAAATGCTAGGCAGTGTAAGAACGTTGTTTGCTTATTGTGTCGAGGAAAGGGTCATGAATTGAGGGACTGTCCTAGTCTCTTCAATCCTGACCGTTGCTCCTTCACTCATGACAACATTGTCCCTATCGCTCATTCTTTACCCATGGAGGCAATCGTTCCCTCTACCCCCGATCTTATTTCGTGCATGGACTCCTCACTCCCTGTGTATGGCTTCACTCCTAGTGATGACGATCACTCATTTGTTAGCCAACAAGGAGAGGAATGGGAGCTCCTAGATGCACCTGAGTGGGATGAGGAAAGTATTTTTTCCATTGGGGAGGCGTTAGCAGATCTTTTTGCGGAGGAACCAAATCTTTTTGTTCCTCCAGTTTCTTTGCAAGATTTTTCTACACACATTTTTTATGATCCTGTCGAAGTTATTGAGCAGGGTGATGATTCTGAGCCTGAGGCTGCACCTCGGTGGGATGATGAGGATGCTCTTTCTGATGAGGAGGTTTGCACTTCTTCATGGGACGAGGAGGTCCAACTCACCACCGAGGCCCTTGAGTTCACGGGTCCCCCTTGCTATGATACTTACGATGATGATATTGATCTATCCTTGGATCCTGCTGGGAGTGAGACCGGGACTACTCCCCCAATTTTTGACTACTTAAGTTTTTCTTCTCTTTTATTTCCTAACCCCCTTCATCATCTGAGCCTGTGCAGGTTGAATCTTCACAGGTACTTCAGGAGGACTTGGAGCATTTTGCTCAAGTCAATGATGAGTGTATCCTCTCATGTGAGGAGGTTGATCCCTCCTCCATAGAGGAAGCCTCATTCATTGCCTTCTCTTCCTGCCGCCTCCCTGAAGATGACACCTTGCTGGGCAAGGATGTTTTTGGTGAGAATAGTGAGGAGGACTCCTACTACACTTCTTACTTTCTGCCGCCTCTACCTGTGAAGAGCAGGTATTATTATTTAGGTAGAGGAGTAACTGTTTTATCACCGTATCGGTACCCGCTACCGACACGCATATTAGAACAGTTACCTGTGCACTTTTCTTTTCATAGACCCATTAGCTAGAACTTTTTAAATTTAAATAAGTCATGCTGGGATGACAATAACCCCAGTAGTTATCTTACTTTTCTTGCAATTTCAGTTTATCTAGTTTATTTAGTTAGTTTTGCTTTATTTTAGTATGTATATTTTCTTTTGTTTTTGCGGAGCTCACCCCTACAGGTCCTTTTCTAGATGGCAGATGATGCAGCTTTTTCTTGGTTTACACACCAATCTTCTGGTATGCTCACAACTGAGCATTGGGTACTCTCTTTCCCTAGACTTCATTTTTAATTTCATGGTTATATCTTGTGTTGGATTGTTTAGAGTAAGTCTGGGGGAGAGCTGCTTCTCGTTACCCACTGCGCATGCACATGTTGCAATTGCATACTAGAAGTAACTTTATCTCATTTATTTAGCATTGCTCATCACTACCGCACACCACTACACCCACTTGAGCGCGCACTCACTTGTGTGTGTGTTTCCGTTCACGCTTATCTTGGTTTGGAATGTGAAATAGGATGTTAGCTTAGGAATTGCAAATCAGAGTGCGATGTTGACACTTGTAGTGCTCTAGTCACATCCGCATGCTCTAGTAGAAATTTGAGTAAAATTAGATTATTTCTATGCATTTAATTTACGATTACTATTTTTGCGTAGTTTTAAATTTATTATACTCAATTGGTGAATGTGAATGAAATTGGCGGTAGCACGGTGTTGTGTGTAGGCAAGCGCTAGTTGTGTGTTACTCGATTCGGAAGGAAGGTTTACCTTTCTCGCGGGCTAAGAACTTGCTCCAAGCGACTCTTGAAGCATGGGCGAGAGCAACTCATATTGTTAAACGTGATGTAGGCCATTTTTTGGCTAGTTTGAGCCTTGTTTTCCATGACCTATGCGTTTACCTTTGCAAGCCAAGTTTGTGCCTACCCTTCCTTTGTTTCTGCTCTTCTTTCAATCACCAAAGCCTCAAACTTATCCTATTATCTCAACCAAGTAGCGAGTTAACTGAAATCACATTTCTGGATTTTGTGTGATGTTTGGAACCTTTGTGATGCGAAATAAAAAGTGTATTGTGTGCTGAACACATCATTGTAAACCAACCGGGGGATAAAAGAAAAAGAAAAAAAATGAAGTTAAAAGAAAAAAAATCTGAAAAGAATTGGAATGAAAAGAAATCCCCTTGGGCGTAATAGAAAAAAATTCAGTTGGTATTTGTTTGGAGTAGGCTGGGTGCACACCCAGTTTTCAAGCTAAGTCTGGGGGTGTGTCACACTAGCATCATTCTTGGTTTTGTTTTGGTACAGCATTATCTTTTGACTCAATTGGGTTGCGTAGCCGTTTCGTTTATCATTGAATAGCATACCATAACCTAAGCCCCATTATAACCTGAAAGTCCTATTGATTTAACTTGTGAGTTTGCTAGCGCCGTGGAGAGAGTGTAACCGGGCAAGCTTATGGTTCTCATCGTTGATGGATTTCAGCGGAGTTATTCCCGAATTCCGGTCTTTAGCAACACCCTCCTGAGTGGCTTATTTACTTTCACACCGGGCACGATCGCACAAATTCTTCATGATTCACCATCTGAGTACAAATAAATCTCTATTTACGCATTTATACTATTGTAAATTAGTTAGTATAGTTAGAATCTTCTTTTACAGAATTTTTATTTGCATGGGTATGATACTTCGCATCTTACTCTTTCTTTGCAATTCTCTACGCCAACTAACATTTTCATACTCCGCCGGATTTGTTTGCTCGGGATGCACAAACAGGTAAGTCTGGGGGTGTGATGAGTCCCATTAATATAAACATTAATGGGCTCATCTGGGCCGAATATTTAGTCAAAGCACTACACTTTAGACATGTTTTCATTCATATTTGATAGCCATCTATCATTCCACGCTAAGTGCACTTTTAGGCCTGTTTTGGTGTGCAATTGCATGCTTTGTTGTTGGGGGCAAGCACAATGTGCTCCCCATTCTTTTTCTGTGTTTATCTGGTGCTTGAGGTGTTTTCCCAACTGTTTTGTCTTGTGTGCAGGCGGTCAGATTATCCAGTTTTCTCCCAGAATTCATGATTGTGTACAACGCACGGTCGTGCGTTTCCTTGATGCACGGACGGTTGCGGTCGTGCGTTCTCATCTGGGTAGAAAATGGGAGATCTGAGTTTGGTCGTGCGTTTTGATGCACGGGCGGAATTGCCTGAGCGTGAGTAAAACGCACGGTCGCCTGCTTCTTCCTATTTTTAGCTTTTCTGAATTTACCCGTGCGTTTTGACGGACGAGCGGATTCGCCCGTGCGTAAGTAAAATGCATAGGCGCGCCAACTTCATCTTCCTGACCTATCTGTTTGTTAAATATCGCACGGTGCACGCACGATCGTGCGTTCGATCGAGCGTGACCAATTTCTGACTGTTTTTCTATATAAGCTGCAGACACCGCCCTAATGAGGATAGACCTTTTTTTCCCGCGCCCAAGAGCTCCAGTTCCGCGCCCTTCCCCTCTCCATCGCCGCCCACCATCTGGAGGAGCTCCGGACATATTCTTCACGCCAATCTCAAGCTAGAGTATCCTCTCAGCCTCCTCCATCATTCAGAAGCTTCCAAGCTCCATTTCAATGGATTTTGCACTATATCCTTGGAGTTCTCCAGCAAGATCGTGGCTGAAGGCTACTGACAAAGAAGATGGGTCCATTGGGAGGTAGTGACAGCCCTCTTCTACCCCGGACGACAGTTGAAGACCGAGCCCGAACGAGGATTGACAACCCTAGATTCCGGCCGTGAATCTCCGATGAGTCTTCGTGCTTCGGTTGTAATCTTACCTCCTCCTTGTTATTTTTGCTGATTCTATTTGATGTGTGTGGTTGTATGTTTCTATATGAATGATGTCCATAAACCCTAAATATTATTAGTGTAATTTTCTATAGTTTTGTGGTTATGTTTGTGGTTTATGTGATTTGAGGAGCTCCCCCATTCCACCATCCATTCCGCCTGACTACTCACCCATTTCGTGTGCCTACTCTTCCATCCGCCAAGCTAAGAGGTGCTAACGACCCGTGTAATCCACTCCGACTCTGCCGATGTGAACCATTCCATATGCATGCCTACTCATCCATCCGCCTAGCGAAGCGTGGCATAGCGGCCCGTGTAATCCATTCGCCTAACAAAGTAGTGTGCTCAAGGCCTACACAGTTCGATTCCGCTTGCCTACTCGTCCATCCGCCCTTGCGACGCAATGCGCTCAAGGCCTGCCTAGTCTCCATCCCGCCAAGGGAAGCATTGCATAGCGGCATTGCATATGAGTAGTTATAGTTATTTTCTCTTTATTTTCCACAAACCAAAACTCCTGTTTCCGCAACCCATCCGACCTTAAGGACTTCAATCTCAAGTCCTTCCTCAATAGTTAACTCCACCTTACTGTGTTCCTTCGAGATCGATACTTGGGGATTCACTCCCACATTTTATATTACTTGAACGATCGGTACACTGCCGTTTCGTGCCGCAGTCTTGCTACCGCCTATAGCGGTGTGCTAAGATTTGTGCATCAGGGTGTTACAATAAATTTAATTTCAATATCGCTAGAAATCGAAGGCATACAAGTGTAAATATATTTTCCTTTTCTATACCGACTTGTATCGCCACAAACCGGTTGGCTTTAGCCTATCCTTCCCCAGATTTGTCCTCAAGCCACTCTAGCCAATCCTAACCCTGGATATGGCCTCGAGCACCCCTTAGATCTAATCGCCTAGACCTAGTCGCCAATTCACGCGGCGAATTACCTCATAAACCGCGAAAGGACCTAGTCTCCAACACAAGGCGATTTTACTACAAAATTTCACAATAATGAAATAAAGCAAATAACAAAAACTCCCTCTATGAGATTTTTGAAGATGAGGATGAAGGATCATTGTAGCATAAGCGAGGTCGAAGCGATCGTTCTTTGGATGCAGTGTGACGGCTTCCTTCTCCAGAAATCTTCTTTGGCTTTGAGTGGGCGATGAACTTTCGGCAGAGTAACAACTCTTGAATTTTGGCACAAGTAATCTCTCTGGAATGTCTTGCCAAAACGAGAGAGAAGACATCAATTTATACAACTTGAAGATAGCGCATGCGGTAGCTCCTAACACATGCGGTAGTGTTCGTGTAGAAGCGGTTACAAAACACTACAACATAGCATTGTGTACACGAACTTGAGCTAGCGCCAGGCGGTAGCGCTAGCGCTGGCGGCAGTGCTAGCGCCAGGCGGTATCACTAGCGCTGGCGGTAGTTTTTCTTTCAGAAAATTGATTTCAGCTGCTTTCTACCTATGGAGTATTGTACTATAGTTCCTGCACACTATAAACACACGACAAGCAAGATCAAATACAATATGGGATTTGTTATTCTCAAACAAAGGGATGTGACACACATGTCCAACAATCTCCCACTTTTGATAATAACAAATCCTCTTAGCAAGAAATCAACAAAGGTGTTTATAGAATATGATAAGCGAGATAAAAATGCAACTATAGTATACGATAAGCATGAGAATAGTGCATACTCCCCCTATCTTAATTCTCCCCCTACATAAATGCAATTTATGTTTTACTCCCCCTAAATGATAGATTACTTGAATTTTTCTCCCCATAATCTTCTATATTTCTCCTATATAGATTTCTTCAATTAATCTCCCCCTTTTGGTATTATCAAAAGAAGGTGGTGTATGGGTAGTAAGGAGGCATTCTTTATAAATGATAATTCATGATCAAGCTTTTGTAATACATGAAATGATAAAGAATTTAAGCATAATATATATAAGAGATTTCAAATAAATAAATAAGAGTTGTAAGCAAGCGGAAGATTATAAGAAACATCTTTTTGTAAGAATGAAAATCATAAGTATAAATATGAGTTGAAGTTCAAAATGTAAAGATGTTTTAACCTTTTTGAAATCTCAAAGTTTTACATAAAGTTACCAAGCATGAAATGAACATATCAAAAAAGAGATTATACTACAATGTTACTTAATTTCAAGTTTAAGAGATACCAAACATTGTAGAGATCATGATAGGATATCTAGTGAATTCTTATATAAAGAGTAGTATAGATAAAGCATTAGAATCCAATACTCATGAGAAGAAGTGTTATGAAAGACAATGAAGTGCACTTAAGTGTATTTTGAGCAATGTTAACAAATGATTTAAATCACAAAATACAAGACATATGTAGAGTAAAGTGCACAATAAAACACAAGTAAATTAACTTTCATACACTTTAATGCACATAATTTTTAACGAAGTTGTGTAATACCCAAGGTTTGCACAAGACACTTTACTATTCTTTCCAAGTAGTACTTGGTGGAGTTATATTTGTCTATATTTTTTGTTCACTATTGTGAGACAGCACTCTCCGAATACACTTGTTTTGCAAACCCAACATAATAAATTTTTTTTAACTCAACCACTTTTCTTAATTTTGAAGTGCAATTCAAATGTAATGTAGATAATAAACTTATGCAAGTTTTAATTCAATGTACAATTACAATACACAAGCAAGCATCTTTTAGATTTAAACAAACATGTAGATTGATAATGATACTTTTTCACTCACTTATTTTGGTAATCTACATGTTTGTTTAGATCTTACAACAACTTCCCGCACGGCAACACGACGAACAGCAGTTTTGCGCTGTCTGAAATCCTACAGCGATATCGCCCAGGTGATAGCTCGGAAGTTACAGTAACTTCCCGCACGACAGCACTACGAGCGGCAGTTTAGCGCTGTCGGAATTTCCGACAGTGATGTCGCCCAGGCGACAGTGAAAATCTATATATTGGCTCGTTTTGTTCGTGCATTCCAGAGCTTTGAAGATTCTAAGTCCTTTCCTGAGTTCATACGAACCAGAGAGCTCTAGAACCTCAAGAACTCCCATTTGTGCTGTAAAGGTTTGAAATTGAAGACGAGATCGGACGCGCTTCTACATCAACGATCATCTCGAGGCTTCAACCTTCCTTTCAGAGATTTGAATTTCTAGGGAGTTCTTATTTTATCTTGTATTTTCATTTATATAAAATTCACTTTGTATTGGTAGGGAAATCGTCTCCTTGTGCGTGACGTCTAAGTCCTTGCGTGGCTTAGGGGAAAATCGCTTCCTTGTGTGGAGCGTCCAAGTCCTTGCGTGGCTTGGTGGGAAATCGTGGCCTTGTGTGCTACGTCTAAATCTTGGGAAGATCTAGAGGATAGGCTTGGGCTTGGTCTAGGAAGAGACAAGTGATAGCCTTCTGATCCTTGGGAGAAGGATTGGTAAACACAAATTGTAAAAGATTTATTATCATATTTGTTCCTGGATCTTAAGCATTGTTAAGATCATATTATTTGTATGTGAATTTCATGATTATAAAATTATGACTTTTTCTTTAATTGCAAATATAGTTGCTTAATCTTTAACTTAGAAATTTGTGTTTGAATTAATTTAAAAATTACATTGGTTTGAAATTTTTATAAGTAATTTTTAGAAAAGTAAAATTTGTTTTAAAATTATTAAGTCAAAAATCGTATTTTTATTCCCTTATTCACCCCCCTCTAAGGGCGCCGTAAGATCCAACACGTGGTATCAGAGGAAGGTTATTCCAATATGGCTTCACAACCGAGAATAATGGCGCTTCATGATCTCGCATCTTCTAGAGGGGATAATTCTTATTAAAATGAAAAATCATTATGTCCACCATTATTTATGGGTGAATATTATAATGGGTGGAGAATACTTATGGAAAAATTTCTTAAATCCTTGGATATTGAAGTTTGGAATATTACTATTAAAATACCCCCAAGTATTTTAAATAAAAATGAAATATTTTTAAATGCCAAATCTATGAATAGTCTATATTGTGCATTAGATCAAAATATTTTCAAACTAATTTATACACTTCCTACTGTTTATGAAGTTTGGAAATTTCTTGAGAATACTTATAGTCTTCCTTCTACAGATGATGAACAAGAGGAATTCCTTATGGATCCAAGAGAAGAAATCGACGAGGAATTCCTTATGGATCCAAGAGAAGAAATCGACGAGGAATTCCTTATGGATCCAAGAGAAGAAATCGATGAGGACTTATGCTTGGAGGAAGAAGAATCCAACGTCACAATATTGGACTCATTTGTTGGCAACACATCAAGCAAAAGAAAAGACGAAAATTCAACTATGGAAGAGGAATGCAAAGAAGATGTCAAAGGAATCATTGGTCCAAATCTTGTCTCATCCCATAGCAATGTAAGAAAATCAAAAACTCCTCTTTTTGTAACAAATTCCATTTCTACATCTCGTATGCTTAAAATTGCTAAACGTAAAATTTTAAAGTTAAAAATTGCTAATTCCAAATTACGTTTAGAAAATAAATCTTTAAAAGCAAACGATAACGTAGAATCAAATATTGATGTGATAAATTCTCTTTCATGCTCTTTATGTAAAATTCCTATTCCTTGTTTAGATTGCAATCTATTAAAAGAAAAATTCAAGGATATTGAAAAAGGGCTTTTAGTTTCTAAAGAACATAATGAAAAATTGATAGTTGAAAATGATGCTTTAACTTGTAAGTTAATAAAATTAAAATCTTTTGTTGAAAAATTTCAAATGTCATGTAATGAATTTCATCATAAGATTTTGAATAAAAAGGATAAATTAACTTACAAAATCGTTTCTAAAAAGAACCATTTTCACACATTAAATCAAAAGGAGTTTAGTTTCAAAAAGAATTATAATCCTCACAAAATTCTTAAGAGTCATTATTATAAGTCTCAATATATTTTCAATCATGACTCAAATTTAAAAACTCCTTTTCATGAAAATCAAACTATAAAATATTATCCTTCATATTATAAGAGTATGTCTATAAGAAAGAGTGGAAATGAAAATTATCAAAATAAGAATCAATTATATACAACATATTGTAACCCACTCTCTCAACAATCACTTCTAAAGAAAGACAATCACTCTTATAAACTTTCAAAGAATCCATGTAATAAAATTCATTATGATTATCAACATCAATCTATCTTGAAAAATAATTTGAACAAACATAAATCACAAATGAATTATTTTTCAAACAAATATAATCATATAAAGATGTCACATAATCATAATATATATAAACCACCAAGGTATGAATGGAGACCCGTAAAGAAAAATGATACATCAACTTTAATTGAAAAGGCCCATTTACCCTTGTCTCCTAAAAATCATCATGTCATATTTGGGTGCCCAAAGGAACCATTACACATGGTCAACTTTGGATACCTAAATCTCTTATCATTTAGTATCTTTCAAATGCATGAAGTAGAAACTATTATGAAAATGAAAAATCATTACTCTACTTCATGATATGCTTATTGTCTCTTTTCTTTTGTTTTACTTTTTATTATTTTTGTGAACAAACATGCTATGATCATTTTATATATCATGAAATATGACTTTCATACATTAAGCCTAATGTTTATCAAATCAAATTTGAATTAAAATTGAACATTAAGTCATATATTTTTCAAAGTGATCTATCTCTCATCTTAAATTGTTTAAATATATCCTTTTAAATCCTTTACCCATCAATGTCTTGAATTAACAATATCATTTGAATATTGAAATTATTTTCAAGACTAATGAAATTATTTTAAAAAAATATATATGGATTTAAATGGTTTATTAAAGGGCTTAAGCAAAAAATTAAAATGCGCAACGTTTTAATTATTTTTCTATTTGTTGCATTTGATAGCCCTTATAATGAAAAATATTATCAAATAAAATCGAAAACAAACATTCACAAAACGCGTGTTTAATTTTTTTTTTTTTTTAATTTTGAGTTTTAGATCAAAACTTCAAAAGCCATATCTTTTGATCCGCTCGTCCGATTTTTTGCATTTAATATCTTTTTGGAAAGAGCAAAGAAATCTCCATCCAACGGAGAACCAAACTTGTTCATTCAAATTCATTTGGTGCTGTCAATTTGCCAAATTTTAGCTCCGTTTTAAAAAAAAACATAGTTTGCTTGATTTGGAAATTTCTGTGTTTATGGATTTTTCATCACATGATATCCTTTGTATATTGTGTGTAATGTGTGTCACCATTGTTTGCATGTTATTTAGACCTTAGAATCGTCATGTATCATTAAGTTCAAATCAAAAGCTTAATCATTTCATTCTAGGTCTAAAGAAAATTAATTTGAAAACTTCTCATATTACATGCAACATAATCTCCATTAATCCTATGTAATAACATTGTAGTCAAACTCATCATCCTAGCATCTCTTCTTGGTTTATGCTTAAATTTATATGCTAGGTATAACATTTACAATGTTATTAAAATATCATGATAACTATGTGATTTGAAATTATATAGAATACTAAAATTCCAACAAACACATAGGTTATGGATTAATCATTAGAATATATATGAATATTGTATCATAAATCATATATTATCATGCAAAACAAAAGATCAATAGATTCAATTATTGAATGCAAATTTTATTATCATATTTCAAAACACTCTATATGTTATCTTTGTCTTTAATATGATTACATGATCATCATTTTCTAGACTTAAAAATCAAACATGCTTATTCAAAAGAAATTCACCAGATCATATTGTCGTAAGTCTAGAAAGAATAGAAATCACATACATCATGATGATATAACATATATTTTATGCAAAATTCTCTATAATCATAAATCATAATTCATGTTCTATCAAGAAATATCTCAAATCAATAATAAGAATTATGAATCTTATGATAAAAATATGAATATTGCTTTCTTTGCATTAGTTGGTGCATGGATATGCTTTTATATTGATTGCATGTATCTCACATATATATAGATTCTAGAACCAACCTAGGAATAATAAAGATACATCAAACTTAATCATCACTCTATTCTTGATCTATAATTTGAAATTCTATTTTGGAATACATGCAATTTCAATATTAATCTTATGACATGACATTAAACCCAAAACTCATCATACTAGCATTGTCACTTATTGAATATTAGTAATTGTGCTAGTTATCTCATATCATCATCTCATAAAAGTAGAAAAACTATGCGGCTTTATAACTCATCACATCAAACAAAACTCATAGTTTATATATCAACCCATAGTTTAAAAAGCATAGGTTGTCCAAAGATTATTCACCTTTGACTTCACATGTCACAATAGCGGGGGCGTAGGGTTGTATGCATTAGAGACCTAACCTCTAAGTCATGTCTTGTCCTTAACCGGGGAGGGTTCCAGTGGGGCCTTGCGAGGAACTGGGGGGAAAGAGTGCTAGGTTGAGTGTTCTCTAGTGTGTGCATATGAGACTAACACCCCAACCTACGGCATGCGTGCAGCTCCTCATGCCCATCCGTCACTTAGTACGGGGCTAGGGTGTAGACATTTAGTCCGGGTAGTCTTTAATCTTAGGACATACTTATATTACTCACTGCATGAACATTTTTATTCACTTATTACTTAAATCATGCATATTTTGGGTTGTTTAATAAAAAATGTCCTCCTGTGTCTTCATAATTTATCTTTTCATGATTAAATGTTTTTGAAAAATACAAGAATTTGAAAAAGCCAAAGTTTCATGCAAATTTGATCCACTTAGAGATCTCCAAAAATTCTGAAATTTCAGCATGGAACTACTCTAAGGACACTTAATAAATATCAAAAATAAAAAATTTAAAATTCTCAAAAAATCATGTACTGTTTGTCGCTCTATCACTAGCGCCGGCGCTAGCGTGGGTGTGTGATTTTTCTATTTTTTAAATTTCTAAAAATCAACAAAAATAAGTTAGTTTATTTGTGCAAATTTATTTTTGTGTTTATGTCTTTTTTTTATTTTATTTGAATTATGAAAATTCAACTACAAAAGTTCAAAATTCAAAAAATACAAAAATATGTTTTTTGTTATTTGGGTTTTATTCATATTATGAAAAATCAACTACAGAAATTCAAAATTCAAAAATACAAAAATATGTTTGTGTGATTTTTCTGTTTTTTATTAAAAAAAATTTCAAAAAAAAACTTGAGAAGTGGAGCAGGTTTTCAGAAGAAAAGAAATTTTTACTAAGTCAATTCGTCGAGATGTCTCATGAAATTCCGATGAATCTCGATGAATCCAGACAGAAGCCAAATTTCTAGTTTAAAGAAGAAATTTTTGCTAAGTCAATTCGTCGAGATGTCTCGTGAAGTTCCGATGAATCTCAACGAATCCAGACAGAAGTCTATTCGTCGAATGTTCTCGAGAACTCCCGACGAATTCCGACGAATTCCGACGAATGAAAACAGAAGACAGTTTTCAAGCTTTGGTCAGTATTTTTCGATGGCTAAGTCAATTCGTCGAATGTTCACGTGAAGTCTCGACGATGGCTAGGTCAATTCGTCAAATGTTCACGTGAAATCTCGACGATGGCTAAGTCAATTCGTCGAATGTTCACGTGAAGTCTCGACGAATGACGGACAGACGGATTTCAAATTTATGATCTTTATTGCCAATATCAAGCATGTATGATTTCTATTATTTAGAATTATTTATAATGTTAAAACATATTCTTTTAAATTACTATGAACATTGTTTTGCTTATCATGCTTTGATATATCTATTTAAAGTGCATCAATTGTATTGCAAAATGTGTAGAACCAAGCTTAACATGCCTCTAAGTATGAGTAAATGTTTTATGATTGATAATGATACATTTCACTCACTTATTTTTGGTAATCAACATGTTTGTTTAAAATCTAAAAATGCTTGCTTGTGTATTGTATTTGTACAATGAATTAAAACTTTCATAAGTTTATTGCCTACACTACATTTGAATTGCACTTATGAAATTTAGAAAAGTGGTTAAAATTAAAAAAAAAAATTGGTTTGCAAAACAAGTGTATTCGGAGAATCTTGTCTCACAAATATGAACAAAAAAATTATATATGTAGACGAATATAACTCCACCAAGCACTACTTGAACCTCTTGATAAGTCTTCATAAGCATTTTGAGGTTGAGCACCTTGGAAAGAATAGTAAAGTGTCTTGTGCAAACCTTAGTTATTACACGACTTGGTTAAAAAAATTATGTGCATTAAAAGTGTGTGAAAGTAATTTACTTGTGTTTTATTATGCACTTTACTTTACATATGTCTTGTATTTTGATGATTTAAATCAATTATTAACATTGCCCAAAATACACTTATGTGCATATCATTATCTTTCATAACACTTCTTCTCATGAGTATTGGATTCTAATGCTTTATCTATACTACTCTTTATATAAAAAATGCACTAGATAACCTAGCATGATCTCTACAATGTTTTGGTATTTCTTGAACTTAGAATTAAGTAACATTGTAGTATAATCTCTCTTTGATATGTTCATTTCATGCTTGGTATTTTTATGAAAAACTTTGAGATTTCAAAAAGGTTAAAACATCTTTCAATTTTGAACTAAAACTCATATTTTTACTTATGCTTTTCATGCCTACAAAAAGATGTTTATTATAATCTTCCGCTTGCTTGCAACTCCTATCTTTATATTTGAAATCTCTTATATATGCAATGCTTAAACTTTTTATCATTTCATATATTACAAAAGCTCGATCATGATTTATAACTAGCCTAAAGAATGCCTCCTTACTACCCTCACCCCACCTTCTTTTGATAATACCAAAAGGGGGAGATTAATTGAAGAAATCTATATAGGAGAAATATAGAAGATTAAGGGGAGCATAATTCATGTAATCTATCATTTAGGGGGAGTAGAACATAAAATTGCATTTATATAGGGGGAGCATTCATCTAGGGGGAGATTACTTTTAAGAGGAATATATCATGTTATTTTTTTGCACAAACCATATGTTAAAATCAACAACCTAAATAGACATGATTTCTTTTTATACGAATTTGTTATTATCAAAAGGGGGAGATTGTTGGAGCATGCATTTCGCACTCTTCCGGTTTGATAATAACAAAGTCCAGTTTGTATTTGATTCTATTTTTTTTATTAATGGTGTGCAGGTTACAGGTATGAGATGTTCACAATTCTGCTGGAGCTCAATTTAAGTGAATGAAAATTTCGATGTCGGAATTTTCCGACAGCTGATGTCGCCCAGGCGACAGCAGAGAAGTTACAATAACTTCCCGCACGGCAACACGATGAATGGTAGTTTTGCGCTGTCGGAAATCTGACAGCGATGTCGCCCAGGCAACGGCTCGGAAGTTACAGTAACTGCCAGCACGACAGCACTACGAGCGACAGTTTAGCGCTGTCGGAAATTCTGATAGTGATGTCGCCCAGGCGACAGTGAAAATCTATATATTGGCTCATTTTGTTCGTGCATTCCAGAGCTTTGAAGATTCTAAGTCCTTTCCTGAGTTCATACGAACCAGAGAGCTCCAGAACCTCAAGAACTCCCATTTGTGCTAAGAAGGTTTGAAATTGAAGACGAGATCGGACACGCTTCTACATCAACGATCATCTCGAGGCTTCAACCTTTCTTTCAGAGATCTGAAATTCTAGGGAGTTCTTATTTTATCTTGTATTTTCATTTATATACATTTCACATTGTATTGGTAGGGAAATCATCTCCTTGTGCGTGACGTCTAAGTCCTTGCGTGGCTTAGGGGAAAATCGCTTCCTTGTGTGGAGCGTCCAAGTCCTTACGTGGCTTGGTGGGAAATTGTGGCCTTGTGTGCTACGTATAGATCTTGGGAAGATCTAGAGGATAGGCTTGGGCTTGGTCTAGGAAGAGACAAGTGATAGCCTTCCGATCCTTGGGCGAAGGATTGGTAAACACAAATTGTAAAAGATTTATTATCATATTTGTGCCTTGATCTTAAGCATTGTTAAGATCATATTATTTGTATGTGAATTTCATGATTATAAAATTATGACTTTTCTTTAATTGCAAATATGGTTGCTTAATCTTTAACTTAGAAATTTGTGTTTGAATTAATTTAAAAATTACATTGGTTTGAAATTTTTATAAGTAATTTTTAGAAAAGTAAATTTTGTTTTAAAATTATTAAGTCAAAAATCATATTTTTATTCCCTTATTCACCCCCCCCCCCCCCCCCCCACCTCTAAGGGCGCGTAAGATCCAACAATTTACTCATACTTAAAGGCATGCTAAGCTTAGTTCTACACATATGTTTCAATACAATTGATGCACTTAATTAGATATATCAAATCATGATAAACAAAACAATGTTCATAGTAATATAAAGAAACAAGTTTTAACATTGTAAATAATTCTAAATAATAGAATTCATACATGCTTGATATTAGCAATATAGATCATACAAATTTTTTTTGAAAATTTTAATGAAAGAAAAAATAGAAATTTTTGTATTTTTGAATTTTGAAGTTTTGTAGTTGATTTTTCATAATATAAATAAAACAAAAATAACAAAAGTCAGAAAAACTAAGTAGTGCATATAAACTACCATATTTTTATTGATTTTCAAAACTTTTGAAAAATAGAAAAATCAAACACCCATGCTAGCGCCGTTGCTAGTGCTAGCATGGAAAACAGTAAGTGATTTTTTGAGAATTTTAAATTTTCAATTTTTGATCTTGATTAAGAGTCCTTATAGTAGTCTTCTGCAGAAATTTTGTAATTTTTGGAGATGTCTTGATTGCTTAATTTGCATAAACTTTAGTGATTTTCAAATAACTCGTCCTAAGATGTCTAAGACTCATAATTCCAACCTTAACATTTGAAACCTTGCATCGGGAAGAGGTTTAGTGAATATATCAGCAAGTTGAGAGTCCGTGCCAATGAAACTTATTCTAACATTTTCCTTTTTAATATGATCCCTTATGAAATGATGACGTACATCTATATGTTTGGTTCTAGAATGGTGTACCGGATTATTTGTAAGATCAATGGCACTTTGTTGTCACATTTCAATTCAATATGCTTTAGATGAAAACCAAAGTCCTCTAGAGTTTGGCTCATCCATAGTGCTTGTGCACAACAACTCCCTAGTGCAATGTATTCGGCCTTCGTGGTAGAGAGTGCAACCTAATTTTGTTTCCTACTAGACCATGCATCTAGTGAAGTGTAAATGTATTATTATATGGGTACTATAATCCTAATCTATATGATCCAATTAGATATCTAATAATTCGTTTTACCGCTTTTAAATGAGATTCTTTTGGATTGGCTTGAAATCGAGCAGATAAGCATACGACAAACATAATATCGGGTCTAGATGCACTTAGATAGAGTTGAGATCCTATCATACCTCTATATAAAGTTTGATCAATTGAAATTCTAGATTCATCTTTTCCTAATTTTAGTGATGCACTCCTTAGTGTAGAAGCATGTTTAAGGTTTTCAAATCCAAAGCGTTAATGCATATCAAAGACATATTTAGTTTGACATATAAAAATACCATCATTTCTCTGTGATATTTGAAAACCAAGAAAATAAGAAAGTTCTCCTACTAGACTCATTTCAAATTCAATTTTCATCACTAAAATAACTTCATTACACAACTCTTCATTAGTAGATCCAAAGATTATATCATCAACATATATATGTAAAATAATCAAATCATCATTATTGTGCTTAATGAAGAGAGTATTATCGGCACTTCCCATAGTATAATTGTGCTTTAATAGAAATGATGCAAGTCTTTCATACCATGCACGGGGTGCTTGTTTTAAACCATAAAGCACTTTTTCTATTTTAGAAACATGATTGGGAAATTTTTCACTAATAAAATCGGGGGGTTGTTCAACATAAACTTCTTCTTTTACAAACTCATTTAGAAAAGCACTTTTTACATCCATTTGAAATAGTTTTATTCTTTTAAAGCTTGCAAATGCTAGAAAAATTCATATAGATTCCAATCTAGCAACGGGTGCAAAAGTTTCATCAAAATCTATCCCCTCGATTTGAGAATATCCTTGTGCTACTAAGCGTGCCTTATTCCTAGTGATTATAGACTCACCATCTAATTTATTTTTAAAAATCAATTTTACACCTACAACTAGGTGATTAGATGGTCTCTCTACTAATTTCCAAACATTATATCGCTCAAATTGTTCCAACTCTTTATTCATAGCCAAAAACCAAAATTCATCATTTAAAGTGGTAGAAACAATTTTTGGTTCTATTTCGAAAAAAAAACATATATTTTAGTAAGATTCATGAAGAAAAGAGCGAGTTCTTACCCTAATAGATGGTTCACCAATTATTAGTTCTCGTGGATGATCCTTTGTAAATTTCAAGGCGCTTTGAGGTACATAATCATCTTCCTTGGCCTCCTCTTCCTCTTCTTTGGAAGGTTCCTCGTCACCATGCTCTAAAGGTGGTAAGAGATCATGCTCTTTGCCTGCGGAAAGTCTTTCTAAACAAGGAACGAGCTCATCAAATTTCACATTAATCGATTCTTCAACTTTACTAGTTCTTTTATTAAAAATTCTATAAGCTTTACTAGTTGAAGAGTGTCCAAGAAAAGTTTCTTCATCGCATTTTTCATCAAACTTTCCCGAGCTATCTTTTGTAGTCAAAATAAAACATTTACAACCAAAAACTTTGAAGTAGGATACGTTAGGATTCTTTTGAAAATAAAGTTCATAAGGTGTGTGATTAAGAGATGGGCGAAGCATGATTCTATTCATAACATAACATGATGTATTTATGGCTTCGGCCTAAAAGGACTTAGGCAATTGATATTCACATATCATAGTGCGTGCTAGTTCTTGAAGTGTCCTATTCTTTCTTTCTACAACACCATTTTGTTGTGGTGTGCGTGGTGTGGAGAACTCATGTTTAATGCCTAACATATCACAAAAAGATGTAAACTTTTCATTTTCAAATTCTCCTCCATGATTCGAGCTAATGCATTTAATTTTTAAATCACTTTCATTTTGAATACGAGTACATAATTTTGCAAATTCGCAAAACGCATCGGATTTGGATGAGAGAAATAATGTCCAACAATATCTTCAAAAATCATATATTAAAACATATGTATGAAATCTACCACCAAGACTTGCGGTGCCAACGGGACAAAAAAGATTCATATGTATAAATTGCAAGGGTCTTGTAGTAGAAATAAAATTTTTACTTTTGAAAGAGGATCTAGTTAATTTACCTTTTTGACATGGTGAACAAAGTGAAGGTAAAGTTCCATTTAACCTAGGCAATCCTCTAATTAAATCACTTTTGGCAAGTTTTACAATAAACTCTGTACTAGCATGTCCTAGTCGTCTATGCCAATGTTCTAATTCATCATTTTTAGTGATAAATCATTTTATAGATGATTTAGAAAGATCGTGAAAAGAAACTATATAAACATTATGTATTCTCGGTGCAGTTAGTAAAATATCTCTTATAGTAGGATTAGATATTTTGCATAGATTAGTGGAAGATTCAAATAAAACATCTAATCCTTTATCGCATAATTGACTAATAGAAATAAGATTGTGTTTTAGCCCTTTCACAGAAAGAACATTAGATATCGTAAAGGATTCATTACCAACTGTACCAATTCCCATGATCCTTCCATTTCCATTATCGCCAAATGTCACGATCACTCCCTTCTTCTTTTCTAGGCTAAGGAACTTTGCTTTATTGCCCATCATGTGCTTAGAGCATCCAGAATCCGAGTACCACACATCTTCATTGTCCTTAGCCTTCCTGCACATCTAGAAAGAAGATGAGAGTAAAGATTCGGATACCCAAGTGGAACCACCCAAAGAATAAATGGAAGCCTTAGGTACCCAGATTTGCTTTAAAGTAGTTTACTTCACTTTCCTATAAGAACTAGACGTGTGACCTAACCTAAAACAGTTTGCACACGAAATAAAGGGGGTTGAGACCCTTTTCTATAATTTAGTGTAATTCGTGCTGGAAGGATTCAGATTTACAGTAGAATAAGGTTTTGCAAAAGAAAACACTGAATTTTTCTACGAGGTGCTAGTGCCGGCGTTAGTGGCTAGCGTCGGGCGGTAGCTCTCACCTCGATATTCGAGCCCAAATTTTCCAGAACCATAGCACTGGTTCCCTAAAATCATATCCAAATATTTTTGGCCCATTCCAAATTTTTTAATAGCCACGGTGAGATCATGAACTTGTGCTTTAAGTGAGGGATTTTCTTTCACAAGCATGACACGCTTATTTTCAAAACCTTTTTTATTATTTTTGATTTGCAAAAGAGAGGCTTCTAATTTTCTTTCTAATTCCCCCTTCTCTTTTGTAAGATTTTTGGCATGGGGGAGGGCTTTAGAAAGTGACTCTTCAATATCTTTTGTCATTTTAGTGTAGTGATCACACTCTTCGCATGAAACCTTTCTCTTTTCTAAAACAATTAATTCTTTGGAAAGCTTTTGATTTTCTTTAATTAGAGATTCATTTTCATGATTCAATAAAATACTATCTTTCATATTTTTATCAAAAGCTTTGCAAGTTTCAAGAAATTGATTAAACAATTCATCATAAGTTGGTGGAGTTACCTCAGTGTCGCTATGAACACTGGTGTCATCATTGTCATTTCCTTGTCCCATGAGGCACATGTTTGCTTCCTCATCTTCGCTTGACAAAGACCCGCTTGATCCTTCGGAGGAAGAGGAGTCATCCCATGTTCTAGCTTTTAGCACCTTCCTCTTTTCCTTCCCTTTGTGCCGCTTTTTCCTTTTTCTCCTTCAAAAACTTTGGGCACTGGCTCCGAATATGCCCGATCTTCCTGTAATGATAGCATTCTGGTGGAGGTCTTTCTTCTTCATCGTCGCTCTCCTTTTCCTTCTTTGACGATGATCCTTTCCACCCTGCATCCTTTTGGAAATATTTCCGGAAGGTGTTTCTCCTTTCCGGATTTTAAATGAACTTTAAGAAGTTCTTTACCAAAAGGCTTTCTTCATCTTCATCCTCATCCTCTTGGCACTCCTTCTTTAATTTTAGGAAGGGATGGAAGAATCTTTCGTACCAAGTCATCGTTGGAGAAGGACTTTCCAAGAACTTTGGAGGCATTGACGATCATGGTGAAGTGTGTGTACATGGCATCAACATCTTCACTTTCATCCATCCGGAACTTTTCATATTCTGACTCCAGTTGGAAAAGCTTTGAATCTTTAACCTGCGATGTACCTTCATGAGTAATTTCCAAATGATTCCAAATATCATATGCAGTAGTACATGCGGAAATTCTATTAAATTAATTCCTATCTAACGTACAAAATAAAGCATTCATGACCTTGACGTTATTTTTGCATTTAAGTTTATCCCTATCATCCCACTTATCCTTAGGTTTTTCTAATGTTACTTCTCCAACTACAATTGTAGGAGGAGAGTATTCCTCTTCTACCATATTCCATACCTAAATATCTAGGGTCATAAGAAAACATCTCATCCTATTTTTCCAATAATTATAATTTGACCCAGTAAATAATGGAGGTCTACTAATTCCCTGTCCCTCGGAAAAAGCGAGATCATAAGACGCCATTATTCCTGGTTTTTAAATCGTTTGAAATAACCTTGCTCTGATACCACTTGTTGGATTGATAGGTGCCCTTAGAGGGGGGTGAATAAGGGAATAAAAATTCTTTTTATAATTTTAAGGAAATTACTAAATTGTTTAGGAACAAATGAGAGCAAAATAACAATTTAGCAAAAAGTAATTTGCAGTAATAAAATTTACGCCAAATGAAAGAAATCAAGTAAACACAAATAGACACATGATTGTATTATATAAAAAGTGTTTACATAAATTTGATTTCAATATCGCTAGAAATCGGAGGCGTACAAGTGTAAATATCTTTTCCTTTTCTACTCTGACTTGTATCCCACAAACCGGTTGGCTTTAGTCTATCCTTCCCCGGATATGGCCTCAAGCCACTCTAGCCAATCCTAACCCCAGATATGGCCTCGAGCACCCCCTAGATCTAATCTCCTAGACCTAGTCATCAACTCACCCAGCGAATTACCCCCTAAGCCGCACAAGGACCTAGTCGCCAACATAAGGCGATTTTACTACAAAATTTAACAATAATGAAATAAAGCAAATAACAAAAACTCCCTCTATGAGATTTCTGAATATGAGGATGAAGGAGCGATGTAGCATAAGCGAGGTTGAAGCGATCATTCTTCGGATGCAGCGTGACGGCTTCCTTCTCCAAAAATCTTCTTTGGCTTTGAGTGGGAGATGAACTTTCGGCAGAGTAACAACTCTTGATTTTTGGCACAAGTAATCTCTCTAGAATGTCTTGCCAAAACAAGAGAGAAGACATCAATTTATATAACTTGAAGATAGCACATGCGGTATCTCCTAGCGCTTGTGGTAGCTTTCGTGTAGAAGCGGTTACGAAACCGTCGCGACATGGCGTTGTGTGCACGAACTCAAGCTAGCGCCATGCGGTATCACTAGCGCCGGCGATAGTGTTTCTTTCAGAAAATTGATTTCAGTTGCTTTCTAACTGTGGAGTATTGCACCTAAAGTTCCTACACACTATAAACACACGACAAGCAAGATCTAATATAATATGAGATTTGTTATTCTCAAACAAAGGGATGTGACACACATGTCCAACATTAGGAACTTCGGGAGGGTTGCAGACCACCGCTCCATTTACTAGTACTTGAAAGTGAACAGATGTGAAGTCTTTTGTAGCGCTCGCAGGAGCAGCTTTGAGAGCATACACTGAGAAGGAAATCGAGACGCTCGTACTCCAAAGGAGATCTCTAAGTCGCTCTTGAAGGAGGACATGAGAATCGAAGGAGGTCTCCAAACTCCGAAGGAGATCTCTGAGAGGTTTCTCGCTAAAAATTTTTTGATAGTCTCCTGCTTGGGCAAGTAATCCTGATTCTCGCATCTGGCATTAAATGTCTCTATGAGTTTCTTGTTGTCTTTGACTTGACCATTGACTTTCACTTCTTCCTACGTGGCATGAACGGGTCATACCCTCGAAGAATATGGGTTATACACAATCCCCACTCTTTGCGAGTAACAAAGTGGCTTGGAAAGAAACATCCAACCCTTATTTGTAGAGGGTCTTCTGGAGAGTATCGGTCATACTCAAAAGCATGGGGGTCCCCTCTGACATCTATAAATAGGAGAAGAGGGGCATCCCCTGGGGTACCCCTTTTTAAGCTTAGGAGAGATGTTGTCTCCCGAGGAGATAGTCGCAAAGACCCAAGCATTAATGAAATTGTTGAATAAGACACACGGCGGTGCTCCTTATCAGGGCGGGGTGGGTGGGGGGGGGGGTCGTATAGGCTTAGGAGAAAAAAGGGACTAGGGCGAGCTTCCGACTATTAAGATACGGAGGGAGGATGCTCCATCGGGAGGTCCCACGCAACATGTGTCGGACCCGGTCTAAACTCTGCTGAGCCAGGCAGGCTTGGACAATGACGGCGAGCAATGGGTCGCCGATAGACAGACTCCAACTGATCCCTCCAACACGACCACAACAGGTAAACATCGCCCCTTTTCAAAAATTCTGGAACCATTCGCCTTACTGATGTCGACTTTCCCTTGTATAGACTTCTCCTCCAGAGACCAACCCGGTTGAGTCGAGCGCATCGGTGCCTCTTGCTGAAGAGCTTGTGCACACAGAGCATCTAGCGCATCATCTGGTGATCACGCCCGATGTTGGCCATAGCCAGAATTTTCGCACCCACCGCGGTCTTCAGCGGAGGACAGAGAGAGTAGTTCTCGTGTGGGATTTCTGAAGTTAAGAATTGTTGGGAATATTGCCATCAATGTTCCATTGATTTGATGAGGCATCACACTCAATGCTAAGTACATATTGTATTTGATAAACCCTATTTTTCATCATGTCTATGAAGGGTTAGGTTGTTCCAAACATTGGAATACGTTCTGTGGTTTTACTGTCAAAACCGCTGAGATGACATCATTGTCTCAACTGAACCGCTGAGACGAGGTCGGGAGCCGCTGAGAAGGGGTCTGCCTCAGCTGAGCTGCATTTAGACAGAATCCGCTGAGAAGAAAATTTGTCTTAGTAGATTCACTGAGGCGAAGACAGATTCAGCCGCTGAGACTGAAGACTGTCTCATCCCAACCGCTGAGATAGATTCATATTTGAATAAAGCACTGGCGGGATATTCTTTTGGCACAAGTGGCTGTAAAGCTAGATAAAGTTTTCTATTCCACTCCATACTATGTCAGGACCCTCCTTAGAGATGTTGCAGATGGAAGAGGTATAAAAGAACATGTTAGGGCATTGTGGAAGGTGTGCATAAAAGTGGAAAACAAATCTGAAAGAAAGCAATGTTCTATTGACGGCTTCCAGAAGTGATCTCTCCCTGCTTCCTGAACCTACTAGCAGATACAAGGAGAGAAAATAGTACTTCCAAATTCATTTAAGAAGAGCAAGTTGATTTTTCTTCATCTACTAAAGAGAAAGATCAGATATGAGCTAGGACTAAAGCTATAGTCTTTCAGCCCTGCTTCAAGACAGCACCATCAGTGAATCAACAACAGAAGACAAAAGCTGAAGGATACATCTTTACTATCCTCTGTTGTAAGCATATATTATAACCATTGTAAGAACATTAATGTTCTGAGTTTGTAGGGCATTTTGCCTGAGTAGTATGGTTGTTGAGCCTGAGTAGTAAGGTTGTTGAGCTTGAGTGTGTAGGCTGTTAATCCTGAGCTTGTAGAGCTCTACTCCCATCTTGAGGTGTAGGATCTCTATGGAGATCTGAGGTAGGGCTTCTTGATAGACATGAGGTAGGAAATCAGTGGATTTCTGAGTTCTAAGACTTGGAGCACTCTGAGTTGGTAGGGATGTTGAGCCTGAGGTAGGGTTTGGATCAAACCTGAGAGATCCTGACGGATCTGTGTTGTAAGCTCTTAGAGCTGAGTTTGGAGGAGGTTGCCTTAACTAACACACTGTTAGAAAGGTATTGAGGGGGAGTGGACTACCCATAGACACACTGTCTTGGGGAACCACTATAAAAGGTTATATATTTTTTTTGTTGTGATTTTGCTTTATTTATTATCTAACAACAACTAGCTGCACATAAGAAAAATCAAAGAGACCTATTCACCCCCCCCCCCCCCCCCCCCCCCCTCTAGGTGAATTAGATTACCTTATAAACTGTCAAGTGGTATCAAAGCTAGGTTGGTCAATAAGGACATAATAATCTGACCAGATCCTACAAAGGAGTAGTCAAATCTGAATCCAATGGCTGCCACTGGAGGTCAGAAGGAGATGGGGTCTATGAAGTTGCCCATATACAAAAAGGAGACTTTTGGCATATGGAAGCAAAGGGTAAGATTGTTCATATAAGCCTCAGACCCTAGGATATATTTTACTGTCAAGGAGGGTCCCTTTGTCTTCACAAAGCCCTCCACTGTAGATCGTGCAAGGCAAGTGGCCAAGTCATATGCTGAAATGACTAAGGATGAAATAGTGCTTGCTACCATGGACAAGAGAGCACAAAATATAATAGTAAATGCGATTGATGATTCCACCTTCTAGAACTTGGTGCATTGTGAGACTGCCAAGGATATGTGGGATACTCTCATAGCATACATGGAAGGTACTGAAGAAGTGATGGATGATAGGAAATCCCTACTTAATCAGGAGTATGAAGCCTTTAGGCAACACATCCTGGAATGCATAGCTGATTGCTATGAGAGATTCTTCAGAGTGGTAAAAGAGCTGAGGACCTATGAAGGGCCTTCGGCCATTATGAACTGAATGAAAAATTCCTAAGATCTCTAACAAAAGATTGAGATACAAAGATCTGTGTCATCAGAGAAGTGGCAAAGTTGGGTGAGACTCCTCCCCATACACTGTTTAGAAAGCTGCTCTCCTATGAGAAGCAATTGTCTACAAGGAAGGAGGAGGACACATCCACCAGTACTCATGCAAGGGAGAGAGTTGTGGCTCTCAAAGCTCAAAGCTCCAAGAAGAGCAAAGCCAGAATGCCTTCTACACCAAGAAGGGTTGCTGACTCAAAAATTTTTGAGCCCAGCACATCAGACAACACCTCATCTGACGAGGAATTTGATGTCTTCTCAAGGCACTTCAAGAAGCTGATGTGGAGGAAGCACTGGAAGAACAAACCTTCCTCCTCCTCACATCCTAAGAAGGATCGCAGCAGATCAGAAAGGCAGCACCCCAATGGTGACAGGTATGACCCTAAACTTGTTAAACATAATTCAAATAATGTTATATGTTATTGCTGCAGCAAGCCTGGACATGTCATAGCTGACTGTCCAGTCAAGAGAAAGGAAAGAGGTGATAAGAAACCTCATCGCCAGAAGGGTAGGAAGGGTGAAAAATCCTTCCTAGCAAAGAAGGAGAAAAGCTGGAGTGAATCTGAGTCTTCTTCCTCAGATTCAGAAGAAGAAGAGGAAGCCTACATTGGGTTGTTTGCAGCTAAAGAGGATGAAGACTATCATGCTGCTAAGGTTGGCATAAGGGCCCCTCTGTCACACTCAGATAGTTACATAGAGGTGGATGAAGATGACAAACAACAACTTGGCTTAATGGCCATGACAGATGATAAAGACAGTTAGGATAATCCTGATAAGGTATCAACTCCTCCTATCCCCTCTTCTGATTATGAGTCAATACCATATTTTGAAGCATGCTCATCTAATGATGAAAATGGTACAGAACCTGAAGAGGATGTCAATCAATTGATTTACATGTATGATGCTCTTTTGGAAGCTCTGAAAAGGAGCAAGAAGCAAGCCAGGAGGCAAGCTCAAGAAATTGCTTCCCTTTAGAAGGCAAAGCATGATTGTACTGAGTCATCTACCCAGGTGGATCAGATGAGTAGAGAAATAAGCCAACTGAAGGGAATTACAATTTTTCGATTAAGAACCATCAACCAAAAGAACAAGGTCATCAAGGACCTTGAGGAGAAGCTTATCAAAGAGAAGAGATTGGTGGCTCAATTCTCCAAACCCAAATCCATATTGCCCATTATTGAGACCTTCTCCTCCCAAACTAATAGGAGAGGGGTAGGTTTCAATAAATTGGCAATTGGTGATGAGAATGGAGGAAAGGGGCAGGCTAAAGCTAAGCCTCATACCACCTTTCAAAAGGTGTTGCTTCCCTCCAATAGGTATGACCAGGATAGCATGTATGGTCACTAGAAGAATGAAAGTTCCTATATGAAGGAAAATACTCCTTTCTATAGCCAAAGAAAGGGCATGGAGATGAGTGCTTTGAAAGCTCCCCGTGAAGAGATTCAAATGGCCCATTCTTGAGCATTTGTATTTGGTACTTCAGCCCCTTCATTCAAGGATAATGAAGCTGGTTCTTCCAAATCCCTCTTAGAAAAACACATGGTTGCTGTCAAGCCAATAGACAAGTCTAACAGCCCAGTATCTGATGCCATTAATTCTTGCTTAGCTGCCAAACTAAGTAAAGCTGATGTCATTCAGATAAAGTTTGCTAAGACTAACTATAGACAGTCAACCAACCAAGTTATTGTTAATAGGAATAGGAAGAATGCAACCAACCTCTTCACTGAACACAAGCACATTGATGCTCCTTCCACCTCAAAGGGTGTTCAAAAAAGAAGATACAACATCCATGAATGTTGGTGTTGTGGTAAAGTGGGACACTTTGCCATAGATTGTTGGCATAAACTCAATGTGCCTTATACAAAGAGGAGCTTTTCTGCAAAGGCTGCAGTAGGTGTGAGTAAGTCTTGTTATGCTAACAAAGGCATAGGACCCAAAATCAATTGGGATCCTAAAGGAAAATGAATTGCTTTTTGCAGGATAGTTTAAGTATCAGTCTAAGGCAAATATGGTACTTGGACAGTGGGTGCTCAAGGAACATAACAGGTACCAATAATCTTCTGCAGGAGTACTGTTGTTTATTAGGTGTCAACTTATCACCTAGAGGGGGGGGGGGGTGAATAGGTTTTACAAATTATTTTATCCCCTTTTGGTGTTCTTGATTTCTTATTAGTAGATCTATAAGTTATAAAGCATAACACAAAAAACACACAACGATATATAGAGTTTCCTCAAGACCGGGTGTCTTGAGTAGTCCTCTTTCCCTCTGCGCCTACCCAGCAGTGTGCTAGGCTCAGCAAACTCCGCCAAAAACTTCAGTCCCTCAAGCCTTACACCACAGACCCGCAAGTCCTACAACCTAGGCCCGCAAGCCCCTACTGCACTCGAGCCCGCAAGCTTGAAACTCAGGCCCTCAAGCCCTACCTAGCTCAGACCCGCAAGTCTAGCCTCTGCCTCGACCCTCAAGCCTCATAGGTCTCAAGCCCTCAAGCTTGACAATCAGGCCCTCGAGCCCTACCTAGCCAGACCCGCAAGTCTAGCCTCTGCCCTGGCCCTCAAGCCTCACAGCTCTCAAGCCCTCAAGCTTGACAATTAGGCCCTCAAGCCCTACCTAGCCAGACCCACAAGTTTAGCCTCTTCCCTGGCCCTCAAGCCTCACAGGTCTCCAACCCTCAAGCTAGACAAATAGGCCCACAAGACTTACAAGAAATTACAGTGAAAGACTGTTTCTTCTGCCGGATGAAGATTGGCAACTTAGCCTGATGAAGATCGGCTTCTTTAGGTTAAAGAAGATGCTACTTGATTTGAAGTTTCAGCACCGGATCTTCTTCAGCCTCCTCTTCTTTTGCCTGATGTTGATCGGCTACTTTTCAGTCGATGGAGATGACTGATTCTTCAGAGAACACTTGATGCTTGTTCTCTACTTGATCTTCTTCTTCTCCACTGAAAATACCGTTCTATTGAAGTGTAGCGGCGGGATCCTTTTTTGTTCTTTTTCTCTATTTCAAAGACTTCTTTTCTAGGGCATCACTGTTCCCTTTTATAAGACAGGTGAGCCGCATAACGGTCACATGTAATGTTCTTTAATGTCAGACGCCCATTCATTAAAAGCACGCGCTGATTGGACAATCAAGCGGCGGCATTAAATGCTGACAATGCATTCGCAACATTTGAATCTATCTCGACGATATTTCTATTGTTACGACGACATGGATGATATCTCGACGATAGGACTTTGTCGATGCTTTGAACTTGGTAGATCTTCGATTCTTCTTGCTTCTTCCTCTGATGCTGGTAACTTGACGATATGAAATATTCTGGCGCTTCTGTAAATACGACGATATGCTATCTCTGACTGTATCGTCGTGATCTTCTTTCTTGCATACTGTCATCGTAATCACGTCGTTCTCTCGACGACATGAGTGATAACATGTCGACAGATCATACTTTAGTAACTTCTTGTCTTCAGCTGTCTTTCTTCAGTCTTCTTGACGTCATGTCTTCTTTACGATGATTTCCTGTGCCATCAGTCATACTTAGCCTTTTCATTGATAAGGCTTCTTCACAACAATGTATGTTCTTCTTTGACATTCTCGACGATACAGTTCTTTATCGATGATCTCTTCGACACTGATCTTCTCTTTGTCTTTTCAACGACAAGGCTTCTTCATCTTCTCGAGGACAAGACCACTTTGGTGATGTCGACGATACCGCGTCTTCTGGTTGACATTTCTTCCTTTTGTCTTCATTCTTCTCTGCGTTCGATGAACGACAATCTTCGTTCGACGAACAGCATTCTGTGTTCGACGAGCTTCATTCTTCTATCCCGTCTCTGTGTTCGACGAACTTCATTCCGCGTTCGACGAACAGCATTCTGCGTTTGACGAACTTCCTTCTGCGTTCGACGATCTTTCTTCTGTGTTCGACGAATAGCATTCTGCGTTCGACGAACTTCCTTCTGCATTCGACGATCTTCCTTCTGCGTTCGACGAATTTTGATCTGCGTTCGACGAACTTTGTTCTGCTAACTTCCTGAGATTTATAAGCTAGAGAAGTGATCAAATACAAAGTGAAGTTTTCTTGACTTGATGACTTCTTCAAATCAGGAATCGTGTGGGCAAGATTCCCAACAAGTACACTGCTATGAAGAATGGACCTAAAATAATCTTTGGAGGTTCTGAAAAAAGAGTCACCAAAGGATATGGTATGATCTCTAATGGCTTATTCTCAATCACAAGGGTAGATTATGTTGAAGGGTTGCAATACAACTTTATAAACATAAGTCAACTATGTGACTTGGTCTATGTCATTGAATTCCCCAACGACAAGTGCTTGATCAAAAAGTCAAATGACTTAGAGATCATTCTCTAAGGAACTTGGAGTAGGAATGTTTATTGCTTAGATTTTATTTGCAATAATTCTTTATCTCCCATGTCTCTTGTGGCTAATGAAAGTGAGTCTCATTGTGTTCAATGGCACAAGAGACTTGCCCATATTAACTACAAGATAATGTATAGACTATTTTCTAAGAATCTTGTTAGGAATAGTCCAAATTTGAAATGTAATAAAAGTGCTCCCTATCATGCATGCCAAATGCGCAAGCAAACTAGGGCCACCTTGAAAAGCATTGGCTCCAAAGACACTGAAAGTGTTGGAACATGGTCTTCCGCATCTCCTAGGTTTGAGAATAACAAATCCCATGTGTATTTGATCTTGTGTGTTTAATTGTGCAGGATAACAAAGTCCACATGACTCAAGGATTACATAAGAAAGTTGCCCCCAAAGTTGAGCCATCAAATCCAAATACCTACTAGCGCTGGCGGTAGTGCTAGCGCAGGCGCTAGCTGCCGTTCGACGAACTCTTAACAACGGTCGACGAATTCCTGTTCGATGAAATATTGGCTCGAAGCAAAATTGTCGGGAGAACTTATAGAAGGAGATAGCGCCAGGCGGTATCTGATAGCGCAGGCGGTAGAGAGGAGCACAGTAGGCAAGGGAGAATTGTTTCCCCGGATTAAAGATTCTCGCGCGCAAAATATTACTTAATATGGGATAGCGCCGGCGGTAGCACTAGCGCAGGCGCTAGCGCTAAGTCTATAAAAAGGACATCTTGGCTCCGTCTTCAAAAGCTTTTAGAGATCCAGAATTCCAGAGCTTCGTGCCACAACATAGAGAGGAAGTTTCAGGGAGATACTCCCACAAATCCATAAAGACTAAAGGAGATCCGTGGAGAAGATTTCAACACGCATCATCATCGTGACGAAAGACCGCATCGACTACGATCATACTCTGAAAGTGGAGGTCAGATCTTAAATTACTCTAGAGGGGGGGTGAATAGAGTATTAAAACTTTTTGTTTAGTTTTATAGCGGAATTTAAAATACTGTTTAAGTATATGAGTAATCAGTGAGAGTTAAAAATAAAGACAGAAATAGTAAGAAAGCACACAGCACAAGCACACAGAAATAAGCAAGCATAGAAGAAACAAGGAGCTATAGTAGTTCCCCAATAAATCTGGGTATGTCTACTCTTCTACCACCCTTGGTAGGAATCCACTAGGAGGGTTGATAAGGTGCCCAGGTGATGAGTCCTGATCATATACACTTTTATGGACTCATCTAGGCCTTTATTCAGTCTTTTTACCGCACTTTAGCATTGTTATAGTTTATATTTGGTATTCCATGCTAGGTGCACTTCTAGGCCCATTTTGGTGTGATTTCATGCTTTTCTTCATTAGTAGTTTTCATGCTCCGTTAGGTGCCACTTTCAGTGGCTAGATTCGTGGTTGTGCTGGAATAGGAGTCGTGCAGGTGTTCCCGGTGCAATTCTGCACAGGAACACTGCGCACGATCACCGGTTCTATTGCGCACGACCACTGGTCGTGCGCCACTAATCGTGTGCACTTAACCCTTTTTTCATGAGTTCTGTTTGGTGCAGTGCGCACGAGCATCTACGATAGTGCGCACGATCACCGGTCGTGCGCCACTGTTCGTGCGCACTTATCATTAATTTTATGAGTTCTGTCTCGACCAGTGCGCACGACCACCGACGATAGTGCGCACGACCACCGGTCGTGCGCCACCGGTCGTGCGAACATTATATTTTATAAATTTCATATCTTGCAGGTTCTGCCCAGGCAGTGCGCACGATCGCAGAATTCCAGTGCGCACGACAACTGGTCGTGCGCCAATGACCGTGCGCACTGTTTAAATCAGCGCCTATATAAATGCCTGTTCCGATTTTAGGTCAGGATCCAGCCTCCGGGAGCGGATTTTCTGATCCGTACGCCGCCGACCACCATCTTGGGATGCCTCCACTTAATCTCCTACGCAAGGGGAACTCTTCTCCATCCATTTCAAGCCTTCCTCCATTGTCCGGGAGCGTTCTCCACCATCCGCAAGCCTCCAAGCAGCTATTTTCCCACTCCGGCCCGGTGAGAAGAAGAGGAAATCTGAAGTCGAAGACGACGGAGCTACGTAGAGAAATCGTGACAGCTCTCTGCGCCGGAAGCATAGTCCGCCCTAGTCCGGAGGTAGCCCGACAACCTATCATTCCGGCAGAGAACGGCCGCTAGTCTTCACCCATCGGTTATCTCTTTCTTCTTTCCTTCATTGTACTCGTTGAATCGTGTAAACTTGAATATTGTGATGTTTAGTTTGATGGAAATGAATGTTTCTTTGCCCTTCTTCATAGCTTGTTTGTGAATCACTCCGTTTCCACTCACTCACTCACGCACTCAAGGTGTTTGATCCGCGTTGGCAAGAGCTAACGGCGGTTGTGAGGAGGTGTTTGCGACCCTCACCTTCTCGCACTAGAGCACACTCCATCCGCCTCACGAAGCACGGCATCGCGGCCGTTGCATCCATCTCGCCTCGCGAAGCAGTGCTTTCGACCCGCATTTCTTTTATTGTTGTTAAGATTAGGAACAACCAACCAAAACCCCCTTTTTTATGTGTGTTGTGCTTGTGTAACAAGAGTCACACAATGCGTTTCGTTCACACAATCTGCATTCCTCAAGAGACCGACACTCGGGGATTCCACTCTCCACATTTATTACTTGACAGCGACCGGTGCACTTGCCGACACGCATCAAGTTTTTGGCGCCGTTGCCGGGGAATGCAGGCGTGTAACGTCCCGTGTAGTGACTTTCGTTATACGAGCAGTTGTTTTTGATTCTCTTTATTTTTCTTTTTGTTTGTGATAGTTCATGCAGAGACAAGCTGCAGGCGAACTCGTACCCTTTGATCCTGAGATTGAATGGACCGCTCGCGCACGAAGGCGCGCTGCAGCCGCACAGGCGGCCATGGGTGATCTGGTAGACCCAAATGATGTTGATCTGAGAATGCCCGACGTGGGGCAACACCAGCCTGGAGATGAGCAGGAGGCGGCTAGGCCTCGGCCCCGCACGATGAGGGACTACACCACTCCAACTGCTGGGAGTGTGTATCCTGGGTTCGGGCCCAATATTATGAATAATCAGTTCGAGATTAAACCAGCAATCTTGAACATCATTCGGAACAACGCTCAGTTCTCTGGAATGGCCAGCGAAGACCCGCATCTGCATCTGGCAGAGTTTTCTGATATTTGCGGAACCTTCCGCTATGCGGGGATTGCTGACAACACGGTCAAGCTTAGACTGTTTCCCTTTTCACTCAGCGACAAAGCAAAGGTGTGGCTCCACTCCATTCCGGCCGGGACTGCTGCGACTTGGGATGCCCTCGCATCCAAGTTCCTTGCAAAATTCCACCCTGTGGATAAGATCGTGAGATTGCGGCGGGAGATCGCCACCTTTCGCCAACTTGATCAAGAGACCCTTGCTGAGGCGTGGGAGCGCCTTAACGATCTCCTTCACCGTTGTCCGGGCCACGAGCTCCAACCTTGGAATGTGGTCGAAACGTTTTACTTTGCGATCGAGCCAAACTAAAGGGCAATGATCAATGCTGCTGCGGGTGGTACTCTGATGAACCACACTCCAGAGGAGGCCCTTCGGATTCTGCGCGACACCGCCTCCCACAGTACATTCTGGACTGCTGGGAGAAACGCTCCAAGAAGCGGCCGAGGTCTCTTCATGGTCGACTCACTCCCCTCTCCATCCGCGCCTGCTGCTATCATTACTTGCGAAGGGTGTGGAGGCGGAGGCCACCACGCGTATGATTGTTCAGGGAACAACGTAGCAGGTGACTTCGCGCACCTAACCTTGAATGAATCTGTTAATTATGTAGGAAATCAGCCTAGGGGGGCGCCTTTTAATAATGCTTATAATCCGGGAGCGAGAAGTCACCCGAACTTCTCGTGGAACCCAAACACGCCTGGCCAACGATGGGCACCGGGGCAGCATCAAAACGATGCTTACACCTCCGGGAGCCAACCGAGGCCACCACACCCGGATTATAACCAAGGTCACCCAACCCAAAAAAAGAGTAATCTGGAGGAGATGATGGAGAAATTCCTGCAAGCGGCTAACTCGAATATGGTGAATCAAACCGCATCCATGCAAAACTTGGAAACGCAGTTGGGCCAATTGGCCCAAGTGCTAACTGAGCAGTCGCAGGGGACCCTTCCTAGCAACACTGAAAAGAACCCAATAGATCAAGGGAAGAGTCTTGGCAATGTGGTAGAGACTGATCCAAGTGAGTTGGTGATTCCTTGTTCCATCAATAAGTTTGAATCAAAAGCTTTGTGCGATTCCGGTTCCTCCCGCAACGTCATTGCGTTGCAAGATGTTGCTAAATTCCAACTTGAGATGAACACGGAGGAAAGGAAATCCCTTATACTTGCTAATGGGACTGTTATACAATCTGAGGGGGAAGTGAAAAATGTAGAAGTGATAGTTGAGGGGACGATTGTGGTCGCGGATTTTCAGGTGTTGGGACCCCAGGAAAACCACTCTATCCCTATCTTGGGCGTGCCGTTCTTGAAAGAGAG
The DNA here is from genome assembly GCA_033032865.1 of Dactylorhiza incarnata. Classification (NCBI taxonomy): domain Eukaryota; kingdom Viridiplantae; phylum Streptophyta; class Magnoliopsida; order Asparagales; family Orchidaceae; genus Dactylorhiza; species Dactylorhiza incarnata. The sequence goes on from JAWHQI010000213.1 coordinate 3,582,310, forward strand.
TGGCGCCACCCTTGATTTCGCTACGGGGTGTGTCCTCCTACCCAATAAGGCGCCGCAGCCCACTCGTCTGGAAGCTACAACTGAAACATCCACTCCTCCCCCTCTCGTTATTTTTGATGAATCTCTGAGCTGTGCAGGAAATGAACAAGCTCAAGAAACAATTGAAGGAGAAAAGGAGGAGCACCAATCGAATGAGGAAGAAGAAGTTGATTTCCGGAAAGAATTTGATTCCGAGACGGAGGAAGAATGCAGTTCGGGAAACGTTGAATTGAATTTAGTGCGGGACGCGGACTATTTATCTTCCTGTTTTGATTCTTGTAATAAACAATCTAAGCGCTCCATCTCCTGGGCCGATCCGATAGTCACCGCGACGCCGGAAGTGACGCCACCCACCACTAAGGTGGAACAATCTGAAAACTCTCAACGTTGGCAGTCTCCGACTGTCACTAAACTTAAACAGGAAAAACTTATGTGCGACGCTCGTGCTGCCGCTCTCCGTGGCAAGAGGGCAGAGGTTAGGGGAGCGGTGGGTGATACCAGTGCTGGCCCTAAAGCCTTCACCTGCCGCCTACGTGCTACGGGAGACGCGCACCATAAGAGCGCCTATAGCTGATTTGTGTTTTTCTGATTTGGTGAACTGTTTCTGAGAACTTCTCTTTTAATTCCTGCATTTTATAAACAATGTTAATACAGGTATTTGGTCCAGCTTAAGGACGTTAAATAAAAGCGCTACTGGGAGACAACCCAGATTTCCTGATTTTGTAGTTTCTATCTAACTTTTTTTTAGTTCAGCTTTTACATATGCTTTTGCTGTTTTTAGTTTTGTGCTTGCAGGTCTTGTTCTTTGGTGCGGATGTTACGGGCTGCTCTTGATCGTACACGCCAATCGTCTGGTATGCTCAATTCTGAGCATTGGGTAACACTTCCTCCCCTCTTTTAGCTTCCAATTTCTAGATGTATTGTTTAGACTAAGTCTGGGGGAGCGTATGTTGTCATTCACTGTGCACGAGTTGCACTGCATACCAGAAGTTTGTTTCTTTTGTATCCTTGTCATTATCATTGTTTTCATGCTTCACACACCACTTCACCCACTTGAGTGCGCGCTTATCTTTTTGTTGTTGTTCCGGTTAAACTATTTTGGTTGGAATGTGAAATAGGTTGTTAACTTAGGAATTATTATTTGGAGTGCGATGTTGACTCGTGTAGTGTTCTAGTCACTTCGCATGATATGGTAGAACTTGAGTAGAACTAGATTGTCTCTATGCATCTAATTTATGTTTAGTATTTTTGCGTAAATTTAGATTTATTATACTCAAGTGGTGAATTTGAATGAAATTGACGATAACCCGGTGTTTTGTGTGTACGAGTGCTAGTCGTGTGTTGCTCGAGTCGGGAGGAAGGTTTACCTTTCTCGTGGGCTAAGAACTTGCCCCAAGCGACTCTTGAAGCATGGTTGAGAGCGACTCGTCGAGTTAAACATGATGTAGGCCATCCTTTGGCTAGTTTGAGCTTTGTTATTCCATGTCCTTTTCGCTCACCTTTGCAAGCCAAATTTGTGCCTACCATTCCTTTGTTCAGCTCCTCTTCATCCACCAAAGCCCGAAGCTTATCCTACACCCGCAACCAAATTGTTTTTTTAACTGCGCTCATAATTCTCAATTTGTGTGATGTTTGGAATCGTTGTGTTATGAAGGGGAAATAAAGTTTATTTGCTGATTTTGAACCAACCGGAGGATACATAATAGAAGCAAAGTATGTTAAAAGAAAAAAAAAATCTAGAAAAAAAGAGAGTATATTGAAAAGAAATCCTTCCGAGCTAAATAGAAAATCTGTTGGTATTTGTGAAGTAGGCTGTGTGCACACCTGGTTTTCATGATAAGTCTGGGAGTGTGTCACACGAGCATAGTTTGTTGGTCTTGTGTGGTGCAGCGTTCCGTTAGCTCACTTGGGTTGCGTAGCCATCGTGTTTAAATTTGAATACCATACCGTAACCTAAGCCCCAACTTAATCCTATAAGTCCTATTGATTTGACTTGCGATTTTGCTAGCGCCGTGGAGAGAGTGTGACCGGGCGAGCGGATGGTTCACGACGTTGATGGATTTCAGCGGAGTTATTCCTAAGACCCGATCTTGTGCAACGCCCGCCTCAGTGTCTCGTCACTTTCATACCGGGCATGATCGTTCAAATTCTTCATAATTCACCAACTGAGTATAACTAAATCTTTACTTACGCTTTAATACTTATGTAAATTAGTTAGCATAGTTAGAATCTCCTTCTACAAGAATCTCTACTCGCATGCGTATGTTACTTCGCACCGTACTCCTTTGTGTAATTCTCTATGTTAACTCTCGTTTTCACACTCCGCCGGATTCGTTTGCTCGGGACGCGCAAACAGCTAAGTCTAGGGGTGTGATGAGTCCTGATCATATACACTTTTATGGACTCATCTAGGCCTTTATTCAGTCTTTTTACCGCACTTTAGCATTGTTATAGTTTATATTTGATATTCCATGCTAGGTGCACTTCTAGGCCCATTTTGGTGTGATTTCATGCTTTTCTTCATTAGTAGTTTTCATGCTCCGTTAGGTGCCACTTTCAGTGGCTAGATTCGTGGTTGTGCTGGAATAGGAGTCGTGCAGGTGTTCCCGGTGCAATTCTGCACAGGAACACTGCGCACGATCACCAGTTCTATTGCGCACGACCACTGGTCGTGCGCCACTGATCGTGTGCACTTAACCCTTTTTTCATGAGTTCTGTTTGGTGCAGTGCGCAAGAGCATCTACGATAGTGCGCACGACCACCGGTCGTGCGCCACTATTCGTGCGCACTTATCATTAATTTTATGAGTTCTGTCTCGACCAGTGCGCACGACCACCGACGATAGTGCGCACGACCACCGGTCGTGCGCCACCGGTCGTGCAAACATTATATTTTATAAATTTCGTATCTTGCAGGTTCTGCCCAGGCAGTGCGCACGATCGCAGAATTCCAGTGCGCACGACCACTGGTCTTGCGCCAATGACCGTGCGCACTGTTTAAATCAGCGCCTATATAAATGCCTGTTCCGATTTTAGGTCAGGATCCAGCCTCCGGGAGCGGATTTTCTGATCCGTACGCCGTCGACCACCATCTTGGGACGCCTCCACTTCATCTCCTACGCAAGGGGAACTCTTCTCCATCCATTTCAAGCCTTCCTCCATTGTCCGGGAGCGTTCTCCACCATCCGCAAGCCTCCAAGCAGCTATTTTCCCACTCCGGCCCGGTGAGAAGAAGAGGAAATCTGAAGTCGAAGACGACGGAGCTACGTAGAGAAATCGTGACAGCTCTCTGCGCCGGAAGCATAGTCCGCCCGAGTCCGGAGGTAGCCCGACAACCTACCATTCCGGTCGTGAACGGCCGCTAGTCTTCACCCATCGGTTATCTCTTTCTTCTTTCCTTCATTGTACTCGTTGAATCGTGTAAACTTGAATATTGTGATGTTTGGTTTGATTGAAATGAATGTTTCTTTGCCCTTCTTCATAGCTTGTTTGTGAATCACTCCGTTTCCACTCACTCACTCACGCACTCAAGGTGTTTGATCCGCGTTGGCAAGAGCTAACGGCGGTTGTGAGGAGGTGTTTGCGACCCTCACCTTCTCGCACTAGAGCACACTCCATCCGCCTCACGAGGCACGGCATCGCGGCCGTTGCATCCATCTCGCCTCGCGAAGCGGTGCTTTCGACCCGCATTTCTTTTATTGTTGTTAAGATTAGGAACAACCAACCAAAAACCCCCTTTTTTTATGTGTGTTGTGCTTGTGTAACAAGAGTCACACAACGCGTTTCGTTCACCCAATCTGCATTCCTCAAGAGACCGACACTCGGGGATTCCACTCTCCACATTTATTACTTGACAGCGACCGGTGCACTTGTCGACACGCATCACCAGGCACCAAGGGGTTTTTGATAAGGTGTCCACACACCAATAAGCTTTTGATAAGGTGCTTAAAAACCACACAAGGATTTTTTGATAAGGTGTCTTGCCACCACTGGGTAAACTTTTGAAGGGAGTATTAACCCTGTACAAGATGAGATAAAAGGTTTATAATGTTCTTCTATGTCAATGATCTCAGAGAAGATAAATGATGTTGAAGCAGAAAGCTCCCCTTGTCTGATGAGAGTTGATGACAGCTTTGTGGACAGAGCTTTCTCAAACAGAAGTCTTTGTAGCAGATTATCTGGAAGAAATTAATTTTCAGATTGTTGTTGCTCTTTGAAAGACTTTATCTTGCAGCAGATCTGAGAGATTGAGTCTTGTTCTCAGAATGATGAGAATGCTGCTTTGATGAAGAGGAAAACTGGAAAGAAATAGTATGTTCTCTTCTTCTTCTTTCTCTAATCCTTCTTCTGTTCTCCTTGTTCTGTGATAACAGAGAGACTGATTGATGGTGAAGTTTTTCTCTATTCTCTGTTAGAAAAATCGACTGTGTCTCTGTTTGTTAATTTTCTTCTCTGATAACTTGTCTATATTCAAATTCAAATCTTCTACCTTTTAAGGAATATATTTTTCTGACTTAAATCCTTCTTGGAACTAGGTAGCCATCCAAAAATGACTTTGGCAGGTCCTTTCAATTCCTTTTGTCGAGAAAGATGCATTGGCATTAAATGTCAACGGCTATTCTTTTTCTTGGAATAGGAAGAATATAGGGATATAATAAATAAGAAAGATATCCTTACATGGCTGACTGAATACGTCCAAGGAGAAATAAATATATCTGTTATACCGTTGATTTGTGTTCAGAGAACTGTTATCCAACAGAGAATATTAATCTGAGCTTCAGAAAGGAATTTGTCGAGCGCTGTCTGGAATTCGTCGAGCGCCGCTAGTCATTTGTCGAGCGCTGGCTAGAATTCGTCGAGTGCTGCTAGCCATTTGTCGAGCGCTGCTCAGAAAATCTCGAGTGTTGGAACTGGCTATATTTCTGTTGGGAAAATGATTTCTCTTAACCCCTGAAAAAGAGTTAAATATGAATTCTAAGAATTAAAAACAAGGCTAAGTAAATATGCGTCGAATGGTATTCGACGCAACGTCGAAATGTAGTCGACGTTTCCTTCAGAATGAATCGAAGTAACTTTAGGAAGACTTCGACGTATGTGTTATCGACGCTACTCTGATTTCTAGTCGACGCATCTAATATAGTCGACGCACCTTTGTCATCGTACCTTCCTTTTTCTCCTCTCGACGTCCAGACAGGATGTATTTGACGCTTGCGTCGAATAGTAATCGACGCACGTCGATCTTTATGACAGAATTCAAAATCGCCAGATCTCTTTCCTTATCTTATAGATCTGATTTATATGGAATCAATTTATGTCTTATAGCCGTTCTGAATCTTTCTTTTCCTCTATTATATTCTTGGCTAATTTGATAAAATTCATTATGGACATTATTTGAAATTTGAATGAATTCTTTCCTTTTATTGGTATGCTAACAATGGAAATGTTTCTATCCTTCTAATTCTCTTTCCTCCTATGAGTATTATTTTAATGAACAGAGCTATATATATATATATATATATATATGAAGGAGGTCGACAGAGGCAACAAGGAGGGATCCACCATTTTTTTACTCATTGAAAAAGAGGAAAAGCTCCCAAGTGATAAAGATAGAATTGAGAAATAGCCCTGCAGCAATATTCAAGCATTCTTCTTCTCCTACTTCTGAAGTCACTCTGCTGCAAATTCTGATAGCTCTCACATAAGAGGGAAAAGCTACAAATCTTCTTCTCTCTATAGAAGAAAAATTTAATTCACTTCTTGTGCTTCTAATCTTCTCTCTAGGAAGAAGATTCATTCTTGTTCTTATTTCTTTCTTCTTTCTTATTCTTACTTAAACATTGTAAAAGAGTTTTTAGAATCTCTCTTCAAAAAATTCAGTGTACTGGTTCTAAGAGTCTCCTTTTCAAAAGACTCAGTTGGTTCTAAGAGTCTCCTTGTCAAAATACTCAGGGTGGTTCTAAGAGTCTCCTTATCAAAAGACTCAGTACAAGATTGTGAATTTCCTACCAAGGGGGTAGAAGAGTGGACTACCCAAAGTTTGGGGAACCACTATATCTCTTTGTGTTGTGCTGTGATTTCTTTTCTTGCATTTACTTTCTTTATTTGTTTAATTCTTGTTGGTGTGTGTGGGAAGCTCTAATCTGTGATCATACACATATATATATTAACTTTGCACAAAATATTTTTAATCTCTATTCACCCCCCCCCCCCCCCCCTCTAGAGAATTCTAGTGAGGTTAACTGTGCACTTTCAATTGGTATCAGAGGCAGGTTGATCTAAAAAGGATAACTCCTTGATCAAAAAGGTCCTACCTTTCATATATATATATATATATATTTCTAACAATTATTTTTCACATGGCACAAATCAAAGATTATGCTTCCACCAAACCACCAATGTGCAATCTTGAAAAATTTGCAGTTTGGAAAACAAGAATTAGAATTTATATGAATTCTATTGATGATAACTTGTTTAATATTACTGTGACAGGTCCCCCAAAGCCTTATAGAAAGGATGCAAATGGCAATGTCACACAAACACTTATTCCAAGATCTGAATGGACAGAAGATGAGAAGAAGGCAAGAACATGTGATCTAAAGGCCATGAACATACTTGTCTCAACCATCTCAGATGACATCTTTCAAAGGGTTGTTGACTGTGAATCAGCCAAAGAAATTTGGGATGCTCTTACAAAGATGGTGGAAGGAAGTGTTGATGAAAAGAAAGATAAGAAGGCTCTATTGATCTCACAATATGAGAACTTCCAAAAGAAAAATGAAGAGAGTATCTCTGAGATGTATGACAGATTCAGTCTAATCATCAATCAATTGAAAAACTTGGATAGAGAGATCTCTCTCACTGAGATTAAAGACAAATTGCTAATGAGTCTCCCTAGTTCATGGGACTCAAGAACATGGGCAATAAGAGACACAAGAGGACAAAAGGAAATCTCAACAGATGCCCTCTTAGGAAAACTCAAATCCTATGAGCAACTGCTGAAAACTAGAGAAGAGAAGAGAAAACACTCCAATCTCCTCAAAAGATAGGAACATAGCTTTAAAGGCAACAGAAGAAGGGACTCCTGTCACTGAAGAAGAACTATTCAGTTTCCTGGCCAGAAGATTTAAGAAATGGGTCAAGACAGAGGGATCAAGAAGAAGGGAGTCAAAACCAAGGTATGACAAAACTCCCACTAAAGAAATTGTGTGTTATTCTTGCAGGAAATCTGGATATATTGCCCCAGAATGTCCAAAGAATGCTGAGACAAAGAAAGTTTTGAAAAAGAAAGATCCCAAGAAAAAGGAGAAGAAGAAAGAAAGAGGCCTTATTGCAGAAGCCTGGAGTGAAACAGACTCTGAGGACAGTTCCTCTTCCAAGAGTGACAATGAAGAATCTAAGCAAGAAGATCTATGCTTGATGGCCCTTGAAGGATCAAAGAATAATGATAGTGCTAAATCATGGAGTGAGACAGGATCAGAAGAAAGCATATCTTCTGAAGATAAAAAAGAAGATAGCCTTATTCTCATAGAGGAATCTGAGGATAAGGATGAGGTAAGCATGTTTGATAAAATAGATTTTCAAAGTGATAACTTCAAAAATGATTTTATGGGAATGTGTCTAGATCAACTAAAAGCAACACAAGAAATTAAAGATCTAAAAGAACAAATCAATGTAACTAAAAACCAGAGAAATAGAGAAGTTAAATGCTCTAAAGATTATGAATTAAGGACTAACATCATAGAAAAGGAGGTAGAAACGGCTAAAGTAGAAAATCAGCTCCTTAAGGATAAGGTATCCCAGGCAAAGGCCTTTGAAGAATCAATAAAAATGAGAAGCCAAACTCTTAAGGAAATCACAGAAAAACAAAAAATAGGACACAAGAATCTTGGGCTAGGGGCCTATCCATTAATCAGCCTAATTACATCCAACAAACCTGCTTGGATGAGCCCTGTAAAATTCACTAAACCTGTCAAATGGACAAACCAAGAAAAAGACCCATAAGATAAGGAAGAAAACTCCTTCAAAGAAATAAAGGAATTTGATGAGACATCATATTATTCAGCTGATGACTCACAAACTTCATCTGAAGAAACAACTAATCCAAGAAAAACAACACATAAAGGAGTAAAAACAGAAAAAGGTAAAATGAAAATTGAAGATACAATTGCGTCGACTTCATATCGACGCATAAATGATAGTGCGTCGACTTATACTCAACGCAACCTCTCAGATGCCTCGACCTCTTCTAGACGCTTGAACAAAAGCACGCCGACTTCCAATCGACGCAATTTTCTCTATGCGTTGAAATCAGATCGACGCCATTTGGAGAAAGCGCCGAATACAAATCGACGCGACTATCAACATGCGTCGAATAGATATCGATGCACAAAAGTTCAGAGCAACTTAAATACCTTTTCTCCAAAAGCCTTTCATCCTAACCCATATTCAGGACCCATTCATCCCAATCATGATTTTTATCCAAATGAACACCTCTATCCTAACCAAAATGTTTATCCTAAACAAAATTCCCATCTTAATCAAACCTTCTATTCTAATCAACACTTCCATCCCTCTCTAAACTTAAATTCTCACAATACTAAGATAATCAAATGCTATATATGTAATAAAACTGGACACCTTGCCAAACAATGTTGGCACAATCAATCAAACTATCTGTAGAAAGTTGTCCAAGACTGACTTAGAAATTTTTAGGGCTAGGAAGAGATGAAAAGAAATAAAACTCCTAGAACTTTTAGGAAAATTAAAAGTCACTTCGACTTATAATCGACGCACCGTCGAGAAGACCTCGACGCTGGCACTGATATCCTTCAGTCAAAGTAACGTCGATCCCCTATCGATGTAACATCGACTTCATAAAAACGAGCGGCAATACTTTCAGTCACATCCACTGAAATACCGAATAAGCCTCGAATTAAGTCCAGTTTCGACGCTTCACCTGACTTAAATAGTCTCTTCAGTTAGAAGCCTTCACGACTCTGCATCTTTCATCCTTCTTGCTCCTCAGACCAGCCGATTTTTCCTCTCTCTTTCACTGACCTAAAATGGCTCCCAAAATCAACTCAGGCTTCGACATTGACCTTGAGTCTTTCCAAGTAGCCGCAGAAAACTACAAGAGCATCATTGCTCTTTTTACTGCAGCAGGACTGGACAAGCTCACCTCCACTAGGTGCAAGCTCCTGGAATCCGAGCTCACAGAGCTAATAACTCATGTTCAGATATCTGAACAAGGAGAAATCCAGGGAACACTATATGAGACACCAGTCATAATCTCAGCAGAACATATTAGGGCCACCTTTGATCTTACATCAGGTATATCCTAATATCCTCTTTGTTCAAATGAAATAAGGAAAGAAAATGAGCTTCTAAAAGAATGACTAAACAAGTCTAAATTATTCCTTTATTAGGTGATGAATCTATAGACCTCACACCTGATGAAATCAAGAATCTGCTAACCATCATGAAGTTTTCAAGGGATAAACCAACCCATCTAAAGAAAATAGACTTTTCTGAGGAGTATAGACTACTAGCAAATATAGTAGGAAAGATACTACTATGTAAGATATCTGCCCATGATGCAGTGCCCAAGCAGCAATTGAACATCATGGGGGCTCTTGTATTGAAGAAGAAAATAGACTGGGCCGGCTGTCTTCTCAAGATGATAAGCTCTAGATATTCTCACAAAGAGAATGCCTACATGAGGATTATGAGTCAAGTACTCTTCCACTCCTTCCCTGACCTCTGTAGGTCAAAAGGAATTCCTATCCCTCCTGGAAAGAGGATGTCCATTGCCCTCTTCTCCAACTGGACTAGGCAAATTCCCAAGCCTGGTTCCATTCCTGAAAGGACTCCATCTCCTCCTCCTTCTCCTCAAAGAGACAATTCTTCTCTACCACCATCATCCACTCAAATAGTCTCTACCACCCTCACAACTCCTACTCTACCTACCTCTTCTCAAACACCTGCTCCTCAAACAGCAGCTTCTCCACCTCCTCCTCCTCTTACTTTCTCATCCTCTCCACCTCCTTTATCACCCATACCTCATGTATCAACTAACTTCTCTCCAGCCTCATCACCACCTTCACCACTCTCTCCTCATCCCCAGCCACAACATGAACCATCTGCATCCACTGAAGCTCTCCTCACTCAGTGCATTGCATCAGCAGCTCAAACATTCCAAGCAATGCTGGATGAGCACTGCTCCCAGATTCATTCCTCAATCCTACACATGCACACCCAAATAGATGGGGTCAGTGCCTCTGTGCAAAGTCTGAAGAACTCTCTCTCTTCCTCAAGAGTTACCAAGTCTTTCTTAACCTCCTTGGCCAAGAAGGTCAAGAAGGGGGAGAAGCTAGATGAAGAGCAGCCCTCCAATCTTAAACCTCCCTCACACAAATCCCCTCCTTCAAAATCTAGCAGTCTTGCACTGCTCAAGACAATTGGAAATTAGATAGTACCTGAGCTACACAATGATGAACAAACAATAGAGGTACTCAACATAGCAAGAGATGCTGCAAATCAAGTGGCACTACTACAAGGGGAGGGAAGCAGAGCAGAAAAAGAGGCTGAAAAGGAAGAAGGTGAGAAAGAGCTGAATACTGCTATAAATCAAGAAGAAAATGAACCAGCTGCTGGAACTGAAAAAGGAAATGAAGCTGATGCTGGAAAAGAGAAAGAGGCAGATGCTGTGATGGCTGAAGAAGGGGCTCAGGAGTCAGGGGCAGGGGGAGCTGAGACTCCGGGGGAGCAAATGGCTGAGACCTAGGGGGAGCTGAGGGAGTCACCTGCTACTGGGAAAGAGCAATCCACAATAGTATTCAAGAGAAAAAGAAAGACTCCTCCTACCCCTCCTGAATAATACTTGAAAACAATGCTTTATATACTTTATGATTGGTCTGAACATGAAGTTTGCTCCTGATTGTGTGAAATCTTCATTATCTGTACAAATGCTTTGCTATGTTAATTATATGCTAAATACAATTTCTCTCTAAATAGGGTTAAGACAAATACGGGGAGATTGTTGGGAAAATGATTTCTCTTAACCCCTGAAAAAGAGTTAAATATGAATTCTAAGAATGAAAAATAAGGCTAAGTAAATATGCGTCGAATGGTATTCGACGAAACGTCGAAATGTAGTCGACATTTCCTTCAGAATGAGTCGAAGTAACTTTAGGAAGACTTCGACGTACGTGTTGTCGATGCTACTCTGATTTCCAGTCGACGCATCTAATATAGTCGACGCACCTTTGTCATCGTACCTTCCTTTTTCTCCTCTTGACGTCCAGACAGGATGTATTCGACGCTTGCGTCGAATAGTAATCGACGCACGTCGATCTTTATGACAGAATTCAAAATCGCCAGATCTCTTTCCTTATCTTATAGATCTGATTTATATGGAATCAATTTATGTCTTATAGCCATTCTGAATCTTTCTTTTCCTCTATTAGATTCTTGGCTAATTTGATAAAATTCATTATGGACATTATTTGAAATTTGAATGAATTCTTTCCTTCTATTGGTATGCTAACTATGGAAATATTTCTATCCTTCTAATTCTCTTTCCTCCTATGAGTATTATTTGAATGAACAGAGCTATATATCTATATATGAAGGAGGTCGACAAAGACAACAAGGAGGGATCCACCATTTTTTTACTCATTGAAAAAGAGGAAAAGCTCCCAAGTGATAAAGAGAGAATTGAGAAATAGCCCTGCAGCAATATTCAAGCATTCTTCTTCTCCTACTTCTGAAGTCACTCTGCTGTAAATTCTGATAGCTCTCACATAAGAGGGAAAAGCTACAAATCTTCTTCTCTCTATAGAAGAAAGATTTAATTCACTTCTTGTGCTTCTAATCTTCTTGCTAGGAAGAAGATTCATTCTTGTTCTTATTTCTTTCTTCTTTCTTATTCTTACTTAAACATTGTAAAAGAGTTTTTAGAATCTCTCTTCAAAAAATTCAGTGTACTGGTTCTAAGAGTCTCCTTTTCAAAAGACTCAGTTGGTTCTAAGAGTCTCCTTGTCAAAAGACTCAGGGTGGTTCTAAGAGTCTCCTTATCAAAAGACTCAGTACAAGATAGTGAATTTCCTACCAAGGGGGTAGAAGAGTGGACTACCAAAAGTTTGGGGAACCACTATATCTCTTTGTGTTGTGCTGTGATTTCTTTTCTTACATTTACTTTCTTTATTTGTTTAATTCTTGTTGGTGTGTGTGGGAAGCTCTAATCACGCTTCTCAAGTTAATAAAATCATGTCTTTACTTTTACTTCACTTGATTTGTCATGATCTTCTCTAGTTTAAAATCAAAGGTTTTTCAAAGTTATTCAAAATATATCACAAAAGTTTTTAAAACCCTTATTCACCCCCCCCCCCCCCCCTCTAAGGGTGCCTACCGATCAAACAAGTGGTATCAGAGCAGGTTATTCCAAATCGGCTTAAGAAGCGGGAATAATGGCGTCTCATGATCTCGCTTCTACTAGTGGGGTAAATTTTTATGAAGAAGAAAAATCTCCTAAACCACCTTTATTCGAAGGGAGAAATTATAAAGGGTGGAAATTATTAATGGAAAAATTTATTAAAAGTTTAGATATCAATGCATGGGATATAGCAATAGTTAGACCAGCAAACGAATCAAATAAACAAGAGCGTCACCTAAATGCAAAAGCTATGCATTATATTTTTTGCGCTTTATCTCAAGATATTATAAAACTAATATATTGTTTTTCTAGTGCATACAAAGTATGGAAATTTCTTGAAGAAATGTATGATTCTCCTTCTGCAGGTATGGAACAATTACAAGAACCGGAGAATATGCAAGCCTGCACAGGTATTCAAGAAAGCTCCACACATGACGGATCCATGAAGTGCACATCAAATGGAAAAGAAGAAGTACTGTCTTCGGAAGAGGAGTGCCAAAAAGACTTAAAAGAAACCATATGTTCAAATCATGCCTCTCCCGAAAGCAATGTAAGGAAATCAAATCCCATCTTTTGTACTGTTGGTGCCAAAAATGGTACCAACTCCACGATCGCTCAAACTGAAGGATGGGGGGTAAGACTGTTGAATGGCTGGTTACCTTGAGCTGGAGGAAAGACTATTTTATTGATATAAAGCTTGAGTTACAGCTGAGGTTACAATGAAAAAGTATGAAAGAAAGGCATAAGATTTGAAGAAAAGAGGTAGCAAGGAGGTCTCCTGAAGTGAGACCGGAAGGTCCCCGGGGTCTCAAAAAACTGAGATCGCTCAAGCCACTGGCAGGAACTGGAACTCTCCAAAAAGATCCTCCAACTGGTAACCCTACCCCTCTATTTATAGACGCAGGGGCCTGCCCGAACGGGCAGATCTGGAAGGTAACGGGCTGCCCGGAACTGCTGAGATCGCCTGAGACCGCTGCTGAGATCGTCTGGACCTGCTGAGATCGTCTGGACCTACTGAGATCGTTTGGACCTACTGAGATCGTCTGGACCTACTGAGATCGTCTGGACCTGCTGAGATCGCCGGGACCTACTGAGATCGTCTGGGCCTGCTGAGATCGTCTGGACCTACTGAGATCGTCTGGACCTACTGAGATCGTCTGGACCTGCTGAGATCGTCGGGACCTACTGAGATCGTCTGGACCTGCTGAGATTGTCGGGAAAGGTAATCAACTGAAAAGTGATCACATAAAAATAAGTCAGCACAGGACTTAGACTATCACGGGGGCGAGGCCTCCAAAGGGGGCGACCTCCCCGAGGTCGCCCCGCCCCCTCACGGGGGCGAGATCGCCCAAAGGGGGCGACCTCCCCGAGGTCGCCCAAGGGGGCGACCTCACGGGGGCGACCTCACGGGGGCGACCTCCCCGAGGTCGCCCAAGGGGGCGACCTCACGGGGGCGAGATCACCCAAAGGGGGCGACCTCCCCGAGGTCGCCCAAGGGGGCGACCTCACGGGGGCGACCTCACGGGGGCGAGATCGCCCAAAGGGGGCGACCTCCCCGAGGTCGCCCAAGGGGGCGACCTCACGGGGGCGAGATCGCCCAAAGGGGGTGACCTCCCCGAGGTCGCCCAAGGGGGCGACCTCACGGGGGCGAGATCGCCCAAAGGGGGCGACCTCCCCGAGGTCGCCCAAGGGGGCGACCTCATGGGGGCGAGATCGCCCAAAGGGGGCAACCTCCCCGAGGTCGCCCAAGGGGCCGACCTCACGGGGGCGAGATCGCCCAAAGGGGGCGACCTCCCTGAGGTCGCCCAAGGGGGCGACCTCACGGGGGCGATATCGCCCAAAGGGGGCGACCTCCCCGAGGTCGCCCAAGGGGGCGACCTCACGGGGGCCAGATCGCCCAAAGGGGGCGACCTCCCCGAGGTCGCCCAAGGGGGCGACCTCACGGGGGTGAGATCGCCCAAAGGGGGCGACCTCCCCGAGGTCGCCCAAGGGGGCGACTTCACGGGGGCGAGATCGCCCAAAGGGGGCGACCTCCCCGAGGTCGCCCAAGGGGTCGACCTCACGGGGGCGAGATCGCCCAAAGGGGGCGACCTCCCCGAGATCGCCCAAGGGGGCGACCTCATGGGGGCGAGATCGCCCAAAGGGGGCGACCTCCCCGAGATCGCCCAAGGGGGCGACCTCACGGGGGCGAGATCGCCCAAAGGGGGCGACCTCCCCGAGGTCGCCCAAGGGGGCGACCTCACGGGGGCGACCTCACGGGGGCGAGATCGCCCAAAGGGGGCGACCTCCCCGAGGTAACCCAAGGGGGCGACCTCATGGGGGCGAGATCGCCCAAAGGGGGCGACCTCCCCGAGGTCGCCCAAGGGGGCGACCTCACGAGGGCGAGATCGCCCAAAGGGGGCGACCTCCCCGAGGTCGCCCAAGGGGGCGACCTCACGGGGGCGAGATCGCCCAAAGGGGGCGACCTCCCCGAGGTCGCCCAAGGGGGCGAGATCGCCCAAAGGGGGCGACCTCCCCGAGGTCGCCCAAGGGGGCAACCTCACAGGGGCGAGATCGCCCAAAGGGGGCGATCTCCCCGAGGTCGCCCAAGAGGGCGACCTCACGGGGGCGAGATCGCCCAAAGGGGGCGACCTCCCCGAGGAAAACTGGCTGGGGCCTGATGGCGACAACCTGCCCGGGAGATAGGAGACCATCCGGGCTTGAAAACCTGGAAAAAAGCCAGTTGGGTGATCGCCGATTTCTGGGTAAAACATGTACTTCTATTTCTACTTTACAATCGCTACAAATAACAAAGCGCAAACTTAAGAAATTAAAAAATGCAAATTGCAAATTTCGCTTAGAAAATAAAAATTTAAAGGCAAAAATTAATGAACAATCAAATTCAAATTTATCTAGTCCTATCCATGGTTCCTTAGTGGAAAACACTACACCTTGTATGGAATTTGATGACTTAAAAGAAAAATGCAAGGAACTTGAAATGGAACTTCTTTTTATAAAAGAACAAAATAAAAAAATTATGTTTAGAAAATTCATCTTTGGAAAATGATTGTGCTAAGTGTAAAGAATATAAAATTGAAATTAAAGAGATGGATGAAAAATTTGATGAATATAGAAACAATTATCAAGATCATATAGATTCAATTGTTTCAACTCTTAAAAATAGCACAATCGCTTATAATAAAGCTAGACATAATTTAAAGATAAAAAATGATGAATTAAAATCAAAAATCAACTTGCTTATGAAAATTGTAAATATAAATTCACAATATCAAACTATATCTAAAAACAAGTTGAATATGAATATGAACATCTTACCAAAGTTTAAAAATGGGAGTAATGAACATAAAGGAGTTGTAAATCAAAATCAAAATCACCATAATTTACAAAATCATGTTTCTCCCAACCTAAAATTAAATGCAAACAAATTTCCTTCATGTTATAAATTCAAAAACATTTTGATCCAAATGGTCAAGTAAATGATTATGGAAATTTGAAATCTAAAAATAATGTTAAACCAAGATTTGAATGGAGACCCAAAGTTAAAGATGAAACACAAACTCCACTCAAAAGGGCTCATTCACTTCCATCTCCCCAAAAGCAAACACGATGTATTTGGGTACCCAAAGGAACCATCACACCCGGTCCTCTTTGGATACCTAAATCTCCTATTCATTAGTATCCAATCATTTGCATGAAGTAGAAATCAACTCAAAATAAAATATCAATTCTCTACTTCATGATATGCTTAATTTCCTTTTTGTTCTTGCTTCTTACTTTTTGAGCCATCATGATATGATCACTTTATATAACTTGTGATATGACTCTCACATATTAAACCAAAATTCATAAACAAATCAAATTAAATAAAGTTGAATAAAAAGTCATATCATCTCTCAAGTGATCTACTTATCTTTTCTTCTATCTTTCTAAATCCATTTCCTAAAAGTCTTATAAAATTTGAAAAACTAAATTTGTTATGTGATATTATTAAGACTAAATGAAATACGTGTCAAAATGGGTTTAAAAGGTGTATCTTAGGGGTATTAGGCTAAATTTATTAAATGCGCAAGTTTTGCTTAGGTAATTAATATATTTGCGTCATTACCCCAAGTATGTTTAATCATAATCATGTTTAAATCGGAATTGAAAAATTGCATGAATATTATTTCACTTATATATGATCATTTCACTCATGCATATGTTGTGCAAAACTCAATAATTAAGGTTTAATAAATATGAAACTCTAATGAAGATGAAACTCATGTACTAATTTTAATTTCCGCAACTTTTTGCGATTTCTTCTCGTCTCATCACTTCATTAGACAGACATTACATTGCAAAAACATAATTAAGAAAAATCAGAAGCAAAATCGAAGAAAATCTAGGCTTTACGATCAAAATAAGCACTCTCTGTGTGCTAACGCAGGCGCTAAGACCTAACGCCGGAGCTAGCCCAAGTCTCTGATTTTCTATAATTTTAAAATTCTGAAAAATCAACAAAAATATATGTATTTGTTTAATATTCAAAAACCAAAGAGAAAATTTACAAAACTCTTCAAAATAAACATATTCTCTCATATTCACTATTCACCTTACAACGTTTCTATCTAATAATTTGAAAAGGTTGAATATGAATTTTCTTTAAAAAATTCCTCATGTACATTATCATGAATAATTAATTAAGAGTTCTTAATCACTATGAATTAATATTAATGATCATATATAATAGTCATGCAAAATCATATGATCTTTTAAGTCAAACATCAAATATAACTACAAAAGATTTTATTCCTTCCAAACATAAAGTCTGTGATCATGATTACTATATGAATCTATTATGTTTTGCATAGACCATAGAATCAACTCTATATCTATATGAATAAATAAATTAGAATCATCACTTTATTATATGTCTAAAATTTGAATCTCTATTGTTACATACATGCAACATTATATCAACAAACCTTGGTATAACATTAATCTCAAACTTATCATACTAACATTGTCGCCTAAAGAATATTTGTGTCTATGTTAGGCTTTATATGTTTACCAAGACATACATGCTGGGTATTCTCATCTAGGGCTTATCCATGGTATTCATGTGCATGAACATTATGGTTAATCACTAAAATCATGCATATTTGATTTGTTCATTCATGTCATCTCATGCAATGTTTAGTTGGTAAAGTCATATACAAAATCGCTAATGTTTCATGAAATTTGCACTATCTAGACATTTCTTAAAAATCTGAAATTTCAGCATGAAACTACTATTATGACACTTAATCAAGATCAACAATTAAAAATTTCAAAATCACCAAAAATCGGGTACTGTTTCGCGCGCTAGCGCTATCGTCGGCGCTAGCGAACCTATTTGATTTTCTGCAATTTTAAAATTTTGAAAAATTCTTAAAAATATATTATTCTATATGAACTATTTATTTTTGCACTTCTCGCTTTATTTGATTTTTGAAAAATTAAAATACAAAATTACAAAAGCCAAAATTACAAAAAAAAAATTGTCTTTGGTTATTTGATTGATTTCTATTCCTATATGCAAAAATCAAATATAAAAATATAAAACAAAAACAAGTATCAAAATTTATTATTTTGAACTTACACTTTCGATTTACATGTATCTTGCGAAAGGGTGATTTGGGCTATCATCCCATCATATCACCTAGTACCGGGCGAACCTCTCACAAGGTAGTCCTCGGGAAGTCCAAGATCAATTTTATGAGTTCAAACTTTAAATAAAAATTATTCTTCAAAAATATCAAAAATATTGTACGGACTTCATTGAAAATCAAGCATGAATTAATCTATTATTTAGAACTTCTATAATGTTGCACTTTATCTTTTCAAACTACTTTGAACATTGCTTTCATCATGCTTTGATATATCTATTAATATGTGCATTAATTATTGTGAAAAAGTTATGTAGAACTAAGCTTAGCATGCCTCTAAGTATGAGTAAATGTTTTATGTTTGATAATGATCGCTATTCACTCACTTATTTTGGCATTGTCTACATATGTGTTTAATCTAAGAATGCTTGTGTATGTTTTGTAATAGTACAATGAATTAAAATTGCAAAAGTATCTTACCTACACAACCTTTATTTGCACGTTTAAAAGTTAAGAAAAGTGGTTATCGTTTTCATAAATTATATTGGTTTGCAAAACAAGTGTATTCAGAGAACTTTGTACAAAACAAAATGATAAAATAAAGTGACAAAGATAACTCCACCAAGCACTACTTGAACCTCCTAATAAGTCTTAATAAGCGTTGTGAGGTTGAGCACCTTGGAAAGAATAGTACAGTATCTTGTGCAAACCATAACTTTCTTTCAAAATAAAAACCACTTATTCTTAAGTACACCGTATCACAAAAAAAAGTCAATATTGAAGAATAAAACATGTGATCCCCCAAGCACTACTTTGCGCCCTGATAAGTCTTAATGAGCATTGTGTGTGCAAAGCACCTTGGTAGTTGTACATTTTTGTTTGTGCATTGAAGTGCGTGGAAGTAAAATTATTTGTATTTTATTGTGCTCTTTACTTTACATATCTCTTGTATTTTTGATTAAAACATTTGTTTACTCTATTCAAAATACACTTATGTACACATCATTATCTTCCATAACACTTCTTCTCATGAGTATTGGATCCTAATGCTAATTCTATACAACTCTTTACATATGAAATGCACTAGATAACCTAGCATGCTTTCTACAATGTTTGGTATGTTTTGAAATTGTGAATTAAAGTAACATTGTAGTAATCTCTTTTTGATAACATCATTTCATGCTTGGTTACTTTGATGTTAAACTTAAAGATTTTAATTGAAAAATGATTTACAAAAACATCTTTTATTTGAAATTTAACTCATATATCTTTTTATGGATCATCATTGATTACAATAAGATGTTTCTTGTATTTCCATAAGTCTTTCGCATCATCACCATATAATTGTTTTACCTTGCGCTTTCATGCTTATTTAAAGTCTTTCATTTTGGGTGCATCATCACTTGAATCTTCAAATTCCTTTCTTGCAACAAGTGGTAGACTTGCTTGGTAAACTCTATATTGGTTGCTTTTAACATGGATTTTTCTTTGCTATAAAACTCTGATTTATTTCTATGAAAATATTATTACGCTAAAAACTCAGATTTATTATTGGATTTCAAAATTGCTATGTGAATGGTTTCATAAATTCAAATAAAAATATAAATCCATATGCTATTTGATTAGATTTAAAACGCTTATATGTTTCCAATAATTATTATCCATGACTTCATTTCTCACCATAGCGGGGGCGTAGGGTTGTAGATATTAGATAACCTTTATATCTAGTTATGTCTTGCCCTTAACCGGGGAGGGTTCTAGTTGGGCCTTTCGAGGCACTGGGGGGAAAGAGTGCTAGGTTGAGTCGTGTCTAGTGTTTGCATATGGTATTAGCACCCCAACCTACGGCATGCATGCAGCTCCTCATGCCCATCCGTCACTTAGTACGGGGCTAGGGTGTAGACATATTGTCTGGGTAATTTAGTTACTTGGAAATCATTACATTTTGTTTATACTACAAACTCTGATTTATGAAAATGTTGTAATACTCAAACTCTGATCTATTTATATAAAAAGTATTCTAAAACTCCTTATAATTTCCTTCTCTATAAGCTCGATCATGCTTTTATCTTATTTTTAAGTGGTGTCTCCTTACCCGCTTTTGCTAATAACAAAAGGGGGGGAACTAACATGATAAATATAATCTGCTATCAAAATAGAAAACTAACATGCTTAATTAAGATGATAGCTTACATATTAGGGGAGCATTCACTTAGGGGAAGCATGTATTTAGGGGGAGCAATTCGAAATGCTAAAATCGTAGATTATCCTAAGTCATCACTCTCACACACACACAAGTAAGTTTCTTCATGCTTATATATTAATGCTCTGATTTATCATTAATGGATTTGTTATTATCAAAAGGGGGAGTTTGTTGGAACATGGTCTTGTCCTAGGTTTGAGAATAACAAATCCTATGTGTATTTGATCTTGTGTGTTAAATTGTGCAGGATAACAAAGTCCACATGACTCAAGGATTACATAAGAAGGTTGCCCCTAAAGTTGAGCCATCAAATCCAAATCTCCCACTAGCGCTGGCGGTAGTACTAGCGCAGGCGCTAGCTGTCGTTCGACGAACTCTTAGCAACGGTCGACGAATTCCTGTTCGACGAAATATTTGCTCGAAGCGCAATTACCGGGAGAACTTATAGAAGGAGATAGCGCCAGGCAGTATCTGATAGCGCAGGCGGTAGCGAGGAGCACAGTAGGCAAGGGAGAATTGTTTCCCCAGATTAAAGATTCTCGCGCGCAAAATATTACTTAATATGGGATAGCGCCGGCGGTAGCACTAGCGCAGGCGCTAGCGCTAAGTCTATAAAATGGACATCTTGGCTCCGTCTTCAAAAGCCTCTAGAGATCCAGAATTCCAGAGCTTCGTGCCACCATATAGAGAGGAAGTTTCAGAGAGATACTCCCACAAATCTATAAAGACTTAAGGAGATCCGTGGAGAAGATTTCAAAATGCGCCATCATCGTGACGAAAGACCGCATCGACTACGATCATACTCAGCATCTTTGTCTACTTCTCCAAGAGATCCACATAGAGGGAGTTTTACATTATTGTCTTTCTATTTGACATCTTTTCTGTAATCGTTTAGTAAATTCGCCTCGTGTTGGCGACTAGGTCTGGGTAGGACTTAGGGCTGAAATTTGCCTCGTGTTGGCGACTAGGTCTCGGGTGTATGTCTAGGGGGTGCTCGAGGCCATATCCGGGGAAGGGTTGGTTAGAGCGACTTGAGGCCGTATCCGGGGAAGGATCGGCTAAAGCCAACCGGTTCGTGGGGATACGAGTCGGTATGGTAAACAAAAAGAGTCTTTCTATTAGCTTTGATTTCTAGCGTCGATAAGAGATCAAGTTTTGTAATCACGCTTCTCAAGTTAATAAAATCATGTCTTTACTTTTACTTCACTTGATTTGTCTTGATCTTCTCTAGTTTAAAATCAAAGATTTTTCAAAGTTATTCAAAATATATCACTAAAGTTTGTAAAACCCTTATTCACCCCCCCCCCCTCCTCTAAGGGCGCCTACCGATCCAACAGAAAGATGTCTTTATCTGTTGCATATATACACGTTTGGTCCTTTTCCAATTCAGAGCCTAAGTGGGAAATTACTTTAGTGATTGTTGATGATCACTCAAAATATACATTGGTATTCTTCCTTAAGAAGAAATCTGATAATTTAGATATCTTCATAAACCATGTCAAGGCAATCCAGAATGAACTACAATGTACTGTGGTTAAGACTAGAACTGACCATGGTACATAATTTCAATCTTGGGCCATGACAAAGTTTTGTCAAGAATTCGGTATCACCCAAGAATTCGCCTCCCCAAGGACTCCACAGCAAAAGGGTATGGTTGAGAGGAGGAATATGACCATGATAGAAGTTGGGAGAACATTGCTTAGTGACTCCTCACTTCCAAAATATTTCTGGGCTGAGGTAGTCAATACTGCTTGTTGTGTTCTCAACAAAGCTTCCATCAATAAGGCCCTTAGAATAACCCCCTATGAGATTCTGAAAGGCAAAAAACCAATAATTTCATACTTTAGAATCTTTGGTTGCAAATACTATATTTTAAAAAATGGAAAATCTCAATTAACAAAGTTTGCTGAAAAATGAAATGTTGGGGTTCTTGTTGGATATAGCTCACATAGTAGAGCCTATAGAGTATTCAACAAGAAGACTCATGTTGTAGAAGAGTCTATGCATGTTGTCTTTGATGAGACCAGCCTACTTTATAAGGGCTGGTCCAGTTCTTGTGTTTTGACAGGTAATAAACAAAAGATGCAAGAAATGTCTATCCAAGACATACCAAGCACCACCAAAACTTATCCAGATGTTGCTGTTCCTAAAGATGTAGATCAGCAGGCTGCTGAAGAACCTGCTGATCTAGAAGAAGAGCTGCAGATTGCTGATAGATTGCCTGGAGCAAATAGGCACCTGAGGGATCATCCAAGAGACCATATAATTGGAGATGAGAACCAAGGGTTGGTCACCAAAAGTAGGGCTCACAATGAAGCTCTATTCTTGAGCTATCTATCACAGATGGAGCCCAAGAAGTTTGAAGAAGCAAATCAAGACACCTTCTGGATTCAAGCAATGCAAAAAGAGCTGCTACAATTCAAAAGTTGCAAGGTATGGAAGTTTGTGCCAAAACCTCATGGACACAACATCATTGGAACCAAATGGATCTACAAAAACATGCTAGATGAGAATGGCATCATCATCAAGAATAAGGCTAGAGTGGTGGCTAAAGGATACAGGCAAGAAGAAGGTATTGACTTTGATCAAACCTTTGTCCCAGTTGCAAGGTTAGAAGCAATAAGGCTATTTCTTGCTTATGCTGACCAAAAGGGGTTAAAAGTATACCAGACGGATGTCAAGTCAGACTTCTTAAATGGAGATTTGAAGGAAGAGGTATATGTGGAGCAGCCCTCAGGTTTTGTTCATCCAACTCTATCCTCTTATGTCTATTTACTTAGGAAAGCATTATATGGTCTAAATCAAGCCCCTAGGTATTAGTATGAGACCTCGTCTAGCTTTCTCATCAAGAACAAGTTCTTGAGGGGAAAGATAGAGAGTACATTGTTTCTTAGGGAAATAAAGGGCAAATGTCTCCTAGTTCAAATTTATGCTGATGACATAATCTTTGGGTCTACTGATGACAACCTTTGCAAAAGGTTTGCCAACCTTATGTAGGGGGAGTTTGAGATGAGTAGTATGGGAGAGCTCAAGTACTTTTTAGGCCTCCAAGTGAAACAGTCTGATGAGGGGATATTCATCTCTCAGACCAAGTACACTAGGGAGCTTATCAAGAAGTTTGGGATGGAATCTGTTTCCACCATGAAAACTCCCATGGGGTCCAACATTTCCCTAGACGAGGATGAGAAGGGTAAGCCCTTTGATGAATCCATGTACAGGTGCATCATTGGATCCCTATTGTATTTGACTGCTAGTAGACCAGACATTATGTATGCTACATGTGTTTGTGCTAGGTACCAAGCATGCCCTAAGGAATCTCACTACTCAGCTGCAAAATGGATTTTGAGATACCTTAAAGGCAGCCAAAATCTTGGACTTTGGTACCCTAAGAACAATGATTTTGAACTGACTAGTTTTTCAGATGTAGATTTTGCAGGATGGAAAGAAGATAGGAAAAGTACAAGTGGGGCTTGTCAATTCCTAGGAAGGAGGTTGATCTCATGGAGCAGCAAGAAGCAGACCAATGTGTCTTTATCCACTACTGAGTCTGAATATATAGCTGCAGGGAGCTATTGTGCACAGCTATTGTGGATACAACACCAGCTAGAGAATTACAACCTCAAGGCAAGTCACTCTCCATTGTATTGTGACTCATCCAGTTCTATCTCTATTGCTAAGAATCCTGTCTCTCATAGCAGGACTAAGTATATAGAGATAAGGTATCATTTTATTGGAGAGCATGTAGAATATAAAGATATCTGCCTTGAATTTGTCCCCACTGACAATCAAGTAGCTGATATCTTTACAAAGCCATTGGATGAGGCTAAATTTAATTCTTTCAAAATTGAGCTAGGAATGTTGAACTTAGAATAGGCTTCAACATTTCATTTTGTCTACCATACTTGTTGTATTATTTCCTAAGCTTTGTTAGAAAATAATAATGCCTTAGAACATTTAGTGACATGATTAGGGGGAAGGACAATCCAATTTAAAATGAGTCACTGTTTGGTAGTAAGGTCAGCTAAAACAACTGAGAAAGTTTCAGCTGAACCGCTGATACAGCTGAGAAAGTCTCAGCTGAATGGCTGCGACGGCTAAAACAGTTTTAGCGGTTGACAATACCTTAACCCAGCAGGGTGTCACCCTGTCTCAGCGGTTCCGCTGAGACGAGCTGGTTCAATTAAATTCTGTCATAATTGAAAAGTCAGTAATATAAAATAAATTAAATTGATAAGGCAAATCAACATCTATCATTAGGGCAAATCTAAACCTAAGCCAAGCCTCTATAAATAGAGCAATGTTGATTAAATAACTTACAAATCTTTTCACCCTAACCAGCGAGACGAACCATCTTCCCTCCCGTCTCAGCGACTCATCTTTAAGAAGAAATGGCGCCAAAAATGTCAAAGGATCTCCAAGAAGGCTATGAGATCATAAGAAATGGATTCCAGTATGCCCAATCTGAGATTAAAGAAGTGATTCAACATCTGTATGATCAAGGATTGGAATACCTTCTATTAGATCCATCAGTAATTCTCAGAACTGAAGTTCTGAAAATTATACAACAATGCAAAGTTATCATCTTCCAACTCCTCATTAAAGTCCAAGATTGGAAGCTTGAAGATAAAGATATCTCCAAGAAAGATGGAAAAAACATTTCAAATGCCATCATGCACTCATGATGAGGAAGATGGTGTGTCTGAGAAAGACAAAGAAAAGGCCCTCAAATGGTGTGAGTACAATGATGCCAAAACTGGCTCACTGAAAAGGAATTACTTCAATCAGAGAGGAAATCTACTATGTGATATAGTAGGCTAGGCATTGTTGTGCAAACCAAGGTCACATGAAACAATATCAAATCATACGTTTGAATTGATGACAAGAGTGGTCTTGAAGAAAAAGACCTCCTGGGCTGCTGTAATTTTCCAAAGGATAAAAGAATGTCTGCAGGCACCCAACCTAGCCAGAATTTTTTCTATATATCTCCTAAACACCTATCCTGAGGATTTTGATAAGTCAAAAGGATCCAACCTTCACTACCTGAAAAGAATGGACATAAAGACTTTGGATAGGTTCTCAAGGGTACTCCCTATGAGTCAGCCCTCTGAGCTAAAGGAGAAGAAAAAGAAATTAATCAAAGGACTAAATAAGGCCAGAATGGTTTGTTCTGATTCTGAGTTAGAGGTTGTAGAAAATGTCCCTACTGAGGAAAATCATGGTCATGCCAGTAGTCCAATAAGAGATGTTCATGAAGAACATGACACTAAAGGTCATGAGGATCATGCTGCTGCTGAAGAGCATAAGATGGATGAGGATGCTGTTGATGCTGAAGAAAAGTTTGATGAACATGGAGGAGATCACACTTAAAGTGATGCTCCTAACTCTCAAGTAGCTGATAACAATGCACTGAATGTACCCTCATCTTTAGAAAATCATGAAGAGCAACAATTGGACACTACTACTGACTTACAAATTAAGATTGATTTATTTATATTAAATCTAGAAAGAAGAATTAAACTAATCCCTAATGAACCAACAGACTACTGGGGAGATGATCAAGAAGGGAGAAGTTCGCCATCTGAGGGGGGATAGCAGAAGAACTCATCTGATGAAGAAGATAAGGATGCTCCAAATGAGGGGGAGCAAGTAGGCTCAGCTGGAAAAGAAAGTAAGGAGACAGAAGATAAAGATGCTGCCAAGACTGATGATACAATTGAGGGGGAGCATATTGTTGGAACATGGTCTTCTGCATCTCCTAGGTTTGAGAATAAACAATCCTATGTGTATTTGATCTAATATGTTTAAGTGTGCAGGAAACAAAGTCCATATGACTCAAGGATAACATTAGAAGGTTACCCCCAAAAGTGAGCTAACAAATCCAACATGCCCACTAGCACCGGCAGTAGCACCTATCGCCCGGCGCAAGCGATGTTTAACACAATCCCGGGAGCACATTTAGAAGGAGATAGCGTCAGGCGGTAGCGGATAGCGCAAGCGGTTGCGCAGAGCACAAGAGGCAAGACAAAAATGTTTCCTCGGATTGATGATTCTCCCGCGCAGAATATGTCCAAAAATGGGATAGCACCAGCGGTAGCGATAGCACGGGCGCTAGCGCTAAAACTATAAAAAGAACCCCTTAGATCCATCTTCTTCATCCTCTTATGATCCTAAATTCTAGAGCTTCGTTCCGCAACATATAGAGGAAGATTCGGAGAGAGACTCCCATAAATCCATGAAGGTTTAAGGAGATCATTGGAGAAGGTTTCAACATGCTTCATCATCTTGATGAAAGACCGCATCGACTACGATCATACTCTGTGGGTCTTCGTCTAATTTTCCAAGAGATCCATATAGGGAGTTTTTATGTTATTATTTATTTCACATCATTATTCTTGTAATCGTTTAGTGAATTCGCCTCGTGTTGGCGACTAGGTCTGGGTAGGACTTAGGGCAGAAATTTGCCTCGTATTGGCGACTAGATCTAGGTTATGTCTAGGGGGTGCTCGAGGCCATATCCGGGGAAGGATTGGCTAGAGCGGCTTGAGGCCATATTCGGGGAAGGATAGGTTAAAGCCACCGGTTCGTGGGGATACGAGTCGGGATAGAAAACAAAAAGGATTTTATTATTCGCCTTCGATTTCTAGCGTCATAGAAATCTAGTTTTGTAATCAATTTTATTAATAATAATCATGTCTCTCTTTGGGTAATAAAATTGATTTCTTTTCATTTCTCTAAATTGATAATTATTTTCTCTTTCATTATAAATCAATTTAGATCTTCATTATAAATCTCTATTTCAATCTCTCATTATTTCAAGTATATCAAAATATAAGAAAAAGTTTTAAAACCCTTATTCACCCCCCCCCCCCCCCCCCCCCCCCCCCCACCCCACCCCTACCCCCTCTAAGGGCGCCTACCGATCCAACAAGTGGTATCAAAGCGAGGTTATTCCAATCGGCTTAACAACCAGGAATAATGGTGTCTCATGATCTCTCTTCTATTAGTGGGGTAAATATTTATGAAGAAGAAAAATCACTAGCACCACCTTTATTTAAAGGGGCAAATTATAGAGGATGGAAAGTTTTAATTGAAAATTTTATTAAAACTATAGATATCGAAGCATGGAATTTAGCAATAGTTAGACTAACGAATGAATCAAATAAAAAGGAACGTCATCTAAATGCAAAAGCCAAACACTATTTATTTTGTGGTTTATCAAATGACGTTTTCAAATTAATATATTGTTTTTCTAGTGCATATAAAGTTTGGAATTTTCGTGAAGAAATGTATGATTCTCCATCTACAGGTGTGGAACAAATACAAGAAGTGGAGAACATACAAGATTGCTCAAATTATCAAGAAAACTCCTCTCAAGATAGATCAATGAAATGCACATCAAGTGGAAAAGAAGAAATCCTTTCTTTAGAAGAGGAATACCAAATAAATGAAGATAACAAAGAAAATTCATGCTCAAATCTCACAGCATCCAAAAGCACTGTAAGGAAATCAAATCCTCTTATTGTTTGCAACTCTATTTCTACTTTACAATTACTACAAATTACAAATCGCAAAATTAAAGAAATTGAAAAATGCAAATTGCAAATTGCGCTTAGAAAATAGAAGTTTAAAAGCAAAAGTTAAAGTAGAATCAAATACTAATTCATCTAGTTTTACTCATGTCTCTTTAAATGAAACTATTACACCTTGTTTAGAATTTAATGATTTAAAAGAAAAATATAAGGGACTTGAAAAGGAACTTCATATTGTAAAAGAACACAATGAAAAATTGTCTTTAGAAAATTCAACTTTGAAAAATGATTGTGTTATGTGTACAAGTTATAAAATTGAAATTAAAGAGATGGATGAAAAATTTGAAGAACTTAGAAATAACTATCAAAATCATATTGACTCTATTGTTTCCACTCTTAAGAATAACATAATTGCTTATAATAAAGCTAGACACAATCTCAAAATAAAAAACTATGAATTAGAAAATAAAATTAACTTGCTTAAGGAAATTATATGGAAAAATTCTCAACACATAAATTCAAATTATCAAGCAAAATCCAAAGGCAAGTTAAATATGATTTTTTTATAATTTATCCAAGCAAAACATAGGAAGTGAAAAGCAATAAAAGCTTCTAAATGAAATTCCAAAACTTTATCATCATTATCATTTACAACATAATTATTCTCCCATCCTAAAATTAAATACAAACAAATTTCCTTCAAATTATAAATTCAAAAATCATTTTATCCAAATATTCAAGTAAATGACTATGGAAATTTGAAAACTAAAAATAATGTTTGTCCAAGGTATGAATGGTGACCCATACTTAAGAATGACGCACTAATATCAAAGGAAATGGTCCATCCATCCTTGTCTCCCAAAAGTCAACACGTTATATTTGGGTACCCATAGAAACCATCCCACATGGTCCCCTTTGGATACAGAAAACACTTATTCATTAGGTGTAACACCCTGCCAGTACGAAGAGTATAACAGCAGGTCCGGCCGGGACACCACGCCATACAAACCACACTAGCTAGGGGTTAAAAGGTGATAACCAGAAAAGTAACAACTAAACGAGAGTACAAAACGTAAGCGGAAGCATTAAATAAACCATTCAAAGAGAACTGTCCACTATCATAGGAATGTATCCAGAATAAGAGTTACGGCCTTAAGGCCTTACATTCATCCAATGCACAAAACTCCATAAGCATACATCGGCACGCAGGCCGGCCATACATGAAAAAGCAAAAAAGGAGGCTGGCCTTCAAGGGCCAACTCAGCAAAAGGGGCCACCGCCCGCTATTTCCCGCTAGGCTCACCTGCACCTGCATAAGACATTCCACCAAGCGGTGGCAAACAAAGTAACGGTCAGCACAGCTGACCAAATTATAACGACCCCACCCCTTTCCCGGGGTGGCGGAGATTCTACCATGCAAGCAAGCCATACTAGCACAAGTACTAATATAAAGAAAGTGCAACTACACAAGGTGAGGTTTCAAGCACAATCAATCTTCTAGGTTGAGCATCAAAAGAAAGGAACCTAGGTATGCACATGATGTTGGTTGGGTTCACCCGAAGGTTCCCACAACCGCCTAAACAACCGCATGAGGCTAACAACATCAATTCATCACAAACGTGGGTACACACAACCGCACGCTCCATGCTCACAAGGCATGCACCAAAGGTACTTCTTCCCGAGCACCAAAACCATCATGAGTCCGGAAACTCTAGATAGAAAAGAGCTTTTGGTCGGTCTAGGCAAGACGCCCTTCCCAACCTCTCCCAAGGTCGTTCGGGTTTACAAGAGATAAATCCCCCTACCGCCACGCCTGGAAACGGGTTCAGTTCAACCAATTCCCGTGCTCTTGTCATCGATTGAACACACGATGTGGGTATGACATCACCTCGGCCCGTAAGGGTTTAGCACTCGCTAGTGCTACACAAAACATAAGTTACAACACCCAAGCCTTAAAAGTTTACTTTGTAACGACTCAAGACCCGACTCCGCCTTTCGGCCGGAGGGCATGAGGGATCGTTAGGGCTTTATACGTAACCAAAAAGGAGGTACAAGACCACTCCTCAACAATTCTAGTGGTGAAGGTTTGCATTCAACCACTCGCAAAGCATGGGGCTTCCGTTAGGATCTTCACGAGATGCCTACGCTTAAATCCCGCAATACTATCGCATATATCACAGAGTCATTCTCCGGCACGCATTCTAGGCTTAACCTAAATGCAACGTCGCAAATCAAGCATCACCGATTCGGGCTCACGGCCACGAATAGGCTTCACACACAATGCCTAAATCCGCACGACTACTGGATTTTCTACATGCAATATGCCGGGGACGGACACAATCGACCCGGAGTTCCGAAGAACTTGAGGAAATCCTACACTTCACCCATTTGGTGAAAGGGATTCCTCATGCAAGCATAGAGAAATGAAGGAGAGGACAAAAGACAAGTCCAAACAACGGGAGAAGAAATCGTTACACTAGGAGCATTCTTTTTCGCCATAGATCCGAGATTCTACACGGAGAGAAACGACCGCACCGGGCTGCACTCTCCAAATCTGGAAACGGCTCGCGAATCGGAGCTCCGGAGCTCCGTCAATGGCGGAATCTCCCTTCTTCTTCCTTGGCTCCTCCTTCTTTCTCTAGGGTTTGGAGAGAGAATGGCTTAGAGAATATGAGGTTTAACCCCCTCTCATCAGCCTTAATAGTCTCCCGCAACTAAACCTAGCCGTTGGATCAATTTCCAAAAGATTTGGACGGTCCGATCTTCTTCTCCGCTCAAATCGCAGAACAGAATAAACAGGGCGCACGATCACAGGCGCACGGTCAGTGGTCGTGCACGAAGAGGGAAATGGTCGTGCGCACTGTCCGAGACAGAACTCGATTTTCTTCTGAATTAACGCACGATCGCTGGCGCACGATCACTGGTCGTGCGCGAAGAGGACAATGGTCGTGCGCATAAGCCGAGACAGAACCTCGATTCTTTGCGGGTTACGCACGATCATTGGCGCACGATCACTGGTCGTGCGCGAAGAGGACAATGGTTGTGCGCATTGACCTGATCTGGAATCTTGAGCCTATCCCGAGCGCAACACTACCATTCCGCCTACCTCGCTGAACCACGATCTTTGGGGTGTTACAACTCCACCCCCCTTAAAAGAATTTCGTCCCGAAATTTCGAAAACAGTAACAGCAGGAATTTACAGTTTTTAGAGAAAATTTACCTGAGAGAAATAGCTCGGGGTACTCCGCAAGCATCGCTTGCTCTCTCTCCCAAGTTAGCTCCTCTCGGCCGCAATTATCCCACCGGTCCTTTACCATCCGAATGGACTTGTTCCTCAACTGCTTTACCTCGGTAACCTCGATGCGTAAGGGTTGACTTTCATCGACAACCCACTAACAACCGACACTTTGCCAACCGCAACGATATGAGTAGGCTCTTGCACTGCCTTCCTCAGAACTGAAATGTGAAACACGTCGTGCAGACCGCTCAGCTCTGCAGATAGTGCAAGCCGATAAGCCGCATCACCAACATGCTCCACGATCTCAAACGGTCCTATGTACCTTGGACTGAGCTTTTTCAAGCGTCGGATCCTTGATACCCCTTTGAACGGTTTGATCTTCAAGTAAACCCGGTCACCGATGGCGAACTCTAGGTTCCTAAGCTTGGCGTTGTAATATTTTGCTTGCCTATCCTGGGCAACCAATAGCCTTTCACGTAGAGATCGGATCGTCGAAGTTGCTTCCTCAACGTCTTTTCGCTTTAATAGCTTAGTATCGGCCATTTCCGCCCAAGACAGCGGCGTACGACACTTCTTACCATAGAGGGCCTCGAAGGGAGCCATCTGTATACTGGCTTGGTAGCTATTATTGTAGGCGGACTCGATCATATAGAGTTGATCTTCCCACTTCTTTCCAAAATCTAGAGCGCACATTCGGAGCATATCCTCCATAGTCCTGTTGGTCCTCTCGGTCTGCCCATCCGTTTGCGGGTGGAAGGTCGTGCTAAACTTCAATTTAGTGCCCAACAGTTCATGGATAAGCCTCCAATCTTTCGATGTGAAACACCCGTCACGATCGCTGACGATGCTACGAGGGACACCGTGCAGCCGCACAATACTATCAACATAGAGCTTCGCTAGCTTTTCTACAGAATCATCCTTCCGGTTCGGAATAAAGTGCGATACTTTCGTCAATCGGTCCACGATCACCCAGATGGCGTCGTTTCCCTGCTGTGATCTCGGCAATCCGTGCACGAAATCCATCGAGATGTCATCAAACTTCCACTCCGGAATCGGCAAGGACTTCAAAAATCCACCGGGACGCTGACATTCCGCCTTCACCAACGTGCAAGTATTACACTTGGCCACGTAGAGGGCAATGTCTCTCTTCATACCCGGCCACCAGAAAAGTTTCTTCATGTCCATGTACATTTTCGTGCTCCCCGGGTGGATAGAGTACTTGGTATGATGAGCCTCGTACATCAACTCCGCCCGTAGAGTGCCAATGTTTGGGACGCATAATCTGCCATTCTTCCACATAAGGCCATCTTCGAAAGAGAAATCAGCGTTTAACCCGTCAACGGTTTCCGCTCTGTAGCGTTTCATGCTCTCATCCAGCTCCAATGCCTGTCGAACTCGGTCGGCAAGGTGGTATTGAACCTCCGTCCAGTTCAAGCATGCTGAAGTGGATGCTCTCCTATCAACGCAAATGATCTCCATTTCTTCCAGCTCACGGATTAGACGCTCATCGTGCATCAAAATCCAATTTGCTTGAGCGGGAGCCCGACGACTCAACGCGTCCGCATCTACATTTCCCTTTCCAGGAGTATATTTGATGTCGAAGGTGTAGTCCCCAAGGAACTCCAACCACCTCCTTTGACGCATATTCAACTCCCTTTGATCCAGCAAGTACTTGAGGCTCTTGTGGTCGGTAAAGATGTCGATCTTCACGCCATACAAATAATGCCTCCAAAGCTTAAGAGCAAATACCACGGCCGCTAGCTCCAAATCATGGACCGGGTAATTCCTCTCGTGAACCTTCAACTGCCGGGAGCCGTAGGCAATTACCTTACCGAACTGCACTAGGACACAACCCAAACCACTCCCTGAGGCGTCGCTATAAATTTCGTAGCCTTCCGTACCACATGGCGAGCATAGAATGGGCGCCGTGGTCAGACGGCTCTTCAGCTCTTCAAAAGCTCGTGCGCACTCGGGCGACCAAATGAACTTATGATCTTTCCTAGTCAGTTTAGTGAGAGGAAGTGCAATCCTCGAGAATTTTTCCACAAAGCGCCTATAATAGCCGGCAAGTCCTAAGAAACTTCGGACTTCCGCTACGTTTTTCAACAAAGGCCAGGCTCGGATCGCTTCTATCATCGACGGATCAACAGCAATTCCATCTCCACTAACGACGTGACCAAGGAATGCTACTGACGGTAGCCAAAACTCGCACATGGAGAACTTGGCATAAAGCTGACTCCTCCTCAAGGTGCTCAGAACTGCGTGCAGATGCCCTACATGCTCCTCTTTCGACTGAGAGTATACCAGAATACCGTCGATGAAGACGATCACAAATTGATCCAAATACTCTCGAAATGTCCTGTTCATTAAGTCCATGAATACCGATGGTGCATAAGACAGACCGAACGGCATCACCGTGAACTCATAGTGCCCAAAGCGGGTACTGAACGCTGCCTTTGGAATATCACATTCCCTAATACTAAGCTGATAGTAGCCGGACCTTAAGTCGAGCATAGAGTATACCGTCGACCCAACCTGTTGGTCAAGTAAGTCGTCGATTCTCGGAATCGGATAACGGTTCCTCTCAGTCAGCTTGGTCCGCTACTACTAGGACAACTCAAAACTGGTCTTAGGCCCCGAATCCTTCAACAAGGTGAAGAACATCTTCGCGCCTTTTCACAGCTTCTCCTATTCGTGCTCACTCGAGATCTATTAGGCAGCATTACCTCCAATCTATCCTTGACTAAGGTAAATGACAATTCGATTCATAACACGAAGTCCTTAGACAAATAGGAGAGCGATGCTCCCACACCAACAGAGCTCTCGTCGAATAGTCGATAATTAGGACAAGGCCTAATTGTACACAAATACAAGACATAAAATTTTGTTGTCAACAGATACAGTGGACATATTTCTATCTCTATCCGCACACGGGGTAGAAATCATATTAGGAGATGATCATCCATACCTGTGGCAACATCGCAATGTTGAATGACCTCTTGCTGGCCATAAGAGTAGACTCTCGGCTGGGTTAGAGAATATTGGGGAATCGAAGACTCCACCGCTTTGCCTTTCTCCATAGGAGCTGAACCCATCGCACGAGCATAGTCCACTTCTCCGCTTTTTGCTTTTGGGGGACCACTTAGACACACCGCGACTTTGTGTCCCACCTTTCCACAAGTGAAACAATTTAAGGAACACCGTGCAGTCTTAGCTTCCACAGAGTTAGACTTTCTCTTGTTTCTTCTGAACTCAGACTTGGACTAAGAGACCGACGCATGAAACTCATTGAAGTCTTTCGCGCATGGCACACTCTTCATATCCATTTCCAGAGATTTAGCTGTTTTCACTAAGATGTTGAAGCCGAGTAACTTTGGACCCACAAGCATTAGTCTTAGGTCATCTCGCAGACCATTGTAGAACTTGTTGACCTTGGTTTCCTCATCTTCCCACATAGACCTCTCATAATGATTCCGACTGATGAACTCAATCAGGTACTCATCCACTGAGTGTTCTCCCTGCTCTAGGTGTGGACACTGATCTTGTAGTTCAGGAATCTCGGTTAGGGGTATAAACTTTAGAAGGAATGACTCATGGAAGCTTTCCCAAGAGATTTCAGAAAGTTGTCTCCCACCAAACTTGTGCAACAACTCTTCTTCCCACCAAAGTCTTGCTTCTCTTATAAGTAGGAAGGTGGTTAAGGTTACCAACATATCTTTGCTTATAAGCATAGACATTAAAGTCCTCTTTATCTCTGACAACCACTCAGCAGCTCTCCCAGGGGATTCCGTCCCCTCGAAGGATGGAGGGTTGAGGCTCAGAAAGTACTTTAATTGCTGGTCACGCGCTCGCCCCACTACTACCTGCGCAACTCGACGTTCCACCCTCAGTTCTACCGTAGGTTCCACTGCAGCAACAGTTACAGGGGCCACATCCAGAGTCGGAGTAGTAGGTTGTGCAAGCTGCCCAGACTGAGCGTTGATCATCGCGAAGACCGCTTCAGTGACTAACTTGATCATCTCAACCGAAGGAGTGGTCGTTGGCACCTCGGACGACCCACTACTTTCAGCGGTGTTACGGGGTCGAGACCGCCCCGCAGCACTCCTAGTCACCTATAATCGTGTAAGACACAATTTAGTGACTGAAAATATAGCAAACAACAATCATGGAACGCTCAGGTTCCGCAAACAAGTATGTTTTTTCCATTCCTAAGTGGACATTCTTATTAGTTTTTGTCGTTTTAGGTGAATGCACATCCCGTGCACACCACCCCTTAAAAGGAATTCGTCCCGAATTCGTTAAACTACGGATCGATGCCTTAAGTCCGATACCAAATTGTAACACCCTGCCAGTACGAAGAGTATAACAGCAGGTCCGGCCGGGACCCCACGCCATACAAACCACACTAGCTAGGGGTTAAAAGGTGATAACCAGAAAAGTAACAACTAAATGAGAGTACAAAACGTAAGCGGAAGCATTAAATAAACCATTCAAAGAGAACTGTCCACTATCATAGGAATGTATCCAGAATAAGAGTTACGGCCTTAAGGCCTTACATTCATCCAATGCACAAAACTCCATAAGCATACATCGACACGCAGGCCGGCCATACATGAAAAAGCAAAAAAAGGAGGCTGGCCTTCAAGGGCCAACTCAGCAAAAGGGGCCACGCCCGCTATTTCCCGCTAGGCTCACCTGCACCTGCATAAGACATTCCACCAAGCGGTGGCAAACAAAGTAACGGTCAGCACAGCTGACCAAATTATAACGACCCCACCCCTTTCCCGGGGTGGCGGAGATTCTACCCTGCAAGCAAGCCATACTAGCACAAGTACTAATATAAAGAAAGTGCAACTACACAAGGTGAGGTTTCAAGCACAATCAATCTTCTAGGTTGAGCATCAAAAGAAAGGAACCTAGGTATGCACATGATGTTGGTTGGGTTCACCCGAAGGTTCCCACAACCGCCTAAACAACCGCATGAGGCTAACAACATCAATTCATCACAAACGTGGGTACACACAACCGCACGCTCCATGCTCACAAGGCATGCACCAAAGGTACTTCTTCCCGAGCACCAAAACCATCATGAGTCCGGAAACTCTAGATAGAAAAGAGCTTTTGGTCGGTCTAGGCAAGACGCCCTTCCCAACCTCTCCCAAGGTTGTTCGGGTTTACAAGAGATAAATCCCCCTACCGCCACGCCTTTAAACGGGTTCAGTTCAGCCAATTCCCGTGCTCTTGTCATCGATTGAACACACGATGCGGGTATGACATCACCTCGGCCCGTAAGGGTTTAGCACTCGCTAGTGCTACACAAAACATAAGTTACAACACCCAAGCCTTAAAAGTTTACTTTGTAACGACTCAAGACCCGACTCCGCCTTTAGGCCGGAGGGCATGAGGGATCGTTAGGGCTTTATACGTAACCAAAAAGGAGGTACAAGACCACTCCTCAACAATTCTAGTGGTGAAGGTTTGCATTCAACCACTCGCAAAGCATGGGGCTTCCGTTAGGATCTTCACGAGATGCCTACGCTTAAATCCCGCAATACTATCGCATATATCACAGAGTCATTCTCCGGCACGCATTCTAGGCTTAACCTAAATGCAACGTCGCAAATCAAGCATCACCGATTCGGGCTCACGGCCACGAATAGGCTTCACACACAATGCCTAAATCCGCACGACTACCGTATTTTCTACATGCAATATGCCGGGGATGGACACAATCGACCCGGAGTTCCGAAGAACTTGAGGAAATCCTACACTTCACCCATTTGGTGAAAGGGATTCCTCATGCAAGCATAGAGAAATGAAGGAGAGGACAAAAGACAAGTCCAAACAACGGGAGAAGAAATCGTTACACTAGGAGCGTTCTTTTTCGCCATAGATCCGAGATTCTACACGGAGAGAAACGACCGCACCGGGCTGCACTCTCCAAATCTGGAAACGGCTCGCGAATCGGAGCTCCGGAGCTCCGTCAATGGCGGAATCTCCCTTCTTCTTCCTTGGCTCCTCCTTCTTTCTCTAGGGTTTGGAGAGAGAATGGCTTAGAGAATATGAGGTTTAACCCCCTCTCATCAGCCCTAATAGTCTCCCGCAACTAAACCTAGCCGTTGGATCAATTTCCAAAAGATTTGGATGGTCCGATCTTCTTCTCCGCTCAAAATCGCGGAATAGAATAAACAGGGCGCACGATCACAGGCGCACGGTCAGTGGTCGTGCGCGAAGAGGGAAATGGTCGTGCACACTGTCCGAGACAGAACTCGATTTTCTTCTGAATTAACGCACGATCGCTGGCGCACGATCACTGGTCGTGCGCGAAGAGGACAATGGTCGTGCGCATAAGCCGAGACAGAACCCCGATTCTTTGCGGGTTACGCACGATCATTGGCGCACGATCACTGGTCGTGCGCGAAGAGGACAATGGTCGTGCGCATTGACCTGATCTGGAATCTTGAGCCTATCTCGAGCGCAACACTACCATTCCGCCTACCTCGCTGAACCACGATCTTTGGGGTGTTACATTAGGTATCATCAAGTGCATGAAGTAGAAACTTTTCAAAATAAGATATTCAAATTTCTACTTCATGATGTGCTTTAATGTCTTTTTTTTGTTCTCTTATTTCTTAAGCTATTATGTTATGGTCATCTTATATATTTTTGGAAATATGATTTTATCTCTTAAAACTTAATGAGTTTATAAATCAAATTGATCAAAATTCAAATCATATTTTATTGTGATGACCTATATATCATTCTTATATTCATCGCCTATAAGTATCCATAGAAATCAAATTCTAAATTTGTTTTGAGATATTTATCTAAATTATAAAGAAAATTACAAAAGACATATTGAAAGATTAAATGTCTTAAATACTGATGCCACACGCACCACCATGATCTATTGATGTCCTTTGATAAAAATTCTCTAAAAATCATATATCATAATTTATATCAAAAACTTTTCAAAATAAGATATTCAAATTTCTACTTCATGATGTGCTTTAATGTCTTTATTTTGTTCTCTTATTTCTTAAGCTATTATGTTATGGTCATCTTATATATTTTTGGAAATATGATTTTATCTCTTAAAACTTAATGAGGTTATAAATCAAATTGATCAAAATTCAAATCATATTTTATTGTGATGACCTATATATCTTTCTTATATTCATTGCCTATAAATATCCATATAAATCAAATTCTAAATTTGTTATGAGATATTTATCTAAATTATAAAGAAAATTACAAAAGACATATTGAAAGATTAATTGTCTTAAATACTGATGCCACACGCACCACCATGATCTATTGATGTCCTTTGATAAAATTCTCTAAAAATCATATATCATAATTTATATCAAAAATCATCTAAAAACAACTATTTCTATCACATGTATATGAATTATACGATGACAATGGGTATTATAATTGTTTACCATGGTTGGTGTATTATGTGTGTATTGTGATTTATTATAAGTTTAGATCTTAGAATCATCTTGATATCAATAAGATCAAATCAAATAGAATCTTCACTTCATTTTAGGTTTATAAGTTGAAACACAATCAAACTTTGGCATAACATTAATCTCAAACTTATCATACTAACATTGTCACCTAAAGAATATTTGTGTCTATGTTAGGCTTTATATGTTTACCAAGATATACAGGCTGGGTATTATTATCTAAGGCTTATCCAAGATATTCTTTGCATAAACATCATACTAATCATTTAAATTATGCTTATTTGGCTTATTCGAACATGATATCTTGTGCTTACTTCTCCTATCATTTTCAACTTACACCATAATTAACAAATATAAGCCTTAGAAAAATTAAAATGAAGATATAATAAAATATATCTCATGCAATGTTTATTTGGTAAAGTCATATACAAAATCGCTAATATTTCATGCAATTTGCCCTATGTAGACATCTCCAAAAATTCTGAAATTTCTTCATGAAACTACTCTTGGGACACTTAATCAAGATCCATAATCAGAATTTCCAAAATCTTGAAAATCAGTGTACTGTTTGTCGCGCTAGCGCTAGCACCGGCGCTAGCTCAAGTGTCAAATTTTTGGTGTTTTTTAAATTTTAAAAAATTACTAAAAATATGCAATTTTATATGTACTACCTATTTTTATCTTTATGCCATTGTGTGATTTTTGAAAAAATCAAATACAAAAATACAAAAAATAATGTCTTTGCTTATTTCTTTAAGGTTTTATTAAAATAATATAGATTTCTATGTTTCATTCCTTTGGCAAAAATGACAAGCATGTTCTTTTAGAGTTGGCAAAAAATGTTTAATTTAAAATCTCAAGTTTTCTAAACATTATTTTGGCTTGTCATGCTTAGAATTTAATCTTGTTATGAGCAATGAAAAGTCTATAGTGAATTATGTAGGATTGTGTTTGTATGCCTCTAAGTATGAGTAATGTGTTATGTTTGATAATGATCTCTTTACACTCACACTTTTTGGTAGACTACATGTGCCCGTAAGTCTTAACCCTACATGATTGTGTAGTGTAGTAGCTTACAATATTAAGATGTCTATCTTTATTACCTACACATTATTCAAAAATTTGTTGCAAATATAGAAGTGAAATTACAAAATTATAAGTGTTTGCAAAAAACAAGTGAATTCGGAGAACATTATCTTGCTCAAAATATTCAATAATAAAATGACAAAGATAACTCCACCAAGCACTACTTGAATCTCCTGATAAGTCTTCATAAGCATTGTGAGGTTGAGCACCTTGGAAAGAATTATAAAGTGTCTTGTGCAAACTACTTCATACACTTCTATTATGTACACCGGATCACAAAAAAAGGAACTCTTATTGAAAATAAAATATATGATCCCCCAAGCACTACTTCGCACCCTGATAAGTCTTAATGAGCATTGTGTGGGCGAAGCACCTTGGTAGTTGCACTTTTTTGTGCTTTGTATCAAATCTAGAATTGATGTGTAGAAGTAGTTAAAAAGATTACATGCTTAATAATGTTTCTACTTCACTATATAAATCATGTGTTTTGGATTATATCACTTGTATACTTTTATCAAAATACTTTTTATACACATCATTATCTCTCATAAAGCTTCTACTTATGAAAATTGGACTCTAATGCTTCTTTACATAAATTCTCTAGAAAACTTTAGTAAAAGCACTAGATTGCAATGCAAAATCTTTACAATGTTTTCCTAACTTGAAATGCAAATTAATAACATTATAGTCACTATCTTTTGGAATATGTGCAATCATGCTTGCCTTAGTAGTTTTTTTTAAATAGAACAGCTTGACTGTTGTCATGAAAATCTTATTGAAAATCTTACTTGCTTACAAAAATATTCCTTCAAAATATTATCCTTAACTTGGATATTTATATAAGATTAGTTTTATCCAAATAACATCATTTTCGTGGCATAACATCTCTTATTAC
Source organism: Dactylorhiza incarnata (assembly GCA_033032865.1). Taxonomy (NCBI): domain Eukaryota; kingdom Viridiplantae; phylum Streptophyta; class Magnoliopsida; order Asparagales; family Orchidaceae; genus Dactylorhiza; species Dactylorhiza incarnata. Next base: position 3,622,831 of record JAWHQI010000213.1, read on the forward strand.
TATTATGATATTTGAACTTCCAAATAGATGTTGTCTTTGGATCAACAATTTTATAGCCTTCTCGCTTCAAATCTCTCAAAAATTATGCTATGAACCTTAAAGTTTTTAAAAGAAAATTGATTTACAAAAACATTTTCTCTTTTTGAATTTAACTCTTATTTTCTTCTTATGAATCATCATGATTACAAAAGATGTTTTCTTGTATTTCTATAAGTATTCCGCATCATAACCATATAATTGTTTTTACCTTGCGCTTTCATGCTTATTTAAAGTCTTTTCTTGTGTGTGCATCATCACTTGAATCTTAAAATTCCTTTCTTTCAACAAGTGGTAGACTTTCTTGGTAAACTGTATATTGGTTGCTCTAACTACGAAAATATTGTTATGCTAAAAACTCCGATCCATTAATGGATTTCAAAATAGGTGTGTTTTGTTTTTAAAAAATATTCAAATAAAAATATAAACCCATAGGCTATGAACTTATCATTAGATTTAAAACGCTTAAATGTTTCCAATAATTATTATCCAAGATTACATATCTCACCATAGCAGGGGCGTAGGGTTGTAGACATTAGATAACATAACCTCTAAGTCATGTATTGTCCTTAACCGGGGAGGGTTCCAGTGGGGCCTTGTGAGGCACTAGGGAGAAAGAGTGCTAGGTTGAGTATTTTCTAGTGTTTGCATATGGGACTAACACCCCAACCTACGACATGTATGCAGCTCCTCATGACCATCCGTCACTTAGTACGGGGCTAGGGTGTAGACATATTATCTGGTTAGATTGGTTACTTGGAAATTATTACCTTTTTATGCTTAAAACTCTTATATAAAGGGGGAGAACTAACATGATAATATTGATTACTTGGCAATTGTTATATTGTTCATCTTTAAAGCTAAAAACTCTTATTTATTTCTATGAACATACTTATGCTACAAACTCTGATTTATTTCTATGAAAATTATTCTAAAACTCCTTATCATTTCCTTCTCTCTAAAAGCTCGATCGTGCCTTTATCTTATTATCAATATTTTTGTGATTTGCTTCCTTACCAACTTTTGTTAATAACAAAAGGGGGAGAACTAACATGATAAATATAATCCGCTATCAAAATGGAAAACTAACATGATTAAATAAGATGATAGCTTAGATATTAGGGGAGCATTCACTTAGGGGGAGCATGTATTTAGGGGGAGCAATTCAAAATACTAAAATCGATAATTATCCTAAGTCATCACTCTCACACACACACAAGTAGGTTTCATCATGCTTATATATTAATGCTCTAATTTATCATTAATGGATTTGTTATTATCAAAAGGGGGAGTTTGTTGGAACATGGTCTTCCGCATCTCCTAGGTTTGAGAATAGCAAATCTAATGTGTATTTGATCTTGTGTGTTTAAGTGTGCAGGAAACAAAGTCCATATGAATCAAGGATAACATTAGAAGGTTGTCCCCAAAATTGAGCCAACAAATCCAACTTGCCCACTAGTGCCGGCGGTAGCACCTAGTGCCCGGGGCTAGCGATGTTTAGCGCAATCCTGGGAGCACATTTAGAAGGAGCTAGCGTCAGGTGGTAGCGTATAGCGCAGGCGGTAGCATGGAGCACAAGAGGCAAGACAAAAATGTTTCCTCGGATTGAAGATTCTCCCACACAGAATATGTCCTAATATGGGATAGCGTCGGTGGTAGCGATAGCGCAGGCGCTAGCACTAAGGCTATAAAAAGGACCCCTTGGATCCGTCTTCTTCATACTCTTATGATCCTAAATTCCAGAGCTTTGTTCCACAACATATAGAGGAAGATTCGGAGAGAGACTCCCACAAATCCATGAAGGCTTAAGGAGATCATTAGAGAAGGTTTCAACACGCTTCATCATCGTGACGAAAGACCGCATCGACTACGATCATACTCTGTGGGTCTTCGTCTAATTTTCCAAGAGATCCATATCGGGATTTTTTATGTTATTGTATATTTCACATCATTATTCTTGTAATCATTTAGTGAATTCGCCTCGTGTTGGCGACTAGGTCTGGGTAGGACTTAGGGCAGAAATTTGCCTCGTATTGGCGACTAGATCTAGGTTAGATCTAGAGGGTGCTCGAGTCCATGTCCGGGGAAGGGTTGGCTAGAGCGGCTTGAGGCCGTATCTGGGGAAGGATAGGCTAAAGACACAGGTTCGTGGGGATACGAGTCGGGAGAAAAAACAAAAAGGATTTTATTATTCTCCTTCGATTTCTAGCATCATAGAAATATAGTTTTGTAATCAATTTTATTAATAATAATCATGTCTCTCTTTGGGTAATAAAATTGATTTGTTTTTCATTTCTCTAAATTGATAATTGTTTTCTCTTTCATTATAAATCAATTTAGATCTTCATTATAAATCTCTATTTCAATCTCTCATTATTTCATGTTTATCAAAATATAAGAAAACGTTTTAAGACCCTTATTCACCCTCCCCCCCCCCCCCCCCCCTCTAAGGGCGCCTACCGATCCAACACATATCCCTGCTCAGGCTGAGGGGGAGCATGAAGAGCATGCACTGGAGCCATTCACTGTGGTACCTAAAGACCATCCCACCACATCTACAGTATCAAATGAACTTCTCCTAAGTTCATTAAGTACAATTATTGTAGGTGATATTACTTCAATAAAGGATTATATTGATAGGTCGATCTGTCTCTTCAGTGAAGAAAGAAGTAATGTCTGAAATTCAAGTAATTAAGGAAGAAACTTCTTACCTTAATAGGCAGATGACAAAGTGGTTTGATCTAGCAGAAAAATCAATTGTAGCTCAAAATACAATACTGAGATCAAAGGACACGCAATTGCAACTCTCTGAGCAAGACATGAGATATGTCAAGAACTATGTGAGTAAGACTGATGAGGTCATAGAGAAGGCCTCCAATCATATTGAAGTGTATGTACGGTCAACTGTAACAACAATGATTGGAGAGGCAGGAAAGATGAAGGATGAGTTAAAATCAGATCTAGAAAATGCCTTCCAAACCCTATCAGGGTCTGTTGTTGCTGCATCCCAAAGCTTGGAACAAAAAGTGGTTGAAGAAGCTGTTGGAACATGGTCTTCTGCATCTCCTAGGTTTGAGAATAACAAATCTTATGTGTATTTGATTTTGTGTGTTTAAGAGTGCAGGAAATAATGTCATATGACTTAAGGATAACATAAGAAGGTTGCGCCCAAGTTTGAAGCCAAAACTCCAGCATGAACACTAGCGCCTGCAGTAGCCACTAACACAGTGAAAGTGGAGGTTAGATCTTAAATTAACTCTAGAGGGGGGTTAATAGAGTTTTAAAACTTTTTCCCTTAGTTTTATTGCGGAATTAAAAATAGTGATATATATATATGTATAGATAGTGAGTAATAAAAACTAAACAAACTAAATCAGCACAGCACAAAGATAGAAAATAAAGCAAACACAGAGGACGCAAGGAGCTATAGTAGTTCCCCACTAAACTTGGGTACGTCTACTCTTCTACCCACTGGTAGGAATCCACTAGGATTTATGATCAGGTGCCCTCACACCAATGAGCTTTTGATAAGGTGCCCAAAAACCAAGCAGGATTTTTTGATAAGGTGTCTTGCCACCAATGGGGTAAACTTTTAAAGGGAGTTTTAACCCTGTACAAGATGGGATAGAGATGGGTTTAGATGTTCTTCTCTATCAAGATGCTGAGAGAAGACTCTAGTGGATGTATGTTGAAAAACTCCTCTGTCTGATATGAAATTGTTGACAGTAGATTGATTGGAGCTTTCTCTTGAAAGAAAATAATCTTCCTGTTAGCTGATTAAACTGAGAGATAAGAATGCTTCAGTTTGTTGTTGCTCTTTTGAAGATCTGAAAACTTGCAGCAAATGACTGAGAGAAGAATGTTGAAGATGTTCTCAGTGTGTAAGAGCTGCTGGAGGAGGAAGAAGATGAAGATCTATGTAAACTTTTTGTTCTTCTCTTCTTCCTGTATTTCTTTCTTTCTTTTTCCTGAGTAGAAAATCTGTACAGTAATTTGGAAATATGTTCTGTATATTATTCTGTCGTGTAAACTGAAGGTAATACATCTGCTGTATATTAATCTGCTATATCCTCTTCCTTATTTTCCTTTTCTTTTGAAAATCTCTAACAGGCATTAATTGCAGATCCCTTATATTAAGGAATATAATATATCTGAAAGGATATTTTGAAAACATAAATCTGCTGCGCCGTTAAATCTCTTTACTTTTCTACGAAATGTCCTTTTCCGAGGAATGTTAACGGCTATAATCTTGGAATAATAAAGGAAATATATTTTTCTTACTTGATCTGATAGAAAGAGCTGTTGTTGTTAGTCAATATGAGTTCAGAGAATGAAATGAATATAATCCTTCTGAAATTTCTGAACTTAAATAAAAATTCTTTGATCTGAACAAAATTCGTCGAACGCAGATTCGTCGACCTCAAGATTTTCGTCGAACACAAAATTTACTTCGTCGACCTCAAATGAATCTTGCTGGAATAATTAATTTTGTTGAGCTGAGGAGAACTTTCGTTGATCTGAAGGTATTCGTCGAACGCGGACTTGAGTTCGTCGAACGGAAGTATTCGTCGACCGCTGAGCCTGGATAAAATCGTCGACCGCTGAGCTTGAGTAAAAGCGTCGAGCGCTGAGCTTGAGTAAAAGCATCGACCGTTGAGCTTTAGTTAAAACGTCGACCGCTGAGCTGGGGCAAAAGCGTCGACCGCTGAGCTGGGATCTGTTCGTCGACCGCTGAGACGAAATCGTCGAACGCAGAATGTAATTAGTCGAGCGTTGCACTTAGATAAATTCTTCGACCGCTAAGACTTGAGCTATTTGTCGAACGCAGAATATATTTCATTCGTTGAACGCAGAATGTAAGCTAATCATTGAACGCAGAGAGCTTGCCGTTCGTCGAATGCAAAGAGCTTGTCATTCGTCGAACGCAGAGAGCTTGCCATTCATCGAACGCAGATAGTCGTTCGTCGAACGCAGTGTGGAGTTCGTCGAACGCAGAATTTGAATGAAATCTCCAGTTCTAACAGCCTAAACTCTTGACCCATAAACTATACATTGGGGTCAACTTTGTCCTTAGTCAACATATAGTGATCCTAGCCCAAATCAGAAATAGGGTTGTTCCAACAATCTCCCCCTATTTGGGTTAGAACACTATTTGACAAAAATTGAAAATAAATAAACAATAATACAGCAAAAACTACAGAGCTTATATATCTGATATATTTTGAATATTTTATCAGATATAAAATGAATAGTACTCTGAGTTTTGAAATTACATTTCAATAAAACTAAAACTGATAAAAATACAATCAGAACCTTTGATTTTCTCTAAATTCTTTCTTTCTGAATTCTGCAATTGTCTGAACTGTATCTGCTATGTAAATCAGCTTTCTGAATTTGATCTGAAGCTGAGTTTTTCTGAATTCTGATTTTGTCTTTCTCTGATATCTGAATTCTGATTAGCTGAGCTTGTAGCAATAACTGATACTGAATTTTCTATATCAAAATTCTTCTTCTGAGATGTATCTGCATCTGAACTTGATCAAGAACTTTATCTGAATTTTTTTGAAAGAGAAACTGCAAACAACAAACTGCTGTGAGCTTTATCAAGCTTCTTCAAACAGCAACTCCCCCTGAGAGTGTCTCCCCCTGAGACTGCAGGTTCTTCAGCTTTCTCCCCTTGCCTAGTTTATAGAACAACTCCCCCTGAGCAAAACACTGCATCAAATGGAGCTTGTTCATAAAAACTTCTCCCCCTACCTAGTCTCAGGAAGGCCTGAAGCTAGGCCCCTTGAAGAGGGGACATTTGATGGAGGTAGGAAAGGATGCAAGATTGTCATTGCTATTGTTCCTACACAATAAAATAGAGATCAAGTGCAAAGGGAACTAGAAAGAGAAATAATTCTGTAGGCATTTATATAATCAGAAAAACTTAGTTTGATATGATAAGGAATGAGGGGTAAATACAAGATTTAATTTTTTTAATTGATTGAATCTCCATCTATCATTCCTAGCTGATTTATAAAGAAAATATGTTTCTTTTCATCCAAGGGATTGGTGAAAATGTCAGCTCTTTGCAAATCAGTAGAGATGAATTGTAGGCAAATTTTGTTTATCCACATTATCCCTAAGGAAGTGGTGCCTAATTTCAATATGTTTAGTCCTACTATGGAGAACTGGATTTTGTGCTATAGATATTGCACTAGTATTGTCACAAAATATAATTGAATTATTTAAGTTGACACCATAGTCTAGGAGCTGATTTTGTATCCACAATATCTGTGAGTAGCAACTGCCTGCAGCTATATATTCAGCTGTTAATGTAGACACATATGTTTGTTTCTTACAAAACCAAGACACAAGCCTATCACCAAGAAACTGGCAAGTTCCTGATGTGCTTTTCTTGTCCACTCTGCATCCAGCATAATCTGAATCTAAGAATCCAGTTAATTCAAATTCAGATGCTATTGGATGCCAAAGTCCTAGATTAGGGCAACCCTTTATATATCTCAAAATTCTCTTTAGTAAAATTAGATGAGATTCTTTGTGGTTAACTTGGAATCTAGCACAAATACAAGTAGCAAACATTATATCAGGCCTACTTGTTGTTAAATAAAGTAATGAGACAACAATTTCTCTATATACTTTCTGATCAACAGGTTTCCCTGATTCATCAGAATCAACAACAGCATTAGAGGGCATGCGTGTTTTCATGGTGGAAGAATCAGACATACCAAATCTTTTCACTAATTCCTTGGTATACTTAGATTGGGATATGAAGATTCCATTTGGAGTTTGCTTCACTTGAAGACCAAGGAAGTATGATAGTTCACCCATACTACTCATTTCAAATTTAGATTGCATTAGATTAGAAAATCTTTTGCATAAGTTTGAATCAGTAGAGCCAAAGATAATATCATCTACATATATTTGAACTAGTAGAGTTTAATTTTTATGTATCCTGTAAAATAAAGTTTTATCTACTATGCCTCTACATAATTTATTCTCTAAAAGAAAACTAGCTAAGGTCTCATACCATGCTCTGGGAGCTTGTTTAAGACCATAGAGAGCTTTCTTAAGCTTAAATACAAAATAAGAGTGAGTTGGAGAGATGAAACCTGGTGGTTGTTCCATATAGATTTCTTCTTTGATTTCTCCATTCAAAAATGCACTCTTTACATCCATTTGATAAACCTTGAATTTCTTGTATGCTGCAAATACAAGGAAAATCCGGATTGCTTCTAACCTTGCAACTGGTGCAAAAGTTTGATCATTGTTTATTCCTTCTTCTTGTGAGTATCCTTGAGCTACTAGTCTAGTTTTGTTTCTCGCAATATTGCCATCTGCATCTAGCTTATTCCTGTAGACCCACTTAGTTCCAATGACTGGATGATTCTTTGGTCTAGGAACCAATTCCCAAACTTTGTTTATCTCAAACTGATTGAGCTCTTCTTGCATAGAAATGATCCAGTTGGGATCTTGTTCTGCATCTTGTAGGGATTGAGGTTCAATCTGAGAGAGAAAATAAGTATGCATCATATTCTGATTAGTTTGATGTCTTGTTTGCACACCAGTTGATATGTGTCCGATTATTTGAGATCTGGGGTGATCTTTAATATTGACATAATCAACAGGCATAGTGGGATCAGCAATGATTTCCACTTGGGGAATCTGTTTAGCTGTTATATCCTGTGGAAGATGTTATGTTGTAATCTGATTTGAACTGAAAGCAAATGTTTCTTCACTTTCTTCAGCATCCTGCTGCACAGGATTTAGAAATCCTTCTTTCTGTGGAGCTAATTTTTCTAGCTGCTCACATAGTGTAGGTACCTACAAATTTTCTATGGTAGAAGAATTCTTCTCCTTGTAAAACATATTAGTTTCATCAAAGGAAACATGCATAGATTCGTCAATTTTAAGAGAAGATTTCTTATCATTATTGTGAATGAAACATCTACATCCAAATGCTCTAAAATAGTTAACTTTAGGTTTCTTCCCTTTAAGTAATTCATAAGGAGTCTTACCCTTAAATTTGTGTATAAAACTTCTATTCAGCACATAGTTTGTTGTGCTAACAGCCTCTGCTCAAAAAGATAGGGGAAAATTAGCATCTGCAAGTAATGTTCTTGCTGATTCAATTAGAGTTCTATTTTTCCTTTCAACTAACCCATTTTGTTGAGGAGTTCTAGGAGCTGAGAAGCAATGCCTGATACCTTCCTTCTCACAGAATTCTTGCATGAGAAGAGACTCAAACTCAGTGTCATGATCACTTCTGATCAATGCAATATGAGTAGAGTACTCAATCTTTATGCTCTTAAGAAAGTCTGTAAGAACTTTAAAGTTATCTGACTTTTCTCTCAAAAAGAACACCCAAGTGAATCTAGAGAAGTCATCTACAATAACTAGAGTGTAAGACTTCCCCCCTAAACTCTTTGTTGCTATAGATCCAAAAAGGTCCATATGTAGCAAATATAAGATTCTAGGTGAATCACTTTTAGATAATGATTTAAAACTATTTTTAGTTTGCTTGCCTAGTTGACATGCCCTACAAAGACCTTCTTTCTTGTATGAACCTAAAGGTAAACCTCAAACAAGATTGTCCTTAGATAATTTAGCAATGGTCCTAAGGTTTACATGTCCTAATCTCTTATGCCAAAGTTCACTAGGTATGCTTAATTCTTAAATAAACAAATTTCTGATTTAGATGAATTGAAATTAACTAAATAAATATTACCATGCCTAATACCTGATAAAACAATAATATCATCAGAAGATTTAATAAGGCATTTTAATTTATTAAAAGTTACCTGATACCCTTCATCACATAATTGACTTATGCTGATGAGGTTGTGCTTCAGTCCCTTGACATAAGCTACCTCTTTTGATGGTGACTTCTCCAACCTTGACTTTTCCATAGCCTTTTGTTTGTCCACAGTTGGAGTCTCCAAATATAACTTTTGGTCCAAGCTTTGCCTTGTAGTTGTTCAGGTTGGCCTTATTTCCTGTCATATGCTTTGAACAACCATTATCCAAATACCATTTTTCATTTATTCTTGGACAGTTGTGTACCTGCAAAAAACAGAAAAACAATCTATTTGTTCCTGACCCAGACTACCTTGGGTCTTTTTATATTTCCACAAAAATCTGAAATAAAAGACATTTCAGGTTGGTCCTTATAACCTTTTGGATGTTATCTCCTTGGAGGTATTATCCATTCAGTGAAAAGATTCTTAGAAAGTGAAGAATAAGAATTGTTCAGATTTGCTGTATAGTTTCTGTTCGACGAACTGGGCTGAGTTCGTCGAGCGTCGTTCGACGAATGACTGAGATATCGTCGAGCGCCGTTCATATAATTACTATATTGAAAATCTATCTTCAGAGTTCGTCGAGCTCCGTTCGACGAAGTAGATACATTTCGTCGAGCTCCGTTCGACGAATTCTGCTGAATTCTGCTATTCTCGACAGTCTTACTTGAAATGTTTTTATTTATTCCTACAACCTCTTTGCTCTTAGCAGAGATGAATTTTATAGGTGTAGATAATATGTTCTTCTTAATCAGATGTGGCTCGCTTGATGAAGCACCCAAGCCTAGTTTGCTATTAAGTCTAGCATTTACTCTGCTTGTAATATCCATCAGTTTGATGCTTCTCCCATTTAAGGATTCTTCAAATTTCTTGGCCTCAGAAAGTTTATTCTCAAGGAGAATAGTTTGTTCTCTAGAGGCAGCCAAATCTTTCTTAAGATTTACATTCTCTTCACTTATTTGATTCATTTCAGCTAGATTTTTTCTGAGTAAGATTATTTCTTTCTTAGATTTTAGTAAGTCTAAGCAAAGAACCTTGAATTCATCTTTGAATTCAACTGAAGTAAAATCAAAATTAGATATTACCTGATCTGCATCATCTTCTGCTTCTGATTCTGATTTTTCATCAGAATTGTTGGCTGAGGCATTGATTGCCATCATGCAGAAGTTCTTCTCTTCTTCATTATCTTCATCATCACTCGATGAAGAAGCATATGCTGACTCACTGCTTGAGTCATAAATTGCCATCAGGCACTGATCATTCTCCTTTGATTCTTCTTCATTATCTGAAGAGCTGGATGACTGATCTGATTCAGTGTCACTTGATGCGCGATTTCAGCAACGCTAATTAGCAAGCACGAAATGCGATACGACGGTAGTGCACCGGTCGCTCAAGTAATAAAATAGGGAGGAACTCCCCGAATGTCGATCTCAAAGGACTGCAAGTTGGGTAGTATGATTCGCTCTGCCCGGAAATTAGTTAAAAGGATTACTAAGTAATAACAAAGGGGGTTGTGATTGGATTCCTAAGCTATTGCGGAAATAAGAGAAATGCGGGTCGAAAATTGTTGTTGCCTTTTCATATCTTCCCGTAGCCAAGCACCGCTTCGCAAGGTGTGGGTGAATGCAGCGGTCGCGATACTTGGGGATAACTGTAACTGATTTCCTGTTTAGAGCAAATCATACTACCCAACTTGCAGTCCTTGAGAGATCAATACTTGGGAATAACTTCCCATTTTTATTACGTGAGCGACCAGTGCACTGCCGTCGTATCGCATTTCGTGCCTGCTAATTAGCAGTGCCGAAATAGCGCATCAAGTTTTTGGCGCCGTTGCCGGGGACTGCAAGCGTGTGTGATTTGTTTTTCTTTGGAGATTCGTTGTAAGGTCTTTTTTTTTTTATTATCTGCTTTCGTGTTGAAGAAGTGTATGCATAGAAGAGATCCCGGTGAGTGTGCAGCATTTGACCCTGAGATAGAGCGTACTCTGCGGGCGCGTCTACACGCTGCTGCCACCATGGATGTTAATGGAAATCAGGCTAATCCCGGAGTGGGAAATGCACCGGCTGTGGCTCAGGGTACTGACGAGAATGAAGTGGCTAGGCCACGACCTAGGACTATGAGAGACTACACTACACCCACTATTGGGAGTGTGTGCTCTGGATTTGGCCCAGCTATCACCAACAACAACTTGGAGATAAAGCCGGCCATCCTGAACATGATCCGCAATCAGGCCCAGTTCTCTGGATTAGCAAGTGAAGACCCCCATCTTCACTTAATTAAATTCGTAGAAATTTATGGAACATTTCATTATGCAGGATTGGCTGACGAGACGGTGAAGCTTAGGCTATTCCCTTTCTCTCTACGTGACAAGGAAAAGGCGTGGCTCCACACGATCCCTGCCGGTACAACTACCACTTGGGACGCCCTGCAAGAAAATTTTTTGGCAAAGTTTCACCCTGTTGACAAAGTTGTGAACTTGCGGAGGGAAATAGCAACCTTCCAACAGCTTGATCAGGAGGATCTCTCAGAAGCTTGGGAGAGGTTCATGAACCTTCTCCGGAAATGCCCCCAGCATGAGCTGCAACCATGGGCCATAGTAGAAAATTTTTATTTTGCTATTGAACCTAACTACAGGGCCATGATTGTTGCTGCTGCAGGCAGAACTTTGATGAACCACACCCCTGAAGAAGCATTGCGGATCGTCCAATACACTGCCATTCATAGTTCTTATTGGACTGCCGGAAGAAACGCTCCAAGGAACACTCGCGGTCTTTTTGAGGTGAACATGTCTGGTACACCTGCTGAAAGTACCATGCTACTTAAGAGGCCTACCCCCCATTCTGCCTCAGTGATGATGATCTCATGTCAAGGCTGTGGAAACCCAGGGCATCATGCATATGAGTGCCCCACAGGTGAGCAACCTAATGAAGTTTCTTTTGATGAAAGTGTTAATTATATTAATGATCAAACTCAAGGAGCACCGTTCAATAACACTTATAACTCGGGCGTGAGAGGTCATCCGAACTTCTCTTGGAAACAAAACATTCCAGTGTTGGAGTTACCATTGTGATCTAGAAGTGGTCAAACATGTAATCTCACTGCCAACGCGATATGAGCCTGCAGGGTCGCACATAAGAGCATGTGGAGAAGTTGGTAGATTGACTGTGTTGGTAAATGTTACCAATCACCATATATAGAATGGGGAAATCCAGCAGGTTGTTGCTGTCTGAATTCGTCGGGTTTACACGGATAGAATTTGTCGGATTCGTCGGGATTCGTCGGATTGTCCGGTGAACACTCGACGAATTATTACAGAAACCCTTCAGTCGGCAAAATGTTGTCGTCTGTCTGGATTCGTCGGGATTCGTCGGGTTATCCCGTGAAGACTCGACGAATTGTTACAGAGATCATTTTCTCGGCAAATGTTGCCGTCTGATCTGATTCGTCGGATTCGTCGGATTGTCCCGTGAAATCTCGACGAATGATCTTCCGTGGAATTCCGACGAATTGTAACAGAAGCCCTTATTCTGCTGTGTGGTCTGCGGATAGCGATTCTTCTAGAAGTTGTTTATCCTTTGGGTATAAATAGGACTTCTTTTAGGGTTCTCAAAACTAACGAAATAGAAGCCGGCGGAAGGAGTTCCGCTCTCGCCTCACGAACCCTAGCCGACGGAAGTGTTCTGCCGTCTCTGAATCGCGTCCGCTGACCTCCTCTCCGGCGATCGTCGTCATGTGTGTTCTTCCTGGAGCGAACCTAGCAGTTCGTGGAAGTGCAAAGGTGCAGTCGTTCTTCTCCCGGCTCGTGTGGACTGCTGTAGAGACGTAGACATTATTCTACGTGAGGACTCGCATAGCCGACGACAGGAATCAACTCGTGGAGCATCTAGGTTGGATTTGATCCAATCCCGCAAAGGTAATTTCATACCTAGCATTTTGTTAACTTCTTGATTCAACATTCATGGCCGATCCAAAGTCTTTTTGGGTTGTTTCTCTTCATTTCCGCTGCGCCTACATTTGATGTATGGTTCTAGAAAAACCCACCATCCAGGCCAACGATGGCAAGGAGGCTCGCATCAATACGATGCTCAAGCCTCCGGTAGCCAACCGCGGCCGCCTCAACCGAGTTATAATCATGGTGCCCCAACTCCTAAGAAGAGCAACCTTGAAGAAATGATGGAAAGGTTTATGCATGTCGCGAACTCTAACATGGTTAACCAAACCGCGTCCATGCACAACTTGGAGACGCAATTGGGCCAATTGGCTCAATTGTTAACCGAGCGGTCGCATGGGACCCTTCCTAGCAACACAGAAAAAAATCCTATAAATCAAGGGAAGAGTCTCACCGACACGGATGTGGTTGACCCAAATGAATTAGTCATCAATTGTTCTATTAATAATGCCCAAACTGCTGCCTTATGTGACTCTGGATCATCCCGCAACATCCTTGCATTGCAAGACGTGGCTAAATTGCAACTCGAGATGAACCCGGATGATCGGAAGTCTTTGGTGCTCGCTAATGTGACCATTATTAAGTCGGAGGGAGAAGTGAAGAATGTTGAAATCATGGTTGAGGGGACGGTGGTGGTCGCTGACTTCCAAGTGTTGGGACCCAGGAGAATAACTCTATCCCCATCTTTGGAGTGTCGTTCTTGAAAGAGAGCGGTGCCACTTTGGATTTTTCCGCTGGGAAAGTTATCATCCCTACTTGCCCCAAAATTGTGACTGAAATATTGCCTTGCTTTTCCCAAAGTATTTCTGATAATTCTCTTAGTGATGCAGGAATCAAGGTTGAAATAGTACTGTTGGACGAAGAAAAGGAGGAGAAACAATCATGCGGAGAAGAAGAAGAAATAGATTTGAGAAAGGAATGTGACCCAGAAAGGAAGGAAGATCTGGTGTCTGAACCCATTCAGCTGAACTTAACTCGGGACAATATCCCATTCTTTTCTGACAATAAATTTTGTAATAAACTTTTTAAACAGACGGTCTCTTGGGCTGACCCAGTTGCCACTACGGTAACGGGAGTGACGCCACCCACCACTAAGGTGGGAAAATCTGACGACTACCAACGCTGGCACTCTCCTACCGTGGAGAAACTGAAACTTGAAAGAAGAGAGCGTAGTGCTCGCTCCACTGCTTCCAGTGGCAAGTTGGCAGAGGCTAGGGGAAAATTGGGGAATACCGATTTTGGCCCTAAAGCTTTCACTTCCAGCCTACAAGCCACTGGGGACGTGTACTACAAAAGCGCATATAGCTGAGTTCCTTTTTTTTGTGCTGTGATCTGTATCTGTGAAACTTTTCTCTAGATTCTATGCTATTTGAACAATGATTAATACAGGTATTTGGTCCACCTTAAAGGACGTTAAACAAAAGGGCTTCTTGGGAGACAACCCATGGGAACCACCCGGTTCCGTCTATCTTTTTAATCCTTTTGCGTATTGTTATTTCAGTTTTGCTAACATTGTAGGTGAAGTTGTGCTCTCGCGTGTAAGGAGATTTATTTTTAAAGAATTGGGATTACCGCACTTCCGGCATGCTCCTTTGTGAGCATAGGTCCACTCTTCCCCTCTCTTACTTATGTTTGAATTGCTTATTTTAGATGTTCTCAATCAAGTCTGAGGGAGAGAGCGAGCTGTGCACGTGCATGCACATTGCATGACATGCTAGAATGTGCTGAGTTAGGATTTATATTTGGTTGCATACACTTGCACCTAGTTCACGCGCACTTAATCACGCGTGCTTATTGGGTATCACTACGAGGTTTTCCCGCTCATAAGAATTGAATTGTTAGTGTTTGAGTGAGGATTAGAGAAAAATGTTGACTCGAGTAGTGCTCTAGTCATGTGCTCCCGTCACACCTAGAAATTCAATTAGGGTAGAATAAAATTTAGAGTTGTAATGTAATTATTTCGGTTATAGTAGATGAAATTTATTTTACTTTAGTGGTGAATTCGGTGAATCCAACGGTAGCAATAGGTCGAGTGTAGCAGGCTAGTAGTAGCTTATTACTAGGGTTGAAAGGAAGGACAACCTTTCTCGGTGGCTAGAACTTGCACTAGGCGACTTTCGACATGATTGTGTTGAGTAAAATGTGATATAGGCCATCTCTTGATCCGTTTGTGCTTTTGAAATCCTTACCTACGTAATCAACATTGCAAGCCCAATTGAGCCTACTCTTCCTCCTTGTTTAGCTCCACTAATAATGTAACCAGCCATACAGCCGAACCTATGTTCGCACCAACCATTGAGCTGACAGAAATTTCTTTCTCGATCGCATTTTGTGTCATCTATGTTGTGTATGGCACTTTAATTTAGCTAAAGGGTCATTTTATTGCGCTTAAAAATGTTCTTTTGCCGAAAAGAGAAGAGAAAAGAAGAGAAAAGAAAAGAAAAATAAAAGAGTTGTGCAATAACAATTTTCTCTCGGCAAAATTTTTGTTTTTCTGGCTCAACACGCACCTAATGTTCAGTTGAAGTCCGGGGGTGTCGTGTAAGTACTGAAAATGTTGTATTGGAGATTGTCATTCTCTTGAGTGCGACGGTTGTGTTGAGTGCAATTCCCATCGTCCTTCTACTTACCTAGCCTATACTCAACCCAAGCCCAATAATTGCCTATAAGTCTTATTGATTTTAGTTACGAGTCGTCTCATGCAGTAGAGAGAGTGCGAATGTGCAAGCCTATGGACACCGACTTTGATGGATTTCTTAGGAGATTGTCCCTAGCTTCGATTTGAGTAATACTTTACTCATTAGTCACACTATTTTCCCTTTTTGCGCGACCGAAAGATTCACCAGGATTCACCATCCAAGTAAAGTAAATTCCAAACTACTGTTTTAGAAATAATTAGATATAACCCTGAGTTTAATTCTGTTCTAATGTATTTCTACGTACGAGAGCATGCGACTTCGCATAATTCTCTATCGCTCAAACTCATGATAACATTCAATTGTTCCGACAGGAGAGCTGAGTAGTTTGCCCGAGACGTGCAAATGGTTAAGTCTGGGGGTGTGATGAGTCTCATTTATATATATATTTTTGGACTCATTTGGGCTGATATTCTAGTGTTTGCACCACATTTTAGTCTCGTTTTCATTTATATATACAATTCCATGCTAGGTGCACTTTTAAGCCCATTTCGGTGTGCAATTGCATTCCTCGTTGTTGGGGGTAAGCACATTGTGCTCCCCTTCCCGTCTTTGATGTATTTCTGTGATGGACGTATATTCCCAGCTGGTATATCTTGTTGCAAGTGACCTGATCGTCCCGTTTTCCCCCAAATGTAATTTCTGCGCATATCGCACGGTCGTGCGTTTCCTTGACGCACGGTTTGTGCGGTCGTGCATTTGTGTCTGGGAAGAAAATGGAGCATCGGAGTTTACTCGTGCGTTTTAACGCACGGGCGAATTCGCCCGTGCGTGAGTAAAACGCACGGTCGACCTGTATCTTTGTGATCTCAGAGCGTCGGATTTTACCCGTGCGTTTGAACGCACGGGCGGCGTTGGTCGTGCGTGAACAAATCGCACGGGCGGCGCAGCGTATTCTACAAGCCATATTTTATGCATTAATATCGCACGGTCTGCGCACGATCGTGCGTTCGACCGTGCGTGACCAATTTTCAGCCTGTTTCCTATAAAAAGCAGGAATCGAGGCAGTCAAAGGAGGATCGGGAGAGGACGACCGGGAGCGATTCGGAGAGCGGGAAATCTCTTCCTTCCCATTGCTCTTGAGGGCTGAAGGCTTCCCCTTCATCTCCTCCACCATCAAGGCCATTTCCAGTGATTTCCACCTCCATCCTTCCATCCGAGAGCATTAGGAAGCTTCATCCACCATTAGCTCAAGCATTCCTCGCCAAGGAGACCAAGGAAGCGCTGAAGATCGTAGGAGCGGTGACAGCCTCCTTCGAGCCAAGCTCACCATATGAGGGCCGAGTCCGGAGAGAGCCCGACAACCTCTCATTCTGGTCGTGAACCCAAGCCGTGACTTCTTCTTTGTGGTCCTCTCTAACCTTGAATGCTTATACTTCATTTTTGTGTTGTATGAACACGTGTTAAGCTAATCTTAAGGAGTTTTGCTTTCCTTCATATGCACTGATGTTGTGGTGGCATGAATAGCCCCTTTGTTCCTAGTGATTTTCTGTGATTTGTTGTGGGTGAAGCCACTAGCAATTGCTTGTGGTGATGTTTTGAGAAGAGGTGTGTGCGAACCTCAACCGTCATAGTGACTTCCCATCCACGCGCCTTCTGAAGCACGGCATCGCGGCCGTTGCACCCATCTCCCTGTGCGAAGCGGAGTTTTGACCCGCATCTTTCTTCATTCTGCACTAGCATAGGAAACCAAATCAAACCCCCTGTTATTACTTATTACTCCTTTTAACTGATTTCCTGTTTAGAGCAAATTGTACTACCCAACTTGCAGTCCTTGAGAGATCGATACTTGGGGATAATTTCCCATTTTTATTACTTGAGCGACCGGTGCACTGCAGTCGTATCACATTTCGTGTCTGCTAATTAGCAGTGCCGAAATTGCGCATCAACGCGCTTTGTAGTGCACATCTCCAGTGGCTTGTAGGCTGGAGGTGAAAGCTTTAGGGCCAAAATTGGTTTCACCCAATTTTTCCCTAGCCTCTGCCATCTTGCCACTAGAAGTAATGGAGTGTGCACCACGCAATCGTCTTTCATGTTTCAACTTCTCCAAGGTTGGAGAGCGCCAGCGTTGATAGTCATCAAATTTTCCAACCTTGGTGGTGGGTGGCATCACTTCCGTTGTCACAGTGGCAACTGGGTCAGCCCAAGAGACAGACTGTTTAAGAGATTTATTACACGATTTCTTGCAAAATAAAAATGGGACATTGTCCCGAGTAAAGTTCTGCTTGGCGGGTTCAGAAACGAGGCTCTCCTTCCTCTCCGGGTCACATTCCTTTTGTAAGTCTACTTCTTCTTCTTTTTCGCATGACTGCTTCTCATCCTTTTCTTCTTCCAACGATACTATTTCAGCCCTGATTCCTGCATTACTAAGAGATTCAACAGAAATAATTTGGGGAGAGCGACACAATGTTTCGGTCACAATCTTGGGGCAAGTAGGGATGATAACACTCCCTGTAGAGAAATCCAAAGTGGCGCCGCTCTCTTTCAAGAACGGCACTCCCAAGATGGGAATAGATTTATTCTCTTGGGGTCCCAATACTTGAAAGTCAGCGACCACCACCATCCCCTCGACCATGACTTCAACATTTTTCACTTCTCCTTCCGACTGAATAATGGTCCCATTAGCAAGCACCAAAGACTTCCTATCGTCCGTGTTCATATCGAGTTGCAATTTAGCAACATCTTGCAATGCAAGGAGGTTGCGGGAAGAACTGGAGTCACATAAGGCAGCAATTTTGAAATTATTAATAGAACAAGTGATTACTAATTCACTTGGGTTAACCACTTCCGTGTCAGTAAGACTCTTCCCTTGATTGATAGGATTTTTTTCTGTGTTGCTGGGAAGGGTCCCTTGCGAACGCTCGGATAACAATTGAGCTAATTGGCCCAATTGCGTCTCCAAGCTTCGCATGGACGCGGTTTGGTTAACCATATTCGAGTTTGCGTTCTGCATTAACCTCTCCATCATTTCTTCGAGGTTGCTCTTCTTAGGAGTCGGGGCACCTTGATTATAACTCAGTTGAGGCGGCCGCGGTTGGCTACCGGAGGCTTGAGCATCGAATTGATGCGAGCCTCCTTGCCATCGTTGGCCTGGAATGTTTTGTTTCAAAGAGAAGTTTGGATGACTCCTCACGCCCGAGTTATGGGCATTATTAAATGGTGCTCCATGATTTTGATCATTAATATAATTGACGCTTTCATCAAAAGAAACTTCGGTAGGTTGCTCACCTGTGGGGCACTCATATGCATGATGCCCCGGGCTTCCACAAACTTGGCATGAGATCATCATCACTGAGGCAGAAGGGAGGGTAGGCCTCTTTAGTAGCATGGTACTTTCAGCGGGTGCACCAGACGTGTTCACCTCAAAGAGTCCCCGAGCATTCCTTGGAGCATTTCTTCCAGCAGTCCAAAAGGAGTTATCAATGGCAGTGTCTTGGACGATCCGTAATGCGTCTTCCGGGGTGTGGTTCATCAGAGTTCCACCTGCAGCAGCATCAATCATGGCCCTGTAGTTAGGCTCAATAGCAAAGTAAAAATTTTCTACTATAGTCCATGGTTGCAGCTCATGCTGGGGAAATTTCCGGAGAAGGTTCAAGAACCTCTCCCAAGCTTCTGCGTGAGCCTCCTGATCGTGTTGTTGGAAGGTTGCAATTTCCCTCCGCAAGTTTACGAACTTGTCGACAGGATGGAAATTCGCCAGAAATTTTTCTTGCAGAACATCCCAAGTGGTAGCTGTGCCAGGTGGTATCGTGTGGAGCCACGCCTTTGCCTTGTCACGTAGAGAGAAAGGGAACAACCTGAGCTTTACCGTCTCGTCAGCCAGCCCTGCACACCGAAATGTCCCGCAAATTTCTGCGAATTCAACCAAGTGAAGATGGGGATCTTCACTGGCTAACCCAGAGAATTGGGTCTGGTTGCGGATCATGTTCAGGATGGCCGGCTTTATCTCAAAGTTGTTGTTGGTGATAGTCGGGCCGAATCCATGGTACACACTCCCAACTGTGGGTGTAGTGTAATCTCTCATGGTCCTGGCTCGTGGCCTAACCACTTCAATCTCGCCAGCTACCTGACCCACGACCGGTGCATTTCCCACTCCGGGATCAACCTGATTTCCATTAACATCCATGGTGGCAGTAGTACGGAGACGCACCCGCAGGGTACGCTCTATTTCAGGGTAAAATGTTGCGCACTCACCGGGATCTCTTCTATGCATACACACTCTTCAACACAAAAGAAGAAAATAAAAAAAAGACCTTAAAATGAATTTCCAAAGAAAAACAAATCATGCACGCTTGCAGTCCCCGACAACGGCGCTAAAAACGTGATGTGCGATTTCAGCAACGCTAATTAGCAAGCACGAAATGCGATTTGACGGCAGTGCACCGGTCGCCCAAGTAATAAAATAGGGCGGAACTCCCCGAATGTCGATCTCAAAGGACCACAAGTTGGGTAGTATAATTCGCTCTGCCCGGAAATTAGTTAAAAGGATTACTAAGTAATAACAAAGGGGTTGTGATTGGATTCCTAAGCTATTGAGGAAATAAGAGAAATGCGGGTCGAAAAGAACCGCTTCGCAAGGTGTGGGTGAATGCAGCGTCCGCGATGTCGCGCTTCGGTAAGCGGATGGAGTGGCCACAGTGCGAGGTTTTGTGAGGGTCATATTCACCTCTTCTCCAACATCACCACTAGCAATTGCTAGATGGCTTCACACACAAACAACCTAGGCTATCACAACAACAATGAAAACTATTCTCACCACCACATCATCATTACACATAAACACAAGCAAGGATCCATAACATTAACCTAACAAGCGTTCGTACAACAACACAAAGAGAAAGCACAAGCATCAAAGTTTAGAAAGGACCACATAGAAGATGTCACCGCGTCTTGGGTTCTCACCGGAGTGAGAGGTTGTCGGGCTCTCTCCGGGCTCGGCCCTCAGATGGTGTGCGGACTCGAAGGAGGCTGTCACCGCTCCAATGATCTGCAGCGCTTCTATGGTCTCCTCGGCGAAGAATGCTTAAACTAGTGGCGGAGAATGCTTGCAAATGCTCCCGGATAGAGGAATGGCGAAGGAGATCGCTGGAAATGGTCTCCTCTTGTTTCCTCTGGTTGAAAGGGCGAAAATGGCGGGGTTCCTGGTTTTTCCTGCAAGGGGAATCAACCTTCTCTCCTAGCGGCATTTCCTGCTTTAAATAATAAATAGGCAGAATTTTGGGCACGCACGATCGTGCGCTGCCCGTGCAATAATTAATGATAAAAACTGGCGTGAAGAAGAAGCTGCGCCGCCCATGCGATTTACTCACGCACGGGCAAATCCGCCCGTGCGTCAAAACGCATGGGTAAATTCAGAAAAGCTAAAAAACAGGAAGAAACAGGCGTCCGTGTGTTTGACTCACGCACGGGCAATTCTGCTCGTGCGTCAAAACGCACGACCAAATTCAGATATCCCATTTTCTGCCCAGATGAGAACGCACGACCACAACCGTCCGTGCGTCAAGGAAACGCACGACCGTGCGTTGCACACAATCATGAATTCTGGGGGAAAACTGGATGATCCGACCACCTGTACAAAAGATAAAACAGCTGGGAAAACACCTCCAACACTACATAAACATAGAGAAAGGGATGGGGAGCACCATGTGCTTACCCCCAATAACAAGGAGCGCAAATGCACACCGAAACGGGCCTAAGAGTGCACCTAGCAAGAAATAACAAATATAATCAAAAACATGCCTAAAGTGTAGTGCATCGACTAGGAATACGGCCCAGATGAGTCCATAAATGTGTATATAAATGGGACTCATCATCACTCCAAGTTTCTGCTACAAATCCTCTTCCCTTCTTTTTGTGCTTGTGGGAGGAAGACTTGCTAGAGTGTCTTCTTTCCTCTTTTTCAGTTCTCTTTTCCTTCTTCTGATTTTCTGGACAATCTGGCAGAATGTGTCCAGGTTTCCTGCAGCCATAACAGACAATATCTTTAGAATTTGACTTGTCATACCTTGGCTTTTCCCTTGATCTGGAGTCCTCCTTTCTGAAATCCTTCTTGGCCATTTTGTAGAACCTTTTGGCTAGAAGGTTCGTGAACTCCTCATCTCTTGGAGCTTTTTCTTCTTCTTCAGCTGCTTTGAAGGCAATGTTCTTTTCCCTCTTTATTGCTCGAGATGAAGTGGACTGTTCAGCTTCCCTGGATTTGATGAGCTGCTCATAGGATTTGAGCTTGCCCAACAATGTTTCAGTAGAAATCTCATTGAGGCTTCTGGCTTCCTTGATAGGCCAGATCCTAGAATCTCATGTGCTGGGAAAGCGCATTAAGATCTTGTCATTGATCTCAGTGATAGAGATCGCTTTATCCAAGGTCTTCAGCTCATTTATTATGAGGCTGAGCCTATTGTACATATCAGCCACTGTTTCAGATTCTCCTTTCTTGAAATTCTCATATTGAGAAATGAGATGGGATCTCCTATCATTCCTTTCATCAGCAGATCCCTCAACCATATTGTTGAGAGAAATCCATATTTCTCTTGCTGAGGTGCATTCCACTACTCTTTGAAAAATGTCATCAGACATTGTTTGAGACAGAATGTTCATGGCTTTTGCATCAGCACTACTTTGCTTTTTCTGAGCTTCAGTCCATTCAGGAGGTGGAACAACATTGTTGGTAGTTGTGGTTCCAGTACTTGCTGCTGCTGTAGGTGTTGGAGGCCCTGTCAAAATCACATTGAATATTTCTTCATCAATTGAGTTCATATACAACTTAATCCTTGCTTTCCATAGTGCAAACTTACTGAGATTGCACATAGGAGGTTTTGTGCTTGAATACTCTTTGATTTGTGCCATGAGTTTTTAAACAAAAATAAATAGAATAAAAACTCTGAAAGAATTTAAGATCTAATTGATCTTTGTGATTCAGGTGTTAGCCTGTAAGGAATCAACTTCCTCTGACACTAATTGAAAGTGGAGGTTAGATCTTAAATTAACTCTAGAGGGGGGTGAATATAATTTTAAAACTTTTTCCCTTAGTTTTATTGTAGAATTAAAAATAGTGATATATATATATATGTGTGTATAGAGAGTGAGTAATAAAAACTAAACAAAATAAATCAGCACAGCACAAAGACAGAAAATAAAGCAAACACAGAAGACATAAGGAGCTATAGTAGTTCCCCACTAAACTTGGGTACGTCTACTCTTCTACCCACTGGTAGAAATCCACTAGGATTTCTGATCAAGTGCTATCATACCAATGAGATTTTGATAAGGTGCCCAAAAACCAAGCAGGATTTTTTGATAAGGTGTCTTGCCACCAATTGGGTAAACTTTTGAAGGGAGTTTTAACCCTGTACAAGATGGGATGGAGAGGGGTTTAGATGTTCTTCTCTGTCAAGATGCTGAGAGAAGACTCTAGTGGATGTATGTTGAAAAACTCCTCTGTCTGATATGAAATTTTTGACAGTAGATTGGCTGGAGCTTTCTCTTGAATGAAAATGATCTTCCTGTTAGTTGATTAAACTGAGAGAGAAGAAAGCTTCAGTTTGTTGTTGCTCTTTTGAAGATCTGAAAACTTGCAGCAAATAAATGAGAGAAGAATGTTGAAGATGTTCTCAGTGTGTAAGAGTTGCTGGAGGAGGAAGAAGATGAAGATCTGTGTAAACTTTTTGTTCTTCTGTTCTTCCTGTATTTCTTTCTTTCTTTTTCCTGAGCAGAAAATCTATACAGCAATTTGAAAATATGTTCTGTATATTATTCTGTCGTGTAAACTGAAGGTAATAAATCTGTTGTATATTAATCTGCTATATCCTCTTCCTTATTTTCCTTTTCTTTTGAAAATCTCTGACAGACATTAATTGCAGATCCTTTATATTAAGGAATATAATATATCTGAAAGGATATTTTGAAAAAATAAATCTGCTGCGATGTTTAATCTCTTTCCTTTTCCACGAAATGTCCTTTTCCGAGGAATGTCAACGGCTATAATCTTGGAATAATAAAGGAAATATAGTTTCCTTACTTGAACTGATTGAAAGAGCCGTTGTTGTTAGTCAATCTGAGTTCAGAGAATGAAATGAATATAATCCTTCTGAAATTTCTGAACTTAAATAAGAATTCTTTGATCTGAACAAAATTCGTCGAACGCAGATTCGTTGACCTCAAGATTTTCGTCGAACACAAAATTTACTTCGTCGACCTCAAATGAATCTTGCTGGAATAATTAATTTTGTTGAGCTGAGGAGAACTTTCGTCGATCTGAAGGTATTCGTCGAACGCAGACTTGAGTTCATTAAACGGAAGTATTCGTCGACCGCTGAGCCTGGATAAATTCATCGACCGATGAGCTTGAGTAAAAGCGTCGAGCGCTGAGCTTGAGTAAAAGCGTCGAGCGCTGAGCTTGAGTAAAAGCGTCGACCGCTGAGCTTGAGTAAAAGCGTCGACCGCTTAGCTGGGGCAAAAGCGTCGACCGCTGAGCTAGGATCTGTTCGTCGACCGCTGAGATGAGATCGTCGAACGCAGAATGTAATTAGTCGAGCGCTACACTTAGACAAATTCTTCGACCGCTGAGACTTGAGTTGTTCGTCGAACGCAGAATATATTTCGTTCGTTGAACGCAGAATGTAAGCCAATCGTTGAACGCAGAGAGCTTGCCATTCATCGAACACAGAGAGCTTGTCGTTCGTCGAATGCAGAGAGCTTGTCGTTCGTCGAACGCAGATAGCCGTTCGTTGAACACAGTGTGGAGTTTGTCGAATGCAGAATCTGAATGAAATCTCTAGTTCTAACAGCCTAAACTCTTGACCCATAAACTATACATTGAGGTCAACTTTGTCCTTAGTCAACATATAGTGATCCTAGCCCAAATCAGAAATCGGGTTGTTCGAACACACAGGCGCTAGACCTGATTAGAGAAATTTCGGGAAGCAGTTATAGAAGGAGATAGCGTAGGCGGTAGCGGCTAGCGCAGGCGTTAGCTCGACGCACAAGAGGAATCTCGGATGGGTTTCTTTGGAATGAAAGATACACATGCGCAAAATATTTCCTAAATCAACCTAGCGTCGGCGGTAGCGATAGCGCAGGCGCTAGCTCGCTTTCCTATAAAAGGATCCATCTTCTCTCGTTTTCAACACACATCCTTGAGAGAGTTCTAGCGCCTAAATTGCAGAGCCTTATTCTACCGAGAGTTGATCTCTCACCAAAAGTTCTGATAATTTCTGAAGGAGGACTTCTTCACGTGGCATCCGACCGACGATCGCTTCAACCACGCTTATTCTACAGTGATCTTTCGTCTCCGACTTCAGAAGTTTCTTAAAGGGAGTTTTTCATATTGTTGTAGTCTATTTCAATTCATAACTCTTGTTATCGTGTAGTGAATTCACCTCGTGTTGGTGACTAGGTCTGGGTAGGACTTAGGGAGGAATTCACCTTATGTTGGAGACTAGATCTAGTGTAGGTCTAGGAGGTGCTCGAGGCCGTATTCGGGGGAGGATTGGCTAGAGCGGCTTGAGGCCGTATCCGAGGGAGGATAGGCTAAAGCCACCATTTCGTGGGGATACAAGTCAGGATAGAAAACAAAAAGGGATTTTACTTCTTCCCCTTCGATTTCTAGCATCATAAGAAATCAAGTTTTGTAATCTTCTATTTCAAATTAATAAAATCATGTCTTTATTTTATTCCACTTGATTTGTTTGGTATTTCACTATTTTGATCTCATAGTTTTTCAAGTCATTTAAAATATATTAAAAGTTTTTAAAACCCTTATTCACCCCCCCCCCCTCTAAGGGTGCCTACAGATCCAACAGAAGACAGAAAGGGGGAGGTGGACAATGCTGAAACCAATTCTGAGTTGTCCCTCAAAGTTCTATAAGGAACAAGAATAACACTAAACCTTCCTCAGCTGGAAAATTTCAGAAAAGAATATTTTGATTTTGAAGCTTAAGCAAAGATAGCACAACATGCCCAGCTTGCAGCAAGAAGAAAAAGAGAAGGTGTCATGCTTGCAGAAGAATTCATAGCAAAGGCTAGAAAAAAGTTGGGCAATGACTTGATTATAAGCATTGGAGTGATGACTCCAAATGCATTATACTGAATGCTTGGCTGAACCATGACCAGATCTGCAAAGACATTGGCAGGATATACCCTGCAGAAGAATGGATAAAGCATCTTGAGAAGAATTCTCAGAGGGAAGGGGTCTTCAAAGAAAATCTTGTAAGGAAGAACAATCCAAAGAGGATGCCTTCAAGATACATTCCTAAGCCATATCTTTACTTCAAGAGGGATGAGAATAAGAAAAAGTTAGCAGAAATGAAAGTTGCTGCTGCAGGAAAGGAGGCTGCTACTGAAGATGCTGAATGCTCCACTGCAGCAAAGAAAAGAAAATTTTGATCAAATGTACTTAATTTTTCATATAAAGCAAATGTAAACTAAAAAATGTATAAACATTTTGTCATTAATGAATTTGATAATTACGTTGAAATGATAGCTTGTGTTAATAGGCCAACATTAGTCAAGCTTAATATTATTCTATATTAATGCTTTATATATTCTGTGGTGCCTATATGTATTGAACAATGTTATTGTTATATTGTTATGTTGTCATGACTATTATTCATAAATTTGTCATGACATCTTCTATGATGCTTAATTTATGTTAACCATTACTTGTTATGTTATCATGACTGTTATTTCATATATTATCATGATAGTTCTTTTGTGGTTATGTATCTTAGCATTGGAGTGTGTTCTGTCTTCTTCAAATAGGGGGAGATTGTTGGAAATATTGTCCTCAATATTCCCTTGATTTGAAGAGGCGTCACACTCAATGTTAAGTACATATTATATTTGATAAACCCTATTTTGCATCATGTCAATGCAGGGTTAGGTTGTTCCAAACATTGTAATAAGTTCTGTGGTTTTACTATCAAAACAGCTGAGACGACATCATTGTCTCAACTGAACGTTGAGACGAGGTCAGGAGCTGCGGAGAGGGGGTCTGCCTTAGCTGAGCTGCATTTAGATAGAATCTGCTGAGAAGACTATCTATCTCAGTGGATCTGCTGAGACGAAGACAGATTCAGCCACTGAGACTGAAGACAGTCTCAGCCCAACCGCTGAGGCAGATTCATATATGAATAAAGCACCAGCGAGATATGCTTTTGGCGCAAGTGGTTGTAAAGTTAGATAAAGTTTTCTATTCCCCTCCATATTGTGTCAGGGGCCTCCTTAGAGCCGTTGCAGATGGAAGA
Source organism: Dactylorhiza incarnata (assembly GCA_033032865.1). Taxonomy (NCBI): domain Eukaryota; kingdom Viridiplantae; phylum Streptophyta; class Magnoliopsida; order Asparagales; family Orchidaceae; genus Dactylorhiza; species Dactylorhiza incarnata. The sequence continues at coordinate 3,649,553 of JAWHQI010000213.1, forward strand.
GGTATAAAAGAACATGTTAGGGCATTGTGGAAGGTGTGCTGAAAAGTGGAAAACAAATCTTGAAAGAAAGCATTGTTCTATTGACGGCTTCCACAAGTGATCTCTCCCTGCTTCCTGAACCTACTAGCAGTTACAAGGAGAGAAGTTAGTTCTTCCTGATTCATTCAAGAAGAGCAAGTTGATCTTTCTTCATCTACTGAAGAGAAAGATCAGATAGGAGCAAGGACTGAAGCTATAGCCTTTTAGCCCTGCTTCAAGATAGCACCAGCAGTGAATCAACAACAGAAGACAAAAGCTGAATGATACATCTTTACTATCCTCTGTTGTAAGCATATATTATAACCACTGTAAGAACATTAGTGTTCTAAGTTTGTAGGGCATTTTGCCTTAGTAGTAGGGTTGTTGAGCCTGAGTAGTAAGATTGTTGATCCTGAGTGTGTGGGGTTGTTAAGCCTGAGCTTGTAGAGCTGTACTCACAGGTTTAGGTGTAGGATCTTTGTGGAGATCTGAGGTAGGACTTCTTGATTGTCCTGAGGTAGGAAATCAGTGGATTTTTGAGTTGTAAGAGTTGGAGCACTCTAAGTTTGTAGGGATGTTGAGCCTAAGGTAGGGTTTGGAGCAAACCTGAGAGATCCTGAGGGATCTGTGTTATAAGCTCTTGGAGCTGAGTTTGGAGGAGGTTGCCATAACTAACACACTGTTAGAAATGTGTAGAGGGAGAGTGGACTACCCATAGACACAATGTCTTGTGGAACCAATATAAAAGGTTGTGTGCTTTTTGTGTTGTGTTTTTGCTTTATTTATTATCTAACAACATCTAGCTGCATATAAGAAAAATCAAAGAGACCTATTCACCCCCACCCCCCCCCCCCCCCCCCCCCCCCCCCTCTAGGTGAATTAGATTACTACCATATAAACTATCAAGAATGTTGAGGCTCCCATCCCCTCTCCCACCTCCTCCTCCCTCGTCTGAAGTTCTTCAGCAATCGGCGACAACTACTCAAGGCCCTCCAGCGTCTGGCTAAAGAGGAGGTGTATGGTCCTCTTTTGCGCTATACCCTTCGACGACAGCAAGGGTGGATGATCGCAGAAAGGCGCCTGTTGATCGTTCGGTCGGGCCCTCTTCCCTACAGCATGAGATTGTGCCTCCACACTTTCACCCAGCAGGCGGGAGTGGCAGGGTTGGGTGATCAGGGACTTGTCAAACTCCTCCTCCATGCCTCCGAGAGACTCCCCGGTGGACAACATCTCCTCATCGCCAACCCAGGGTAGCTCCTTCGTGTGTAGGTACTTCTCTACTTAAGCGATCTGTCCCATTATCCTTGTGGAAATTCCACTAATTCATTTTTTTCCTTTGACAGGTCGCGCAAAATCTCGGGATATGTCTTCATAAATGCCAACGGGCTATCAATGCGTGAGTTTCAGACGAAAATGGTCTCATTGTACCTTGACCTTGAAACCAAGGTCGACAGTCTAGTGGCTTGTGAGGTCAATCGCCGAATATCCAAGCTGAAGGCTCATGTGGCGACCATCGAGGAGTTTGAGCACCAACTCGAGGCCTCGGAGGCTAAGTATTAGGCCTTCAATGATCTGGACATGCGGATGGTGGATGTGGAGCACCGTCAGGACTTACTGTAGGACGATATTCACAGAATACGGGCGAGTATGGGCTCCCTCGAGACCCATACATTCATGGAGGATCATATTCACCTCAACGAGGAATACATGGCGAAGGCCAGACAGCAGATGAGTTTCACGTGCGAGCTGAGGTGGATCGGGCGATATGTCCACGCCTCGGACAGGCGTGACCTTCCTCCAGGGTTGTGAGTCGGATGTCGGCATTCTTCTTTTTCTTTTTCTTTTATTTGTGGAAATTAGAATTTAAACTGCTTGTAATACTTCGAATTTATTCCAACCATGATTTGAAGTATGCTTGTTCTTGAGTTTGACTTTGTTTCTTCTTTTTGCGATGATCTGGTATTTATTTCTACTGATCGTGGCAAGATTCATTTATTTGTCGCTCTCCGCGCACGAGGCAGGACCATTAATTCCTAAGAAGTCCTCTGCTGGAAAGTTAATTTGCCAGGAAGTTGAGTGAGTTAGGATAGTTACTCGCTCGCGATGAACATCGTGAGCACCCCATGCAATGTCTATAAATTGGTGGGAGTCTAAAAATAGTACACTTTCTCAACCTGCTCCAGAGCATTCAGCTTCTACATGCATGTTTCTCTCCTTTTCGATGGCACCTACCGATGATGCAGCTGACCGTAGATTGTCATATGACAAGAACTTCTCCGAGAATAAATTCAATAAATCCATTACTCGCCAAGACGAGATTGAGAACTTCGTCCACAACTTCTTGCCGGAGGGCTATCGTGCAAGCTTAATGGAGAGGGACGAGCGGATAAACTCGCACACTGAGGGGAAGCTCGTCTTTCCCCTCTCCCACTTTTAGGTTTGTTTGTGCCTCCCTCTCTGTCTAGAGTTCTGCCAGATCCTCCGTTACTTTAGTTGGGTCCCCACGCAGATCAACACCAATGGCGTTGCGACCATCATGGGTTTCCTCTGCTTCCTAAGGGTGGAGAATACCCTGTTTGACCTCGCCATCTTCCGGAAGGTCTTCTATTTGGGCGCGACCAAATACGGGGTGATCAACATATGTATTCACCTCTGCTCGCTTGTTGGAACATCCAACAAGGTTCATCGCTGGAATGACTGCTTCGTCCTCGTCTCTGGCGACATCAGAGTGATCCCTTTTCATCTGCAGCTACCACCTGGCGAGGTGTTCCTCGCCCCTGCCTTGCAAGGTGCTCGTGAAGAGTTCTGTAAGTTGATGAAGAGCATGAGGTTCGACGTCATCTTTTGGCAGTGGCGCGTCGATCAACTCGAGTATGTCGGGCCTAGAAGGTAATATCGCCTTGAGCGAGCAAAATGTATTTCAAGTATTTATTCCTGTGATAACCTTTACTTTCAGGTGTTCAAAGGGTTCCCGCCATCATTCTTCTACCGGCGGGCGAGTCCACTCTCCCCACGTCTACTATCAGGGGAGCGCATCGTCGGGGCGCAAAGGACAGTCCTGAGGTGGATTCCCGTTTTCGGGAGGTGCTTGTTGGACTCGGCGATCCAGCCATGATCCTTCGAGCTTGCGAGCAACCGGACGAGGGAGATCCCTCAATGAAGAAAAGGAAGAATGAGATCGTATGGAAAATGGAGGAGGATCGAGAAAAGGAGCACCATGATTACTCCCCGAGAACCATCCAAATTTTGGGCAAGGCTCGCTGAACACCGATATGGAGGATGAGCCCCTCCTCGCATGGAGCGGGAGATGGAATGAGGTCTACCTCAGCTCCCGCCTACCCTACCAGAGCGAGTATTAGGAGCAAAATGATGATTCCTTCTACATCACATTCGTCCTGACACGAAGCTCCTGCAGTATGCATATCCTCGGTTCCTTGCCTGCCAGGGGTCATGAGCAATGTTGTGGGCAGCAGAACTCGCACACCAAACATCCTGGAACCTGATCGGTGCCAAGGAGGATATCGAGTTCCTCTGAAAGCTTCTCTGTGAGACAGAGATACGCCAAGCCTAAGCTGAAGCGAGGGATGATGAGGCTGAGGAAAAAGCTTCCACCAACAAGGATTTTGAGGTGATCCTGGTAGTCTGCCATGCTTCTTAACTCATTCATCCTTCACCCGTTCCCTACGCTTTATAACCCGCGAATTTTTTCTTTTACAGAAGTAGCAGCTTGCAGCGGCCGAGACCATCTCCAAGCTCGAAAGTGACATGCGAGCTTGCCAGACCTCGTTGGAGGCTGCACAGGTTTGCATTGCAAAGCTTGATTCCAAGACCATGGCGCCATCTACCATAGAGTTGATGGGCATGGCGCAGCCTTCCTTGGAGGTCGATCCTTCTCACAGGCAAAAGGAACTCTCCATGTCATCGCGGGAGTGGTCCAATCTTCATAGAAATCACCATCACTGTGGGCGAATTGGTCTTCGCCAAGCTCCAGGCCTTAGGATTCTTGACACCGGAGGGCAAGGCCCCGATGATGGAAGACATCCTTCCCAACATTTTTAACGAGGACAAAGATGACGAGTCATCCGATTCCTCAGAATATGCTCCACACCGAGCTAATCCTAGGGTGCCAAAAGACTTTTATAACTCTTTAGAGAGTAATTGCAATTTTGGTTAGGTAATAATACATTTTTTTTGAAACACTATTTTTGCTTGCTTGCCTCTCTTATATTATTGTACTAATACCAGCTGGGATCATAGGCTTGAATGCATTGAATTCTCGCTAGGATCATAAGCTCGAATGCGTTAAGGTGATTGTTGGTTTGATTTAACTTAACAAATTACCTACAAAGTGATTTTATCTCTTAGGATAAATTACCCATTGTATAGTGAGGGTAATCTAGTCATTAAATGTCTTAGGATGTCACACTCAACCTAGGGTGTCAAGACCAGATCAAAAGAAGCATAATTTGGACAAAGTTAACATTTGTGTCGAATAGAATTAGACGCAACATCGAGTTAATGTCGACGCTACTCTGACTAGAAGTTCAAGTGGTTCACCCTTCTGTCGAAGTAATTCAAGTCGACGTTACGTCGAATAGATATCGACGTAGAGGTCATAAACCTGTCGAAGTACTTTGAGAAGTCGACGCAGCTTCTACTTCAACTCAGCGCAAAAGGAAGTATCTGTCAAAGCTATTTAAAGTCGACGCAGCGTCGACTTCATCTCGACGCAGATAATGAAGTTCAGAGCCATATCATCAACTCAACATTTACGTCGATAAGGTATCGACACAACATTGACTAGCAGAGTTGAATCAGAGCAAGGATGAATTTGAAGCTGCTCCTACAAGAACTCAAAGCTGCGTCGATAAGAGAGGAAGAGAACTCGATGCTACGTCGAATACAGTCTGAAAAGAGAAACCTTTTCAGCTGTCATTTTGGACCCTCTCTCATGGCCCACCTCACTCAAGACCGTTCTCCAACGGCTCATTAATTGCCTCAAATAGAAAGAAGGACTAAAAGAGCACAAAAAGCTTTCTGGGAAACATGTTTAATGTTGGTGAACGGGTCGGAAATTAAAGAAGAAAAGAAAGAGATTGTCCAGAGCAGAATACCTTTTTAGGTCTTAATAGAAAGGGAAACAAATTCAAATCTGAAGGTGGACAATAAAAGGCAAGAGAAGAAAGAGAAGGGCAGAGCATTTATCACAATCGAAAATACTGTTCTATTGGGTTTCCTCTTCTTCTTCTTTCTCAGGAACCCTAATAGAGCACACATAGAGAAGAAACAACTACTTCTCTCCATATAATAGAACAGAGGATCTGAAAGCTGCTCTTCATCACAATCACATAGCAGCAAAGATCTCAATCAGTGGAAACAGAAAGGATCTTACATACATAGCTCCTACAATACAACATTGTCATAAGCAGGAGTTAATCAAGAGCAGATCCAATGAAAGATTCAAGAAGTTGTTCTTCATATAGCCTTCATAAGAATTCTGAAAATAGAATTCTTACTCTTCTCACCTTCTTTCTTTCTCCTTCTTATTCCCTATAAAAGAGTTTTGAGAATCCCTCTTCCAAAGGATTCAGTGGTTCAAGATCTCCTTATCAAATGATCTGGTGGTTCAGGATCTCCTTATCAAAAGATCTGGTGGTTCATGATCTCCTTGTAAAAAGATCAGCGGTTCTAAGAGTCTCCTTACCAAAAGACTCAGGAACAGTTTATGCAGCGCGCCCAAGGCCGCCCCACCCTGGTTCTGCCGGAAGGAGCACGAACTGGCATGCACCGCCGGACTGCAGCCCAAGCACCCCAACCTGTCTCAGCGCCTATTCTCAGCGCGGCGGGTTGTTGAGGCTGGGGATCGAGCCCCAGCCTCAACAACCTGCCGCGCGGAGACGGGTTGGGGTGCTTGGGCTGTAGTTTGGCGGTGCGTGGCAGTTCGTGCTCCTTCTGGCCGAACCAGGGTGGGGCGGCCTTGGGCGTGCTGCATCAATAGTTGGTGCATCCCTACCAGGTGGTAGAAGAGGGGAGTACCCACATTTTGCGGAACCTTTATTAAAATCTGTGTGTCTTCTGGATTGTTTAATTTCTGTGATGTCCCCCATAGCTTAGATTACTTTACTGTTTTTCTGCTTTATATTTCAGCACTATTTTATTCTGGCTAAGTATTTGTTGAAGCATAACACTTAGGTTTTTATTATTCTTGCACAGCTAAGTTAGAATTAAATTTAAATCTCTATTCACCCCCCCCCCCCCCACATACACCTCTAGAGGATTCTCAGAGGCACACTGTGCACTTTCAATTGGTATCAGAGGGAGGTTGATCAATAAAAGGTTAATACCTTGATCAAAAGGACCTCCTGCTATTATTTCTTTATTACAAACATATTTTATAAAGAAAATGAGTTCTAAGGATTATGCTTCCACAAGACCCAGTGTGTAACTTAAATAAGTTCACACTCTGGAAGGAAAGAATAAGACTTTATATTAACTCCATTGATGAAGAAATCTATGAAGTTCTTCTCACGGGTCATCCAGCTCCAGTCAGACAAAAGGCAAGAGAATCCTCAACAACTGAGGTTGTCCCATGAAAGGAATGGATAGAGGCTGAGAAGAAGGTCATGACATGTGATACCAAGGCCATGAATATTCTGGTATTAACAATGTCAGATGACATTTTCTAGAAGGTTGTTGAATGCCAATCAGCAAAAGAAATCTGGGACTCATTCACCACAATGGTGGAAGGAAGTGCTGATGAAAGAAAGGACAGAAAGTCCCTTCTCATATCCCAGTATGAGAACTTTCAAAGGAAAGCTAAAGAATTTGTTGCTGATATGTATGACAGATTCAGCATTATCATTAATGAGCTCAGATGCTTAGACAAGGAGATATCCTTGACTGAAATTAATGATTAAATCCTCATGTGCTTCCCTAGCTCATGGAATTTCAGAATCTGGGCAATCAGAGAGTCCAGGTGCCACAGAGAGATCTCAACTGAAGCTTTGTTAGGAAAGCTTGTCTTATGAGATATTACTAAAGAATATGGTTGAATTAGAAGAAAGGGAAACTACTCCAGCTCCTATGCAAAGGAGCCTAGCACTAAAAGCTACTGAAGGAGAGCCCTTTACTCCTGAAGATGAAATGTTCAGTCTGCTAGCTAGGAGATTCAAGAAATGGGTCAAGACTAAAGACTTAAGGAGAAGAGAAAGAGATTCAAGACCCAGGTATGATAAAACTCCAAAGAAGGAGGTTATCTGACATACCTACAACAAACCAGGGCACATTGCTCCTGAGTGCCCAAAGAGCAAAGGGAAAGAAACAACAACAAAGACGAGAAGAAGAAGAAGTCATCCAGAGGAAAGGACAAGAAGAAAGCCAAGTGTTTCATTGCTGAAACCTGGAGTGATTCTGAAGCAGAATTAAGCTCCTCATCATCTGAAAGTGATGATGAAGCAGCAGCAAAAGCAGCCTGCTTGATGGCACTAGGGATGTCATCAGATGATGAAGATGATTAGGTATCTATTTTTGATGAATTTGATTTTAGCTCAGAAGATTTTAAAACTTGTTTTAAATATTTCTGCATTGATCATCTTAGGGTAGAAAAAGAATTAGACATAGCTAGATTTGAATTAGAAAACCTTAAGAAAGATAAAATGCGCCTAATAAATCAAAACCTAACGAATGAAATTAATAATAAAGAGTTAGAATTGATTAAACTTAGAGAAGAAAACATAAACTTAAAAGAAGAGCTAGCAAAGGCAAAGGCCTTTGAGGACTCACTCAATTGGAGGAGTCAGAAGCTCAAAGACATCACTGAAAATCTCTCTATGAGATTTAATCACCTAGGGTTAGGAGCAGAGCCTTCCACTAGCACAGAAGCAACAAGGAAACCTGCCTGGAAAAATCCAGTGTCATTTATTAGACCTAGAGAGTACCAACCAAGTGAGAAGAGTGCATCATCCAAGGGTAAGGTTAATAGTCATCTAGATAAACCTAATCAAGTAAATCTGAATAGGAAAGAAAGACCACTAGGTAAAAACAATGTAGAGAGGTCAAATAACAACAACCAAAAGGCTAAAGCAAAACATAGAATAATAAAACATTCTGCTGATCTTCTTTATTTAGATACATTTTACACTCATTACAAGTATCAAAATAATAGGTTTGTGAAACCCATTCCTTATCATCCAGAAGGGTATCATGAAAGACACTTCTATTCTTTCATAGAACCCCTACAATGGTAAAAGCAAAGGGCCCAAGGTAACATGGGTCCCTTCTAATGTTTGAATTACCTATGCAGGGTTAGGTGGGGTTCCACTCAGGAGAAAATGGAGTGGGGGGAGAAAGGTGTAGGTCATGAATAAGGAACAAGATTTATTCAAGGGAGTAATTTCTGCCTTGAATCTTCCATAATGTTTATTACATTATATTATAATCTATTTTCAATAAATATAATTGTTGGGAAAAACAACAAGAATTTTCTAAAGAGAAAGATCTGTTCATTCAATGGTACGTCGAATAGAAGTCGACGTACCATCGACTTCTACTCGATGCTAGCATCAAGAAGCACTCAGAGTGGACAATTCAAATAGAATTTGATGCAAAGTCAAGTTCATATCGACGCATACGTCGACTTATGGAACGCTGATTAAATCTGAAGTTACGTCGATTAAAAATCAACGTAACGTCGACAGGACTACGTCGACTTAGGGTCTGCTGAACAGTTTTGAAGTTACGTCTAGTACTAGTCGACGCAACGTCGATATATCAGTGCGCGCAAAATTGCTTCTATAAGCAATCTCGACACAGCTTTGTGTGCCAAATAATATGTTTTATCGACTGTGCATCGACCTAAACCCTAAGTTGTGGCGATTCATCTTCTTTTAAGCAATTACTGCGTCGAAACATTTACGATTTCGAATTTCCCTCTTCTTGCTCTCTTGCTCTCTTGCTCTCTCATTCTCCATATCTTTTGTTCCTCTCTCTCTCTCGTTTCTCTTTGTCTTTGAAGGTACCATTATTATGATGGCTCCACCAAAAGTTAACTCTATATTTGATGTGGATGCTGACTCATTTAGGGCAGCTGTATAAAGCTTCAAGACCATTCTTGGACTATTCCAAGATGCTAGTTTAACAAAGATGATAACCACAAGATGAAAGATCCTAGATATCGAGCTAACATAGTTTAAAGACAGTGTTCAGATAGGAGAGGATGGTGTTCTTAAAGGAAAAGTATCTAACACAGATGTTCTGATAACAGAGGACATATTGAACCAGATATATGATCTTCTTCCTAGAAATGAGTCAAATGAATTATCAGGGGATGAGACCAAGATTACCCTGGAGATTATGCAGTTCAAGAAGGACAAGCCCATCAATCTAAAGAAGATGGACTTAGGGAAGAATACAGTTTCCTTGCTGATATTGTAGGGAAGGTGTTGTTATGTAAAATATCAGCACATGATGCTGTCACAAAGCAACAACTTCAAATAATGGAAGCTCTAGTTCTGAAGAAAAGGATCAATTGGGGGAAGTGCCTCCTAAGGATGATTGGGCATAAGTATGCCCATAAAGAAAATTCTTACATGAGAGTTAGGAGCCAAGTACTTCTCCACCCCTACCCAGTAGTGTGCAAGTCCAAGGGTGTGCCAATTCCAACAGGGAAAAGAATCAACATTGGCATTTTTTCAAAGTGGACCGGGCAAATCTTGAAGCCTAGTCAAGCCTCACCTCCTCCCTCTCCGCCTCCTCAAGAGCCAGAGAGGCAAATACCAGCCCCTCCAAGGGATAATATCCCTCCTCCTCTCTCTCCACCTCCTCTGGACATTTTTCCAGATCTCCATCAGGATGATGCTCCAGCTCAACATTCCCCTCAATAACAACAACAACACCAATCTTCATCAGACCCAGAGCCATCTCCCCAAATTCCACATCAGCTACCATCCACATTTGCTCTACCTCCTCCACCTATTCATGTATCACAAGAGTTTTATCAACCACTCTCCCCAATCACTGAAAATCCACCTCCATCACCTCCTCCATCTACAACCTCCATCCCCGCAATTGATCTTGAGCAAATCATCTCCAAGGCAGTTGGGATTGCCACCTCTACATTTGCAGACCAAGTGGCCTCTCAGGCAAGAAGTTTTGACAGAAAATATTCACAAATGGAGGTTGAGCTATTAAATTTTAAAAGAACTCTCCAGAGCCTCAAGGAGTTTGTATCTTCCTCCATGGTTACAAAAGAATTCTTAACCTTTCTGGCCAGCAAGGTTAAGAAGGGGGAGAATTTATTGGAGGAAGAAATACATGTCCTTGATTTGAGTGGACAGCATAAAGGTGATGTTAATGAATCTCCTGACAAAGTCACTATCTTTCAAGATGCACAAAACCAAGGGAGCCTGCAAATCAGGGGGTGCCTGCCCCAGATGTTCAAAGGAACTTGGATATAGAAATGACAGCTGTAAGCACAGCAGCAGTTCAGAGTGAGCCTCAGAATGAAGATCTACTGGATGAAGTAGCTCAGATAGCTCAGGAAGCCGCCCAGGAAGCTGGAATAAATGCACAATCTCAGGGGGAGCTTCCCAAAGACATTAATACTGAAGATGATTATGAGCCTTTGCAGATTGCTCCAAGGAAAATTGCCCCAAAAGTGTTTTGCAGAAAAAGAAGAACTCCTTAGAAGGAGTAATGAAGCTCAGGTATTCTGTAACAAATTACTCTTCCTGTTCCCAGCTATGGAGACCTATATATTTCTTAACAATTGAATGATATTGCTAGTGTTTTCATCCTGTTATCTTCTTATATATATTGTCTAGAATATATTTTTGTTTATGGAAAGAAATAAGTAAAATCACTTTATTCAATCTATAAAGTTTGTTAAGATAAATAGGGGGAGATTGTTGGGAAAAACCCCGTTGATTTAACATAACAAATTACCAACAAAGTGATTTTATCTCTTAGGATAAATTACCCATTATATAGTGAGAGTAATCTGGTTATTAGATGTCTTAGGATGTCACACTCAACCTAGGGTGTCAAGACCTGATCAAAAGAAGCATAATTTGGACAAAGTTTACATTTGCGTCGAATAGAATTTGACGCAACATCAAGTTAATGTCGACGCTACTCTGACTAAAAGTTCAAGTGGTTCACCCTTCCGTCGAAGTAATTCAAGTCGACGTTACGTCGAATATATATCGACGTAGAGGCCATAAACCTGTCGAAGTATTTTGAGAAGTCGATGCAGCTTCTACTCCAACTCAGTGTAGAAGGAAGTATCTGTCAAAGCCATTTAAAGTCGATGCAACGTCGACTTCATCTCGACGCAGATAATGAAGTTCAGAGCCATGTCAACAACTCGACGTTTACGTCAATAAGGTATCGACGCTACGTCGACTAGCAGAGTTCAATCAGAGCAAGGATGAATTCGAAGTTGCTCCTATAAGAACTCGAAGTTGCGTCGATAAGAGAGGAAGAGAACTCGATGCTACGTCGAATACAGTCTGAAAAGGGAAACCTTTTCAGCTGTCATTTTAGACCCTCTCTCATGGCCCACCTCACTCAAGATCGTTCTCCAATGGCTCATTAATTGCCTCAAATAGAAAGAAGGACTAAAAGAGGACAAAATCTTTCTTGGAAACATGCATAATGTTGGTGAATGGATCGGGAATTAAAGAAGGAAAGAAAGAGATTGTCCAAAGCAGAATACCTTTTCAAGTCTTACTAGAAAGGGAAACAAATTCAAATTTGAAAGTGGACAATAAAAGGCAAGAGAAGAAAGAGAAGGGCAGAGCATTTATCACAATTGACAATACTGTTCTATTGGGTTTCCTCTTCTTCTTCTTTCTCAGGAACGCTAATAGAGCACACATAGAAAAGAAACAACTACTGCTCTCCATCTCATAGAACAGAGGATCTGAAAGCTACTCTTCATCACAATCACATAGCAGCAAAGATCTCAATCAGTGGAAACAGAAAGGATCTTACATACATAGCTCCTACAACACGACACTATCATAAGAAGGAGTTAATCAAGAGCAGATCCAGTGAAGGATTCAAGAAACTGTTCTTCATATAGCCTTCATAAGAATTCTAAAAATTGAATTCATACTCTTCTCGCCTTCTTTATTTCTCCTTCTCATTCCCTGTAAAAGAGTTTTGAGAATCCCTCTTCCAAAGGATTCAATGATTCAAGATCTCCTTATCAAAAGATCTGGTGGTTCAAGATCTCCTTATCAAAGGATCTGGTGGTTCATGTGTTGGATCGGTAGGCGCCCTTAGAGGGGGGGTGAATAAGGGTTTTAAAAACTTATATTATATTTTGAAATACTTGCTTATGATAAGAGATCAAAATAGTTATTTTGAATAAAGATCTAAATTGTTTTATAATAAAGGAGAGGATAATAAACAATTTAGAGAAATGAAGAACAAATCAATTTTATTACACAAAGAGAGACATGATTATTATTAATAAAATTGATTACAAAATTTTGATTTCAATGACGCTAGAAATCAAAGCGAAATATGAAAAACTCTTTTTGTTTTCTATACCGACTCGTATCCCCACGAACTGGTTGGCTTTAGCCGATCCTTCCCCGGATACGGCCTCAAGCCACTCTAGCCAACCCTTCCCCGGATATGGCCTCGAGCACCCCCTAGACCTAACCTAGATCTAGTCACCAACACGAGGCGAATTTTTGCCCTAAGTCCTACCCAGACCTAGTCGCCAACACGAGGCGAATTCTCTAACGGTTACAAAAGATATAAAATAAAATAACAACAACAATATTAAAAACTCCAGCTAAGAAACTTCTGAAGTCGGAGATGAACGATCGCTGTAGAATAAGCGAGGTTGAAGCGATCCCTCTTCGGATGTAGCGTGACGAAGTCCTCCTTCAGAAACTCTCTAAGCGTTTGGTGGGAGATCAACTCTCGGCCATATAAGGCTTTGGAACTCTGGAACAAGACCTCTCTCAGGAATCAGCCAGCAAAATGAGAAGAGAAGGGTCCATTTTATAGCCTTAGCGCTAGCGCCTGCGCTAGTGCTACCGCCGGCGCTATCCCATATAAGGACATATTCTGCGCAGCAGAATCTTTAATCCGAGGAAACATTCTCTCTTTCCTTGTGCTCCGCGCTACCGCCTGCGCTATCGGCTACCTCCAGGCGCTATCTCCTATATGTGCTCCCGGAATTGCGTTATTCATCACTAGCGCCGGGCGCTAGGTACTACCGCAGGCGCTAGTGGGAGTGTTGGATTTGATGGCTCAAATTTTGGGGCATCCTTCATATGTTATCCTTGAGTCATGTGGACTTGTTTTCCTTCACACTTAAACACACAAGATCAAATACACATAGGATTTGTTATTCTCAAACCTAGGAGATGCGGAAGGCCATGTTCCAACAAACTCCCCCTTTTGATAATAACAAATCCATTAATGATAAATCAGAGCATTAATATATAAGCATGATGGAACTTACTTGTGTGTGTTGAGAGTGATGACTTAGGATAATTATCGATTTTAGCATTTAGAATTGCTCCCCCTAAATACATGCTCCCCCTAAGTGAATGCTCCCCTAATATGTAAGCTATCATCTTTAATTAATCAAGTTAGTTTTTCATTTTGATAGCGGATTTTATTTATCATGGAAGATCTCCCCCTTTTGTTATTAGCAAAAGTGGGTAAGGAAACACAACACAGAAAAGTTTTGATTAGAAGATAAAGGCATGATCGAGCTTTTTAGAGAGAAGGAAATGATAAGGAGTTTTAGAATACTTTTTATTGAAATAGATCAGAGTTTTTAGCTTAAAGATGAACAATATAACATTTGCCAAGTAATCAATATTATAATGTTAGTTTTCCCCTTTATATAAGAGTTTTAAGCATAAAAAGGTAATGATTTCCAAATAACCAATCTACCCAGACAATATTTCTACACCCTAGCCCCGTACTAAGTGACAGATGGGCATGAGGAGCAGAATACATGCCGTAGGATGGGGTGTTAGTCCCATTGATGATTACTTGGGCTTCTTCTTTTTGTTTTATAAATAAAAGATAACCTTTATATTAAGAGTTTAGAATTGGCGGGTATTTTCGAAGAGTCTCGCAAGTACTCCTACTTTGAGAAATTAACCGTTATCCTATCGAAGGATAGAAGTAGCGATCTTTTTCTTCTTTCGGAATATTGACAATTACGCTTCGGCTACAATGCCGAATTCTATTGAATTGAATAGTAGAAAAGGAGAGTTTTGCACTAAATGAGTTTGAAAAGCTGTGTTTGAATTTTTAGTCCAAATTAATCATTTGATAAAGGCAAGTATACCTTATCGCAAGTAATACAGGATATTTTTAGAAAATATCGGGATCGTATATTTCCGCGGGTCGTGTTGATTATGCTACTTCGAGGGACGAACTATTATTTTATCGGAATAATATTTTTAGTTGATTTAACTAGAGTTCTAAATGATAAAATGCGAAAGATGATTTAAGCGATTTACTAGAGTTCTAAGTGATGAGAAATATAGCGCGCGACGTCGAATTACCTTGAGATGAAAATAGATTTTTCGTAGAATTAAAAGTGATGACTTTTCAAAATATTAAGATGACTTGGCCGTGGAGGTTCCATAATTATGAACGCTCCTCTCTCGAGGGTACGCCCACCTGAGATTATGAATATTCGACCGAACTCTCGTTCTTCAATCGAATGTTCTTAATACTCGCTTTATGTTGCGAACCCCGCTATTGGGTTTTTATTTCCAATTCGGGAGAGTTACCTCGTCCTCTCTCGAGGGTAGAGCGCACTTCTCTTTACCCGTGAGTGATCAGTCCGTACACACGAGCCTCTCGGCTAACTAGGTACGAAAACGGAAATGAAAACCACACATCGATTATGTGGCTCCACTCAACGTGATTCTCGGGTAAACCTTAAGCGTTAATTATTTTAGAAAGAGATGTTTTAATTTTTATAGAAAAACTATTTTTGTGTCCCAATGCTCTTCGACGTCGTGCGCTAAAGGAAATTAGCCACTCATCGGAATGGAGACGGCATTATCGGTTGAAAAATACATGTTTGATAATTAAAGCGGATATAAGCGGATAAAAAGGAAATAAAAAGACTTATATAAAAACAGTAATAATATCCGTCCCAACCACCTTAAACAAGTGCTAAAAAGTTCTTAGCCTCTTATTTAAGAAGGGGGTGGTATAGAAATGAAAAGACTTATAAAGGTACAGAAATAATATCCATCCCAACCACCTTAAACAAGTGCTAAAAAGTTCTTAGCCTCTTATTTAAGAAGGGGGTGGTATAGAAATGAAAAGACTTATAAAGGTGCAGAAATAATATCCGTCCCAACCGACTTAAATAAGTGCTAAAGTAAATTAGCCTCTTATTTGAGAAGGGGGTGGTATATAGCAGTTATATAAAGACTGAAATAAAAACTAAGCTACAAAAAAGGAAAATACTATCTCATACACGCACACACTCTAAAAGAAACTGAAAAAGAAAGCGTTTAAAATGAAAGCGATAAAATAAAGCGAAAAAGAAAACGATAAAACTATTTTATGAAAGCTTGTAAATCTAAGCTATGAAAACAGTAAACCTAGATTATGAAAGCAATAAAACTAACTATAAAAGCAATAAAACTAAATTATGAAAGCAATAAAGCTAAACTCATACACGCACACACACTAACATTAATAAAAAGAAGATGATCCAAATGAGAAAAACATCATTTTATTTCTGAAATCAGCATTACAACTAGACTAAGAAGACGAAAAAAACTACAAACGAACTTAAACTGAAATGCAGAAGAGAAGCTCACAATCACTCAAAAGAACTCACAATACAACAAAAACCACTCAAAATTTGGATGAAAATAACTTCAGCCGAGCCCCTCTATTTATAGGGAAAATTTGAGTTTTACACGCCCTAGGTCACGGGCGTGACTTGAATGTCACGGCCGTGACTTAGGGCGTGACAATTGCTCGGCTGTATTCGCCGCCTTCTGGAAGGTCTGGCCGTCAAACATGGCTGCACACGGGCGTGACTTGGTATGTCACGGGCGTGACTTGGCGAGTCACGGGCGTGACTATGGGTGGCTGATGTCGGCAGCATGGGTGCGGCTTCGAGACGTGATGCGCTGGCGGCTCACGGACGTGACTCTGCTGGAACACGGGCGTGACTTGTAGAGTCACGGGCGTGACTTGATCAACTCTTCGAGATTTCACCTGAAAACGGCTGCCAGCTGGAAATTTGGCTTTTAAAATTACACGCCCTTGGTCACGGGCGTGACCTCGGGCGTGACTTGAGCGATTTGTCGGGATTTGATCTGAATTGAGCCGTCCCGTTGATATTTGATCTTTAAAATTACACGCCCTTGGTCACGGGCGTGTCTGAGGGCGTGACCTGTGAAAATTTTGCAAAAAATTGCAAAAACAAAAATAAAACTAAGTTAGAAACCAGAAATAATAAAGAAGCAATTTATTCATTAATTTACATAGAAAATTCACAATATTAATTAAAACTATACTAATACTTATACCAAAAATACATATTTTTTATTACTTATCACCCATATGCAAACATTTGAAAAAAAAACCAACCCAGTACTCTTTCCCCCCAGTGCCTCGCAAGGCCCCACTGGAACCCTCCTCGGTTAAGGACAAGACATGACCTAGAGGTCAGGTTATCTAATGTCTACAACCCTGTGCCCCCGCTATGGTGAGATATGTAATCATGGATAATTGTTATTGGAAACAATTAAGCATTTTAAATCTAATTATAATTTCATAGCCCATGGGTTTTTATATTTTTGTTTGAATTTTTTGAAAAACTCACATAGCTATTTTGAAATCCATTATTAAATCAGAGTTTTTAGCATAAAATGATATACGTGTTTAGAATAACCAATATAAATTCTACCAAGCAAGTCTACTATTTGTTGAAAATGGAATTTTGAGATTTAAGACTTTGATATAAGACTGAAAGCGCAAGGTAAAAATATATAGTGATGATGCGGAAGACTTATAGAGATACAAGAAAACATCTTTTTTGTAATCATGATTATCCTTAAAAAGATATATGAGTTAAATTTCATAAAGAGGATGTTTTTGTAAATCATTGTTGTTTGCCCAGAAAGCCCGCGACCTCCTCTTATCGTCCAGTTTTCCCGGTCTCAGCGGTCTCAATTTCAGTGATCGCCCAGATCGTCAGATGCTTCCTCAACCGAGATTTTCTAAGTACCAAGCGATCAAGACAGTGCGAGACCGCCAGCTTAGGCGATCTGGTCGTTTTCCTTTTTTTTTTGTTATTTGTACCCCATTTCCCTGCCCTGGCTCTCCTGTATCCCGAGCAGCCCGTAGTTTTCAGTTCTGCCCATTTGGGCAGCCCCCTCGTCTATAAATAGAGGGGTAGGGGTACCAGAAAAGGGACTTTTTGGCTCCGAGGCTCCAGCTTACAACCTGTGTAAGCGGTCTCATTTCTTCGTGATCGCCATTTCGTGATCGATTTCCTTTTTTCCAGCATCTTCTATCTTAGTAACCTGCACTTCGCAGTTTTCTCCCATCCCCTTTAGTGTGAATTTTGGAGGTACCATTTTTGGCACCAACAGAACGAACACGCGACCTTCAGATCCGAAGTGTCAGGTGAAATTCATAGACTTTCAAGATGGCTGATCATCGTAGAGGTCGTCCCCTGCGATCTCCCAGCGTTCCCCCTTCCGATCACAACCCGTTAGAAGCGCTTGAGCGCCGCTTCGAGCTTCGTGTTAAACAAGCTCTCCGTGAGGCCGCCCGAGCTAGGCAGGATGCCACCTCTGTTCAGCAGGAGATCGCGCGGTCTCAGCAAGAGGCCGCTCGAGATCGGCAAGAAGTCGTCTGGGCTCAGCAGGAATCCGCGAAGCAAATTGAGGCTATGAACCAGGTTCTATCCGCGATATCACAGAAGATCCTTCCTCAATCCTCTCAGGTCGCCACTCCTGACCGCATGGCAAGCGGTCACCCGAGTGATCACCCCGTCTTCCAGCCCGCAGCTCCTCAGCGATCTCAGCATGAGGAGTTCGCCGCCCGTCGTAATTCTTTCCGAGCCGCAGCCCAGGGGCCTCCGGCTCAGACCCTGAATTTTGAAGAAGGGTTTGCTTACCCTCAAGCTCCTCCCGCACCTTTTCTTCCTCCTCCAGGACCTTCTGTTTTTGGGGAGCCTTCCCCCTTTACCGATGAGATTCGTTGGGATCTGATTCCTCACGGATTCAGAGAACCCCGCCTTCCTGTGTATACAGGAGAGACAGATCCGATGTGTCATCTTCAAGCCTTCGAGTCTGATGTTGCCCTCAAGACCATTTCGGATGGAGTGCGGTGCAAGTTGATGGTCACCTCCTTTGATGGGTCGGCCATGGAATGATTCTATAAGCGGCCCTGTCAATCGATCTCGAGCTTTGCTACCCTGAGGCAAGAGCTCCTTCTGAGGTTTGCCACCGCAAAGAAAAGGAAGAGTGGTCCTGCGACCCTCTTCAAGATTAAGCAAGGCGACAACGAAACTGCGGCGCATTTCATTGACCGTTTTCAGAAAGAGATCTTGGGAGTCAGGGATATGGATCCCGAGCTATACATGATAGCTTTGATCAGTGGTCTGCAGGAGGGCCCTCTGAAGTTCAAAGTCACAACCAAGGAGCCTGGCTCCTATCAGGAGCTGATCAGCATCGACAATCGCTACATAGAAGGGGAGATCAACAACCCCACCTATGTGAGCAATTTGACCAACAGGGCCACTCAGAAAGGCTCTGCAGGATTCTATCTGGCTCCATCTTCCTCGAAGCCTCGATAAGAGCTTCCACCTCCAGCTCCGAGAGGTAAGAATTATCGCAATAACCGCTTCAATTGAGGTAATCAATCTTTCCCGCCTCAGGGTTCATTTCTTCAAACTCCTGCTACCCCTGCTCCACAAGTCACCCCAGTCCACCAGATCCAGTACGCCCAACCCCCTCTTCTGCCCACTCCACTCTACAATGAATCCCAAGAGTCTTTTACAGACTTTGGTGTTTCTATGAGTGAAGTGCTCCAAATCCTTCAAAAGCAGCCCTTTTTCAAGAAGCCAGCTCCGCTAAACTCGGATCCAAAGACTAGAAACGCTACTCTCTACTATGAATACCACAGGGATAGGGGGCATTAGACAGAGGATTGCAGAGCTCTCCGCCTGTTCTTAGAGAAGCTTTTGAAGGAGGGTAAGCTTCGAGATCTCATTCAGAAGACTGATTCTGCGAAAGCCTCAACCTCCAAGGCTAAGGAAGTAGTGAAAGTCCACTGGGCATGCGAAGAAGTGGACGATATTGGCCATCTCGGCAATATCGGCTTTCCAAATGAATGTGTGGATTCTAATGACGAAGGCGCCTTGGGCAATCTCTTCTGCATCCACGGAGGTGCAGGTCCAGAATCTTCAAGGAAGGCAAGTTTGAAGAGGGTCTATCAATCAGAGGTCGCTGCCACCTCTTCAGCCCCGGTCCGGGGAACGGTCACTTTCGGTGATGAAGACCTTCCTCAGACCTCGAATCCCTTTGACGACGCGGTCGTCATCAAAGCTGTGATTGAAAATTACACAGTGGATAAAATTTTGATAGACACGGGAAGCTCAGTCAACGTGCTCTTCAAACCTGCCTTCGAGGCGTTGAAGACAGGTAAACCCCTCCTTTCAACTGAAGGCCCCCTTTATGGTTTTTCAGGAGAGAAGAAAGAAGTAGAAGGGCTCGTCACTCTTTCTGTGATTCTGGGAGGGATAGTGAAGCTGGTCAAATTTATAGTCGTTGATGCTCCCAGTAGCTACAACGCCATCTTTGGAAGACCCTTCTTGAATGCATATCAAGCCATTGTCTCCACCTATCATCAAGCGGTGAAGTTTGCTTTGAACGGCAAACAACACCGAATCAGGAGCGACCCAAGGAAAGCTAGGGAATGTTACGTTAAGACGGTCAACACGATTGTATCTTCTCCTCCCCAAGAAATCATGATGGCCAAATCAGTCAAAGCTCCTGAACAAGTCCAAGCTGCAGAGGAAATTGAGGAGGATGTAAGAGATGGAGTTCGCTTGGAACCTGCCCAAGCAACTCAAGATGTTCAGATCAGCGAGGAAGATGAGAGCAGAAGCCTCTCCATCAACGCTGAATTGTCTGAAGCTGACAAGGGTCAACTCATCTCTTGCCTTCTGCAAAATCTAGATATCTTCGCTTGGTCGGCATATGACATGCCAGGAGTGGACCCGGATGTTGCTTGCCACCATCTCAACCTTGACCCAAACTTCATCCCGATCCAGCAGAAGAAGAGGTCTGTTGCAACTACTCTAGCACAGCCCATCCGTGAAGAGGTAGAGAAACTCCTAAAGGCAAAGTTCATCCAACCAATCCAATACCCAGAATGGGTGTCAAACGTTGTAATGGTAAAGAAGTCAGGTGGGAAGTGGAGGATGTGTGTTGACTTTACTAAACTCAATAAAGCTTGCCCCAAGAATTGCTACCCCTTGCCTCGGATAGATTCTTTAGTAGATTCCGCGGTAGGTTATTCTTTTATGAGTTTTTTAGATGCTTTTTCAGGTTACCATCAAATCAGAATGCATAAACCAGATATACCTCATACTTCATTTATCACAAATGATGGTTGCTTCTGTTATCTCGTAATGCCTTTCGGGCTAAAGAATGCTGGAGCAACCTATCAGAAAATGATGGATACAGTTTTCAGGAGTCAAAAAGGAAGAAACCTTGAGGCATACGTTGATGACCTCTTGGTAAAAAGCAAATTATTCTCTTCTCATCTTAGAGACCTCTCAGAAACTTTCGCAACCCTTCGAACTTTTAATATGAGGTTGAACCCGTTGAAGTGTGTTTTCGGGGCAAGTAAAGGAAAATTCCTGGGTCACTTCCTTACTCCAGAAGGGCTGGAACCCAATCCTGACAAAGTGAGAGCTATACTGGAAATGCCACCTCCCAAGTCTCCAAAAGAAATTCAGCAGCTGGGAGGGAGGATGGCAGGCTTAAGTCGCTTTATCTCCCGGTCAGGGGATAAGAGTGCACCTTTCTTTAAAACCCTCCGGTGAGGGAGTAGGTTCGAGTGGACGAAGGAATGTGATGATGCTTTCACTCAGCTTAAGAAGCAATTGACATCAACCCCTTTGCTCCAAAGCCCGCGAGAGGGAGAAAATCTATTTCTGTATATGGGAGTCGGAGCCGATGCCATAAGCTCTGTTTTGGTCCGAGAGGAGAAAAAGAAGCAATTCCCAGTCTATTACGTGAGTCGAATTCTGAAGAATGCAGAGACTCGTTATCCTATTCTCGAAAAGTTGGCCTTGATGCTTATAACTTCAGCAAGAAGATTAAGACCATATTTTCAAGCTCATTCGATTCTAGTCGTTACTGATCTTCCATTGAAGAATGTTTTGGAGAAGCCAGAGCATTCAGGCAGGTTGGCAAAGTGGGCAATAGAGCTCAGTGAGTTTGACATATCCTATGTCCCAAGGGTGGCGATCAAAGCTCAAGTCTTAGCAGACTTCATGGTGGATGCCAAAGAAGTTGAGTCGCAGAAGGGAATCGGAGTGCCCCTTGCCTGGAAAATCTTCGTGGATGGAGCCTCAGGGAAAAATTCTTCCGGAGCGGGAGTTGTTTTAATCAACCCAAATGGAGTAAGGCTGGATCAGGCGCTGAAGTTCTATTTTCAAGTAACAAATAATCAGGCGGAATATGAGGCTTTGCTAGCTGGTCTTAAGTTTGCTAGAGAGCTGGGGATTGATGATGTCAAAGTCTTCACAGATTCTTTAGTGATGGCTTCTCAAGTAAATGGAACTTTCGAAACTAGAGATAGTATTTTAAAGCGGTATCTAACTCTGGTAAAAGTCGAGGTAGGGAAGTTCAAAAGCTTTACCATCGACCATATTCCAAGAGGTGAGAATGTGGAAGCAGATGAGTTGGCAAAATTTGGACTTCTCTCAGGAGGAACGACTTCGGAATTGTTTCGCCCGGCAATTGAAGAAGGAGAGGTCATGGAGATTGATCAGCATCCGTCTTGGATAGATCCATTTGTTCTATATCTTTCGACTGGAGAGCTCCATTCATCAATAAAAGATAGAAAAAGGTTTAAGCGAAAAGCGGCTAACTATTATCTTGTTGCAGGAGTGCTTTATAGAAGAACTTTCCTTTCGCCATTGGCACGGTGTGTTTCGGAGGAGGAAATTCCAACGGTCATTCAGGAGGTCCATTCTGGAGAATGTGGAAGCCACTCTGGGGCTAGAACTTTGGAGAAAAGGATTCTGAGGCAAGGCTATTTTTGGCCTCAAATGAGGAAAGATGCGGAAAAATTTGCTAAGAAATGTGTAAAGTGCCAGAAGTTTGCTCCTC
The DNA here is from genome assembly GCA_033032865.1 of Dactylorhiza incarnata. Taxonomy (NCBI): domain Eukaryota; kingdom Viridiplantae; phylum Streptophyta; class Magnoliopsida; order Asparagales; family Orchidaceae; genus Dactylorhiza; species Dactylorhiza incarnata. Next base: position 3,671,947 of record JAWHQI010000213.1, read on the forward strand.
TCCAAAATCAGCCGGCTCAACAACTTAAGTCAATAGCAACTCCATGGTCGTTTGCAGTTTGGGGAATGGATTTGATTGGGCCTTTCCCTATGGCAAGTGGGCAACGTCGATATGTTATAGTCATGATTGACTATTTCAGCAAATAGATAGAGGCAAAAGCATTGGCCAAAATTACGACTCAAGCCGTGAAAAATTTTATTTGGGGAGAGATAGCATGTCGGCACGGAATTCCAATGGCAATCATCACGGATAACGGTTCTCAGTTCAATAATTCAACTCTTGTTAATTTCTGTAAGCAAATTGGCATTGAGCTACGTTTCGCTTCTGTACATCATCCAAGAAGCAATGGGCAAGTAGAGGCCGCCAACAAACTCATCATAAATCTCTTGAAAAAGATAGAAAATGTCAGGGGCAACTGGGCAGAACAACTACCTTCTGTCTTATGGGCCTTGAGGACAACTCCATGTTCTGCTACGGGAGAGACTCCATTCAAATTATCACATGGTTCCGAAACCCTTATTCCGGTGGAATTTGAAGTAAAAAGCCCAAGGGTATTATTGGCACAACAGAATCAAATTGATTGGATGGAAGAAAATGATGAGGAGTTGAAATGTAGTCTTGATTTAATTGAGGAGTTGAGAGATACGGTGATCATCAGACAAGAAGAGGTGAAAAGAAGAATGGCGAGGCTGTTCAATAAAAATGTAAGAACCAAAGAATTCGCTGCTGGGGATCTAGTCTTGAAGAAAGTAGATACAGCAGCAAGAGCCGGTTCAGTTGGAAAGCCTAACCCAAATTGGGCGGGACCGTTCGTGGTGAAGAGTGTGCTTAAAAATGGTGCTTACCATCTCCAAACTTATGAAGGAGAAGAATTACCTCATTCATGGAGCGGAGATGATCTCAAGCTCTTCTTTTCCTAAAAGTTAGTATCCGATTCATTCATTCTTTTTCTCACTTTTCTTTTCTCAAACGTCACGCAGGTATTGTCAAAACATTCGCAATACAAGTGATGGACGACAAATTTTTAAAAAAAAAGGGTTGTTTTTTTAAAAGCCAAAAACCTGTCAAACGAGACATCGACGGATCCTACTATCTTCCCCCTCGACTTGTTAGCTCGACGTGTAATTCTGCCAGGACCACAGATGTCGGGGAGATTTCGAATCTGTGTAGCAGTAGCTCGCCAAGCTCGAGCGGTGGAAGTTTAGGATATCGGGTCCTTGCTGACATCTGACACACCTCAGCATATCAAGGAGGTCTAGGTGGCTGGCTCAGCTCTGTCATGCATTGAGAAGGACATTATTACGATCTTAATGATCTTTCAGGGAAAGCAATGTCGGTGTAGCCTCAGCGGCATGACCACACCTGCCCTACCGATCATTTTGGTCTGTAACTTTCGAATACTCGTTGAAGCGTGGTTAGGTAAAGAAGGTCGGAAACTTCTATGACCGCCACCTGAATCTCGAAGTATAATCAATCAGGGAAAGCAATGTCGGTATAGCCTTATCGGCATAACCACACCTACCCTACGGATCATTTAGAAATTCTCCTCTCCTCTTCCCACTTCCCATTTCTACAAAGTCCCATTTATCTCCTAATACTGAGATCGAGCGGTCAGAGGTTTTATGAGACCGCATTTTTCCTCTATTCAAAAGGGTGATCTACATTATTCATGATTAATAGCTTGAATCTTCTCCAGGATCTGGGTGAAAATGATCGACAGTATTAATTTTTTGAAGGAAGTTGGAATTGGCCTTGGTTCGCTGTGATCACCAGGACTTGGGAAGAAGTGATCGTCGGGCAGGACTCTCCAAAGATGATTGAAATTACAACTCAGGAATCCTTTATGTTGATAGAAATCGGTCTGATCATAATGAGATCGCAATCTGGATGTCTCTTATTATTCAAAACTATATGAGAATGCTCTTAATCCTTCATTTCCCATCAAGTAATAGTTGGGTTTTCTTCAAAGTAGCGGTCTGAGTACATTGAGATCGTCAGACTGATATTCATGATTTATTATCAAGTTAATATAAACTGTGATTTAATTTTCTAGCAAGCGGTCTAATTATGCTGAGATCGCAGAATTGTCATTTTATGCGAGGTTCAGGATTTCTATCAAGTTTTCAAACATCAACATGAACTAGAGATCGACGAAATCTAAAGCGTTGAGGTCGAGTGCTAAATCTATTTTAAGAAGAACGTGATCGCGTACGAAAGAAGCTGTAGAGAAAACAGTTAAGATTAAATTATTTAGAAACCACAGGAGACCGCCGGTTTGTCTCCTCCAAAATTTGGTTGTTTGAGATTGCCGGTCGGGTCCTCCATTTCTTCAGAGGTATTCTTTTCAGCGATCTCCAGAAAGGCTGGAATTGACAATCGTCACCCCAATATAAGGCTAAGGATAAAACTACAAGGCATCAAGAGTACTCTTCCCAACGCTACGAGCGATCAGAAAGAAGTAAGACCGCACTCTGTCCAGTCAATAATATTTAAAGATCACAATCTGGTATAATGAAGATCGCTAGCGATGACCGCCACGAAGAGAGTACTGTAAGATGTTTTCTTTTCTAGTATTCAGATTTTCATAAAATAATACTGGCAATCGGAGGATCGCAATTTATACTTATAAAGTAATTATCCAAAAAAAGTTTCATAAAGATCGATAAAATTTAAATGTATTGAAATCGAATACCAATTTCACCTTAAAGTGAAGAGACCGCATAAGGTATAAACAGCATAGAAGAAGTATAAAAGCAGAAATCGGATCGCAAGAGGCAAGAAAGACAATATTATCCTTCATGTTCATTCAAAATATTTAGGTACATCAGACTTGCCGGTCTCCAAAAAATAAGAATTACATATTATCTACTCATTTCTTCGATCTCTTGGGAGACCGCTCATCTGAAGAGGAGGATGAGCCGGCCTCACCAGAAGAGTCTTCCGAGCCCTCTCCTTGAACTTTCGACCCAGAGCTTGAGGCAGCTCCTGAGCTCGTATCCTGGCCTTCCACATATTGGCTGCCGCTCAGCTGGTCTTCATCTTCGATCGCGACATCTTCCTCGTCATCAGCGGACTCTTCAGTAGTCAAAGATTGTTCAGCAATTCTTCTTGCCGCCTGAGGGAAAAGAGCAGCAAAGGTTGTATCTTTGTACTCCTCAGAAAGACCGCCTCGATTTCGGAGCTCCGTGATTACTTGCTCGGCGGTCTCCCTTACGTGGTGCGCCATTGCTCTCTTAAAATCAGGATTATGGATGTCGTAGGCCATTTCCTTCGCCCGCTGAAGAAAAGAGATGATCAAATCGCGCGGTCTAAACGAGTTCAGGAAAAACATTTAGTAAGAGATATAATACCAGCAGATCTTCATTTTCCTTCAAGATGCTTCGGAGAGTTCGCCCCATATGATGCTGAAGAGTAGCATTCCGAAGGGCCGTTTGAGCACAGATATCTGGAAGCAGGTCGGTCTCGATATCAAAAATCTCAGCCGTATTTTTCTTTCCGTATAAGGCCGCGGTCACAGCAGTAGCATGGTGGGTCAGTTTTCCGCTCCAGAGGGGGAGATCGGTAGAAACTCTCACAGTCTTTCCTTTGGCGCCCCATTTGAGTAAAGGTTTGCCTTTTAAGTCTTTCTGATGACGCATATAGCCATGCAGAGGAAATGGCTCCGCAGCGGTCTTAGAAGAATTACCAGTCTCAGCGGTCTGAAATTTTTCTTCTCTCTTCAATCTTCTTTCCCTTTGGGTAAGTACTCCTTCAGTAGGTGCTATCGGGTCCTTCGATGGGATCGCAAAGGATGCTGAAAATGGAAAGTTAAGAGAAATGAAGAAAAATGTATAAGCAATACTGGGGGATCGTTGGAAACAACTCACTTTCTTCAGGAGCGATCTCAGCGATCTCAGGCCAGATCGCCAGATAATGAATGAGATCCAGGCGCTTTCCAGCCAGAAATGTCAGAATCTTTAACTCTTCCTCTGAAATCGATTTGCTCTTCTGAAAAATCTTGTCAGGTCGCGGAGAAGGGCGACTCTTGAGACCGCCAAGATCGCCTTCGAACACAAGGAACCTCTCTGTCCAGAAGGGAACCTTGTTTGGAAGATTGAGAACTTTGAATCCTTCAGTAGAAAAGTATATTAACCCTTTGAATTCCTCTTTCTTTTGACCTTCTTTCAGGACCTTAGCAGTGAAGGACGCACGGAAGAGCGCCATCGTGAATTTTATCCTCTCCGATCTCAGGTAGTTTATAAAAACACTAATAAGACCGATCGAGTTCGGCGGCAGCTGGGCGAGCACCAGCCCGTAATAATCCATGATCTCCAAAAGCTCCCAAGGAAGAGGAACCCTCAACCCACACTCAAAGTGATCAATAGGGATGATGAACTTCTTCTCCTCCCCGAAACTGAGCCCTTCGGTCTCAGTTGGCGGTCTCACGACAATTTGAGTCTGGATCATGTGCTTCTTCAAGAACTCAACATATTCTTCCTTTGAAAGGTGGCAAGGTTTGTGATCGGCTATAAGGAAAATTAAGGAAGCAGTAGCTCGAGCGGACACCATTCTTGGAGATCGCTGTGACCGGTGCTTAGGGCGCATACAAAAAATATAAAATAAAATCCAAAAGGGGGGCTATTTATAGTGAGCGAATGATGATTTCGTCATCATTACTTTTTCTCGAAAACCGCCCAGTGAAATCTCTCGGATCGCCAAAACCTGTAAGGAAGCCAATGAAGCACTGGCATCTTTTCGACCTCAAAAGGGAGAGACCGCAACATTTCAGATCACAGTACAAACAAGCAATACAAAATAGCAAAAACATCACAGCAGAATAGGAGATCGCAAGCAAAAGGAATTAATAACGTATTATACAACAATTGTTCTTCATATTACAAAATCATTTGAAAGCGGAACGTCAAGTGTTTATTTCGAATGAGGCCTCTTTCTTCCTACAAAGGCCGCGATGTCTTGCATCTCATTAATAGAGCTGAAGGCCGAAGCAAGACCCTGGTTCGCGTTCATCGCAGCCCGGTGAATCCTTGACATTTCTTTGTCAACTATTTCCATTGGGACAACCATGATCTCGGAGCTCGGCCTCATATCCTGGTGATCGCCAGATGGTCCCGGTCTCATCGACATTCTCGCAGTACCGCCCCTTAGCGCAGCAACCTCGGCAGACAAAGCGGCAGATTTTCCCTTGTAATATTCAACGTCTTTTTCAGATCGACGGAGTGCTTGAGTAAGCTCGCCAATCTTGAGACCGCTCGCCTCTTCCGCTTTTCGGTGTGACTGGATGAGCTCGCCGGCTGGGTCATAAGCTGCACGGAGCTTCTCTTCAAGGCCGCGGATCTGATCATGGTAGGCGCGTTCCCGAACCAACATAGACCGAACATCCTCAAACATAGGATTGAGGATATTGGCAAGTTGATCGGAGATCGCAACCCTCCGCACCGGAAGTTCCCCCTCTTCCATCTCAAGAATGTTTTCATCTGCGAACAAAAGAGCAAAGGTTAGTTCAGTTTTCAAAAACTCAGAATAACAAGGTTCGCAAAGAAAGGATACTTGGAAAGGAATCAAGACCGCAGTAATGCAGCATATTTTCAATATTAATTATGACCGTTGGTTCTGCGGTCAGTACGAGGCGGTCTGATCCCCTCAAGCGTTCGAGGTTCATTCTTTCCAACTCTCTCTTTTGCGACCTCTCTCCTTCTTTTCTTCTCCTCTTTAACTCCGCATTACTAACAAGGGTATCTTCAGTTTCAATGATAACGACCTCATGTTTTCGTTCCTGAGAATCAGGTCGAACCGTTGGAAGAGGAAGATTTTCTAACGATCTGGCCATGATCAACGCCTTACCAGTTCGCAGAGCGGAAACCGCATTCGCGCGGTCTTCTGCTGCTCGGTTTAGTTCCGCCTCTTGAGCAGCAGAAAGGGTTGGAAGACCGCTTGATAGTACAGCCTTTTCCTTGGCAATCTGCCGGCTTTTTTCTTCTGCCTCCAGTTCGGAAGCCATTCTCTTTTGTTCCTCGATGGCCGATAGGGCCGCCTTTTTCTCTTCTTTCTTTTTCTTCGCAGCGGCCTGGGCTGCCTTCCTCTCTTCGTCCTCTTTCTTTTTCTTTGCAGCGGCTTGCGCTGCCTCCTTTTCTTCTTCTTCTTTCTTTGCAGCAGTCTGGGCTGCCATCCTCTCTTCTTCCTTTTTCTTCGCTGTGACCTGAGCCGCCTTCTCTTCTTCCATCTTCTTCTTCTCCTCCTGTTCGGCGGCGATCCTACCTGCTTCCGCCTCTTTTCTTTCCCTCTCTTCTCGATCCCTTCTTTCCCTATCTTCTCCCAGCTTCGCTTTAGCAGCGGCGATCTCCTTTTCTTTTTCCAAAATCTCTTTTTCAGCAGCGGCTGCTCTAAGACTTTCCTCCTCAAAAGGGTCAAGCACCTGTAAGGAAGAACAAGAAAAATCATTAGAAGAACCTCCTTCAAGGTAGGCGATCAGTTCAGGATCGGCCTCCCTTGAAAAAGTTGAGATCGCTGAAAAAGAAAGGAGATCGGCCGCGTCATTTACCTCCAAAGGAGCATTCTCAGGATCCTTGAGGTCGCCACCCTCGGATTGAGCGATCGTCTTAGAGGCGGTCACCCCTTTGACATCGTCATTTTTGGTTTCTTAGCACTTTGAGTAGAAGGATTTGAATTTTTTCTTTTACTCGCTTTGGAGGAATCCAGAGGATTGCCTAACTGTTGCATAATTTTTTCAGCTTCAGCCTTTTTCTCCCGCAGCCCAGCCAGGATAACCTCTGTGGAAGCGGTCTCATTATGTTGAACGGTGGTCAGACCGAGCGCCTCCACGGTTTTCTGGTAATTAAAATAAATGGAAAAATCAGGAAGGATCAGCTCAAGCCCTGAAGAACTAGATGATAAAACAGCGGCAACGCAATGTAGTGAAACCTCATTTTCGGAAAGAACGGTGATTTTCTCCGGAGAAGGTCGCGCGGTCTCCTTGGACGCGCCCGCCTCCGGTGAAGTCTTAACAACTTTCACAACCTTTTTCGAAGTAGCGGTCTTCCTCTTCTTCTTCTTTTCAGAGGAGTCCTTTCCCGGAGAGTCTAACGCAGACAACAATGTTGACATTATCGAGCTCGACTTATCTACTTTTTTAAGACCGCTTGCAAGGTAAGCTCGTTTACTTTTTCAAGAAATTATGATTTCACAGACTATCGAAGGGGTATTTATAGCCCGGGGGGGCATTGATGGCAATCGCGGTCTCAGCGGTCAAAGCTTACATTTTCGAAGTTCCAGGTGCAACTTAAAAATGTGCGGGGATTATGTTTGCCCAGAAAGCCCGCGACCTCCTCTTATCGTCCAGTTTTCCCGGTCTCAGCGGTCTCAATTTCAGTGATCGCCCAGATCGTCAGATGCTTCCTCAATCGAGATTTTCTAAGTACCAAGCGGTCAAGACAGTGCGAGACCGCCAGCTTAGGCGATCTGGTCGTTTTCCTTTTTTTTTGTTATTTCTAAGTACCTTGCCCTGGCTCTCCTGTATCCCGGGCAGCCCGTAGTTTTCAGTTCTGCCCGTTTGGGCAGCCCCCTTGTCTATAAATAGAGGGGTAGGGGTACCAGAAAAGGGACTTTTTGGCTCCGAGGCTCCAGCTTACAACCTGTGTAAGCGGTCTCATTTCTTCGTGATCGCCATTTCGTGATCGATTTCCTTTTTTCCAGCATCTTCTGTCTTAGTAACCTGCACTTCGCAGTTTTCTCCCATCCCCTTTAGTGTGAATTTTGGAGGTACCATTTTTGGCACCAACAATTGTTCAATTAAAATATTTAAGTTTAACAATAAAGTGACCAAGCATGAAATAATGTTATCAAAAAGAGATTACTACAATATTATTTTAATTCACAATTTCAAAAACATACCAAACATTGTAGAAATCATGCTAGGTTATCTAGTGCATTTATATAGAAAGAGTATTATATAATTTTAGCATTAGGATCCAATACTCATGACAAGAAGTGTTATGGAAGATAATGATGTGCACATAAGTGTATTTTGAATAGAGTAAACAAATGTTTTAATCAAAAATACAATAAATATGTAAAGTAAAGAGCAAAATAAAACACAAATAGTTTTACTTCCACAAACTTCAATGCACAAAAAAATGTATAACTACCAAGGTGCTTTGCACACACAATGCTCATTAAGACTTATCAGGGTGCAAAGTAGTGCTTGGGGGATCACATATTTTATTTTATTTTAATGTTGAGACTAGTGATCTGGTGTACTTAAGAGTAAGTGGTTTTTATTTTGAAAGAAAGATATGATTTGCACAAGATACTTTACTATTCTTTCCAAGGTGCTCAACCTCACAACGCTTATTAGGACTTATCAAGAGGTTCAAGTAGTGCTTGGTGGAGTTATCTTTGTCACTGTCTACCCTGTGAGAGGTTCGCCCAATACTAGGTGATGTGATGGGATGATAGCCCAAATCACCCTTTTGCAAAATACATGTAAATAGAAAAGTTAAGTTCAAAATAATAATTTTTATTTTATATTTTTTTATTTGATTTTTGCATATAGGAATAGAAATCAAACAAACAACCAAAGAAAAAAAATATTTTTTGTAATTTGGCTTTTGTAATTTTGTATTTTAATTTTTCAAAAATCATTTATAGACAGAAATGCAAAAATGAGTAGTACATATAAGATAATATATTTTTAGTGATTTTTCAGAATTTTAAAATTACAGAAAATTGGATACTTGAGCTAGCATCGTCGTTAGGTCCTAGCGCCTGCGTTAGCTCACAGAGAGTACTTATTTTAATCATATAGCCTAGATTTTCTTCGATTTTGCTTTCGATTTTGCTTAATTATGATTGTGCAATGTAAGGCCTGTCTAATGAAGTGATGAGACGAGAAGAAATCGCAAAAAGTTGCGGAAGTTAAAATTTTAGTACATGGGTTTGATATTCATTAAAGCTTCATATTCATTAGACCTTAATTCTTGAGTTTTGCACAACCATTTAAGCTTAATATTATAGGATATGCAAACAATGATGACATGTTTGAACAAAATAAATATGCATTAATATTTTTTAGGTGGCAATGTTTTGAGATTAAGGCTATGCCAAAGTATGATAGTGTTTCAACTTATTGACCTAGAATGAAGTGAAGATTCTATTTGATTTGATCTTATTGATATCAAGATGATTCTAAGGTCTAAACTTGAAATAAATCAAAATACACACATAATACACCAACCATGGTAAACAATTATAATGTCAATTGTTATCATATAATTCATATACATGTGATAGAGATAGTTGTTTTTAGATGATTTTTTGAAATAAATTATGATATATGATTTTTAGAGAATTTTATCAAAGGACGTCAATAGATCATGGTGGTGCGAGTGGCATTAGTATTTAGGACAATTAATCTTTCAATATGTCTTTTGTGATTTACTTTATAATTTAGATAAATATCTCATAACAAATTTAGAGTTTGATTCATATGGATAATATAAGATATTTAGAAGCAATGAATATAAGAATAAAAGATAGGTCATCAAAATAAAATATGATTTTGAATTTTGATCAATTTGATTTATAAACTCATTTAAGTTTTAAGAGATAAGATCATATTTCCTATAATATATAAGATGACTATAACATGATAGCTTAAAAAATAAGAAAACAAAAAGAAAAATAGAAAGACATTACAGCATATCATGAAGTAGAAAATTTGTATATTTCATTTTTGAAAATATTCTACTTCATGCATTTGGTGATACCTAATGAATAAAAGATTCAGGTATCCAAAGGGGACCAAGTGTGGTGGTTCCTTTGGGTACCCAAATATAATGTTTAGGTTTGTGGGTAGATGTTGATTAATGGGTCCTTTCATGTGAAGTTAATGTTTCAGTTTTAATTTTGGGCCTCCATTCAAACTTTGGTTTAGTGTTATTCTTATATGTGAAATTTCCATTGTGATAATCTTTATATTGATGATTATTGAAAGTATTTTTCATAGGAAAGTTGTGAACATTTAATTTTATGTTGGGAGAAGATTGATGTTGTAAGTGATAATGATGATAGTATTTTGGAATTTCATTTTCAATCTTTTGAAGTTTTTTATTTCCATTGTTTGGTTTATTCAAATTTTGAGAAATCATATTCAACTTGCTTTTAAAATTTGCTTGATATTGAGAATTTTCTTAATGATTTCCTTAAGCAAGTTAATTTTAGTTTCTAAATCATTGTTCTTAAGTTTCAAATTATGTCTAGCTTTATTATAAGCAATTGTGCTATTTTTAAGAGTAGAAACAATTGAATCAATATGGTTTTGATATTCAATTATGTATTCCTCAAATGTTTCATCCATCTCTTCAATTTCAATTTTATAACTTTTGCATGTAGCACAATCACTTTTTAAAGATGAATTTTCTAAAGATAATTTTTCATTATGTTCTTTTATACAAATAATTTCTTTTTCAAGTTCCTTAAATTTTTTTTAATATCATTACAATCAAAACCAGGTTTTGTATTTTCATTTGAAGTGACATGAGTAAAGCTAGATAAATCATATTTTGATTCTACTTTAACTTTTGCTTTTAAAATTTTATTTTCTAAGCGCAATTTGCAATTCGCATTTTTTAATTTCTTAATTTTGCGCTTTATAATTTGTAGCAATTGTAAAGAAGAAATAGAATTGCAAACAATAAGATGATTTGATTTCCTTACAGTGCTTTTGGATGCTGTGAGATTTGAGCACGAATTTTCTTTGTTGTCTTCATCTATTTGGCATTCCTCTTCCAAAGATGGGATTTCTTCTTTTCCATTTGATGTGCAATCTTGTATGTTATCCATTTCTTGCATTTTTTCTATACCTGTAGATGGAGAGTCATACATTTCTTTAAAAAATTTCCATACTTTGTATGCACTAGAAAAATAATATATTAATATTGAAATTTCGTGAGATAAAGCACAAAAAATACTATTTAAAGCTTTTGCATTTAGATGACGTTCCTGTTTATTTGATTCATCCGCTGGTCTAACTATTGCTATATCCCATGCATTGATATCTAAATTTGTAATAAACTTTTCCATTAAAAATTTCCACCCTTTATTATTTTTCCCTTCGAATAAAGGTGGTTTAAGAGATTTTTCTTCTTCATAAAAATTTACCCCACTAATAGAAGCGAGATCATGAGACGTCATTATTCCTGGTTGTTAAGCTGATTGGAATAAAACCTACCTCTGATACCACTTGTTGGACCGGTAGGCGCCCTTAGAGGGGGTGAATAAGGGTTAAAAAACTTATATTATATTTTGAAATACTTGCTTATGATAAGAGATCAAAATAGTGATTTTGAATAAAGATCTAAATTATTTTATAATAAAGGAGAGGATAATAAATAATTTAGAGAAATGAAGAACAAATCAATTTTATTACACAAAGAGAGACGTGATTATTATTAATAAAATTGATTATAAAATTTTGATTTCAATGACGCTAGAAATCAAAGCAAAATATGAAAAACTCTTTTTGTTTTCTATACCAACTCATATCCCCACGAACTGGTTGGCTTTAGCCGATCCTTCTCGGGATACGGCCTCAAGCCGCTCTAGACAACCCTTCCCCGGATATGGCATCGAGCACCCCCTAGACCTAACTTAGATCTAGTCGCCAACACGAGACAAATTTCTGCCCTAAGTCCTACCCAGACCTAGTCGCCAACACGAGGAGAATTCTCTAACGGTTACAAAAGATATGAAATAAAATAACAACAACAATATTAAAAACTCCCTCTAAGAAACTTCTGAAGTCGAAAATGAACGATCGTTGTAGAATAAGCGAGGTTGAAGTGATCCCTCTTCGGATGTAGCGTGATGAAGTCCTCCTTCAGAAACTCTCTAAGCGTTTGGTGGGAGATCTACTCTTGGCCATATAAGGCTTTAGAACTCTGGCACAAGACCTCTCTCAGGAATCAGCCAGCAAAATGAGAAGAGAAGGGTTCATTTTATAGCCTTAACGCTAGCGCCTGTGCTAGTGCTACCGCCGGCACTATCCCATTTTAGGACATATTCTGCGCAGCAGAATCTTCAATCCGAGGAAACATTTCTCTCTTGCCTTATGTGCTCTGTGCTACCACCTGCTCTATCGGCTACCGCCAGGCGCTATCTCCTTTATATGTGCTCCGGGAATTGCGCTATTCATCGCTAGCGTCGGGCGCTAGGTACTACCACCGGCGCTAGTGGGAGTGTTGGATTTGATGGCTCAAATTTGGGGGCAACCTTCTTATGTTATCCTTGAGTCATGTGGACTTGTTTTCCTGCACACTTAAACACACAAGATCAAATACACATAGGATTTGTTATTCTCAAACCTAGGAGATGTGGAAGACCATGTTCCAACATCATGATCTCCTTGTCAAAAGATGAGTGGTTCTAAGAGTCTCCTTACCAAAAGACTCACGCACAGTTGGTGCATCCCTACCAGGTGGTAGAAGAGGGGAGTACCCACATTTTGGGGAACCTCTATAAAAATATGTGTGTCTTCTGGATTGTTTATTTTCTGTGTTGTCCCTCATAGCTTAGATTACTTCACTGTTTTTCTGCATTATATTTCAGCACTGTTTATTTTGGATACGTATTTGTTGAAGCATAACACTTAGGTTTTTATTGTTCTTGCACAGCTAAGTTAGAAATAAATTTAAATCTCTATTCACTCCCCCCCCCCCCCCCCCCCTCTAGAGGATTCTCAGAGGCACAATGTGCACTTTCAGCCTCCATCCTACTTTGCTGCAAAGTGTCAAGAGAGCCAGTAAGTAGGGAATGGCAGTCAGGGGGTCCAAGGGGACACACAATCCCAAGGCCTCCATCCTACTCCCAAGTCCTTGGTTCTTGCAGTGTCATTATGTTATTACTCAACAATCAGATGGGGTTAACCGCACCAACTCATATAATAGGAATAAATGATAATGAATTCGACTTTGCTGTGAGCTTTTAGTTCCTTTAAATGACACCTTTATTTAAGGGTCCCTATGTTAGTGAAATCGGACATATCTTCGTCGAGTTAAGAGGTTGGCATTCAGAATCTTTTCTCGTAATCTCTCCAGTATGATGAGAAACGTGATCGGGTGGTCAATCAGCCATTGTGCAAGGGGGGAGCGGATCTCGGTCATTAATGTAGAGGGTTGGTTTAACAAAACTCACTGTCCCATCGCACCGTCCCATCACCCATCCTAGGTCTTACGAGAGTCGAGTCTGAGGCATGTTCCCCAACCTATCATGGAGATCGATTTGACCTACTTTGAGAAAGCTTTCCAGAAGAGAAAGACACTCACACAATCCCTTATCTCAGGGGGTTAGGCATTTATTTATACAAACAAATATACAGTAGATGAGCATACATATTCATATTATGGGTAGAACCTTTTTAGGTCATCCACCCCAAGTATTTCCAAGCAGCTGCCCTTCGTGATTTTGCAGACAATATCCTCCAGTTGTCAGCGACTTATAGATGATGAATGACCCTTCCCAATTTGGGTTAAGATTTCAGATAGCAGTTGTTCTTCCTGTAGCATCCACTTTTTTCAGGATGAGGTCTCCTACTTGGTACTGCTTAATGCGAATGTGCTTGTCAAAATGCTTGGTCATTCTTATCTTAATCTCCTCTTGTCGAGTCGTTGCAAGGTCTCGAAGCTCTTCAATATAGTCGAGGGAAAGCCTATGATCTTCTTCGTTCTCTAGGCACCACTCTTCATCCCCTTCATCATCCGCAACCACTCTCAGGATTTATACCCTTCAGTTGTCAGCAACTCATAGATGATGAATGACCCTTCCAAATTTGGATTAAGCATCCGGATAGCAGCTGCTCTTCATATAACATCCACTTTCTTCAGTAAGAGGTCTCCTACTTGGTACTGCTTGATGCGAACGAGCTTGTTGAAATGCTTGGTCATTCTTCTCTTAATCTCCTCTTGTCGAGCCATGACAAGGTACTACTTGATGCGAAAAGGGGGGTGAATAAGGGTTTTACAACTTTTATGATTTAATAGAGTTTAATCAAGTAAGTAGATAGTATTTATAAAAATTATCTCAGATTAAACACTGCAGTAGGCTTCTCATTAGATTAGGTCATATTTGGCATGACATTTGTGAACTCTGTTACTACCGTCTGTGGTAGTGTTACCACTCGACGTTAGTGATAGAAAATGCCTATTCACTTAGATTTCAAAGATCAGAGATTGCATGACAATATTAGAGAAAAATAGATTGTATTATTGCTTTTAGAAATCATTACAAAAATATATCCCAATATCGCTTGAGATTGAGGCGAATGCATACAAACCTTTATGGTTTTCTATACCGACCCTTCTCCCAAGGAACGGTTGGCTCTAGCCTATCTCTCCCCAGATGAGGCCTCGAGCCGCCCCCTAGATCTAACCCTAGACCTAGTCGCCACCCCCACGCGATGAATTCTCTCAAGTCCTCGCAAGGCCCTAGTCGCCAACCATGCGGTGATTTCTCTACTTGTGATAAAAAGAGTTACAAATAACAAAAACTAAAACATCAAAGAAACTCCCTCAAAGTTTGAACTTAAAGATGAAGTCGGCGTGATTGATCTTTTTTCAAGTCCATGGCGTTCATGAACGTTGACGGAGTTCTCTTAACTGCAAAGAGGAGTCTCTCACAAATACAGGAGTTGTGGCTTAGATGCATCGTCTAAATCAGCAAATCAAAAAGGAGGCGAACCGCTCATTAAATAGGCTTGGATCCTAGCGCCAGCGGTTGTGCTACCGTTGGGCGGTGGCCTCTTTAGGCAACAAGCTGGCATGCGGATAGAGTCATTTTTGGTAACATTCTGGCTCCAAAATTGGCAACCCATTCTATCGCGTCGCTGTAAGGATAGCGCGTCGCGTTAGCATTATCTCTTTCCTAGCTGTTAGATCTCTTTCCATTTCTGCTCCTCAATCAGCATCATGATCGTAGGGCTTCCATAAGCTACCATCGGGCGTTAGCCTTAACGTGCCGTGATAAAACGTACCATATTCAGTCCCGACGATATTCCTTTTTCGATGAATGTTTCCTTCTCGATCATATTTCCTAATATGCAGAAGCTACCGCCAACAGTAGCGTTAGCACGCCGCGCTAGCAATAGAGTATTGTTCAGATAGAAAATCGTCGTCTTTCTTTTTCATACTCTTAGAGGCTTGAAAGAAGAAGTTCCTGCACAATATAAACACATGGCAAGTATGATCAAATACAATGGGATTTGTTATTCTCACTCCAAGAGATATGGAAAGCATGTTCCAACAAACTCCCCCTTTTGATAATAACAAATCCTCTTAGAAAGAAATCATTCAATTATAAGACTTGTGTTTATAGTAAAGGGTAGGCGTGATAGTACGAATATGCTCCCCTATAAAGATACACCCCCTATATATGAGTGCTCCTCCTACGTAACAACATCCTATGTATTTTACTCCCCTTAAGTGTGAATTTCATTCTTTCAATATTATTCTCTCCCTTTTGGTATTATCAAAAGAGGGTGGAGAGAAGGGAAGGAGCATGACAAGGGTTTATGACTTAGTGATACCAAATTGAGTTTTGAATTACTTAGTTATCCCCCCCCCCCCCTAATGTAGGAGGTGTGGAGTAAGAATGAAGTATTTATTGGATAAGTAACCAATACTACTTGTTGGGTAAGAATGTATTCATGATCGAGCGAACAAGTAGTAAGGATAGTGGAAAGTATGTTTCAAGATACATAAACATCTTTATTGGAATTTGAAGTGTAGTAAATGAGTACGAGTTTTTTTTAGAAGAAAATAGATGTTTTAGCAATTTAAGTCCAAGAGCACCATATCATTTGTTATCAAAATATTTTTTTGGAAAGTAAGCAAGAGTGAGTATTCAACGCGTAGTGGGAGATAAGTGCAAATATAATAAGCATCCTTCTTGAAATTTGTAATCATAGAAAATAAATACGAGTGGTAGTTTTTGAAATAAGATGTTTGTGATTTTGGAATACAAGATATGCTTTTGGTAGACAAAAAATAATTTAAGCATGATTTTACTTTATCAAAACAAGATCGAAAACTACAATGTGCTAAATTCGCAATTCAAGTATACTTATATATTGTAGAGATCATGCAAGTTATCAAGTGCATTTACTAAAATTGTAGAAAAGACATATAAAGATGCTTTAAAGTCTAATACTCATGAGTAGAAGGTTTATAAGAGATAATGATGTGTACAGGTCGTGTTTTTGATAAGAGTATACAAATGATTTAATCAAAACACATGACATGTATAATGGAATAAACACAATATTATTGAAATGCATTCTTAGAATTACTTCCACCCACAAAGCTATATTTGATTTCAATGCTCATAGAAATAGTACAACTCCCCAGGTTCTCTACACACACACAATGTTCATTAAGACTTATCATGGTGCAAATTAGTGCTTGGGGGATCACATATATTTTAACTTTTCTTTTATTTTTTTGTGATCCGGTGTACAAGAAAAAGTAGTGTAAAAGAGTTTGCACAAGACACTTTACAATTTTTTCTAAGGTGCTCAACCTCACAATGGTCATTAAGACTTATCAGGAGGGTGAGTAGTGCTTGGTGGAGTTATCTTTGTCATGTATTCATTTGAATTTTGGTTTGGGACAATGTTCTCTGAATTCACTTGTTTTTGCAAACATAGAGTTTTTGATTTAAACATACTTCTTCAACTATGAGTATATAAAAAGAAAAAGACTTTTATGAGGTGTCGGTAAACTAAGCACACATCTAATAATGTTAAGTTGTTACACTACACAATCATGCAAGAGTAAGAATAAAATCATATGTAGATTATCAAAGAGGTGTGTGAATAAATCATTATCAAATATAAAACATTACTCATACTTAGAGGCATGTTAAGCACTTCTACACATGATTTCTATAATCAATTTCATTGCACATTACAAGATAATGTTCAAGGCATGACACAAAATAATGTTTTAAAATATTTGAAATAGAGAATATTTATTGTATTTTAATTTTGAAAAGATAGCATAAATCACCCTTGAAAAACATTTCAATAAGTAGTAATCAGTTTTTATAAAAAAAAATAAACTTTTGAAGACAAAATTTAAGACAAATGAAAGACATATTTTGGTGGTTTTACTTGGTTTTTCAATTTTGTAGTTGATTTTAAAAAGTATGTTTTTGACTTGTTTTTTTAGCATTTAGAAAATAATAGGAAATGAACAGAAATATAGAACTTTAGGAATAAATGAGAAATTCAGGATTTTGTACTATCGCCGGCGGTAACATACTAACGCCGTGCGATAGTAACAGAAGTTGTATTTCTTAGAAAAAATGTGTGATTTTGAAATTTTTCGCCTGATTGTGTTTGTTTAGAGTAAGGGCTATGTAGTGGAGCCAAGATATCAAACAAGCATACCACCACGATGGAGGATTTTGCAAGTTTGGTACAGACATATGTACCCTTGTTTCTTGCTTTGATTTGGTGTATGTACGTGCCACATGTTATATAGAAAGTAGTCTGAGGCGAGCATAGACACTATAACCATAGGTTATACTATTAACGAAGTGACGTTACCTTCAAAATTTATACTACCACCAGCGGTAGGTCTTACCGCACCACGGTAATTATTGTAAATATAAATACCCCAAGTTCATTCCGATTTCATTTTTACTAGGGTTTCTTGGCTATTGAGGGCTTCTTCTGTCGGGCGATAGTGAGAGGTAAGCCCCCTTTTTTCATTTTTCCTCCATATTTGGTGATTTTTAGTTGAGATTTAGGTTAGAATTTGAGAGTTTTGAATATATTTCATGGATGAATGTAATAAAGGGTTTGTTTGATGTGTTTTTTTTAAAAAAAACTTTTTAGATCTTGGTGCTAATGTTGGATTTTCTTAGTTAAAGTGTTAGGATATGTTATATCCTTCATTTTTATGCAATTTTTACCATGTTTTTGAGTTTATTTGAGATGAATGGAGGAGGAAGACAACTAGGGTTTTCCATCGGTTAACGCCAACGGTAGTTTTCTTTCGCATCGTGGTAGCCTCTGATTTAAGTTTTTTATGTTTTTCTCCTCCCTTAATTGTTGTATTTTCAGATTATGGCTTCCTCCAGCTCTCGTGGTCGTCGTACTTATGTGAATAAGGACAGGAATGTACACAAAGTGTATCCGAGTGTGGATGATGCGACAGTTGCTATGGGGATGTACATTGGGACAGACATGACCCAACATTCTCACATATATTCTTAAATGGTTGATTCAGAAGTTTTTTTAGTGAGTGTGGATGTTGCTTCTCTTCTGTACTGGCCAGAGAATTTTATAATAGATTGGATAATCCTGATCGGTCTGGACTCTATGGTGGTGTGCGATCATATATCCAAGTCCATGAGGTGGTGATTTCGCATGAGGATTTTCAGGAGGAATTTGGCCTGATGGATTGTGACACAAAATTGGATATTGTGGAGAGATTTCGAACACTATGAGATTGGACTTGTACAACCCCGATATTCGCCAGGAGATTGGCATAGACTGAGAGTTCAACAGGCGAGAGAACTAGCAAGGAAGGCGAGCTAGAGCCTCAAAGGTTGCTCGCAGGAAGGCAGGCGAGCCAGGCACTCGCTGGCCATTCGCGAGAAGACGGGCGAGCCGGGTCCTCGCGGTCTGCTCACAGTGTTCTTTTGGGCGAGCCAGATTCTCGCGGTCGCGAGAGGAGCCCCTATAGGTGGCTCGCCCAGTAAGGGCCTAGAGTTGTTTTTACCTAGAAACCCCTAGTGGTCTGTAGTTAGACCCTTCGAACAGTGGAGTTAGGCTGTTGGCAGACCATTTTGGGTTGTGTATAGTAAGAATGTAAGGCGGGATTCCACTATTGGCAGACCACGAACAAAAAACTATAAATAGACCTTGAAGGGCTCCTTGGGAGAGGATTCCAAACTCAGCATTCTGAGCTTCTTCTTCCCTCAGTTACTTTGGTTCAGCCCTCTAGCTCTCCAAGGTGCCCATGTCTCAGCTTTGGCTTGGAAGGGGAAGCGCTCAACGATCTTCCGGGTTTGTGGTGGGACCTCCTCGCTGTGACTAAGGTCTTATTCTAGTTCCTCATCTCTAGTCTGTTCTTTCCGAGGGATCAGTAAGGGCTAGCTGCCCCTCGACTTGTTGAGGGCTCGAACTTCACAAGAGACCGAGAAATTGGTTTCAACATTTTGGTGCGGTGAGCGTGGAGTGTGGCTGGTCCAAGAAAATTCCAAGGAAGGGACATTGCAGGAGATGAAGAGCAGGGCGAGGAGTTTTGCGGGTCACCCCCGGTGGTGACGCTAAGGATGTTCTCGGACTTCTGGAGGGAAGTCCTCGATACCCTCGGGTTTGCAGTCGTTGCGTTGCGAAGCGAGTTGGCACCCCGGCGGTTCAGGCGCTCCATCCTCCAGAAGCGGTTGGCAAGAATGCCCCAGGAGGAAGGGCTGGAAAGGAAGTGGTCGGGGGGTCAGTGCAAGACCTGGAGGGGCGAGTGCTATTCGCCAGCCCGTCGAGCTCAGTTCCGGCGAGCTCGGTTCCGGCGAGCTCGGTTCCGGCGAGCTCGGTTCCGGCGAGCTCGGTTCCGGCGAGCGCGGGGCAGGCGAGCGCGGGGTAGGCGAGCGCGGTGCAAGCGAGCGCGGTCCCAGTGGGCCAGGCTCCCGTAGGAGCGGCTTCGGTGAGTGCGGCTCTCGCGAGCATGGCCCCGGCGAGCTTAAGCTTGACGAGAGAGCTCAGGGGGCGAGTGGGCAGGAAAAGATGGTAGGTGGAGGGAGCCCCTTTTGCGAGCTGGTGCTCTCCGCACCCATTCTGGAAGGGTTCAGGGAATGGGATAGGGTCTACTACCACAGCAGGGATGACCCTGTCCAGCACCTTCAGTCATTCGAGGACTCTGTCTCTATCAGGCCGATGACGGACGCCTTTAAGTGTCGGCTCTTTGCCGACAACTTAAAAGAGAAGGCCAGGGACTGGTTCCATCAACTCCCTTTTGGATCAATCTACGCATTTGAGGACTTGCATCGGAGCTTCTTTTTGCGGTTTTCGACTTCAAAGAAGAGGAAGAAGGACGCCGAGTCCCTCTTCAAGGTGAAGCAGGAGCCCAAGGAGTCGTTGGCCCGATATGAGGATCGGTTCCAAGAGGAGGTGCTACTCACCCAGGAGATGCCTGGGTTTTCCCTCCAGCTCGCCTTCATGGTGGGGCTGAGGGAGAGTTTCTTCAAGATGGGATTGAAGATTAAGGCCCCGGTCTCCTACGAGGAGTTGATGGAGAGGGTGGCGGAGGAAATCAAAAGTAAGGAGGCCAACCTGGAGCTCACCAGGAGACTAGCAAAGCTCAGTGAGCCAGAGGTCAGGAAGCAGGAGGTGCGGAGAAGGGAAGAGCCCTGGGCCCCGGAGAGGGAATGGAGGCAGCAGGGAGGAGGAATGTAAGGTCAAGGGAGAGGTTATGCCCCGGGAGGGGGTAACTTCCATGAGGATCAGGAGATGGGTGAGCTGGCGGGTCTCGGAGAAGAAGCAGAGGCGGAGAAGGAAGAGGTAGAGGGTCAGGCCTAGGAGGAAGGAGCGGAAGAGGTGATGAAGGTTCGGGGAGGGTATGGAGAGGGGAAGGTCGAAGTGCCAGCTTGCGACGAGGGGAAGGAAGAAGTTTGAGGAGAGCAGTCCCGGCTAGAAGCCGTGGAGGAGGTCATGGAGTTCGAGGTCACCACCCGGGCTGGGGTGGTCGAGAAGGTCCGAATTAGTGGGGAGCTCAGCCTGGAGGAGCAGAAGCAAATCTTGGCCTGCGTCCAGGAAAATTTGGATGTCTTCGCTTGGAGTGCCGCGGAGATGCCCGAGATCGATGCAGATGCGGCTTGCCATCGCCACAATCTCGAACCCGGCACCCGCCCCATCCATCAAAAGACGAGGTCCATAGCAGACAAGCTGGAAGGCCCCATCAGGGAAGAGGTCGGCAAGCTCCTACAGCCAGGTTTTGTATCGGAGATCCAGTATCCAGGCTGGGTCTCCAACGTGGTTATGGTAAAAAGGGGAGGAGGTAAGTGGAGGATGTGTATCAATTTTTCCTTGCTTAATAAATCATGCCCCAAGGATTGCTACCCCTTGCCTAGAATCGACGCGCTGGTTGACTCAGCCATCGGTTTCCCTGTAATGTCTTTTTTAGATGCTTTTTCAGGTTATCATCAAATCTGCATGCACCCCCCCCCCCCCCCCCCCGACATCAAGGATGTCTCCTTCATCACAGGGGATGGATGATATTATTATAAGATGATGCCCTTTGGCCTTAAGAATGCAGGGGCCACGTACCAATGAATGATGGACAGGGTCTTCCGAGAGCAGAAGGGAAGAAACCTGGAGGTCTATGTTGATGATCTCATGATAAAGAGCCGGGACCTCGAGTCTCACCTCCAAGACATTGAAGAGAACTTTGGGACCTTACGAAAGTATAAGATGAAGCTCAACCCCCTAAAGTGTGTCTTCAGGGGGAGCTGGGGAAATTTCCTGGGTCACTTGCTCACCCCAGCGGGGGTAGAGCCTAACCCCGACAAAGTTAAAGCAATCATGGAGTTGGGGTCGCCAAGAAACTCAAAGGAGGTTCAGCGTCTCACGGGAAAATTGGCCGGACATAGTAGGTTCCTTTCCAAGGCGGGTGAGAAGTGTGCACCCTTCTTTAAGGTGCTTCGGGGAAACAAGAAATTTGAATGGACCCCGGAATGTGAGGAAGCTTTTCAAGCCCTGAAAGGGCAACTCACCCAGACTCCTCTACTCCAGGGACCAAGATAGGGAGAGGATTTATACCTATACTTGGGGGTAGGATCCGAGGCAGTAAGTTCGGTGTTGGTCCGGGAAGAGGGGAGGAGGCAGTTCCCCATCTACAATGTCTGCCGAGTGTTGAGGAAGGCAGAGCTCCGATACCCAATTTTATAAAAGTTGGCCTTCGCTTTGGTAGTATTGTCCCGAAAGCTATAGCCATACTTCCAAGCACACTCAATCAAAGTGGTGACCGACCACCCGCTTCGCAAAGTCATGGAAGGGGTGGAGCACTCGGGGAGATTGGCAAATGGTCTGTGGAGCTGAGTGAGTTCGACATCGCATTTGTGCCTAGGATGTCGATCAAAGCACAAGCGGTGGCAGACTTCATGGCAGACTACGCAACCAAAGTGGGGGAGCATGAATCACCTCCCCCAGTGGCATGGAAGATGCTGGTGGATGGTGCGTCAGGGAAGCACTCCTATGGAGAAGGAATCATCCTAATAAGCCCCCAAGGGACAAAGATTGATCAAGCCTTGAGCATCCATTTTCCAATTACCAACAACCAGGCCGAGTACGAGGTAGTGATAGCAGGCCTACGGCTGCCCAGGGAGCTGGGAGTGCAAGACGTGGAGGTCTTAACGGACTCCATGGTGGTGGCATGCCAAATCAGGGGAGAATTTGAAGCAAAGGAGCCGACCCTCCAATGCTACCTGTAGAAGGCCAAGGGGGTCATCGGGCAATTTCGCACTTTCTCCATCAAACATGTGTCAAGGGAGGAAAGCACCTCGGCAGGCCTCCTAGCCAAGTTTGGCCCTCGATCTGGGGGGACAATATCAGAACTCTTCTGACCTTCCATCGAGGAAGGGGAGCTGATGGAGCTGGATCAGCGGGCATCATGGATGGATCCCTTCGTCACCTTCCTGGCATCGGGAAAGTTCCCTGAAGGGGGCGTGAATAAACGACGCTTCAGGTATAGGTCAGCTTATTATTCCTTACATGCAGGAGGACTCTACAGGAAAACACTCTCGGGGCTCCTGGCCCATTGTGTATCGGAGGAGGAGGTCCCAAGAGTCCTCGAAGAAATCCACTCGGGAGAATGCGACAGTCACTCCGGGAGTTGAACTCTGGAGGGAAGAGTGTTGAGGCAAGGCTATTTTTGGCCTACCCTCAGCAAGGATGCGGCAGAGTTCGCAAGGAAGTGTTCAAAGTGTCAGCTCTATGATCCACTCCAACTCCTCCCAGCTCAGAGGCTCCGGACAATCACAGCTCCATGGCCCTTCGCTATATGGGGTTTGGACCTAGTAGGTCCTTTCCCAAGGAGTAATGGTCAGGTGGAGGCAGCGAAAAAGATAATTGTCAACCTGCTCAAGAAGAAATTGGAGAATCTCAGGAGCAACTGGGTAGAGCAGCTGCCCTTGGTCCTGTGGGCCTTGAGGACTACTCCAAACACCGCCACAGGGGAGACCCCCTTCAAACTGTCTCATGGGTCCGAGGTCATCCTCCCAATAGAATTCGAGGTAAAAAACCCCAGGGTGATCACCGCAGGCGAAGGGGATGATGAAATGACTAGTGGAAAATGATGCAGAGCAAAGGTTATCCCTGGACCTGGTAGAAGAACTCTGAGACCTCGCTACTGTTCGACAGGAGGAAGTCAAGAGGCGGATGGCCAGGTACTTTGATCAACATATCAGAATAAAATAGTTCGAGAGATGAGACTAGGTCCTGAAGAAGGTAGATGCAGCAGGGAGAGGAGCCGATGTAGGTAAGCTAGAGCCCAACTGGGAGGGGCCTTACATTGTAAGCGAAATGCTCAAGTCAGGAGGGTACCACCTCCAGGATGTGGGAGGGATACCCCTTGGCCGAGCCAGGAGTGGGGACGATTTGAAAAGATTCTATCCTTGAAACTTTTGTAACTAACTTATTGTGTGTTTCATTATCCATACATAGATTCTAAGGTCATTTTTGAGCAGGTAACAAGCATTGGTGCTGGAATGCCCCAGATCGATTCCGCTGTCGGGCTCTCATAAACGGTGGGTCAGGTTGATCTTTGGAGAGGCTGGCAAGTGGCAAGTTCTTTGGTGCTGGAATGCCCCAGATCGATTCCGCTACTGGGCTCTCATAGACGGTTGGTCAGGTTGATCTCTGGAGATGCTGGCGAGTGGCAAGTTCTTTAGTGTTGGAATGCCCCAGATCGATTCCGCTGCCGGGCTCTCATAGACGGTGGGTCAGGTTGATCTCTGGAGAGGCTGGTAAGTAGCAAGTTCTTTGGTGCTGGAATGCCCCAGATCGATTCCGCTGTCGGGCTCTCATAGACGGTGGGTCAGGTTGATCTCTGGAGAGGCAGGCAAGTGGCAAGTTCTTTGGTGCTGGAATGCCCCAGATCGATTCTGTTGTCGGTCTCTCATAGACGGTGGGTCAGGTTGATCTCTGGAGTGGCTGGCAAGTGGCAAATTCTTTGGTGCTGGAATGCCCCAGATCGATTCCGCTGCCGGGCTCTCATAGACGGTGGGTCAGGTTGATCTCTGGAGAGGCTGTTAAGTGGCAAGTTCATTGGTGCTGGAATGACCCAGATTGATTCCACTGTCAGGCTCTCATAGACGGTGGTTCAAGTTGATCTCTGTAGAGGCTGGCAAGTAGCAAGTTCTTTGGTGCTGGAATGCCCCAAATCGATTTCGCTGCCGGGCTCTCATAGACGGTGGGTCAGGTTGAACTCTGGAAAGGTTGGCAAGTAGCAGGTTCCTTGATGCTGGAATGCCCCAGATCGATTCCGCTGACGGGCTCTCATAGAGGGTGGGTCAGGTTGATCTCTGGAGAGGCTGGCAAGGTAGCAAGTATTGGCGCCGGAGTGCCCCGGATTATTCCGCTGTCGGGCACTCACTAGCCGGTGGAGTAAGTCGGTCTCAAGGACCAGCTAGTAAGTAAGTTATTCATACTAAGGGACACGGCTCGCAAAAATCTCTCAAGGCCTAGGCGAGGCGTGCCCTGGGGCTCGCTCGCATGAAAACAAAAACCCGCGACGGATGAAAACCACCTAAGTTCAAGGGTAAAAGCGGGGCGGTCGAGTACAGTGGTCGCAAAGCATGCTGAGTCGGGCCCTAGCTCGCGAAAATACTTAGAGAATTTTGGTGGCATGCATAAAATCATCAAGCCAGAGGGGTCCGTCGACAGGGTCGTCAACATGCAATGCTAGAAGCTCGCAGGGGTCGAGCAAGCGAAGCAGGGTAATGTCGACCCCACTCGCAAGGGCATCAATGGGGCGAGCCAGAGGAGCAAAGCGGCCCAGACTTCTCCCAGGTGCGGAGGTAGAATGGGTTTACCGAACGAGGCTTCTAAGCTAAAGAAGCTATGTGAACGATGTATTGACAGTGTGCGACACGTAGTGGCGAGATGAGATGAAAGTACGCTCAAGGGGTTAACCTTATAACCATCGCCGAAAAGAAATGTGCGAGCGCGAGCCTGACTAAACACAAAAATGTGGGAACAAAGGCGTGGAGATGCGAGCATATTAGTGCAATCGTAGCCAAATACATCCACACGAGCATGAACACAGGTGCGAGTGCGAGTAATGAAATATAAAGGAAATGACATTCAAGAGATATACAAAATATTTCTTTATCATTGATCAAAAGGCGTTAAAGTCAACGACGAACTCGCCGACCAAAACAGAAATTTTATACTTAGAAAAATTAAAGGGTCAAAGTTGTCCGCTAAAGAATCCTTCACTAGCTCTCGCAATCTTCCGCCTCTGAGATCGGCGTGAACAGGTGGGGACAACGTCTTCCTCGGTGAGCTCCGTAGCATCAGGAACGATCAGGTTCGTCCCTTTAAGGATGTCGAAGACTGGCTCGGCGATCCCCATTGAGTTTTTGCGGGCGGCTTCCTTTTCATCTCGCGACTGGTCGCGAGCCCCAGCTTGCGGAGGAGTTGGGGGAAGCACCACCCAGGTTTGCTCACGAACCTGAGTCTTGAGGAAAGAATTCTCCATCTCCAGGTAAGTGATCCTCGCGGTAAGTTTGCTCGCGAACTCGGCATCCTGCAGAAAGGAAGTTAGAAAGAGGCGAAGGGTAGCGAGACAGGTAAAGACTCTTTGCAGGCATTACATACCACGCAGCCTTGAAGGCTAGCGAGGAGGCCCTCAGACAAGGCCTCCTTTCCCTTAAGCTCTGCCACCTCATCTGCCGACTTCCGGAGCTCGCCATTGAGCTCTTTGATTTCCCTATCTGCGGTAAAGTACCGGCGGCCCACCATGTGGGTAAGCTCCATCGCCCGGAACTGGGCTTACATGGCCTCGTACACGAGCCCTTTGGGCGTGAAGGCCCTGAAAAGGGAGGCATCCTCGCGGTCGTAGATCCCGAAGGCGAGGGCGAACGCTTCGCCTCCAACTTTGTCACTCTCCACCCAGGAGGGGAGGAGGGAGGAGCAGACGATCTTATTCTACTCGGGGTCCCACGCGAGCATCGGCTAGCTAACTACGTCCGGGAGCTTTGCGCCGAGCATGAAATTCTTGTGGCTCGCCGGCTTGGGCTTATCGGCGGAACCACCCGGATAGCCACTCTCATCGGCGGGTTTCTGGTTCGCCGAAGGAGGGGGGATGTCTGGTTCAGATAGATCCATGACATACTTTACTTTATGTGCGGGGGGGGGGGGGGGGGGGGGGGGGGGGGGCTTTCTTGTCCTTCTTCGCCAATCCCTGCAAGGCGGGCCGGCTTGGAGGAGGTGGACATTTCATCCCAGATGAAGAGCTCGGGTGATCGCGGCATGCCTCGGCGGCCGCGTTCGCGAGCGAGCTAGTGGTGAGGGCTGACAGGATCGCGTGCGGGGGGGTTGCACGGAAGATCGCGTTCTCCTGGAAAGGTGTTAGAAATGTTAGTAAAACACGAAAGAAAGGAAGAGGGGAAGTTTGCGAGGGCGGGTCATACCTTCGCCCTGGGGAACGGACGTCAGCGAGTCCAGTCTCTGCTGGAGGAAGACGACCTCGAAGTTCTTCCCCTGCAAGTATTGGTATAGTTTGGCATCGTCGCCCCCCAAGTGAGGCGGGAGGGCCGTAGGTGGCCTCGTCCCGCTGAAGGGGAGAGTAGGAGATGTTGCCGATGGGGCCCTTCACTAGGACATATTTCTGCGTCCAGTAATGGGCCTTATTCACCATTTCGCAGATGGTGACGTGTTGACTCGCAAAGTGAGTCATCCCATCTTTATATGTGCGGAAAGAAAATACCTTGTGGAAGACGAGCAGACTAAACTCAATCCTCTCCGCCCGCAGGTAGCTGGCGAACGCGACCACCACGGCGATCTCGTTCGGTGTCACCTGGCTCGCCAGAACGCCAAAGTATTTGAGTACCTAGAAGAGTCGGCAAGGGTTAGAGCGCTCTTCACGAAGCAAGCCAGGAACACTATGGCCAAAGAATAAACATACCTTAAGCACTTCCGACCAAAGGGGGAGTCGCAGCCCACTCTCAAAGTGAGCGATGGGGATGGCGAGCTCATCAGGGTGCGGGTCGCTGATGGTGTCTCGATCAGTAGGGCGGCGAGCCACAAATCCAGGAGGGATATACTGGTCGACGGTGGTGAGAAATTCCTCCGAGGTGAGGTTGGCACAGAAGAAAGGGCCCTCGAGGAAGGCTCCAGCGCACTTGGCCCGCCCCTCCGCCTCCACATCTGCGACCATGATGTTAGAGGGCTGTGAATCCCTAAAGTGGTGAGCGCGAGCTAGGTTCTACGAGAGGGTTAGAAGAAGAGCGCAAAGAGAAAGCAGTAAATGTGTTGGTTGAAAAGATAAAGACAGAGACTATTTATAGAAATGAAAATGGTGGGAAGAATACGAAGGGTCGGGGGCTGCGAATAGCGGATCCGCGTTGTATTCTTCAAACCTCCCGGAGCCTTATCTGCACCTAGCGAGTTGGCACCCCGCAAAAGAAAACCCCTCCAGCTAGCCCTGGGGCGAGCAAGACCTGTATAAAGAAGTAAAGCGAGAGCGAGCCACGAGAGTGAATCGCGAAAGTAAGGCGACCAAATATAGTCGTTAAGAGAAAAGTTTGCAAAGGGCGAAAGAGGTGGACATAGTGATAGATGTAACAAAAATAGAAAAGGTGGGCTCGCAAGAGAGCCAAGAAAGTCTTAATATTACAAATCATTAAATTGTTTAAATCCCCCCATAAAGAGGAGGGGAAGAGGAAGCCAACAACGAATTACAAAGAGAAGTTTTTCAGTAACGACCCACTTCCAGCGTCCGTGGCCCCGGACACCCAAGCGTGGGTGGGGGGAGACTCGCGGGTAGTGGTACTCGCTAACTGACTGGGCCACGCGAGTTATCAGCCGCGCGTAATCCTCAATCTGAGCGATGTGTACCCCGGGGGAGGTCACCTCGCTACGAATGACCAGCCGCACCTCGGTAAGGATGCGCGCATTCGCGTCCTCCATCGCATCAAATCTCTCTTCATACGCGAGCTGATCCAACCAATTTTGTTCGTGTAGCTCCCGCAGCATGGAAGTGTGCTTCTAGAATATCTCGGTGACCCAGCTCTTCATTTGCTCTAGATCGTCGGGGTCCCCCAAAAAATCCGTGACCTGACACGGCGAGGAGGGTGGCGACATCTCCACCTCTCCATACTCCGACTCAGTGAGCGGGGTCGGGGGATCACCTGCGAGGTAGAAATCAGCGAGGAGGAGGTGGAAATGGCATTCGGCAGGGATGGTCTAACCTGGTGGGGGAATTTGGGTACTGGGCCACTGGCGAAAGGTGCCCGGCCAGCCCTGGAATGCTTCGACGAAGGTAGGGGTAACATCCTTCCCCAGACCGGGGGGGAACGCGGCTTCGGCAGCAAGTCTGGGCTCGGAAAGAAATGTCCCTCTGGGGCTCCTTTGTCCCAGAATGCTAAATCTGGGAGTGATGATGGTCTTATTCGGCGGGGCTGGTGGGTCCGCGGAAGGAAGAATCCGCTCCTCCAAATTTGCGAGAGGAGGCACTACATAAGGGATAAAGGAAACTTAGCGAGTAAGGAAATATATTACAAAGGAAGGCAAGGAGAACTAGTCACCTGTCCGCGAAGGCGGGGCCCACATATCAGAGGCCCCCACGACCCGGGATGCGGGGTCAATCCCCCCAGGGGTTTTAGGTGCGAATCTGCGTAATTGTTTTCTCTAGTGTATTCTCTCCTTGGTGAGTGTTCTGCGAGCGAAGAAGTGATGTCAAGTAAGAAAGACGTTAAATGAGCGAGCTTAGCATTAGTACCTGCGAGGCAAGTTCGTCGTGGGAGGATGGAGACGGAGGAGAAGATCCATCTTCGTTGGGCGAGCGTATGACGGTTTTGGCCATTTTGTGAGGGTCTGAGGTGAAGCAGCATGCTGCGGCGAGGCCCAGGAAGCGAGCGCGGTTGCCTTGACCTTCTAGGCCTCCTGTTAGGCCCTAAGGCGGGCCAGCACCTCTTCCTTTTTGGACATCGTACTGAGTCTCATGGCGAGGGGGGAAAAGCTTCACAAGAGGAAGAAAAAGTTTGAACACCAGCTGGGAGGAATGGTATTTATAGCTACAGGGCTGGACCCTACCAAGAGATTCGCGCCACGTCATCAAGAGGTTGGCGAATATCAGGGGTTGGATGTTTCTTCGCGAGCCTAGGTAGTCTCTCAAAGAGCGGGGATTGTGTATAACCCCGATATTAGCCAGGAGATGGGCATAGACTGAGAGGTC
The DNA here is from genome assembly GCA_033032865.1 of Dactylorhiza incarnata. Lineage (NCBI taxonomy): Eukaryota > Viridiplantae > Streptophyta > Magnoliopsida > Asparagales > Orchidaceae > Dactylorhiza > Dactylorhiza incarnata. Next base: position 3,701,394 of record JAWHQI010000213.1, read on the forward strand.
AATGGGCGAGAGAACTAGCAAGGAAGGCGAGCCAGAGCCTCAAAGGTTGCTCGCAGGAAGGGAAGCGAGCCAGGTACTCGTCGGCCATTCGCGAGAAGGCGGTCGAGTCAGGTCCTCACGGTCTGCTCACAGTTGTCTTCTGGGCGAGCCAGATTCTCGCGGTCACGAGAGGAGCCCCTGTAGGTGGCTCGCCCAGTAAGGGCCTATAGGTGTTTTTACCTAGAAACCCCTAGTGGTCTGTAGTTAGCCTCTTCAAACAGCGAAGTGAGGCTGTTGGCAGACCATTTTTGGCTGCGTATAGTAAGAGTGTAAGGCGGGATTCCGCTATTGGCAGACCACGAACAAAAAACTATAAATAGACCTTGAAGGGCACCTTGGGAGAGGATTCCAAACTCAGCATTCTGAGCTTCTTCTTCCCTCGGTTACTTTGGTTCAGCTCTTTAGCTCACCAAGGTGCCCAAGTCTCAGCTTTGGCTTGGGAGGGAAGTGCTCAATGATCTTCCAGGTTTGTGGTGGGACCTCCTCGCTGTGACTAAGGTCTTAGTCTAGTTCCTCATCTCCAGTCTGTTCTTTCCGAGGAATCAGTAAGGGCTAGCTGCCCCTCGACTTGTTGAGGGCCCGAACTTCATAAGAGGCCGAGAAATCGGTTTCAACAAGACTCCAATGAATATTAGTTTGCATGGTCAGGACGATGCTAGGGACCTGATCACTACGATTACTACTCTGATGCCAGATGCATTCGTTATCCAGGAGATTCTCCGTCATACGATTATGTACAAAGCTAGTGACACACGAATGATCACGGCCCAGCTTAGTATGGTTACATACCATATATTTGAGAGAATCCCGTTTGATGTGGTCGATCTTCTCTTATCAATGATGAGGTATACTTTTAAGTTGAATGATCTAACCGACAGAGGCTAAATACCCTTCCATTGGGGGGATTATTCAAAGAATTCTATTTAGCAAGTATCCAACAATCAATAGAGAATATTACACTCTTAATTGTTGGTTTGCAGTGTTTTCTACTCTCTCATTCATTATCCAGTACATGATAGGCGTCCTTCACCACAGTGTCCAATCCAAAGAGGGGATTCAGTTCGCTAGACGCAATGGGATATCCGTGAGATGGTAGAGGAGCAAGGAGTCAAAATAGTCGAAGTGAAGAAGAAGGTGACCGGTTTGTCAAAGATGATGTGGCTCATAATGAAGGGTCTCAATCTCACTCCTTCTTCGACCAAGAAGGCAGATTGGGACAATCCCGAGGAGGAGCAGCCTCGACGATCAGTTTTTCGAACTCAACAAGAAAGGGATAGAGGGGAAAACAGTAGCAGGGGTAATGATGATTAATCTTTTTATGTAATAAAATAGGTGTTTGGACAAGATTTCAGTGTTCTGTTATTATCGCTGAGCGGTATATACTACTGCTGGCGTTAGTGGAAGTGACTTTGCTGAATGTTGCTTTTTATTGTAGACTTTATGTTTTATGACAAAAGTGCACTTCTATGCTTATATATCTTTGAAGTATGTTTCTGGTATAATGTTTGATTAGATTAAAATTATGTTACTTCACACTTTGATATATCTTGATGAGTTTATTAGAAAAGTATCATAATTTTCAGAAATTACTATATAAGATTTTTGACATAGTAGTAATAAGGACAAGACAAACAAAATGCAAAAGAAACATATTTCTATTTTTATTTTTAGTAATGTGAAGTAGATTTTGAGTAATTTATTTTAGTTTGTTACTACTTCACACATATAATTTCTTTGTATTAAGTGAATAAGAATTTTAGGTATCCAAAGTTAACCATGTGTACTGGTTTCTTTGGAAACCCAAATATATCGTGGTGGTTTATGGGGAGACAAGTATGAATGGTTCCATTCAAGTGGAGTTAATGTTTTATCTTTAATTTTGGGCCTCCATTCGCACTTTGGTTTCATATTCTTATATTGCAAATTTCCATAATGATTTATGCAAAAGGTGCTTATAGGAGATTTGTGAACATTTAAGTTTATGTTGTGAGAAAATGGACTTTTGAAGCGATAGTGCTTCAAATTTTAATTTACACGCATTGGTGTTTTTGCTCCCTTTATTAGGTTTAGTTATGGTATGGAAATTCATATTCAACTTGCTTTTTCCTTGATATTGTGGTTTTATGTTTTGAAAATTTTTATTCATGATTTCTTTAAGAAAGTTGATTTTTGTTTCCAATTCATTATTTTTAATCTTGAGATTTTATCTGGCTTTATTATACGCGATTGTGCTATTTTTAAGAGTGGTGATAATAAAGTCAATGTGAGTTTGATGGTTATTTCTTAATTCCTCAAATGTTTCACTCATCTCCTTAATTTCCATTTTATAATTTTTGCACATCGCACAATCATTTTTCAAAGATGAATTTTTTAAACTTAATTATTTATTATTTTCGTTTGCAGTAGTAAGCTCTTTTTCAAATATCTTGAGTTTTTCTTTAAGTACATTGCAATCAAAACAAGGTATAGTATTTTCAACTAAAGAGCAAGGTGTGTTGGGAAAATCCCCTTTTGATTCAACTTAACAAATTAACTATAAGTGATTTTACTTCCTAGGTTATATTACCCACATTGTACAGCAAGGGTAAATTGGTCATTAGATGTCTTAGGATGTCACACTCGCCATAGAGTGTCAAGGTCAAGTCAAGACAATCACAAAATAAGTTAAGTTAAGACTTGCATCGAATGAAAGTCAACGCAACTTCGACTCGATATCGACGTAACTTTTACTAGAAGTCGAAGCAACATATTCAGTCTGTCGAAGTATAAGTAAAGTCGACGCAATGTCGAAAGGGACTCGACGCAGAAAGAAGAGCTTGTCGAAGCCATCTAATAAGTCGACGCAACTTCGAATACAATTCGACGCAAATGTTAAGAGCTTAAGTTCAAGGCTTCAACTCGACGGATACGTCGATAAGGAATCCACGTAACATCGACATATGAGTTCAGCCAAAGCTAAGAAGGATTTCTAAGCTACGTCGATAAGAACTTAGAGGTGCATCGACATGAAGAATGATGAAGTCGAGACAACGTCGAATACAGTCAGAAAAAGGAAGCTTTTCCTACTGTCCTTTTGAGACCTTTTCAGAAGAACCACCAGGAAAGAGACTGTTCTCCAACGGCTCATTTATAGCCAAGAATGGTATGGAGCTTTCCAAGACACAACAAATCATTTTTGGAAGGTATTCAAAATGTATTGACGAGTTGAGAACAAAAGAAGAAAGAAAATTAGGTGAATTCATTACCAAGACAGCCCAAAAGAAGAAAGGTTTTTGAAATCTCAATCATACAGAATAAGTAGGTAAAAAGGGAAGAAGAAAGGGAACATAGTTATTACATTATTTCATCTGTCGAATAGGGTCTTCATCTTTTTCCTTCTCAAACCCTAAAAGACAGAAATACAGAATTGCTCTCTCTGCACAGGAATACATACAGTTATTTCTTCTTCATCATCATACAACATTTGAATTTCTAGAAGTGCTCAAAGAAAAGGATCAAGAAAAACAACCCTTGCAAATCATCACTATCATAAGCAAGGGTTCATCTTTTCAGATCCTGTGAAAGACAGAAGCAGCATCAGAGCTTCTAAAGAATTTTGAGAACATTATTCTTTTCTTCTCCCTTTTACTTTCTTCTTACTTTCTTCTTAAACTGTAAAGAGTTTTATTAATCCCTCTTCAAAGGATTTAGTGGTTCTAAGAGTCTCCTTATCAAAAAACTTAGTGGTTCTAAGAGTCTCTTTATCAAAAGACTTAGTGGTTCTAAGAGTCTCCTTATCAAAAGACTTAGTGGTTCTAAGATTCTCCTTATCAAAAGACTTGGGCACAGGTTGTGCAATCCTACTAGGGAGGTAGAAGAGAGGAGTACCCATATTTTGGGGAACCTCTATAAAAATCTGTGTATCTTCTGTGTGTTGATTTTCTGTGTTATCCTATTTATTTATTCTGTGTTTATTTTCAGCAAACAGTATTTATCTTATTCTATCTTTGGCTTGGCAGATTGCATAATCACTTAGTGTTTTTATTGTGTATGAACAAATAGGATAGAAAATATTTAAAACTCTATTCACCCCCCCCCCCCCCCACCTCTAGAGAATACTCAGAGGCACATTGTGCACTTTCAATTGGTATCAGAGGTAGGTTGGTCATTAAAAGGTTAACACCTTGATCAAAAGATCTCCTACTCTCATTTCTTTATTGTAAAATTAATTAAAACTATTTTCTAAAGAAAATGAGTTCTTAGGATTATGCATCAACTAGACCACCAGTGTGTAATCTGAATAAGTTCACACTCTGGAAGGCCAAAATAAAACTCTATATGAACTCTATTGATGAAGATATTTTTAATGTCATTATCACAGGTCCCTCAGTACCAGTAAGGAAAGATGCTAGTGGAAAAGTTACACAAACTGCAGTCCCCAGAGCAGAATGGACTGATGTTGAGAAGAAGGTCAAGACATGTAATGCCAAGACCATGAATATTCTGGCCTCAACTATGTCAGATGATATATTTCAAAAAGTTGTTGATTGCAACTCTGCCAAAGAGATATGGGAATCTCTTTCCAGATTAGTTGAAGGCAACTCAGATGAAAGAAAAGACAAGAAGTCACTTCTCATATCCCAATATGAGAACTTCAAGAAAAAGGCTGATGAAAGTATAACTGAAATGTATAACAGGTTCAGCCTCATCATAAATGAGCTGAGAGGGCTTGACAAAGAAATTTCTCTGGCAGAAATTAATGAAAAGCTCCTCATGTGCTTCCCAAGCCCATGAGACTATAGAATCTAGGCCATTAGAGATTTTAGATGCCTCAGAGAAATATCAATAGAAGCTCTGCTAGGGAAGCTCAAGTCCTTTGAGCTTCTACTGAAAAGCAGGGCTGAGTTAGAAGCCCGGGAGAAAATATCAACTCCTAAAGAAAGGACTCTTGCATTAAAGACTACTGAAGCAGAGCCCTCCACCTCTGAAGAAGAGATGTTTAATCTCATGGCTAAAAGATTCAAGAGATGGGTCAGGACAGAGGACTCCAGAAGGAAAGAGAGGAGTTCAAGCAATCCAAGGTATGACAAAACTCCAAAACAGCGGATTATCTACTTTTCTTGCAGAAAACCAGGCCACTTTGCCGCATAATGTCCTGAGGAAGAAAAGAACAAAAGCAACAAGCAGAGGAAGGAGCACAAAAATAAATCCTTCAGGAGGAAGGATAAGAAAGGAGGGAAAGGTTTCATAGCTGAAACCTGGAGTGATTCAGACTCTGAGTCAAGCTCCTCCTCATCTGATTGTGATGAAGAGTGTGGACCTGAAGAAGCCTGCTTAATGGCTCTGGAAGATTCCACTTCTGAGAATGAGGTAACAATCTTTGATGATTTTGACTTTTTCTCAATAGATTTTAAAGATTGTTTTAAAGAATCCTGTCAAGATTATATTAATAGCCAAAAGGAACTTAAAATAATCAAAACATAACTAGAAGATCTTAGAAAAGATAATCTGTACTCAATCAACTATGATCTGAGAGATCAATTGTTTAAGAAAGAAAAAAAATACATATTAGATAATGAGAATTCTGATTTAAAGAAAGAACTCACAAAGGCAAAAGCCTTTGAGGACTCCCTCAATGGAAGGAGTCAAAGCTTAAGGATATTCCATAAAATCTTTCTAAGAGATTTAATCATCTTGATCTAGAATCACTGCCATCCACTAGCACACTAATCCCTAGCAAACTTGCTTGGGAAAATCCTGTAGCATTATTTAGGTCTAGACCTAATAACAATTTAGAATCTTGTGAAGATCATAATAAAAACCCTAATAAACTCACTATATTTAATAGGGTCATTACTAATCAACCAGGAATTTTAGGCAAAAGCCACTTAGAAAAGCCAAATAAAAAATAATAAAAATCTTAATAAAAAGAATCATACGTCGAATAGAACTCGACGTAATTTTAGAGATGTGTTGAATGCAACTCGACGGAGTTCAGCATATGCGTCGACATTAATTCGAAGCAAGTATGAGGGTGCGTTGAATTACATTCAACGCAACCAATACTGTGCATCGAATTATTTTTGACGGAACTATGCAGATACGTCGAATTACATTCGACGCAACTCTAAAGATGCATCGATTTCTTCTCGATGCATGTTCCTAGCAAAAATTTATCAAACATCTAAACTACTCCCTACCTATATTCCTAGATGTTTCTACTGTTCTAAACTTGGGCATATAGCCAAACATTGATGGCATAATAATGCAACACTTCTTCACCTTAAGGGGTATACTGAAAGACCATCATACTCTTTCATAACTCCATATGATGATAGAAGAAAGAGACCCTAGCATGTGATGGTCTATACTAATGTTTGATCTCATGTGCAGAAGGGAGACTGTTCAACTACCAACCAGCAGTGGAATCTGGACAGTGGATGCTCCATGCATATAACTGGAACAAAAGAACTGCTGGAAAACTACAAGGCCAAGGAAGGGCCTAAGGTAATCTTTGGGAATTCCCACTCTAGTCAAACCAAAGGGTATGGTTTGCTCAGGATTGGCGAAGTCTCTTTTTCTAAGGTAGCTTATGTTGAAAGACTCCAACATAATCTAATTAGTATTAGCCAGCTGTGTGATGGTGAGTACACAATTGTATTCACTAAGTCTGTATGACATATAGTTAGTTCTAGAACTGACCAAATAGTATTGACTGGTCTTAGGAAAGGTAAGGTCTATGTTGTAGACTTTGAGTATATAAAGTCAGAGATCTGCTTATTTAACTCCCAGTTAGAAAACAATGTGTTGTGGCATAAGAGACTTAGTCACCTTAACTTTAAGGCCATTGCCAAACTCTCTAAGCTTAACCTAATAGGAGGCTTACCAACAGGTAAGTTCAATAAAGACCATCCCTGTATAGCATGTCAACTAGGAAAGCAGATCAAATCTTCATTCAAACCAATTGGTAAGAATGATTGATGAGTCCCATTTATATATATTTATGGACTCATCTGGGCCGATTATCTAGTCTTTGCACCACACTATAGGCACGTTTTCATTCATATTCACTATTCCCTGCTAGGTGCACTATTAGGCTCGTTTCGGTGTGCAATTGCGCTCCTTGTTATTGGGGGTAAGCACATGGTGCTCCCCTTCCATTTCTCTATGTTTATCTGGTGCTGGAGGTGTATTCCCAGCTTGATTTTCTTGTGTGCAGGTGGACGGATTGTCTTGTATCCAGTTTTCTCCCAGATTTCATAACTGTGTGAAACGCACAGTCGTGCGTTTTCCTTGACGCACGGTCTGCTGCGGTCGTGCGCTCTCTTTTGGGCAGAAAACTGGCGACTTGAGTTTACTCATGCGTTTTGACGCACGGTCGGAATCGCCCGTGCGTGAGTAAAACGCACGGTCTCCTATTTCTGCTGTTTTAAGATGTATCTGAATTTGCCCGTGCGTTTTGATGCACGGACGGATTTGCCCGTGCGTGAGTAAATCGCACGGGCGGCGTAGCTTCGTCTTCACGCCATTTTTATCATATATTAATGCATGGTCTGCGCACGGTCGTGCGTTCGACCGTGCGTGACAATTTTTCTGCCTGTTTAGTATTTAAGCAGGAATTGTTGCTGCCATTGCGGTGACGGGAAAGAGCTCGATCCCCCTCGCGGGAAAGGCTGGGAATCCCACCATTTTCACCTTTTCCACTGTAGGAGGCAAGAGGAGACCATCTCTGGTGATCTCCTTCATCATCCTTCCATCCGAGAGTGTTTGCAAGCTTCCGCCGCCGCTAGCTCAAGCATTCCTCGCCGAGGAGACCATAGAAGCGCTGAAGATCGTTGGAGCGGTGACAACCTCCTTCGAGTTAGCACGCCATCTGAGGGCCGAGCCCGGAGAGAGCCCGACAACCTCTCATTCCGGCCGTGAACCTAAGACGCGGTGACATCTTCTTTGTGGTCCTCTCTAACCCTTGATGCTTGTACTTGTTTATATGTTGTATGAATACTTGTTAAGTTAATCTTAAGGATTATTGCTTGTGTTCATGTCCAATGTTGATGCAGTGGCAAGAATAGCCCTTGTTTGTTGTTGTGATAGCCTAGGTTGCTTGTGTGTGAAGCCACTTAGCGATTGCTAGTGGTGATGTTTGCGAAGAGGTGAGTACGACCCTCACGAACCCCGCACTGTGGCCACTCCACCCGCTTACCGAAGCGCGGCATTGCGGCCGCTGCAGCCACCCACACGTTGCGAAGCGGTGCTTTTCGACCCGCATTTCTTTTCATTCTGCAATAGCTTAGGAACCCAAATCACAACCCCCTTTGTTTCTTATTAATCCTTTTAACTGATTTCCTGGTTTGAGCAAATCGTACTACCCAACTTGCGGTCCTTAGAGAACGATATTCGGGGACTTCCTCCCTATTTTATTACTTGAGCGACCGATGCACTGCCGTCGTATCGCATTTCGCGCTTGCTAATTAGCATTGCCGAAATAGCGCATCAAGTTTTTGGCGCCGTTGCCGGGGACTGCTAGCGTGTATGATTTGTTCTTCTTGGAAATTCGTTTTAAGGACTTTTTGTTTTTTTATTATTATTTTTTTTTGTGTTGAAGAAAGTGTATGCATAGAAGAGATCCTGGTGAGTGCGCAGCATTTGACCTTGAAATAGAGCGTACCCTGCGGGCGCGCCTCCGTGCTGCTGCCACCATTGATGTTAATGGAAATCCGGCTGAACCTGGAGTGGGAAAGGTACCGGTCGTAGGTCAGGTAGCTGACGAGAATGAAGTGGTCAGGCCGAGACCTAGGACCATGAGAGATTACACCACTCCTACAGCTGGGATTGTGTATCCAGGATTTGGGCCTAACATCATGAACAACCAGTTTGAAATCAAGCCCGCCATCCTGAACATCATCCGTAACAACGCGCAGTTCTCTGGGATGTCCAGTGAAGACCCACATCTTCACTTGGCAGAGTTTGCCGACATTTGCGGTACCTTCCGGTATGCTGGAATCACTGACGAAACAGTCAAGTTGAGACTGTTTCCATTCTCATTGCGTGACAAGCCAAGGTATGGCTCCATTCTATCCCTCCAGGAACTGCTGCTACTTGGGATGTGCTCGCGTCCAAATTCCTTGCCAAATTCCACCCGGTGGACAAGATTGTGAGCCTTCGGCGTGAGATCGCCACCTTCCGGCAAGCTGAGTAGTAAACCCTCGCAGAAGCTTGAGAGCGTCTTGGTGACCTCCTGCGCAAATGCCCAAATCACGAGCTCCGACCGTGGAAGATCGTGGAGACCTTCTACTTCGCCATCGAGCCCAACCATCGGGCGATGATTGACGTTGCTGCAGGAGGAACCCTGATGAACCACACGCCCGAGGAAGCTCTCAGAATTCTGCAAGACACCGCTTCCCACAGCACATTCTGGACTGCGGGGAGAAATGCACCTAAAAGCGCTCGGGGACTATTCATGGTGGATTCACTACCTCCCGCTGCTGCGCCCGTGTCTAACATTACATGTGAAGGATGTGGAGGCAGTGGTCACCACTCATACGAGTGCCCAGGTAGCGAGCCATCAGGTCAATTCTCCCAGATTTGTTTAAATGAATCTGTAAATTTCGTTGGAAATCTAACTAGGGGGCACCCTACGGAAATGCTTATAATCCGGGTGTGAGAAATCACCCCAATTTTTCATGGAACCAAAATGTTGCAGGCCAACGATGGCAACCGGGCCAGCATCAATACGATGCTCAAGCGTCCGGAAATCAACCAAGGCCGCCTCAGCCGGGTTATAATCAAGGTGCCCCAGTCCCTATGAAAAGTAATCTGGAAGAGTTGATGGAAAAGTTAATGGAAGTCGCCAACACTAATATGGTGAACCAAACCGCGTCCATGCGTAACTTGGAGATGCAAGTGGGCCAACTGGCTCAAGTGCTAACCGAGCGTGCGCAAGGGACCCTTCCCAATAATACCGAAAAAAATCCAATTAACCAAGGGAAGAGTCTCTCTGACGCGGGAGTTGGTGAACTAAGTGAGTTGGTAGTCTCATGCTCCATTAACAATATTGAAACGACAGCCTTATGTGATTCCGGTTCATCTCGCAACGTCCTCGCCTTGCAGGATGTTGCTAAACTGTAACTTAAAATGGATACGGATGAACGGAAGTCACTAGTGCTTGCTAATGGGACTGTAGTTAAGGCTGAGGGAGAAGTCAGGAACGTGGAAGTTACAATCGAGGGGACGGTAGTGGTTGCTGACTTCCAAGTTTTTGGACCAAGTCTGAATCAATCCATTCCCATCTTGGGAGTACCGTTCTTAAAAGAGAGCGGTGCCACCTTAGACTTTTCTAAGGGGTGTGTTGTCTTACCCTGTAAGGTGACACCCTCCACTTGCCCCAAGATTGTATCTGAAGCAGTAATTCACTCTCCCCTTGTTTTTACTGAGAAACCATCTAGTGATGCAGAAGCCGAGAAAAGAACAGAATCGCTAGAAGGAGCAAATAAAGAAGAGAATTTGCAAGTTGTGACAGAAGAGGGGAAGAAGGCAGAAGACAGCGGCAACGGAAGTGACCAGAATGACGAGGGAGAAGGCGGAACAAAGTGCCTTATGAAAATGTGTCCGAGTCAAAGTAACAAATGTAAACATTTTAATCAGGTCCATTGGGCTGATCCGGTTGTCACAGCGGCAACAGAAGTGACGCCACCCACCACCAAGGTGGGAAATTCTGCCAGTCATCAACATTGGCGCTCTCCAACTGTGGAGAAGCTGAGGCAAGAAAAACTGCTGTGTGAAGCACGCTCTTTTGCCCTCCGGCGCGAGAAGGAAGAGGTTAGGGGCAAGGGGGAGATATCCTCCTTGGGCCCTAAAGCCTTCACCTCTCTCCCATCTCGCGTAGCTGGGGAGAACCACCACAAATCAGCATACAGCTGATGCGTGATGGGGTCTCGGGGTTGTGATTGTGCTACTTCTTCGGTCTGATTTTGTGCTCTATTTTGTCTTTTTGCTGTGTTGGTCATTCTTATTTTAGTTTGGAACAATCTCTTTAACTGCTACTATCGAACTTTAATACAGGTATTTGGTCCACCTTGAAGGACGTTAAACAAAAGGGCTTCTTGGGAGACAACCCATGGGAACCACCAGGTTCCGTCTGCTTTTTAATTCCTTCTATGCACTACTATTTCTATTTTGCTAACTCTGTAGGCGGATGCTCTCTTGTGTAGGACGAGGAAAGGATGAAAAATATTAATGTTGGAACTACCGCACTTCTGGGATGCTCTTCTATGAGCATAGGTCAACTCTA